>CM077013.1:171683334-172933334 GCA_039090855.1 Macrothele yani | reverse complement strand
CGTGTCATCAACATGCAGTTGTTGCACAATAACAAAGACCTCTGATCTACTGTTTAAAGCTTAGTATTAACAGTACTTCGTGTCATCAACATGCAATTGCACAATAAAAAAGATTTTTGATCTACTGTTTGTCGTACAGTAGTACTTCGTGTCATCAACATGCAGTTGTTGCACAATAACAAAGACCTCTGATCTACTGTTTAAAGCTTAGTATTAACAGTACTTCTGTCATCAACATGCAATTGCACAACAACAACAAAGACCTCTGATCTACTGTTTGTCGTTCAGTAATTAACAGTACTTCGTGTCATCAACGTGCAATTGCACAACAATAAAGACCTCTGATCTACTGTTTGTCGTTCAGTAATTAACAGTACTTCGTGTCATCAACATGCAATTGCACAATAACAAAGATTTTTGATCTACTGTTTGTCGTACAGTAGTACTTCGTGTCATCAACATGCAGTTGTTGCACAATAACAAAGACCTCTGATCTACTGTTTAAAGCTTAGTATTAACAGTACTACGTGTCATCAACATGCAATTGCACAATAAAAAAGATTTTTGATCTACTGTTTGTCGTACAGTAGTACTTCGTGTCATCAACATGCAGTTGTTGCACAATAACAAAGACCTCTGATCTACTGTTTAAAGCTTAGTATTAACAGTACTTCTGTCATCAACATGCAATTGCACAACAACAACAAAGACCTCTGATCTACTGTTTGTCGTTCAGTAATTAACAGTACTTCGTGTCATCAACGTGCAATTGCACAACAATAAAGACCTCTGATCTACTGTTTGTCGTTCAGTAATTAACAGTACTTCGTGTCATCAACATGCAATTGCACAATAAAAAAGATTTTTGATCTACTGTTTGTCGTACAGTAGTACTTCGTGTCATCAACATGCAGTTGTTGCACAATAACAAAGACCTCTGATCTACTGTTTAAAGCTTAGTATTAACAGTACTTCGTGTCATCAACATGCAATTGCACAACAACAACAAAGACCTCTGATCTACTGTTTGTCGTTCAGTAATTAACAGTACTTCGTGTCATCAACATGCAATTGCACAATAAAAAAGATTTTTGATCTACTGTTTGTCGTACAGTAGTACTTCGTGTCATCAACATGCAGTTGTTGCACAATAACAAAGACCTCTGATCTACTGTTTAAAGCTTAGTATTAACAGTACTTCTGTCATCAACATGCAATTGCACAACAACAACAAAGACCTCTGATCTACTGTTTGTCGTTCAGTAATTAACAGTACTTCGTGTCATCAACGTGCAATTGCACAACAATAAAGACCTCTGATCTACTGTTTGTCGTTCAGTAATTAACAGTAATTCGTGTCATCAACATGCAATTGCACAATAATAAAGACCTCTGATCTACTGTTTCTTGTTCAGTAATTAACAGCTCTTCGTGTCTTCAACATAACACTTCGAACTGTTACTGTTGTAATCCGAATCCATTAGCACTTTCTGCATTTTCTAAATTTTGAAATGCAGATGATTTCTTAACACAGTGGCTTTGTTTCGCTTCGGGAAAGTGACTTATGCAGCACTCTGTGCAACTTTTCATAGCTCAAGACAAATGCCCCATGAGGTGGATTTGTCGTGAACTGGTGTCATGGTTAAGGCGCTATTAGTTTCAATAGCTGTTCTGTGCTTGTATGCATAGTGGAGGGGAGTTATTTAAAGCTCAGGATCAAAATTTACTGAACACTTTCATTTAGTCAGCACATGTACGTAATAAATTTGTTGCATGAATGGGAAATGTCCACATATTTCATAATTCTCTGAATATTTAACTGGCATAGACATAAACCAACCAAGCAGCCCAGAGGTGTATCCTCCAAGGCAAGGGTTTCGATTTTGCGCAATCTGGGTTCGAATTCTGAAGTAAGGCATGGACGCTGTATTTGCTCTTCGTAAAGAAAAACTCCACCCAAATAAGAAAGAAATGAAACCTAACCTGTTATTTTTAGACAACTAAAGCAAGTACGTATTTCGTATTCCCGAAAGTCTGCAAGGAAATAATAATGACGAACGGCAAAAAACGAAGCTCTCAGTGTTGTAGCACGATAAAAATTTCTTTTCTCTCCCTTACAGACGTGTTCCATCTATTTTAAAGCAGTTATTAAATTACAACATGACTTCTTATCTGGACTCAATAATCAGGCGAAGACGGTTCTCTATTAGACTAACGTTCATGATATCGATCTCCTACAAGGTTCAGCACATGCAGCTGACTTTATTACATAACAGCATATTTCGTTGCCTTTAATTATCAGTCATATAAACAATAAAAACTCGTTAACAAAATTTTTCCCACACGTCTCACAATGTTTTAATAGTATTTACAGGTAACTTAAAAGAACATCAAAGAAAACGGAAATGTATAAACCCCAGAAAGGATCATTCTGGAAGAGCGGATAAAGGAACTACAAACACGAGAGTAGAGACAATCGATCACAGCTGCCCTTTAGGGCGGAAACAGAAAAAAGTCTTTGAAGAAAAACAAGATAGAACTACTGCCCATGTTCTACAACTATTTGCCTTTTGGAAATCTACTTGGGACTGTCGTGGCCTAACACTCAACAGTGCAAGAAATCAAACGGCTGCTGACTTATATTCTAGTGTTCAGGCTAGTATTCGAGCTACATTTTTAATTTTAATCTGCGAGCATGTAACGCGTTCAATTACTCAAGAGCATGAGTTATGTTCAATTACTCAAGAGCATGTAACGCGTTCAATTACTCAAGAGCATTATATTCTAGTGTTCAGGCTAGTATTCGAGCTACATTTTTAATTTTAATCTGCGAGCATGTAACGCGTTCAATTACTCAAGAGCATGAGGTGCCTACACTAACTAATACTACAAAGTATGGAAGTAAACTACACGCTACAAACAAACTTCAATATAATATCTTCGTGTCAGGCAAGTACGCCATTCACAATAGTTAAAAACACACACCCTTCATGCACGATTTAAATAAAATGTTCACATATTAAAAGCACCTTACATTAGAGTAAAATAAATACATTTAAGATCTTTTGGGGCTACTATAGCCCCATCATCAGAAACATAAGTAAACCCGTGTCTTATCCGGGACTCGAGAGCGGTCTCAACTCGGACGACCAATCAGAAACTTACGCCTCTACCCACTCGGTTACCTGGGCGGCACTGTAATTTCACTGCAATCTTACAGACTACAAGTCACTATAAAATTTTTAATCGAAGATGCTTCGTTAAAATTCTTAGGATTCGAAACGGAGCAAGTAATTACTAACAAAATAAATACTGATTTTTAAAGAATCGTGAATTGTTCTTGTCTGTTTTCCAACCCAATTTTCCATTTCAAAAGTTTCGAATACACCATGTTCAACTAGCGCTGCCTTTTAGCAGTCGAACAAATGTGTGATTATTTGTGCAGAAGATAACTAACTTCCCTATTTAAATCCTTCAGTTTATGACATATCATGTGGCAATACGCCAGTTATTTGCAATCCTAGATCCAGTAGCTCATCTGTAAACATCAATAATTTCACTCATGAAACTTGGTGAAAGTTAATTACTAAGCAGCGTCCGAAAACTCCAAATGATTCAAGCACCAATTAATATTCATATGCAGGTTACCTTCTGTTCTATGTACATGCGTCTGCGCGCGATGGACAAAAGCCTAGATGCATGCGCAAAATAATTTTGTTTTAGAACTACTTAAAAAAAAAAAAAAAAAATCAAGGTGTATTCATTATACGAGGTCTGACAATCAAGTAATGAGACTTATTTGTCGCGCGCGCTGTGGCAACGCTGCAGCCTCATACGTCACATATGTGTGACGTTGGTTCTTCCCCCACCCGTAGTCCAAGTGGCAACACCCTGGAACGCCTCAGTGTGTAGAAGCTGATTGGCTCGCGAAGATGTGTTGTGTGCTCCTCGTCAGGAAAATGGACTCGCGGAATATTGCGCAGCGGTATGCCATCTTTTTTTGTGTGAATCTTGGTGAATATGCGGCTGTAACGTACGGAAAACTGCAGCAGGCTTTCGGCAATGATGTAATGTTAAGAGCACAAGCGTTTCGCTGGCACAAAATGTTTCGTGAGGGCAGAACCAATGTGGAAGACGAACACCGAAGTGGACGACCAACAACAACACGGACAGAGGACAACACAACCCAGGTGAGTGAAGTTGTGCGACGTGATAGGCGATTAACAGTGAGAATGATAGCGGAAGAACTGAACGTGAATCGCGAAAGTGTTCGCCCAATACTGACTGAAGATCTGGGAATGAGAAAAATTTGCGCGAAAGTGGTTCCAAAAAATCTTACAGAACAACAGCGAGAAGAACGGCGAAATGCAACATTCCACATCCTCCCACCCGACATGGCTCTCTGCGACTTTTTTTTATTCCCAAAACTGAAATCAATTGTGAAAGGACGCCATTTTGACACACCAGCAGACGTCCAACAAGCTGTGACGCAGGCCTTGAACAGTGTCTCAGCTGATGAGTTTCACAACTGCTACCTGCAATGGCAGCACCATTGGAATAAGTGTGTGCAAGCTCAAGGGAACTACTTCGAAAGTGATCACATTGTAGTTGATTAAAAGTGTAACTAAATGTGTTTTTTTGACCCAGTCTCATTACATAATTGTCAGACCTCGTATTAAGGGAAAGTAGTTTCACTTGTATCGCACTAATTTAACGAAATAGTACGAAGAATTACACGCAATGTACTTAAAACATATATTACAGCAACTGAAAACTTACAAAGACATCGATCTTTAAAGTATTCAAGGATATCAATTTCAATGTATTCAAGGGGACTATGTTGACGATACAGTTCAGCATCACTCGGGAGCTACTGGTAAGGACCTCAGTCTTTAATACAGCCACCTTGATTCAAAGTACTTGGTTCAGCAGCGTTCGAGCTACATACAAGGACATGAATCTGCAACATAGTCTACTTGAGTTTCTTTTTTTTTTTTTTTTTTTATTGGGGCTTTAACGACTATACCGTGAGCAACTGAATGGGCTATAAGCAATAGTCTGTCCCTAATTTAGGGCCACTGGTTCCAAGGAAGGGAGACACCCAGTGCAGTAAGACAAACACGACATCTATGCCTCACTGGGATTCGAACCCGGACCCATCTCGGACGAATGGTCATAAGCCAGCGCTTAGACCACTGCGCCACCGGGGGCCCATTTGAATTTCAAAGTACTTCGTTCAGCATCACTCGAGTTACTTACATTAACATCAATCTTCAACATAGTCCACTTGCATATCAAAGTACATGGTTCAGCATCGTTCGAGCTACTTACAAGGACATCAATCTTCAGCATAATCCCCTTGAATTTCAACGTATGTACTAGGTTCAGTATCACTAGAGCTGCTAGTGCTTTAAACACTCCTTTTGCTCAAGAAAGAGTCATCAGCTGTTGGTTGGTTTCAAACTTCTTTCAGCATTCGAAACTCGGTTCGTATCGGAGGTTCATGTTTCTTCTGCAGTGATGGTTCTTTTAAAAATGACGTCACTTCCGTTACAACAGAAGTCCAAAGACTGGTATACCTTCAGGCAGATGCTCAAGTGTAGTACACCTTCAGGCAGATGCTCAAGTGTAGTACACCTTCAGGCAGATGCTCGAAGAATTGGGTTTGTGCACTTCTCTGGAATGTTTTGGAACCTATCTTTCACAGACTTAGTTAAGTCTGTGAAAGATACGGATGATCATAAGCACAGCCATGACTAATTTGCATATGGTTTACTACTTGTGAAAACACAAGTTTGTCTGGGACGGGCATTGGACCAGTGTCCCCTCACTCCGGATTAAGTCGCTCACCCAACTGAGCTACGAGGACAGAACGTCTCGCTGCAGATTTGTCGTCTTGACATGTTTTTACAACGCTATAGTACGTCATACACTTTATCTGTAATTACTCGTCTGCTAGCCAGAGCTTAGGCACAGACTTGTTCAACGTTGTCATCCAAATAGAACTGGATGGGCGTTTTGCATTTTCTTCTTTTTTTTTTTTTTTTTTTTTTTTTTGATTGGATGTTTAACGACCACCGTGAGCAACTCAATGGGCTATAAGCAGTCGCCCGTCCCTAATTTAGGGTCACTGGTTTAAGGGAAGGGAGAGAGCCAGTGCCGTAAGACAAACACAACATCCATGCCTCACCGGGATTCGAACCCGGACCCCTTTCGGACGAATGGTAAGAGGCCATCGCTTAGACCACTGCGCCACCGGGGCGGCCGCATTTTCTTCATGCGTAACACTTGTGCGACGGTTTTTGAACTTGGAAAGCAATGCGTAGAAACTCTTCTGTGAAAAAACAGTGTTCCCATACCGTGCGGAAAGCCTTCGATGATTTTCAGCTCTTAATATACCTTCAGCCCACACAAAAACAAAAAAATAAAAATACATATAAAAAAAAAACAAAAAAAAACGGATCAGTGCTAGCTGTTTTCTTTTGGCGCATAGAGAAGGATAAAGTCATTACAACAGCACAAGCCTGACCGATCAAGGACAAACCTCCATCAAAGTGAAGGCAGCGACACCACATGCGACCGCAAAGAAATTAAAACTACATTTCGGATAACTGACTCCCCTCATAGTTTTATTTGCAGTGCACTTACTTTGTGAATAGTGTAAGTCTAGTTTCAAAAAGGAATTTTCCTGGCAGTGATAATTCACTGTTTCTGAGAACTTTTACTCTACAAATTGTAAAATTCACGACAGATAGAAACGAAAGAAAAGATTAACTTCCGACAAAATTGAAGAAAATTCCATTTACTTTGCATCCTCGTCATTGACAAAACATGAAACTTAACACAAATATCTATTTCATACAAATATAAACACTATTTTTTTATGAAATCCGAGCTTTTTAATTACAAGTAACGATTAATTACTGAAGATCTGCAGTTTCCCATTCGCTAAAATCATATCTTTTTAGTACAGGATTAAGCCCCATTCAAATTCTCGTTGTGGTGAAATTTTGAATGCATGCAAAAATTTTACAAGACTTCAGTAGAAAAAAAAAAAAAAACAGGAACATAAGTTAATAAATAAATAAATAAAATGTAAGGAACTGCATCCGTCTTATTCGAAGTAATAATCGTAGCACATTAGGGTACATACCTAAAGGCTATTCTAAATAATGGCTCTCAAACATGCCGTTTAGTCCGATGCTCCATTTGCGTGAGAAGAGGGCTCTTCTCCGTCTTTATCTACACATGGTTTGCAAGAATTCCGTGATTTAATGACCCACGACAAGGCAATCTTCTTACACACCATGTAAATTGCCTTTAATCTTTGACGTACTTTGTTTTTGCGAAGCGCAACAATCAATTAATGAAGCCCGGTAGAAGAGTTCAGCATTCAAAAATATTTTTTGTTGTGTGTAATTGCGTCGCGTTCTCCCTCTTCTTAATAAGCGACTGCAAAAGGTTGTGCGTGTCACTCTTGGCATCGTAACGAAATTTTCGGTATAGACACCCGTAGAGAAGAAGCTTGTTTTTGCCCTGAACCGCAACATTACACCGTTGCGTTTTTATTATATTTTTCATCATGAAGGCGTGTTGACGAGCTTTTCCACACATTAGTGGGAAACTGGTTTTGCCTGCTTCGAGTTACACGTCTTTGATCATTAGATGTCCAATTTCCTGTTCCTGTTATGGGGTGTGCCATCTTTCAATCTTTCTTTTGTTGCTAAATTCCTTATTCTCTCCTACATTTTCTTAGATGGGTTTAAAAAACGCCTTACAAATAATGGGAGGAAAAAAAGAGCTACAAAACCTTTGAAATCTCAGTAGAGCAGAGTTACTGAAAGTTAGACAGTCTACCCCAGAGGTGGCCAAACTTTGAGGAACCAAGATCTGCCTTAGGCTATGTGACGTACCTGCCAGCAGGACGCACATGACATAAAGGCAGATAGGAATCAGAATACATGTCTGCGTAGCTCAGTTGGTAGAGCGACTTGTTCCGGAATAAGCGTACTCGGGTTCGAATCCCTGCGTAGACCAAAAATGACGGAGAAATTTACTTCGTTATAGCTATCACTCCCAACTGTGATCTACCATGGTTTATCGCAGTGATATAGGCATATTTAAACAGGAATAAGCCTATATCACGAGTGTTTTGTTAGTACGTATCTGTGGTTTTATAAGTTGTTTGGAAACAAATACAGAAAAATTATATTTAAATCATTTTTTATTTCTGAAATACTATTTTTCAAACAAATTATATCATTTTACTTATAGATTCTTTATTAAAAGTATTTAATTATTAGATGTTGATGCATGACACTGTATGTCCTCACAGAGCTTAGAATAATCAGGCACATATTTCAGTGAGGCACAGTCGGAGACATATTTCTAAATAAGCATCAGTCAGGCAGCTCCTGTATTTCGACTTCATTATTTTTATTTCTGAAAAAGCTGCTTCACAGAGATATCTGTATCCAAAGAAAGAAGTCAGTCGCAAAGCAACAGATCTCAAGCAGGAATATTTTTCTTCTGATAATAGAGTTCAAAATGTGTTATCTGACGCTCTGGCCTTCAGTACTATGTAAGATTGAAGTTTCACAAATTCGGATTCTAAATCTGAAGAATCGAAGAGGAACGTAGAGGAAATGTTTGATGAAACTTCCTCGATATCACATTCTCCAAAAGGGTCGACCGTACGAATAATCAAACGATCGATCATACGAGAGCTCGTGATCGACCGTTTGGCCACCCCTGGTCTACCCGGTGAAGTGATGTAGCCCCCCCCCCCCCCACCCATTCCCCCTACTCCGATGTGAGGTCCATTTAAACTCCTGTACAAGCTAGAAGTGCTTTTCTTTAGCATTGCAAATTATTTAAAGTTATACTCGGGTGAAAAATCCTGTTTATTTAAAGCAAGCTCCTTAACTCATTTTTAGCATGTCTTTTGCAAAAAAAAAAAAAAAAAGGTACGTGCTTATAGTATCACTTTGTCTGCCCGTCCGTCTGTGAACACCATATCTCTGCAACTTTTAGTCCAATTTGAAACATTTTTTTTCGCGTTGAAAAGCTTGAAATATTTTTCGTGCATCGGTTGTACCTTTGTACCTCTGGGTGGGAAATATTCCGCATATAATTACTAATTTTTGGTAAAAAATGGTTTGTCCACTAGAGAGGGTAAGTGTATATTTCTGTTTTTCGTGTATTTGCAGCAAAATCTGTGATTCTGAAAACTCAATTTAAAAATTGTTTCGTGGACCGATATTACTCTCACCACGAAAATCCTTCTGAGGACTCCTAATACACAATTTTTTCATCAAGGGGCGTATCTACACATATCTTATTTTTTTCGATATCTCAAATTCAAAGAGTTAGATTTTAAAAATTCTTTCTTCATGGGAGGGCGCTTCTGGAGCAAAATGTTTTGCATATAATTTAAAAATTTTCCTAACGCAAAAATGTGCCCGTAGCACATTTTTGCGTTAGGAAAAATATACATATACAACATATTTGCAGCAATGTCTGTTCTTTCACAGTCAGGTACTACTAACTATGAAAGCTGTCCCGATGGCGCAGTGGTCTAAGCGATGGCTTCTGATCATTCGTCCGATAGGGGTACGGGTTCGAATCCCGGTGAGGCAGGGATGTTGTGTTTGTTTTACGGCACTGGCTCTCTCCCTTCCCTGGAACCAGTGCACGAGCGACTGCTTATAGCCCATTGAGTTGCTCACGGCGGTCGTTAAACCTCCAATAAAAAAAATGAAAACATTCTGTGTGTATTTCGTTCGCTAAATAATGTACGGTTTCCTCGCTTCGGGGCACGAAAGCTTAATCAGCTTTTCTCGATATCTCTACTTCTAAACGACCTACTTATCTTTTTTAACACCGGATGCCATTTACTTTGAGGAACACTTTGGGTTGTTCAACAGTTCTGTCGCTCGGTGATATTTGTGTACTTCTGTTTCATCTGTATCGTTGCTTCTAAAAAGACAACTGAAAATTTTCTTTTTTGTACTCTACGCCATTCGGTACAAATGGGGAACACTATATACTCTTTAAATAATAAACAGCTTTCCCGCTAATTGTCGTAAATGTCAAAACCTTCTTCGCGCTACTCTGCTTCCAGGAGATATATTTGAAAAATTATTTTTCTTTAGCATAGCTTTTGCTGTGAAGAATAATTTTCGGATATTTTTAACTTTTCCATTATGCAAAAATTCTTTCGCGAGTGACGTAAAGTTAAACATACTACGTTTCCCCTATATTTCTTCTTTTAAACTGTTGGATTTGAAAATCAAATTGACTCTGATATCTTCCTTTAGCAATGAGAAGCATTTTGTGCACAATTTGTTAATTCTGGAAACATACTTTTCAAGCGCAAGGGGGAGTACGTAATTGTTTCTATTTTTGGATGTTTTATTGATTGCAGAAATCCGGTTGATTTTTTTTTCTATCTGGTTCTTCCACAGACTACGAATAAATTTGAAAAAACTTGATCGCGGCAGAAAGGATTCGAAGGACGGGCTCATTACAACAACCTAAAATTCGGTGTCATCTTGGTTTTTTTTTTTATATATTTTCACTTTTCCCACGATTTGCCGTTTTTTTTAACTCCTAATAGAAGAGAAAGAGGTTATAACCACACCTGCTCCTAATCAGTATTTTGACTGCTTTATCAGTCGAGTGACCAACTGAGGTATGGCGAACTCAAGAGTTGAACACGAGTAAGGAACTTTGCCGATTTCCAAAATCCAGAGGTTGACTAAGCTGTTTTAAGTAGCAAAATTCCCCATTAGCAATCGATCTCTTCCACTTAGCCATTACTTTTACGGTCTATTCATCAGCATGACTTTCGGTTCATCCCCTGGTTTTTTATTTTTACATTATTTATACATTACTAAATCATCATCATCATCATTGTCAACCATTATCAATCCACTGCTGGACGAAGGTCTCCCCAAGTTTCCTCCACAACGGTCTGTCTTGTGCCAGTCTCCTCCATGTCACTCCCGCATATTTACGAATTTCATCCACCCATCTCCCATGTGGTCTCTTTCTGGGTCTTTTCCTGTCCCTTGGAATCCAATCTAAAATTTCGGCTGTCCATCTATGGTCTGTCCTTCTGGCAGTATGTCCAGCCCATTGCCATTTCAGGGATTTAACTCTGATCATGATGTCTTCCACTCTCGTCATTTTTCGGATCCACGAGTTCCTCTTCTTATCTCTCCTGGTTATACCAAGCATGCACCTCTCCATGCTTCTTTGAGTTGTCTGCAGCCTTTGTATGTCTCTTTTAGTTAAGGTCCACGTCTCTGCACCATACGTAAGCACTGGAAGGATGCATTGATCAAACACTTTTCTTTTAAGACATAATGGTATATTGCTCTTGAAAATTATGCTGTTTCTTCCAAAAGCTCTCCAGGCAAGTTTTGTACGCCGATTAATTTCTTCATCAATGTGACCCTCACTTGATATCTGCTGTCCAAGATAAACATACGTATCTGTTATCTCCAGTTTTTCTCCATCAATCGATAAATCTTCATTTCTTGTAAAAGCATTGAACATCACTTTTGTCTTCTGAAAGTTCATTTTTAATCCCACTTCTTTACTCTTGTCAGCAAGTTCCTGGATCATACTCTGCAGCTCTGATGGGGTAGTTGCAAAAATGACTACATCATCAGCAAAACGAAGGTGGGTTAGATAATCTCCATTAATCTTTATCCCTTTGTTTTCCCAGTTCAGTGATTGAAAGACATTTTCCAATGTGGCATTAAAGAGCTTCGGAGATATGGTGTCACCTTGTCTCACTCCCTTTCCAATTTTTATGTGTGTTGTATTTTCAAACAGCCGAATCTTTGCACTTGCATTTTCATAGATGTTATTAATAATATTAATGTATGCATCTTCAATACCGCAGGATTTCAGAGCCGTGGTAACTGCTGATGGTTTCACCGAATCAAAGGCTTTTTCATAATCGATAAAAGCCATGCACAATGGAAGTTCATATTCCCTCGCTCTTTCAATTAGTTCTCTCAGTACGTGGATATGATCTATTGTGCTGTAGCCACTCCTGAATCCAGCTTGTTCTCTCGGTTGAGCCATGTCCAGTGTTACCTTCAAGCGGTGTGAAAGAACTTTAGTGAAGATTTTATAAACCACTGATAGGAGGCTGATAGGTCTGTAGTTCCTGAGATCCTCAATGTCACCTTTTTTATGTAGCAGGATCATTGTAGCATTGTTCCAATCCTCAGGAATCTTCCCTTCATTAAGGCATCGAGTGAAAATTTGGGCGTTTTGCACACTTCCGATGATTCCGAATAGATCGTATTAAAAATTGTATTGCAAAAGATATATAAATCACCATATTTAGTAATGGGCCTTAAATCTTGGCCCATTACTAAATATGGTGATTTATATATCTTTTGCAATACAATTTTTAATACGATCTATTCGGAATCATCGGAAGTGTGCAAAACTAATTTTCGTTGGGGGAATAGGTCCTAAATAACTTTTCCCGGGGGTCAGCTGTTTTGCGCAAAACCAAGAAATCTTCTCCGTTTTACGAAGCTGATTAGTTTATAAAGAGCACACGCGTCGTTAAACAGGATCGTAATAAGTCGTGACAATGAATCCCATTAAGAAACAATGAAGTCTTTCTATCGCATTGGTCTTCGGCAAGTTGACCTCAAAGGATCACAGGTAACCAGACTTGATGGCCGCGAGTCAGAAACACTGCTTTCAGATGCTCCGTATAGATTTAAAGTATATTTTACGAGAACTTCTGTAGAATTACTGTAAACATAAAAAATTTTCTACATCACATTTATTTTTACAGATTATGCTATCGCACTAGTGCCCGAATTATTGTTTGAGTTGGGCCCTTTTCAAGTCGTCTGAATGAAGCATGGTTGGTGCGCTTGCCCTCGACGCTGCCTCTCTTCTTGCTCCTGAATCAGTGGCCTAAAATTTGGGACGGGTGACTGCCTCTAACCTTCGACACTCACGATAATCGTTAAAACCCGAAATAAAAAAACTGCAATAAATCACAGTTTTCGAAATTATGACGTATATCAATTTTTTAACTTTCCTTTTTAGTTTCTTTCTCTTAGGTAAATTTTGTTCCCTCTTACGTATAATATTCATTTTGAACGTCGTATCGAACCAAGTTTCACCATCGTTTTGGCAACGGCTGGCAGATAGTCAGGAAGTAAATAAAACTACACACTTGGGCTGAGAGAAGGGTGTGACGAGCTAGCCTGCCTACCGATTATTACTTTTCAAATGTGAATGGTTCTGCTAAAAAAAAAAACGTTCAAGTTGTTCCTACTAATGACATTCAGAGTTGGAAACGGGTCAAAAATTTGGACACGGAAGTCACATAATTTGACCCGACCCGGTCCTGACCGAGAAATATCTGATTTGAACTATAATTTCGAAACACACACACACACACAAGCGTTGAACAGTCTATCCGCAGTGGGTATCATATGTTATATAGGAATCATGTACGTGTACCGGGAAGGTATAATCTACTTACTTACGTAGAGAAAATGTCATCCTTCACATAACCTAACTGTTATACACGTTTCAAAAACATCTGCGAGAGTCAAAATGTCTCTCTGCAGTATTGTGTTAAGGCAGTTCCACTTAATTTTGGTGGTGCTACAGTCAAAATTTTTGAATTAAATAACTTGTTCTACGTTTAATTTCAGTTTTTGCTGGGGTTTTTTTTTATATCATATCAAGCTTCAGAACATATTTCACAGCAACAACAATTTTCACCAGCTTCTGATGAGTTGAAAGTTTCCAAACTGTTGATGTTCATTTCATCATCGCCCCTCAGAAGGGATGAACACTCATAAAATCAACTTTTACATTTTGGAAACTTTCAACTCATCAGAAGCTTGTGAAAATTGGTGTTGCTCTGAAATATGTTCTGGTTTCTTAATGAGACGAAACAACTTCCAGCATTCACTCTTCCCCTTTTTGTTTTCAACAAGCACGTATTTGTTGGCCTCGACGGCTTTCTCAATCTCCTGAATATTAAAATCATCCATATTAACAAAATAAGACATTAATTCCGACACGACACCCCAAGGGCACGGGATGTTAGCACGTCAAACGAAAACCTCTGAATGCCCAACGCAAAAGATTCCATGCGAAATGTAGCTCTCAGTCTTACAAAGATACACGCGGGGTGTGAGAAAGGGATAATCACCAGAGAAGCAGGCGACAGGCGTTTGCCTGTATCTTGCTCCGGACAATCGCACTGAACACAAATGCAAAGGAAACATCGTTTTACGATATGGTATTGGTGAGTCTAACGTCGGCGCTGTATCGTCGGTCATTGGAAATGTTTGTTTGCCGTAAGAAAGAGATGGCAATATTTTTGTATGACAATCATTTGGCTCCAATATCGAGCACAAAATTCCACAGTACGCATTTTTTTTTTTAAATATTTTTCTTTTCTTTTCAAAAATAAAACGGATATAAAACCGGGTCGAAATCGTATCTGGAATACTTTGAGCCGACCCGACCCGATTGACCAGCAAGAAATTGTCGCCCCGTTGACCCGTTTCCATCTCTGATGATATTATAGTCCAAGTTCTTTACGTGAGAAATGTGAAGTTGCTTTCAGTAACAAGCGAGCTGCAAATTAGCAACTAATGACAGGATAAAAGACGATTCGCCTGTAAATAATGTAACTCCATTTCGTGGCTTCTCGTATCCTGCCCATTAGGTTATACTTTGAAGCGCTAGTGTTTAAAGTATTTAGAGTGAAATGACTATCATAACCAGAAACACCTTAAAAATTTTGCATAGTCCGTTTTACGGAAACGCGAAGAGAATATGTACAAAGGCGTAAAATAAGGTAAAAAACAAAAATGTACAGCAACATCAATTAAAAACAAAATAGAACAGGAAAACGAAAAGAAAGCCCACCCTTATATTGTATATTCTGTGGATGTCTTGATAAATGTTTCCACGGTTCTCGACACAAATCTAAAACACATGTTCCAACATCTCCTTTTTCACATTTCTCATCCCCCCCCCACAGGAAGCCTAATCCGCCTCTTTTAAAACAAAGTTTTTTTGGTCTCGCCTGATTCACAAGGAACACTTCTGAAGTCGCTTCAATTTGTTTACTATTAGAGTTATGAGAGGTTAATTAAATCATTACTAAAAGTCAAAGTTTCAACATGTGAGAAAACAGAGGCAATGCAAACATTAGGAGCGTAAAACATTGGAGATATTGTAGTGGCTGTACTGTGAAACAAAGGCATTTCCATACACACTGTCCGACTATTTTATTACATACAGTTTCAAAACTTGCTTGTGAAAAGAAACACTCCCAGCTGTTACTATCACTGAAATGACAACCACAAGTAAGAAAGGTACGTAATAAATACTGAACCCGAAACCGACCTAAAACGTACATTGCTTTAGGTTCAGCTCTTGTAATATTTGAAAAATGCAGAAAAATCAAGAGAAATTCCTAACCTGAAATAATAGGTTTCAAAACCATCAGGTCCCATAACACAGGAAATTTAATAGGTAACTAATGGCATACATATATGAAGAGCATTCATTATGCTTCAGAAAAGTTATGGCAAGTTTTATCAGATTTCACGCCATATTGTACATCAAAATACTGCACTATGAATGCTCTTCATATACGTTCAAACATAATGTACACTAACAAGGGATGCTTTTCAGCTGTCACTCTCCAAAACTGAAGAAACGTGGCCAGGAGATAGCACTAAGGGCAAAATCCAATGGGTGTATTTCCGCTTTGGCCCAAATGAACTGACAAAGGTGAACGAGTGGTCTGAAAATGACCTTAGAGCATAAGTGGAGAAAATCATCGAACGTATCAATGGACAATCAATGGCAGTCAGAAAAATTCAACTAAATGTTGTTATATCCGTGGATAAAAATCGGATACTGTGAAAGTGATGACGCTTCTTTTGATAATGTTCAACGTATTTTTTTTTCAGATATCAATGACAATTTTCAGTACTGTGATAATTTGGGGATCTTGCGTTGTTCTCATTGTTTCAAATTACTTTGTATCGGTCATGTGTTCATTGCCACAAATGTTCATTAACACCTGTAATAAAGGTCGTTGTTGCTTTTTGTATGACATGAGCTTATTTTGAAACATGGGGACATAGCTGATATTTGGGGTTAGATGATTTTTCCCACTTGTGCTCTAAGACCATTTTCAGACCACTCGTTCACCTTTGTCAGTTCATTTGGGCCAAAACGAAAATACACCCATTACACTGTTAAAAATTTTGTGGTAGGTTGCACCAAAAAGTGGTGCTACACCAACTGCACCACTTTCTGAGAAAGGATACACCATTGTGTGGTGCAAACAAAACCCAAGAACATGGTGCAACTATGCACCACGTTATGGTACAAGGTTGCACCACATAACGGTGCAATGTTTCACCATATTGTTGGGTTTTGTTTGCACTACATAACGGTGTATTATTTCTCAGAAAGTGGTGCAGTTGGTGTAGCACCACTTTTTGGTACAACCTACCACACTTTTTTAACATTGTAGTTTTTGTCCTTAGTACTATCTCCTGGCCACGTTTCTTCAATTTTGGAGAGTGACAGTTGAAAGGCTTCCCTTGTAAGTGATCACTGAATTATGACCACCTACCTAATACTTCGTAAGTTCTCTTTTCGCCCTCAATACAGCAGTTATCCGACGTGACATCCATTCAATAAGATGCCGGAAGCAGTTGGGAGGCATGGCCAACCAAGATGTGTGTAATGTTCACCCTCAATACAGCAGCTATCCGACGTGACATCCATTCAATAAGATGCCGGAAGCAGTTGGGAGGCATGGCCAACCAAGATGTGTGTAATGTTCACCCTCAATACAGCAGCTATCCGACGTGACATCCATTCAATAAGATGCCGGAAGCAGTTGGGAGGCATGGCCAACCAAGATGTGTGTAATGTTCACCCTCAATACAGCAGCTATCCGACGTGACATCCATTCAATAAGATGCCGGAAGCAGTTGGGAGGCATGGCCAACCAAGATGTGTGTAATGTTCACCCTCAATACAGCAGCTATCCGACGTGACATCCATTCAATAAGATGCCGGAAGCAGTTGGGAGGCATGGCCAACCAAGATGTGTGTAATGTGGCTTTCAAGTACAGGTATGCAGGTGATTGGTGTACCCAGACGCCTGATATGTCATTCCATAGTATCCCACAAGTGCTTTATGGGCTTGATATCGGGGGAGTTCGGAGGCCAATCGATATGCGGGAAGTCTGAACTGTGTTCCTCAAACAATTCCTGCACAACATTGGACCTGTGGCTCGGCGCATTGTCATCTTGGAAGACACCGTCGCCATTCGGGAAAAAGTGCAACACTGTTGCGTGTACAGAGTCAGCAAGAAATTCAAGATAGTGGGTTCCACTCATAGGTTGTTGCCAATGAACCAGGGGTCAAAGTTCCTGCCTGGTAAACATGATTTGTATATGCCCTGCAATGCTAATCGTTTGCATGGTGTCTCGCGGGCGACGCATGCTGCGAATTTCAGGCCAATCGGATGCTTCCTTCTTGGTGTTGCATTTTGGGTGGCCAGCAGTGTAGAAGGAATTTTCTAAAGCGCGCGTCATGAGATGCTATATCGAAATCTTAAAAACCGCAAATTACATACGGAGCCGTATTACATAAGTAAAAGCAGTACCACAATTCTGCAATGTCTGTTACCAGGTTATTAATTTTGTCATTTTTGGAGGGTGGGCGAAATACGCATAACTCTTGAGCTGGGTGACCAGCTAACCTGTTGCGATGTCAAATAAGACAAATCCATAAGACATTTCTTAATTCGGATTCGAACCCAGGCATTCAGAAACCTGCGCCACTGATCATTCTGCTGTCGTGTGGCTTATTACTGTCCCAGATGGGCAGTTCGAATCACAGAAGTTTTAAAAATCTTTGACTACAAGCAAAAAAGTATCATTACTGGGTACAAGACGGCAAATTTCCACCTCATCTTGAAGTTTCATTTACTTTTGAAGCCGCTCGTAATGAACTTCTGTCATTTGATTTTAGCAAAACAAACCAGACCAGACCAGACATCCGGGTTTCGCTCTCTCGTGACAGAACACTTTCTGCGCAGCAAGTTATAAACGGTATTCAGGCAGTATCTCAGTAAACGTTTATCAATCACGTCATTACTTGCGCCATACGAACATATATAAAAAGGAGGAACGTAAAAGTTATTTCTTTTAACAGAGACAGTTTCTGCCTGCAAGATATGCTATTAGCCAAAGATCAATATTGCCTTGCCTCACACTTGAAAGATTCCATGATTATTAAGAAAGCCTGCCATTTTCCCAGAAGCACTTCTCCTTCGCTCCCTGTGTACTAATGATGATGATGGTGGTGTCCCTCTGTCACGGCTTTCTCATTTCTTTTTCCCCCGTTTCTTTTTTTCTTCTCGCTCTTTCTGAGCCTTTCCTTGTTCACTAATAAATGAGTGCGACTGTTTACAAAGGACACGGAAATCGACATTTCCAACAGCTCATTAAATCATCGGTATTTCAGTTTAACAGAAGGAGCCATTTCAATTAATATTAAATACTTCCAAGTTATAATTTAGCTCCAGTCTTTTATGAACGCATAGGTTTTTAAAAGCGCGTCATATAAATACACATATACATGGGTGTTTTTTTTCACTAAACTTAATAAAAACATAGGTTCCTTAAATGAGTAACCATAGTGCTACATCTACTTTTTCCATTTTCTTACACTTCACTGCTCAGAAATCAATACATAACCCCCAACGCAAGTGCATGTAGTTCCATGTTACTGTGCAACATATCGCCAGTGTCACGCCAGCATCGCTGTCTTAACAAAGTTCCATGCAGGTGCTTGCGACGAGTTAAAGATGTTCAATGAATTCTGCGGATTGCAATAACAAGCTGATTACCGCAATTATCACGTTCCGACCAAGAGTATAAAAATATATAAGCATTTATTGCAATCAGCACTTCGTTTACCATTACTTCACTTTTTCTCTTAACTTTCCCGTTCAAGTGATTAAAAAGTAGGCAAGATAAAGCCCTTTACAACTGGTGTGGCGCAGTTGGCTAAAGCGTACTTCTCGTGACTCCATGGCAGGCAGCGTGTTGGGGGTTTAAATCCCGTCGCCGACTATCTAGTTTGCGGTTTTTTTTTTTTTTATGTTTTGTATATGTGTTTCTTTTGCGGCTTAACCATTTAAGAGGCCAATGTACTAAAAAATTTCTTCTCTCCCTAAACATAAATGTTCACAAGGCTGCCAGGGTATACGAAAGCTACGACAAAAAGAAAGTCATTTCGTTTTCTTATCCGAGCACTAACGACCATACACCTGTCAATGGTGATAAGAGCTCTCGCTTCTAGTCTTCTCCCTGACCCAAGACATAATAAGGAAGGATTAGTTTCCCCTGGGACAGACGCCATGCCATTGAGCAGAAGTAAGTGACTCTCGAGGATCATCACTCTCCTTTCTTCTACATGATAACTTTTAGCAAAACAGCTGGAGGGGGGGGACAAACGCTTTCTGATGCGCACGCTCACACACGTTCCTGCCGCTTTCGGCCCACTTCTTAGACAGCGAACATATTCGTTCAAACTGATTTCAGCACATTTTGTCAACCCTGGGCTAATTCGTTCCAGCCGGTAAAAGGGTTAACGATCACCACAAGCGACTCGTGGGGCTGTAAGCAGCGATTCGTTCCTAATTTAGGGCTACTGATTCCAGGGAAGGTGGAGTATCAGCGCCGCCGGAAAACGCACGGTATCCATATCTCATCGGGTGGGATTTCAACCCAGACCCATCTCATACGAATGGACAGAAACCAGCTCTTCATACTAGTCAATCACCGGATGGCAATTGGGTTCTTCCCGAGTTTCTACGTAAATAGCGTGAATATGTGGATGGATTCCTAAAATAGGCCCTGGGCGTATCCATTCATTTCTGGAGGTTGCCCTTACAATCTCCTGCAGCATGTTCTGCCATTAACGGCTCTAAGCCCAAAGGAGGAATGCTGACGTCAGCAAGGGCTGTGCAACTTCTACCAAATCACGTGCGGAAGGAAGCCTCCTGAGTAGGCAAGTCCGCTACAGCGACTTTACTTGAAGTGAAATTAAGCAAAAGGAAAGAAGAAACCAGGATTAATCCCTTAATCCCTTGATTTCTCTCTCGCCCTCTCTCTCTCTCTCTCTCTCTCTCTCTCTCTCTCTCTCTCTGAATATTCGAAAGGAGGAAAATTTCTAGAACACGCGATTTTATTCAGCGCTCCTTCTCCAAAATCCATATCACTACACAAACAGCAAGCTAGATACAAGAGACGCCTCGATAATGTAGCTTTTATCACGTGTCTTCATCACTACCATTTTCTTATCATGCTTTAGCTTAATTAACTCTCACTAATGAATTAAAATAATGACCACAAAATAAACTTGTTCAAATTACATTAATTCCCACCTTTCAATTTCATGAGAAACATTTTGCAATCCTCACTGAGTTAAAAGGTTACATTACTGGCACACATTCTAAAGTGGAAGTTAAATCCTCAGCTCACCAATGCGCACACGCGCTTTACACTCCATGTGACAACAAAAATAATTGGGGTGTTGTACCTCGAACCGTCGTGGCATGTCACATGAACACACTCAGGATTCCCTGAAAGCACGTCCTGTGACTCCACGCTTTCGCTTAACTGAAAGCGGAATTGATCTATTACTTTGCGAGACGCAGAATTACCAGATAACAAAGAAAATAAAGCATGCAAACCACTTCCCTTCCGACAACTATCACTAATCTTACAGAATCTCATCAAATTTTGCGATGTCGGGCATTGCACAAATCACCTGAGCTTCACAGTCAAACCAAAACAAATTAGACAAGTGTCCGCTTATGAGTTACAACATTACGACCACTTCTTCAGAACGTACTGGGCCGTGTTTCGCCTTTGAAATCTCTTTCACTCTGTGTCATCGACTCTCCTAGGCCGTGAGAGGTGTCCTCATCAGGTATTCAGTACCAGATGAACAGAATGTCGTTCCGTAGTTCGACGACAGAACGAGGCCTTGATATGGACCGGCAGACGTTGTGCTGCACTGCATCGAACTCGAACAAACCATTCCTTTCCTGCACATTGATAGCTTTGTGACATGGGGACACTGGAATGGTGCTGGACTTACTTCTGGAATAGCCAGTTCAGTGCCAATAGGATATAAGGTCAACACGCAGACCAACATTTGGTGCAAAACAAGGCCTATGAGGGATCTGACAAAGAGGATGTATTCAACGAGGAAGAGAAAACTCAGTGATGTCAATGGGTACAATCCCCACACCGTGATACCGCTAACATCGGCCTGTTTCCCTTTAAATAGGGGTCTGGTTGTAGCTATTCATTCTCGTGAGTTAAATATGAACCCGTCCAACCGCATGTTGAAGCTGGGACCTGAACTGATTGTGACGTGCCTGCCCAGCAGGACGCACACGACACAAAGGCAGATAGCAGTCAGAACGAACGCCCGCGTAGCTCAATTGGTAGAGTGACTTATTCCGGAATGAGGGGACCCGGGTTCGAGCCCGGCTTGATAAAAATGGCGGATAAATTTACTTCGTTATATGATCGGAAACACTAGTCTCTTTTCCCAGTAGTGGTGCTTACTACAGGTGTTAATGGCGGTGGGTGGACATGGGCACATGAATCGGACCCCGACGCCATAGGATCATCTGCAAGAGCGTCCACCGGATTTCGAGCTCATAAATGTTACTCTGTGCGCCCTAGGTTAAGTATACCGTTCATTCATGTATCGTGAATCGTCTGTTGTCTCGGACAGCACGTGTCAACCATTACTCTCCTCGACTGTCAACCATTACTCTCCTCGACTGTCAACCATTACTCTCCTCGACTGTCAACCATTACTCGCCTCGACTGTCAACCATTACTCGCCTCGACTGTCAACCATTACTCGCCTCGACTGTCAACCATTACTCGCCTCGACTGTCAACCATTACTCGCCTCGACTGTCAACCATTACTCGCCTCGACTGTCAACCATTACTCGCCTCGACTGTCAACCATTACTCGCCTCGACTGTCAACCATTACTCGCCTCGACTTCAAGAAGTGGTGGCCTCCCCTTTCCGGCACGTAAAATGGATGTATGCCCGTCTTTGGACCATTCATGCCGCACCTAGACTACGGCGGAACACCAAACATTATTGCCTTAATGGCAATAATGTCTACAGTTGCTGAGATGTCGATTCTAGCCTTTCCAACACTGACAATAATTCCCCTTTCAAAATCCAACACATTCTGCCCTTTCTTTCCCCCACTGCACAAGCTTCGCAATGCCGAAAACACAAGCCCTGCCTGTGATTTTTATATATGTATATGCATATATATTCATCACCGATCGATTACGTCACTACTACGAGCTGTGGGACACGTCCACTCATGAAGACAGGAGCGATCATAATGATCTGTCACATGAACGTATCTTTCTAATCCTCACTTTAATTGCTTTTATGCCAATAAAAGTACAACTTTACCTTTCAATACTTCAGGGAATATGTTTACGATTCAAGGTCAATCAAGTAACGGTCGAATCACATTATTGTGACCACCAGTTAATATTCAGAGTAACCGCCGTGTGCAGCACGGACAGCAGCTAGACGGGCTGGGAGTGACTCAATAAGCTGTTGGAAAGTGTTCACAGCTATTTGGAGCCATGCTGATTGCAGTTCATCTCACAGCTGCTGGAGGTTGCGTGGCGAAGGATCCATAGAGTGAACAACACGATCGAGGTGGTCCCACAGATGCTCAATTGTGTTTAAGTCTGGGAAATTAGGGAGCCAGGAAATTAGTTTGAAGTCTCCATTGTGCTATTTCAACCACTCTCTGGCATTTCCAGCTGTGTGACACGTCGCATTGTCGTGCTGAAAGATCCCATCCTCCCCATGAAAGACAATCAGCATGTATGGGTGTACGTGATCTGCAATGATGGATTCATAACGAATTCGGTCCATAATGCCTTCCACAGGTATGAGTGGACCCAGAGAATACCACGAAAACATTCCCCAGACCATAACGCTGTCCTCACCAGTTTGTGTTCTTCCAGCAATGATTCAAGAGTATTTGTTCTCCAATGTTTCTCGCCTTATACGCCAACGTCCATCCGTTCGATGAAGCAGAAAACGTGACTCATCGGAGAAAGCAATCCTTTGCCTATCAGCGGAGGTGCAATTCCGATACTGCCGTGCAAATGCAAGCCTTTCTGCCGATGCAGCTTCGTTAGCATAGGTGTAGTGACCATTCGTCTGCATCGGAGCCCCATACGCAGCAGGGTTCGTTCAACTGTTGTTTTAGACACACTTCCAGTAGCGTCCTGGTTCATTTGGCCAGTGAGCTGCTCCACTGTAGCGTGTTGATCGGCCCTCATGCACCTTCGCAGCCGACGTTCACCCTTCACATGAATGGCACGTGGTGCTTCTCAGTTTCCATATCGGTTATTCGCAATGGGGCCATTTCTCCAATCAGAATACCCTTTAACCACAGCAGCACGCGAACAGTTCACAAAAACTGCGCTGTTTCAGAAATACTGCCACCCTTGGCCCGAAAACCGAAAAGCATTCCTTTTTACAAATCTGATAAATTGCTCCTTTTATCCATGAAAGCAACGAGTGATATGTTTTGAGAATGCCTACAGCACACCTTATATATATGCCCTCCAAGCTAGATCACGGCACGTGCTTTCTTTCGTTGGCTACTACTCTCTGTTGACGTCAAAAGCAGGAGGTAGTCACAATAATGTGACTCGACTGTATATATTGCAACTACTGAATTTTTATTTCATCTGCTAGTAATATCAACAGGATTTTTTCTCAAAATAAGCGATGCCAGAAAGGAGTAATCACTGTGCATGCGACACTAAAACAGAAAAGGAAGGAAAACAATACTTTTAAAATATTAGCTTACTTCCAGGAAACATGAAAAAGCTTACAAATCTGTAAATTACGTCGTAAAATGTTTGTCAAAATATAAAATGGTGGACACTAATGAAGAATTAATCTTTTTAACACTTTACTAATTTTCCAAAAAACGTGGATGACTGTAATGAGAACTAAAGACCTGCTGTTGCGATGAAGCAGGGCGATTCCGGACCAGTGCACTTTGGAAGTCGACTGAAATTCTTATGGTTCATTTATAGTTCCTCTCCTTGTACTGGATGATGTAACGTGCTAACATTATCGGTAAGAAATAGGGTGATGAGAGTTCTGTACCCTGTCCAGAATAATTTTGTGCTGCTTTCCGAGGAGACGGCACATAGACGATAGTTAATCATGGAATTGCTATACGAGAAATAACAATTCACAAAACATTTACGAAGGCAAAAAGAAATTGTTTCACTGTTTTCCATTTTTATTTGTCTGCCTCTTTGACTTATCCATAGGCTACTTTTAAAAAGGAAGATGTTAAAAAAAAAGCGTAAGTTTCTTTTTTAAGCCTGGTTTCGCTAATACTGATCGTTACTGACATCTAACAGCATCTAGTTCTCTTGTGTGGATGCCGCCTAAGTGAAAAAGTACGCTCGCACGATGTCCAGTTTAACTACTTTCACTTGAAAGGGAGCCGAGACGATTCCCGATGAGTCATTCAGTTTCTTAAAGGGGTCGGGGGTCTAACAAATGTTCGGCACACTGTCCATTTTTGAGAAAAGTGTGATGTAACGGAGAAAACTTACCTTGTTGCCGTTCAATGTACTCTCTTCCGCTGCTAATGGACAGCTTGCCAAGGGTGAGGTAGGTCGTGGATGCCCCGTAGTACGCCATCTTTGTTCAGCTGTCGTCACGTCCAATGACAGTTCGCCCAGCGATTCGTAGCGGATGCCACGGAGCCGAATTTTTAACTTTGCGTAAAGATCAAAGTCGGGTGGACTGAGATCAGGGTTGTATGGTGGGTGGTATAAAGTTTCCCAGCCATATTTCGACAAAAGTCCCCGTACCGACACTGCACCATGACTAGATGCGTTATCACGAAACAAGATCGATGCAGCTTCCAACAAGTTTATACGATTTTGACGAATTTTCGGTCTCAACTTTGTTCTCAGAAAGTCACGATAATATTGTGAGTTGACATTTTGCCCTACCGGCACTCGATCAGAGACCACAACACCCTGGGCATCGTACGCAAAAAATCATCATTTGCTTCTGTTTTAGATTAACGTGTGCAATACTTTTATTATGACCCTCGTATTTCCCGATCCCAGGCAGCGCAGCCTTGCAATTCTAGAATAACGTGTACAAGCCTTTGTTATGTCTCTCGAATGCTTCGATCCCAGGTAGCACAGCCTTACAATTTTAGATTCAAACGTGCAGGACTTTTATGACCCTCGTGTGACCCGATCCCATGTAGCCTTGCAATTTTAGATTAACGTGTGCAGGACTTTTGTTATGACCCTCGTGTGTTCCGATCCCAGGTAGCACAGGCTTGCAATTTTAGATTAACGTGTGCAGGACTTTTGTTATGACCCTCGTGTGTTCCGATCCCAGGTAGCACAGGCTTGCAATTTTAGATTAACGTGTGCAGGACTTTGTTATGACCCTCGTGTGTCCCGATCCCAGGTAGCACAGCCTTGCAATTTTAGATTAACGTGTGCAGGACCTTTGTTATGACCCTCGTGTGTCCCGATTCCAGGTAGCACAGTCTTGCAATTTTAGATTAACGTGTGCAGGACTTTTGTTATGACCCTCGTGTGTCCCGATCCCAGGTAGCACAGCCTTGCAATTTTAGATTAACGTGTGCAGGACTTTTGTTATGACCCTCGTGTGTCCCGATTCCAGGTAGCACAGTCTTGCAATTTTAGATTAACGTGTGCAGGACTTTTGTGATGGCCCTCGGTGTCCCGATCCCAGGTAGCACAGCCTTGCAATTTTAGATTAACGTGTGCTAGACTTTTGTGATGGCCTTCGTGTGTCCCGATCCCAGGTAGCACAGCCTTGCAATTTTAGATTAACGTGTGCAGGACTTTTGTGATGGACCTTGTGTGTCCCGATCCCAGGTAGCACAGCCTTGCAATTTTAGATTAACGTACGCCGGACTCTTGTTATGACCCTCGTGTGTCCCAATCCCAGGCAGCACAGCCTTTCAGTTTTACATAAAAGCGTGCTTAGTGATATATGTATGTAGGTATGTATCACGAATTATTCCGCGAAATCATTAAGTAGCTGAACCTAAAGCGGTGAGGTGAGGGCTTTTCGTAATGTCTTAAAATTCTTCAAAATCTATGGCCACTGTTTAACTAATATGTGTCGCAAAGCACCACTGAGATGACGCATGAGTCAAACGGAGAGTTGCAATGATAAGCCTTGCCGGCATAGTTCAGTCGGGAGAATAAGTCGCTCCGGAGTGGGAAGACGTGATTTTTAATTCACAAAGGTTAATTTTTAATTCATGGAGATCATTTCCTCACAGTATGTATATTGTAGGTGGAGTGTCCTCGTAAAAAAACTTCAGCACCATTCATAACAAAAAGAAGACCTACAAAAAAATGTCTATGCCAGCGACATTTGAGCACCGGCATCCTTTGCTTTTATGCATATTCTTACGTATTAAAATGGTTTACAATTAAGAAAAGCAGCAATTTTTCGCAAAAAAAAAAGAGTGCTGATCTGAAGGTCGATACATGTTAAAAAGCAATTTTTCTCATAAAAAAATGCTGCACTGGTGTTCGATATATGTTAAAAATCAAATTCAGTAAAACCCTTCGGTCTTTAAAGGGACAACTGACTCCTCAGTTATTTTCTCTATTATTATTTTTTTTTTCTAGATTGCCTGCCTTAAGGAAAAAAACAGTGAGAAATGAGAAACCAAAAGCCTGTTCTGAACTCTAAAAGAAACTGGAATTAAGAGGCAATGATTTAGAAATAAAGTGTTCAACCAGGAAAGATCCAGCAATAGCAATAATATTTTTATTTTATAACAACGCATTTTTACTCCTCGAAAAAACAAGCATAAAATGACTAAAACACCCTTATACTGGAAATACATAACTCAATTCAATATCTGCATTAAAAAAGAAACTTTCAACGAAAATTAACATAATGAGGAAAAGAACCTCAACGTTAAGTATTTTACCTGTACTGAACACAATACATGAACTGCTACACAAAACGGGAAGATGCTTGCCAAACTTACCTGGAAAGAAGGAAAAGGAAAATATATTAATAAAACAGAAGGTCAGGTATTTACAGAGCAATACATAACAATTTCACTCGTATGAAATCTGCATTACAACGAAATTCAAAATCCAGCTGCATTTATATGCGTATTGCAGCAAACTAAGAAGCACATGTCCGTGTTCGACAGTTAAAAAAAAAAAAAAAGAAAACATGGTGTGTTACATATTTCATCAAAATAAAAGTAGCACTTAAACACATTGATTTTGCCGTTTGCCTTTGGAGTGACAGTCAGTTATAGCAATTAATCGTACATCAGTGCTTTGTCAAGAAAAAATTAATGGGGCGCTGAGACTATTGCTGAGAATCATTTAAGCAAAAGTTCAGTTTCTTTGTCTCTAAAATATGTTCTACAAATCAAAATCGTGCACGTACGTATACACCAATGTGCTATTACATTATGACCATCCCCAGTCTAGAGAAATCAGTGCCTGGAGATCGAAAGTTGGCGCAAGTGAAGTTCACAGAGCAGTATATATACAACCCGAGGACCGGTTTTCGGTTAGTAGAGTGTTCGGAGTCAGAATGGGAAAAGCTGCCGATTTATCGGAGTTTGATAAAGGACAAATTGTGATGACACGGCACCTCGGAACTACGATTTCGTAAACGGTGCGGCTTGTGGGTTGTTCACGTGCCGCTGTAGTGAGTACGTATCAAAAGTGGTGCACAGATGACAAACGATGAACCGTCGTCCAGCCGTGTATCGTCCGCAGTTTACTGATGCCAGAGAGGAGAGGACACTGTCGCGCATTGTTCACAGCGACCGCAGGGCCACAGTGCGACAAATCACCCGAAACTAGAACAGTGGTGATCATGGTAAGTGTCACAGCACACAGTTCCTCGCAGCCTTCCGCGCATGGGCCTGCTTAGTCGAAGACTCAGCCGGGACCCATGTTCATTGCATGTCATGGCCAACAACGCATGAAATGGGCCCAAGATCATCGAGATTGGATCGTGGATGATTGGAAGAAAGTGGCCTGATCTAACGAATCAATATTCCTCGTGCATCACGTAGACGGCAGACCGCAGATACCCCGATTACCAACGGAGATTATGACACCTGGATGCACTGTTGGGCTGTAACAGGCCGGCGGCGGCGGTGTTATGCTGTGGGCGATGTTTTCTTGGGACACTTTAGGCACCATCACCCTAATAGCACAATCCCTGACAGCTGTCAGGTATCTGAACGTCGTTGCGGACCAAGTTCACCCATTCATGGCAACTGTGTTCCCTGCTGGTGATCGCCAATACCAACAGGATAATGCGCCATGTCACACTGCCAGAACCGGCAAGAAGTGGTTTGAGGAACATGCTGGTACATTTCTGTTAATGTCTTGGCCTTTAAATTCACCTGGCATGAACCGAATCGAACATTTGTGATTCGACTTGGAAAAGCGGAATCGCGCTAAATCACCACCACCCCGAAATGTACGGGAACTGGAGAAACTGTCGTTGACATTTCAGTACCAGATACCCCAGGATACCTCATCGACTGGATGCCTCACCAAGTGGACGCTGTTTTTCGGACTAAAAGGGGTCCTACACAGCATATTAACGCATCGGTGTATACAATCTGCGATGGACGGCGGGGACGTAAATTCGAACATCAAGCACGCAATGTTGTTTAACAGATTTTTTGTCTGAAATCAAGGATGACGTCATTTCTTTGGACAACAGAGTCTCCAATTTCCACAAGGAAAGTTAATCTTCCGTGCAGTTTTTGTGCGTTAGATCAGAAAGGCCGTTGCGATTATAAAAACATAGATGCCACCACATGACATCTCTGCTACTTTCTTTAGAGCCAAAGACTTAACTCCTTTAACCAAAAAGGTGGTGCGATAATGTACAACGAAATAAAAATCGAACATTTATTGGCACATAAATTATAGCTAAAGGCTCATGATAACTCATGAAATATGTTCCACAGAGAACAGGGTTCGTGCATATTGACAGAAAATATATTCCAGGGATTTCCCAGAAGTTCATAAAAAATTCCAGGAGCATAAATGTTTGCTAGAATCATAATGCTTTGCTTCATAACCTCTTTCAGTGAGGAGAGCGGGTTCTAGAAGGAACGGCCATCTTAGACTCACGGGAAGGTTTCCACATGCTGCGGGGACTTCAACTGCACGCAACTGGTACATCACAAACTAGAGTCGCACGAAAAATGTACTCAAACATCTTGTACTGCAGCATTACATGATATGGAAGAAACGACATCACATCTCCACAATCTATGACATCATATCTCGCTCCCGAAACAGACGCCGCATGGAGTTAGAACACAGTGATGTAATCAATCCAAACCGTTTGGCAATTATTTTTTCATTGCAAGAAACCCTTTCAAAAAAAAAAAAAAAAAGGTGAAATACCAAGAATTTTCCAGGCCTGGGAAAACGGAAAATCAAATTTCAGGCCATTTCAAAGATTCCAGGGTCCGTTCGAACCCTACGAAAATAAAATTTGGGGCGAGAAAAAGTTATCAGTGGAAATTTTGGGAAACAAAGGCACTGATATTATTAGAAATAACCACTTACCCAGCAAGAGGCAAACCTACGCACTATGACAATATGTAGGAGGAAGTAAGCCTACGGATACTCGTAACGGAGGCGATCTGACAAAAACATAATTTTACAAATCAAACCTTTTGAAGCAGACATAGCGAATGAAATAGAATATAAAATCTACGCTCCCTAGGTGGAAAACTTCACATTGCTTGAAGAAGAACATCTATGCAAAATATTCGCCATAGCAAAAGATATCGAACTAAATTTTTTTTTTTTTCATTTCGGATTTCTTTATGATATAAATATCGAGGTGCATTTACGCCACCATACGTAAAATTCAGTTTGCCGCATCGGTGGAGCAGTGGTATAAGCGATGGCTTCTGATCATTCGTCTGAGATGGGTCCGGGTTCGAACCCTGGTGAGGCATGGATGTTGTGTTTGGCTTCCGGCACTGGCTCTCTCTGTCTCTCTCTTCCCTGGAACCAGTGGCTCTAAATTAGGGAGGGGAGACTGCTTATAGTCCAATGAGTTGCTCACGGTGGTGGTTAAACACTCACCCCCCCCCCCCCCAAATATATATATATATATGTAGATTAGAGGAAATTCTATCCCACACTCACTAACCCGCTGGCCAGCGTGGTGAGTTATGGCCAAACCCCTCCAAAATGATTCCACAACTTAAATCTTGGCCCTCAGTCTCCGGCAGCTGGAATGTACCTGGCCAAGGCAGCGGCCAGTGCGACATGAAGGCAGAGGGTGCTAAGAATCCCCGGAGGACCGGACTAGGCTGCCATCTGATGCTGACCTTGGCAACGTACAATGGACGCTCCCTATCTTCTGATTCAAGACTTCTTGAATTGGAAGAGGAACTACAAAGGATCAAGTGGGACATCGTGGGGCTAAGTGAGGTAAGGAGAAAAGGAGTAGATCTCATCGAACTGAAAAGTGGACATCTCTTCTACTATCGTGGGACAGATACTGGCAGAACTAGTGGTGTTGGATTTATAATAAACAAGAAACTGAAGGATAAAGTTGTAGAAGTTGAAAGTTCCTCTGACAGATCTGCACGACTCGTTATCCAACTCTCGAGAAGATACAAGGCTCAGATTATTCAAACTTATGCACCCACCACAAGGCATCCTGAAGAAGAAATTGAAGAATTTTATGAGAAAATTCGTCATCTAAATAATAAAGGTAAGCAGCACTTGAAGATAATTATGGGAGATTTCAATGCAAAAATAGGGCAACGGCAACAGAATGAAACTTCAGTAGGTAAATTCGGTCACGGCAACAGAAACCAGCGTGGAAATACTCTCGTTGAGTTTGCAGAGGCAGAAGGGTTTTTCATCTTGAACTCCTTCTTCAAGAAAAAGCCACACAGGAAATGGACATGGAGACATCCAAATGGGACGACAAGTGAAATTGATTTTATTATGTGTAACAAAAAATTCGTCATAGAAGACTGCAGTGTGCTAAACAAGTTCAACACAGGTAGTGACCATAGATTGGTGAGATGTAAGATGCACCTCAACACTAAACTTGAACGTGGCAAGCTCATAAGACAAACAAAATCTATTGACATAATCAACCTTAAAAAACACCATAATACCTTTAAGTTGGAACTGAAGAACAGGTTCTCTGCTTTAGAAGGCCTAACATCGGAAGAAGTGGACATCTCTGAAGTTAACAGAAAAGTAACCAAAGCTCTTATGGAAACAGCAACAAAATTAGCTGGGTCTAAGAACAAATTGCATGTAAATAATTATCAGGAACAACGAAAATGTTGATGCAAAAAAGAAGAGAGATGAGGACAACTAAAGAAGATGTGACTTCCAAAGTGGAATATATAGAGCTATGCAAGACAGTAAGAAAAAGTATCACTGAAGACGTAAGAAAATTCAACTGTGAACTAGTGAGGAAAGCAATTGAAAACAACCAAAGCCTAAAGATAGCAAAGGGACATCTCAGTAAGGGAAGAAAACAGATTATGGCACTGAAAAAAGAAGAGTTCTGTAACAAGAAATAGAGGCGAAATTCTGACAAGAGTGAAAGATCTCTACTCCAAATTATATGAAAGGGATGATACATGCACTCCAGACATTATGAAAGATACCAGTACCAGAGTTCCTCCAGTCCTTCCAGCAGAAGTTGCACATGCAATCAAGAACATGAAGCGGGGAAAAGCTCCAGGAGAAGATGGAATTACTGTAGACATCATACAAGAAGCAAGTGGAGAAATCGATACTCGCCCAAATTTTCACTCGATGCCTTAATGAAGGAAAGATTCCTGAGGATTGGAACACCGCTACAATGATCCTGTTACATAAGAAAGGTGACATTGAGGATCTCGGAAACTACAGACCTATCAGCCTCCTACCAGTAGTTTATAAAATCTTCACTAAAGTTCTTTCACACCGCTTGAAGGTAACACTGGACATGGCTCAACCGAGAGAACAAGCTGGATTCAGGAGTGGCTACAGCACAATAGATCATATCCATGTGCTGAGAGAACTAATTGAAAGAGCGAGGGAATATGAACTTCCATTGTGCATGGCTTTTATCGATTATGAAAAAGCCTTTGATTCGGTGAAACCATCAGCAGTTACAATGGCTCTGAAAACCTGCGGTATTGAAGATGCATACATTAATATTATTAATAACATCTATGAAAATGCAAGTGCAAAGATTAGGCTGTTTGAAAATACAACACACATAAAAATTGGAAAGGGAGTGAGACAAGGTGACACCATATCTCCGAAGCTCTGTAATGCCACATTGGATGGTGTTTTTCAGTCACTGAGCTGGGAAAACAAGGGGATAAAGATTAATGGAGATTATCTAACTCACCTTCGTTTTGCTGATGACGTAGTCATTTTTGCAACTAGCCCATCAGAGCTGCAGAGTATGATCCAGGAACTTGCTGACAAGAGTAAAGAAGTGGGATTAAAAATGAACTTTCAGAAGACAAAAGTGATGTTCAATGCTTTTACAAGAAATGAAGATTTATCGATTGATGGAGAAAAGCTGGAGATAACAGACACGTACGTTTATCTTGGACAGCAGATATCAAGTGAGGGTCACATTGATGAAGAAATTAATCGGCGTACAAAACTTGCCTGGAGAGCTTTTGGAAGAAACAGCATAATTTTCAAGAGCAATATGCCATTATGTCTTAAAAGAAAAGTGTTTGATCAATGCATCCTTCCAGTGCTTACGTATGGTGCAGAGACGTGGACCTTAACTAAAAGAGACATACAAAGGCTGCAGACAACTCAAAAAAGCATGGAGAGGTGTATGCTTGGTGTAACTAGGAGAGATAAGAAGAGGAACTCGTGGATCCGAAAAATGACAAGAGTGGAAGACATCATGATCAGAGTTAAATCCCTGAAATGGCAATGGGCTGGACATACTGCCAGAAGGACAGATCATCGATGGACAGCCGAAATTTTAGATTGGATTCCAAGGGACAGGAAAAGACCCAGAAGAAGACCACATGGGAGATGGGTGGATGAAATTCGAAAGTATGCAGGGGTGACATCGAGGAGACTGGCACAAGACAGACCGTTGTGGAGGAAACTTGGGGAGATCTTCGTCCAGCAGTGGATTGATAATGGTTGACAATGATGATGATGATGATGATATACACTAAAGTGCCAGAAAAACTGGTACAGACGAACTTATACAAAATATATAGCAGCGTCACCTATGCGCGTACTCGGTTTCGTCCGGCATTGCGTATATAAAGCGATAGACATCCTTGCCAGCTGTTACAGCTGTTTTCGGCATGAGAATGACAAGTAATAACGATTTAGGCGATTTTCAATGCGGTGTCATAGTTGGCGCTCGTGAAATGGGCCATAGTATTTCGGAGGTAGAAACGAAGTTCGGATTTTCACGGACGACCATTGCAAAGGTGTACCGTGACTACAAGAATTCCGGCAAAACCTCCAACCTACGATACCAGTGTGGCCGTCAAAAGACATTGGGTGAACGTGACCATCGTCGGCTGTCAAGAATCATTTCACGCGATAGGCGTGCAACACTCTCGCATGTATCATCGGAATTCAATGCTGGAGCCACAACAAGCATCAGCGTCCGGACTGTGCAACGTACCCTACACGATATGGGCTTTGGGAGCCGACGCCCAACTCGAGTCCCCTTGATGGGTGCACGACACAGAGCTATGCCCCTCGCTTGGGTACGGCAACATCGCCACAGGAGACTTGATGACTGAAAACAAGTAGCCTGGTCTGACGAGTCGCGTTTCCAACTGTGTCGGGCAGATAGAAGGATTCGTGTGTGGCGCAAACCCCATGGATCCTGCCTGTCGACAGGGAACTGTACCGGCTGGTGGGGGGTCCGTAATGGTATGGGGTGTGTTTAGCTGTACTTCACTGGGGACCCCTGGTACATCTACAAACGTCTGTGACCGGCCAACGCTATGTGCACCTCCTTTCTGACGAGGTACCCCCGTACATGTCGTGCATTCATGCTGATGGGTTGGGCCTGTCCCAACAGGACAATGCACCTCCACACAAGTGTCGAGACGCCACATTATGGTTAGAGGAGCATTCATCTGAGTTTGGGGTGTTGCCATACCGCCCAAGTCAACAGATCTGAACGTGATAGAACACATTTGGGATACCATGCAACGCGCTATCGAACACAGGTATCCGAGACCTCGGAGTACACCCGACTTCTGGAACGCTCTGCAGGAAGTATGGTGTGCATTGCCTACAGCATATTTCCAGAAGCTAGTGGAGTCCATGCCCCGTCGCATTTCTGCAGTCCTGCGCTCCCGCGGGGGATCCACTAAGTATTAGACTGGTGTACTAGTTTTTCATATATATTGTTTGTTTTTTGTTTCAGGGTTTAACGACTACCATGAGCAAATGTAAGGTCTATATAAGCAGTTACCAGTCTCTAATTTAGAGCCACTGATCCACGAACGAGAGAGGGGGGGGGGCAGAGACGCAAGACAAACATACCACCCATGCCTCATCCGAGGCTCGAGCTCAGGTCGGTCTCGGAAAAATGGCTAAAGTCAGCGCTAAGACCAATGCGCACCGGTAAAATGACAATTGTTATGAATTACTGCTCTCATAGTTCAAAGTACTGCATGAAATTTTTCAAATTCGATTATGCGTACACTGCTATTGTGTCAGACATAGAAGAAACTAACTCTACTACTATTACTATGTTTCCTACGCCGAAAAATGGCTAAAAAAGGGGCGCGTATTATGATATTGAAAGATAATAAACTGCAAAGATAACTTTTCTTACGAAAGCCACATGCGTAAATATTTTGTAATATGTCGCCTGATGTTCGCTCCAGTAGTTCTCACAGTTTGAAAGCTTCCTTCAAATGATCTGTGCAGTAATTACCTGGCCCTTACACACGGATGCAGTGATCAAACCTATATTTGTCGCTCAGTTTGATATGTTTCTTTATACACGAAACTCGAATAAAATGGCATTGGCACGATCACAGATTGTCAGGAGTATGTCAACGTAATGGACGACGCAAATTTTGTACAGCCAGCGGCATTGAAATGGCATTAGGGTGTCTCATGGTGAGAGATAACACCTTTTTAAACATCACTCTTAGAAAACATATGCGGCTGGACATTATCTTGTTAATGATAGCATACACACACTCACTGATAATGCGAATGTGATGAGTCTCGAGATACTCATGAAGTAATGTGGGTTTTAAATTTCGTGTAATACATGTCGTCAATATTGCTGCGAATTTGATTCGAGTTCTGATTCAGACACGGATGTTGTATTTGATCAACTCTCTTTCTTGAAGCCACTTCTAAATTATAGATGGGCGGTTCCTCTTAGCCTTCAACGGACATAAGGATCTTTCAGCTACCAAAGATGAAACATAACTCTCCTTTGAGAGAGTTCTAGACTTAAACCAGACAGTCCGGTCGCATATGACGACACCGATTCATCAGGTGTCTGAACCATTTTGCTAGGGAAACACACACACATAGAAGGACGTCTGATCATTCCAAGTGTTGTTTACTCGACTAAGTAATAGTTCACCTCAAAGTATGAGGATGCCAAAGCAACAAACACGTTCTCCAGCATCCACCAACTGTTTTTGTATCGCTAACAAGATTTGCCGTAATTTTAAGGGCTGTCTATTAGTTTCCACTAAGTGTAATGACCTGTTCTGTCACCAAATCAAGCAGCTGGCAACACAGACATCATCCTGGGTTTGGCTTCAACGAGTTAATACAATTCCTCTTTGATCTGTGTTCAGTAGATGACCACATATGGCAACAAATCTCTGGTGCATCTTCACTAGTGGACACGCATCTAGAACTTCTCCCCAGTGGGTATTACACTCTGGTCACAGAAACTAACATCTGAATACATTCCCCTCCAATGCACACACGTTGATTTGTCAGACGGATCGGTCAACTACTTATCACTGGGATGATTTAATTTTCATATACTGCACAACACAATCTAGAGAGTTCTACCCTTTATCTCGTTGCTCTTACCCGAAGTTATTACATGTCAAGATTACGCGAATACAATGTTTCCTCAGCTCACGTGACTCCCTCGCAAGGCAAAGAAATCACTGACGTCACCGTCCTAAGAGGTGAATTGTGCATCCAAATTGAAGCTATGAAAGAGGAAGTATAACGTAATGTCTTTTTCGTGAGCAACATTGGTTTTACGCTATGTCTAAACCATGACTAAGGAATGTTGAACTAAATAAGAATACCAATAGTTTACGGCCAGACGAAACATAAACAGCAGGTAAACTTCACATTTATCTTAGCGATCGAACGTCTACACACACAATCCACCCGAGCAACTGTTGTATAGTCCTTTTTATCAATCGTTTTTATCATATCCATACATCACTTTCTTTCTGACCTCAAATGTGTGCCAACTTCATTCTTGTGAGAGAGAAGATATCACGTTAAGTTTGGAAGTATAAAGGAGAACAAACTCAAATTTACATAGGTAAAGGAACTAAAAATGAAAGTTATTTTAGAATATACGTCACAGAAGCCTTTCCACAACAGCTTTTAACACAAACAAAGAATTGCATTGCGAAATTGCAGTTAAAAATTTCGCGGAAGCACATTTACAATAGATACAGTAGAAATTAACAGTTTTGTGAATATTTTACCAAGAGTGAACCAAGATTTTAAAACTACCTACTGCACATATTTACAAAATAGGAAAACGGATTAAACTTTTAAACGTTAATTAAGGTACGAAGATCATTCCTGTTTTTATGTAATTTTAAAAGAAAAAAAAAAGGCGTGTGTACTACTATTTCACTCTAATAAAGAAATTTCTTTATTCCGAAAAAAAAAATATCCCGGTAACATTCTATAAATTTGCTTGATTAAAAGCTGAAAGCAATATGCATTAAATGCTTTGGTGGAATTTATGAATGCTATTCTTCCTAGTTTACGGAAAATTATTCCATGTTACCATAATAGCGCAGATACGCAGAAACGATGCGATTAGGTAGCCTTACTATGGCGATTTAGACAGTGATGTACGAAGCTACCACCGGAAGTAAGAAATAAGCATAACCTTGTTCTTTACTGACCTTGGTTATATGTAGGCACGACGGTGTATGTATGCTAAACAAGAAAAAAAAGGAAATCAAATAAAACTAGTAAAGTCGGTAGTACTATTCTCTTATTTTAGACTTTCAAGTTTGACTCGAACATTTAGCTAAAAACGACTTTTAATATTTATCAGCCGTCTTCAGACGAGCATTATTTTGCGTTCGCTCCTGCATTCAAACAACACTGTGTATAGCTGATAGCGGCAAATAGACTTCCTAAAGCAGCCCAGTACAAATCAACGTCATCGTTGCCTTATCCCTTTGCATTTATTAAAGCTCCCAAGAAAGTGAACCCCTTTCAACATGCTACATGTGAGCACCAACATGTTCATGGCTATCATACTTCATTCACTAGAACAGAATCATTACACTAGACCACTTGACACCACAAGAAAATGACGAGAGTATTTCGCTGAAGCAAAATTTTAATATCGTCGTTTGCAAATGCGTGCTGTTTGCGGCACATGGCATTGCCCACAATATGGAAAACTACTTTTACAGTAACAGCTGCCTTAAACGTAAAACACCAATATCCCTCGAATTTAATCTTCAAATGTAATGGAAGCACTGAAATTTTAAAGTTTCCGAAACTAGCATAGATCACTTTAAGTCATTCGTGTAAGTATCACAGAAAGTTGACAGCAAGATAGAGTTCAGTTCATTTCTGGAACATCCGTCACTCTTTTGAAGTCAATCTCATCAAGGGAGAATGCTGGCATGAAACTTTCCCATTAGTGTGAGTTAAGAGGAGCAAATAAATAACCTGGATATACTATAAATCACCATGGACTGATAAAATTCAGGAATAACAGATTACAGTTCTCTGCATGGAGTAGAGTGGAGTGGAGTGGACGTATCATCAAAAGACCGTGAAGACATGGAAACTGATTAATGATGTTTGTGAGCAAAAGAAATCAATTTCCATTTGCTGCCAAACAGCAGTACGAAAAGAAATCGTATAGCTAAAAAACAAGAAGTTCAGTAATTCGAGAAAGAGACATTTCCAATGATGGAAACCCGAGGAGCATCACAAAGAAACGCCCAACGGAAAGCACTTTCTAAAAAGATTTCCACCATGTAGTCCGTGATCCAGATAATATGCAAAGGTATCTTACTAGCACAGAAAACCCTACTCGTTGAAATGTTGCTCAACTTACATATGAAATATAGTATCGACGATACTCTGAGGTTGCTAAAAAAGTTTAATTTCAAAAATTACAGATTTTCGAATTTGGATTATCAAAAATTAGAGCCTGTCCTTCAAACTGCACCAAACGGTAAATGACAATTAATAACAAGTCACGTGTTACTGAACTTCTAGTCATGGTTTGCAGGGTCATTCACTCGGGACTGAACAGTTATGTGGAATATATGAGATGGGGAATATACGATGAGCGTGAAACCCGAACGGAGCGTTTCTTTATTCCCTGACGAAGCAGTCGACATGCATTACCTGTGAATAAAATGTCTTCATAGCAGCTGGGTGGCGCCGCAATGACACGCCATCTGTCTAGTAGTGGTGGAGGAATAGCGTGTCTCCGCAGAGAGTTTAAGCGAAGAGGTTGAATGAAGATGGTGTACTCAATTGAAGAGCGCGTGTTCATTGTGCGTCAGTACTGGGTAACCGGTTCCTTCAAACGACATCAGAAGGAGCTTCTGAAGAAATTTGGTGGGCGTAAACCACCCACCAAAGCCACCATGAAGAGCCATTGCATCCAGTAGAAATCGGTGTCTGCTGTGCGGTGTCCCGGCGCCATATCATTGGGCCAATCTTTTTTAAAGACACAGTGAATATCGACCGATACTTGGAAATCTTTAATGAGTTTATGAGCCAGCTGGATGATCAGGAACTTGCAGATGGTTACTTTCAACAGGACGGTGCAATGTGCCACACCTCCAATAAGAGCATGGCAAAATTTTGCAGCTTTTTCCAGGACAAGATTATCTCCAAAGACCTGTGGCCGCCTAGGTCTCCCGACCAGACACCCCCAGATTTCTTTCTCTGGGGACTTTTAAAAAGCAAGGTTTATGCCGACAAGCCAAGGTGAATTGAGGGCAGAAAGACAAAATCACATGTGAAATTGCTGCAATCGACGTCGCTATGCTACATTGCACATTCGCCACTATGGAGCGTCGGGTGAATATGTGCCTGGACGCTGGCGGTGGGCACTTCCAGCATCTTCTACGAGCCTTTCCTTTTTGTCAAGGGTCAAGGTATGTTTTACATTAATTTCATTCAAATGTGCCTTTGCAATCCTGAGTTAACCCTTTAACGCCCAAAACGCCCGTACATACAAACGGCCATACCCGCCCGAAACGCCTGTCTAGAGTGAGTCAGATTTCCTACCATTATCTGTTCTTCAAATTTTCTGGACCTATGAGGGATCAGCAAGAGTCACCCTCATTCACTATTATTGTTATTAAACAAAGAAGTGAACCAACAGGCAGTTTCGGGCATTATGGTATTTGGAGTGATAGAAGATTTTTGGGTCATGGTCGTTAAAGGGTTAATTAAAAAAATAAGTGTTCAGTCCCGAGTGAATCACTCTGTATATGCCAGCAACGACAATGTAAAATATTGATATTCGTTTGCGTTTCAAATACAGTGGAAGCTTTACCGCTCAAAGTGCTAATGATCACTGAACTCAACGAGAAGGAGCGAGGGTAAAGAAACTTTTATTTCTACGCAGCCACGCGAATTTTCACTGAAGTGCACACACCCATGAGGAGTAAACATTTGAGTTTGAAGTTGATATACGCAATGTCGAAATGCTACGAAAGTCGTTCATAAAAACGGGACTATTTTTGACACTGCATGATAGTTGGCATCTAGGAGGCTGCTATTACCAGGCAGCATAATCTTGAGACAGTACAATGTTAACCCACCAGATGGCAGATGAAACTAGTTTACGTCGTGTGCAGAAAACTCATTTCTCGTATCAGCCATACGCAAGAGTGGACAACGACATGAAGGAGATTATCGTGGACAACGTTGGTCCACATAGTTCCTCTGGAAAGAAGGCGTGTCACCTGTTGACATTCACTGTCGTTTAAGGGTGGTATTTGGTGAAGCAAGGGCTGGACGTAGTTTTGTTTTCAGATGGGTGGAAGCGTTCAACCATGGATGTAAAACTAACGAAAGACGTCGACCGGCAACAGCCCGCACGCCAACAAAGGGGCAGCGTGTTTCTGACATCATCATGGACGACATACGCACAACAATTGAACAATTGAGGAACTACGAGATGTAGCAGGTCTATGCCGTACTTCATGCAATAATCCAGTGCCAAACCTCACACTATCCGGGAAACGAGACAAACATTAACATCCTTTGGTTTCACAGCCTTGCCACATCCGCCATATTTACCTGATTTGCCCCATTGCAATATGGCTTGTTTGACATGATTAAAGAACCATTGCGTGGCCAACGATTCCGATGACGACTTGAAGAGAAGTGTTCACGAGTTGGTGTGTGCCCCCCCCCCCAAAGACTGGTATGCTACAACCATAAAAAAATTAGCAGAAAGATGGCGATCGCTCATTCAGCTTGGTGGGAAGTACACTGCCTGACAGAGAAAATGCCACACCATGAAAGAATGCTCGAAAATAGACCGAACTGCACACACAAATAGCAAGGTAGGTCCTGAACAAATGATTTAATTGTCACATACAGACCAGGCTCCAGTGGCCGAATATACAGAATGATCAATAAGGAGTGTGGCCCCCATTTTGGATGATACAGCGTTGAATCCGACGGGGCATCGAAGCAATGGGAGTCCGGATAGAGTCCTGAGGTATTGTGTACCATTTGGTGTTGATCCAAGTTCACAGTTCATCTTCATTTTGCGGGGGGTGGAAGGGTACTCAACTGACGTCCAATCGTGTCCCACAGGTGCTCGATGGGCGAGAGGTCAGCGGATCGTCCTGGCCACGGAAGCATCTGCACACCGTGTAAAGCATTCAGCCTGATCCGAGCGGTATGCGGCCGAGCGTTATCTTGTTGAAAAACAGCGTTGGGGATGATCTGCAGATGCGGTAGTGCCACGAGCCGCAGCACCTCGTCAACATAGCGGCGTGCCATCAGTGTGCCCGTAATGCGCACCAACGGTGAGCAGCTGTTGGCGCTGATAGCACCCCACACCATGATTTCACGTTGCCCGGGCCGTGTGGGGCTCCACAATGGCAGAGAAATCCGCCTGTTGGCCACGTCGCCTCCGGACTCTCACACGGTGATCATCTGTGGTGAGACAGAACCGCGATCCGTCGACGAACACCAAACTGTTCCATTCGACACCCCACGCAGCTCTGGACCAACACCACGCCAAGCGGTGAAGACGATGGTGAGCTGTTAAGGGCAGCCTTCGCAACGGACGGCTGGACAGCAAACCAGACGCAGCCAATCAGCGCGACACTGTCCGCGTGGATATCAGAGCATCCAAGCCTCCCCGTACACTCAGCAAAATGTCGCCGGTTGTGGCCCGTGGGTCCGTTACGACATGACGTCGGATGCGACAGTCGGTGCGCTCGCACGTCCGTCTCCGTGCACTGGTCCCCCTACGACGTTGTGCTGATCCTTCCTGGGGCCACTGTCTCCGAGTACGACCGACGGTTGTGGCATCACGTTGCGTTTCTTCCGCAATACGACGCAAGGACCATCTTGCGGTACGAAGGCCTACGATGACACCTCTCGTGAACTCATCCGTTTGACGAAATCGCGTACGACGGCGTCCTAATGGCATTGGCACCCCATGTTCGTTCTCCAGACACGGTTACAGTAGAACAACTCACTTCGCATGGCCGTGGCGACGTCTCGACTGATAGCCTCACGGGCTGGTTGTCCACTTATATCCCGCGCGCCGTTCGTGTGATTGGCCTGAAAAATGCAATCATTTGCATAAATTGTACGTGTGCACCCATCCTGCAATTTGCATGGCGCTGAGTTCACGTTTTCGTGGTGTGGCATTTTCTCGGTCAGGCGGTGTATGTGGAATGCGTTACAGTATGACAGTGATGCTATCCTCATCTTGAGTCTTATATTCCAGGTGAGTCCCAGCCATTTACAAATACCCTCGTATGTTAAGTTGATGCTGTTACATGGTGTGGAGATATGGGTACAAAATGCCAAAGCCATCAAACAACAAGAGATTTGGATATATACATAACTGTTGCAAATTCCATGGGCGGTACCAAAAAAAGAGAAAGAACTGAGAAGAATGAATCGTGCGTCGAATGGTGTGGAGAGAAGCAAGACAGCACATACGAACATATAATGCGAAATGTAAAAATATCATGTTCTCCAATCATTGCTGGAAGAAAATAGAATCGTAAGAAGACTGTCGTTGATGGTTAATATCAGGAATTGAATAATTAATTTAAACACGAATCTTTTAATCTGAGCTACCGAACGTAAAGACGATTCGTTCCAGTGTGGTGGCTGTCCTTCACTAAGAAATGCCATCGTAAAAGGTATGCTTCAAGAAAATTTAACGAGCACAGCAGTTTGTGGGGAAAAGAATCCTAAAAATTACGGATATATTCATCGACATTATGGTTGGATGCAATATCCTAAAAATACGGTCGTCTGACACTACCGATCCATGTGTCATAAATACTAAAAGCTGCTGACAGCAAGCACATTTCTAAACCAAACTATTCTGCGAACCGATAAAATATCAGCTAAAAGTGAATCGATAAAATATAAAACTCTTACAATGTTGAGTTAAAATTACATAGGTCCATACCTGTAAAGTTTTACGTATGGAGAGGCTGTGGTAATAGTCTTGGGAAATCATATTTTGGATCTACAAAACGGAGGTTATAATTTGCGGAGGTGGTAAGAATGGTTTCTTACATAGCAACAAAATTGAACATACAATCAATTTATTATTATTATTATTATAGGGCATGCAAATGCTGTATTCTACTGTAGTTATGCCACGAACTTCTCAGAAAACTTCAAAACTACATTTCTTTCTACGGCGCGAAACGAACTTAAGTCTCCGACAATGCTAAGCACTACACTATCCAGGACAACTCAGTCTCAAGAAACTGACGAATAAGAATTTGAACAAATAGCAGATTCCCGTTCCACGAAATGCAATTTTCAAGTTTTCCAATCAGTCGGCTTTATTGAGCAGAGATACGTACAGCAGTTCTGTGCCCAAAACAATCCCCCCGTTCATATGCCTACCATCACTTTGTCATGACTAATTATTCCTTTATTTCTAGTTTGTACCTCTTCGTCGAATTGTAATTCAATAATTGCTTTTACATTTGTGTTTCCTTAATCACTGTAACAAAGCACTAATTTAATATCACGGTTAAATATAAATTCATAAACGCTACTACGCTAAGTAAGCCAAACGTGTATAACATGTATTATAATAAAATTTGTTGAGATCGAAAAAACTCGGTGCAACTGCTGTGTTTCATTTCCAACCATTATATTTATTTATTTGTTTTTAATTTTTTATAGTTTAAAATGATTGAGGAAAACATAGAGTGAAATTATTTAAAGTGATTTCTTTGTGTTGATTTAACTGTCATAAAATGTTGCTTTACATAAGTGTGAAGACGCAAAAGGGTATAGTTATTCCTCTTTTCCTCTCCTTTCACACAGCAACTAAGTTACTCTGTTCATTAAACTACGATTGTGATACTGCATCTGAAGATGACATTATTAGTTTTGCTTTTTCAGTGTCACTGAGGTTTTTTGTTTCAGAGATATGCCAAAAGGAATTAATAGGCCGAAACTTTCTGGGCATAAATCTTTTTACGATGGGGGGGGGGGGGGGGGTAATCAAACATTCGAAAATGTGTATCTGATGAGTTTCTGAAGTCAATCAAAAGGTACAGAGTTTACAACCAATATATTTTAATTCTCAATACTTTCAAAGGGTACTCAGCGCAAAATTCCTGTTAAAGCGTGAAATATTGCTCAGTTTGGCAAAAACTACGTTTAACTTTTCCCATCCCTTTCAAAACTCTGTTTAACCCAAACGGCGGAATAAATGGAGGAACGGAGTGGCAGTAGTGATTAATTTGCAATACATACCACCATTCTGCTTCACCCTTTCTTCATGCCAAGTCAGAAGTGTGAAGAATTCTTACAATACTTCTAAATTCCATTTCTAGCGCCTCCCATTTGTTTGTAATACTGCATATACTGTACATACGTTGCCATAACTATCAATTATATGTTTTATCGCGGCACGTAATTTTTCACCAGAATATCGCTTGTTTGGGCCTTTTGTAACTGGGATTTTGTATTTTCTTTCCGTATGCCATATGTCTAAAGATCATCACATACAGATGCTTTAGTGTCCCAAGTATTGATTCCCAGAGGTTCAAGAAAAATCAGCGGAACAATAAGATAAAATGACCGTAAGAAAACCCAAACAGACAATAGCCAAAATTCTACGGAATGAAGAAATTCCACGAAAAACATAAAGGAAATGCTGAAGAAATTAGAAATTCCCAAGACGCACTGAGATAAGCTATAAAGTAAAATAAACAATAAAAAGGGAAAAAAAGCCTGCCAAAATAAATAGAAAAAATGGGTTTTTCTTATGAAGCAAAACATAATCCAATTCTTTTGAACAAATTCCTACCTGGGAAAGATCAGACAGCAGAAGCAAGGAAAAGTAGTGTAAGACAAAAAATCTCTCCTTAAGAGGAAAAGCTTATTTATTATCAGCTTTCCTCTGCAGAGATCGTCAGTGTGTTAAGTCTATGAAAGTGGTGATGCAGGTTTATCGATAATCTATCTTAATTGTTGATTTCCAGGTGGGCGATTCTATCGATGACCATCGCTTAAGAGAGATTTACAGGAGCTCACTACCAACAAGAAGAACTGGCCAGCCACTTCATCAGGTTTTACAAATAAGAAGCAGAGACAAAAATAGTTTTCTTTAGTTCAGTGAAAACGTCTGCTATTGATTTATTCACAGCACATTGAGCTACTTCGGGTGCCGCTGACGCCTGATATAATTGACGAAATAAAGTTACAGCTGAAGCAAACAAAGCCAAAGGAACTTCGTTTCTCTGAAAATAATTTAAAAGCATAAGTTGCAAGCATAGAAAGCTTTTGTGCATGATTTTTTTTTACCTCAATTACTTTCCTGACTCTTTAATTTCCGTTTCGATTTTTTTAAAAGTTCTAAGACTGAGCCTTTTTCGCGTGAAACAGACAAAAAGAAATTAAAGAACGTATATATGAATGCATAACATCATCTCTGTAGCGCACAAATTAAAAATATGCCTTTTTGAATGGAAGACTTTGTTGGCTTCTTTTTCCGAAAACAGAAGAAATGGACAGAGCAGAGAGTCTCTATTCTGTTGCCCTGAAATTCTGAAGAAGGGTCGACATCAGGAATTGATTTTGTTGTTTTCTTTTTAGCAGTAGCAGCACTTGCTAGTAGCCTTATTTTTTACTAGCAAATTGCATTATCTACTAGCGAAAGTTTATTAACATTACACAAAAGCAACTTTGACATGTCCCCCTGTCCCCCCCATTAGTCAAGCATGACAAATTTTGATTTCACCCCTGTAACTGTCACATTGTAATGCTGAAAAGATTACAAATATTTAGATATAACTCACCTTTTCATGACCTGACAGATTAATTCTAACAATTTAATTTGAATGCAAATATTTAGAAAACATATTTTTATTTAACTTTATTCACAAAATTCAATAACACTATTCAAAATCTTAACTTATTTTCCGTAAAGTTTAGGATCTGGGTTTCGGGTCTTTTCATCATACCACTTTAAAACAGCAGGACTGGGGGCAAACTTGTCTTCGGACGGACCTTCAATCTCAATACTCATCAGAGCATTCAAAGTTTGTAAGTTTAAACTGCCCCTCCAATCACCCTGGACTCTCTTCATGAAACTGAACCCAACCTCACATGCAGAAATAGATAAGGGAAATATACTTGATATTTCTACTAGTGCCAAAATGTTTTTATAATGTTTTACTTTTCAAGAAACGTTCGTTTCCAGAAAGCAGTTGTTCCTTTTTGTAAGTGTCTAAAATATTCAACATGAGCAATGCAGTGGCCCTTTACAGTTCACATCAAAACATTCAAAATTTTTCCACTAGCAACTTTTGCTAGAACCACTTTTTATCACAAGAAAATGCGTTTGCTTGTTAGCAATTTGCTACTAACTACCGGTCGAAATCGAGCCCTGGTCGACATGTTCCTGCAATACTTGCGATGTATATTCTAATTTAACTTTCATTTTTAGTTACTTTTTCTGTGTAAATTTGAGTTCATTCTCCTTTAGCGTTTTTCAACTATATCTTCTCTCTCTCAAGAGTATGGTTGGCAACACCTTGAGGTCGGAACGTACGACGTGTCTATATGTCCGATGAGCACTGAACGTTATATAATGTTTGAGCAGCAGCAGTGTGTGGAGATGGTGGAAGTTATAATGTTAATAGAGGAAGAGACGTTCTCTAATTGAAGTTTGAGCTATTTGAAGGCTGCGTGTTATATTCTAATGTTGTCGTTGTTGTTTTCTTAACCAAGTGTTATTATTATTAACTCACGTTCGTTTGATTAAGATAGTAATATTAAAAAGATTTGTAGTTACGCCTTGTCCAAGTACCAAAAGATTAGCTGCTGAATAAGACTTAGTGGCAGAATAAGACCTAGTGGATGAATAAGACTTAGTGGCTGAATAAGACTAATCGAAAGTAACTTTTTCTCGACGTTTTCTTGAATGACTCCTGTTTCACTGTAGATGAAGTTTTTGAGAACTGATTTATATGGTGTTCAGTTAGCTATACATAGAATATTCAAAGCAAACAGAATGTAAATTCTGAATTTGCTTGTAACTCTTACTGGTCATCCATGTAACACCTTTCAAAAAACTTGAAAATGTAATCGCCCTGGAGCGGGAATCGCACCCGCATTTCCCGATTTCCGTTCGAGTGTGCTAACCGTTACACCAACCAGGAAAGTGAAGTTCAAGCAACTGAGACTAAACAAACTTAGCTTAATAATCTGAACATCCGCAGATTTTCGCTAGTCGAAGCATTGTTGCTTCCTCGTAGAGTTTTGACCCATCTCTCATCCAGAAATGGATATCATGGTGTAACGGTTAGCATACTCGAACAGAAATCGGGAGATGTGGGTTCGATTCCTGCTCCAGGGAGATGAAACTTTCAAGTTTTCTGAGGTGTGTTACATGGATGACCAGTAAGTGTTATAAGCAAATTCAGAATTTATATTCTGTTTGCTTTGAATATTCTATCGATTTCCCATGTATTATGAGGAATATTTCTTCCTTCATTGATTAATCTGTGGATGAGCAGTAAGTGTTACAAGCAAATTCAGAATTTATATTCCGTTTGCTTTGAATATTCTATCGATTTCCCATGTATTATGAGGAATATGTCTTCCTTGATTAATTTACCAGCTATACATACACGAACATTTATATTTACTACAGGTGTTCTAAGTTTGATCTTTTCTCAACAGAACATGTGCTCATCACGACAAAAAGGTCCGCAGCATATTCCTTGCTACGGTTTACGATTGGCTAAGATAAAGGGTTGACTACATGATTAAAAGAAAATATTAAAGGAATAAATTATTTGACTTATTTTACAAGTGAAGTGCTTTGATACGTGTGAAGAAGGCACGTGACCATCAGCCATGTTACGCTTTATTCCATGCATGGTGAGTCTCACCTTATCTAACCCAATTTCATAAAATTACACTCGCCAAGGGACAAAGAATAAATCTTACAATTGCCGATAAGCACTGTGAGGAAATTGTTATAGAATTTATTCAATAAACGCGTGCATGCTAAGAGCAAAATCATGAATCAGAAATTTTTCAAAAACGCTGTTTTCGTTGAAGAAAAATGCTTCATCTTTTTCAAGTTTTCTGAAAGCAACTAATATGAAAATACGGCACATCAGTTCCAATGATTACATTTGTATCGCCTTCCCTGTATTTGAGAAGAATTACTTCTTCGGGGAAATTCGTTTCCCATTTATGTATGATGTTCTATGAAGCACTGGAACTTAAAAGACTTACATCCGACCCTGGATGTGAGAAAAGGTCGTTGGCACACTACGATGAAGCTTATAGTTGCTTCGATTAGCGCAAATCCGAAATGCTGTCAGATTTCTAAGTTACATCTGCTTAGCTTCAGTTACTTGGAACTTCCTCGTCCTGGATGGTGTAACGGACAGCATGCTCGACCGGTAATCGGGAGGTGCTGGTTAGATTCCAACTCCTAGGCAATGTAATTTTCAAGTTTTTCTGAAAGTGTAGTAACATGGACAACAGTGAAAATAAGGCACATCAGTGCCAATGATTACATTTGTATCGCCTTCCATGTATTTGAGAAGAATTATTTCTTCGGGGAAATTCGATTCCTATTTATGTATGATGTTCATCATCATCTTTAGAAAATGAGAAAAGCAATTCAAGAACTGCGGCTGTACCCTTTTTGTTTGCTTTTTGTAATTTCTAAAGCATAAATAAAATACGAAATATGTAGTGAGTTTTAACGATTAATAACAACTTTCACACTTTTATTATTCAATGCCGGACGATTAAGGAAACATATTACTGTTCAAGACGTCTAAACACAAGACGACAGGAATTTATGCGTCTGGTGTCAAATGGCAGACATTAAACTGTTACGTTTGGACTAGTGGTCAATGTCTTCTTTTCGTCTCGGTTGTGGCATCTGGATATTTTCAAGATCGTCATGATTCCTTACTCAGATAGGGAGCGTTGAGTCCTAACTGAAGCTTTTTGCGCTTCGTAAATTCAGCTTAAATCAGTTATCTTGTTTATTTTGGCGTCTCTCGTGAGAAGTAAAACAAATAATTGCGATTCACAAGGAGTTCTATATGCGAGGATGTCAGAACCCATGTGAACCAAGCGCATCTTTGGTTCATTTTCACTTATTGGTTGTAACAAGTTGTAGTGCTTCGAAGTTTGATTTATGTCTTAACAATAATACTTTCTGAACAAATAAATATTTCAGCCCTAACAACATAAAGAACGGCCAACATTCACATGAATAAGAACAACATATATATTTTTTTTAACTAAAGAAGAACAATTGATATCAATGAGATTCGTGGTTCTTCTTTAGACAGACTACACTTGAAAATCCGAGTCATTTATTCTGTCCAAATGTAGATGTCGCACGATTGCGGAACTTGATATACTACTAATATACAGCAGCAATCACATATGTTCTTACATTTTCGTAGTATCCCGCTAAAAATGACAATCAATAAATCATATGACGGTAGTATCAACACGCTCTTTCCAATCTCTACGCTTTCCACACATTTTCCTCTTGACGTCGTTGTACACGTATTTACTTTTTAATTCCTTGTCACTGTTGCCAAAACGTACAAGGAAATTCGGAGAATTGATGAGAAAATAAAATAAAATCGGGAAGAAAATAAAAGAGAGAAGTAACAAAATTTACATACGAATAGAGACGAAAAAAAAAAAGGTTAAATTAGAGATGCATGATGTATGTCGCAAAATATATTACACATTTAGCGTAGAAGAAAGAAACACTGCACTCTATCAGCAAATAAATGGCACTTTTAACAAGAATGCAAAAGTGCAGACAAAAAAAGTTTACATTTGTCTCAAAATATCGTAAAGCAGACAATGAATCTCCAACCCTCCCAAATATCCAAGATGCCAGCCAGCATTCACAGGGTTGCCCCAGAACCAGATCCAGTTTGGAAGGACGCAAAATCAAAGGCACTTTCTGGAATTAGTAAAGCAATCTTGCACCTAACGTTTCCTAAATTGAATTGCAGATTCTTTTTCTAAATCCTGTGAAAGAGTGTACACGGTACAGAACTTAGTTGACATGCGTAAAAACTAAAATCTGAAATACTGTTCAATATGGATATTATTAAACATCCTGAAAAGTGAAACACACACGCACACACACATTGATGCTGCTCTTAAAGTACTGGGATTTTTCGATATTTTGCCTGATTTCTAGGCATACCATTTTAGCGATTATTCTAATGTATGTGTTTGTTGTTATTCTAATACACGGTCGAGTCACATTATTGTGACCACCAGCTAATATCCAGAGTAACCACCGTGTGCAGCGCGGACAGCAGCTAGACGGGCTGGGAGTGACTCAATAAGGTGCTGGAAGGTGTTCACAAGTATGTGGAGCCATGCTGAATGCAGTGCATCTGACAGCTGCTGGAGGGTGCGTGGTGGAGAATCCATAGAGCGAGCAACACGATCGAGGTGGTCCCACAGATGCTCAATTGGGTTTAAGTTTAGGGAATCAGGGGGCCAGGGAAGTACTTTGAAGTCTTTATCGTGCTCTTCCAACTTCTTTCGGACATTTCTAGCTGTGTGACATGTCGCATTGTCGTTCTGGAAAATCTCATTCGCCCCAGGGAAGACAATCAACATGATCTGCAAGGATGGATTCATTACGAATTCGGTCCTTAGTGCATTCCACAGCTATGAGTGGACCCAAAGAATGCCACGAAAACATTCCCCAGACTATAACGCTACCCCCACCAACTTGTGTTCTTCCAGCAATGGTTGAAGGGTGTTTGTTCTACGATGTTTCTCGCCTTATACACCAACATCCATCCGTTCGATGAAGCAGAAAGCGTGACTCATCGGAGAAGGCAATCCTTTGCCAATCAGCGGAGGCCTAATTCCGATAGGGCCGTGCAAATATAAGCCAATGCACCTTTGTTAGCATAGGTGCAGCGACCAACAGTCTACATCGGAGCTCCATACGCAGCAGGGTTTGCTGAACTGTCGTTTTAGACACACTTCCGGTAGCCCTCTGGTTCGTTCAGCCAGTGAGTTGCTCCATTGTAGCGTGTCGATCAGCCCTCACGCACCTTCGAAGCCGAAGTTCGCTTCTCACATCAATGGCACGTGGTGCTCCGCAGTTTCCACGTCGCTTATTCTCAATGGTGCCATTTCTCCAATCACGATACACTTTAACCACAGCCGCACGCAAACAGTTCACAAACTGCGCTGTTTCAGAAATACTGCTACCCTTGGCCCGAAAGCCGATAATCATCCATTTTCGCAAATCTGATAAATCGCTCCTTTTATTGAGTGATATGTTATCAGATTGCCTGCAGCACACCTTATCTACCCTCCAAGCCAGCTCACGACACGTGCCTCCTTTCATTGGCTACGCGCTGTTGACGTCAAAAGTAGGAGGTGGTCTCAATAATGTGACTCGACTGTGTATTTCAGAACGCTGCATTATTCTGTTGAGAAAAAATAATATGATGTTAAAACAACAGCTAAAGTATGAAAAGTAATGAGGATTTTGAGGTATACGGCTTTCCGCAGTAGCTACACTAATCACCGCCGAATGGCGTGCTTACTTCACTGAAAAACATCCTGTTGTACAAAGTTAACTTTCTATGAAAATAACGTATTTAATACTAGGTGAAAGCCTGTCAATAATGAGGGGAGAAATACGATACAAAGAGTAATTTTTTAATAACCAGGTATTCTGTGTATCCTGTCCAAGTATGAAAGTGTATATCACGAGCATTACAACAATAAAAAAAAGTAATACGTCATACAGTTACTGTCATGGCGAAAATTTTAACCTCTGGTGAATTTCAGAGAGACCTGATCAATCTTTCTGTTGGTTTATCAGAGATTAATTAATGCAAAAATTTTCTCCCATGACATACGTTAGAAGAAAATTCCGGTTGAAAGGCAGGGGAATTCGTGCGCAAAATTCGCTTGTCTTAATCACAACCAGGAAAACAAAATTTCATGTTGGTGAAAAAAAAAAAAAAAAAGAATAATATTTGATTTAACTGACTTTGGGCTTTTGAAAATAATTATTTTATCTGTTCTTTTATCGCGATAGGAAAAGGCGAGTTGGTGTGCAGCTCAGAGAATCAAAATTAATTTTACTTTCACATCACGGAACGAGAGAAAAAGAAAATTAAAAATTAGTGATTTTCTGCAAAGCAAGAATTCGCCATTTTTGCGTTCCTGTTTCCAAACGTCGTGAAAAAGTCGCCCAAAAGTGCAACATCTTTTCGTCTTTTGGGTAAAGAATTCAGCAACAGAATCTATTTTTAGACCTCAGGGTCAAAAGCGGGGTCCCTACGTGTGAAGGTCAGTGCGTCACCCCTGGCTTGCGAGGGAGTGAAATTCCGTTGGGGAGTCGTTAGTTGCTAGGCTGAAGTTTCGACCAATGAGAGGGGTCAGCGGTTTCAAGCACCCCAGAGTTTTATCCGTTGAGAAGACACTTTTGTGCTGGTCGCTGCGTTAGCTGGTGGACAGCAAAAAGCAAAATTTTCTCTCCTCGCCGCTTTGGCGGAGGAGGGGCAGCAAGAAGAAAAATTTCGTATTGAAATCTAAACGGACAACAGCTAAACTAATGATTTTCAAGGATCTCATTACTGAAGAGGAAATGCTCGCAGATTCAACCCTCTCCTCCTCTCCTAGTGGACGACGGCAGTATTGAGCTCCGCAGGAGAATTTTCTGCCAGCGCAACCCGAATGCTGTTACCGCTCGGTTCAATATGGAAGGGACTCTTCAAGATAGTTCAACCAGACACTGGAAGTTCCGGAAAAAGGGGCATGCACGGCTTTGTGGACGATACCGTCTTTAACTGCTGAATCGTCGAGTTGGGCCCCTACTGATTACCACAAAGGTCCACCAGCATGTTTCAAAAATGCTCGGTTCCTGTTTCGTTGGCCAGGCTCGCTGTGGCAGAAAAAAGGGAAAGAAAAAAAAAGCACCTTGGAAGTGAAGTGAAAATCAACCGGGACAGTGGTGTTCTCTCAGGGAGAGTTTTTTTATTTATTTATTTTATCTATTATTAGGCTGTGAAACCTTTTTTTTTATTATTATTATCAACGGTTAGTGTGCTTGTCAGGAAGTGTTGCTGCCCCAGTCCTAAAGGTAAATTTCTCTCGGCATTTTCTTTTTTGTATTATGTTGGGGTTTCTTTAAAATTTTTGTATTATGTTGGGGTTTCTTTAAAATTATAAAACGAGTTGGTTTTAAAATCTTAGGCTGTTTAAATAAATTTCATGTCATCTTCTGTGGATAGGTAATTGAAAAACAAAACGAAACAAAGAAGTGGAAGTGGATAATTTTCTGGGTCATGTAGGGATAGATGATATAATAAGAATATTAAGTTATTTCAGAACGAACACCTCTCCAGACCAGTATTTCTCTTAGGTGAAATTTAACTCTTTTTGTGCTCGGTGATTTTTGTATTTGTGAAGTAGAATTTGTATTTATGAACTTAGCGTAGGTGCTATGTAGTTGGGAATTTTTCTTGTAGGCTGGTAATTATTTTGGTTTAGTGTTTTGGTAAATTTAGGTGCTAAATTACTCTTTAAAATTTAATTTTTGTATTAGTGAGGGCTAATTTCTAGTTTCAGCCCGTAGATTTGAAAAACAGGATTTTATGGGAAAAAGAATATAAGAATTGGGCATACAGGCAGATATGAGCATATGTATAGTGTGAAAAAAAAAAAATAACCCGAATAGCTGTTGTGTTTCTTCAAGAAGTGATGATTTTTTTTTTTTTTTCAGGAAAAGAGTTATCTAGGAAGTATGGTGATGTATAGATTTTTCAGGAAATAAAGTAAGGTTTGGTATAGTGTGTCAAGTATGGTGTTATGGAGTTTTCTGGGAAATGAATATGTACAGTGTGTTCCTGGGAAATAAAGATAAGTGATTTTATGGGAAATGAGTGTGTTCCTGGGAAAATAAGGATATGAAGTGTGTTCCTGGGGAAAATAGGATAAGAAGTAATTTTCTGGGAAAAAGGGTGATGTGTTGAATTTTCTGGAAAATGGACGAAGAGATATTTTGGGGACAAGAGAACTCTTGTGGGATACTTTACCCTATGTAGACAATGCCGCGGGGTCTGAAAGGGTGCACGAAACAAATTGGGGAATTTATTTTCTGCCCAAGTAAGCTTGTTCGGTCCATAGGAGGTGGTACCTATGAGGGGAGTGATATAGGTTGTCCCCAAATCAGAGTGAAGGAACAGAAAAGGGTTGGGTCGCACTTTGCTCCACTACACTGTATAAGCTGTGAATGGATTCACGACCCATTCCCGCCTTCAGACTCAAACTTTGTTGTTCTCCCCGAAAAATAGTGTTTTTCTTGAGATGTGGGACTCATTGGTTGAGATGATTGTTTGGCTTTATACCCGAGTTGATTATTACATGGGTGCCAGTTGACTGGAAAACTTATAGTATGGAATTTTGAAATGTTGGATTTGCATGATGATGGTGTAAGTAAGATTCTCTTGTCGGTGTAGCAATCTAATGATAACTTTGTGTAATTTGAATAAGGTATCTAGTGCATTAGGTTTTGGGTATGGTGTATAGAATAGGTTGAGTATCCGGTAATGCTAGAAATGTTGATTGTAAGACAAATGTTGATTTAAGACAGGGTTATGCTGATTTTAAGACAAATTTTCCTGGAAGGGTAGAATCTTTTATTAAATTAACTTTCATTATACGTAGAATTTTGGCAGTTGTTATAGTAGTTTAAAATTAAAAGTGGATTCAGAAGTCTGGTCTGAGAAGGTTGGTTCGAGCGATTTAATTAGAACAATATAGTGTACACATATGCATATAATATTTTTTTTTGAGAGAGAGTGTGAGATATTTTCACTTCAAATACTTAAGTTGTACACCATGTTAAATCAAGTGTTGGTGCTGTGAAGTACAATGAAATTCTTGTGTTTATTATTTTTATCAGTAGTGTCCCTGGTGCTAATTTTTCTTGGAAAGAAACTAACCTGTCACCCGTTTATTTTTATTGGGCCCTGTGGCCAGGCATAAAATCAGTGACCTAAAAATTTAACTTGTTAAGTTTTTAAAATAAATATAGGCCAAGTGGCCTTTCAAAAACCTAAACCTTAGTGCAGTGAAGTTTTAGATATTTTCAGTTTAAATTTTCATCACATGGTTCAAGTGCATCCCCCTCAGCAATGACTGAGGTGGGAATGTAATCTGAGGTTATAGCCGTAAAATCAATGTTTTTGTCTTAACTAGCTAATTTGATCATCGCCACTTCCAAAAGGTTATTTACACGTGTACATTGTATACCATTAAATTTTATTGTTTACAAATTTGGTACACACGCAAACAAGAGTTACCTTTTCTTACACTTTCAGGTGCATCTACTCTTCAAACGCAAACAATACAATAGTAACTTTTGGGAGTTACCAAATTCAGTGGTGCATTTTATTTTATTTTTCTATTTTGTTTCATGGCCTTATTTAAAATTTCAGTTTTGTTTCGAAATGCATCCACCCATTTCCCAAATTTAAATTTTCTATAATTTCCATATAAATTTTAATACCAGCATAAATATAGCCTTTTGATAAATAACTTCAATCAATCAATAAATAAATAAGAATAAAAGTTTTTTTTCCTCACCAAAACATTACGTCATACGCTGACATCATTCGCAGTTTCCATTCACGGAACACCTGCCCGAAAACCTAAGCGTGACGTCACAAATATTTTTTCTGGGTTTTTTTTTTTTTTTTTTTTTGATTGGAGGTTTAACGACCACCGTGAGCAACTCAATTGGCTATAAGCAGTCGCCCGTCCCTATTTTGGGGTCACTGGTTCCAGGGAAGGGAGAGAGCCAGTGCCGTAAAACAAACACAACATCTATGCCTCACCGGGATTCGAACCCGGACCCCTTTCGGACGAATGATCAGAGGCCATCGCTTAGACCACTGCGCCACTGCGGCGGCTCTGGGTTGTTGCTATGATGATTGATGGCTGTGCCACCAAAGTGGGACAAACGTTCAGACAAAGCAAGTGATAGTTACGTCAAAGCGGATACATTTGAACTCACATTTCTTATGTAAACATACCTAATTCTCGGAAATGATGCTGATAAAATTAAATACATACCACAAATATTTATAAAATTATAAATCATCATCAGCGAATCTCAATTCACTGTTGGATTCAGGTCTTTCCAGGACTCTTCCGCAAATTACCTGTCTTGAGAAATTCTCTTCTACCTCACTTTAGAATGCTTTCCAATTTCAACTAGCCATCTCTCACGTGGTCTTCTGCTGAGCCATTTTCTGTTCCTTGATATCCATTCTAGTATTTCAGTTGTGCAACGGTGGCAGTTCTTTTAGTAATATATGCAGCCCATTGCCGTTTGTGGGTATTTTCGCCGAACACGATTTCATCCACCAGTGTCATTTTCCTTATTCATGAGATCTTCCTATCTTTCGTATACACACAATTCATTCACCTCTCCACGATTACTTGAGTTGTCGCTATGTCCGCGTTTGCACACCTTTCTTTTGAGACATAACAGTAAATTTCTCTTGAAAATTGTACTGTTTCTTTCAAATACACTCCTGCCAGGTTTTATAAGGCCATTAAGATCTTCTTCGATATAGCTCTCGCTTGATATCTGTTGACCAAAGAAATGTAGACATAACTTACTTCTAAATTTGCCCAATCAACCTTCAAACCTTCAGTTTTGAAAAAGCCTTGTACATCAACTTTGCTTTCTGTAAATTCATTTTTAATGCCGCTTCTTTACACTTGTTAGTCAGTTCCTGGATCACACTGTGCAGCTCTGAGGATGTTCTTGTCAAAACGACTATGTCGTGAGCAAAAAAAAAACGTAGGTTAAATAATCGCCATTAAAGTTTATCCCTTTGACTTCGCAGTTCAATGATTGAAAGGAATGGGGTATTCAAAATCTTGGGAGATATCTTGTTACCTTGTCTCACTTCCTTTCCAATTCGTACACGTGCCATATCCTCGTACAGTCGAACTTTTGCACATGCATTTTCATATGCACGTTATTAATAGCATTAATGTATGCATTTTCAATATGGCAGGATTTCAAAGACTTTAACGTTTCACGGAATCAAAAGCTATTACAAAAAAAAGGAAGAAAAAGAAAACATACACAATGGGATTTCATACTCATCCGCTCTTTTAATTAATTTTCTCGTTACATGGATATGATCGACAGTACTGTAGCCGCTCCTGAATTCAGTTTGTTCTCTTGGTTAACACACGTCCAGTGTTTCAAGCAATGTGGCAGTATCTTGATTTTTTTTTTTTAAACTGATACGAGGCTGATGGGTTTGTACTCACTGATATTCTCGAAATTTCAGCTTTTACGCAGAAAGATCATCGTAGCATTGTCGCAGTCATCATCTTTCCTTCATTGGGGCATCTAGTGAAAACTTGAGAGAGAATAGTTTCTATTCCTTCACTGGCTCCCTTTACTGTATCCGCGGTAATTCCATATTCCCCTAATCTCGCCCCATTTCAATTTCAATTTCAATTTGCGACTTCTGTTGGGAAGACTGTAGACACTTCAGGTCCTCTATTTTTCTTTTGTAACAGATGTCTCATGCAAAATCAAAAATCACAGAATTTATTTTTAAAGTTATTGATCATAGTTCCACGAAAGAGCTAGTTATGTTTTGTATTTTAGAGTTTCTGCACAAATCTTCATAAATTTCCCATTGTGAGGTACGAGAATCTTCAAGGCTTCTTTTAAACTTTTTCCCGTAATGAGATCTATGTGTGTTGGCAGCGCATTCAGCCAGTTCCGCTCATCTTAAAAATACGTTGAGAATGTTCATAGTTAGGAGAGGTTTTTCTTTTCCTTCTTCCTCATCAGCATCCTCTCTGTCTGCGCTATTTGTAATCAGTTGTTTAATTTCTTCGTTTCTTAATTGTTGGTGATGTTATTCAGCAAGTTCCTAAGCCTCTTCTTGCTGCGAATCGTCGAAAGCATTAAGCTCCAGTAGTTTTTACAAACGGAACATCATCTTCAACTTCCCTGCAGATTGTTCGAATGACTTTAAAGCTATTAACTAAATACCAAGCCAAAGTTGGTCTCATCATCCATCCCGTGCTGGTTTCACTTCTTCTTAAGCCGTTCTTATAATACTAATATACAATCTTTCAGTTTTAAATGTTTACCAAAAATTCATCGGTATGTCATATCTACCAAAATCCAATGCATTTGTTTGAGTTGCACCACACATGCCTATATAACAAGCCTTAACAATCTTCATAACGCTCTGATTAATAAGATCCGCAAGATACTGGAATATTAAGTTTCTTCATCATTTCTTGGTGCTTTGCAAACAAAGATAACACTGTAAAATTTAAATTTTGGTGTAAATTTAAATTTAAATTAAAAAATATGTTGACATAGAAAAACAGAACAAAGTCAACAAAAATGAAAAAGAAAAAATACAATATGTGGGATCAAAAGAATAAATAAGACTATTAGGAAGTATAAAAAGGAAATAGGAACATCACTTATAACATTAGATAAATCAGTTTGCAACACTAAACAAAAAACACCACTATTGGAAAAGGCAGGTGTATACGAAATGCCAATAAAACCAAAAATAAAAACGGATCCACAGAATTATTATTATGGTAGTACCAAGAACAGACTTAAAAAAAGAATTAACCAGCACAAAAACAATTGGAAAAAGCAAGAAAAAGCAGCAATGATACAACATTGCTTACAAGAAAGAACAAATCCAGACTTTGAAAATGTTCGAATACGTGGAACGTATAGAACAGAATGGGAATAACGTTACTCAGAAGCTGTAATGATTGAGAAGAACAACAAAGGTAGAGCTTGCAATAGCAATGCACCGCATATTTTGCCAGAAGTGTAGAAGACACTAATAAAAAAAGAAGTTGACCAAAAGAGAGAAAAAAAAAAGATATAATTATAAAAGAAAAAGAAAAACGCAACAGTCAAAACATAGAGGGCGACACTGTTGTAAAAGTTAGTTAAGAAGACAGACTACATGACGAACTACTCCCCACATGCCAAGTCAGGAGGCCCCGTGCATTTTGTCAAAACACAGCACAGGTTCGATGTGCTATCAGAAATGACAAGCAGCGTCAGAAGATGAACATGATTATGTTCGAAAACGTTAACGAGTATATACATTGTTGGAGTGTTTCAACTACTTTGCTCGGGGTATTTTGTGCTGTACATAAATTTTAAGTTGGCAGTAATATATGTGGTTATAAGTGTAATTTGGATAGGTACTCAATGTCTCACTCAAGGATTTCGTGAATCAGCATTGTGCGGGGCTCCAAGAAGCAACCTGCCAAATTGGCTTTTCAGGTAACGTGTGTGACTCACTTATAAACGTGGAAAGAGCGAAGATCTTTGTTTGATGTTCCTGGTCCACATCACATGTCTGTATTAATTATTCATTCGCCTTCTAATTATTTGTTCAGTTGCTGCTTACCATCTTTGGTGAATCCCCAGCATTGTGCGGGGCTCCAAGAAGCAACCTGCCAAATTGGATTGGCAGTTAGCGTGTGTGAGTCTGGAGAAATTCGAGGCCGCTGTAGTGTAGCGGAATCATATCCGGAGCGTAACTGGAAGGCCCTGGGTTCGACTCCCGGTGGCGGTCAATGAGAATTTTTCCGTGACTCACTTATAAACGTGGAAAGAGCGAAGATCTTTGTTTGATGTATTATTAAAGGATTATGAATATTTTAGAAGTACATAAACTGTAAGATAGGACTAAATGCAAACGTAAGGTTTACAATACGTGAACTGATCTAAAAAGCATGAGGCTTTTTGAGTGAAGGGGTGGAGACCTCCAAAAACTTGGTCACACTTTATTTAAAATGTGTTATTTTGTGGTGAGGGACTCATGGTGAAAGCACATGTATTACTTGGTGTTTCTTTCAAACAAAAATTTCGTGACATTAAATTTTGGTTCATCAAGTATTTCTCAGGGTCACATACAGAATGATTTTTTCAGCCAGTCATTACAAAACACCTTGGCTATCCATGTCCGTTTATTCCTCTTCTAAGCCACGAGAAAGTGTTCTATAATTTGTCCCTTAAATGCCCAAGGTATTTTAACTACACATTAGTATTGGTTTATCATGTAAGATCAATAGATACATTTACACCGCACGCACGCGCACACACACAACGTCAGTATTTCCTTAAAGGTTTTGAATTCAGGTGGAACTTCGTTTTCTTTTGCAATGTGCATGTATTTTGCCTGTCCCTTTCGCTAACAAAAAAGGTCAGTTTCATCTGCATTAATTTTTTGTGTTGCGTGTAGCCTCTTTAATCAGCTCCAAAAGTTATGGCTTCAAACGTCCTGGGAACTCGTTATCGAGTGATCCAGCTTCTACTTAAAGCTTCGCATTGTGCAAATTACAGTGACGCCTGAAGTTCTCAAACTACCCTTTGTTTTCTTAGAAGGAATGCTTAGCAGTGCTCTTTCTTTCTACGCCTTTCTTCTCCGATATCTACGCATATATATTCCAAGCTTATCTCGTACTGCTAAGCCAGCAACAACTGATCCTTTCTGATTCGCGTGCCCATCAATCCAAGACATATGTTGTTATTTTTTCATCTGCTCTATAAATGAATTCCTTCTTGGCACATGTGCTACTTCAAACATTTCCAGAAGCTTTAATGCTGGCACGAATAATCTTTTTCGCTCTAAGGAATCGTACGCATGTCTTATTGTTTCACTCCAATTTCTCGCGCAGACACGCGGGCGCCATCACTAAGTCTCTCAAGAGAGAATATTTTCTACGCTAATACTATATTTTTTCTGATTTTCTTAGCTAGGAAACTACACTTAACACTCACTCTTTCGTTCATCAGCCATGCTAGTAGCAACAGCAACAGAAAAAAATGAAAATAACTTGTAACAAGCATATGCTTTCACGCATGCGTTATACTTGGCTACTGGTTGCACACTGGTTTGGTATGAGCTGAGATGAACTGTTGCCATGCTAACAGTTTCTCTCTCAGAGCTACCCCATGCCTCGGATGATCAAATTTTGTTCTATTGCTCAAATTTTGTCACAATTGTTGAACCGCGTTTGTGAAATCCGTACTCAGTAACGGTTTACTATATTAGTAAAAGAAATCAAGTTCATCTGAAGACAGTTGAAGAAGCAACTATCTTCAATTATTCCGCAGTGTAATTAGTAGCACGCGAACGACGACTAATAATACAAGATAAGCGTTACTACATAATTTAAATTATTTGGCTCGTTAATGATATGAAAAACATGGCCAATTTTTTTTCCATGGAGGATTAGACACGGATCAGCCAAAAAAACCACCTCTCCGTTATGCAAATAAGCGCGCGTGCAGCCGATCAGCGTCATGTGACAAGGTCGTGAATGATATACAGGGTGATTCAGCTAAGTGTGTACAAACTTCTGGGAGGGGTAGGTTGCACAACGACAAATCGGAATCACACAGCAATGCAGGGTCGGAAACGCCATCTTCATGTGCTAGTGTACAGAGAGGACGAGAAATGAAAGAGCAGCAAGTAAGAGAACAAAATGCTTTTTATTACTCACAAGACATTTGCGAAATGCATTGAGGTTACATAAGGTGTTCAAAGTTGCGACCATGAGCTTTAACACACGCTTGACATCGTCGGCGCACGGAATCACGTACATTTTGGAAAATTCCTGGCGTGTCTCAGACTTCCGAAGGAGCTACAGAGATGCGTGCTACAAGGTCCTCATCATTTTTAATGGTGGTCTCGTACACCAGTCCTTTGATGTAACACCATAAGAAGTAATCAAAGCATGTTAAGTCCGGTGATCTTGCATGCCAATGAACGGGACCACCACGACCGATCCACTGATGTCCAAATGTTATGTTTAAGTGATGACGAACGCCATTGCTGAAATGGACGGAGCCCCCATCGTGCTGGAACCACATTGCACAGCGCAGTGACTGAGGAACCTGTTGTTCCTTCAATAGCTCTGGCAAGACTTCCTCCAGAAATATCCGGTAACTCCTTCCGTCCAGACGAGGAAGCATGAGGTATGGGCCAATTAATTGGTCCCCGACAATGCCGGCCCAAACATTAACTGCAGTTATTCACCGCCCATACATGAGCGTTATGTGCATTGAAGCAACCTTCCCGTGTAAAGCACGCTTCGTCTGTGAACAGCACAGAAGCAGAAAGTTGGGATTTTGCCGCACCCTTCTGCAGGTACCATTGCGCAAATGCAATGGGCGGAGGGTAATCCTCAGGGCTTAGTGTCTGAACGTGCTGCACATGATATGGATGTAATTGGTGTTCGTGCAGAACCCTCCATACGGTGGATTGGGACAGACCGATCCGATGGCAGTTGCTCGTGTGCTGGCACTTGGAGTGTCGCTGCATGACTTAACACATTCTCTTCGACGGCATGAGTACGTACCCATCGTTCACGACACCTGGCAGGCCCCTGTAAAGAACCAGTAGAGCATAACCTCTGATGTAGCCGCGGAAATACTTGGTGGTTTGGCACTCGTCTCATCGGGTACCGTTCCTGGTACAATCGCACGGCGGCTCGTCCATTGCAGTCCGCAGCTCTGTATGCGAGCTGCATATCAGCCATTTCCGCGTTCGTGAACTCAGCCATCCTACACTACCTCTGCGGTTTATAAATGGCGATAACCTGAAAGAACGTATGAGCAGTCTTGCGGCCGAACAACGCCATCTACCGCATGAAGATGGCGTTATCTTGAGGGGTTGGTTGTCTTCGTGCAACCAACCTCTCCCATAAGTTTGTACACGCTTAGCTGAATCACCCTGTATATTATACAATACCTGGGTCAGATTTATGCACAGTACATATATCCTTCAGATATCGTTTCGTCTGAACATGGGAAAAGCAAAAGATTTATCTGATTTCAACAAAGGCCAAATCGTTATGGTAAGAGCATCTCCGAAACAGATACGCTGGCAGGCTGCCCACGCTATTCAGTAGTTAGTACTTATCAAAGACGGTTCGAAATAGGTGACACTTCGAGTCGTTGACAAGAAATGGGCAGGCCACGCCTTACTGATGGCAGAGGTCAGTGCAGGCTATCTCCTCTTGTCCGCAGCCATGGCCCGGGGGGGTACTGTGGCCGACATTGCCCATAATTTCAATTGTGGTTAAGGACCCAATGTATCTGAAAACACAGTTCATCGTACGCTCTTGGTTATGGGTCTGCGGCATTCGTGCGCCTATTTGTGACAGCCGTTCACCGTCGCCAACGCTGGCAGTGGACACGTAATCATCGACATTGAACCATAGAAGACTAGAAGAGGGTCCCATGGTCAGGCGAATCCCGTTTTTGCTACGCCATGTCTATGGATGAGCTCGTGTGCGACGTTAACCCAAGAAAGCTTTCTCACCTGGATGCACTGTGGAACGGTTCCAGGCGGCAGTAAGATGGTTTGGGCAATATTTTTTTGGGGAACATTTGGATTCATTATCTTTATAGGGCGATCTCTGACAGCTGTCACGTACCTGAACATCGTGGGTGGCCAAGAACACCCCTTTTGGCGACTGTATCCCCTGGGAGAGATGGTATCTTTCAACAAGACAATGCTTCATGCCATACTGCAAAGGTTCAGGAATGATTCCAAGAGTATGAAAAGGAATTCCACTTATTGCCATGGCCCTCAAATTCGTCGGACATGAATTATATCGAGCATTTGTGGTTTGAGTTGGAGAAACGCGCACGTGCGCGTTAGCAGCATCATCCCAACTACGTAATTTACGGGAACTTTTGCTGCAGTCATGGTACCAAATATCACGAGACACCTACTAACATATCGTTGAATCTATGCCTCATCGGCTGAAAGCACTTTTGGAGACGAGAGGAGGAACTACATAATATTTGGTAGGTGTGCTAATGTTTTGGCTTATCGGTGTATAATAATAGTGCATAGACTAAAAGATTTCTTTGTACTGACTAATTCTAAATTATATACGTTTGAAGGATGAACTACAATATACTATTTCACTGTAACTTCCCAAACAAACTTGCACGTAAATTACTGAATTCATGAATGAAAATCCTCTCTGGGGTAGTATTAAAAAGCATTCATGAAATGACCAAACAAATTTTAACTTTACTGTGTAATACTGCTGCAGTGGCATGCCTTTTTGCACAATCAGTACGAGTTACATTTAATTGCAGATTATTATTATTATCGAATTTCCAACATTGCCCGGGAATTCTGAAAAATTCGCCGATCTACATAAAGCCTCTCTAGTGCTGTGTTTGTTCATAGACCAGCACCAAGTGAGCCCCGAATAAAATCATTATGCTTCATTTCACTCTCAAATATCAACAACTTAGACAATGAAATACGTAAACAAACACATCTTCCCAAAACAAAGAATTTTAAAAAAAGAAACACATTGGGAAATGTTAATAGCGACATGTAATTCAACTCTCGCTAGAAATCTATTCTTTGTGTAAAGCTCAGGCCAATGTACACAAATACGTAACCGGAGCTTGCAAGGAAATAGAGAGGGGAAAAGATGTTTTATTCTCTTGTAAAAATAGTGAAAACCGAAGCTTTTATGTGTCAGCTCTGCAGTGGGGTAAAAATGAAGGAGAAGTAGGGCCTCAAGGATTACTTCACAAAGGACTTGGTGAAGTTGCTCTCAATGTGATGAAAATCGAGGACGGTGACAGTGCCTGAGAGAGTTACCCCCCCCCCCCTCTTTTTCACAACCACCAGCCCGTTAAAAAATATTTCCCAGACTCCGGGCAGCATGCGCTTAGTTCTTAAGTGCATTAAGGAAAGCTCTAAAATTTTTAATGAAAACATTTATTCAAAAGCAATGTGAAACTGGAAAGTTGCAATTAACGCTGATTCTTTTTTTCAATTTATTCTCTATTATCACTCAAGATTCTGAAGAATACAGAATAAAGTGGAGAATACACAAAAAAAAAAAATACACAATAACTTAATATATATTTATTTTTGTTCAGAAAATGACGTACGCCGCATAAATTAAAAAATACCATAAATCATGGTGTTTTGAAAAGTTGTACAAAAATAAGCTAATGAAGAAAATCTCCTTGTTTTCGGGCATTTTTTAAAATTCGATTAACTCTGTTCCCCAATTATGAAGTCGCCAGAAACTACCTCATTCGGCGAAAAAAAAAACCGGAAATAGTGAAACTAATTTATAAATGAAATCCCCTAGTAAGATAATGAATTCTTGGATTTGGATTTTTTTAATGTCACATTAACAAAGAAATTACTATTATTCCGCACTTCTATATATATATATATATATTTGTACATACATATATACAACACATTGTCATATTTTCAAATTAAAAATAAAAAGCAAGCACATTTTTTGTATGTATATATAATGAAATAGTGTGTTCCTTTTTGCTAGTTATCATGTCAATATTCGCAAAAATGAAGTCTACAAATCAGTAAACGTCGAATGCAAGGCGTTAAGTTTTCAGTCCATGCAGGTTTCCCTGCACATCGCCGATATTCTGGTAACAGTTGTTCCATTTTATCCGTTTACCCTATTTTTGCGCATACGATTTGAAACTGAACTCAGTTTCATGCATCTATTTAGAATTAAAATGCTTACTTACAAAACGTTAGCGATACAGAAGAAATACAAGCCGAAAATGTCACGACAAACATGGTTCTACTTTAGCAAATTGACTAATACAAAGTGTATTAGAAGGCAAAACTTATTTGGCGTACTAGAAGTTCTGTTCATTCTTTAAAGGTGGAACATAGACGTAACCTAACGTCGTAACGGATGTATATTTTTATATCATCTTTACAAAAAGGTCAACACAATGACCGGGAGCATATCAGGACCACGTTTATCGTTTCAATATTCACTGATCGGCAAGTTAACGGAACACGCCTGGATGGAATTTTCAAGTTCACCATCGGAAAAACAACAAAGTCCCTATACCATATTAATCAGTCTACTACTGGGTTATACTTGAGCTCTCAGCTGCACTAAAATTCAACGCAAAGCAGCCAACGACACATTATTGCATAATTTGAATTTAACAAGCATTTGGCACTTTTACATCAACATTAAAAACATTTTGCGATCATTTTCGAGCTTCAGGCCCCATTGGCACATCTTTCTAACAACGACAAAAACCATATTTCAGATATACGCAATATAACATTTTAATTTTATGTTTTTATTCTGATTCAATTTTGTCATACAGAGTAGAAATAATAAAAAAGGGGTCAAGAAGCAAACCCAATTTCAAATAAAATATTATTTCCGATTTGAGACTTTTTCCCTTCAATATATCGTCAATAACAACTAATAAGCACATAAATGATTTAAAAAATCCACATTTTTATGAAATTGATTTCTACACTTAGATGGCTTTAAACCAAACAGATTGCCATTCATATTTTCGGTTTGCGTTGCGCATGATTTTAAATAAGCATTCGAAGCACCAAGTATTCATCCAAATATAACGAGCCCAACTAGCCACCTCAGTGCCCGAGTGGTCAGCACCAAGTATCCATCCAAATATAACTAAAAGAATTAGCCACCTCAGTAGACGAGTGGTCAAACACCAAGTATTCATCCAAATCCAACTAACACAACTAGCCACTTCAGTGGCCTAGTGGCGAAGCATCAAGTATAAACATGGAAAAGAGCGATGCTTCTCTTTAATGTTCCTAGTCCACGTAAAATGTCTGCATTAATTATTCATTCGCCTTCTAGTTATTTGTTCAGTTGCTGCTTTCCATCTTTGGTGAATCCCCAGCATTGTGCGGGGCTCCAAGAAGCAATCTGCCAATTGGCTTGGCAGTTAGTGCATGTGAGTCAGGAGGAATTCGAGCCCGCTGTGGTGTAGTGGAAGCATATCCGGCGCGTAACTGGAAGACCCTGGGTTCGATTCCCCGTGGCGGCCAATGAGAATTTTTTCGTGACTCACTTAAAACGTGGAAAGAGCGATGACTTCTGTTTAATGTTCCTCGTCCACGTCAAATGTCTGTATTAATTATTCATCCAAATATAACGAACACAACTAGCCACCTCAGTGGTCGAGTGGTCAAGCACCAATTATTTATTCAAATATAATGAACACAACTAGCCATCTCAATGGCCGAGTGTTCAAGCACCAAGTATTCATCCAAATACAGGGTAATTCAAAATGATTGCCCCAATTACAAATGACAATACTTGGTTTATGAACATAGATCGCATTGTTACACAATAAAGAAGGAAGTTTAGAATTTTGTTTCCATACCCTACAAATGTACTATGTGACTCCCCTGGGTCACGCGGACAACATCTAAATGTTATCTATTTCACGCCATGCATTATGAAGCATGTCCGTAGTCACTGAAGCCAGTGCAAGATGAATGCGCATCTTTAGTTCTTGCAGTGTTCTCGGCAAAGGTGGCAATACACATGGTCTTTGACATACCCCCACAAAAAAAAGAAGTCACAAGGAGTAAGGTCCGGAGAGCTGTGGGGGTCACTTGCAGGAAACCCTGTTGTCCTGTCCACAACGACCAATCCAACTGTTTGGAAGAATTAGCAAGACCATACCATTTCGGAAGACCATAGCAACACAGCAGTAGGTTCCAATAAAATTCTAAACTTCCTTCTTTCTTGTGTAGGGATATCAGCTATCAATTTATCTTCATAAACACATTATAGTCATATGTAATCGGGACAATTACCCTGTATAAAGAACACAACTAGCCACCTCAGTGACCGAGTGGTCAAGAACCAAGTATTCATCCAAATATAACGAACACAACCAGCCACCTCAGTGGGCGAGTGGTCAACTAACGGTTACCAGCTTGGCGTCCGAGCTGGGTCTAGATTAGGCATGGATGGTGCGTTTTTTGCAACGGCACTGACTCTCAATCCTACCAGGAACCAGTTGACCCAAACCGGGGACGGATATCAGCTCAAAGCCCTAGGAATTTCCCATGATAGCCATTACCCCCCCCCCGCGAGAAAAACTATTTATTAACCCTAATAAATGTTTACGCGGTACCGACCAAACGCAACAGCACTAGGAAACCTTAATCTCGAAAATAAACTACCTGCTACAATTGACCTTTCGGAAATTCTGTTTTAAATAAAGATCATGCGAAATTCTTTATCACCAACCAAGAGATCTTACAAAGCAAAATACTTTCCATTTCTGAGCAAACAATTCACTTGATGGAAGAAAGCCCATGACATTTAAAATGCAAAAAACTTATTCACTGGTCGCAGTTTTCATGAAGTAATAATTCCTCAAGTTTCATCGAAAGTAAAAGAAAAAAATAATAATGAAAGTATGCCATAGTTTCTTACATGTTAAAGAGAGTCAGTATTTTTTCTTTCGTTGAGAGAAAACGAAGCTAATTAAAACTTGAAGAGCATCCCCAACTTAAAGATGCCTTTGGCTACTTACTGTTCCTAGTTGCCTTTCTCGGGAGTTTTATAGATGCAAAGCAAATATTTTTAAGAGATAACGTTTTTATTGTTACACAATGAAGACATCTCGTCTGCATAAATACAAAGCTAGAGAAAGATAGTGGAAAAAAATATCTTGCGAGTTTGGCTTTAAAAAGCGGAAAAGAGAAGTCAAGCTGTTTTGACCCCAGAGAAATCGCCATAGGAGATTTACGTAATTACAGTGACAGGGCTTTAACCTATGTATCGATACGGTGGAATATACCGAGGGATAGGGCCAAGGCTTTATGATTTCGGGCGCATATTTAAATTTATAAGAAAGCTGGCTTACAGCATCAGATGAGAGGCTTTGTCTAGAGATAATTTTAGTGAATAATTTGTATTTGATCAGACTTACCTCATCACTTGAGATGTTTTTCAATAACCTCCAAATGAGAAATCATTTATACCGAAGAACATGTCGTTCTTCTTTTGTCAGAAGAATAAAACGAGTGTGTTTGTGTTAGACGTTAGTTGTTGTCTATTGAAAAAAAAAAAAGAGTGTAAATCAAATATTTGCCTTTTCGTTAACTCTCACATACATAGTACGTGCTTGAAATCAGCAATAATTGCTATCATCTTTTTCTTCGAAGAGATTTTAGTGAGTGAAGAAGAAAGGAAGCTTAAGATTTGTGTGTTTCACGTGTTCCGAATGTTTAACTGCGAACAGCTGACATCATAAGGCAACAACGAACACGAGACAACATGGAGCAACACACAGAAATGTCCAGCACAGATCATTCGATCACTACCCAGAACTTTTAATCATCAATTCAGTTTTAAAATAACATGATAGATAGAAATAACACTTACAGATCAATCAGGGGAGCAAACGACTTTTCTACTTTTAGTTAAAGTTAAACGAAAAAGATAATGGTGATCACAGAAAAAACGATCTTCCTTAAATTTGAATATAATCGTATTTTGTCGAAAGTGGCGTAAATACCACTTTAGCACGAGATTCTTCCGTGTAACTGTTTCCAAGATACTTTTTTCTAGTTACTAATATGAAACAACACATTTAATTTCTCATCGCCAGATCGGAACAAATGAAGCACATTTTAAGCACGAAGTCCACGAAGAACGAACGTGAGTTAACATTTTCGCATTATTGATATGTGATTTTATAAAAAAATAAAAAACTTTAACTTGTGAAACAGAATTTAACTTGTGAAACAGAAAAGTTAAGAAGAATGAAATGTATTCTTCAAAATTGCTATTAACAATTTTTGGCCACGTAGTCCAGCAACAAGCTTGACATAAGCTTGAGCTATATCGAAGTCTAACTTCTTTTTCCGCAAATTCTTGCCGACGGTTTCAAGCTGAAATACGAACATATATGCCATAACATGATATTTAACAAGAATATTAGACATAAATGCAACATCGGGAGAAAAAAAAATTATGATTAGGGCAAATTCTTTTTACTCCATTTAACTACTGTTTTCGAAAGCTTTGAGACACGAAATACCGTCCCCACCGGAAAATGCCAAGGCATACCGAAAAAAAAAAAAACTTAGCTAATACAATTAGTGCACCAAAACAAAGCAATGCGATTCGCCGAATGGTTACATGATACGGAATAGCTACTGGCTCTGCGGGATTCTCGAGAGTCACGGATTCTCACACCACGTAGGCTTCCGCACGTGCATATAGAAGCCGTCATAACGATATTGCGTCATATTTTTTGTCAAAATGCTTTTAAGTAAATATATATATATATTCTTACAATCTCTTTGCGGTCTTCTATCTCGCTGTTACGTTACATTTTTTCTGTTACCGCATTTTCGGTACTTTCCCAATAACACCACCTCTCCTGACAATTACCTCCCGGACTTTTTTAAAACGGCAGTTTGCTTTTTTCTTTTTCGGTGAAAGCAGTACCTAAATTTATGACTTTTTAATAGGTAATCTATGGATTATACAACAGAAATTACGGTATTTACTACAAATTACGAAATCTCAAGTAAGAAGAAAATTAGGCGCCACGGCCTGAATTTTAGGCGCCTGGGCAACCTGGCGCCCGGGATTTGTGGAGCTCTGGTCATATCTAAACTCCCTAAAAGTTTACCTCCAGGGGATAACACTAGCAGGGGGTCCAAAGGTAAACAGGAGATATAAAATGAAGCAACTCTGTGTGTAAAAGTTGAGAAGTGACGAGATTTTCTTAGAGCCAACTTCACAGTCTACGGTGATACTTGTTAGCGCGTCAAAGTTGTTTAAGTTTTATTTTTGTAAGTGCACATCAATGCTTTATAGTAAGGGTGTGATATCGCAGCAAGTGGAATAATATTATCTACGATAAAGTTGTAAGTTCATTTATATTGTTCTACACTGTTAAAAATTTTGTGGTAGGTTGCTAAACCAGTTGCACCACTTTCTGAGAAAAGATGCATCATTGTGTGGTGCAAAACAAAACCCAACACCATTGTGCAACTTTGCACCACGCTACAATACAAGGTTGCACCATGTTGTTGGGTTTTGTTTGCACCACATAGTGATGTATCTTTTCTCAAAAAGTGGTGCAGCTGGTGTAGCATCACTTTTCTGGTGCAACCTACAACAAAATTTTTAACAGCGTAATGTTTTGAACTCTTGGACCATTGGGCAAAACTATTGAAGTTAAGTTAGGTTTAAATTTATGGATACTTTAAGTACATTGAAATCACTACATTTTCGCGAGTTGGATTACCAACTTGTGCTCTACCCACATCTGCTCGTTCTTGACACAGAGGTTCATCTTCCGGTCCTGCTGCTACAACTTTTAAACCCTTGCCTGCTGTATCTTCGTCTAGTGTTCATGTTCGTGCTGGACCTTCCGTTGGTTTCGCCCGCACGGTACCTTCTTCATCATCGTGCCCTGCTTCTGTTAACGGCCATAGGAAGTCTCTCTACCCAGTCTATTGATGCCCCAGTCCACAATCCACTGATGAGACTTCCAGTCTATCACCTCGACGATAACGTCCGCCGTTCGTGTATCTACCTCGATTTCTTCCGTAGAATCTTCGCTTTGGCCAGACGAAAGCGTTCCGTCTTCTATTGCTCTGCGCAGGAAAAGAAAACATCCACATAGCACTTCGACGGCTTCAGTTCAAGTCATCGTGCCAAGCGACTTCCGGACAGAACAACATTTCTCCCCAGCGAAGACAAGGATTTTTACATCACCTACAGCAAACAGAAACATCTGTAACTACTTTTCAACCTCCTAGGAAGCGTGGACCTTCATCGGCATTGTGCATGTTTTTGTTGTTCTCTTTTTTTGGTGTGCAGTGGGGTGCACACAGAATAAGGTTCCTATTAATTTCTTTTATATAGGGCTCTTTTATTATCGCTGATACCAGCTCAGATATATCTTTTCCTTTTTTTTTCAATTTTCATTCCTTCGATTTTTTAAAGAAATACTTTTTCTCAAGAACTTTCCACTACAAATGACTGTGTAGTGTGTACATCAAGTCTCAGGAATTTCAAAAGGACTACATATATCCTTGCTCTTCCGGGGTTTTTTTCCGTAGACTCCCTCAAATAAGACGCAAATGCCTGGAAGGATTCCTGAAATCGGCCTCGACGACACCTTGCTCTCTCAAAAACGTTTTTGAAATTTTGGACATCATTTCATTACAACTACGTGTGTGTGCCACAAATACACTCCTTGCCCACTTCAGACAAAATAACTATAAGTCGAAGTTTAATAGCTGCTGTCGAATTATAAAATAGAAAGCAAAAGTTGGAAGGCTCGCTACCAATTTCAAAATTTGGAACAGTTTTACACACACACACACACACACACACACACACACACACACACACACACAAATATAAATAAAAGGGATGATGCGACATATACGTGTTGAACTTTCCATTTTTGTACCTATTTCGTATTCAATTTTTTTTTTGTTTCTCGAGTAAATCTTCTACACTTAGCGCCATATCTGAACTCTCAACAGTTTACCTTTATGTGGCAACACCAGAAATAGTTGATGATGAACTTCATATATTTAGATTCCACAATAACAGTTGATAACGACATAAAATCTGAAGTACAAACACCCCAATAAATAGGATAAATTGATCTTCTTTCCACTTCAGTACATCTTTTCTTCAAAGATAATCACATATCGATCAAAACTTGATATCTACAAAATAATACTCACGCTCGCTCTCCTTCACGGAGCTGGAGCTTAAAACACCACCAAAACGGGGGAAGATAAAGCACAGAGCTCTGAAAATAAAATTCTAAGAAACATATCTTGTCTCCCAAAGATGATGTAACGGACAGTGGTGAAGAAGAATGAATCAAAAACTCCACAATTTACTCAGACATAAAACGAATTATGGGCGAAGTCAGGGCCAGCCATTTTCTGTGGTCAAGAAGAAAATCATCGAAAGAATACCGCGCAGAATATGGATGAACAACATAGAAGTGGACTTGGAGAAGATCAATTTAGAAGGCCGGAAGAAGAAAACCAAGGAAAGAACAGAGGAAGAGCTCTGCTTCTATGAAACTTCGAAGTTCGCAAGCTGAAGAAGCAATAGCATGCGGTGAAAATACAGTAATCGATAAAATTACAGAGTAAGGGAGTCTAACAACAGTGACAATAGAGAAACTATTTCTTTTCACAGCACTTCAGTTTCATTTCTTAGTAAGATTAACTAGCAGACACCTTCACAAGCATTTTTACCACGAATGGCATTTTTATATTTCATGAATTACAAATATGCATTCATTTGCTTTCTGATATACAGCAGTGTTGGTGTTTGTTCCTTATCTTCGGTAAAATTCGTGATAATGATATACATGTACGAGGCAGACGCGGATTTCTTTGATAACAGGCGTGGAAACACAAATTTGTCGGTGACAATGATCGAATCCGTATCCTTTTGCTCTGAAACCGAATGTGTTCCCAATTAATCGACACCGAGGGAACGTATCGCTGCAACTTTGTCGTCTTGACATGTACTTTACCTCTGTAATACGTCACATGCATCCCCCCCCTCTTGAGAAAGGCTTGGACGAAATCATAGGTTTCCGGGTCAGCCGGCAAACCACGATTGAAGTAGTTAGCTGAATAAGAAGGTATTCTGATTAATTCCAGACGATGTGTGGAAAGAACATCACACATTTTTTAAAGAACCCAACGTCCAGTAAATCCATTACCACTACTGGGGGGGGCAATATGAAAACACGCTTCCTTCTACTCCGGAGCAGAATGCTTTCCCAATTAAGCTACACCGACGGAGTTTGTCGTTGCAACTTTGCTATCCTGACTGTGTTTCACCTGTGTGGTGCGTCACGCGGGTATCTAAAATTACATGCTTCGCATTACGTGGGCTCAGAATCTGCATGACGTCACTCTTTTAGAAAAGCCGATTTCGAACAATCGTTAATAAAGAGGTTTTTAAAGAATAACATTTTTTTTATTTAATTTTGCAGGACGTACGAAGTCGGATGACAATCACAGGATGACGGAATGCAGGTACGTTACGACAAATTGTATGGAAATTAATTCATTTCCTACCGAAAGCATGGAAATACAAAAAAATGTTTGTTTGTTTTTTTGTTTTGTTTTTTTTTTGATTGAAAGTTTAACGACTGCCGTGAGTAACTCAATGGGGTATAAGCAGTCGCCCGTCTCTAATTTAGGGTCACTGGTTCCAGGGAAGAGAAAGTGAGAGCCAGTGCGTGCCGTAAGACAAACACAACATCCATGCCTCACCGGGATTCGAACCCGGACCCCGTTCGGACGAATGATCAGAGGCCATCGCTTAGACCACTACGCCACCGGGGCGGCAAAAAAAAAAAAAAAAAAAAAAAAAAAAATGTTGTAGTGATCTCTGATACGTAAGCCTTTTATCTAAATAAATTGAAGGAATGGTGGATGTGCAAGAGAATTATGAACGCCTTAACTTACAGATTCTAACGGATTTTCAGCTATACAATTTCAAATATTAATAACTTGAGTTAAATGCAATCGAGGCGTGATTTAGTTTCGTTTCTTCAAGCACAAAAAGAAGTACAAAAAACGAATTATTCATTTTTTCCAGATAGTATATCCTTAATATACTGAATGTCTTCAGTCGAAGAGAAAGTCAGTTGTGCCCTCTGGTTTAGCTGAGTTAAAGTGAGTAGCAGCGCTAAGTAGGAAATATGAGACTTAATACAGACCGGATGAAGAAGTTTCAAACGACTGGCTCCGTTACTGACACGCCACGAACTCTACAAGATCCAGAGTAAATACAGAGACTGTGGCGTATCTATATAGCTTTTCAAGAAGGTCCACAAAAACCAGTACAACGGGAGTCATTGTAACCAGATGTTCCGAAATCAACAGTGTACAAAGTTCTCAGGTGAAACGGCATCAGCGACATTACAAGATTCAGGTCCATGAAATGTAGTTGGAAAAGCAGTTGTAGGGAAGAAATCCAAGTAAATTTATGGACATATTGCAGCCGAGTTTTCGATACATAAACTTGCTACTATATGTCCTTAAAAGACTTGGATTTTTTCTGCGACAACTGCGGCATGGTTAGTGATGAGCACGGTGAACGTTTCCATCAGGAAATTGCAACGATGGAGAGAAGGTGCCAGGGAATGTCCACTTCTATGTTGGCTGACTACTGTTGGACTCTTGATAGAGATGATCCTAAGCAGCTGTACAAGCGACAGGCAAAGCGACATCAGACGTAGAAGTGGACATTTACCGGTACATGTGCTAAGTACGTGAAGAAACCACTGCAGATCTCTCACAAATCGTAACCAATTTTGCATTTTATTTTCATTGTCATATTCGTGTTCGGCACTTCGAAATCTATACGAAATTAATTTAATCTTGGAAGCAACACTTGCAAAACTTTGTTGTCCAGTGTAAGCTACGGAATGTTCGTCGTGATTACAGCAACCCAATACTCTGCACTACACTGAAATTTGCCGACACAGAAATATTGAGCGAAACGAGTCAAAAATCACCGCAGACATAGAATATGAGGCGCATAACACATGATTTAATTTTCAAGGCTGTACTTAGTTTGACAGATACAAGACGAGATCATATGACAGGAGTCAATACCTTGTTTGGTGACCATGTTGTGCAATGCAATCAAACACACGGCTCGGCATGGGGTGATGCAGCCCCTTAATGATGTCCCTGGTTATCTAGGAACACGTAACAATTACCTTGTACCATAATTCAGCAGCATTTTGTTCAAATGAGCCAATTAAATTTCATACGAGCTGAATGGATGATAGGTCCCGAGATTTCACTGGCCATGGAAACACATGCATCCCATGAAGGCAAGTTCGAGAAATGTTAGAAGTGTTTGGCGTTATCTTGCTGGAAAACGGGTTCATGGATATCACTTAGGTATGGCAACAACACGGACTGCAAAACTCCCGCCGCGTAGAGACGTCGCCGTGCCCGTTATGTGTATCAGAAGTTATCGCAACTAACGACACTGTATACGAAGAAGTCCAGTTGGCAAGACATGTGCTGCATCATCCTTTTGGCCACGCTATCGACAGACACGAGATTGACGATTGTGAGCACCGAAGCAGAAACGGGACTCATCGCTGAACACGACATGTCATTTCTGTAGACACGCTGCTTTTACTAAGAAAAACTACAATCTAACTCGGCGATGCTCTATGAGCAATGGTGGTCGACGCAAGCAATGTGCTGCATCATCCTTTTGGCCACGCTATCGACAGACACGAGATCGACTATTGTGAGCACCGAAGCAGAAACGGGACTCATCGCTGAACACGACATGTCATTTCTGTAGACACGCTGCTTTTACTAAGAAAAACTACAATCTAACTCGGCGATGCTCTATGAGCAATGGTGGTCGACGCAAGCAATGTGCTGCATCATCCTTTTGGCCACGCTATCGACAGACACGAGATCGACTATTGTGAGCACCGAAGCAGAAACGGGACTCATCGCTGAACACGACATGTCATTTCTGTAGACACGCTGCTTTTACTAAGAAAAACTACAATCTAACTCGGCGATGCTCTATGAGCAATGGTGGTCGACGCAAGCAATGTGCTGCATCATCCTTTTGGCCACGCTATCGACAGACACGAGATCGACTATTGTGAGCACCGAAGCAGAAACGGGACTCATCGCTGAACACGACATGTCATTTCTGTAGACACGCTGCTTTTACTAAGAAAAACTACAATCTAACTCGGCGATGCTCTATGAGCAATGGTGGTCGACGCAAGCAATGTGCTGCATCATCCTTTTGGCCACGCTATCGACAGACACGAGATCGACAATTGTGAGCACCGAAGCAGAAACGGGACTCATCGCTGAACACGACATGTCATTTCTGTAGACACGCTGCTTTTACTAAGAAAAACTACAATCTAACTCGGCGATGCTCTATGAGCAATGGTGGTCGACGCAAGCAATGTGCTGCATCATCCTTTTGGCCACGCTATCGACAGACACGAGATCGACAATTGTGAGCACCGAAGCAGAAACGGGACTCATCGCTGAACACGACATGTCATTTCTGTAGACACGCTGCTTTTACTAAGAAAAACTACAATCTAACTCGGCGATGCTCTATGAGCAATGGTGGTCGACGCAATAGCTGCCGGAGTTACCGCAATAGCCGTCCAATGATCACTGCAGTAGTTTGTGGCTCCGCAATTGCCGAGAGACGAATATGCCGAGCGATGAGAGCTGATGTCGACCTGACTGTATCAACGACTGGCGGTGCCTTGCAACTACTGATGCTAACGGCACCCAACTGTTCCAGCATCCAAATGTACATGGGCCGCTATTTGGCGAATCTAGCAATTAGCTTCACATAGGCCTATGCTCTTGCCTCTCTCAAACTCGTCCAGCTGATGATGGGGTTGGCGACTAGGCCTATGAGTCATCTTCTGCCGCTGGCTATTCTGCAGAAGCCTTCAACACTGTTGCTTTGTTCCGTACGACATAAAACACGGGATACGACCCGGCTTTGACGAGGCGTATTTGCCGTTTTACCTCTCACACATCTCTTACAATTGGATACCTGCTCGAATAATTTGCATATCCACCTACCTGCACACATAAATGAATTTACATGCCCATACGCCAACTTCTAGGCGGGGCAATTTCAATGTCCAACAGTGTACTTATGGAATCTTTTACATACTACTTCTAGAAACGGAGATTTAGTAAAAAGCAAAATGTATTGTTTCCTTACACGAGAAAAACAGTGCATCTAAAAAATCAAATCGCAAAAAAAGATGTTGATAAGATTAATAGAAGTTGGAGCTAGCTAGACTAAAAACAGTTTTTGTAATCGCACCCTAAGAAGTCCGGTGTCGTAGATCGATATATCGAACCACTTAACGGGAACATTTTGCATCAAAATGACTGAGAAAAAGAAAAGTGGGTGGATAAGGATTATAGTCATAGCTGTAGAAACCGAATGCAAAAAGGGTTTCTCACACCCTTCAACTTTCAGAAGGACAGCTACAATTCCAAATACCAATACGCCGCAGCGCCCCCACGCGAGAAAACCGTATTTTTTAGCACATCTTTTGAACCGTTTCTGACGCGAATTAAATTTTTCAAAGTTATTCAAAGTCAATGCAACCAGTTAGAAAATATCAACCGTATTTTTACAATAAAAAAAACATCCAGAAATAGAAACAGCTACATTTTTTTTAACACCGTCTAAAACATACGTTACAAAAATTAACAAAATGCTCTCGAACAAAGAAATAATTTTTCAAATCCGACTCTTAGGAGCAGAGCTATTGACAAAAATAAGACATGCATCTACTCCCCTTGGCGGAAAAACTATACATCATTGTAAGAAGGGAGTACTCTGGAAATGTTTCCCATAAAAGAGTGAAATGGGTCCACGAAAGAATTTTTTCAATCGAATTTTCTGGAGCTCAGATTTAGATGCAAATACAACAGAAGCAGAAATAAACACTTACGCCTCCTGGTGGCCAAACTATTCTTTACCAAATACCGGGTGTTTCACTGGGTAGTAACAAAAGAAACAGACAGTAAAGTATTCTTATTTTATTGGAAGAGTAAAAAGACGTTTACAGGAGTAAAAGTGGGCAAAAGGTAATCAATGGATGACATGTTCCACATGATGGTAATCCGCTATCACGAGATGACGAATACGTGCTTCGAAGTGCTGCAGTACCGATGGGAACATGCTCGACGGGATCCAAGCAATTTCCTGTTGGATGACACGTCGGAGGTCAGGCAGTGTTCGTATCTTTCAGATAGCCCCACAAGAAGAAGTCGAGCGGCGTTAAATCGGAGCTTTACGGAGGCCAAGGGAGACCGGCTGAAAAACTTTGGGGAAATCGTCTGGCGATGACCCGAGGGTTATACTGCTGGTGAAGCAAATCAAGAACAGCATTTGTGGGGTGTGGAGGTGCTCCGTCCTGTTGAAAAGTGCGGTTGTGAATCCAGTTTTTCTGGACTACAGCGGAGAAAAAACGATTCTTCAAAAGGTCACTGTAGGCGGCATCGATAACTGTGGACTCCAGGAAAAATGGTCCAATGAGGCCACTACCACTCATTGCACCCCAAACGGTTAACTCCAGCGGATGGAGAGGCTTCACAGCACAGACCGCCGGCTTCTCGCTCCCCAGATGCGGTATTTTTGTCAGTAAACGTAGCCATTCAACCAGAAGTGCGCCTCATCGCTGAAGACAATGGTCTTCACATCAACGTTGTGCTCATTGATCAATGAACGCATGTCATTCGCAAACTCATAACGCTGCTGGGCGGCTGTTATGCTCAAATGCTGATGCACCTGGAATTTGTACGGAAACATATCAAAATCCGACGTTACAATGCGCCATACGGAATGTGGGCTAACGTCTAGTTGCTGCGCGAGTCTTCGTGTTAACGTACGGGTTTCTTTGTGCAGGAGTTCTCGTGCGGCTTCGATGTTTTCCGTAGTCCGCGCTGTTCTTCTCTTTGTCGCTATGCTTACCACGTCATCTATGACACTGCCGATTCATTCGAATTTCGCTACCAATTTCGTCAAGTACGCCCGGGATGGCTTACGACGATTCTCAAACGCTGTATCCCACTTTCGCAACAACTTTGTGGGGTTTCCGCCCTCCGCATACCAATTTTTCACCAAGAAAACTCTTCCTTCCGTGGTATATCGCTGCATGTCCGAAATCGCGTACACCCACCGTCCCACTACTTCCTCACGAGTGCCTGTCGCCTGCTGATCGACGCCTCGGACTTACAGCGCCATCTCGTTATTCTTTAACGATTTGTTCTACAGGAAAGCTGTCACTACCCAGTGAAACATCCAGTATAAGAAATTATATGCAAAACATTTCCCATCAGTAGCTGATGTGATACAGGAAGAATTTTTCAAATTGAAATTTCAGAAGCAGAGATACTGGGAAAACGCAATTTACCTTTAGGCCCCCTATCGGAAAGTCTATGAATTACTTGAAAATTTTGAAACTATTGCAACAAGAAAGGAGTTTTTCAATTCGGACTTTTAGAAGCAGAGATATTAACAAAAATATATTATACATCTGCGCTCCCTGGCGGAGAAACCATGCGTTATTTTAAGAAGAAAAATTTCCGAAAATAATATTGATGTAAGTGGTATCGGTCCACGGACGAACTTTTTCAATCTAGATTTTAAAAGCTCAGATTTTGCTGCAAATACGTCAGAAGCAGATATTAACGCTTATGCCCCGTGGTGGCCAGAGCGTTCTTTACCAAAAATTAGAAATTATATGCAAAAGATTTCCCATCAAGAGCTGTATCAACTGAAGAAATAATTCCTCACACCGGAGTTTTAGAAGTACAGATGGGTAAAAAGCAATTACACCCCCCCTCCCCCCAGCGTAAAATCTATGCGTAACTTGAAAAAGTGATTACACTTGAAATGCTTTTCGACATAAATGGAATCGGAAGGTAAAATAATTTTTTCAATCGGATGTTTAGAAGCAAATATATGTAATAAAATCTGTTTCGAATTCGATATCATCTGCGTTTAATTCCTCTAGCGTCGAAATTGCACATCGTAAAAAAACAAAAAACGAAATAAAGGATCCTCATTGGCACATTTCAAGCTTTCCAATGCAAAAAGAATTTTTCGAATCGGACTCGTAGTTGCAAAGATACGGTGTCCACAGATGGATGTACGGGCAAGCCGATAACACAAATACGATCTTTCTTTTTTTCACAAAAGACGTTCTAAAAAATCGAATTTTGTGGTTCTGCTTCAATTTTCTATTATGAAACAACCTTTCAGTGGTACCGGTATACTCAGTTCCTCGAGAAAGTGTAATGATCGGCAACAAGAATATTCAAAACAAATTTCAGCTTGCATGGATTCGGGTTTTCCATTATTAGAAAAATACATACTGTTTATTCTAACATTAATTCAACTCATTAGCACGAATAAATGAAGTTGTTATAAAGTTCTCGTGCGGCTTCGATGTTTTCCGTAGTCCGCGCTGCTCCTCTCTTTGTCGCTATGCTTATTACGTCATCTATGACACTGCCGATTCATTCGTCTCTGAGCCTTTGCTCGTCTGCACTCTGCATTCAATTTGTCGGAGGTTCGCTCTTCTTGAAGGGAAGGAAACATTCCAGGTGTGTTTTCCAGATGTATGTAAATATATGGATGCCCCCTCTAAATTTATTTGCAAATATCTTCGCTATTAATCATCCGATTTGGACGAGTTTTAAGATTTAGGAGTTTTTCCATGTGCTAAATAGAATGCGCATAAAATAACATCCCCCTTTTATGGAAAAATTCGGAGATAGTGAGCTAATTAACATGATAATTAGCTTAATTAGCATTTTCTTCACATCACGTGATAGTTGCCTTCGAGTACTTTCCAACGGTACCTTACTTGTTTATCTGCGGCAAATGGTTCGAAAGTTAAGGTGGGTGGCTCGTTTTTTTTTGTTTTTTTTTTTGAGGTCTGTACATTTAAAAGACGTACTAAAACAACATGTTTCAGTCAGTCGCCTGAATAACGGTGATCTTAAAATCTGCAACTTGTAGCAATCCCAGAATTCTTGTTTTGGGAGCTGAGATGTTATTGAGACCGCAACTTCGGAATTCATCGAGTAAATGCAAAACGGGTTTTTTCTCGAGCATCAACCTCACGCTGACATCATCTACTTTTGTAACTCAAATAAGCTAGTATGAGCACTTTTGTCATTCAAAATAATGTCGAGTCGCCCCCACATCCACTCCTTTCAAGCAGTTCGACAGCACATTCAACTGGGCGTCTCAGTAAACGTATCATTCTGAAATGTCATTCATATTCAGGAAAGGGTACAAATATTTGGTTACAAACTCAAACAGCAAACACGATCATCATCACAAGTCGTGTCATGTTCACTTTTGGGAAATCAAAAATGTCACAAAGATGAAAAACCAAAATATATAACATATTGAAAGGCATTTGTTAAATTAAGATAGCACCGGAAAATGTTAGCTATAAAATAAATCATACAGCGTTATTGACAACATTCGAAACGTCCGTGGAAGACTAAGGAGAGAGAATTCATGCATGCCCTACATAATTAAATTTATTTCCATTAATCATTTCCAGAGAAGTAACTACATTCCATAAAATTAATTTATATGAGTTTCTGGGTAATATCCGTGATTTTTGGTGGAATTTTTTTTTTTAATAACCACAGCGTCAGAATTCTTGTTTTTTGTAACGGAAGACAAAGTTACTTTTCTTTGGTTTCAAGATGCCCGAGCAAGAATGTCTGAATTAGATGCCCAATAATACTCAAATAGGCAATAGGTTTGGCTAGCCCGGACATAATAATTAGGAAGTAACACTATATTTCCATAGAACGCTCAGCTAAATTTTATTATTTCAGTACAACGGGGACTTAGACTTGCATCATGTAATGATTAATTTCACTCTTGCATTCAATAGTGAAACATCGTATGCTTGTGTGATAGCAGGTTTATTTCTTTCCCTTAGCATAGACATTGAAAGTTATTAAGCAGTGAACAAACAGACATCGCTTTGGGAACATTAAAACATTAATGAATACACCGCACTTTGACAACAGCATTGAATCACTAATACTCGTGTTGACAATGCTGTTCAATAGATTTCATTCTGATGTCATTAAACCACTGATAAGACATCTGGCGACATCATTAGGCTTTTCGATGCCACTAATAGATTAGTGGCCTCGAAATTCAGCAGGAGCCGCTGTTACAGAGAAATAAAATTCTTTGCATTATTAGTATTATTCCTGCAGCAGTTTTGGCATTTAATTTTGACTGCCAAAAATACAATTGATTAATTATATTTATAAAATCGCCTAATTTCAAACTTCTCGCGTCAGAGGATGCATTTAAGCGAAGTTAATGCACCTCCCACTACAGTAATTGCTGCAAAATAAAATTCTACTTAATTTGAAGAGACACGCACCGCGGCACTTTGAGTAACAAGGACAACGCCCTATCTTTATCGACGTCGTGCTTTGTTTTAGGGAGTAACTATTAGAGAAGCTGTTACCCTTGATTATCATTTTTAAGAGGTACAAGCTGTCCATTAGTACACTGAATTCTCTACCGGGTGTTTTTTGTGTTTCAGAGGAGACGAAAACAATTTGTTCAGCGCAGAACAGTTCGCGGGGAAAGGCTAATCAGATTACGAATAAATTGTTCTCTCTCTCTCCCCAACAAGTAAATTAATTGCGGATAAATCAGACAACCGCTTGTGAGTTTTTTCCGAGACACAGTAATGATTATGACCCGGGAAATGCTGAGTGTATGCCTTCTACCCAACAGAAGGGAACGTATATCGAATTAGAGTCTCTTAAAGTGGCTGAAACCACATTCGAAGTATCCCTCATATTCCCAGTCTGGTAGGTACAATGGAAATTTTTAATTTATTAAGACCGATTTCCATTACTACAATCAGCAGTAAACAAATCGCTGTACGAGCAAACATAGGACAGATAATTAATTTATTTCAATAGCAGTATTTCCAGAAATCATACTGTATAACCTCCAACAGAATGAAACCGTAAGAAAAAATGACCTTGCGGAAGTGATATGTGAGCACAAAAAGCATGAATAATAAATCGCAGATAAATTACCTATGTCAGAAGTAGTGGTTAGCACACAAAATTTATGACTTTCAGGAACGTTTTGACATTCAACTTTTGCTTTAACTGGACGAGCAAATTATTTTCAAGATGTACAGGGTAAGTCAAAATAATGTTACCGATTTAAATGATTTGGTACTCATGTTTAATGTAAAGCAGATACACACCACAATAGTACTGTTGAAAAGCACATTTCATGAAGTTTTGTTCAAATGATTTATAAATGTCCAATGTGCGCTCCACGCGTAACACGGCACACATTGCATAGACACGATCCTTTATGATACCCCACAAGAAAATCATACGGGATGAAATCTGGAGATCGTGGTGGGATCGTGGTGGCCAACGCAACACTTCTTCATCCCCCTCAGCTGAACGGCCAATCCATCGTTTTTGCAGCTTGTCATTGAGGTGGCCCCGAACCAAGTTATGGAAATGCGGGTGGACCACCGAGTTGAAAAATGAAATCACCAGTGTCTTCTTCCAACTGTGGGAGAAGCCATTGTTCGAACATGTCGAGATAGGTAATCCTATCACCGTGGCTTCAGCGAAGAAGAAGGGCCCATACAGTTTTCGATGAGTAATTGCACAGATGAGACTGACTTTTGGGGAAGCACGTTCATGCTGCACGATTGCATGGGGATTTCCAGTGCCCCAAATTCTCACGTTATGCCTGTTCACCTTTTCTGAAATGTGGAATGTTGCTTCGTCACTAAAAACTAACTTTTTAGAGAAACCGTCATCCTCCATTAGAGTGAGAAATCTTTACAGAAAGACGCTCGCAGGTGGTGGTCATCCTCTTCAGCTTTTGAATCAACTGCAAGTTCTCTACCTGCTCGATAAGTGGATTTCTGAAGGCTCTTTACGTAACTTGCCCGAACACGCTCTACTACGTCTTTTCCTATCGACGGACGTCCAGTCGATTTTCCCTTGCATATGCAGCCCGTGTCTTGAAATCGTGAATACCAATTACGAATTGACTGACCACTGGGTGGCTTAATCCCAAATTTTGTCCGAAAATGCCGTTGAACAGTCACAACTGACTTGTTTGTATGAAAATCGAGAACACAAAATGCCTTCTGTTGTTCGCATGCCGCCATTGTTCCTTCTGCCGGACTTATCGCTCCATCTACCGACTACCCGAGGAATCGGGAGGTGGAGGGGGCATCGGAACTTGGAGAGATTACCTTCTAAAGTACACATCTCGCAACTAAAAATACTCATTTACATGTCGTGTGGTAAGACTTTTTGAAATTGGGAACATCATTTTGACTTGCCCTGTAATAGTGGTAATTGTGAATAACCTTAAATAATAACTGTAATGGAACGGTAATGTTAATTTTATGAATTTTAGTGTTGTGTAAATACTTAGAAACTTTTAATAGTTAATGCTTTATGTAAAGATGTAAATAATTAAGAACCTTGCATTTTAGGAATATTTTAAAAGTTGAAATCGGAACTTCCGAAGAATATATATTTTTGTTCTATTTGCGGAGCCAGCAGGTCTCCTGGAATAATTAGTATGTCGGCTAACTTCCCTGAGAACGATGACGCGTCGGACGTAGTCGTGTTCTGGTATCTACAATAGAATATTGCCTGTTTTTAAGGACAATTCAAGAGAAAATAGCCTACTTTCGCTCTTTCGTAAAGATATGCTTCGGACATTCGGTCAACGATAGAGGCAAGAGTTTGGAGGTTAGTCGTTTAAGACAATGAGAGGAAAGTTTTCGGAAGACGGAGGAAGATGGCATGTTTGGCGGCAGTATGCGACTGAGCGAGAGACAGAGGTTGTGGTGATTTGGAAGGAGTTTCGAGAAGGGGCGATGGTCTTAACGCGTACGGAATGTCATGAAGTAGGCAATAACGAACCATGAGCATGGGGACAGACTAAAACTTAAACTATAATCGCGGGTGACCCGGATTTAACACGAATTAAATATATTCACCGAAATAAAGGATTTCATCTCAGACATCCAATCGCTTTTATTCAATGATGACTTAATTATGTCAACGGTGCTCTTCGAACCCTGCGAATTCTGATTTAACGAAATAACTGCACACGAAATAAACAGACAAATCGCAAAGACATAAAAAAAAAAAAATACAAAATACAGCTGACCTACAAGTAAATGCCATAACTGTCTTTTTGAATTCTTGTGGTCCTGATACATTCTTGACTTTTCCAACCCATTTCGTGAAAGGACTTTTGCAAATGTCACGACCGCAGGTCAAGGGATGAACGGGACTTCACATGTAGGAATTTCATTGAAGTCAGGAGCAAAAATGCGACTACATCTACGAAAGTTGATTGATGTATGTCGCTACATAGGTTTTTTCAGATACAAAACATGGAATGTGGTTTCTGATGCAACGACATACGAGCATCTAAACATATCTTTCGAACATACACACATTCGCAATTTAGAATTCCATATGGAAGTAAAAAAACTATTTGAAAAATGAAGGAAACACAGTCTAGGAATCATGTGTGTTACTGCAGCCGGCCGTCCTGATGGCGCAGTGGTTCAAACGCTGGCTTCTGACCATTCGTGTGGGATGGGACTGGGTTTCAATCCCGTTGAGGCATGGATGTTGTGTTTTGTCTTGCGGCAGTGGCTCTCTCCCTTCCTTGGAACCTGCAGCCCTGAATTAGGGACGGGTGACTGCTTATAGCCCTCTGAGTTGCTCATGGTGGTCGTTCAACCTCCAACCAAACAAAACAGTAATGCTGCAAAAAACGGGAAGGATAAATGCATATTACAAGCATTAAATGTAATTCCTTCTGATGAGCCGTGACAACGTCATTCCTGCTTGTATCAACTTCTAGACAGATTTAGAGTCAGGCATCCGTGTCTCAAATTGTGCAAAAGAAATACAATGCACCCTTCCTCGATGAATAATTCCTTGTCAAGGCTTCAATGCCTCACTGAAAAATGCAAATATTTCTATCAGATGGAAAAACGTGCTGAGAAATATATTATTACATGTATTTTTTTTTTGGGGGGGGGGCGATAAATTACCTCCGTGAGCAACTCTAAGGGTTTTAAGGAGTCACGCGCCTCGAATTTGGCGCCAAGAACGGGAGACCACAAGAGCGTTGTAAGAAGACGCGTCCATGCCTCAATTAGAACCCGAACGCTGCTCGGGTGACTGGCCAGAAATCTACGCCTCTGACAAATCGGACACAAGGGCGACATAGATTACTTCGAATAAAATGTAACGAATTATACATCATAAAAGTCTACAAGCCAACCCCGCTGGCGCAGTGGTCTAAGCGATGGCTTCTGATCATTCGTCCGTGAAGGGGTCCGGGTTCGAATCCCGGTGAGGCATGGACGTTGTGTTTGTCTTACGACACTGGCTCTTTCCCTTCCCTGGAACCAGTGGCCCTAAATTAGGGACGGGCGACTGCTTATAGCCCAGTGAACTGCTCACGGTGGTCGATAAACCTCCAATTAAAAAAAAGTCCACAAAAGTACCCAAGCTTTTTCTGCAAATGGTTTTCGTATGTATTCGTATTATCTGCATAACTTTTTGGTATAAAAAAAATTCCATAAACAGTTACAAACACGTAAGTAACACGCCCGATTTTGATGAGATTTAAACTTTTGGGAGGGTTGGGGAGAGGTTAATAACTACTGTCTTCAGGGAAGGGAGAGATCCTGTTCCGTAAGAGAAACACGACATCCATGTCTCAACAGGATTTGAACCCGAACTCTTCTCGAACGAATGGTCAGAAGCCAGAGCTTAGACCACTGCGCCACCGGAGCACCAAGAGAGGGTAATTTATTCTACTGAATTTACAGTACAGATAAAAAAAGTAAGAACTGGATTAGCCTAGCATATAAATATTAGCTTGATATGTTAGTTGGGTGAATGCACCTCTATTATTAAAAATATAAATTGCAAAACAACAGCGCACATGATTTAATTACTTACGAATATTAAGGAACAAAGAAAATTACTAATACGAAAATGATCACCGAAAACATCTGTACGATACTAAAGGGAGCTTCATGCCTTTGGGGTTCTAGCGCTACGCTCTTGTTCCATGTTTTACATAGGAAAAACATAAAAACCGGAAGTTTGAAATGTACACTTCCCGAAGCCAAAATGCACACTTCCTGGTGCTTACGTAATGATTTGTGTGGTAATCGAATCAAGTCAATTAGTATTCTAATAAATCTTGACATCGAAGCTTTTTCGAGATTTTCAGAAACGTGATGACACAAGAAAGCTTTTGAAAGAATTAATAAATACTACAAATTTCCGAACAGAATTTCTTACAATTATGTCGAAAAATAATTTCGGAAATTATCTTTCCTTGCTAGAAACTCAGAAATCTTTTTCGCAGATTTCTACACGACCTTTTTCCGAATTTTGGAAGCAATGTAGTTAAGTAGAGCCATTTGTCGAAGCCTTAATAAACCCTTCGGCAGTTCTTCACAACAGTGCCTGTTTCGCATTTCGATATACACAAAAAGCAGAAATGCGTCCATGTCTAAGAACGGATAATTTATTTATATGCGAGCTTGTTTAAAATTTTCATAAATATTCTAACAAAAAAAAGACTATTTATTTACGATGCAGTACATCTTTAAAATATAAACACCTGAGCTTATTCTTGATTTTGAGAAAATACTATGACTCCTTGCTGAATATTCAACAGAAATTTTTGAAAATTTCCATTTCGAATGTTCAAATACCTTTACGGTAATAAGTACGGGGCTTTGCTGGTGACAACTGTTCTCTTTATACATCTCAGTTTCAAAAATTCTTCAAAAATGTGAAAAATATGATAACATTAAACAACACGACTTGGATTCTCAGAACGAGATATCTCAATTTGGATTCTCAAAACACAACCTTCGTATGCGAAAGTTCATTGTGCAGCTCGAACAAATGTACAAGCACATGAAAGTTTTTTTTTTCTTTGGGCCACACGAAATATCTACTCTCATACAGCTGCAAAAAAAGTGTTAAGTGGCATCAATATGTTCCATTAAAAATTTAATCCTTGCCTAGGAATGACGGCCTTCTGTACTTCAATAAATAACATTAAGCGGAGTAAGAATGAATACAATATCATATCAAGTATTCTCGATACAACCTAAGAAGTGTGTGAGAGAGAGAGAGAACACATTTTCCTGAGTTAATCTCACAGGACACCTCAAATAAAACTTACTTTTCCCACCGGTGATGGAAAGAACTTCAAAGTACCACATATCTTCGAAAGAGTTATTTTTATAATACGCTCAGATATTAGCCATTAAAGTCATTATTTGGGAACTAACGCCCATCAAAATGGCTTTACGGAGCTCATTAGACATTATTACACTATTAAAAGTTTCGAGCACATATGGCGATAAACGACTTCCATTTTAAGCAACAGGCATCAACGACATCGTTGGGAGCAAGACACGGACAACAATAATACGCGGGTCTTCACAAGCTGAGAATATTAATCGCCTATAAGCACCTTGACGACGAAAAAAAAAAAAAGATATAAAATATCACCCACATAGAAAAAAAACCCTCCTAAAAATGGCACAGTGCTTAAATTTTCGAAAGCACGTGATGGCTTTCTTGCGTTAGTTTTTCTAAACGTAAATTTCTGTTTCGCGCAGAATGTTCCTTATCAGAGCAAGAGACCGGAATTTATCAGCATGGTGGCCAACAAAAATTTGCAAGGATTTCTAACGTAACCATGCATATTAACAATTCTACAAAATGAAATGCAGTTTCTAACACGCTTGGCTAAGTTTTGTTGCTCATAACTCGTGCGATTTTTATGTAAGTCCGTCTAAAATATAACGAAAATGCATGCTGTACTGTATTATTTCAACGGAGGAGAACTGAAATTTTCTCGTTAAAATACGTCTGCCACCTATAAAAATAAGTTCTGGCAACCACAGATTACTTCTTGAAGCATGAGCGCATCTTCTTTAAAAACGATCTCATCCGCAATTCAGTGTGTTTTGTTTTGCAGAAAAAAAAATCTGTAAGCATTTTATCGCCTAACAATTTATATGATTCCGATGATGTTTTAGAAGTGCGCTATAATATTATTTATCCCAAAACTCTGAAGCTGTTTGTGGGGTGTGGATGATATTATCAATTTCATTCCTCCTGTTATCATACCAAACAGCGCTTTGAAACGATGCTGCGTCTGTCTGTCCATTTCTTTCAGCTTGCCATTGTACAACGTCGCAGATCGCAGTGATGAATCTGAGATCAATAATTTTAATGCTATGTAAATACGTTATTCCCACTTCGGGAGAGTATACTCACATCAAATCTCTAAAACCACTTAATGCTGTGCAAGAAAGAGCAGTTCCAGATTAACAACCGTGCAGTCGTTAATTTTTAGCATTCCTTTTCACTACGGTGGCTACAGCGGCTTTAAGAATCAGCTATAGGCCAACAGTTAGATGAATGAGCAGAGTGGGAAAGTGAATTAAAGATGCTTGACGTCTGTTAACATTGATCAGGCTCACTTTTCGGCAGAGAGCTAAAGTGAGTTGCAGAGTAGGTTGTCCCGGATGTACGAACTTTGTATGAAATTCAAACTGAGTATAAATAAGAAAAAACCAAAAGTTATGGTTTTTGAGTGAAATGCAAGATAAGCCGTGATGGCACAAAGATTTGCCAGGTGAATGAATTTGTATTTTAGGAAGAATGTTTGACAGAGAGAACAAATTAGATGGCGAAATTAGTAGGCGAGTGAATTCTTCATTGAAAGTCATGGCTGCCTTAGGAGGATTACACAGGAATGAGGGGTTCTCAAGGAAGTCCCGAATGGCTGTGTATGAAAGTGTAATTATTCCTACTCTGATGTACGGCAGTGAAACCTGGGTACTGCAGAAAATACATAGGAGTCGCTTGTGTGCTGGAAAGATACGTTACTTACGGGGGGATTTATGGTAAGACGTTATGATCATGTGAGGAATTAAGATGTGTTGCAGATGTGTAATGTGAGGCAAAATGTTGTTAGTAAGGTGGAGACTAATATTCTAGGGGGTTTTGCCATGTTGAAAGAATGAGTGATGAGGTGCTGACTAAAAGAACGTTTTCAGCCCAAGTGGCTGGAAAGAAAGGTAGAGGAAGGCCAAGGAAATCATGGGAGGACCTGATTCAGGAGTGTCTGCTTGAGAAAATGATTATGAGTATGAAGTACAAAAGGTTTTGTGTACGGCGTGTAATGGATATTAATGAAGCTTGTGCGGTATGCAGAGATCGTTGTAAATGGAAACATTTGATACACCCACAGCAAGTAATTTCTAGTTCTATCTATTAAATATGTACTTGGCACACGGTCTTTCTTTGAAGAGCTAATTTCTGAATCTCACAGAACAGCTTAATGATATGTATGTATGTAAAGGAGGTTAGAATAAGATATCTGGAGATGCCGCTGTTAATGGAGCAGTACTACTTTGCGTGAAGTCTATAACCGCGAGCGACAGCCGCCAAAGTGTGGGAAAGCTCCTGGTTTCCAATGCTATTGCAATGCATTGTGTGTTGGCCGAATCGCCTTCTTTCGGCCCAAATATTTCAAATTTCGCGTCATAACTTGCTTCCGATGTGTGAGAAAATGCTAAATTTATAGATTTCTTAATTATTTTGAAGCCCGTTCTCATTGTTATTTTAAATTGAAGCACACGAACATTAGTGCGAATTTAAAACAAAATACAACGTTAAAGTTGAAAACTTTACTCATCTATGAAGCATAAATCATTCCGGTTTGATATTAACACAGTTTCTGCAACCAAAAGCCACTCAATTCCAAAATACACACCTTTAAATTACATAGGTATCGTGTAAACAACGTCAAATTCCCACACCTGGCGGCTTCACGGTTAAGAGACTCAGGGCATCTCAAGAAGTATTATTCTAACCTCCTTGGTGTATGTAATGTATGTATGTAATTTTTTGATTTTAAGGGAGGAAAGAGGCACGACTTCATGTACAAGATTCTTGTAAAAGTGAAGGTAAGAAAACAACCTGAACGGAGGCAATAACAGAACAGGAAAGAAATCAGAGGTCAGTAAATTGTCTATTAAGAAGTAAAGGAGACTTCTCCCAGGGACTTCGCATTTAATTTGTAGCTGTTAGTAATATTTTCACTATTTTCAAAAGTTACTGGTGCATTATCAATAACGCGCTTAAAAAACAAAGATCATAAATACTTCCTCGATATGTGAAAGTTTCACTACTGTTAGTAAACACTGAACATTTTATATGGTCATCGATCAGCTTACTGCATAATAATGTGCATTACTCTAACAAAACGTTAAGATTAATAATTCATTGAAAGTCATAGCTGCCTTTACTACAACAACGATCAAGAGAAAAAAAAAACCCAAAAAAATAAAGAGCAACGACCAAAAAAATACAGTATCACGAAAATAACATAATAATTTCATAAATAAGTCAAATATCTGAACACAGAAATCTGCACATCCAATGAAAAAATATTCAAGACCTTAGAAAAACCAGTTTTGTAAAACATTTCTGCAGTTAATTTAACTCAAAAGATTTTGCACGGCATCCCACGCAAAGAAGTCTACATCCAAAAAAAAAAAAAAAAAGAGCGGCTCCATATGATAGACATGCGCTTCTTTAAAACTCCAAGATCCAACATCCGCAACTCATTACAGAGAATATCAACCCAGTTTTTATGAGGTTGGGAGAAGATAAAAAAGAAGTTGCTACTGTTAAAAATTGTTTCCCCAACATCAACAAAACCCATCGTATAACACTAATAAGGCATTACGAAGTAACTGTCAGAAAAACTCGAGAATTTAACGAGTACATACACGCCAAACGAGTGTGCTTCGTACTGCCTATAATGATCAACAAGCGGGTACATAGTTACGTAATGTTTCTGGACAAAGAGCCACGTACCTTGAAATTCATTGGGAGGGGGGGGGCTGAAATCAAGTGGCGCCGCACCGTAATGAATAGAGGAAAAAACAAAAACTTGGGAGACGGGGACGCAAGAGAATATGATGAACTCAACTTTTTTGAAACGAAAGGCACAAATTCGAATTCAAGCTGCGAAGGAAATTTCCCGGCATATCGTGAAAGTGTGCTCACTGGCTGACAATTTTGTGTTCCTTTCCCCATCCACATCATACTCATTTTTTAAACTATGCTGTACTTACTTTCTACAAAGAAAGAAAACAACGGATTGAGGAGAAATGAATTTATTACGCATTCCTGTAAATAAAATAAGGAAATAACGTTTGTAGTCCGTTCTCTGAAACAGAAGTACACTATCTGATCAAAAGTATCCAGACACTTCCTTTCCGAAAACTCTATGCGCAGTGGTCTAAGCGATGGCCTCTGATCATTCGTCCGAACGGGGTCCGGGTTCGAATCCCGGTGAGGCATGGATGTTGTGTTTGTCTTACGGCACTGGCTTTCTCCTTCCCTGGAACCAGTGACCCTAAATTAGGTACGGGCGACTGCTTATAGCCCATTGAGTTGCTCACGGTGGTCGTTAAACCTCCAATAAAAAAAAAAACTATGTAATAGAAAAGGAATTAATATTGAGTCGGTCCATTCTTTGCAGCTGTCACAACCTCCACTCGGCTGGGAAGGCTTTCCACTAGATTTTGATGCGTTGTGAGATAATTGACTCCCATTCTTCCACAGTAGCATTATATTTTATTTTATTTTTTTGATTGAGGGTTCAACGACCACCGTCAGCAACTCAGTGGGCTATGATCGCCCGACCCTAATTTAGGGCTACTGGTTCCAGGGAAGGAGAGAGCCAGTGCCGTAAGACAAACACAACATCCATGCCTCACCGGGATTCGAACCCGGACCCATCTCGGACGAATGATCAGAAGCCATCGCTTATACCACTGAGCCACCGGGGCGACACAGAAGAATTAGTCAGGTCAGTCACTGATGTCGGACGGTTCGACCTGGCTCCAATTCATCCCAAAGGTGTTCCAATCTGCGTTCCAATTCATCCCAAATATGTTCCAATCTGCGTTCCAATTCATCCCAAAGGTGTTCCATGGGGTTGGGATCGGGGCTCTGTGCAGGCCAGTCAAGTTCTTCCACACCCATCTCACCAAATCATTTCTGCAAACATCTCACAACATCGCGGCACTCTGAGTACCAAGTGATCCAGGAATTCCTGAGGCAAATCAGCGTTCGAATTACCCAGTGGTTCCCTGGCCATTGGCCAGTAAAACTTCCGCCGGACCAATGAACTATTGATTTAACTTGCTCGGATGGCTAGTAAGGGTTTTTTCTTTTGTTTTTGTTTTTCTAATTGGTCACAAGTTAAAAAATTAATTTCTATTTCTTTCACCTTTCTTTTTGGGCTGCAAACTAATGATAGGTTTAAAAACAAATATTGGAGATGATTCCATTCAAATGATACGTTATTTTCTACATATATTGTAAATGTCTAAGATTTTTTTATTTTTTTTTACGGACCAGTGGGCATTTTGGTGGACCAGTGGTTTTCAAACAAATTCTAGTGGTCCGCTGGACCACTAAATGATTTATTCTTAATCCTAGCACTGCAAATTGAGCCACTCTTCCCTAAGAGCAAGGATGTGGTCCGGCTTGTTTTCTGGAGGAGGGTTTCGAGCACAAATCCGTCTCCCCACTGCATCCCAAACGAGTTCAATGGGTTGAGGTCTGGGGAGCATGCTGGCCAGTCGATGCGATGAGTACCATCAGTCTCCAGAAGTGTCTGCACTGTCATCCATGAACAGAAAGTCTTCGCCTACAAAACCACGGAAAAATCGAACATGACGCAGAAGAACTTCGTCGCAATATCGTTCGCCCATCATAGTCTCATTTTCCAGCATCTGTAGCTCGGTGCGTCCATTAATCATGATGCCGTTCCACCTTATGACTCCGGAACAGCCATATCTGTCGCTTTCCTGCACATTATCGCACTGGTACGAAGTACCACTTTCACGCGAGATCAACTGACGTCTAGAATTCGAGGACAGACTGAAACGACTCTCACGTGTGAGGAGTGCATTGGCCTATTGATGACGTGCCCAATTTCTGAGGATACGACGCCACTGAAAATGTGAGTTACGTTAAGCTCTGGATAGAGGAACGCAGACTACAGGCCTTCGGGCATACAGCCCGACATATCGCAGGCGTCGCGTGGTGCCACAATTTGTTGGAATATCCACGTCCCTGTGCTGGAATGGAGGAAACTCGCAAGTTGACAGGCTGTGGTGCGCGGTGATTATATTTTGCTGTTACAACTAAAACTCTGTGTTCATGCGTCGTAGCAGAGCGAAGGCGACCTCACAGGTATGCGTCTGGAAAACATTTTATTCGTTTGAAACGCTGCACAGAGCCTAGATTCCACACTACCAGCGATTCTAAACTCAGTAGCAACATCACTCCCTCGGCGGCCGTCATTCAGCCTCCCTATAATTCTTCATAGCGTGAAATATAGATGATGTTTTCGAGACATAATGTATATTACACGTTCGTACTTTTATGCCTTCACGTCCAGATTTTTCTTCAAAAGCATGTCGCCTGCGGCGCCCTTTTCTCTTTTTCCGTTTAAGTGATACCACGTGAACCCTGTGCACAAGTCGTTCTCTCTCCCTGTGTATGTATATATATATATATACACTATATTGACAAAAGTCACCGGACACCCCTTCAAAATCAAATGAACGGATCCGCTGCGCTGTTAAAATGCGCGGTACAACTGCAACCGGCATAAAAACAAACTTGCAGCTGACCGCGATCACATCGCACTGTGAGGCTGAGTAAAAATGTCGCAGCGGGAGAGAACTGACTTTGAGAAAGGACAGATTGTTGGGTGTTATATTAGTAGGTTGTCTATATGAAAAACCGAGAAGCGTTTAAACATACCCAAGTCAACTGTTTTGGATGTACTGAATAAGTGGAAGACACATGGCATGCCTGAAGGAGCAAAACGTACCGGCAGACCAAAGAAAATCAGTCATAGAGGACGTCGAAGCCCCAGGAGAGTCGTTACAGCTGATCGACGAAGTACTGCACAAGACCTCAGTGTACAGGTGAGTAAAAATGCTGGAACCTCGATATGTACGCGTACCATCTGCAGAGAACTTCATTCCATGGGTTACCGTGGTCGTGCGGCTGCTCATGAGCCTTTCATCTCCACTCGGAATGCTACTCGTCGTTTATCATGGTGTAAAGAACATTTGTCGTGGACCGTAGGTCAATGGAAACGGGTCATATGGACTGCTGAATCCAGATACACGATTCAACAGTCTGATGGCCGTGTGTGGCTATGGCGGCAGCTGGACTAACGCTATTTACCACAGTGTACTGTTCCTACGGTCAAGTTTGGAGCTGGCAGTGTACTCGTGTGGGGGTGTTTTCGTGGTATGGTCCCGGCCCATTGGTTATCGTGGACAAAACTGTTAACCAGCACGTCTACGTCGATTATCTGTACAATTATGCCCTAACCAACCCTGTGGCAATACTATGGAACCGAGCCTTGTTGGTACCAGCAGGATAATGCGACGATCCATAAAGCAAGGACTGTTCTGCGTGAATTGGCAATAATTCCGTATTGTGTATGGACTGTCCAGAACAGAGCCCTGATTTTAATCCCATAGCGCACCTATGGGATGAATTAGAGCGCCGCATAAGAAGTTTGGAACCAAGGCCTACTACTAAGCAAAAGTTATCGGCAAAACTATGTACTGAATGGAAGCGCATGCCTATCGCTGTGTTCCAAAACCTTGTCGAAAGCATGTCTCGAAGGCAGTGCATGCATTAAGGGCAAAGGTGGACCAACACCATACTAATGTATGCCAATAAATGCTATATTGTGCTTCTCTTCTAGGTGTCCGGTAACATTATGTATGTATATATATATATATATATATATATATATATATATATATACACTGAAGTGCTAGAAAAACCGGTACACCAGTCTAATACTTGGTAGGTCCCACACGGGAGCGCAGGACTACAGAGATGCGACGTAGCATGGACTCCACTAGCTTCTGGAAATATGCTGTAGGCAATGCACACCGTACTTCCTGCAGAGCGTTCCACAATTCGGGTGTATTCTGAGGTCTCTGATTCCTGTGTTCAATAGCGCGTTCCATGGCATCCCAAATGTGCTCTATAACGTTCAAATCTGGGGACTTGGGTGGGATAGCAACACCCCAAACTCAGATGAATGCTCCTCTAACCATAATGTGGTGTCCCGACACTTGTGTGGAGGTGCATTGTCCTGTTGGAACAGGCCCAACGCATCAGCATGAATGCAGGACATGAACGGGTGTACCTCGTCAGAAAGGATGCGCACATAGCGTGGACCGGTCACAGATGTTTGTAGACGTACCAGGGGTCCCAGTGAAGTCCAGCTAAACACATCCCATACCATTACGGACCGCCCAGCAGTCGGTACAGTTCCCTGTTGACAGGGGGGATCCTTGGCTTAATGGGGTTTGCGCCACACACGAATCCTTCCATCTGCCCGATAGAGTTGGAAACGCGACTCGTCAGACCAGGCTATTTGTTTCCAGTCATCAAGTGTCCAGCGGCGGTGTTGCCGTGCCCAAGCGAGGCGCATAGCTCTGTAACGTGCACCCATCAAGGGGACTCGATTTGGGCGTCGGTTCCCAAAGCCCATATCGTGCAGGGTACATTGCACAGTCCGGACGCTGATGCTTGTTGAGGCTACAGCATTGAATTCCGATGATACCTGCGCGAGTGCTGTACGCCTATCGCGTGAAACGACTCTTGACAGCCGACGATGGTCACGTTCACCCAATATCTTTTGACGGCCACACTGGTATCGTAGGTTGGAGGTTTTGCCGGAATTCTTGTAGTCACGGTACACCCTTGCAATGGTCGTCCGTGAAAATCCGAACTTCGTTTCTACCTCCGAAATACTATGGCCCATCTCACGAGCGCCAGCTATGACACCGCGTTGAAAATCGCCTAAATCGTTATTACTTGTCATTCTCATGCCGAAAACCGCTCCGACAGCTGGCAAGGATGCCTATGGCTTTATATACGCTCTGGCGGACGCAACCGAGCACGCGCATAGGTGACGTTGCTATGTGTTTTGTATAAGCTCGTCTGTACCAGTTTTTCTCGCACTTCGGTGTATATGCATACACATATATTTACACTTAGAGAGTCACACGCGTAAATAGAATATAGTGGCACACGTCGATTACACGTCTTTCAGGGGACCAAAATTTAAACACGTGTAACTGTAAACTGCGTAAGTTAAGAATTAAGAGCGTGTCAAGTACATGTCCGTTCCAGTGTTGGAAACTTATGCCCTACTAAATTGTACAAGTAAATGGCGTATAATGGACGTTCCACTCTGTGTGCGTGTGTATATAAAGCTCAAACACCTTTAGGATGCACGTCCTCAGCTCTAACAGCAAGGGAACGTATCCAAAGCTCGATGACTCATCAGACGTCATGTCCAAAACTCAATATGAAAAGGACTTATCCACAGCACGACCACTCTGGGGACTTCTCGTTCAAAACCCAAGCAGCCCTTGGATTTCTGAAAAGACGGCGCCTATGGTTATGTTTATTTCTGCAGGATCGCAGAAACTGTAGTTCCAGTCTGTCTTTAAGCAACGGAAATACCATAAGAATTACAAAAGGAAAATATTTAAGTTATCTAAACTAAACCCTAAAGAAGCTGCAAAACCTACGGAGAACTTTGGTCAGGTTGACGAGCGTTTAAAGGTCTAAAACAGATTTTTTGCCAATCATTTCTTTAATACCGCAGTATTGGATCTAACATCATTCATTTATACTACTTATCTGGAAAAACAGTGCATGTCAAAACGAAGCTAGTGTACATGCTACAAGAGTACGAAATATTTTGCTTAGGTTTGTGCCTATCGAGTCTGAAAACAATTTAACACTGGGTCAATTACATTTACAGCACACTGCCAAAAACTGCGTAATAATAAAGAGTGGAAATATATAGAAAAATTTAGTTATGCACTGGCATCCATTTATCTGATATAAACGATTTTCTAACACGATTTCTGGAAGTGGAAATAGCGTGCTCACAGAGGGCCATGGACACGCCAGTTTTTGGGGCATGCAATACAAGTGATAAGGCAAAACCTGATTACCGCAGTTCAAAGAAAATTTACAGCAGTCCTGGTCAAAAGAAACTCCAATATTAAAACCTACAAAAATATTAATGAGTAATAAATATTCAGCGTGTAAACGGCTCGTAATGAATTAGTTGGTGTTTACATTAAAATACGATTAAGTCCTCGATTTAAGCGAGGGTTACGTTCGTCGAAAACCTCAACCTCCCAGAAGTTGTAATCGCATAGAGCAATGCGTTAACATAAAGAGAAAAGGGACTTGCGTGCAACAACGTAAAATATAATGTCTCAAATGCATTTTGCCCACATTGAAATCATGATAATACATCAAAAATAATAACACACACATTGACAGAAACATTATTTTTACTAAAATAAATCAACACTTGCCCCGATAAACAGTCAATCTAGCTCTCAGACTGTTGTTGTAGTGCTAGATGTGTACATGTCCAGAGAGATGGGTGCAGAGTCATCTGGGTACAGAATCATGCACACAAATCAAGGTTACATTAGTGGAAGAAACTTCTATTAGCATCAGGCAGTTCCAGTGACAAAATTGAAGTTGTAGAAGATGATCCAGGTTCACTTCAAGAAGGACGCGGGGAGTAGGCTGACGTTGATTGTCGTTGGTGGACCTGGTTCAGATGCTGATAGAAGAGGCGAGGCAGACTTTGGTCTGAGATACTGTATCATATTGATCTGAATTTCCACTTTCTCTTTTTGAGAATTTATTGAAAATACGTAAAAATGTTATCAAGACTGCGCTCAAACTGCAGTCTTCTCTCAAAACATGGTCTTCATCTGCAAAAAAGTTCAATGCCATGCAATTTCGATAATAATGGTGTAATCTCTTCACGCTCAAATTATTTACTTGGAGAACTTAACCTTCCTCTCTTCCTTCCTTATATTCCTCGGTCATGTCCAATAGATCCTCACGTTCGTCAAGTGGGCAAATCAACTTCATCACAACATTCTCTTCCACATCAGAGAAGCCGTCTCCAACCATCTAGCTTCCAGTCTCCACAATGTTATGCACTACCGCTAAGATACTAGGTAAACCTTTAAAGTCATCGATGTCTTTCCACATAGTCTTCCACGCTGCATTCAAATTCTATGTCTTGACTTCTTCCAATGGTGCTTGAATATCGTGAATAGCAGCATCCTTGATGTTGTAACGTTTCACTATTCTCAAAATGTCAGCTTACTCTCTGGGATTTCAAAATTGTGCATGTCTTTAAAGAGATGCGGCATGGTTTTGCGAAAGTAATATGCATTAAAACTCGATATGAGCCCTTGGTCTTGATTACAGAAGTTGTGTTTGGGGGCAAAAACAATACACGAATGTTGAGTTTGATGTTATACAAATGTCTATGGTGCCCAGGAAAATTAACGAGGATGAGTAACACTTTAAAGAGCAAGGTTAGATTTCTGACGTTTCTCAGTTTCAACAGCAAAACGACCTGAGAACCAATCCTCAAAGACTTTGAAGTTATATCAACTACTTTATTCGCTTTCCAGTTCAAAGGGAGAATGCTCTTACTTAAGCCTTCGAATGCACTGAAATTTTGAGAGCGGTATACCAGCAGAATCTTCATCTTACAGTCACCTACTGCGTTGGCACATAGCAGCAGCGTCAGTTTACCTTCAGCTGCTTTAAATCCAGGAGCAACTTTCTCTTCTTTACTGATGTGAGTTATGGATATCATCCACTTCCTAATTAAGCCAGTTTCATCCGCATGGAACATTTCCTTGGTGTGGCATCTATTTTCTTTGATGACTACTTTTAATTATCCAGGAAACTTGTCAGCAGCTGCACGCATCTTCTCCGGTATTTTTCAAGTAGTGCAGGTTTAGACGCCCAATAAACTTATCCAGCCATCCTTTACTTAATAAAAATCGCTCAAGTTCAGCAACACTTTCATGTTAAGAAAGATGTTGATAAACCTTGAAACTAAGTGCCGTTAATAAGATGGGACTGCTTTTTCGTTTCGTATGCAATGCAGAGCGATCGCATTTCCCCCATTTTCACCATTAGTGGATTTTAAGTCTTCGTGGTAAATGAATGAATGATAGTAGCACGAATATTGTCAGTACTCATCTTTATGCTCTGTATTGTTGATTCATCCAAGTTGAATGCACACCCAAGTGCCAATCTCTCTTCAACCGCATGAACGCGTCGTAAAATTTATAACTTCGTTTCCAAAGTTAGAGGTTCTCTTGTGATTATTTACTGTTCCATCACAAGTAGAAGCACATGCAGGCCGTTTGTTATCCATAATTAACCACTAAAGAGAAAGCAAGGTGCAATAAAACAGGAAGGTATGTGATATATCCGCACGGTACAGCAGCACAGGTATGCGCAGCACAATGTGTATTGCGAGAATAAATTATTGTTCTTTTATACCACGATACTTTCCGGGTGCCCCATCAGGACAACACACATTGTGTGGCGGCAAAGCAGCAGGTGTGGGAGTATCCAATCAGTTTGTACTCCACCACCCATAAAAGCATAACAACGAAATTTTCTCGAATATAAATAGCATCTGGAAGAAATCCACTCTCGCATATTACCGAAATCTCACATGCGGAACTCGCATAAGTCGAGGACTTATTGCATTAGAGAAAACGCTTAACTAAAATCTCTCACAACTTTTGAAACTCGGAACGAATATTTCATCCGCTACGTATTTTATAACAGTAAAGCATCGATTACACGTTTTCCCAGGGACCAAAATAAAAATCTTATAACTGAAAAATGTATAAAGGAAACTTCAAATTTTAACGTTGTTACTATGGAAAATACGACCCTCTAAATCTTAAAAATGCGGTATTTGACGTAGAAAGCAACGTTTGATGCACTAATGGAACATTACTTCTTAATTTAATCGATTTTCATATAAATGTTTTCTGGAATAGATGTGTGTTGTATCGCATTTTCATCGAAACGTAGTCTAGCTCAGATTAATAGCAGCCCCTTGGGCATTAGTTTTCAATTGCAATTTTAAAATGCTGTGAAAGTTGAGCTTAAGATGAATTCTTTGAACGTAATGCAAAACGTTCACTGTAAACTATAATGAGAGCATTTTGAGTACTTTCGTTTATAAATTTATAATGAGAAATGTTTTCATCACATCATGGACAGTAATCGCTTGAGATAAGTTTGGTGTGTTTGCAGAGTGAAAACACTTTCTTCGTCATCATTGTCACTGCTGTTCTAACCATTTTTCAATTCAACCAGTTGATCGATTGTTAAAAGTGATGACGCTGCGAATTCGGAATCACAGCTGGCACAATCCTCAAAGAATCCTATGCTTAAATTCGACCAGTTTCCTTTTAAATGGAATCCAGCATGGTCAAACAGTTCAACATCTGCAGTTAAACCTTTTGCCAAGACGTAGCTATAAAGTTTACAGCTTTCAGAAGGTCAGTTTTCGTTTTTACCAATTCACCCTGTTCAAAGTATTCCACGACAGATCTCTGTCTTCCTTACTAGATTTATGTGGCAGCGATTAACAGAAAAGAAGAAAGGGAAGTTTACAGCCAAAAAAGCAGGTGGAAGTTATTGCGTTCCAATGGCTCAAAGAGGGGAATTTTTCCTTTTAACCAGAAAATGAAAACGTATTAACGAAGCTTGCAATCTAATGAATAACTAAAATAAATTAACGTCAGCGCATATCGGTGTCTGCCGGAACTACAGGAATTCAAAGTATAGTATAAATGATGAAAACGTATAATTGAGAAACGTATAAACGATGCTCTACTGTATATTTGTCTAGCTGCCCGTCTGTTATAGAGCTCAGGATAACACAAACACTTTGAAGCTATTCCAGGAAAAAAACACCCATGTCATTTAATATTTCGAAGTTCAATATTCCTCAGTGATGTCAAAATATGGTTGATAAATACGAATTTAGTGGCTTATTTATTTGCGTAAAACAAGATTTTTGCAGCTTTATACAAAAGTGGAGTAAGGACCTATCAGACGAAGTGATATTTAATGTTAAAATGACATTTCGTTCACTCTGATCAACTGTTTAGATTTAAAGTATGAATAAAAGGCTTGTGCAGGAAGTTATTGCGGTAGCATACATTTTCAGCGAAAAATCGTCACTGATAGTAATTAGGTATTATTACGTTCCGGATACCTAACATATTTTTGCTCATATGGAGTCAATCAGCACCCTTTGCGTTTCAAGGAAAACTTATGCCCTATCATCACTGGCGGTTAAATGAAAAGGTTATACGAGTAGCAGTTCCCACGCTATAGCATCTGATTTATGACAGCATTACAACAGCATTGAAATTTCAGTGTTCAAAATTATGTTAAACTCATACAAAAAGGTACCATTGCCAACTGTGGCTTAACTGTAAACAGTGGAGTCCTAATCAGTGGTTTTGACTTATTTATACATATTCAGCTATACAGTTACGAAACCGGGAGTACTATGTAAAACGCCCAACAAGCTTACCACATCTAAAAATCATTGCGGCCAAACATGTTAAACCATTTCGTACATGTAGGTTGGTAACAATGTCAAGCATTGGATGCCTTTAACAAACAAAAAAGTATTCTATTTTATAAATAATGAAATCCTGGAAAAGACACTGTGATAAATTCGTAAAAGTGTAATGTGGTGAGCAAATTTCATCACCAGCTCAACAGTTTACTGAAATGTAGGAACGAATTTTATAATCAAAGTTGAAAACTACTTTCAGACCAGGAAATGATATTGTATTTGATATGATAAAAAGATTGCGGTAGTAATTCTTAGCGATGTACGACCCCTCTTTCCACGCAGCGTGGACGATCTCTCATTTCAGCAGGTGCAAAAAGCATGACTGCGGCACGACCACGTGACCGACGCCTCACCTTTTAATGGATGGTCAAGGGATACAACGAAATGTATGAGTATTATATGGGGATTATTCGATCGCGGCGGAGTGCTGCCGCATCTGCTGATTACGTTTACCAGAGCTCTTCAGCCTTTCTCTTCGGCTATGCTGAGCCTGCGCAGAAATGTATCTCTAAGCCTCTCCTTTCAATTATTCGCAGCTTGAATCTCACACGTTACCAACTCCCAATACGATACATTAAAAGCTCAGACACATAAGTAGCTCGACGTCACAAAATTTCAAGAGCAAAGCACGCCGTTCGGACTCCGCAATAATTATTCATCATCATTTTACTACGAATCAGACAAGCTGCAAACATGGAAACGTTATATCATCACAGAGAAATACTGTATATTACAAATGATTGCTGCTTGAATTTAAAACAATTTATACGGGTCTAAAATATATTTTTCGTTTTGTAAGTTGCAAAAGAGTTTATATACGGCCTTAGAGTGCGCGAAATCGGAATAAAACACGTATACAATTTTTGAGTGGCAAAGGTTTAGCTCGACGACAGCAGATCCGTATTTATTAACTCATTAAGTGAAATATGAAACTATTGTGAAAACACAGGCTTGTCCACGCTGGGCATCGAACCCGGGTCTCGTCACTCTCCCAACTGAGCTAAGCGGACATGTGCTCTCATTGCTATCTGCCTTTATCTCATGTGCGTCCTGCGGCACAAGCACGTCACATCTCCCCTCCTGGGAAAGAGGGCCGGGGGCATGGTCCGTGGGTCAGCCGGGACCATCCGATGAAGAACGTGCATTCGAGAACTCCCAGACAATTTGGTGTGTGGAACGTAACATCACACACATTTATTTCGAAGCACTGAAGAAGGGATTCTCATTTTTCCTGTCTCGTGGTGGGGAAAGAACATCACACCATTGTGAGAAACTTAACGGCCAGGTCTTCCTTGAAGTTCGGGCGCCAATGTGAAAACACATAATTGCCCACGCCGGGCATCCATCGAATCCGGGTCTCCTCACTCCGGAGTAAGTCGCTCTCCCAACTGAGCTACGCGGACATGTGCTCTCACTGCTATCTGCCTTTATCTCATGTGCCTCCTGCGGCGCAGGCACGTCACATGTTTGACATTACCGTTTGTTTGTTGCCCACAATTAGAAGAAATTTCTGGCCGAATTACGTATTTCAAATACCTGGAACTTAAGTCGACGGCCCAAATTTACAACGTCTTCGGAAGACTTTGTTTTTAAACCTAGTTTTCACTGGCTTCCAGCCTTCCTGGTGTCCGACTGGTCCGAGGCGTAGGTGTCTGGCTAGTTGGCCTAGGCCAGGGTTCTAGTCTCGGATGATGCATGGTTGCTGTGCTCTTACGGTAGTCATTAAACCCCGAAACAATAACAGAACAAAATATATTATTAGTTTCAGAGGACTTTTGGAGGAATACGAGTAGCTTTCTCACTAGTTAAACATTTTCCTGTTTTCTTGAAAGTATCGACTATAAGATGCTCATACAAAATATGTGAAAAATCAAGTCAACATTCTGTGAAAAGATTAATTATTAACCAGAATCATCATTACATGACTGCCTTCGTCTTTGTTTACTATAACTTTTAACTTTAACATCTGGCCACAAAATGTTATCTTCTATACCTTCGAGGGCGTTGGAGATGAAATTTTTTTAAATAACCAGCAGCAACTGATTAAACCAAAATCCGTCTCCAGGCAGTCAAAATCCAATTCCTCAGCACAAATATGAATGGCTTTTTCAATCTGCTTTGTAGGGTGACCGTGTGTAAAGTCTCGTCAAGCCACACAGAAAATGTCAAACCACAAAATCCACTCGTTATTGTTACATTACCTCTTTTTACTTCAAGTATTGTGTCCTCCACAAACGTTGCCTATCATCATGTGAACTGTTTGTATCCAGTCGTAATGAATTTCTTGGGAATTATCATGAAGTGGTTTCCCATTGCCTTCCCCACTGCAGACTCGTAAACATTCACATTGATCCAGCTATGCCATACACATTGATCCAGCTATGCCATACACAATGATCCAGCTACGCCGACAAAAGGCCAAAGGGGATGACCGCCAAAAATAGATCAATGCGTCATCAGGTCTAACGAAGATTTTAGGGATCCATCCACGTATTTTCATTACGTTCGCGGAAATCCAAGAAAGCCGTGAACTTAGGGGACGTCCATAAAGTACGTCCGAGATTATAGGAGGAGGGGTTCCTGACAACCGGACTAAATGCGACATGGGGGAGGGGACAGGTGTAGAAATTCGGACGTCCAGTGGCAAAAATATAATGGATGGTATTTCTTCGTTTTGTTTTCTCTTTTCTTCTTCTTTTAATAGTTAAAAAAAGATATGAAATATTTCAAATTTCTGATGATATTTGGCTAAATCAGAATATTAATATTAGGTTCTCGTATTTGTACTACCAAGTCTATCGTGTTTTGTAGATGGTATAATCGGGCGTGTTACAACCTTGAATGCGTGCGTTCATTTGTAGATCTTTATTTTAGAATGATAAAGTTCGGGTAGCATTAAGGAATAAATTAATGCCTAAATAATAAATATTTTCTGAAGCAAACGTGTAAACATGCTTTCTTTCTGTTTCTCAACTGACTTCTAAAAACAGTCTTCAAAAATAAAGGGGGTTGCGGGAATTAGGACGCACTTTTTAGGGGGAGGGTGTCAAAAATCGGACAAAATGTTACATGAGGGGGGAGTCTAAAAACAGTAAAAAAAATCACTGACGTACTTTATGGACTGCCCCTTAATTGTGAGCGATGTATTTGAACCATTAACACGCCGCCTACCACGCAACCACGAACTTTAGCCAACTGAGAGTAACGCCACGGCAGACATCCCATATTACTACAAAGCATAAAAGCATTAGTAATATTAAATTTTCGGAATCCAAGATGACCCTCGGTTTTCAGAAGGCTGAAAATGAAGAAAAAGAGAATAGTCTTGCATTATGATCAATTCAGTATAGACCACTTGGAACGGAAGCTTCCTATTACATCTGTTGTTTGACTGACGGACACCCCATTTCGTGCATGCCTTTTTTTTTTTATTCGAGGTTTAACGACCACCGTGAGCAACTCAATGGGCTATAAGCAGTCGCCCGTCCCTAATTTAGGGTTACTGGTTCCAGGGAAGTGAGAGAGCCAGTGCCGTAAGACAAACACAACATCCATGCCTCACCGGGATTCAAACCCGGACCCCGTTCGGACGAATGATCAGAGGCTATCGCTTAGACCACTGCGCCACCGCATGCTTTTAGGAAAGAATTACGTACGCAATGCCAGTAAAGGGACTGTCTGTCACAGGCAGAGACTAGGAGCATACTGAGTATGCCTTAAATTCTGCGGGGGCAGCCAAAATTAGTTTTTGGTAACAAAGTGTATGTAATTAGAACTTACGGAATAAGATAATTCTATCAGTTAGCATCAGTAACAAACTATTACAAAACAAAATTGATAAATTCAACACACACTTTTGGAACAGTGAATGATGAATATAATATCTCTATGTGTAAAGCAAAGTGGGAAATCGGAAAATGCCAGTGTTTTCTATCCGCGATTTGTTACACCACTTCTAAATGAGCTACAGATCTGAAAATTGGTATGCTGATACATCTTAACATCCGTATACCAAGTTCGAAAAACCAAAAAATCAAAAGGGCGGCTTTGGGACAGTGTCTGCTTGAACTTTTCGCGAATTGTTCGGCCATTTTTAAATCATCTAGAGATCTGAAAATTGGCATGCTGATAGGTTTTAAGGTCCGGATACCTATGTAAAATTCAGAGAACAAATGAGTATGGCGGCTTTTGAATATGGTCTGCTTGAATTTTTCTACTACTTCTACACCTAGAAAAGTCTGAAAACCAAAAAATTCAAAGAGACTTACCATTACTGTTCAAAATGCTGATAGGTTTAAAGATAATTATGCCAGAAACGTTGAAATGCCGCAAAAATTCCATGAAATTTTGATTTAAAATTAAGGGGCGCCAAAGCTTGCTCCGTTTTACGTCAAACCGTATGTATTGACGTCACGACCCTTTTACACAAATAAAAAAATAGTTAATCCTAACAGTGTAAATCGTAAAACAGTAACGGATCCAAAATTACTTTTCTTTGCCTTAATTACTTTTCTCTTTTTTTAATTTCACGTTCAAAAAAATTATAGATTCAGCGTTCAGAAAACGGGCATAACTTAGTTTTAGTAAAAATTATTCCGCGATATGTCATAGAAGTTATGCTGAATTCAATGGAACAAACATTTTGGAAATCCACGGAGAAATAAAATAGTTATTCAGAAAAAATCATGAAGGCAGAAAAGAAGCCTCCTTAATATAGCAGAGTGGTACGATGCGCTGGCTACTAATCGTTCGTACGAGATGAGTTCGGGTTCGAATGTCGACAAGGCATATATGATACGCCGGCCCAACGCACTGGTCTTTCAGCCCTTTCGAAAACCGACAGCTTCAAATTAGGGATGGGTAACTAATACTACAGCCCACCGAGTCGCCCAAAGTTGTCATTAACCACCCCACCCCCCACTTCCACCCTCAGAAGAAAAGAAAAAACTTTTTTAGCCCACAATATATTAAAATTTGCTGACAATAATGAGGCTTGAATAAAAAAATAAAAAAAGGGACACTATTTCAAAGGTGTTCAAAAGTTTACTGCTGGATAACGATTAATAAAACCACATTTTAATTTATTTTCTTAATTAATTTAAAGAAACTTTGCGTATAAACGCAATTGGGATTTTTTTCTCGAGCGTATATACCAGGAGATTTACAAAAACTCTGTACCTATATATACTGCCTGTACACATTTATTACCAATATTCTTAAGACCCATAAACACCGAAAGCTAATATGTGGGGGATATTGAGACAACAAGAACAGCAGAACAAACAAAAGAGTCGTAGGACTAAAACTCAGGGCTTCGGTGCGATATTCCAATATGCTAACTACCCAGCCACCAAGTTACTGAGCGATAGATACAAAGCGAGATCATCAGCTAACTTGTTTCCATCATTCCCAAATCTTGCACCTTGTAATGACTGAAAATGTATAAATACAAATATTTATTGCATTTTACCCAGTGCTTGAGCATTTAGCACGCCTTTCTTTCGTGCCGAAAACCCGGTAATGAAAATGGAGAAAGCTACAGAAGCTGTTTTTATCTTTTCTACCCCTCCGGTTGCTTTTCTTTTCTCTAGATTAATAGTTCTAGAACACATTCAGACAACTCATCCTATGTAAATATAACCGTCCAGAAAAATATACAGTAGGAAAATGCTAGATATAAAACCACAAACTACGAAGACTTCCTATAACTGAAATGCATGCAATTTTTCACGATTCAATTGTTTACTACTTTCGTGCCCTATCAAACTTCCTAGTGTAAAGATAATGTTGAAGTGCAATGTGAATTGGTGTCAGTTTAATTCTCCTCATTTCATCAGCAAGTCTTTTAAAACTACCAACGTGCTTCAAGTATCACTACGTCCATCAGTCTACCTGTGGACACCATACCTCTGCATCTAGTATAGTTCAACTTGAAACATTCTTTTTGCATTAGAGAACCTGAACTCCCTCAACGGAAACTAGAAGGTATGGATATATCTTTTGGTCTTTTTCTGATGCATAACATTGCCACTAGGAAGCGTAAATGCAGATGGTATTGAATTCGAATTATATTTCATTCTATATATTGGCTTCTACACCCCAGACTGCTAAACTTCTTTCTCCTTTCGATACCCTTTACCACGAAGACCAATTTGCGTAGTTTCTACTTCGAATAATGTACAGTTTTTCCTGATAGGGCAATCGCTAAATCGTCAAAAATCTCTGTATCAACTATTAACAAGGTAATAAACAAAGATTTGAATCTAAAAAAAAAACCGAAAGACTTCTTTATGGAAATCACTTAGCCACATATCGATGGAAATTTATTGTGGCTATTAATGAAACATGGATCTATCTAAATGACTGTAACAAAAACAAGGTCGATTTACTATCGCAAAAGTGCAGAAAAAAACTTACAAACATGGTTCCAAGAATCCAAAGAAAGTTTCAGTAAAGGATTCCTGATTTTTGCTGGTTCGTCGTACAATGGGAAATTAAAGTTTAAAAAGTTGAAAAGAATGTTAAAATCAATTCCACATATTACTAAAATAATGTTTTAACTCCTATGTTTAAAGAGGAAATACCATTCCTCTATCCACAGAGCCTTCAAACAGTAGAACTCCATCAGAATAAGGCAACCACTCATACATCCAAATCTACTATTCTGTTTCTTGAAAAAAAAATGAAACAAGAGACTATAACCTTTTGCTGATATCCCTTCAAAGTCCCCCCATGTGTCACCAATGGACTCTTCTGCCTTCAAATTGCTAAAAAGAGGGATTTCGAAACGAACACTTAAAACAATGATTGGACTATGGAAAGTATTCGAAGAGGAGCGGAATAAAATACCAGAGGTCTGCACGGGCCCGGGGGTGTCGGGCCTTTGCTCGTGTCTAAGTTGGGAAACCGGGCCGGGCCGGGCCGGGCCGGGCCGAGGGCTTTCAATATTTAATGTAAAACAGACACGGGTCGAGTAGGGTCTCTTTCTTTTAACTATCGCTGTACGGTGCCTTTCTCGTTTGGAAATCTTACAACATACAACATCAGGATAAGATTGAATAATTTTCGCTGTTGCAAAAAATTGAAGTTTTACAACATCATCCCCTCCTACAAAACAATTGGAGTGGTTCAGCTCGCTTAGTATTTCAATGTGAATGTGGTTCTCCCCCTCCCTCTCTCTCTCTCTCTCTTTCACTCTCCTCTCATGCTTTAGGGCATGCTATTAACTGCAGCATTTATAAACCGAGCCACCCGCTCGCAGAAGACCTTTTTTATTGTTGTGGTCGGCGGCACTTCGTTCTCTAGATGTGTGAAAAGCTTTTAAGTTCTCTTAAATGGCACGGGAGAAATGGGATGGGAGAAACTTACTTCTGTGTATAAATCTGTGCCGTAGTTTTCCCATTTGTATTCTCAAGGAGTCAGCAGATGGCAAATGAAAACTTAGGTATCCCAACCCAGCCGATTTCAAAACTTCTGTGCCACTGGGTAGCTGTTCATTCTGTCTTTGTTTTCCCTAGCATATGCTCAGTTCAGTGTTGCTGATACATACTCTTCCATACTTATTATGGAGTTTAAGAAAGCGAAAGATTTTCGCGAAAAAATCGCTTCCGGAGAATATGTGCTTGTAGACAATGTAAAGTAGAACGACCGGACTCATAATTCTGGATGAAATTTCGTACTTTTTGAATTAACACCCCCCCCCCCCCCCCCCATCCTTATCCCCAAGGATATTCCGGGTCCGGCGGTAGGCAATGATAATTTTAAAATCCAGAAAATTTGAAAAGCATGGAATTGTGGTTTACATGCAATATTTTTTGAGTATACAAGCCCCTCTTACCTCCTCAGACGTCACGTGACTTATACAGTCACAGAAATATTCCGAATTAACGTTTATTGTAATAGAATACCTGTAGCAATTAAGAAAACGAAAACTCTTCAGGAGTCGAATGACAGAATGCACCAGGTGTCAAATTCGTGTTTTGGTAATTATTGAAGTTTTATGGGCCGGCCCGGGCCTTGGAAACAGGAGAAATATACGGGCCGGCCCGGGCTTTCCACATTAAGGCCCGTGCAGACCTCTATAAAATACCACTACCAATTTTAAGAAATGCCCTGTTATCTTGAAAATTTAGATGTAGGATATCAGATGGAACACTTAAGAAAGAAATAATTTTATTTTTAAATATTAATTATATTGCTGGAAAATCCTTCTAAACATGTGTCAACATCCACTGTATAATATTTTCTCGATATCACTCTACTTATAAAAGTCCTGTTTCAAACATTATTTTTGCATCAAACGAAACTCATAGTGAAAAATATTCTGCATATAATTCCTAATTTTTCACAACGCACACGTTTGTCACTAGGGTAAGTGCATATTTCTGTCTGCAATATATTTGCAGTCGTATCTACCCTTCTACAAATCCGACTGAGAAAATAATTGTTTGGTCAGATACAGCTCATATGGAAGACATTCAATATGAGCTGTATCCCTGCTCAAAATATCACACATTTTAGTTTAACATATAACACAGCTGTACTCCCCGCTCAAAATATAACACAGTTTTCTCGCTGAAGGGTGGAGCGGCGCTTACGTGTATATCCTAATTTTCTTAATATTTCCGCTTCTGAAAATCCTAGACAGATTCTTTTCTTTGTCAAACACAATTCACCGCGGGGAGCATTTAGCATATATTTTTGAATTAGCCACAGTAAGTCTGCCGTGAGGAAACCAAATGAGCATTTCTGTTCAAAACTGGATGTCTGCTTCTAAAAATCTGACTGAAATGATTATTTTTACACTGTATGTCATACACTATCGTCAAAATTCCGAGAATTATCCACTTTAAATAATACGCATTTTCTGCTCTGGGTGAAATATGTGCACTGTATAAACTGTTTTCTTGCGATCTCTGCTTTAAGTTCGCAACTGAAAAGTTCTTTCATTATGAAGAATATTTCGCGTATATTTACCGCTTTTTCGTAATGCACAGTTCCGCTGCTTGGACTACGCAAGAATATCTGCCCTTCTTAAAACTCTCTGCTTGATTACAATGACCACGAAGAGTACTGAACACCCATGACCTCTCTTTGAACACCCATGACCACGAAGAGTATTAATCTCCCAATAATATACAGTATTCTCGCTAGGGATGAGCAACGTTATATTACACACGTCTCCCTTCATATCTTTGCTGTTGAATGATCAATTAGAAACATTTTTTTTGCTTCAGATATCTTCCTCTATGAAGTAAGTTTTGCGTACAGTCTCAGATTTTTCGTATTGCACATTTCTGCCAATAGTAGCCATGAGTATAGCAATTTCTGGTAGCAAATGTATTTATGTAAAGCTCTAAAATCTCTTCAGAATGGTAAGGCGCCGGGAGTTGATGGCATAACTGCAGAGATGTTGAAATATGGTGGTGACTCTGTAATTGATTGGTTAACTGAAATTTGCCAGTTGTGCTAGGAGTTAGGAATGGTCCCTCATGATTGGAAGGATGCTATTATTGTTCCCTTGTATAAGGGAAAAGGTGATCAGACTGAATACAAGGACTATCGTGGTATTAGCCTACTAAGTGTACACAGATCTAATTCATGTTCTATGTGTTCAGTAGTACACAGATCTAATTCATGTCCTACGTTAATAAGAAATTATAGTTATAATTTACTTCTGTTTCGTGGGGCTTTATCACTAATTGATTGGACTTCTGTACTTCAGTTGGACGATCCAGTTGATTCATATAATGAATTCTGGAGGGTTTTTTTGGAATTCTGACGATGTTGCGTTTCCATTTCGTAACTTACGTCGTACGTCGCGTTGCAGGAAGCCTTGGTTTAACCGGAGTTTGTTACGTTGCTTAAATAGAAAAAATAAATTATTAGCCGTTTTTCTCCGTTCCAGGAACCCAAATCATTTGTCTAATTTTCGTAGGTATAGAATTTGGTATAATTCTAAATTAAGACTGGCTAAAAAAAAAAACTATTATTTTAATTATTTCGGTACTACTACTGACGGTAGGAAAATCTGGCGTTCAATTAATGAACTGTTGGCAACCTCGGGGGATGCTCAATCATCAACTATAATTGAATATAATGGAATTAGGACGTCTAATTTAGGAGAGGTAGTTGATATTTTTAATAAATATTTTTTGGAGTTGCCGGACATTCTGTTGTCTGAAATTCCTCATTATACTAACCATTTCTCTGATTACCTACCTCCTTCGTCTGATTCCTCATTCTTTTTGAAACCTGTGGATGATGACCTCTTGAGGGTAATGAGTGAATTGGACCAGTCTAAAAGTGCGAGGCCTGATAACGTACATTCTAGGGTTATAAAATTTGTTTCAGGGGAGCTACTTGTTCCGTTGACCCATATATTTAATCGTATTTTGTTTACAGGGTGTATCCCGTTGCCATTGGAATTAAGTCGTGTTACTGTTATACATAAAAAGGGATCAGTAACAAATGTTGCAAATTATCGACCAGTATCTGTAATTCCTGTGTTTGCTAAACTTATGAAGAGATTAATACTGATACAGTTGTTATCTTATATTGATAAAAAAAATATTTTAAATAAAAGCCAACATGGGTTTCGTAAGGGATTTTCGACAGAAACTGCTGTTTTGGATGTATTAAACTATTTACATTTTAGTCCTGATAATGGCACTAGTGCGGTGGGGGTCTTTTGTGATCTTTCCCGCGCTTTTGATACCATTTGTCACGACACATTGTTATCTAAGTTAGAAAATATTGGCATCAGGGGGGGGGGGTTGTTAAGACTTTATTCCAAAATTATTTAACAGGCCGGAAGAAATTTGTACAAATACAGGGTGTTCGATCTTCTGCTCTTATGGTTCGTCATGGTGTTCCTCAGGGATCGGTTTTGGGCCGGTTGTTATTTTTAATTTATGTTAATGATTTATTTACTATTACTTCAAGTGCTACTCCTATTTTATATGCTGATGACACAAACCTATTTTTTCCGGAGACTCTATCTCAGTTGATCCCACGTGTGAGTCTGGAACTTCAGGATTACTTTCGTTGGTTTTGCTGTAATTCCTTAACAATAAATTTTCCAAAACTACTAGTGTACTACTTTCGCGATGTAAGTGAAGAGTGGATATTGCAAATGGGATATTATTTAATGGAGTGCCCCTTGACTTTCAGCTTTCAGGCTGTTGTAAAGTTCTTGGGTGTATATTTACAAGATAATTTGAGATGGGATGCATATGTTAGTGAAATTGCGGTTGGGTTTAGATCCCGTATTGGGGTCATTTATAGGATTTCAAGTTTGTTGCCTGCTAGGGTTAAGTTGCTGTTGTATTTTTCATTTATTTATCCATTTCTATCTTATTGTCTCTTGTCTTGGGGTCTCACAACTGTTGGGAATTTAATAGAATCTATGTTTTACAAAAAAAAAAAAAATGACGTTTGGTGAATCCGTCTTTACAGGTACATTCTCTTTTTCTCATTTATCAGATAATGTCATTTGATAAATTATACAGTTTTCGATTATTACTGTTTATGCATGAACGTATATATGCTAAGAAATATTCAGATCTGATCACCTTGCATTTCCGTTCCCATTATCATGACACTCTTGGAAATACTAGTTTTTTAATACCTAGAGCGCTTACTAATTTATTATTTAATAATATTAATTTGACCTGCCCTAGGTCCTGGAATAGGTTGCCGCTTCGAATCAAGAAGATTAATATTATTTTTTTTAATACCGAAAAGTGTGTAAAGACCTTCAAAATTAATGGTTGATTAACGTTTGGTTATATATTACGTATTATTACTGTAATTTACACCCTAATGGTTAAATTGTTCTTTGGCTTGACTATTTAGATTATTTGGGGGGGGGGGACGGGACTAGGGGCCCATCAGGCTATTGTTAGCCTTTTCCCCTGGTTCCCTTGCCACAATCACAGTGTGTGACGTACCTGCCAGCAGGACGCACACGACATAAAAGCAGATAGTAGTCAGAACAAACGTCCGCGTAGCTCAATTGGTAGAGCAACTTATTCCGGAATAAGGGGACCCGGGTTCGAATCCTGGCGCGGATAAAAATGACGGAGAAATTTACTTCGTTATAATGGCGCCCGAACTATCCAGATGACCCGACCGTTCAAAATCTCGCGTTGGTGTGGTGTTCTTTCCACACCGCGAGATAGGAAAAATAAGAGAATCCCTTCTCCAGCGCTTCGAAAAAATAAATGACCAGATTGACTGGGAGTTCTCAAGTGCACGTTCTACAGTGGATGGCTGCCTGCAACGATTCATGGTCACGGCTGACCCGTGGGCCATGCACCGGCCCTCTTTCGGGGGGGGGGGAGATGTGACATACCTGCCAGCAGGACGCACACGACATAAAAGCAGATAGTAGTCAGAACAAACGTCCGCGTAGCTCAATTGGTAGAGCAACTTATTCCGGAATAAGGGGACCCGGGTTCGAATCCTGGCGCGGATAAAAATGGCGGAGAAATTTACTTCGTTATAAGTGCACCGCACTGATTTGTTTAAGAACCTGTAGTGGTGCTTCAATTTATTTTAACTAAAACTAAAAACAAATTTATTCATGTTATCATATGTGTTTTTGTATTTCCTATTATTTCATTTATACTTTTCAATATATGTATAATATTATTGTATAATATTATTGTATAATATTATTGTATAATATTTGTATTTGCATGCTTTTTTAGCACAGAAATTGTATCTGTGATTTGATTCTGTAGTGAATGGTGTAGTGTGGCAAAGAAAAATTAAAATAAAATAAAAAATAAATAAAAGTGTGCCAGGGAAAGTGTTTGGTAAGGTTGTTATTGAAAAAGTACGGGGTCTTACATCATTGAAAGTGTGGGATGTTCAGAGTGGTTTTATGCCTGGTAAAGGCTGCACTAACCAGATTTTTGCATTACGTATGATGATTGAAAAGTATCTGGCTGTTGGGAAGAAAGTTTTTACTGCCTTCATAGATTTAGAGAAAGCTTACGACCGAGTGAATAGGACACTTTTGTGGAAGGTATTGAATGAATATGGTGTTACTGGGAATCTACTTAATAGTGTAAAAGCTATGTATGCTGGCAGTAGAGCTTGTGTACGAGTGAATGGTGTTTCATCAAAATGCTTCTCTATTGGTACAGGAGTCAGACAAGGTTGTGTAATGTCACCATGGCTGCTTAATATACAGTAGCGAACAAAAGTATTTGGCGAAACACCTTTTCGACCATAATTTTTTCTTCTGCTGGACGAAATTGGGTCATTTTGGGATATGATATGTATTATTCAGTTGTAAACATGACCCATATGCAGATGGATCGGAAACCTTAACACAGATCAGGTACCGAGCTTAATCGCAAAGATCATACAAATTGACCAACAAAGTAGGTGTGTATCACATTCATTTAATGCAACGATAACAGAAAACAAAAACGAGAAAACTGCAAAACGATAACTAATACTTAGTGGGACAATCACGAGACTTAATAACAGCTGCACAACGGGCCGGCATCGAGTTCACTAGCTTCTCGACGGTGACCTGCGGAATTCGCGCCCATTCTGCAGACAGCTGGTCGAACTTCTGGGCCCTATTCCGGCAGGTTTTCTTCGCGCATCGTCTCTCCAGCTCCTCCCACATGTGCTCGATGGGGTTGAGGTCTGGAGATTGGCTTGGCCAGTCTAGAAGTGTGACTTGTTGCTGCTGGAAGGCTGCCTTCGCTACTCTGGAGGTGTGCTTCGGGTCGTTGTCTTGCTGCATGATCCATCCGGGTGGCATGTTCTGGTTTGCCCATGGGAAGACATCGTTGATGAGCTTGTTTGTGTAGCTCTGGCCGGTCATTATTCCGTCAATCTTGATGATGGGGCTCATTTCATTGCGAGAGAAGGCGCCGTAAACCATGAGCGATCCTCCTCCGTGCTTGACAGTCGGCTGAATGAACTGGGGGTTGAATCTCTGGCCACACGGACATCGTACGTACCGGATGCCATCACTTCCGAACAAGTTGAACTTCCTCTCGTCGGTGAAAAGCACCTTACTCCAGGCCGCCGCGATCCAGTGTCGATGACGGCGCGCAAACGCGACTCTGGCTCGTCGATTCTTGACTCCGATGAGTGGTTTCTTGGCAGGGCGTCTTCCATTCAATCCACTAGCAATGAGACGACGGGAGATGGTCATTCGGCTGACGTTCAGGTCGTCGCTGCCGCGGAATTCGGTGGCAAAGCAGCAGTTGTCATTTTCTTGTAGGACTTCCGTCCACAGTGAGTAGAGTTTAGGTTCCAGCCACCTACAGCGAGATCGCCTTTTGGGAAGGACACAGAAACGGAAGGAATGAGAGCAAATCTAGCGACTTTTGACAGAACAGTTTGTAGTGAGATTAGAGTACAGTAGATGGCACCACCGATGTTGCACATAGAGGGGTGAGAGAATTTCAGGGGGGGGCATAGGAAAGGATACCCCAGTGGGTCCAGCCTGGGGGCCGTCACTTAACGTGCTCGCCCGATGTACGGCGGATATTCAGCGATTGTTATAGTAAATCACACCACCTCTGAAAGATCAGCCCAGGTTCGAACCTGAGGACCTTGCATTGATAGTCTGACTCGCTAACCACTAAGCCATCCGCAGCTCAGAATTCGGTGGCGATGTCCACAGCAGTCAAGGTGCGATCAGCACGAGATCAAAGGAGGATGCGTCTATCCTGGCGCAACATAGTGGAACGAGGCCTACCACACTGCGGCCTGTTCTCGACGGTCCCAGTCTTCTTATAACGTTGCAGGATAGCTGAAATGGCCTGGTGTCGGATCTTCAGGGCCTTCACAATGTCGGTGACGCACATCCCAGATTCCATCATGTTCACGGCCGCCTAGCGAGCTCCAACAGGGATTTCCGCCTTTTTACCCATTTCTGAAAACCTAATAGTGCCTTATCACACTACACATCACAAAAATCACAAGAAAAACATTAATACATGCAGCAAACAAATGGGTAATAATTGGCGACTCTTGAATATGGTCCATTTCGAACGAAAAATACGCTCTGAGCGAAATACAAACTACGCGGCATTGTAACCCACGAATCAATACATATCATATCCCAAAATGACCCGATTTGGTCCAGCAGAAAAAATTATGGTCGAAAAAGTGTTTCGCCAAATATTTTTGTTCGCTACTGTATTTATGGACGCGTGCATGTGTGATGCTAAAATAGATTATAGTGGTCTATGTCTTGGTGTTATCCGTGTGCGCAGATTGCTGTATGCTGATGACACTCTCCTGTTGGCAGAGAGCAAAAGTGATTTGCAGAGTATGTTGTCTCGGATGTACGAAGTTTGCATGAAATTCAAACTGAGTTTGAATTTCATGCAAACTGAAATTATAAATTTCATGCAAACTGAAATTATATAAATTATTGTTGTTTGATATATATAAATATTATTGTTAAATATATATATATATTATATATATATTATATATATATTATTGTTTGAATTTCATGCAAACTGAAATTATATAAATTCAAACTGAGTTTGAATTTCATGAAATTCAAAAAAGGGAAAAACCAAAGTTATGGTTTTTGAGAGAAGAACTGGTAGTACTGAACATATTATATGACTAAATGGCACAGTGATTGACCAGGTGAATGAGTTTCTGTATTTAGGAAGCACGTTTGATAGAGAGAACAAATTAGATGGTGAAATTAGTAGTCGAGTGAATTCTTCATTGACAGTCATAGCTGCTCTGAGAGGTTTTCACAGGAATGATGGGTTCTCTAGAGAGTCCCGCATGGCTGTAATTGTTCCTACTCTGATGTATGGCAGTAAAACCTGGATACTGCAGAAGAAACATAGGAGTCGTTTGTGTGCTGGAGAAATGCGTTACTTACGTGGAGTTTGTGGCAAGACACGGTCTGAGGTTGTGAGGAATGAAGATGTGTTGTAGTTGTGTGATGTGAAGCAAAATGTTGTTAGCAAGGTGGAGACCAATATGCTTCGGTGGTTTGGCCATGTTGAAAGAATGAGCGATGAGATGCTTACTAAGAAAATCATTTTAGCCCAAGTGGCAGGAAGGAAAGACAGAGGAAGGCCAAAGAAGACATTGGTGGATCAGATTCAGGAGTGTCTGCATGAGAAAAAGATTACGAGTATGAAGTATAAAAGATCTTGTGTACGGCGTGTAATGGATATCAGTGAAGCCCGAGTTGTATATCAAGATCGCTGTAAATGGAGAAGTTTGATACGACAACAGTAAGTAAAAATATCTGGTAGTTTGTATTTCTTTTTATAGCTAACCTTTTAATCTCAGAGAACAGCTTAGTGCTTACGATTATGGACTTATGTCAGTACCATTACGTTATGGTTTGGTAGTCCCTTCTTCGCGTCCAAGCCCTCCCCCCCCCCCCAATTCTACAGGGACAGTATCCAACAGCTGCCCAGACGATGGGAGCAGGTCGTGGCAAACGATGGCAACTAAATTTTGGACTGATTTGTACTTGTATTTACCGTAATTAACACTTTATTGCCTCACATTTGTAGACTACTTTCTTTTCCAACCCAATATTTAAAGGAAGAGTTGTCCACGATAGACCAAGCTCACTACATGATCAAGAAAGTAGTTGTCAAATGTCGATTGCTTTACTTGTAACTCCACATGTCGTGAATTAATTAATATCATCTTACCAGTTGCTTCTCCGTTCTCTCAGTTTTCTGCATACCTAAAGCATTATTTAGTTGGCAATCAATGTACAGTTGCGAGCCAGCCTACAGCTAGACAAAAGCATGCTTGGAAGGAAATTTGCGAACGACCCACTTGAAGTAGTGTACAAGCACTCCCTCGTCAGAAATTTATGGATTTCCAATCCCACCCTCACGGAGAACGGATATGTATCTCTTCTCTTGGGGAAATACTTTATTGAAAAACCACCCAACGCTCGTAAATCAAAGCAAAGGCTGAATCGATCGCACAGTTCAAAGTTGTGTAACCTTCCGCTGCAGGCCCGCGGCACTGAATTGATGTTCTTTAACTGCTTAATGTTGTTTCTGTAATTTGCACAGTAATTTTCCCTCTCCACAGTCAAGACTTCGACCTTTAACAGGCGGATGTCACACGGCTGAACTCAACAACCGTTTGCTCGTTGTTATTTTTTCTTTCCTTGCGTTTCCCGCGCGCCTTTTGCCGCTTTTGCTGTCGCCTGAAAGATATCATCTGGTACCCCACTAATTCTCCTTGGCCGGTTTGCCGCACCCTTTCTTCCTTCTTTCTTTCATCGCACTCATCGATACTTTCTTTTTTCTCTGTGTGAGTGCATGCAATTGCCTTGATCCCATTTGTCTTCTACGCATCTTTGATGCCTTAACGCTGATGGATGCCAAACTCCTCCTGCCTCGAGATTTTATTGCTTTTATCTGTTTCCGCGCGTGGGATCTGTGAAGCTCCTTCGACCGCGCACGAGAAAAGGTGAAAGAGCTCCACGCTGTTTGTTTACAAAATGCAACGGACAGCAAGGATGCAGGAATGAATCCGCTACAACTAATGTCTACACATTTTTTGGAGAGCTGATAAAATCAGTTTCTCTGAAATGAAAGCTTCCGTAAGAGGACGAACAAAATACTACTCTTCGAATATATTTTCTTGCTGATTCCGATTCAACAACCCTAAAACTAACCACTCCCAACTGGTAAAGTAACGGCGTTAAAACAATGCACACAAGTTTAGGCTGACCATCTATTTGTGCGTTTTTGTGTCCACTTAACTATCATAAAACTTATAAAAGTTAAGTATAACTTCCGTTATACACACTTTTTACTGCTGTGACGTATATTCTAATTTAACTTTCATTTTTAATCCCTTTTCCTATGTAAATTTGAGTTTGTTCTCTTTTACACTTTCCAAACTTAACGTGATATCTTCTCCCTCACACATGAATGAGGTTGGCAACATCTTTGAGGTCAAGAGAGAGTGACGCATGATGTGATAAGAACGATTGATAAAAAGGACGATACAGTAGTTGCTTAGTGTATGTGTGTGTGGAGATGTTCGATCGTTGTTAAGATAGAGTTTACGATATTATATGTGAGTTAAAAAACTCTTTGTGCTATATTGTGGATTTCTTCAGTCATTGCTGGAACAATAAAAGGTTTATCGCAAGTTGACTTCTGTATATGTTTCGTCTGGCCGTTAAAGCTTAATTTGAACTATCCCGTGCAACTATTGCATCGTATTATCATTTAGTTCAACATTTCCTTAGTCATGGTTTTAGACATAGCGTAACACCAATCCCGTACACGAAAAAGAGTTACGTCATACTGCAATTGTTCAAATGTGATCATTTTCACAAATGCAGTACAAAGTACAACTCAAAGCAAGAATATTTTTCAATATTCAGCCACTCACTCATTTCACTTTCTTTATGGAATGGTATATGAAAAAGATCCAGCTCTTCTCTCCGTACTTATTCGATCGACGCGTACGTGTTTTACCTATTTATCAATAGCGCAATTTAACGTGAAATGCGCAATATTTTTGCTGTACCTTACCTTTACAAAGACGGCATCCAATGCCTTTGACCCTTCGTTCTTAGTTTTTACGCATGATGAGCTCACATTTTAATTTTCAGTTGTTATCATTTTCATTATTGTGTTTTCAGTCCTAGAATGGTAACACTTAAAAAGTTCTGGAAGACGGAGGTGCTTATTGTCAATTCTTTTTTAACTTTTCATTACAAACATATTAGTAGTCAATCGAATGCACAGGGAACAGACCGAAGAAAGTCAAGTGAAATGATGGGTGTTTAATGAAAGTGAAAAGTTAAAAAGCAAATATCAGAAACTGTTCCTTCTCGTTAGGGAACCAGTGATAATTATTCCTTGTTCGGTTTCACACCTTGTTCAAAATGTGGAAAATATATAGTTTCCCAAAAAGATATTAAGCCATGACCAAGCCAGAGAACAGAAATTCGACAGAGCTTGATACGAAAACATATGTTCCTTTCATTAAACGTAGCAGTGATTACTATTTAAGAGGAATTATAAATATATTACATTATAAATAAATGCCATTACAGCAGTTTAGTTTTCCGAATACAAATACTTCACTGACTCAAAATTGCTTGACAAAACATTTGAATATTTGATCGCTCTGGAAGAGGCACTTGCAAAATTAATTAATCTGTGGATGGGAATTTTCGTGTGAATGCGATTCCACTAGTTCACCCACGACAATTGCTGCTCAAATAAACGAAAAAAGTGCTAACGAAGTACCCACTGTTTGACAATGATGGATGTAGTTGTCAGTCTTGGGTGACCGCACTTCAATGCCTTTATGATACAAAAAGCTGTTTCACTTGTCTGCATGGAAGGGCCTCAGGAGAAGGAAAGAACTGGTGGACGAACGTATGCTTATTAAGCAGGCGAAGTGCTTGCTTCAGCACAGTGTAAAGGTTAATTTGGACACACCTTGCCAAACATAAAGGCAGGCTAGGGTCACTGGGGAATTAATACATGGGTTGCATGCTATTCATAACAAAAATGCTGGTTGTTCCGAACAGAAGTCTAGCTCTGTGAAGCAGATTTAATAAGAAAAACGAGGTGTGCATATCACGCTCTAACGGATATATTTACAAAAATCAGTTCTATGCAGTTTTAAGTTAGTTGTGGTTTTTTTTGGGGGTGGGGATTAACACAGTGATCAACTCAATGGGCTATAACCATCCTCCGGTTCCTAATTTGAGGGCGGCTGGCTTCAGGGAGGGAAGAGAGCCAGTGCAGTAAGACGAAAACACCATCCATGCTTCACCGAGACTCGAACCCGGATCCATCTCGGACGAGCCAGCGCTTAAACCACGGCGTCAGCGGTCGGCTTTGCTGTGGCTGAAACTTCACATAGTTGTATGTTTAATTTGTTAAACTCAGTTCTTCACTAAAGGTTTTTAGGGAACCCTGTAGAACAATATATTCAACTCTTTGAATAATTAGTTAACAGCTAACGGCGAGAGATAAGAATCGCCGCCCCGGTGGCGCAGTGGTCTAAGGCGTTGGCCTCTGATCATTCGTCCGTAAGGGGTCCGGGTTCGAATCCCGGTCAGGCATGGATGTTGTGTTTGTCTTACGGTACTGGCTCTCTCCCTTCCCTGGAACCAGTGACCCTAAATTAGGGATGGGCGACTGCTTATAGCCCATTGAGTTGCTCACGGTGGTCGTTAAACCTACAATCAAAAAAGAGATAAGAATCAGCATAAGAGACTGTTATTCCACCACATTATTCTTTTACTCAATGAAAGGTCAAATCCACTGATACAACGAGATTCTGAGGTCTTCATACAAAACTCACTTCAATGATAGCAATAGTCCGAGCCACATAGATGTCAACAAGCTTTATATCAAAGATTTGCTATCTCGTCGTCGTAATTTCTATCACTCTATGTACACATAACTCCACTCTGCTACATTCAATGTTGTGATTTTGATCTTCGTGTAACACAGACTGTAAGCGCTGCCCAGTCGTTATACCTCTTCTGGGTGGTAATCTGTCGTTCAGCGAGAAAACGTTTAACCAAGAAGTCACTAAATTTATATAAGAAAACAGAAACTCAAAATGAAGGTTGTACAGAGGTATACATCACACAGTGTTTAGATTCCACTTCATCATAACCTTTGTTCGATTTCATCAAACAGCTAACTACAGTGCATAAGCTCACATCAACGAAAAATGAATGAGAATTTTTGCGAATGATGTTCCACACTTCCGAATAATTTCATGTTTTTACTATTTCTAACGGAAATTAGAGTACTACATGCTCTCACATAATGTAAATCAAATATTTTGAAAAAGGCAAATTGCCTTCAAATTTGATATTTCAGCAACACTACTTGCTTATAAGAGCTCATAAGTCAGATGTCACTGTATTAGAAGTGATGTCACTGAAAACCTATAACGTATTTGAAACACGTAATTGAATCTATCATAAATTCTGAAACACTAATAGTTCTTAATAATAATTTATTCTTAGCTCTATTTAGTTACACGCTTGCTTTTTTCTTTTGATTTGCGAAAGTTGTCAAAAAGCATTGTTTGATAAGGCTGCATTAAGCTATATACACTGAGTGGCCACTTTATTATGACCACCTGACAGTTTTAAGCAAATGAGCTATGGCTGCACGCTGTTGCCGCCAGAGAGCTAGGTTAGTGTAAAAAAGGGAAAGCTTAGTGCTTGCTACAAGTAGTAGAAGTGATTTTTGGGTGACGACATGGGTAAAAAATGCGATTTGACGAACTTTCAACGTGGGATAATTGTAGGAGCTCGGAGCCATGGAGCGAATATCACCGAAACCGCCGCATTCGTGAAATGTTCCAGAGCAGCTGTTGTTAAAGTGTTTAAAGACTGGACTGTCAGCCAAAAAAACTGGGTCTCTATGTGCAACGCGTGGTCGTCATCGACTAGTGACTGCTCGGGCGGAACGGAGAGTGTCCAGACTGGTAACAGACAACAGAAGGGCAACAGTGCAACAAATTACAGACTATTTTAATCAAGGATCCCCACAAATGATCTGTGCACGCACTGTTCGCCGTACACTGCATCGGATGAGATATGGCAGCCGAAGGCCGGTTTGAACACCTTTGCTGTCTGCATTTAACAAGAGAAAACGTCTCCATTTCGCAAAGGAGAACAAAGGATTGGACAGTCGATAATTGGAAACAAATTATGTGGTCCGATGAATCACGTTTTCAGCTGCACCATGCCGATGGCCTAGTGAGAATTTGGCGGAAACAGCACGAAAGCATGGACCCCAAATGCATTGCTATAACCCTTCAAGCTGGTGGAGGCAACGTTATGGCTTGGGGAATGTTTTCCTGGCATGCTTTGGGCCCTTTAATTCGTGTTGATCAACGTCTGACTGGCACATCATATCCAAATATCGTTGCGGACCAAGTGCATCCTGTCATGTGGATGGTTTATCCCAATGGCGATGGCTACTTTCAACAAGATAATGCCTCCTGCCATAATGCTCGTATTGTACAGGATTGGTTTCAGGAACATGCCGGTGAACTTACTTTGCTTAGGTGGCCCCCACAATCTCCAGATCTCAACCCCATTGAGAATTTGTGGGATGAAGTTGAACGAGCCATCAGACAGCTGTATCCGCAACCCTGCAATCTCACAGTCCTGGAAAGTGCTATTCATCAAGCATGGTCTTAGATTCCACAAACCACCTATCAACATCTCGTGGAGTCCATGCCACACAGAATCGACGCAGTATTAAAGAGGCAAAAGGTGGCCCAACGAAGTACTGAGAGGGTGGTCATAATAAAGTGGCCACTCAGTGTATAAGTAAACGGACTGTCAACAAAATTTGAGCAATACATATCGCTGGAATAACTTTATGCAAAAACAAAATCATCTGTAATGTGTATCCGCCAGCGGATAGCAAGAATTCCACAAATGCCAATAAATGAACACACATAGGTAGGCACAGTTACAGGACAAGCATTGAGAATGTACAGTGCTCCGTTCTAGTCTTGAATTCGCCTTAGGGGTGGCCAAACAAATCGTACCCTGTAGTGGGGAGCATTAAGGGTATGTATTGTTAGCACTGCATACCCAGTTTATTTCAAAAACCATTACTACTATTTCTTAAATATCTGTTTGTAATTCTACTCATATCTATTTCGCATTACAAGTCTTTATTGTTTCTCAAAATGATAGTACAGCGTGTTTCACTAGGTAGTCTACCCAAAGAAACAACTACTGTTTTCTTCCCACTCTCTATAGGAACACGATGTTTGGTTTCAAGTGACCTTGACCCTTGAGAAATGAGCGGTAGTGATTCTCATGATAAGGCGATGACTCCTTGTGACGTCACCCCACCAGATAGCCGGGTACGCTGATTCTGTCCGGAGGTAATCTGTGTGTTTTACTGTGCCGTTGAACGCGATTCAGGATGGCTGTGTATACTGTTGCGGGACGAGCGTTTATTGTGAAACGTTATTGGAAAACAAAGTTTATAAAGGTAACACAGCTTGAATTCCTGGAGAAGTTTGGAGGAAGAAAAGCACCAGACAAACGTTACATCGCCAGGTTAGCGAGGAAATTTGGAACCACGAGCAGTGTTTTGAACCAATACACTGGCGGGCCAGTCTTCTTTTAGCGGAAGAAAGAAGCGAAGAAGTGAAGCCCAGGCTGCTGACATTACTGAAGAAGTTACTACGACGTTTGTCACAAGAAAAAAATTAATACACTGTTTCCACCTTCCGAAGAGCGGCAAAGAAAGCGTTGTTTCATCCGCACCGTGTGACATCTGTGCAAGAGTTGCAAGAACCGGATATAAAAAAGCGTGTGTCTTATTGTTACTGGTTCCTGACATTTTTACTCGCAATTCCGAATATTTTGGATTTCACTTGGACGGGTATGTCAATTCTCAAAACTCCCGCATCTGGGCTACAAATAATTTACATGAATTACACGAAACCTCATTACATCCTGCAAAAGTCGGTGTTCGCTGTGCTGTGTCCCGACACAGAATAATTGGACACCGTTTTTTTCAGGAGCGTAACAAACTCGGCGTCATGTGTTAACATTTTCAGACAATTTGTAGACAAATTAACCGACATCAATTTGACAACGAGGTACTTTCAACAGGGTGGAACGACATGCCAATCGTGCAGTGTGAGCATGAGTGAAATTTCCTCTTTCTTCCGTGACAGAGTGATCTCCAAAGGACTGTGGCCACCTCGTTCACCCGATTTGATTCCTACCGAATTTTTCTTATGGGGATATTTGAAGTGTCGCGCTTACAGTAATAAGACCCGCACATTAGAAGACGCAGAAGCAGTGCAGCAATCCGGACTATTGATGAGGACATGCTCCCAACAGCTTGCACTGTGGACACCATGCCGGATGTATCGAGTTCCTCATGTTTGCGCCAAATGCGTACGCGACCGTTCACAGAGTGGAGTAAAAATCGCGATTCTCCAGATCAGCAGACTTTTTTCAGTCATCAGCCGTCCAACTTGCATGATCTATGCACCAGGCGAGTCTTTTGTGCCGATGAACCGCGGTTAGGAGAGGATGTCGTCGGGGTCGTCTGATAATATAGCCCACAGGTGCGAGCGTGTGACGCATGGTCATGACAGATACTGTTCCGGGTTGACCTCTGTTGTATTGGGTAGTCAGCTGTTGAACAGTGCTGCTTCTGTTGGCCTGTACGACATTGGTTAGGAAAGGATGTCGTCGGGGTCGTCTGCTGTTGTAGGCCATAGGTGCCAGCGTGTGACCCATGGTCATGACAGATACTGTTCCGGGTTAACCTCTTTTGTGTTGGGTAGTCAGCTGTTGAACAGTGCTGCTCTGTTGGCCTGTACGACATTGGTTAGGAGAGGATGTCGTCGGGTTCGTCTGCTGTTATAGGCCATAGGTGCCAGCGTGTGACCCATGGTCATGACAGATACTGTTTCGGGTTAACCTCTTTTGTGTTGGGTAGTCAGCTGTTGAACAGTGCTGCTCTGTTGGGCTGTACGACATTGGTTAGGAGAGGATGTCGTCGGGGTCGTCTGCTGTTATAGGCCATAGGTGCCAGCGTGTGACCCATGGTCATGACAGATACTGTTCCGGGTTGACCTCTGTTGTATTGGGTAGTCAACTGTTGACCAGTGCTGCGTATGCTGGCCTGTGCGAGTCGTCGGACCCCCAGCTCACCTTTCATATCAACCTTTGGCTGTCCTGTGCAATTTTGCCCAAAAGTTGTTGTTTGACAGTTTTCACGCCAGTCCTGATAAACTTTAATACAGCGGCAAGCGAACAACCCACCAGTTCAGCCATTGGGGAAATCGAGGAACCTACTCTCCGAGCTCCCATAATCTGTCCTTTCTCAAAGTCCAATAAATCCTTCCGTTCGCCCACCACGCTCCGAATTTTACTACCGGCTGCTCCACTCACACCTTATGCATGCTACGTCGACTAATTACCGTCTATCGGAAATCACGTGGTTAATAGCCCTAGGCCACATCCGATTTTGACAAGGCTGGTCATAATTCCGATCAGATCATATGTAGAGGATATTAGGAAGGGAGTGTCTGATCCCAGGTCTTAAACAAACCTTAGAAATAGGAAGCAACGAGATTTGCGCTAGAGTGCCACGAAAGCGAGGAAGAAAAGGGTAGAGTGCCACGAAAGCGAGGAAGAAAAGGGAGGAAGATGCCCTCATTTATTACCGGGGGAGGGGCAGTACCCGGGGTCCGACGGCTTAACGTGCCCATCCGACGCACGGCGGACATTTAGTGGTTCGAGCGTTCGTACCTGCTGGGATCGAACCCCAGGTCTTCTTCGTGAACAGTCACGAAAGTTGATCACTAGGCCATCCGCGGCCATGGACATAATTCAGTGATAACTCAGTGTATATTATCATGCAACCAAATTTAATTAACCTGCCCTGTGCGTTGATAGAATTCTATTGTTTAATTGTCCTATTTTGTACGATATCAATACATTCGTGCGGTCATTGATTTCAACATGATGAATACATCTTTGCCGATATATAGTGGTCGTACAGTGAGTTACCATACGTACTGAACGGCAGTACTGTTCCCTTGTTTTGGCGTACCTTGATATAAATGAAAATTTTAGCGAATGAAATGAACCCAGCGCGCGCGCCCCCACACACACTGCAAATGTATACCAAAGACCAAATCCATGTAGTTGTACAAAAAAAAAAGGTGTTTGAAGTTGTTAATGTACACTCACGGACAATGAAATTTGTGCACCTAGAAGAAAACATGGTTCAACCGCGAAACTTTGCCAATAGCTAGAGTGCGTGCTGGTATGCAAATGATCCACGTTTGGTGCGAGTGAGCATGACCACACACCCTGTGGTGGCGATGCAAGCACGAACCGGCAGCCTTATGAATCGGAATGTAGTTGTTGCCCCATGAAAGCGAAAAGCACCGGCCGACGCAAGCAAAACTACAGAGTGACAAAAATGCCAAGTAGACGTCAAAGACGGTGATTTACGCAATATACGGACTTTGAGAGAGCCCGGATCATAGGGATGGAAACCGCAGGATGGTCGGTGCGCCGTATGGCCGCCACGTGGATCGTTCTGACCATACCGTCCGACTGTGTTGGGAGCATTGGACACGTGACGGCGCTGCCACACGGCGGCGGTGCGGCTCCGGACGGACCAGGAGGACCACCGCTAGAAAGGATCGACGGATCATTCGCCAGGCACTAACAGATCACACGGGGACCCGGTTCACTATACAGGCAGATGTAGCGGCTGCTGTGTGCCCACGAACCATTTCTTGACGCCTCGCGGAAGCAAATCTGCGATTCCAGCGCTCCTTACGTTTGCTGCTATTAACACCGGAACATCGCCGGCTCCGTGTGCAGTGGTGCTAGGCCAGAGCGACGTGGAACGCCACAGACTAGCAACGTGTGGTCTTTTAGCGATGAGTGCCGCTTCGTTTTGGGGACAGATGATCATCGTGTCCGGGTGTGGATGTCCCAAAGTCAATGGCACAATCCCAACCTCGCTATCGAGCGCCACAACTCCCCCACTGCAGGCATTATGTTCTGGGGAGGCATTGCCTACGATAGCCGATCAGCTCTAGTAGTGGTACGTAGATCATTGACGGGCCAGCGGCATGTGGATGAGATCATACGGCCCCATGTGCTCCCATTCGTGGCCGGGATTCCAGGTGCGCTATACCAGCAGAATAATGCTCGCTCGCACACGGCTCGGGTTGCCCAGGATTGCCTACGTCATGTCCAGAAACTTCCATGGCCTGCCCACTCCCCAGACATATCCGCTATCGAGCATGTGTGGGACCAGTTGAAACGCCGGCTGCCGACATGCCGCACTGTCCGGGATTCGGAGCACACCGTCCAACACGTGTGGGGCAGTCTGCCGCAATACAACATCAGGCGTGTATTCGCCTCCATGCCAGGCCGTATTGCAGCATGTATCGCCGCACGAAGCGGTGCAACATGCTATTGAAGATGACCGGGCTGCGTGCACTCTTCAATTGTTCTGCAGCTCTGTTTTTGCCATTATATGTATTATTCATCTGCATCATTACGTCCATAAGATTTCAGTTCAATCCGATGCTTTCTTCTAGGTGCACAAATTTCATTGTCCGTGAGTGTACATTAACCTAATTAAGTGACCATAAATCTAGAAGAAATAAATTAAATCCGGTCGTTTAAACTAATATTTCCAACTGTATTATAACGTAACTAAATTAATGTATGGTATAGTATTTCGGTTTATAGTGAAAGATTAGGAGTCGTTCCGGGAAACACAAATTAATTTTTCCTGATCGAGAAAAGGGAGAAAATGAGTCTATTTCACCCGAAACAACTGTTCCTCTAACTTATTAAATGTGTTTTTGTCCGCAACATTGGCTTTGTGCCTTTAAATAACTTTACGCTTGATCACACTATCATAGAGATGACCTTCGTTGCTTTGTTCTTGGGCGTGAAGTGGAAAGAATTGTGTTGCGACGCCATTGACCTCAAACGGCAGCGTAGTGTTTTGTGTATAAGAGCTAGCAATGGTGCGTGTTATATCTATCCCCTTACATTGCTCTGCTTGAAAAAAGAAGTGCTTTACAATTTTTCATCTGCTGACTGCAGTAGAAATGCAAGGTTTCTTCTGAATTCAGAGAGTGGTGCATGGTGGTCGTGGTTTCATCTTCATAGCGAATTGTTCCTATGAACTCATAAGAGTGATATTCCTTTTTGTATTACGTCTTTTGTAACAAAAGATCTTGCTAATGTTAGCACTTTGTCCATCCGTCCGTCCGTCCGAGTGTGGGCAGCATATCTCTGCAAATATTAGTACGATTTGAAAAATTCTTTTTGCATTGGGAAGCATGAAATGTGAGAATAATTATCCTTGCATTCCAGTTTTTTCCTATGCACAACTTCGCCGCTAGAGGGCGTAAAATAAATGCAGATGACATAGGTTTCAAAATACAGTACGTTTTATTCCATGTATTTGTTTCTAAAAATCCGACTAAAAAAATTACTTTCACTTTCGATGCCATTTATATCGAAAACTATTTTAGATACAGTCTCTTGTTCAAGTAATGCATAGATTTTCAGCTAGGGGCGTAAAGGTAAATTGCGTTTTCCCCGATACCTCTGATTCTAAAAGTCCGATTTGAAAAATTCTACCTGCAACGGATACAGCTCCTGATGGGAACTGTTTTCCATATAATTTCTAACTTTTTGGTAAAGAATGGTATGGCTTCAAGGGGGCGTAAGTGTTTATTTCTGCTTCTGATACATTTGCAGCATAATCTGACATTCAGAAACTCGATTCAAAAAATTATTTCGTGGACCCATACCTCTGAGAATACCGCCTGTTTAAAATAGTGCACAGTTATACTGCCAGGCGCGTAGATGTAAATCTCATTTTTTTTTCGATATGTGCGCTTCTAAGAGTCCGATTTGAAAAATTCTTTATCGGTGCGGAATGTTTGTCATATAATTTTTAAATTTTCTTAATGCACAAGTGTGCCACTAGAGGGCGTAAGATCACGTTTCCGTTCACCACAATATTTGCGGGATTAAAATCAAGCCCAATTGAAAAAAGTGTGTTTTGGTCACATACTACTAACATTGAAAACTGTATTTTCTTTCCAAAATAATGCACGATTTCGCTGCTAGGGGGACGCAAATGTTTATTCTGTTTTTCTAAATACTTCTGCTTCTAAATGTGCAATTTAAAAAAATTATTTCAACACCGGATACCATTTACATTGTGGAACACTTTAGGATTATATTTGAAGAATTTTGTAGTTCACAGTTCTGTCGCTAAGTGGTGTTTATGTACTTTTGTTGGCAGCTGTATCTTCACTTCTAAAAACCCTATTGAGATTAATTTTTTATGGCATGCCTTTCGCCACGATAAAGATGGGGGGCATCCACCTCGCCGGGGTTCGGACATTTGGGCACATTCCCTTTTAAAGCAATAAAATTGCGCTGCGTTAAAAATTATAGTGTTCCTATATTTCTCCCTACTTGAACAAGTGGTGCGCACAAATTTTTTTTCACTTATATCTCATAATCATTAAGAAATTGAAACATATTTACGATTTTCTATCTGAAAGACGGGGCGGACATTTGGGCACAAATGTTTAAGGGGCCGTAAAACAATTGCCGTTTCTTGGCCCAATAGTAAGAGTTTGACCGAGAAAATGTTCGCCGTAAGTTACTTAGGCACTAAATATTTACGGGCACGTGCCTACTCAGCAAACCTGTCGCGCGGGGGGGGAGGGGGTGTTACTGCCAAAAGTGCAAAATATGAAGAATTTCTCTTCCGACCGGGAGATTTTCATCATTTACAAACTACAACTGGAGACATTAACTCAGGCTCAGAGCATGTGCTTACTCAGTAAACTCAATGGGGGGAGGGGGGGGTTGTTATATGATAATTGTGAAATATAAAGAATTTCTTGTCCGATCGGGAGATTTTCAGCATTTACAAACTACAACTGGAGACATTATCTCAAGGCAAGAACCTACTGAGCAAACCTGTCGGGGGGAGGGGGGATTGCCAAAAGTGTAAAATATGAAAAATTTCTCTTCCTACCCGGAGATTTTCATCATTCACATGCCTTCAGATAATGTGTCGATTTGTAGATGCTAAATGCTGAAAATCTCCTGATCGGACGAGAAATTCATCATATTTTACACTTTCGGTATCTCCTCACCCCCACCCCACCCCACCCCCTCACATACACAGGATTGCTGAGTAGGCACATTCCTTCAAATCTTCACATAATCTGCCGAGTTGTAGCTTGTAAATGCCAAAAATCTCCCGATCGGACTAGGAATTTTTCATATTTTACACTCTTGGTATTACCCCCCCCCCCCCCATCGCCGACAGGTTTCCAGAGAGTGCACATGCGCTGAGAAAATTTGTCGAGTTGCAGCTTGTAAATGCTGAAGATCTCCCGCTCGGAAGAGAAATGAAAAATTCTTGATATTTTACCCTTTTTGGGATAACCCCCCCACACACACACACACACAGACACTAGTTTCCTGAGGCGGCAGACGCCCTCAGGCAATTCGATGACTTGTAGCTTGTAATGGCTGAAAATCTCCCGATCGGACCAGAAATTCTTTATATTTCATATTTTAGGTTTTAAGCCCCCCTCCCCCTACAAGTTTCCTGGGTTTGCTCATACTCGCAGAGAATTTGCTTAGTTATAGTTTATAGAAAAATATCGTAAATAAGAAAATACGAAATTACGGAAATTTTATCTGTGTTGGGGGGGGGGGGGGACTAAGAAAAATCCTGACCTCCTTTAAGGCTGTCAAACATTTAAAAAAAGGTTTCGTCTATTTTAGTGTTTTAAATTTATCAAAAATTTGGCTATATTAACGGGGGCTCTCCCCCCATGGACACCCTTGGTGCTATGTAATCATGAATATGATGTAATCCATATTCAGCCGCCCCGGTGGCGCAGTGGTCTAAGGCGTTGGCCTCTGATCATTCGTCCGAAGGGGTCCGGTTTCGAATCCCGGTGAGGCATGGATGTTGTGTTTGTCTTACGGCACTGGCTCTCTCCCTTCCCTGGAACCAGTGACCCTAAATTAGGGACGGGCGACTGCTCATAGCCCATTGAGTTGCTCACGGTGGTCGTTAAACCTCCAATCCAAAAAAAAAATCCATATTCATGATTATGAGCTATGTAATCCCGACCCAGGACGACGAAATTGTCAAGTTTTCGGATATTATGCGTCATATTTACACCCAAAACAACGTATTGTCATCTTCAAAATTTGTGCATTGTAATATTTTTTTTAAATTCAATTATAATTGTCGTTTGTCTTACTGGAAACGTTTTCTCCATTCAATTCCCCTCACAGCGAAAAAAAAAACGGTAATTTTTGTACGGCCCCTCAAGATTTCTGCCCAAATGTCCTAAACTCACCTCGCCGGCTGAGTGGTCTGTGGTGCTGGCTTCTGGCAACTAACTAGCCCGACAAGCGCTCGGGTCAGAGTCCCGGATGGAGTATAGATCGTGTGATTGTCCCATGACAAGCTTTGTCCCTTCTATGAAACCAATGGCCTTAAACAAGAGAGGGGCGAGCGCTTATAGCCGTATGAAGTGTATGCACATGGTGGTCGTTACACCCACCCCGGAACAAAAGCGAACAAAGAAAGAAAGAAAAAAAAAAAAAAACTAGATATACTAATTCTAGGTTCTTCTGTCTTGGGGAAATACATTTTGAGTAAAACTGTCAATCCGAATTTTCAAGCCGAGGAGAATTTATACATGACGCAATAGGACTTAACAGAATGTCTCGCTTATAATACGGAGAAAACCTTCAAAATCAGAAATGATATTTGTCGCAAAAGAACTTTGAATAATCATCCGACTGCGTTATGACGGTGCAGACAAAAGGTAACCGAGGCCCAAACAGGCACATTTGCAGATAAGCAGAACAATCGGAGAAGAGATGTGTGGTGAGGGATTCGCAGAAACCGATGACTCACACGTTGCAAGCAGGCTTGGTGCTGAACATATCAAAGCAACGGCAGTGGTATAGAATGCAGATGTTTTTATCTTCGGCTGCCTCCTGGAGGTCAGGGCGTTACTAACATACGTCACGACACAGGAAATAGCAGAACGCATTTCAAGCAGCCTGTCCTACCCAGTAATCGCAGCAACACAGTCGCATGACGAAAGCGAGATCTATGGATTCCGAAAGTGCAGAATAATTTCTGAATTTCACTCGTGAGAAAACACATGAACAAAAAGTTAATCCACTGCTTTGCAATTTTCCGGCACTGACATCCGTCCCACACCGTCTTAGATAAAAATCAAAAAGAAAACGTAACAATTTCGTTTACTCTGTAAACCTCAAATACTCTCCAGTTCAACGAACTAATTGAAATTTTAAACAAGAAAGATGACACCGAATTTTCCGGTGTAATAAGCACGCCTTTTGAATCTGTTCTGACACAAATTATATTAATCAAAGCTGTTCAAAATCAATGGAACCGGTATGGAAAACATTAGATCTGACAAATAAAGGAAGATTTTCAATCGGGTTTTTAATCCCTCAGATATTGCTGTAAACGGAATCGTGAGCTTACGAACTCTTAGAAACAGAGATATCGACAAAAATTAGATGTGACTTTACGTCCCCTGCTGGGAAAACCATGCATAGTTTAGGAAGAAAGTATTCTCAAAAGGTTTATCCATATAAACGGTATCGGTCCAAGAAAAAATTAGTCGAGTTTTCAGGAGCCCAGATTTTGCTTCAAATACTTCAGAAGAAGAAATTAACACTTATTTCCCCTGGTGGCCAAACTATTCTTTACCAAACTTTAGAAATTACGTGAAAAATATTTTCCCTTAGGTCTTGTACGCGATACAGGAAGAATTTTTCAAATCGGAGCTTTAGAAGCAGAAATAACGCAGAAAACGCAATTTGCCTTTGTGCCCCCTAGCGGAAAGTCTATGATTTACTTGAAAATTTTGAATTTATAGGAAAAACATTTCGCATCGGAAACACTATCCAACAAAGAAGGAAGTTTTCAAATCGGACTCTTAGAAGTAGAGATATTGACAAAAATAAGATATACATCTACGCCCCCTGGCGTAGAAACCATGCATTATTTCAAGAAGAAAATTTTCCTAAAAGGTTTGTCGACATGAGTAGTATCGGTCAACAAACGACTTTCTTTTCAATCGAGATTTTAGAAGCTCATATTTTGCTGCAAATATATCAGAAGCGGAAATTTAGACTTGCGCCTCCTAGTGGCCAAACAATTTTTTACAAACAATAAATTATGTGCAAACGATTTCCCATCAGGAGCTGTATGCGGTGCAGAAAGAATTTTTCAAATCGGACATTTAGAAGCAGAGATATAAGGGAAAACGCAATTTACATTTAAGTCCCCTTGCGGATATGAATTACTTGAAAATTTTGAAATTATATGAACCACGTGTCACACTAGAAACACTATCCAACAAAGAAAGAATTCTACAAATCGGACTCTTAGAAGTAGAGATATTGACAAAAATAAGATATACATCTACGCCCCCTGGTGTAGAAACCCTGCACTATTTTAAGAAGAAAATTTTTCTAAAAGGTTTGCTGACATGAGTAGTATCGGTCAACAAAGGACGTTTTTTTCAATCGAGTATTTAGAAGCTCATATTTTGCTGCAAATACATCATAAGCGGAAATTAAGATTTACGCCCCCTGGTGGCAAAACTATTCTTCTACAAAAATTTGAAATTATGTGCAAACGATTTCCCATCAGGAGCTGTATCCGGCGCAGAACGAATTTTTCAAATCGGAGATTTAGAAGCAGAGATATAGGGAGAAACGCAATTTACCGCTACGCCCCCTAGCGGAACGTCTATGAATTACTTGAAAATTTTGAAATTACATGAAAAACATGTCACACTGGAAACATTATTATCGAACAAAGAAGGAATTTTTCAAATCGGACTGCTAGAAGTAGAGATATAAGATTTACATCTACGCCCCCTGGCGGAGAAACCGGAATATTTTAAGAAGAAAATATTCCGAAAAGGTTTATCGATGTGAGTGGCATCAGTCCACGAAAGAATTTTTCAATCGATAAAATAGAAGCTCAGATTTTATGGCAAATACATCAGAAGCAAAAATTAACGCTTACGCCCCCTGGTGGCCAAAGTATTCTTTACCAAAAATTTGAAATTATATGCAAAAGATTTTCCATCAGGAGATGTATTCGCTGGAAAAAAAAATTTCAAATCGGAGTTTTAGAAGAAGAGTTATCGGGAAAAATGTAATTTACTTGTACGCCCCCTAGCGGGAAATATATGCGCAATTTGAAAAAGAAACTATATCTAAAATACTCTTCGACATAAATGGAATAGAAAGATAAAAAAAAATTTTCAATCGGATGTTTAGAAGCAAATACGTGGAATGAAACGTGTTTTTGAATTCGACATCATCTGCGTTTAACGCCCTCTAGCGGCGAAATTGTGCATCGTAAAAAAAAAAACGAAATAAAGGATCATCATTCGCATATTTCAAGCTTCCCAATGCAAAAAGAATTTTTCAAATCGTACTAATAGTTGCAGAGATACCGTGGGTACAGACGGACGGACGGACAAACCGATAACATAAGCACAATCTTTTTTTACAAAAGACGTGCTAAAAAGAATGTATATTTCCCGCTATATAGCTCATGCTTCTACAATGCCATACCATTTGTAATGATATCATAAAAATGTTAACGATATACGTAGGTTTACACGACACGACAAATGTCGTGTAAACCTACGTACATCGATCGAAAACTACGTCCATCACGTTTCTGAAATCCTTGGTTATTTTCCTTTTATTGTCGGTCGGATTATTCATAACTTTGTAGATTTATTAATAACAAGATGTACACCAATTAAATTTACAATAGTATAACTATACTAGTAATCCGAATTTCTTGGTGTAGATTATAAATCAAATTTTCCAAGCTTTCGCACATCAACAAAATGGTTTTTTCAAGGAAGGTAGACAGCTGAATTCGTTCAACCTGTTGAAGTGTTCTATTATCGAGTTTGCAGTTAATTCAAATTGTTGAAGTATCCTATTATCCAGTTTGCAGTTAGCTGTCTATACCTTACTTGAAAACGCCATCTGGCTGATGTGCGAAAGCTTGGAAACTTTGATTTATCATCTACGCCAAGAAATTCGAATTATTAGTATAGTTATACTACTTTACATAGGAGATTTATTTATTCAGTAGATATGTTATTCATCGCGATCGATAAAAATCTAGTTTTACATGAAGTTGCGGAAAGAAACTAGTATTACTTATTTGCACTTTTGCTGCGATTGCTATCACTGTTATGATCAACAACGGGCCGTAGACTACGGTTCTTCCAGCTGAATTCTCGTGTTCTAAGACTTGTGTTCGAATCCGGTACAAGACAAGGGCGTTATGTTCGACTTTCCAGCGCTCCGGAATCCTTGGGAATCAACAGCTCTAAATTATAGATGGGTGATTCATTACAGATGTGACAGCGCTCGGACTCGAGCGATGCACATTTAGTCGAAAACCCATTCCCTAGTTTATTTAATTATTTATTTTATTTATTCTTTTATTTATTAATTTATTCATTTTTATTAATTCGTGTATTTTTTGAAGAAAGTACGTTTTATTTTGCCGTATACTTTCGGGTGAATCTTTTCTTTTTTTTTTTTTTTTTTTTTTTATTCGTACCCCCTCTCCCAGCACAAGGCGTCACAGGACAGACCGACATTGTAAGGAGACCACGCTGGCGACGTCCATCGGCGAGCTGGCTTTGTAGTATGTTTTATTGGGGCAATAGAAATGTCCACCCTGTACAGCATCAACAATGCGTGTTGGGCATACCGTAGACTTGTTGGAACCAGGCCTAACAGTTTAATTGGGTAGAGAATTTACGGCTGGGGGTAGTATCACGCGGGAAACTTAACTGGAGGGGTTCTCAGAATTTTCACTGGAATGGGTAGGAATCTTGACCCCCTAACGAATGGAAGAATAAAATGTTAATTCTCTGACCAGTAAGATTTACACTGGGGAATTTAATTCAGGGAGGCTTGCGTTTGCCAGCAAGTGATTGGATGGTGGGATATTTTGAGGTAGTGTGGGTCTTCTTGGGGGTCGTGGAAAGATTATACAAGAGAAGAGAAGAAGCTTCGTCACTTCACTTTACTGTTACGTTCAACACACTTGAATTTTACTTTTTATTCCTTGTGACTTGTCACTTGGTTTTTTTTTTTTTTTTTTTTTTTGGTTTTTTTTTTTTTGGTGGCCCAAAACGTGGTCACAGCCATGCGGTATCAGAGACTAGCAACTTGATCGCTGCCAATGTTTCGGCAGGACTGAAGGTACCGTAAGCGGCAGACAAATTTTCTAAGCTGCGGATGGGAGATCGCAACCGAGGTTTCCGGATGAACGGACCCCCGCTAAGGACCATTAGGGCCCAAACGACGGTCGCAGCTGCGGATGGAAGTTCATAACCACCGGACGAAAATTCTCCCGGATCAGGAGTGGTCAGCAGCGCAATATCTAGGCCAGATTCGGATGGTAAGGTAGGAAATCCATCCTATTCTTTCTTTGGTGTCCCCTCACAAAACCTTTATCGGATCAGTCCACACATAGAGTTAATATTTTCACAAGCAAATAGTTAATTGAGTACAGGTTCCTGTCAGAGAGTCGTAAATCATTTTTGCTAATATCATGAGCGTATATTTATTATTATGCCAAATCATAACCAATAAATTGTTTTTGTTTGATAATTTTGTCTCAGTTCCATGATGAGTGTGTCGTTAACTACAATATGTGTGCTCAACCCTAGATTATTTGGAGAATATATATAACTTTTGGAACCGGAACTTAGAAAATCACTTCACTTATGCTTTTTATTTTAAATCTAGACGTTCACAAAAACATTGCGGCACACAGCGGACCCTTTGACTCCCAAAGGAAAATCTGCTGTGTGAAACACAACGCCCCGTCAGTGGATTCTGAAGCTTCGTCAGCCCTAAATCAAGGAATCGCAGAATCACAATCCACTCGACACCCTCTTGGCTCCCAATATTACGCCGGGTGAACCCAATTAGGAACCCGAGCGATAATACAAACTTAGATCCTCTTACGGAGACGGGGAGGGGGGATTGTCAAACACTGAAAAAAAGAAATAAACAAAAAACGGAAGATGTTTTCTGAAGGAAAACGCTTTTGCAATGAATTATCAGCAATCATAGCGCTTCAGAACGGATGAAATGAAACCAGCACGAACCAAACCAAAGGCTGAACTGCCATTGCACCAGGAAAACTACTACATAAGTATATAGATTTTGGCACGAAAAGTCAGCGATTATTCAAAACTGTAATAGATAGCAAGATCTGTCTGTACACTTGTGTCTTCTGGTACTTAACAACAACAATAAACAGACAGTTGTACTTCATTTTTGCTTCAGATGAATTGAATAAGATTATTGTTTTCCAAATTTAAAAAAGGATGCCGTCAATACACGATTAATGATATTAAACATATCTACATACAGATTAAAACGTTTAATTACTTAAAATAGATAAAATACAAGATCTTTCAGAGTGCCCAACATTCCCTCTTCAGGTAAAAAGAGCAGCGTTAGGACCAGACGCACGAATTTTATACACAAAATCACCAGATGTTAATGACGTAATGAGGTGAGTACACGCAGGCGTTTATCAAAGTCTCATAAACGATAACAGTATTAAATCGATACACACAGGTAATATAATCGAAATCGAATGAGTACAAAAGGAAATATATATATATATATATATATATATATATACTTAAGAGCAAAACTGAAGACTAAGGAAACAATTTTAATATATATATATATATATATACTGAAGAGCAAAACTGAAGACTAAGGAAAAACTTTAGAATTTAAAACGACAGTTGCAAAATAACCTGAAGATCAAAACGCGCAACGCAGCAGTTTTAAAAATTCAGAATTCACATTCTATTAAGAAGATACCTAAGCAAAAAAATACATATATAATTTTGACTCACACCAAGTACAACATAGAAAAGGTTATGTATCTACCGGTGTGAGTAAAAGGAGAAAAGATAAAAAAATAAAAATAAAACAACTGAATGTAGAAGGTGTCGAGAATACTGAGCCTTGGCTTTATCAAGGACCAGCAAAAACTCTGCATTTTCTCACTTCACAAAGACCTAGTTGGAAATGGGTTTCTGCAAGGCCATAGATGCAAGTAACATTCCCACCTAAAATAGTTTTAAAAATATATATATGTCATGTCCTCCGCAGAGTTGCATGACCTAGCACTAGTTAACAATTTCGCTTGCATCCATTAACCTTCCTGGCCCGACCCATGCTCTTCATCTGTTACTATTAAACAGAGAGAAGAAGATTAAAGAGAACTCAAGCTGTGAGAGTGACATAATAATTAGAAATAATTTTCAGCTATAACGAAATGCCAAGTTCGCCTGAGAGAGAATTTAAGCCGGAAAATCAATGCAAAAGAAATCCAAATTTTTACACTGCAATTTAAAAAAAGGAAATATTAATTTTTAAAAAACAGATTTTCGAAAGAAAACTTGAGTCTAAAACCCCTACTCTACAACTTATGACAGCACGAAAACGAGAATAAGTTAAAGACAATAATTAACTAAAGAAAACTTTGTGAAAGTTATATGCCTTAAACAGTTAGTTGCAATATGTACAAAGTATTTCAGCAGTGCTTTAAGTGCATAATTAATTAGTTATTAAGAACTTAACTACTTTGAAAATACAGCGCATAGAAAAGGAACAAGCTTAGCCATCTTCTGTTCCTAGGTACCCCAAAAGACGCGCAAAGTTACAAAGAAAAGAAAGAGTTAAAACCCGCAAAAATGTTAACAGACAAGCCAGTGCCTAAAAGCTGAAAAGCTAAAAAACAACAGAGAAAAAGTACATGAAGTACAAACATTGAACTTATAAAACCAGGACCCAAAAACAAGGAAGAGAGCTTACCTCTTGTGTGACAAAACTTTCTCCTCACAAGAGTAAAACAAGGCTGACCTCTTCTGCCACTCCCTAGTCGCTGGGGGGCAGAGAGGGTGGGGCTGACGGCCTCCTCAAACAGAAAGAAGCCAACTCGCGGAGATTTTAACCAGAGAAAAAAATATATAAACATAAGACTGTGGATCTGTATGATCAGAAAGAGCAGAATTAACTCTCCAGAATACATGAGAAATATTATAAAATACACGAGTAGTGTACTTAATAATCTTTGCATGTATTAAATCACCTTAGTGAGCTTCTATAGATTAATCAGAATCTTATTAATTTTAATGTTGGTTTTACTATTTTTAGTATAGCTATCCTAGTGATGAATAACTAGTTTTCTTTTTTATTTGTTTTTATTTTCTTTTATAACCAGATTTTTAAGCTTTTTTTTGTGATTTTGTTTATATTATTTAATTTTTTTGTTTTAATAGGACCTTCATATCCATAGCACTAAGGTTCCTTTAGGTAGTTAATAGGTATCCTCTAGCCAACTTCCTTACGGCTTTGATTGGTCAGAATCATATTATTAACTGTGTAGAAAATTAAAGCAGATCTGCCAACCTTACTCTATTATTCAGAATAATTTTTCTTAAAGTTCTTTTGATGAAAGAAGAAGGAATTTGGATTTCTTTTGCATTGATTTTCCGGCTTAAATTCTCTCTCAGGCGAACTTGGCATTTCGTTATAGCTGAAAATTATTTCTAATTATTATGTCACTCTCACAGCTTGAGTTCTCTTTAATCTTCTTCTCTCTGTTTAATAGTAACAGATGAAGAGCATGGGTCGGGCCAGGAAGGTTAATGGATGCAAGCGAAATTGTTAATTCTAGTGCTAGGTCATGCAACTCTGCGGAAGACATGACATATATATATTTTTTAAAACTATTTTAGGTGGGAATGTTACTTGCATCTATGGCCTTGCAGAAACCCATTTCCAACTAGGTCTTTGTGGAAGTGAGAAAATGCAGAGTTTTTGCTGGTCCTTGATAAAGCCAAGGCTCAGTATTCTCGACACCTTCTACATTCAGTTGTTTTATTTTATTTTTTTATCTTTTCTCCTTTTACTCACACAGGTAGATACATAACCTTTTCTATGTTGTACTTGGTGTGAGTCAAAATTATATATGTATTTTTTTGCTTAGGTATCTTCTTAATAGAATATATATAAATGAAAAGCTTAGGAATTTATTAGAGTATGGCTCTAAATTCAGACCTTCCTTCACAATTTCCAAAGAAAGGATTCTTGAGAGCTTCACTCAAGATGTTAATAGGTACATCGTAAAAATCAGTTTAACGTACAATCAGCCTATTGAGGCCTTCGCAGAATGGAAATATAATATAATCAATAGCTTCACCGGTGAGTTGGCAGGTCTGGACTTTTGTTTCGACAGAAATCTCTTTTTCTCTGGAGAAGCTAAAAGGTCACTCTCCAATCTACAAGACCAATTTATTTTTACCACTACGGATAAAGCTAGCAATAATTTTGCAATTATCTGTAAGAAGTTCTATTTTGAATTGTTAACTATGGAACTCAATAATAGAGTAACATACGAGCCCGTAAGTTATTCTACCAAGCAGTTAGAAAATCGGTTTAAGGCATTCTTCAAGAAACTTAAAATTCCACAAACTAGAAGATATGAGCCTGAATTTCCATTTCTTTTTGCAACGGTTAAGTTTCATAAGGATCCCGTGAAGTTCAGGTTCATAGCTAGTGGAGTAAGGAGTCATAAAAAGAAAATAGATCTTGCTTTTGAAGATGTCTTAAAGAAGGTTTTGAAACACATTAGAAACTGTTCTAACTTGATGTACAGAGATTTTTGGATAATTAATAATAATGCAGAAGTAATTTCTACTATACTCAAAGTTTGTCCCCCTAGATATTAATAGTTATGATTTTGAAAACCTATATACTAATCTGCCTCTATCAGATATAATCACTACCTTTAAAGAGCTGTATGCAGAATTTAAACTTAACCAATTTGTTGATGTAGGAACTTGGAACTCTTTTCTCAATTGCTGCATAAAAAATAACCATATCTTATATAATAATACTCTCTATAAGCAAGTGAACGGTATTCCCATGGGAACATCAACGTCCACAAATATCGCTAATCTATTCCTGTTCTTTAAGGAATATAAATTCATTAAAAATCACCCCACCTGCTCAGATAACTACCTTTACACTTTTAGATATATTGATGATCTGCTGTGTATCAATAATTCAGAAGTTATAAAGAGTGATTTTGATAATATCTATCCTAGCTCTCTTAACTTATGTAAAACCAACCACAGTAATCAGGAACTTGAGTTCCTAGACTTAAGCATTAAGCTCAACAGAGGTAACCCATCTATTAGCCTCTTTGATAAAAGAGTTAATTTTCTTTTCAAAGTAATTAAATATCTACACTGGAATAATAACATTTCAACCAAAGTAATTGAGAATGTACTAATTTCTCAGGTCCTAAGAATTTCAAGAATTTGCAGCAACAATTTGGACTTCAATTACCACATTAATATACTATTAGAAAGTTTTCTAGAGAACGAAATTCCTTCTTCTTTCATCAAAAGAACTTTAAGAAAAATTATTCTGAATAATAGAGTAAGGTTGGCAGATCTGCTTTAATTTTCTACACAGTTAATAATATGATTCTGACCAATCAAAGCCGTAAGGAAGTTGGTTAGAGGATGCCTATTAACTACCTAAAGGAACCTTAGTGCTATGGATATGACGGTCCTATTAAAACAAAAAATTAAATAATATAAACAAAATCACAAAAAAGCTTAAAAATCTGTTTATAAAAGAAAATAAAAACAAATAAAAAAGAAAACTAGTTATTCATCACTAGGATAGCTATACTAAAAATAGTAAAACCAACATTAAAATTAATAAGATTCTGATTAATCTATAGAAGCTCACTAAGGTGATTTAATACATGCAAAGATTATTAAATACACTGCTCGTGTATTTTATAATATTTCTCATGTATTCTGGAGAGTTAATTCTGCTCTTTCTGATCATACAGATCCACAGTCTTAAGTTTATATATTTTTTTTTTTCTCTGGTTAAAATCTCCGCGCGTTGGTTTCTTGCTGTATGAGGAGGCCATCAGCCCCACCCCCACTGCCCCCCAGCGTCTAGGGAGTGGCGGAAGAGGTCAGCCATGTTCTTCTCTTGTGAGGAGAAAAGTTTTTTGTCACACAAGAGGTAAGCTCTCTTCCTTGTTTTTGGGTTCTAGGTTTTATAAGTTCAATGTTTGTACTTCATGTACTTTTTCTCTGTCGTTTTTTAGCTTTTCAGCTTTTAGGCATTGGTTTGTCTGTTAACATTTTTGCGGGTTTTAACTCTTTCTTTTCTTTGTAACTTTGAGCGTCTTTTGGGGTACCTAGGAACAGAAGATGGCTAAGCTTGTTCCTTTTCTATGCGCTGTCTATGCGCTGTTTTTTCAAAGTAGTTAAGTTCTTAATAACTAATTAATTATGCACTTAAAGCACTGCTGAAATACTTTGTACATATTGCAACTAACTGTTTAAGGTATATAACTTTCACAAAGTTTTCTTTAGTTAATTATTATCTTTAACTTATTCTCGTTTTCGTGCTGTCATAAGTTGTAGAGTAGGGGGTTTCAGACTCAAGTTTTCTTTCAAAAATCTGTTCGTTAAAAATTAATATTTCCTTTTTTAATTGCAATGTAAAAATTTGGATTTCTTTTGCATTGATTTTCAGGTTTAAATTCTCTCTCAAACGAACTTGGCATTTCGTTATGGCTGAAAATCATTTCTAATTATTATGTCACTCTCACAGCTTGAGTTCTCTTTAATCTTCTTCTCTCTGTTTAATAGTAACAGATGAAGAGCATGGGTCGGGCCAGGAAGGTTAATGGATGCAAGCGAAATTGTTAACTAGTGCTAGGTCATGCAACTCTACGGAGGTTATGACATATATATTTTTTAAACTATTTTAGGTGGGAATGTTACTTGCATCTATGGCCTTGCAGAAACCCATTTCCAACTAGGTCTTTGTGGAAGTGAGAAAATGCAGAGTTTTTGCTGGTCCTTGATAAAGCCAAGGCTCAGTATTCTCGACACCTTCTACATTCAGTTGTTTTATTTTATTTTTTTATCTTTTCTCCTTTTACTCACACAGGTAGATACATAACCTTTTTTATGTTGTACTAGGTGTGAGTCAAAATTATATGTGTATTTTTTTGCTTAGGTATCTTCTTTATAGAATATATATATCATCATTGTCAACCATTATCAATCCACTGCTGGACGAAGGTCTCCCAAGTTTCCTCCACAACGGTCTGTCTTGTGCCAGTCTCCTCCATGTCACCCCCGCATACTTTCGAATTTCATCCACCCATCTCCCATGTGGTCTTCTTCTGGGTCTTTTCCTGTCCCTTGGAATCCAATCTAAAATTTCGGCTGTCCATCGATGATCTGTCCTTCTGGCAGTATGTCCAGCCCATTGCCATTTCAGGGATTTAACTCTGATCATGATGTCTTCCACTCTTGTCATTTTTCGGATCCACGAGTTCCTCTTCTTATCTCTCCTGGTTATACCAAGCATGCACCTCTCCATGCTTCTTTGAGTTGTCTGCAGCCTTTGTATGTCTCTTTTAGTTAAGGTCCACGTCTCTGCACCATATGTAAGCACTGGAAGGATGCATTGATCAAACACTTTTCTTTTAAGACATAATGGCATATTGCTCTTGAAAATTATGCTGTTTCTTCCAAAAGCTCTCCAGGCAAGTTTTGTACGCCGATTAATTTCTTCACCAATGTGACCCTCACTTGATATCTGCTGTCCAAGATAAACATACGTGTCTGTTATCTCCAGCTTTTCTCCATCAATCGATAAATCTTCATTTCTTGTAAAAGCATTGAACATCACTTTTGTCTTCTGAAAGTTCATTTTTAATCCCACTTCTTTACTCTTGTCAGCAAGTTCCTGGATCATACTCTGCAGCTCTGATGGGGTAGTTGCAAAAATGACTACATCATCAGCAAAACGAAGGTGGGTTAGATAATCTCCATTAATCTTTATCCCCTTGTTTTCCCAGCTCAGCAACTGAAAAACACCCTCCAATGTGGCATTAAAGAGCTTCGGAGATATGGTGTCACCTTGTCTCACTCCTTTCAATTTTTACGTGTGTTGTATTTTCAAACAGCCTAATCTTTGCACTTGCATTTTCATAGATGTTATTAATAATATTAATGTATGCATTTTCAATACCACAGGTTTTCAGAGCCATTGTAACTGATGATGGTTTCACCGAATCAAAGGCTTTTTCATAATCAATAAAAGCCATGCACAATGGAAGTTCATATTCCCTCGCTCTTTCAATTAGTTCTCTCAGTACGTGGATATGATCTATTGTGCTGTAGCCACTCCTGAATCCAGCTTGTTCTCTCGGTTGAGCCATGTCCAGTGTTACCTTCAAGCGGTGTGAAAGAACTTTAGTGAAGATTTTATAAACTACTGATAGGAGGCTGATAGGTCTGTAGTTTCCGAGATCCTCAATGTCACCTTTCTTATGTAGCAGGATCATTGTAGCGGTGTTCCAATCCTCAGGAATCTTTCCTTCATTAAGGCATCGAGTGAAAATTTGGGCGAGTACTGTTTCGATTTCTCCACTTGCTTCTTGTATGATGTCTACAGTAATTCCATCTTCTCCTGGAGCTTTTCCCCGCTTCATGTTCTTGATTGCATGTGCAACTTCTGCTGGAAGGACTGGAGGAACTCTGGTACTGGTATCTTTCATGATGTCTGGAGTGCATGTATCATCCCTTTCATATAATTTGGAGTAGAAATCTTTCACTCTTGTCAAAATTTCGCCTCTATTTCTTGTTACAGAACCATCTTCTTTTCTCAGTGCCATAATCTGTTTTCTTCCCTTACTGAGATGTCCCTTTGCTATCTTTAGGCTTTGGTTGTTTTCAATTGCTTTCCTCACTAGTTCCCAGTTGAATTTTCTTACGTCTTCAATGATACTTTTTCTTACTGTCTTGCATAGCTCTATATATTCCACTTTGGAAGTCACATCTTCTTTAGTTGTCCTCATCACTCTTCTTTTTGCATCAACATTTTCGTTTTTCCTGATAATTTGTTTACATGCAACTTGTTCTTAGACCCAGCTAATTTTGTTGCTGTTTCCATAAGAGCTTTGGTTACTTTTCTGTTAACTTCAGAGATGTCCACTTCTTCTGATGTTAGGCCTTCTAAAGCAGAGAACCTGTTCTTCAGTTCCAACTTGAAGGTATTATGGTGTTTTTTAAGGTTGGTTATGTCAATAGATTTTGTTTGTCTTATGAGCTTGCCACGTTCAAGTTTAGTGTTGAGGTGCATCTTACATCTCACCAATCTATGGTCACTACCTGTGTTGAACTTGTTTAGCACACTGCAGTCTTCTATGATGAATTTTTTGTTACACATAATAAAATCAATTTCACTTGTCGTCCCGTTTGGATGTCTCCATGTCCATTTCCTGTGTGGCTTTTTCTTGAAGAAGGAGTTCAAGATGAAAAACCCTTCTGCCTCTGCAAACTCAACGAGAGTATTTCCACGCTGGTTTCTGTTGCCGTGACCGAATTTACCTACTGAAGTTTCATTCTGTTGCCGTTGCCCTATTTTTGCATTGAAATCTCCCATAATTATTTTCAAGTGCTGCTTACCTTTATTATTTAGATGACAAATTTCCTCATAAAATTCTTCAATTTCTTCTTCAGGATGACTTGTGGTGGGTGCATAAGTTTGAATAATCTGAGCCTGGTATCTTTTCGAGAGTTGGATAACAAGTCGTGCAGCTCTGTCAGGAGGAACTTTCAACTTCTACAACTTTATCCTTCAGTTTCTTGTTTATTATAAATCCAACACCACTAGTTCTGCCAGTATCTGTCCCACGATAGTAGAAGAGATGTCCACTTTTCAGTTCGATGAGATCTTCTCCTTTTCTCCTTACCTCACTTAGCCCCACGATGTCCCAGTTGATCCTTTGTAGTTCCTCTTCCAATTCAAGAAGCCTTGAATCAGAAGATAGGAGCGTCCATTGTACGTAGCCAAGGTCAGCATCAGATGGCAGCCTAGTCCGGTCCTCCGGGGATTCTTAGCACCCTCTGCCTTCATGTCGCACTGGCCGCTGCCTTGGCCAGGTACATTCCAGCTGCCGGAGACTGAGGGCCAAGATTTAAGTTGTGGAATCATTTTGGAGGGGTTTGGCCATAACTCACCACGCTGGCCAAGCGGGTTGGTGAGTGTGGGATAGAATTTCCTCTAATCCCGATGGTATAGTTATACCGCTATTGGCGGTCGTCAGAGCCCCTTTAGTGGGAACAGGATGCACCACGAGAAGGCGGGGTTGACATTTGTCAAGGAGAGGCTGTGATGTTACGCATCACCTGACCTTACATCCCGAATATATATATATATATATATATACTTAAGAGCAAAACTGAAGACTAAGGAAAAACTTTAGAATTTAAAACGAAGGTTGCAAAATAACCTGAAGATCAAAACGCGCAACGCAGCAGTTTTGAAAATTCAGAATTCACATTCTATAAAGAAGATACCTAAGCAAAAAAATACAGATATAATTTTGACTCACACCTAGTACAACATAGAAAAGGTTATGTATCTACCTGTGTGAGTAAAAGGAGAAAAGATAAAAAAATAAAATAAAACTACTGAATGTAGAAGGTGTCGAGAATACTGAGCCTTGGCTTTATCAAGGACCAGCAAAAACTCTGCATTTTCTCACTTCCACAAAGACCTAGTTGGAAATGGGTTTCTGCAAGGCCATAGATGCAAGTAACATTCCCACCTAAAATAGTTTAAAATATATATATATGTCATGTCCTCCGTAGAGTTGCATGACCTAGCACTAGTTAACAATTTCGCTTGCATCCATTAACCTTACTGGCCCGACCCATGCTCTTCATCTGTTACTATTAAACAGAGAGAAGAAGATTAAAGAGAACTCAAGCTGTGAGAGTGACATAATAATTAGAAATGATTTTCAGCCATAACGAAACGCCAAGTTCGTTTGAGAGAGAATTTAAACCTGAAAATCAATGCAAAAGAAATCCAAATTTTTACATTGCAATTAAAAAAGGAAATATTAATTTTTAACGAACAGATTTTTGAAAGAAAACTTGAGTCTAAAACCCCTACTCTACAACTTATGACAGCACGAAAACGAGAATAAGTTAAAGATAATAATTAACTAAAGAAAACTTTGTGAAAGTTATATACCTTAAACAGTTAGTTGCAATATGTACAAAGTATTTCAGCAGTGCTTTAAGTGCATAATTAATTAGTTATTAAGAACTTAACTACTTTGAAAAAACAGCGCATAGAAAAGGAACAAGCTTAGCCATCTTCTGTTCCTAGGTACCCCAAAAGACGCTCAAAGTTACAAAGAAAAGAAAGAGTTAAAACCCGCAAAAATGTTAACAGACAAACCAACGCCTAAAAGCTGAAAAGCTAAAAAACAACAGAGAAAAAGTACATGAAGTACAAACATTGAACTTATAAAACCTAGAACCCAAAAACAAGGAAGAGAGCTTACCTCTTGTGTGACAAAAACTTTTCTCCTCACAAGAGAAGAACATGGCTGACCTCTTCCGCCACTCCCTAGTTGCTGGGGGGCAGTGAGGGTGGGGCTGATGGCCTCCTCATACAGCAAGAAACCAACGCGCGGATATTTTAACCAGAGAAAAAAATATATATAAACTTAAGACTGTGGATCTGTATGATCAGAAAGAGCAGAATTAACTCTCCAGAATACATGAGAAATATTATAAAATACACGAGCAGTGTATTTAATAATCTTTGCATGTATTAAATCACCTTAGTGAGCTTCTATAGATTAATCAGAATCTTATTAATTTTAATGTTGGTTTTACTATTTTTAGTATAGCTATCCTAGTGATGAATAACTAGTTTTCTTTTTTATTTGTTTTTATTTTCTTTTATAAACAGATTTTTAAGCTTTTTTGTGATTTTGTTTATATTATTTAATTTTTTGTTTTGATAGGACCGTCATATCCATAGCACTAAGGTTCCTTTAGGTAGTTAATATGCATCCTCTAGCCAACTTCCTTACGGCTTTGATTGGTCAGAATCATATTATTAACTGTGTAGAAAATTAAAGCAGATCTGCCAACCTTACTCTATTATTCAGAATAATTTTTCTTAAAGTTCTTTTGATGAAAGAAGAAGGAATTTCGTTCTCTAGAAAACTTTCTAATAGTATATTAATGTGGTAATTGAAGTCCAAATTGTTGCTGCAAATTCTTGAAATTCTTAGGACCTGAGAAATTAGTACATTCTCAATTACTTTGGTTGAAATGTTATTATTCCAGTGTAGATATTTAATTACTTTGAAAGGAAAATTAACTCTTTTATCAAAGAGGCTAATAGATGGGTTACCTCTGTTGAGCTTAATGCTTAAGTCTAGGAACTCAAGTTCCTGATTACTGTGGTTGGTTTTACATAAGTTAAGAGAGCTAGGATAGATATTATCAAAATCACTCTCTATAACTTCTGAATTATTGATACACAGCAGATCATCAATATATCTAAAAGTGTAAAGGTAGTTATCTGAGCAGGTGGGGTGATTTTTAATGAATTTATATTCCTTAAAGAACAGGAATAGATTAGCGATATTCGTGGACGTTGATGTTCCCATGGGAATACCGTTCACTTGCTTATAGAGAGTATTATTATATAAGATATGGTTATTTTCTATGCAGCAATTGAGATAAGAGTTCCAAGTTCCTACATTAACAAATTGGTTAAGTTTAAATTCTGCATACAGCTCTTTAAAGGTAGTGATTATATCTGATAGAGGCAGATTAGTATATAGGTTTTCAAAATCATAACTATTAATATCTAGGGGACAAACTTTGAGTATAGTAGAAATTACTTCTGCATTATTATTAATTATCCAAAAATCTCTGTACATCAAGTTAGAACAGTTTCTGTACATCAAGTTAGAACAGGTTAACCTTTTCTATGTTGTACTAGGTGTGAGTCAAAATTATATCTGTATTTTTTTGCTTAGGTATCTTCTTTATAGAATATATATATATATATATATATATATATATATATATATATATATATATATATATATATATATATATCCTTCTGGCAGGAAAAGACCCAGAAGAAGACCACATGGGAGATGGGTGGATGAAATTCGAAAGTATGCAGGGGTGACATGGAGGAGACTGGCACAAGACAGACCGTTGTGGAGGAAACTTGGGGAGACCTTCGTCCAGCAGTGGATTGATAATGGTTGACAATGATGATGATGATGATATATATATATATATATATATATATTATTATTATTATTGTCAACCATTATCAATCCACTGCTGGACGAAGGTCTCCTCAAGTTTCCTCCACAACGGTCTGTCTTGTGCCAGTCTCCTCCATGTCACCCCTGCATACTTTCGGAATTTCATCCACCCATCTCCCCATGTGGTCTTCTTCTGGGTCTTTTCCTGTCCCTTGGAATCCAATCTAAAATTTCGGCTGTCCATCGATGATCTGTCCTTCTGGCAGTATGTCCAGCCCATTGCTATTTCAGGGATTTAACTCTGATCATGATGTCTTCCACTCTTGTCATTTTTCGGATCCACGAGTTCCTCTTCTTATCTCTCCTGGTTACACCAAGCATGCACCTCTCCATGCTGCTTTGAGTTGTCTGCAGCCTTTGTATGTCTCTTTTAGTTAAGGTCCACGTCTCTGCACCATACGTAAGCACTGGAAGGATGCATTGATCAAACACTTTTCTTTTAAGACATAATGGCATATTGCTCTTGAAAACTATGCTGTTTCTTCCAAAAGCTCTCCAGGCAAGTTTTGCATACGCCGATTAATTTCTTCATCAATGTGACCCTCACTTGATATCTGCTGTCCAAGATAAACGTACGTGTCCGTTATCTCCAGCTTTTCTCCATCAATCGATAAATCTTCATTTCTTGTAAAAGCATTGAACATCACTTTTGTCTTCTGAAAGTTCATTTTTAATCCCACTTCTTTACTCTTGTCAGCAAGTTCCTGGATCATACTCTGCAGCTCTGATGGGGTAGTTGCAAAAATGACTATGTCATCAGCAAAACGAAGGCGGGTTAGATAATCTCCATTAATCTTTATCCCCTTGTTTTCCCAGCTCAGCGACTGAAAAACACCCTCCAATGTGGCATTAAAGAGCTTCGGAGATATGGTGTCACCTTGTCTCACTCCCTTTCCAATTTTTACGTGTGTTGTATTTTCAAACAGCCGAATCTTTGCACTTGCATTTTCATAGATGTTATTAATAATATTAATGTATGCATCTTCAATACCGCAGGTTTTCAGAGCCATTGTAACTGCTGATGGTTTCACCGAATCAAAGGCTTTTTCATAATCGATAAAAGCCATGCACAATGGAAGTTCATATTTCGCTCTTTCAATTAGTCTCTCAGCACGTGGATATGATCTATTGTGCTAGCCACTCCTGAATCCAGCTTGTTCTCTCGGTTGAGCCATGTCCAGTGTTACCTTCAAGCGGTGTGAAAGAATTTTAGTGAAGATTTTATAAACTACTGATAGGAGGCTGATAGGTCTGTAGTTCCTAAGATCCTCAATGTCACCTTTCTTATAGCAGGATCATTGTAGCGGTGTTCCAATCCTCAGGAATCTGTCCTTCATTAAGGCATCGAGTGAAAATTTGGGCGAGTACTGTTTCGATTTCTCCACTTGCTTCTTGTATGATGTCTACAGTAATTCCATCTTCTCCTGGAGCTTTTCCCCGCTTCATGTTCTTGATTGCATGTGCAACTTCTGCTGGAAGGACTGAGGAACTCTGGTTTGGTATCTTTCATGATGTCTGGAGTGCATGTATCATCCCTTTCATATAATTTGGAGTAGAAATCTTCACTCTTGTCAAAATTTCGCCTCTATTTCTTGTTACAGAACCATCTTCTTTTCTTCAGTGCCATAATCTGTTTTCTTCCCTTACTGAGATGTCCCTTTGCTATCTTTAGGCTTTGGTTGTTTTCAATTGCTTTTCACTAGTTTCACAGTTGAATTTTCTTACGTCTTCAGTGATACTTTTTCTTGCTGTCTTGCATAGCTCTATATTCTTCCACTTTGGAAGTCACATCTTCTTTAGTTGTCCTGATCTCTCTTCTTTTTGCATCAACATTTTCGTTTTTCCTGATAATTTATTTACATGCAACTTGCTCTTAGACCCAGCTAATTTTGTTGCTGTTTCCATAAGCAGCTTTGGTTTACTTTTCTGTTAACTTCAGAGATGTCCACTTCTTCTGATGTTAGGCCTTCTAAAGTAGAGAACCTGTTCTTCAGTTCCAACTTGAAGGTATTATGGTGTTTTTTAAGGTTGGTTATGTCAATAGATTTTGTTTGTCTTATGAGCTTGCCACGTTCAAGTTTAGTGTTGAGGTGCATCTTACATCTCACCAATCTATGGTCACTACCTGTGTTGAACTTGTTTAGCACACTGCAGTCTTCTATGACGAATTTTTTGTTACACATAATAAAATCAATTCACTTGTCGTCCCATTTGATGTCTCCATGTCCATTTCCTGTGTGGCTTTTTCTTGAAGAAGGAGTTTAAGATGAAAAACCCTTCTGCCTCTGCAAAAGAGTATTTCCACGCTGGTTTCTGTTGCCGTGACCGAATTTACCTACTGAAGTTTCATTCTGTTGCCGTTGCCCTATTTTTGCATTGAAATCTCCCATAATTATTTTCAAGTGCTGCTTACCTTTATTATTTAGATGACAAATTTCCTCATAAAATTTTCAATTTCTTCTTCAGGATGACTTGTGGTGGGTGCATAAGTTTGAATAATCTGAGTTTCCTGGTATCTTTTCGAGAGTTGGATAACAAGTCGTGCAGCTCTGTCAGAGGAACTTTCAACTTCTACAACTTTATCCTTCAGTTTCTTGTTTATTATAAATCACACCACTAGTTCTGCCAGTATCTGTCCCACGATAGTAGAAGAGATGTCCACTTTTTCAGTTCGATGAGATCTTCCCCTTTTTCCTTACCTCACTTAGACGATGTCCCACTTGATCCTTTGTAGTTCCTCTTCCAATTCAAGAAGCCTTGAATCAGAAGATAGGGAGCGTCCATTGTACGTAGCCAAGGTCAGCATCAGATGGCAGACTAGTCCGGTCCTCCGGGGATTCTTAGCACCCTATGCCTTCATGTCGCACTGGCCGCTGCCTTGGCCAGGTTCATTCCAGCTGCCGGAGACTGAGGGCCAAGATTTAAGTTGTGGAATCATTTTGGAGGGGTTTGGATATAACTCACCACGATATATATATATATATATATATATATATATATATATATATATATATATATAAGGGATGTAAGGTCAGGTGATGCGTAACATCAGAGCCTCTCCTTGACAAATGTCAACCCCGCCTTCTCGTGGTGCATCCTGTTCCCACTAAAGGGGCTCTGACGACCGCCAATAGCGGTATAACTATACCATCGGGATTAGAGGAAATTCTATCCCACACTCACCAACCCGCTTGGCCAGCGTGGTGAGTTATGGCCAAACCCCTCCAAAATGATGCCACAACTTAAATCTTGGCCCTCAGTCTCCGGCAGCTGGAATGTACCTGGCCAAGGCAGCGGCCAGTGCGACATGAAGGCAGAGGGTGCTAAGAATCCCCGGAGGACCGGACTAGGCTGCCATCTGATGCTGACCTTGGCTACTTACAATGGACGCTCCCTATCTTCTGATTCAAGGCTTCTTGAATTGGAAGAGGAATTACAAAGGATCAAGTGGGACATCGTGGGGCTAAGTGAGGTAAGGAGAAAAGGAGAAGATCTCATCGAACTGAAAAGTGGACATCTCTTCTACTATCGTGGGACAGATACTGGCAGAACTAGTGGTGTTGGATTTATAATAAACAAGAAACTGAAGGATAAAGTTGTAGAAGTTGAAAGTTCCTCTGACAGAGCTGCACGACTTGTTATCCAACTCTCGAAAAGATACCAGGCTCAGATTATTCAAACTTATGCACCCACCACAAGTCATCCTGAAGAAGAAATTGAAGAATTTTATGAGGAAATTTGTCATCTAAATAATAAAGGTAAGCAGCACTTGAAAATAATTATGGGAGATTCCAATGCAAAAATAGGGCAAACGGCAACAGAATGAAACTTCAGTAGGTAAATTCGGTCACGGCAACAGAAACCAGCGTGGAAATACTCTCGTTGAGTTTGCAGAGGCAGAAGGGTTTTTCATCTTGAACTCCTTCTTCAAGAAAAAGCCACACAGGAAATGGACATGGAGACATCCAAATGGGACGACAAGTGAAATTGATTTTATTATGTGTAACAAAAAATTCGTCATAGAAGACTGCAGTGTGCTAAACAAGTTCAACACAGGTAGTGACCATAGATTGGTGAGATGTAAGATGCACCTCAACACTAAACTTGAACGTGGCAAGCTCATAAGACAAACAAAACCTATTGACATAACCAACCTTAAAAACACCATAATACCTTCAAGTTGGAACTGAAGAACAGGTTCTCTGCTTTGGAAGGCCTAACATCGGAAGAAGTGGACATCTCTGAAGTTAACAGAAAAGTAACCAAAGCTCTTATGGAATCAGCAACAAAATTAGCTGGGTCTAAGAACAAGTTGCATGTAAACAAATTATCAGGAAAAACAAAAATGTTGATGCAAAAAAGAAGAGAGATGAGGACAACTAAAGAAGATGTGACTTCCAAAGTGGAATATATAGAGCTATGCAAGACAGTAAGAAAAAGTATCACTGAAGACGTAAGAAAATTCAACTGTGAACTAGTGAGGAAAGCAATTGAAAACAACCAAAGCCTAAAGATAGCAAAGGGACATCTCAGCAAGGGAAGAAAACAGATTATGGCACTGAGAAAAGAAGATGGTTCTGTAACAAGAAATAGAGGCGAAATTTTCACAAGAGTGAAAGATTTCTACTCCAAATTATATGAAAGGGATGATACATGCACTCCAGACATCATGAAAGATACCAGTACCAGAGTTCCTCCAGTCCTTCCAGCAGAAGTTGCACATGCAATCAAGAACATGAAGCGGGGAAAAGCTCCAGGAGAAGATGGAATTACTGTAGACATCATACAAGAAGCAAGTGGAGAAATCGAAACAGTACTCGCCCAAATTTTCACTCGATGCCTTAATGAAGGAAAGATTCCTGAGGATTGGAACACCGCTACAAATGATCCTGCTACATAAGAAAGGTGACATTGAGGATCTCGGAAACTACAGACCTATCAGCCTCCTATCAGTAGTTTATAAAATCTTCACTAAAGTTCTTTCACACCGCTTGAAGGTAACACTGGACATGGCTCAACCGAGAGGACAAGCTGGATTCAGGAGTGGCTACAGCACAATAGATCATATCCACGTACTGAGAGAACTAATTGAAAGAGCGAGGGAATATGAACTTCCATTGTGCATGGCTTTTATCGATTATGAAAAAGCCTTTGATTCGGTGAAACCATCAGCAGTTACAATGGCTCTGAAAACCTGCGGTATTGAAGATGCATACATTAATATTATTAATAACATCTATGAAAATGCAAGTGCAAAGATTCGGCTGTTTGAAAATACAACACACATAAAAATTGGAAAGGGGAGTGAGACAAGGTGACACCATATCTCCGAAGCTCTTTAATGCCACATTGGAAAATGTCTTTCAATCACTGAACTGGGAAAACAAAGGGATAAAGATTAATGGAGATTATCTAACCCACCTTCGTTTTGCTGATGACGTAGTCATTTTTGCAACTACCCCATCAGAGCTGCAGGGTATGATCCAGGAACTTGCTGACAAGAGTAAAGAAGTGGGATTAAAAATGAACTTTCAGAAGACAAAGTGATGTTCAATGCTTTTACAAGAAATGAAGATTTATCGATTGATGGAGAAAAGCTGGAGATAACAGACACGTACGTTTATCTTGGACAGCAGATATTAAGTGAGGGTCACATTGATGAAGAAATTAATCGGCGTACAAAACTTGCCTGGAGAGCTTTTGGAAGAAACAGCATAATTTTCAAGAGCAATATGCCATTATGTCTTAAAAGAAAAGTGTTTGATCAATGCATCCTTCCAGTGCTTACGTATGGTGCAGAGACGTGGACCTTAACTAAAAGAGACATACAAAGGCTGCAGACAACTCAAAGAATCATGGAGAGGTGCATGCTTGGTGTAACCAGGAGAGATAAGAAGAGGAACTCGTGGATCCGAAAATGACAAGAGTGGAAGACATCATGATCAGAGTTAAATGCCTGAAATGGCAATGGGCTGGACATACTGCCAGAAGGACAGATCATCGATGGACAGCTGAAATTTTAGATTGGATTCCAAGGGACAGGAAAAGACCCAGAAGAAGACCACATGGGAGATGGGTGGATGAAATTCGAAAGTATGCAGGGGTGACATGGAGGAGACTGGCACAAGACAGACCGTTGTGGAGGAAACTTGGGGAGACCTTCGTCCAGCAGTGGATTGATAATGGTTGACAATGATGATGATGATATATATAACAATAGATAATGGAATAAATATACCTACATCATCAATGAGTCCACATCCAGCGAAATAATCCTGTCCATTGCATCGGAATAAAGCGCGGGGAATCATCGTTGCAACAACGAGGACCATAGGCGTGTGTATACAAACTTTCAGTCAATAACAGAAATCTACGCGTAAATGGTGATGCCGAAGCACCAACCGGTTCCAGTCCGGGTAGTGGGTACCAAAATTGGCAATGCGAGCAAGTGAAGTGGTCTCAAAAGTTATTCTTAATACAGTACTCGTGTTCGGCAATTCTCGTGCGTAGGGGACGCATGGTAGATCCTACGTAAGAGAGTTCAACAGCCGAATCGTCCAAAGGTCTTAATGGGATGCAATACACACCCTGTCGATTCAACACAGGAACACAAGCATGATCTTCTTTACTAATGACATGATGAGCATTGCATCCCATTAAGACCTTTGGACGATTCGGCTGTTGAACTCTCTTACATACGATCTGCGTCCTCTACGCGCGAGAATTGCCAAACACAAGTATTCTATAAGAATAACTTTGAAACTACTTCACTTGCTTGCATTGTCAATTCTGGTACTAACCGGACTGGAACCAGGTTGGTGCTTCGGCATCACCATTTACGCGTAGATTTCTGTTATTGACTGAAAGTTTGTATATACACGCCTATGGTCCTCGTTGTTGCAACGATGATTCCCCAAGCTTTATTCCGATACAATGGACAGTATTATTTCGCCGGATGTGGACTCGTTGATCATGTATGTATCATCATCATCATCATCATTATCAACCATTATCAATCCACTGCTGGATGAAGATCTCCCCAAGTTTCTTCCACAACGGTCTGTCGTGTGCCAGTCTCCTCCATGTTACTCCTACATTCGAATATCATCCACCCATCTCCCATGTGGTCTTCTTCTGGGTCTTTTCCTGTCCCTTGGAATCCAATCTAAAATTTCGGTTGTCCATCGATGGTATGTTTTTCTGGCAGTATGTCCAGCCCATTGCCATTTCACGGATTTAACTCTGATCATGATGTCTTCCACTCTTGTCATTTTTCGGATCCACGAGTTCCTCTTCTTATCTCTCCTGGTTACACCAAGCATGCACCTCTCCATGATTCTTTGAGTTGTCTGCAGGCTTTGTATGTCTCTTTTAGTTAAGGTCCACGTCTCTGCACCATACGTAAGCACTGGAAGGATGCATTGATCAAACACTTTTCTTTTAAGACATAATGGCATATTGCTCTTGAAAATTATGCTGTTTCTTCCAAAAGCTCTCCAGGCAAGTTTTGTACGCCGATTAATTTCTTCATCAATGTGACCCTCACTTGATATCTGCTGTCCAAGATAAACGTACGTGTCTGTTATCCCCAGCTTTTCTCCATCAATCGATAAATCTTCATTTCTTGTAAAAGCATTGAACATCACTTTTGTCTTCTGGAAGTTCATTTTCAATCCCACTTCTTTACTCTGGTCAGCAAGTTCCTGGATCATACTCTGCAGCTATGATGGGGTAGTTGCAAAAATGACTACGTCATCAGAAAAACGAAGGTGAGTTAGGTAATCTCCATTAATCTTTTGAGTAGGAGGAAATGTCAACGGGGGGGGGGGGGGGTTGATGGGTTTCTAAATTACTATGTGTGTACTCTTCATTTCTGGTGAAGGGGGGACGATAGGAAGGGGGTGGGTATGTTTGGAACTTGGTACCGTGTTGCATTGTGGGCAATGGTGGGCTATATATATCTGATGGGCGGTGCTTGTCCTGTGGCACTCGGGCCAGTAGATGGAGACACGTGGTCTCCGAAAGCGCTAGCTTTCTGCAAGGTTTTTAGTCTGTAAATAAATGTTTTTAGTTTGCAGTTTGGAAACTTGGTGTTTTTATCCTACGGTGAGACAGCTTAGATTTATATTACTATTACTAATCTTTATCCCTTTGTTTTCCCAGTTCAGTGATTGAAAGACATTTTCCAATGTGGCATTAAAAAGCTTGGGAGATATGGTGTCACCCCTTGTCTCACACCTTTTCCAATTTTTATGTGTGTTGCATTTTCAAAAAGCCGAATCTTTGCACTTGCATTTTCATAGATGACATTAATAATATTAGTGTATGCATCTTCAATTACCGCAGGATTTCAAAGCCATTGTAACTGCCGATGGTTTCGCCGAATCAGTTACAATGGCTTTGACTGATTCTGTGAAACCATCAGCAGTTACAATGGCTTTGAAATTATGCGGTATTCTATTATCTATTGTGATATATATTTCTGATTTTTCCTTTTGCACTCATTCGATTACGATTATACAGTATTACATGTGTGTACCAATTTAATACTGTTATCGATTATGAGACTGATTCACGCCTGCGTGTACTCACCTTTTTACGTACTTCAAGATCTAGCGCCGCCCCGGTGGCGCAGTGGTCTAAGCGATGGCCTCTGATCATTCGTCCGAACGGGGTCCGGGTTCGAATCCCGGTGAGGCATGGATGTTGTGTTTGTCTTACGGCACTGGCTCTCTCCCTTCCCTGGAACCAGTGACCCTAAATTAGGGACGGGCGACTGCTTATAGCCCATTGAGTTGCTCACGGTGGTCGTTAAACCTCCAATAAAAAAAAAAAAAAGATCTAGTGATTTTGTGTACAAAATTCGTGCGTCTGGTCCTAACCGTTGGTCTTTTTACCAGAGGATGGAGTGCTGAGCAATCTGAAAGATCTTGTATTCTATTTATTTTAAGTAATTAAACGTTTTAATCTGTGCGTAGATATGTATCATTAATCGTGTATTGACGGCATCATTTTTTCAATTAGAAGATAGCACGATAATTTTTACTTTGTCTTCCAAAGTTGGCCAAACTGTTTACACGTATACTCATACATTAAATAAGTCTGTGTGTGTGGGGGGGGGGTGATGCACACAGCTTGACCGACTGTTCAAGGCACTGATATTCACAATGTTTGCGTTGTTTTTTTTTTATTGGAGGTTTAATTAACGACCACCGTGAGCAACTCAATGGGCTATGCACTGTTAAAAAATATTTTGTGGTAGGCTGCACCAAAAAAGTGGTGCTATACCAGCTGCACCACTTTTTTAGAAAAGATATACCATTCTGTAGTGCAAAATAAACTCCAAAGCATTGTGCAACCTTGTAACCATAACGTGGTGAAGAGTTGAACCACGTTGTTGGGTTTCGTTTGCAAAACATGATGGTGCACCTTTTCTCAATGAGTGGTGCAGCTGGACTAGCACCACTTTTTGGTGCAACCTACCACAAAAATTTTTACAGTGCAAACAGCTGCCCGTCCCTAATTTAGGGCCACTGACTCCAGGGAAGGAAGAGATCCAGTGCCGTAAGACAGACACAACATCCATGCCTCACGGGATCCGAACCCAGACCCCATCTCTGACGAATGGTCATACGCCAGAGCTTAGACTACTCCACCGGGAACGTTTTGAGCATTTCAATGCGGCTTGGCCAACTGTTCCAGAAACTAAACAGGGTGTCTACCATTTTCAGGAGACTCAATTTCTTGACCTTTTAATGACTTTTACGGGACATTTCCTAACCCTAAAGCTAAGTTTTCCCCACTATTCTTTCTGTCAATAGTGGTGGAGTTTGGACATTTTAATTAATTAAATTTAAAATCTGAAGATATAATTAAGAAATTAGAAGAGTAAATTAAGTATATAAAATGATTTCTAAAAAGTTAAAATCAATAGCAATTTTTTTACCAATAAGCTTGAATTTAGTGAAAAACTCAAAATATCGCACTATAAAGAATTACTTGTAACCGGGAAGCATGCGCGTTACATAAAAGTACGTTAAGCTAGTATAGAAAGTATGTTATAAAGGTTTAAGACTTATCAACAATTAAAATTAATAGCAATTTATTTCAATTTTTGATAACATTATTTACTCAGCAAATAAATGCTATCAAAACAGCTTCACACTTTTGCACAAAGTATCCGAACGTATACACAAGTGAAGAACTGCACTCAATATCAGCGCCACACTTATCAATTTTATTTACAAGCTGTTCTATTATTTTGAAAGTTTTATCGAGAATGTCTGTTAGAGTAGGTTTTCTTTAGTAATTTATTCAACTGAGCTTTCTTATGAGCCACTTTCCTTCACCATGTTTCCAGTTCAATAAAGTGTTACAGAGATTTTATACAGGGTTTTAGGATTTCATATAAAATCTCAAAATGCAAACTTTTTCCATCTCGTGATTCCATTCCTTTGTCTCCACAAAGCGTGAGAGAAATTTCTCAGACTCAGTTCCCCATTAGACACGGGATGCACGGTTACTTACTAAGACGACATTCTGTCTAAGATTAGTATATGCACATTGTTTGTTGAATGGAGATTAACTCTATCACGCCTCTTTTGATGCTTTTCAGGTTTCAATTTCAATGAGGCCGACGAATGACTAGCCCCTCACATTTTACTTTGAGGCTTAAGATTTACCGAAAAGCGGTGTGGCTGTTTCTCTCGGGGAACATTAGGATATGTTTCAGGGCATTTCTTGGAGACAAGTGAAGGAGGCCATGGACAGTTGTCTCTAGGTTTAGGAAGTGAGCGGTCACGGGATGTGATTGCCCGAGGGTAGGTTACATAAGAGTATGGTCTGTTATGTGGGGTGGCTAAGACCATTTCATAGAGTTTGAAAGCTTAGTTACTAACTCACCAGAATCATATTTATTATGTCCACTTTTTCCTGTAATTTTATGGATTTCTGTGACATTTTACCAATATTTCACTTTCAGCACCACTTTTTCTTTTATTGGAAGACATTTTTACAAGAATGCCCTTAGTAAATCAATAAAAAAGCAATACCAATGAGAATTCCTCCTCTTTTAATCAGAGAAGCCAGAAACAAGTGTAGCGTAAACAAAGATTTCTAGACTTCAAAGTATGCGGCTTCCAATTGGTGGAAATCTTTAGCGTGGTGTTAATAAGTTATGTCGGGAATGGGTAAAAAAAACTATTGTACATACGTTATAGCGAACATTCATTAAGTAGACATGTAAGGCTTGGTATTACTGTGCATAAATAAAACTAAAAAAATGTTATCTATCAAACACTTCCTCATTGGATAACATTTAGCCTCAAGGGCACTAATGAAGAGCTTTAACAATCCAAAAACAATGCATGGCATAGCTTTAGCTCTGCAATTTGTTTGTATGTGTATGCTGCTTTAATTTCTGTTTCTATTGCATTAATCTTCTTCAGCCTGTTCCAATAACTTTTTCTTTCTTTCAGTTTTTTAATTCTTCTCACAGCACATCTGATTTCCTTTTTCTTTCTCTGCTTGCTGACTTTTCTGTTTTCTTAATGCTTCTTTACATTTGATGCAGCATTTAGTTTTATTATTTTGAATATATGTTGAATATGTGGCCTGATTATTATTTTTTTAATATAATTTAATTCTGTCCATCTACTTTACGCTTAGTACATTTGTACAGATTTTTCGGGTGAAATTTCATCAAGAAGTACTCAAAACTCAAACCTATGGTTAGGCCTTTATTTTTATTTATTTATTTTTATGCCTAGCCTAGGCCTATTAAAATTTTTGAAAGTGTGATATTTTTGTGTCTGTCTACTCAACATGCAGTAATTTATGCCAATTTTTACAGCGCAATTCCATCAGGAAGAACCGAAATCTGCAGTTAAGCTATTTTTTTTACCTAGCCTAGGCCTGATTAAATATTTTGAAAAAAATGAAACAATTCTCCAAAAGAGTAGAAGTACACTAACTGACATTCGGAAAATTATACAGACGTAATTTTAAATGCCCATACATCTATCTCTTTATACTGTTTTGGTAAAACGTGAACAAAAAATAAAACAAGATGACACCGAATTTTGGGTTGTAATGAGCACGTCTTGAACCTTTTCTGATGCGAATTAAATGTATCAAAGTTATTCAAAGCCAATGCAACCGTTTAGAAAAATATCAACCAAATTTCTTCAATTGATAAAACATCCAGAAATAGAAAACAGCTACTTACGTCCAGCAGTAGCTAAAAAGTATGTAACGAAAATTAACAAACTGTGCATAAAAAGTTTCTCACAGCAGAAGGAAGGTATCGGAGACAGATTTTCAAATCGAACAGTTAAAAGAGAGAAAGAAAGAAAGAAATATGACAACTCTAAGCCTAATGGGAAAGTAAAAAAATATATTCACGGAAAAAACTTTGCTCGTTTAACAAAAAAGAACTTTTCAAATATGTCTCCCACAAAAGAGACAGCGAGAAAAAGGTATTGACCTTTATGAACCCTAGCGGGAATTATGTGCATTGTTTAAAGAGGATAATGCACCACATCTCTATTGTTGAGAATGGCATACAATAAAAATAAGAATTTCTCAATAGATTTTTTGGAAGCGGAGATACAGCTGCAAGCAGAAGTACATAAGCACCACCTAGTGGCAGAACTGTGAACTATAAAACTCCTCAAATACTAACCTAAAGTGTCCCACAAGGTAAATAGCATCCGGTGCTGAAAGAATTTCTTAAATCATACATTTAGAAGCAGAGATATTAAGAAAAACAGATTAAACATTGGAATCCCTAGCGACGAAATTGGGCATTATTTTGGGAAGAAAATACACACAGCGTTTTCATAGTTAGTAGTATCTGACAGAAAAAGAATCTTTTATATCGTGTTTTTAGTTCCACAAACATTGCTTTAAACGAAAATGTGAGCTTACGCCCTCTAATGGCAGACTTGTGCGTTAAGAAAAATTTGAAATTATATGAGAAACATTTCGCAGCAGAAACACTCCGCAAAAAAGAAAGAATTTTTCAACTCAGATGCTTAGAAGCAGGGATGTTGACAAAAATAAGGTATACGTCTCCTGGCGGGAAAACTATGCCCTATTTTAAGCAGGAGGTGTTCTCAAAACGTTTTCCGAGGTGAGCGGTATCGGTCTACGAAAGAACTTTTTCAGTCGACTTTTTCAGAAGCTTGGATTTTGCTGCAAATACATCAGAAGTAGAATAAATGCTTAAGCCCCTGGTGGCCAAACCATACTTTATTCAAATTTAGAAATTATATGCAAAACATTTCTCATCAGGAACAATATCCAATGCAGAAAGAACTTTTCAAATCGGAGTTTTAGAAGCAGAGATATCGAGGGAAACGTAAGTTACCTTTACGCACCCTAGCGCAAAATCTATGCATTGCTTGAAATTATATGAGAAACATTTCGCACCAGAAACGCTTTCCAACAAAGAAAGAATTTTTCAAATCGTACGCTTAGAAGCAGAGATATCAACAAAAATAAGATATACATCTACGCATCCCGGTGGAGAAACTATGCGCTATTTTAAGCAGGAGGTGTTGTTCTCAAAACGTTTTCCAAGGTGAGCGGTACTGGTGGTCTACGAAAGAATTTTTTCAGCCGACTTTTTCAGAGGCTCGGATTTTGCTGCAAATACATTAGATACATCAGAAGCAGAAATAAACGCGTATGTCCCCTGGTAGCCAAATCGTACTTTATCAAAATTTTGAAATTACATGAAAAACATTTCTCATAAGGAGCAGTGTCCAACACAGAAAGAATTTTTCAAATCGGAGTTTTAGAAGCAGAGATATCGGGGGAAACGTAAGTTACCTTTACGCCTTCTAGTGGAAAATCTGTGCATTACTTGAAAAAGAAACTGCGCCTAAAAATTTTTATAAATGACATCGAAAGGAAGGAAGAATTTTTTCAATCGGATATTTAGAAGCAAATATATGCAATAAAATGCGTTTTAAATTCGATATCATCTGCATTTACGCCCTCTAGCGGCGAAGTTGCGCATCCGAAAAGCTCGGAATGCCAGGATCATCATTCTCACATTTTAAGCTTCCCAATGCAAAGAGAATTTTTCAAATCGGACAAATATTTGCAGAGATATGGTGTTCACGGACGGACGGACAAACCGATAACATACGCACGATTTTTTTTCAAAAGACGTGCTAATTACCCGCCAACTATTTCCTAGACTGCAGTTAATTCCGGAGATCCCGGAGATTGCAGTCACGGCATACAAACATGCAGAAGCGTTTATTATGACTTTGAACGATTACAGTTTTGGAATGGTACTGATCAAAACATGTTCGAATATTGTTTCTGCTGGCAGATAGCAGTACATGCGAATTCGCCGATTTGTGGCATCATCGACACGCGGCGGACCGTGTTTGCTTCGTGATGGATTCCCATCATTCGTGAAGAAGATCCGATATCCGAGACGCCATCGTGTGGTTTCATCAACATCGTACTTCAAGATACATAGCATCGCGATATCGCGAAGGACGACACACCGCAGTACTGTTAGCTAAAAAATCGAAGACTCGATATAAAACTTAAACCGTTTTTTCGCGATATACTGGTACATCGCCTTGCCCGAATGACCTGCGACGAATTTTTCTGCGAAGCAAACAAGCAGGTTATTGGTTATGTTCGACAAAAAAGACCTTACTGTTGGCCCACAGCTCAGAGAACCGCTGTTGGCAAAGTGCCAAGCGGAGTCAATGACCGCTGAAGGGGAAAACGGTATCACGGTGTGTCATTTCAGAACTTGTCTGAACGAAAGCAATGACGTCATCATCATTGTATTGGCAAAGACATCTTTTTAGCTCAAAGCTGAAATTTGATTTCTACAGGGTAAAGAACAAAGGGGGAGAAAAAAACAACGAAAAAATTGACCGTGACCTACGACCTGAAGTCAGTGACCTTTCCTTGACTTCCGTGACCGTTTTCTCATTTCGTGACCTTTCGGTGACTTTCGTGACCCGGTAGAGACACCCTGCTAATATTCAGGGTATTTGCTTTTTTGTGACTATAAAATTATTTACCTGTGGCAAAAAATAAAAGTAGCTTTTTGTTGCAAAGCCCCAAAATGAGATGTAAATTTACTTCCCATAACATGTCCAACAAAGTAAGAAGCACTTCTATGTTTTTTTTAAGGTTTGCCTGTAATTATAAAACTTCTCGCTTTCTCTAGAGAAATTTTCAGCACAAAAGCATTGTTAAATAAATCTGTGTCAGCTGAAAAAATGAGAAAGGCACCCAAAACCGAATTAAATGTTTCCGAAAATAATTATAAAGCGCGTGCGCACACACATACACATGCATAGAAAGCGAAAAAGTAAAGAAAGCACACCTAATTTAAAACAGGGATACAACACTCAAAATTAATTACTACAGTGACCTGCTTTAATCACTCCAAAGAAATTTAGTAAAATGATAAAAGTAAGAAGTGCACCAGTATTTAACAGTAAAATAAAAACATTTTTTCCACACATTAAACAATCCGAAAGTGACGTCTTATTTCAGGGGCGTAAATGGAATTTTTTGGGGGAGGGAGCGACAAAAATGGAAGCTTCTGAAATTCATCAGGACAAAATAAAAGTTTGCGAACAATAGAAGAAAAAATGAAAGCAATATTTTGTAATGTAAGTCGATGCATTTTTATTAAACTAAAGCATTTTTTCTAATGTAAGTGACATTTCACTTTCGGGGAGGGCCAAGGCAACTGACTCACCCCCCCCCTCTCTCTAAATTCACTCCTGTCTTATTTAATAAAATGATACCGTACAATTTTTGTCTGTGAGCTTTCATACAGATGAAACACACGTCTTAAACTTTTTTGGCAGTACTTAATCGGCAACTGAAAACACGACTAATAAAACCAAAATTAGGACATATAAAAGAAATTTACCACAAAATGAACTGGAATTCACTTGAAAATATTGGTCATTAACGTTCGAAGAATATTAAACATAGGAATATGAAATTATAAAAGGACTTGAAACTGAAAAGGACTCCATCCTGAACGATCACATGGGCTGGTCCTTACCCGAAAAATGGTTCAACTGCATTTTTTTTTTTTTTTTTTTCCATTGACAGTAAAGTTTCTTTTTTGCCGCCCCTGTGGCGCAGTGGTCTAAGGCGTTGGCCTCTGATCATTCGTCCGTAAGGGGTCCGGGTTCGAATCCCGGTCAGGCATGGATGCTGTGTTTGTCTTACGGCACTCTCTCCCTTCCCTGGATCCAGTGACCCTAAATTAGGGACGGGCGACTGCTTATAGCCCATTGAGTTGCTCACGGTGGTCGTTAAACCTCCAATCAAAAAAAAAAAAAAAAAAAAAAAAAGTTTCTTTTTCCCGCCAAACGAAATTTTAGGCCTAAACCAGCTATTGACACTGAATAACCTCTGGGCTTCCCAATTTAGAAACGCTGAAATTTAGTTTTCACATTTTAAGATACTGCACCTGAATCAATGATAAAATTCTCGATACAGTGTAGGACGAATTGTCAGAAACCAGAGCTTAGACTACTGCGCCATCTGCTCGGCCTCTAAAATTAATGGCTCTGAATTAGGAATGGTAATTCATTTATTGCACAATAATGAATATGTTATACAAGTATATCATAATATTATGGCCAACTACCTAATAACGTGTTGGGACGCCTCTCGTCGCGATAACCGATTACACCCCGCGTGGTTTCGACTCCATTACACTGCAGAAGGTATTCTCTATCAGTTTTTTTTTTTTTTTTTTTTGATTGGAGGTTTAACGACCACCGTGAGCAACTCAATGGGCTATAAGCAGTCGCCCGTCCCTAATTTAGGGTCACAGGTTCCAGGGAAGGGAGAACGCCAGTGCCGTAAGACAAACACAACATCCATGCCTGACCGGGATTCGAACCCGGACCCCTTACGGACGAATGATCAGAGGCCAACGCCTTAGATCACTGCGCCACCGGTGCGGCCTCTATCAGTTGGACAGAACGGCGTTCGGCAGTTCAGCACAGAAATGAGGCACTGGCGTGGGCCGGAGAATAGGGCATTTCATTGCCTCTCCAAATATTCGATGATATTCATATCAGGGAAATTTGTCAGCCAGGGGAGCACATGCGTGTTGGATATGATCCTCGTACCATTCCGCACAATGCACATTTTGTGCAACGGGATGGTGTCTTGCTGATAGCGCCTAGTGTCATCTAGGTATAAGATCACCACGTAGCGCAACACTTGGTGCAAATAAGTGCCTAGGTGTGATACAACGGTGGCGGTGTGTTCAACGGGGATGAGATGAGCGGACCCAGTGATGTTCATGAGAACAATCCCCACACCACAGCACCGCAGCTGCAGGCCTGCTTCAGTCTAACAATGCAGTTCGATTACTTCTGCTTAACCCCGTGGCATCCGAAACAGAATGTCGACTAGTTCATTGGTGTGTTGGAGTTGGAACCTGGACTCGTCGAACCAGGTAACACCTCAACATGCCCAACGTACAGTACGGTGATATCGTACCCACATTGCAGGCGGAGCTGTCGATGACGGTAGGCCAACGTGGACACGTTGTGACGTACCTGCCAGCTGGACGCACACGACATAAAGGCAGATAGGAATCAGAATAAAATGTCTGCGTAGCTCAGTTGGTAGAGCGACTTGTTCCGGAATAAGCGGCCTCGGGTTCGAATCCCGGCGTAGACCAAAAATGACGGAGAAATTTACTTCGTTATAATGGCGCCCGAACTATCCGGATGACCCGGCCGTTCGAAATCTCGCATTGGTGTGATGTTATTTCCACACCGCGAGACAGGAAAAATCAGAGAATTCCTTCTCCAGCGCTTCGAAAAATAAAAATGTGTGATGTTGCATTCCACACAGCAGATTGACTGGGAGTTCTCAAGTGCACGTTCTACAGTGGATGGCTGCCTGCAACGATTCATGGTCACGGCTGACCCGTGGGCCATGCCCCCGGCCCTCTTTCGGGGGGGGATATGACGTACCTGCCAGCAGGACGCACACGACATAAAGGCAGATAGGAATCAGAAAACGTCTGCGTAGCTCAGTTGGTAGAGCGACTTGTTCCGGAATAAGCGGCCTCGGGTTCGAATCCCGGCGTAGACCAAAAATGACGGAGAAATTTACTTCGTTATAACGTGACCTCTTAGGCCCACCTGCTAACCCGTCCGCTAATTTGTGTGCTCAGAAACGTTCCTCTGTGCGCCGTGGTGGTAGCCTGCCGTTTATTGAAGGCTCGCGTGCAGTCTGTTTTTCCGCGCAGCGCATGCCAACCAGAGTTCACCACGACTAGCATCCAATAGTACTCTCACCTTTCCAGCATGGTGGATGATCCTTTTTCGAACCATCGCCACCACAACTTTACTACGATGAACCTCCAACTGCCAACAATGCTTGCGGTTACTGAGATGCTGGCCCTCGCCTTCCTCGCGCTGATAACAATTCCAAATACACACCGTGACAATTCCTTTATTGTATGGGCATCGCACTGGTGCCCCCGTCCGTGGCGTCTATATACGCGTATATTCCATGCCGGTTGATGACCTCGTTGCTACGTGTCCGTTCGTGGTATGAGGGGTGATATATTGATACGGCTCATAAATTTGTACGAAGTTAGTGATGCCTTTGGAGTTTTACTTAATGATTATGTTTCAAACATCTCCATTTACAGCGATCTTGGCACACAACTCGAGCTTCTTTTTTTTTTTTTTTTTTTTTTGGGGGGGGGGGGGGTTAATGACCAATAAGGGCTATAAGTACTTGCCCGCTCATAACTTTAGGCCACTTGTTCCAGGGAAGGGAGATAGTCAATGCCGTAAGAAAAGCAGACCGCCTAGGCCTCATCTGGGGCGGGCTTTTTTTTAAGTACTTCTCAAGGATTTTTAAGGCCTTGAAAAACCAGTTTTCTTTCTTGGGACTTCCAAAAATTTTAACGCCCATCATGAGCAACTGATAGAGCTATAAGTAGTAGCCCATCCCTATTTTGAGACCGCTGTTTTCAGAGAAGGCAGCGGGCCAAACTTCGTGGGACAAGCATAACACTCATGCCTCACCCTCACCAAAGCCCATCACGGACTAGTCAGAAACCAGTGCCTCTGAGCACTCGGGTAGGGCTGCGGCGAATTATGTTCCAATGCCGGATGAGGTGTGGGTGGTGTGTTTGTCCAACGAGTCTGATTCTGCAGCTGCGATGTAACTAGTGGCCTTAAAACAAAGACGGACGCCTCGCTAAGTGTGAGAGGGGGGGAGAAACCCTTTAACGAGCATCACCCCAAAATCTTGTACCACTCAAAATACTAAAATGTTCAAAACTTTTTTTTTTTTTTTGATTGGAGGTTTAACGACCACCGTGAGCAACTCAATGGGCTATAAGCAGTCGCCCGTCCCTAATTTAGGGTCACTGGTTCCAGGGAAGGGAGAGAGCCAGTGCCGTAAGACAAACACAACATCCATGCCTCACCGGGATTTGAACCCGGACCCCGTTCGGACGAATGATCATAGGCCATCGCTTAGACCACTGCGCCACCGGGGCGGCAAAATGTCCAAAACTGTCTGTTGTTTCACTTCCTTGTTTAATAACAACAATAGTGACCGAGGGTGGCTTCTTCTGATCCATTATAGGTCGCGAAAATTTAAAGAACAAGTAAGAATAGGAAATCTGACTCACCCTAGACAGTCGCTTCGGGCGGCTATGGCCGTTTGTACGTACGGGCGTTTTGGGCGCTATGGTCGTTAAAGGGTTAAATCCCGAAACAAACAAAGTTATCCCGGAAATGGACAAAGTCATTAATGCGAATTCTGGGTAATAAAAGGGGTAAGGCAGCTGCTGGTGAGACCCACATTTCCAGGAAGTAGCCTTACAGACGTTAGTTGTGTGCAATGGCCAGTACCTCTTGGTGTTGTACACTTTGCCCGCACTTTTCACAAGCTGAATTTTCAACTGTTTATGTCACTCCGGTGCTGAACCTTAATTCCACATCAATCTGCATTATGACCGTCATACGGCGATTTTTGACAATAAACGCTTCGATACAGCACGTTTTTACGGTAGTTACTTCAAGTAATCGACTACGATTATCTCAGCCACTCCCGCGATCCTCTGCCTCGTTTAGGCAACGTTGTTACTGAAGCACCGAGTCCGCATAGAGTCTAACCATAATACAGCTCGCGTTTCAAGTTCAACCACTGCCTAATGCCTCGCATATAGAATTTACTTCGCCACTAATGATTAGCGTTACTGACACCAGAGGTGTCTGACTTGCAGTTTTTATCCTGCAAAGGATAATGCACTGCTCTAAAGAACAGTCAGCTGCCTATTACACCATAGGTCTCAAACTTACTGATCACTCCTAGCCTATTGTTCATGATTTGTGTATCTTTTCGTTTTTAACGTGAGCGTATTACTTTTCTTCTTTTAGCTAAACTACAAGACGACACAGAAACCCTGAGTAGTCTTTTGATAAATCAATGTGATGAGTCTCCTGTGTTCTCTTTTTAACGTTGTATCTGTTTATCTTCGGACTTTGGCCGCCCAGGTGGCGCAGTGATCTAAGCGATGGCTTCTGATCATTCGCCCAGGGAAGGGTCTGGGTTCGAATCGAGAGTAAGGCCTGTGTTTGTCCTTTCGACACTGGCTCTCAATGTGTTACTTGATCAGCACTGGCTCTCTCTGTGTTACCTGATCATTTGGCATACTGTATGCCATGTTCGCTATGTACAGTAAGTTGCAAAAGTTTAAAAACCACCTGTCAATGTATTGAGAATTAAGATTTTCAAAGAAACAACTTATCAATATTCAGAGATATTTGAAAAAATGACACCACAGATCAATACTTACATTCCTTAGAACACCTTTGTTTTTTATGATGAACAGAATACGATGTGGCATAATCTCAATGAGGGATTTGCAGTAGTCACTTGAAATGTCTTTGCCCCACACGTACTTTATCGCGTCAATCAAAGCTTGGAAATTTGATGGCTGTTTTTCTGCTACCTTGTTTTTGAAAACAGTCCACAAATTTTCGATGGGGTTAAGGTCGGGATTATTACCGGGCCAGTCCAGCACACTTATGTTTTTCCTCTGCAGGTAGTCCTTTACTGTCTTTGATCTATGGCATGGAGCACCATCATGCACAAAGATTGTGCATCTGTGCACTTGCATAGGAGTTAACAGCTTCTCACGTAACATTTCCACATAAAAAGGACTAGTCATGATAGTGCCTGTGGGCAAAATGGATAATGAAACAGACCAGATGCTGACATAGCACCCCACATCATCTGATTAGGCGGATGTCTGACGGTGCTAACGGTGTATTTTTCATCAAACCTTTTGCCTTTGGGTCGTCGAACATGTGCTTCACGTGATTCAAATTGACGCACAGTTGATTCATCGGAAAAAAGAACTTGACTCCAATTATCAGCAATCCACGATTGATGACGCTTCGGAAACTTCATGACAGAGGTTAGTCTAGATTTAGGTGCAGGTTTATAAGACTTTAATTCAAAATATTTGCTAAGACGTCGGGAAATAGTGCTGATACTAACATCAAACACTTTTGAATGTAGAAAAGCCTTCATTTTCGTGGGGGAACTCCTCGGAGAACACATAACTATTGGCTTTATAGTATTGTCATCACATGGGGTTGTTTTCCTTGGACGTCCACTTCTTGTTCGGTCGCTAAATTTACCTGTATCTCGATATTTCATGATGGTATTATGAATAGTAGTCTTGCACACATTTCGCTATCTGCTTATGTCACGTTCGGAGTATCCTTCATGATATAAAGTCACTATTTGTGCCCACTGAGTAACACTTAATATAACGCCTTTTTGTCCATTTTTCGCTATATAAATACGTACAAAACCTCTCAGCATTAAAACACGAAGCAAACCGACGCTCGCACGACCCCCTTCCCCACCCCCACCCAAATCTATCAACAGCTGTCTTTGTAGGATGATGCAACGCCGACAGGAAGTTGAGTAATACAGACAGTAGCTGACGTAATCGGCAGAAATCTCCTAATGCCAACAGGTGGTCTTAAACTTTTGCAAATGACTGTATATTGTTGACTGTCTATGTCCGCCTGACAATATTGTACAACTGTCAGTTTATCCTGTCACTGTATCTGTACCACCAGGTCAAATAAATAATTTTTAAACCTTCAATCAATGACAAAAAAAAAAAAATCTTCGGATTTTGTGGTTCTTAGTCTCTGTGGCCCACTTACACCATTTCATGTCGTGTTCCCTACACTCATTTTTGTTAGGTTTTGACGTTTTCGTTTCTGCTTCTGTTCTAAACAGTGGTACTTGGCGCTTTGAGAACCTGAACGCTAATAAAATGTGACTGACCAACGAACAAACCAAACTTTGTTTATGACAGGTATACATTTATGTTGGGTGTGTGATTAAAAAATAAAGCTTTGTTTTTATATTAGAAATTCCATCCTAACTTTTTTTTTTTTTTTTTCATTATATCGCAACACAGATTGAATTATATAACACGTTCATACAATGATATTTCCCCTCTAAGAGGCAACCTATTAAAATACCTAATTATCCGATTTACTGATAAACACTCAAGACTCGCCTCGCAACATATACCGTTTTGCAGACGACTAAAATAAACCTCTGTCCTGCATGCGCAGGTGATCAGAACAGCTATTGTAAAAAGCTGAAAGGTGGTCATGGCTCACACTGCACCGTCAAGACCGCTGGCTCCATCTAAGATCTGATAATGGGAAGGCTTTTTCAGTATACATTGTATTTAGCGCTTTTAAGAAATTGTCAATGTCATTACTTCTAAAACTTAAAATACAGGTTGTATCGCAATCAAGTAGGTGCAAATTGCACACACCTAGTAGTCGCTCCAGATTTGTCTCACAGTATGTACGCATGTATGTTAGCCCATAGTAAAATTCACTTTCCATTTGAATTGCAATCAGGTTGCAGCCTCGTATATAACAACAAAGTGGAATATATAGAGCTATGCAAGACAACACGAAAAAGTATCACTGAAGATGTAAGGAAATTCAACTGTGAGCTAGTGAGGAAAGCAATTGAAAACAACCAAAGCCTTAAGATAGCAAAGGGACATCTCAGTAAGGGAAGAAAACAGATTATGGCTCTGAGAAAAGAAGATGGTTCTATAACAAGAAATAGAGGCGAAATTTTGACAAGAGTGAAAGATTTCTACTCCAAATTATATGAAAGGGATGATACATGTACTCCAGACATCATGAAAGGTACCAGAGTTCTTCCAGTCCTCCCAGCAGAAGTTGCTCATGCAATCAAGAACATGAAGCGGAGGAAAGCTCCAGGAGAAGATGGAATTACTATAGACATCATACAAGAAGCAAGTGGAGAAATTGAAACAGTACTCGCCCAAATTTTCACTCGATGCCTTAATGAAGGGAAGATTCCTGAGGATTGGAACAATGCTACAATGATCCTGCTACATAAAAAAGGTGACATTGAGGATCTCAGGAACTACAGACCTATCAGCCTCCTATCAGTGGTTTATAAAATCTTCACTAAAGTTCTTTCACACCGCTTGAAGGTAACACTGGACATGGCTCAACCGAGAGAACAAGCTGGATTCAGGAGTGGCTACAGCACAATAGATCATATCCACGTACTGAGAGAACTAATTGAAAGAGCGAGGGAATATGAACTTCCATTGTGCATGGCTTTTATCGATTATGAAAAAGCCTTTGATTCGGTGAAACCATCAGCAGTTACCACGGCTCTGAAATCCTGCGGTATTGAAGATGCATACATTAATATTATTAATAACATCTATGAAAATGCAAGTGCAAAGATTCGGCTGTTTGAAAATACAACACACATAAAAATTGGAAAGGGAGTGAGACAAGGTGACACCATATCTCCGAAGCTCTTTAATGCCACATTGGAAAATGTCTTTCAATCACTGAACTGGGAAAACAAGGGGATAAAGATTAATGGAGATTATCTAACCCACCTTCGTTTTGCTGATGACGTAGTCATTTTTGCAACTACCCCATCAGAGCTGCAGAGTATGATCCAGGAACTTGCTGACAAGAGTAAAGAAGTGGGATTAAAAATGAACTTTCAGAAGACAAAAGTGATGTTCAATGCTTTTACAAGAAATGAAGATTTATCGATTGATGGAGAAAAACTGGAGATAACAGATACGTATGTTTATCTTGGACAGCAGATATCAAGTGAGGGTCACATTGATGAAGAAATTAATCGGCGTACAAAACTTGCTTGGAGAGCTTTTGGAAGAAACAGCATAATTTTCAAGAGCAATATGCCATTATGTCTTAAAAGAAAAGTGTTTGATCAATGCATCCTTCCAGTGCTTACGTATGGTGCAGAGACGTGGACCTTAACTAAAAGAGACATACAAAGGCTGCAGACAACTCAAAGCAGCATGGAGAGGTGCATGCTTGGTATAACCAGGAGAGATAAGAAGAGGAACTCGTGGATCCGAAAAATGACGAGAGTGGAAGACATCATGATCAGAGTTAAATCCCTGAAATGGCAATGGGTTGGACATACTGCCAGAAGGACAGACCATAGATGGACAGCCGAAATTTTAGATTGGATTCCAAGGGACAGGAAAAGACGCAGAAAAAGACCACATGGGAGATGGGTGGATGAAATTCGTAAGTATGCGGGAGTGACATGGAGGAGACTGGCACAAGACAGACCGTTGTGGAGGAAACTTGGGGAGACCTTCGTCCAGCAGTGGATTGATAATGGTTGACAATGATGATGATGATGATGATATAACAACTGACAATCCATTTTTCGGATTGGTCTGTTACTGTTCCTCACGGTGAAAACACCAGATGAGGGGACTGTATGAAGATCTATTACTCTTAGTTACCAATTACATTATCTCCGATAATGTAATCTTCAAACAGTCCCTCGTCCGGTGCTTGAAAAGAATGAAGAACTCTTCATACAGTCCCTCGTCCGGTGCTTGAAAAGAATGAAGAGCTCTTCATACAGTCCCTCGTCTGGTGCTTCAAAAGAATGAAGAGCTCTTCACACAGTCCCTCGTCCGGTGCTTCAAAAGAAAGAAGAGCTCTTCATACAGTCCCTCATCCGGTGCTTGAAAAGAATGAAGAGCTCTTCAAACAGTCCCTCGCCCGGTGCTTCAAAAGAATAAAGAGCTCTTCATACAGTCCCTCGCCCGGTGCTTGAAAGAATGAAGAGCTCTTCATACAGTCCCTCGCCCGATGCTTGAAAAGAATGAAGAGCTCTTCATACAGTCCCTCGTCCGGTACTTCAAAAGAATGAAGAGCTCTCCACACAGTCCCTCGTCCGGTGCTTGAAAAGAATGAAGAGCTCTTCAATACAGTCCCTCGTCCGGTGCTTGAAAAGAATGAAGAGCTCTTCATACAGTCCCTCGTCCGGTGCTTGAAAAGAATGAAGAGCTCTTCATACAGTCCCTCTTCCGGTGCTTCAAAAGAATGAAGGGCTCTTCACACAGTCCCTCGTCCGCTGCTTGAAAAGAATGAAGAGCTATTAATTACACTTAGTTACGCATTACCTATCTCCCATTCCTGGGTGAGCTTCTACTGCTCTATCGTGAGCCCCTAAGTTTCATCTATATCCCTTCGTTTCTCATACTCGGCCCAAAAGCCTGTAAGAAACATAGATAGTCGAGTCTACACCTCCTATAAAATCTACAATAACAGTCGCTGAGTCAGTGGTTGTGGTGATCCTGGTGGGATTTCTAGCCGGGCGTCGGAGTCAGCCATCCGACAAGAGTCTTACCAGCCAATCACGATTCACCATTTACTCGTGTGACCACCGTCGTTAAGAAGAAATCAGAGGGGAAGTGTCCCTCTTCATACTTATCCCCGGGATCATCCCAGTTTACAATATTACCGTAAACATTAATCATGCCTGTGTTTGGCCCTTAAACGTGCGATCGCCGAGATTTTTTTTCTAACCAATCCTTCATGAAAGGAAAAAAAAAAAAAAAAAAGGTAGCGGAAATCACCATTCGTATGAGCAGTGACGTGCCCTAAACTTTATGTGTAGACATGAAACAAAAAAAAAAAAAAAAAAAAAAAGACGTGCCTCATTTCTAGCGACATTCTATCCCGCGATTTTGATTTATTCTTTTTCATTCTTCAGTTGCTTTTCACAAAACGTAATCTTCGGCATCAATCTTCGGTAAAACTTTTTCAATTGCGATTAAAAAAGTTTAGATGGAATTGAAATAGTGTACCAACTTCTTTGTTTGGGGGTTTAACGACCACCGTGAGCAACCCGATGGGCTATAAGCAGTCGGTCATCCCTAGTTTAGGGTCACTGGTTACAGAGAAGGGAGAAAGCCAATGCCATAAGGCAAACACAACATTCATGCTTCACCGAGATTCAAACAATCGGACGAACAGACAGAAGCTAGCGGTTAGACCACTGCGCCACTATGGAAGCTGAACAATCAGCACACAGCTTAATTTAGAGGGAGAGTAAAAAACATTCAATTCACTTATTAGCTTAATGAAATCAAAGCGGGTGAGAATGTTTATTGGAATGAGTTCAAGCTCTTTTCGGGAGACCCGACGTTTTTCTTTTGTAACAAAATTTTACAAACCCATAAAGCTTTCCATATAGGACATTTATGAGGAATGATTATAATTTGGAAACTACCGGGGAAGATTTACCCTCTGAGGGATTACAGAATAGGAAATGTTGAAGCACACTTTAAAATTAGTGCAGAAAATCTAAAAATTATATGTATTTTAACTTTTTGTAAAAAAATTCTCCTAAAAGTTTAAAAAATAATAGTTCAAATATTTTTTTCTTTAGGAAAAGGTAAATGCTTCCTCATAATTTCATTAAAAAAACCACCAACAAAGTTGATTCTCAATGTTTGATGCAACAAGCTGTTTCGCATTTCTACATGTTATTCCACGGTAGTTAACGAAGCCACATCCGAAGTTAGAATAAACAGAGAGGACAAAGCGAAAGGACTGCGGCTTTCTAACTAGTCAACTATCCTTGCTCTACGATTTGGCAGCCAGAAGCTAATTTTAACACAGTGCTTCTCTCTATCCTGTTCGGGTCTTCCACACGACACAACAATCTCCCACAGAAGTACAGGTTTGATGGTATAAAGGCGTTTGTCGCTTTCGCGCATATTAAAAATACACACAAATATATAAAACCTCTTTTAGAACTCCTGGTATTTAGTTTTAACTTTTCATATAAATAACTGCAGCACAAACGCTTTCTTCGTGTAAATGTTTCTTGTTTTTCACAGAGCAAATATTTGCGCGTAATTAGGAAATGCAATCCATGCGTTGCATACAACGACCGCACGCTACTGTGTATGAAATTGCTTCTGAAAAATACGGTGAGACCAAGTTGCAAGCGCAAGTTTATCCAAACGAAGTTAAAACACCAGCTACATAATCAATTTGCTACAACATGCACTGAACCGTGACCGCGACAAGACAAGCTTTCAGTCCATGCGTTTACAAAGAGAGAAATTCTGAACTACTGTTGGAGTTTCCGATGTTGCAGGACGGAAAGGGAAAAGAAAGCGTATCTGGAAATGTCAAGTGCCCTTCCTGAACATGAAAACTTCTTTTAGAAAAGTGCAAATGCAATACAATTTTTTAAGTAAAAGAGAAACGCTTCGATCCAAGATAACAGATCTCATTTTCTATCTTTTCTACCTCCTTTCAGTTCACAGTAAAACACAAAAAATCAACTTTACTGAACACGTCACACCAACTAAAAATTCGTAGAAACACATCGGCTTGCTTTAACAGCACTACACCAGCACGGGTTTCCCACGCTTCATCTGCAACTGTAGTTTTCGTTTGGGCACACGAGAAATTACAGAAAATAAAGGGTATACGACGCACAAGATTAAGCATGAGAATAATTTTTTCTCATATACAGAAGCATTCAGAACTCTCGTCTAATCCTCTTTTGATTTTTAAAATATTTTCATATCTCCGTTTCTCATCTATACTTTATACATGCTAAAGAATTAAAGACGAAAACGAGAGAGAAATCTAACTGTCGACTACAACAATTGAAATAAATTTTACTTGCACCATTTACGTAATATGATATAAAAAAAAAAGAAAGAAACGTTCCCCTCTGAAGTGGTGCTTACTTGAAGCAAGCAGTCCAAAGATTCACTTCGTGCGTATGAAAAACTCGGAACCCATTTAAAATAATTAAAGCTAGCTCTTCTGTAGTGGTTCTGTTCACGGCGATATCTGAAGAAGCACGATGTTTTCTACCACGCATATTCATATCACGCAACCATTTCGTCGAAAATTACAATCCTGAGTGCCACTTGCACCGCTTTTGAGAATCCGAGCATGAATAAAAAATACACTCCGTTCACCCAAATACTTTGCAATTATTGAATGTCTCTCTCATGATTCATAAAACTTTTCATTTACATGTAACTCCAGTTCAGAGCTTTTCTTTAAGGCAAAGTAACTCTTAATATTTTGAAACCACGAAAACTTTTTGACGAGAACAAGATTTAGATTTCTATGAGAGCATCATTATCTGGAATTTATGGCGTAAAATTTTACAGACAAAGTTTATCTTTTGTATAATTATTGCGCTTAAGACTTATTAGGCTATTAAGTGAGCTCCCAGAATACACTTATCGAGAACAGCGTGAATTGGAGCAAAATTATGCTTCAACTGGCAGCATATTGTGTAACCTATTTATCGCAAATTTTCGAAAGGACAAATTCATATAAGCACTGCTGCTATTCAAAATCGTCACTTGTCTCACGCCACGTAAGTTCTTAACAAAAGTAAGAAAAATGCCGTATTTTTTTCCTCTCACAAACGTTCACTCCATTTCCCAATTTGGAATGTCAATACGTTACAACCACCAGACCGTTCAGCTGGAAATAAACAAAAAAAAAACAAAAAAAAAAACGATACTTTCAGTACGTTACAAATGATCTTTTCAGTTTATTTGGAATTAATGCGCAAATCCATTTGTTTATTTACTTTTATCAAATACGCGCAAAATTAGTATTTTGCCATTTCACCGAAAAAACAAACAGCTTCTGTTTTCAGCTCCGTTTACCAAGTCGTTTATCTCCCTCCAACTGACGATGCTCCATCTATTAAAGCGTTGCCAAATCCTTCTCCATTTCCTCAATGGAGCTATTAACATCCTTTCATTTGTGTTTACAAATTTATCGCCATAGTTCCACACTTTCATTTCCCCAAATAAACGTGCTGCAGAAAAAAACGTAGCACTGTGTCCAGTGAGATATATTCATAACAGAGGATTACAATACCTAGTCACTGTTCACAAAAAATAAGGAGACTGGAGACACGATTCAGAAATATTTAAAAACATAACAATCTCTGATAAATGACAGAAACAAGTATTAGTTCTGAACTTTAACGCGTGATGCGTAATTCTGTAAGTGTTGCGGAAAGTCATGTGATAAATAACACGTGTAATAAACAATGTAAAAACAATATATTCTAAATTTTATGAGAAATATGTACAACATTGAGATTTAATTACTATATTGTTATCTAAAGGTTTACAATCCCTCAAGAACATCTAAAGCAGGCATGCGCAACTTCATCAAGTGCGCGGGCCGGATAGGAATTTTTAATATTATCGCGAGCTATAGCATGTGATATTATTTTTAAATTTAAAGATGCTTTTTATTTGACAAAAAAGCTTTAGTTTTTTTTTTTTGTTTTTTTTACTTTTCCATTTAAGTTATGTCATTAGTATAACAATGTACAAGTAGAATAACAGTAAAAGATAATCATATATTTCATAAGAGCTTTATTCAGCTATTTATTATTTAATGTTTATTTTAACGAATATAATTTTTTAAATTTTGCTTAACGAACAAAATAAAGTAAAGCTTAATACAGATCAGATGCATTCAATGGGACGTTTGGGATTTCATGTCTCTTACAAGACGGGGAAATAACTGAAGTTGCAATACGCAAAGTGTTTTCTAGATGTGAATCCGTTATTCTCTTTTGAGCAAAATCTGCGAGTTTCAGATACCTGTCTTCTGGGAAATATTTCTTATAAAAGTCACTTAATAAAACATCCTGGATTTCTGCCTTCAGATCTGAGTTCTCTCGCAGTTCAATTAGTTCCATTTACAAAGAAGGTGCAGCTTGTTCCACGTCAACATCAAACGGTGAATATTTTTGAATTTGCTACTTGTGCACGAAAATCATGGAACCAGGTGTTGAATTCTTCATTCAGACTTCAACTTGTCCTCAAATGAATTGCAATCAAAATTATTGTTGTAGTTCGCTAGTGTGGGAAAACGATACGTACTGCCTATTCTTAGTTGTCTTTCCCAAAGTCGAAATTTACTCTGAATTGATTTAATGTGCCCATACAGCTCACGAAATAACTGTCATATAGTTTCTAACTTAGCACCGAGTTCTTTAAGATGAGTTGTAACGTCTACAAGCAGGGCTCGTTTTCGAGCAGTAGTTAGTAGAAAATTGCTAGCAAGGAAATGCATTTTGCTAGTGATAAAAAGTGGTTATAGCAAAAGTTGCTAGTGGAAAAATTTTGAATGTTTTAGTGTGAACTTTTGTAAAGCGCCACTGCATTGCGCGTGTGGATTATTTTAAACACATACAAAAAGGAACAACTGCTTTCTGGAAACGAATGAACTTTTTGGCACTAGTAGAAATATCCAGTATATTTTCCTTATCTACTTCTGCAGCATGGGAGGTTGGGTTCAGTAAGAGAGAAAAAGATCATGAAGAAAATCCAAGGTGATTGGAGGAGCAGTTTAAACTTACATATACCCTACGAAAACGGCAAAATCATGAAAATCTAACAGCGCAAAAAGCAGATGAAAAGAATAATCAGGTTAAATACGCATACAAACAGCAAAGTACAATAACCTAACTGAAAAAAAAGTAAAAAAGGAGCTTTTAAGAAAAGGAATGCAGAAATTTCAAGATTGCTAGCCATGACTTTTTCAAGGACCAGCATGAATAACTTTTTCTCGTTTCTACAAATACCTAATGAATTTGAGTTTCTGTTACGACATGCTTGTATGAGTGCAAATTAAATAACAGCAACTTACACTCCACTTTTGAAATTACAAATAATCCATTAAAAAACCTTTAATATTAAAAGACACTTTAAAAAATAATAAATTTTCAAGCATGCCATAAACTGGTCCGACCGAGCATTAGGAACACAAGATTTAGGTGAAATAAAAAGGCTACCTAATGAAGAAATAAGCTTAACTTAGAATGTTACAATATTTACAGCAAATATTTCTATATAACTTTAAGTAAGGAGAGATTAAGTAGAACAAGGTGAGATAAGAACTGGTGAAAAAAAGAACAGAATCAAACACGTACCAAAAGCCAAAAAACCGAACGCACCGAATCACAGAAAAGAAAAACGATCACTAGAACTGGAAAAAAATTAAATAAGCCTGGAGGCAACGTTTTTTTAAAAAGAAAAATGCTATCTCCAATACACCATGGCGAAACCCGCCGAATACAGGAAACTAGCAGTGCTGTCAAACTTGTAAATAGAAACTTCCTGCAGAGACCAAAAATAAGCTATGCCACAAAATACCACCTATATAGTTAAAAAGTTAAAAACCATGGAGCAACCTGTATTGCTGGAATAAGCAAAAGCTCAACGGAATATTGTAGGCTCTAAAATGCTTAGAAGGGTTTCAAATAATTAAATTAACTAGAGCCCACTGTATTTAAATACCTAAAAAATTAAGACTAAGCTAAAATAATAATTATTTAATATTTTAAAAATTATACTATTTTATGTATATCAAATGAGTGACAATATTTATACTAACCACATTACTCATTAATTGCTTTGCTTTCATATACGAGTACATTTTTACATACATACACATAAATTGCATTTTGCTTTCAAATACATTCACTTACATACATACACATTCATACTATTAATTTGCTCATTTAGTAAGACCCACGCCCACTCTCAGTTACTCTAATACTCATATGAAATTTTAATGATTTTAGTTTTTATTTTAATTTTAAATTTTAAATTTTTTATTAAAGGTTTTTTAATGGATTATTTGTACTTTCAAAAGTGGGGTGTAGGTTGGCTGTTATTTAATTTTCCCTCATGCATACATTCATCGACTACTATATAGAAAAGCATGTCGTAGCAGAAACCCAAATTCACAACGTCTTTGTAAAACGAGAGGCTATCCATGCTGGCTCTTGAAAAAGCCATTGTTAGCCATCTCGAAATTTCTGCATTCATTTTCCTACTTAATTTTTCCTACTAGCACCTTTTGTTTCAGTTAGTTATTATACCTGCTGTTTGTATGCCTGACGAGAATAAATGCATCAGCCGTCCTCCAACTTTTTTTTACTTTTTTTTTTTTTGTGCAACCATTTTAACTTCTGAATTTGGATGATGATATTTGAAGTTGATTAAGATCCTTCCAAATCCAGTAGATCCATGCAAACTTTTTATGAGTATCCAAAAAATATACTATAATACAAGTGCAGCCCAAGAGTAAATTACAATTATTTCACTTTTGAAAGAATAATTTGGTTTTTAGAATTCTATAGTAGTCGATGAATGTATTTTACCATACATAATCCATCATACGATTATTCTCGATTCCAAGAGATTTTCAAGTTTGATCATTTTCAATGATATCAAGATACTGATATCCCAAACGACTGAAATGATTGCAGCCTATCTCAGAAAAATGGTAAAATGGCATTTCAAAACTGTCACGGAGTCACCTTTATTCGTTGCTGAACCACTGACGGTTGCAATTTCTTGTACACTTCTAATTCATCAGTTAACTGCTGCCTTCTATTAATCTAACAGAAATTGGTTATGTGTATTACGCGCGCAAGAGCTGACAACACTCCATCTGCTTTAACGATCATTAAATAAATGCTAGGATCAAGATTTAAAAATTCCCTTTCACAGAATTTGGCAACACTATGCAACAAAAGTTCTTGACGAAATCTCATTTTGAAAATAAACTATTTACGGAACGTACTCTTATATACAAAAAAGAAAATTATCCTTGGAAAAACTAAAAGTCTTACCTGCTTTTCCAAGTACCTACACTAAATTTTCATTCAAAAGGTGCAATATAGATGTTTCATCTTACCTGAAAAGAAAACAAAATTATGATTTCATGTTCTGTAAAAAATTAAATAACAACAAAAAATAAAAATGAAAAAACAACACTGCTTTATTTTTACTTGCACGATGACAGAATTTCAGGAGCCAGGTTCAACAGATTATTAATCAAACTCAAGTATTCATTGCATTCATCCTCTATGAAAAGGAAGCAAACTCCACAACAAATTAAAAAGTTCCGAAACTCGATGACATTTGTCTGAGATTTGCAGGAGACATAAACAAAACCTCATGATTCCTCCGGCTGTATAGAATCTTGAATTCTGCTCTCGACGAGTGTTTGACCATTGGTGCTACTTCTTACTTTTCTCAAGACACAGTGGTAACCTTGAATGCGGGACGGGTTTTACGTGGGAATCAATAAATAAAACGAAAAAATTAGCGCACGTGTCCATCAATCGAGTTCAATTTGTAGATATCAAGAGATATTAGTAGTTCACAAAAAATTACATGCTATATTTGTTGGGAATCAGTCATGTGAACAAGAATAATCTTTACACGTTTGAAATTGAAGCTCGGTGTTTAGAATTTTACTAAGGGAAAAAGAATCTAAAAACGAAAAAGTTCGGAGACATAAAATACAAACGTATCATAACTATTTTGTTGTTGCACAACTGTTACTTGACTTACGAATTTTCACGGGTACAAACGTTTTCAAAGAAAACGCCCAAGTTTCGTCTGCATGGATTGCGTGTTCCCTAGGTTTGAATCAACTGGATTCCATCTAACGGGAGCACCTTATGAATCCACTGGATTCCATCTAACGGGAGCACCTTATGAATCCACTGGATCCATCTAACGGGAGCACCTTATGAATCCACTGGATTCCATCTAATGGGAGCACCTTATGAGTCTACTGGATTCTCTCGAATGGGAGCATCTTAATTCAGATGCTTATTTGTTCCTACTTCACAAGTTCTCCGGGAACGTCTCGTGGATGTATGTCAAGGGATGAACATCGAACGTGTTCGACAATTGACTAGAAGACGCGTATTGCAGCTCAGGGAGGCGATTTTTTTTTACCGAGTTTAACGAATACCATGAGCAATTTTAAGAGAATGTAAGTAGACTATGACATCGCTCTGTCCACGTTATTTTATGAAAAACGCACAATTTTTCAGTTGCTATGCGTTGTTTATAAAATAACGTGGACAAAGCGATGTCATCGTCTATTTACATTATCTCCACGTCTTTCAAATTTATTCACAATTTTAAGAGCTATAAGCAGCCACCCGTCCTTAATTTGCGATCACTGATTGCAGATATCGGACAAAAGCAGTGCTGTAAGACAAGCACCCACCCATGCCTCACCCAGGACTCGAACCCAGACCGACTTGAGCAAATGGTCAGAAGCCAGCGCTTAGACCACTGCACCACCGGGGTGAAGAAGGCCATTTCGAACAGTGGCTCAAATGTAGACTTAGATAATTGTTTTCATCGGTCACTTATAATGTGTGCTGTAATAAATGGAACAAATGTAGACTTTCTTACGGGCTCTCTTAAATGTGCTTCAATATTTCTGATGGGAAGTTTTTCTGTCCCAATGTTCATTGGAACGCTTTTCTTCACAACGCGCAATAGTAGGCATTCCCAAAGTTTGACGAGACCTTTTGGAAACATCCCGTGTATATATATGTATATATATGAGTTAACTGATTAAATAAAAGAACCACGAAGTTTGTTTTTTTTCAGCAGTATTCAAACGAAAAGTTTGTCAACTGCTCTTGTAAATACTAGGTTTTTTTGTTGTTTTTTTTTTTTGGTATTTTTTTAATTGGAGGTTTAACGACCATTGTGAGCAACTCAATGGGCTATAAGCAGTCGCCCGCCCCTAATTTAGGGTCACTGGTTCCAGGGAAGGGAGAGAACCAATGCCGTAAAACAAACGCAACATCTATGCCTCACCGGGATTCGAACCCGGACCCCTTTCGGACGAATGATCAGAGGCCATCGCTTAGACCACTGCGCCACTGGGGAGGCAATACTAGGTTTCAACATTTGTCTCGCAGAAAGAAGTTACACACATTTTCATGTCGTTGTAACGACACGAATTAACCGAACTAATATAAAATGACTGACCATACAGTAATAAATTAATTTCTATATCTGATAATAAATTAATTTCTATATCTGATTTTCGATATTCCGCAATTTCTTTCTGTCCAAGAAACGGAAGTAGGGAAATTCTTTACACTATTAAAAAAGCTTCAAAAATTCACCAAACGGAAATCTCTGTGATGAAAATCAAAACATGTTACACACATATGTATTCCTTTAAGTATCGTAAGCATCGTCCTTGATTTATAATGTCCTTCGGAGATTATGTCACAGAAGGGATAGAAAGACAAAAGAGAGAGAGAGAGAGAGAGAGAGAGAGAGAGAGAGAGAGAGAGAGAGAGAGAGAGAGAAACAGACAGACAGTAGAAGAAGAAAGAAATCCGATTCCTTTCTGTGGACAAGAACAAGACAAAACATCAAATTCTATTACGTAAAACAATACATAGCTGAAGAAAAACGAACTACAGCTCCTCTGCTAAATTGTTTTACATTTGGGTGAATTTATGAACTTGGCTTCTGCTCTTGGATATCGATGTACCCGGATACACGGTTGCAGCAAATTTACTTTCATGCTTTTTCAGACGAGTTTTAAGAATTATATATACGCAATTTCATTCCTTACCCGCATAAACGACAGAGATTCTTTCTCGCATATGTTCTGAGGAGCACAAGGATGGACAACGTCGTACACACAGTTACGCCTGTTGAGGAATATCGAATGTTGTCGCTTTGGATTTGAGCACAGTTTTAAAAAGAAAGATGTGTTTCACGAAGGGAAAAAGATATTTACTAAAGTGCTCCTGTCGCGACACATCGGCGCGAAACATGATGGGAAAATAAGTAGAGAAATAAATAAATAAGTGTCGGAACAAATCAAGCGGAAGAAAGGCGAGGTAGTCTTACAGACGGACGTCACTTAAATAATGGTAGACAGAGGACCCACTCCTCGGCTAATCGGGAACAGCGCACGTGCTCCGCTTTCTCCCCGCTGTCTTTCTTTTTCCACCTCAATCCATTTGGCATCTGTGACAGCCATTACCAAAACGTCCCTACCATCAATATGATCGCATCTCTCTGAATGCCGATTTTTCTCCTTCAGCCTTGTTCGCCAATATTTTTTTTCTTTCCAGTTTTTAACTTTGTTTTTTTATTAGGTGCGTGACGCTGCACTATGGCAGGAAATCGAAAACTTAACTGACAGTTTTTCTGTTCGAAACCACTTTTAAAAGAAGACTCCCTTGCAGAGTTCCAGTTAGTGATGTATCAAATTCATTATTTAGACGTTTAATGCGGAGTGTAGGGCGGGGGAGTGGAGAGAGACAAAGAACGTTAAGCCTCCTTAACTGTTTTCTTTCCTATGCTTTTTAATATTTTTTTTTAATCTTGAGCGCACTGCCAGTGAGTGACAGTGCTGCCAAAAGACAATATTTTAAATTTCGGTTCAAAATGAAATCTATGCTTAAACTGCCTATTTGTTCGCCCCTTCAATCTCAGTTTCCTCATACCACCGAGGTGTGAAATAGATGGAAAGGTATTGTACCTGGGAGATTAGAAACTTACATCAAGCGTGGAAACTAGACTACGAAAGGTTTGGTAAAATAAAAATCAACTGCCCATGGATTTGAAAGAGTGCAGCAACATTCAATCACTCTTCCGATTAAAACTTGAGATACAGACAACGAGAGTTAGAGAAAGTGAGAGAGACAGGGGAAAAAGAGAGAGAACACAGACCGAGAGAGAAAAATATCAAGAGGGAGAAAGAAGAGAGAGAAAGCGACAGGCAGAGAATAAAAAAACAATAGACGCCAGACGAAAGAACAAGGAGAGACAGAGCAACAGGACGAGAGAGAGAGAGAGAGAGAGAGAGAGAGAGAGAGAGAGCGAGAGAGAGAGAGAGAGAGAGAGAGAGAGAGAAGCAAAGAGAAAGAATATCAAAGAGAGAGAGAAAGCGACAGGCAGATAATAAAAGACCAATAGACAGACAGACTGAGAAAAAGAAGAACAAGAACAAGGAGAGACAGAGCGACATGCAGAGAGACAGCGAGACAAGCAGAGAGAAAGAATATCAAAGAGGGAGAGAGGGCGAAAGAATAAGGAGAGAGAGCGAAAGAACAAGGAGAGAGAGCGAAAGAACAAGGAGAGAGAGAAAGAGGGACGGGCAAAGAGAGACAAACAGACGGAAAGAAGATCAAGGAGGGAAGGAGAGAGTGACACGCAGAGAGAGAGAGAGCGCGCGACAGGCAGAATGAAAGAAGATCAAGAGGGGGGATGGTGTTCTTAAAAGTACCACGCTGCAATTACAAAAATTATATAGTTTAGGAGTGTAGGGAGAACAGAACTTTAAAAAGTGAAGTACTTTTGCACAACGATACTTCGGCCGAGCAGGGCCGGATTAAGGCTTTAGTGGGCCCCTAGGCTAAGATATTTTAGTGGGCCCCAAGGCTGAGACATCTGAGTGGGCCCCAAAGAACTTATGATGAGGAATCCTTATAAAGTCCGTTAAAACAAGGAACTGAGCAATATGCTTATGATAATTAATACGACGTAGGGCATTCTCCAAACTAATAAGTTTTTGGAGAATTTTCATAAGAAGTCACTGCATCTTTCATTGTTTTCATAAGAACATGAGTTAAAAGTTAAGATTCCTAGATTTTGTCTTGGATTTTCTAATGTTTTATCATTGTATACTTTTCTTAGTGCATCTTATTTTGCTATGCAATGTGAAGCCCTACGGGGGACTTCGACCATTAACGATTCCAAGAGTAAATTAGGAGGTGTGGGTGGATGGTAATGGAAAAGCTCAAACTGTCTCGCTAATCCCGCTGTACACAGCGATATGGAACCTTTTACCCTTGGTGAAGTCTGTTCCTCTTCAAGCCTTTGTTTCTGATCAAGTGGAAATCATACGAGACAAAAGTGAAACTATTTTATAGACCTCTCTCTCTGCCTGTCTATCTATTATTTGCCTACGCATGCCCCGTGGGCCCTTGGTCATGGTGGGCACCAAGGTATAGCTCCTGTAGAATCCCCCCCCCCCCCTGATCCGGCCCTGCGGCCGAGCAAGTGCAGATAACACGTACCCGTCTGTTTAGGGTCAAATATTTATTTCAGAAGTACCATTGCCATCGTCAGGTAACGCGAACTGCCGTGTGATTAAAGAATCTGGCTCGCAATTAGTTGATTGTGGGTTTAATCCCAAAAGCTGCTAACCACAAAATGGCCGCCGTGTCTCGAAGAGCAGGTTAAGCCGTTATCCCTGGAGTAAGAATCACTAACTACAAATAAGGCCATTTCACTTTACCTCCCGGCCCACTGTACTTCACCACTCCAGTCCTCTTTAAATTCCCTCTTGTGATTTCATATGAATTCTTTACGAGGTATTCGCAGAAAAAAAAAAACATATGCCGCATATTATGATACAGAAAAATATACACAGACTAGAAAAGTGTGTACACAGAATTAAGTAAGTAACATGTTTATTAGAAAACATGCGTTGAATAAGTTACAGCATTTTGGAAGAGGCCAAATTAAAGTTAACGTTAAAGTAAATGATTGAAATTATCCATCTTTATTGATCAATGCTGTTCAGTTTGTAATGCCACTAGATTTAAAGTTATGATACGTTTCCAAATTTTTCTACGAGGAAGAATACCGACTGTGCATATGTATATATAAATATAACAACTTCGGAATTGTATGGGGGGGGGGGAGTTCATCCTATCTTACGTCCGGTGAAGACTCCAGTCGTGATAAGCCGTCCCTCTGAAATTTTCTACTGGTGTTCTGTGGCGACGAGGCACATCTCTGTGCCTGACATACAGAGTCGCGTATCAGTGCCCACTCAAAATTTAGTAAGGCAAGAGCATCGTCTATGCCCAAGATCTGCTATCTAATCTCTCGCTGTGCTCCACTATCGAATATCCACATCTATTTAGCTGTTCCTCACTGTAATATAATGACTGCGTATCTAGATGTCCATGTACGTCCTTTTTCTCTCTATCTCTGTGTATATATATCGTATTACGTCCCTTTAATTTCCAAAGCGGACAGGGCGTGCTCTCAGCCTCTGAGTAGTTTTAAGCCTGAGGCCTGGATTGGTCAACTGAGCTGACCCGTGCTTGACCCTGCCGATTAGTGGTTGACCCCTGGGCCACTGAGATAGCACCAGCTGGTTTTATGTTATGGGCAGGTGATGTTTTCCGTACTTTAAACCCGACATATTTTCCCTAATTCAGGTGAATTGCGAAAGATTAGGGCAGCTTAGCTGTGAAAGAATTATAATTTTCTTGTGACACTCAGGTGTACTTTACGGCTTCTCCTAGAACCCACTTTCAAAAGAGATAGGCGTAAAATGTTTGCTTGGCTACTCATCAAACCGACATTAGACTTCAAAATGCGAGTCTTTGGATATTAGGAGCACTTGCCCACCACCGCTAAATAACGCTGGAGACATATTGCTTAAATTATGTGAATATCCTGCCTCTTTCCACGAGGGTAAAGAAACGAAGAAAAATGTCCGGTCATTCCCACGAGTGTTAGAGGAGAACGTAATAAGCTGACTTGACTACCTGAGTTTTATAATGCATACACTAGTATGTCACGACGAGGCAGGGGGATGAAAAAGGAAAGGTAGAAGAGAGGAAAAAAAGTTAATTTAATTTTAAAACAATAATAAAAAAGTAACTTACGCCTCTCGTACCTTTAACTAATTAAGTGGTAAAACAATGTGCCCGAAATACGAAGTATTTCAGCGGCAACAACCTAACACCCTTGGATTTTTTTTTTTTTTTTTGCTTGTTGGTTGATTAAAGAGAATTTTAAATGGGGAAATATATTTTTTACTATTATTTTTTATTTTTTTAAATAATTGATTTTTTTTTATTTTATGATATATTTATTATATCTGATAAAGGAGGTCAAGCACTGGTTTCAAGAACGGGAAGCTGAATTTTATCAATGCGCTTTTTTGAAATGGCAAAAACACTAGTCAATGTACACTGAAGTGCCAGAAAACCTGGTACACCAGTCAAATACTTGGTAGGTCCCCCACGGGAGCGCAGGACTGCAGAAATACGACAAGGCATGGACTCTGGAAATATGCTGTAGGCGATGCACAGCGTACTTCCTGCAGAGCGTTCCATAATTCGGGTGTATTCCGAGGTCTCGGATTCCTGTGTTCGACAGCGCGTTGCATGAAATCCCAAATGTGTTCTATCACGTTCAGATCTGGGGACTTGGGTGGGTATGGCAACACCCCAAACTCAGATGAATGCTCCTCTAACCATAATGTGGCGTCCCGACACTTGTGTGGAGGTGCATTGTCCTATTGGAACAGGCCCAACCCATCAGCATGAATGCAGGACATGAACGGGTGTACTTCGTCAGAAAGGATGCGCACATAGCGTTGGCCGGTCACAGTTGTAGACATACCAGGGGTCCCAGTGAAGTCCAGCTGAACACACCCCATACCATTACGCACCCCCCCCCCCCCCAGCCGGCACAGTTTCCTGTTGACATGGCTTCATGGGGTTTGCACGACACACGAATCCTGCCATCTGCCCGATACAGTTGGAAACGCGACTCGTCAGACCAGGCTACTTGTTCCCAGTCATCAAGTGTCCAGTTCCGGTATTGCCGTGCCCCCAAGTGAGGCGCATAGCTCTGTGTCGTGCACTCAAGAGGACCCGAGTTGAGCGTCGGTTCCCAAAGCCCATATCGTGCAGGGTACGTTGCACAGTCCGGACGTTGGTGCTTCTTGAGGCTCCAGCATTGAATTCCGATGATACCTGCAAAAGTGTTGCACGCCTATCGCGTGAAACGATTCTTGACAGCCGACGATGGTCACGTTCACCCAATGTCTTTTGACGGCCACACTAGTATCGTAGGTTGGAGGTTTTGCCGGAATTCTTGTAGTCACGGTACACCCTTGCAATGGTCGTCCGTGAAAATCCAAACTTCGTTTCTACCTCCGAAATACTATGGCCCATCTCACGAGCGCCAACTATGACACCGTATTGAAAATCGTTTAAATCGTTATTGCCATTCTCATGCCGAAAATAGCTCTGACAGCTGGCAAGGATGTCTATCGCTTTATATACGCACTGGCGGACGCAACCGAGTACGCGCATAGGTGACGTTGCTAAGTATTTTGCATAAGCTCGTCTGTACCAGTTTTTCTGGCACTTGTGTATTTATGTAATGCGGAGGTAGATACGTTGAATTTTTTTTTTTTTTTGATTGGAGGTTTAACGACCACCGTGAGCAACTCAATGGGCTATAAGCAGTCGCCCGTCCCTAATTTAGGGTCACTGGTTCCAGGGAAGGGAGAGAGCCAGTGCCGTAAGACAAACACAACATCCATGCCTCACCGGGATTCGAACCCGGACCCCTTACGGACGAATGATCAGAGGCCATCGCTTAGACCACTGCGCCACCGGGGCGGCAGACACGTTGAATGACACACCTATAGATAAATAAAAGATGGCTTATTATCTCTAACAATTTTTTTTGTAACTGCTATGAAAAATGTTTTATGACTGTCTATGCATTACTTTTTTACCGACCCTTGTATTTATTTGTTAATTATTTTCTGTTCTGATGGGCATCAGCACGTGCGCTGAAAGTATTCGAAATGCTTGATTTCGCAGAAAAACAGTTCGCATGCTGGAATGCTTTCTGGCAGATTGTTCGTTCCAAACTTAAGGCATAACGCTTCTCTTCGGCTAAGAACAATTCAGACTCTAAGGGCTGTTCCTTTTTTAATCAGCAAACAAACACACACACACAAGTCCATTTGTACTATTAATGCACACATCGTTTGAAATTTTCGCTAGAAGAAATGCATGCGTTGTGTGAAAGAATGGACAGTCGCCGTTGCAGCAAGAAAAGGACTGCTCTCGGCAACGATGTCAGTTTTAAACTATAAGTTGTAAAGCATAATGAAACCACCTGTGAACTTTCAAAAATGTTTACTGGCACTGAATCAGATGGAGGACAATGGAAAACTAAAGAAGAAGGTAAGGAAAGCCATTTGAAAATGAAATGATTTAGAGGCTCTAAGCAGGAAGCCTACGCTGAAAAGCAAAATTATTCATTTCACGAGGGACAAACGTAAAGAAAGTATGCCTGTAGCACGGGAAGATACCAGGATGAAAGCATTAGAAATAACTGCTTTCCTCAATATTCTAAAGCATGTTTTCAAAACTAGTATTGGGGAATGAGCAACAGAATGATGCTACGTGGCGGGGAGGTATTAAAAAGGAAAACCCTGGCTCGGCTCAGCTCAGCTATTTCCTGATAATTATGAAGATAAAGTGATAAGCTATGAGCATTATTAAATGATCAGTTTATGAAATGTGATTAGCTCTTAAGTAAAATGGTAGGACTCTGAAAGATAGAAAATGGAACCTGTGGATCAGAAAAATGACAAGAATGGATGACATCGTGAGTAGAATAAAGACATTCATGGGGTAAAAAGATTGGGCATATTGCTAGAAGAACTGAGTACAGTTGGGCAACTGAACACCAGACTGGATACCACGGGACAGGAAAAGACCCAAAAGACCACGTGGGGGATGGCAGGATGAAATTCGAAAGCATGCCGTAGTGACATGGAAGCGAATTGATCATGCCAGAGTTGTAGAAGAGACTTGGAGAGGCATTCATCCAGCAGAGGACTAAGAATTATTGATGATAATATACTGACGAAAGACAGAATATCACTGTGAGCGACGAACTTATAAAAATGGCCCCCGTAAAGTGAACTGACAATGAGAAGTTATCAATAACAATCATGCTTACTGTGTTTACAGATCGAGCGAAATTGCCTCTTTGCTACCTCACCCTTCAAAAGGAAATTGCATGAAGAGATTTATGAATGACAACGTGAAAAGTGACGGAAAGAGCAAATACGGCTTTACTCGTTATACCAAAATGTGCGAGTCTCTACTGTACCTCACAAAAACTTCCAAAGACAAGATCGTATAAGAAAGGAATATACACACTAGTTTCTATCGGGGGGAAAACACCCCTTTCCCTTAATAGAGAGAGAGAAAAAAATACATTTTAGTAAATCTTTTCAAACTCTTCCATTGATCTCTCTCTCTGAGAAACAAGCAATTTCTCGAGAAGGTGTTACATCTCAATGGCCAGCTTCGCAGATCATCTGTTGTGGGAACAACTTGAAAGTGAAACGAATGAAGAAAAGTATACAGATGACACACACCGAAAAAACACTGGTCATGAAGTGAAATGTGGACGAAATCTTCCACATTTGAAAAGACATCGTTGAAAAATAATAAATATAACACATTAATACTTTTTCTTGAATCTATTTGTTCGTTCTGTCTTATAATAGATGCCATCTCATATTCAGAGCAATAGAGCAATTGTCAAGACGCACAGTGCTTTATATACACTTCATAAGACGCAAAGTGTTTTTATGCACTTTGTCCCTGAAGAGAGAGAGAGATATTTTCCTATCTGAGGTTGAGAGACCCGAACCCTCAGCGCTCTGCGCCTTTTGTCAGGTGAAAAAGAGAAATATTAGATGTTTGGGAACAGATTTCCCTGATAGAATAGTACGAAAGAAAAGTATGGAAATATTAGAGGAGAGGGAGTAGACGGTTACCCGTTAAGAAGTGAAGTTGTAAGCTGCCCTACATACTTACCTGTAACAACAAGCCATTTCAAGTGCTATTTCTCTCCGCAGAAAAATGCCCGGTACATCTGTGCCACAGAAGAGCACAGGGGGAAAGGAAGGAAAGGACACGGGAGAGGGGAACCTGGAAAAAAAAAATCATCACACACAGAACATCTTTCCCAGAGAAGAATCGTCTTTGAACTCCGGGTAAGACAAAACTGGCCATTTGCTCAGTGTTGCTCGCCAGCCAATGAGAGAAAAGATTTTTCCCCATTGGTTTACAGAATTTTTTCACTGGTTTACTTTTGTTGATTCTTGACAGGCATGTCAGATTAACCATAGCTGAGGTGGTGTGATCACAAAGTTACACCGATCGAGGTTTCAGGTGCAACATTTTGCTCGGCTCTTAAAAGGGCCTTTTTTTTTTGTTTTGTTTTGTTTTGTTTTTTTAATTAAGGAAAAACAACAACAAATTTTAACATAAAAGGCAAGACCAACAATACCTTGTTTTTTTTTTGTTTTTTGTTTTTTTTAAGGGCAGAGATATTTAGTACAAAAAAGATAAATCTTTTATGCAACATTTTGCTCGGCCCTTAAAAAAGCCCTTTTTTTTTTTTTTTTTTTTTCTCATTTTAATTTAACTAGGTTTCTTCACATGGGTGAAGTATGTTTTCAAAACAGAGTACGGCTCTTAGAGGATCCTACCCCCCCTTTTTTTTTTTTTTCTTTAACGAGATTAATTCACATGTGTGAAGTAAATTTGCAATCAGAGTAAGGCCCTTAAAAGAGCCTTTTTTTTTTTTTTTTTTTATCAGAAATTCTTCATAGGTGAGAAATAACCTCTAAACCTAGTCCCAATTATTGTTATTTTTTTTGCTAGGGTAGCTGTGAATTGGGTTAAAAAATTCTGTGAATTGGTTTACAGAATTTTTTCACAGGTTTACTTTTGTTGCTTCTTGACAGGCATGTCAGAGTAACCATAGCTTGGGGTGGTGTGATCACAAACAGAGTAACCATAGCTTGGGGTGGTGTGATCACAAAATTACACCGATCGAGGTTTAAGATACTCGTTTAGAGTATGCAACATTTTGTCGGCCCTTAAAAGAGCCTTTTTTTTTTGTTTTGTTTTTTAATCAGAGAAAAACAACAACAAATTTTAAAAATAAAAGGCAAGACCAACAATACCTTGTTTTTTTTGTTTTTTTTTTAAGGGCAGAGATATTTAGTACAAAAAAGATAAATCTTTTATGCAACATTTTGCTCGGCCCTTAAAAGAGCCTTTTTTTTTTTTTTTTCTCATTTTTAATTTAACTAGGTTTCGTCACATGGGTGAAGTATGTTTTCAAAACAGAGTACGGCTCTTAGAGGAGCCCACCCTTTCTTTGTTTTTTTTTTTTTTTTTATTTAACGAGATTAATTCACATGTGTGAAGTAAATTTGCAAATCAGAGTAAGGCCCTTAAAAGAGCCTTTTTTTTTTTTTTTTATCAGAAATTCTTCATAGGTGAGAAATAACCTCTAAATCTAGTCCCAATTATTGTTATTTTTTTTGCTAGGGTAGCTGTGAATTGGGTTCATTTCTGGAACTTTATTTAAGATAGTTTTTGGCCTTTTATAACTGTCAGTTTCATTGACAGTATAGTTAATGGCCGCTCTGACCAGAGGATTAGAATGAATCTTAGCTTTTTCATAGTATCTGTAAGCTAAGTCATACATCGTGTAATGGATGGAATTAATATTTAGCATGCTTCGGATAGCATGGTTTGAAGTTCTTCCATCAAGTCCAACCATATATCGTAGGGTTTTATTTTGAAATGAGGTAATCTTATTTTTCTGCTGTTTGTTGCAGTTACCCCAGATAGGACAGGCATAAGTAATAACAGGGCTGATACAGGCTTTCCATATCAAAGTTTTGTTTTTCCTGCTAAGCCTTTTATTTTTTATTATTGGCTGGAGACTTCCTCTGATCTTAAGCGATTTGGACACAGTTTCTTTAATATGCTTGTTCCAGTTTAGGTTGTGGTCCATAAAAAGTCCTAAATATTTAACATCATTTACCCAAGGTATTTTTTTTTATACATTTCTATTTCAAAGTCTGGATTGTGATTGCATTTAATCCTAGAAAATAGAATTGCTTGAGTTTTTTCGGTATTGATTTTAATTTTCCAATCTAAGAAATATTTCTCAATTTTTTCAACATAATGTTGCAACATGAAAGTTGCTTGATTTTTATTTTTGGAAGTATAAGCGAGTGCAGTGTCATCAGCATAGAGAGCTGTAGTCAGATTCCTGTTATTATAGTTGGGAAAGTCTGACGTAAAGATGGAATACAGCGTTGGTGCGAGTACACTGCCTTGAGGTACACCAGCTTCGATTTTTTTTTTAACGATTTTTTCCCATTGATTTTTACACAGAATGTTCTGTTAGTGAGGTATGATTTGATTATGTGTATAATCCAGGGTGGGAAATCATGTGCTATTAGCTTGTAGATAATTGCCTCATGTGGGCATTTATCGAATGCTTTTGCCACATCCAGAAATATGGCTGCTGTGTGTTCCTTTTTTATAATTCCTTCAGCACATTTTTCAGTTATTCTAGAGAGTTGGTGCACCGTGGAGTGTTTATCTCTAAAACCTCCTTGAGTAAATGGAATTACTGGGAATTCCTCACAGAATTGCTGCATTCTAATAAGAATTATTTTTCAAAGATTTTTCCCATGGTTGGGAGCAACGAAATCGGTCTGTGATTTTCAGGAATTGCCGGGTTTTTGCCTGGCTTGGGTAAAAGTATTACCTCTGCTGTCTTCCAAATATCAGGGAAGTAGTTTATTTTAATGGCACAATTGTATATTTTAGTAAGGGTTTGCACATATTCTTCCGGTAATGTTTTCATAATTTTATTATTTATGCCATCATTGCCTGGTGCCTTTTTATTTTTAAGATTATTAATATGAAACCTAACTTCCCTTTCACTGATGGGTAGTGGTTTTTCAAAGTCAGGAGGAACAAAAAATTTTTTTTGGCCCTTAAAAGGCCTTTTTTTATTTCTTATCTTTTCAGTTTCTGGCGTTCCGGACCCGCGAGAGGTCGTAGCACCTTTAACTTGTCTATCGGACGTAAAAGAGGCCGTAGCATTTTGTACTTTTGGCTGTTGTTTTCTTTGCCTTGTGCTTCTATTTTTTTTAAAAGGGACTTTCTGTTTGCTTTTAATTGGGGATGTTAATACAGGTTTTTTTTTACTAGTAAATTCTTCATAGAGTTGTGCACTTTGGGCGATGACTCTAGAATTTTCTACATCCTCCGCGTGTCTAAAATAAGTATTCAGGGCCTTTTTCATTTTAATGGCTACATCAGTGTCAGGGATGTCATTTATTTTAAACTGTTTTTCTAGTGAGTTTGCAAAAATTTCTGCTTTTTCTTCGTCAGTTCTAACTACCGTCCCATCTTCTTTTTGAAGGGGTGGGAGTAATTTGACATTTTTATTTTGCAAGCTCGACGTAAGATTCCATAGAGTCATTTTGTTTTTTTTATCCGAATTTTCAGAGTAGTCAATATGAGCCTCCTCTAATACTTGACCCCATGACCCATTCTCGAATTTTCTGATTTCTCTTTTAATTTGTCTATTTATGCAGCAATAAAGGTCATAGAACGTTTTATTTCTTGTTCTTTGCCACTTGCTTCGGTACCTATTTTTTTCTTTTATAAGTTCCAAAATTCTTTGGGTAAATAGTACGGATTTTTTTTTCTCTTTAGCAGGAGTTTGACATTCTTCCATAATTTTTTTAATGGCGAGGTTAAAGAGTTTAATAGCTGTGTCAGTTTCTTCTTTGCTATTACAGTCTCCAATTACTGGGGGTGGCACTAGTTTAATTTTCCCTTCAAATTGCTTGAAGTTAGTGACCATTTTGGGTGTTACCTTCACAGTTTTGTCAGTATAAAGCTGGGGGTGAACTGGATTGTGGTCAGAGGAGAGTGCCGCCTCAGTATAAATTTCAAAGTAATATTTATTATTCTTCAGGAGTGCAAAATCTAGTATATTGCTAGTTCCTCTGAGCGCCGTTCGTGTGGGTTCAGATGGCGCCCCCAAGTCAATGTTTTGGTTTAAAAGATATCTGAAAATATTGTTCCCACTTTTATTAGCTCTTGGGCAGTGCCAATAGCGGTGTTTACTATTAAAGTCTCCCGCAATGACCGTAGGAATATTTTCTTCGAAAAGCTTATCTAGAGCTTCCCTGGTAATAGTGTGTTTGGGATGATTGTATAGTGCCGTAAATTTAATCGGGTTATTTTTTGTTTGAATAATAACCGAGTGCGCTTCCATGCCATCCTCTGTGTTGCATATCGCTTCACTTTGCTCTAGTTTATCTTTCACTGCGATCAAAATTCCCCCACTTTGGGAGGTTTTGTCTTTTCTGTAAACCTTGTAGTTGGGAATTTTGAATTTAATTCTGTCCGTTAGCCAGGATTCATTAATTAGCGCAATATCAATTTTTTTGTATTTTAGGTAGGCTAAGAATTCTCTATGCTGCCTTTTGATGCCTTGCGCATTCCAAATTAATATGTTAAGTCCATTTGTTTCAGAGGAAAGAAATTCGTCCTCGGTTTTTTTTTCATCATTTTTTACTGTATCAATTTTATTTATATTGCTGTTAATTTCGATAACTTGGTCAGAATTACAATTGATTGCTTCCTTGCTTTTGACCAGTTTGGCAGCTAATTCTGCTATTTGATTGATGGTCCATTCACCATTTTTTTGTTTTTTATCGGTTTCTCCATTTATTTTTTTCCGTAAGTTTCTCACTCGTGGACATTCCTTTAACTTTTTTAATTAATAGGTCAAATTTGCTTTCTTCCTCAGAGAATGAGGGAAAGGTTTCACTAAGAGGGCGTTTTTCTTCCTCAGAGAAGGAGGAAAATGAACGGCCCTTAAAAATGCCGTTGTTTTTTTTCCCCCTTCCTCAGAGAAGGAGGAAAATGAACGGCCCTTAAAAATGCCGTTGTTTTTTTCCCCCCTTCCTCAGAGAAAGAGGAAAATGAACGGCCCCTAAATATGCCGTTGTTTTTTTCTTCATCGTTGTTATTAGCATACTGCAATTGAGCCTCTTCATTACAGTTATTTTTTTCTGCCTCTTTAATTTCTTTGCTAAGCCTGCCAGCGAAATATTTTGGTTTTTCCACGGTTGGAGTAACCAGTTTTTTTTGCTTATGCGTAGCATTTTCATCTATATTTTTATCAACATCAACAATTAATTTCTCTATCACTTTTGTGTTTTGGAATTTTTTTTTGCGATATTTTTTTATTTCTTCTTGGGGCACAGAATTCTGTATCAGGCCCTTAAAAGGGCCTTTTTTTTCTCGCCTAGATATTTGTCAACATCGGCAATCAATTTCTCTGTCACATTTGTGTTGTGGAAATTTTTGCGATGTTTTTCAATCCTTTCTTTTAGCACAGAGTTCTGTACATTGCTTTTAGGGACAACTCTTTTTTTTTTTCTCTGTGTAATAAATTAATATTACGCAGGTATTTATTTGTGTCATTTTTCATTAATTCTGTGTCATTTACAGCATTCTTTATTTTTGAGCTTAACTTATGCTCATAAGATGACTGAGGTTGTTCTTTTATTTCAACCCTTTTTGTGTTTTGTATTTGCACAGTAACTTTATTGAAAAAAGTACTCGGCCCCAAAAAGGGCCTTTTTTTTTTTTTTTTTTTTTTCATTGCAAAAGCCTGACGCCGAAGCTGTCTCAGGTCTGTTTTCTATAAAACCTTCCTCTTGGGTAAGGTTGTCCGGACAGCAGGCAAAATAGAAGACTTCAGAGCAATGGGAATCGTTACTCGTCCGGCAACCTTTGCTGTTTCATCGGTGGGATCCTGTGCCTTTGTTACGTATTCCTGCGATATTATTATGTGTTGCATTAAGAGCTAACATAGCTTGAACATGACCACTTGGGATGACCTTTTCGATCGTACTATGAAAGATTTCTTCACCGCAATGCGAGGTAAAAAAATCTTTTCACTCCTCTTCGTAATGTGAGGAGACTCAGGTAATATTTATAATTGTACATTCGATTATTGGATCTTACACACGAATTAAGTCCAATCCGTGGAGAACGGTATTAACATACACAGAAAGGAAATCAATTAGCTGACATCTGCAGGCAAACTTCAGTGAATAACTAACACTTCTTCTCCGTGGTCTCAAAAATACATCATCAGACTGGGTGGCTAGTACAATGCTGGGGGAAAGAAAGCAAAACACAAGAGCAAAATCTGTAAACGGCTCATACGTCAAGGTCAAACTTTCGGTGATCCATTCATGCATTTGCAACATATTTGTGGAAAAAACACAACATAGTTGGTGGACAAGGGGATATAATCCACAACAGTCGCCTACCACACGGACACGAGGCTGCCGGTTAGCCAAATGAGCCATGCCGGTGGTGAATAGCACACAAACTTGTCAAAACTATATTTCAGAACGTCTTGGTACTCACTTCAGCAACTATGAAAATTTTTCTTCCAGTAGAAGCCACACATGCCAAACAAAGGACTGACAAATTATTTGTTTAAAAGGTTCATTCTCAATTTGCTAAGTGATCTGATGCCAAGCACTAAATACATATAATTCAACAAGAGTCTCCTTTTTATCTTCCATTTAATTTGTCAATCCTTTGTCTGGCAATCTTTATGTGGAATAATATGTTATATCGGGCAGCGACGGCATTCTAACAGTTAGTAGTATTTTCCATTAACTTCTCTTTCAAAACCATGCGATTGTCATATCTTCCACATAAAGATTATGCACAACCTGCTGCCGTTTCATGAAGTAGTTAATTACACCACGTACCAGCCGAAGAAGGATAATTCTTTCTTCTAACATTAGATTAGGTCGTACAGAGGCTTAAAGTTTGTCTGTATTCTTTATGAAATAATAGACATACACTCAATAAAGCTACAAAATATCTTAAGATCTTGTACGTAATTCATGAGATCCGTGTGCTTCCGTTCTAGCGGTCCATACAATCCCATTGCTCTACGAAATAATTTGCCGATTTCCGCAACTGATGCAAAAAGAAAATCTTTCCGAAGATGTTTACATATTTACTTATTTATTTATTCATGGTAAGGAGTTCGACGGAGTATCCTACTATACTCACTTCTCTTTCTTTCTCACTGTTCCGTCCCACCCCCCTCTGCCCCTCCCAGTCTCCACCGCATTTCAAAGGAAATGACATTGGAAGATCCTCAGGCAATCTACAGCAGAAGATTATCAAGCTATCATCCTCAAAGAAGCAAAAAAAAAAAAAAACTTTAATAACGAAATAAAGAAATGCCGTAAAAAAATAAGAGAACAGTCGAAAAATATACATGGAAACAGCTTCCGACAAAATCCGATAAATAACTAACAATTTCCAAGGAACCCAACCAATAGGAAAGAAGTAATATCAAGCGGTCGACGTACACGGAACTTCAAATGAGTAGAAATTCTCCTACTGTTACAAGAGGAGCAACAATTCCGAAAACAAAACAACACGGATATTTCATTGCTGCAATTCGGCACGGGGCACTTTTAACTGATATAGAATAAAAATCCCAACGTTTCTCACAATCAAATGTTTATTTTACACCGACTATAGTTTCGCAGAGCGTCTGGCTCGGCTTCGTCAGGACGAATGGAGCGTAAAGATTTAAATCATTGTGACATCATCATCTGACGATCACGGATTTTGGTGAGTTGTTTCCACGCTCTTGAAAGAAATGAACCGCCCCGGTGGCGCAGTGGTCTAAGGCAATGGCCTCTGATCATTCGTCCGAAAGGGGTCCGGGTTCGAATCCCGGTGAGGCATGGATGTTGTGTTTGTCTTACGGCACTGGCTCTCTCCCTTCCCTGGAACCAGTGACCCTAAATTAGGGACGGGCGACTGCTTATAGCCCATTGAGTTGCTCAGGTGGTCGTTAAACCTCCAATCAAAAAAGAAAAAGAAAAAAAAAAGAAATGAAGTCGACGTCATGTTGTCGCCAAGGCGTGAAGAGTTCCGGCATATGTGGAAAGCTTCTAATATATTAAGCTTGATAGCCGAATCAGGTTTTCCAATAAGCGTGGAGTTTCCAAACAAAAATTTATGGTTATTTTCATGACAATGTTAGGCTATAGACGACTTCTTCAGTTCATATTTCCGTACGTAGTTCTTGTGTTCCTTCACACGAAAATTTAAAGCTCTGCGCGTCTGTCCTATATATGAAAGTCCACATTCACAAGGTATCAGATAAATTCCCCAGGAATCAATGTCTTGGACGTAGTCTTTTGATCCGTGAAACTTCATCTTGCTTATGGGTTTGAAAATAACTTTGAAATTAAATCTTTTGAGAATTTTGAAATTCTGAAGCAAATCTTAGGAGCAAATGGAATATAACCGCCCAATTCTTTCGTATTGGGAGCTCTATTGGTGTGAGCGAGCAGAGAGAAAACCTAAGCCTGTCTGCTCGCTCACGCCAATAGACCTCCCAATATGAAAGATTTGGGCGGTTATCTCATTTGCTCCTCAGATTTGCTTCGGAATTTCAAAAATTCTCAAAAGTTTTAATTTCAAGGTTATTTTCAAACCCAAAAACAAGATGAAGTTTAACGTATCAAAAAACTACGTCGGAGACATAGATGTGAATGTGGACTTTCATATATAGGACAGACGCGCAGGGCAACCATGCCAATTTCATGACACAACGAGGTCATGAAAATGACATGGTTGCTGATGGGCTCTGGAGACAATGAATCCCATTCTTCAAGGATTGCAGTACGTAGTAACGGAGTAGAGAGGAGACTGAAAAGCTGTAACTTATCTCCGTAAAACATCTTAAGAATGCTCCATAGAGTTCAGGTCCGGAGATCTGGCTGGCTTATCCATTCTACGAATATCCTCGTCCTCGCTCCCAAGGAAATTATCAGCGATCTGAGCCCTATGAGGAAGACTTATCGTCCGTAAAAAGAAATTGCCGACCAACAACCCCGGAAACGCCTGATAAGAATTTCGTTTTTGTAGCGCCTACTAGTGAGAGATTCCGCCTTCAAACACAAGGAGTGGTTAACCACCATTCATCATTATTCAACACCGAACTGACAAATTACCGCCAGCGAAAGCCTCTCGTTCTCTGAGGTCGGACTGATTCTATTCACGTTAAATGAAGCCAAGAATCAGATTGTGAACTGAATCTCGACTCAGTAGTAAAAAGAACACCAAACATTGGTCTTGATTACCGGAAAAATGTTGTCTTTACAGGTTCAAATGATTCTGTGAAATGAGGTTAGAGGGACACAAACCATTGGACTTTTGCACGAAGGCCACTCTCATTAAGCCGTCGATATATGGTTTGTCTGGAGGCTGTTGTCCCTGTGGCTACGGATAGCTCTACAAAAAGTTGCTTGGCTATATCAGTGTTGTGGCGTCTGGCTGTTAAGGCCAGGTAATGGTCCTCGCGAGGAATGATAATCCCTCGGCGACCGTAGCTAGGCTTTTGTAACACGTGACTAGTATCGTCAAATTGCTGCCATAATTTTGAAACCACTCTTGGGCGAACATTCAAGTCCCTTTCCACATGGACTTGGGACTGATCTGCTCCCAGTCTTCCTAGAGATCTCCATCTTACAGAGTCAAACAAACGCGCATGAAGCATTGCATTGTGAATACATTTTCGTCCAAAGAGACGTTTCTTACATGCGCTGCCAACGAGAACTCAAAGTTTCGCTCCCAAGAAGGATAACAGTAGGTCACTTCATTTGCACACTCGACAGTTTTATGTTCTACAATACGCAAAATTGGGTACCAAACGGACTTCTCATATTCCTCTCATCACGTTTCATTCAGTGAAATTCATTTTCGTTTCGCCAAAATACTTTAAATTTTGGTTCCACTGTGGGATCGCCGTGATGTAGCTGAATCAGGAACTATATCTGCGCTTCTGAGACACCCAGTTTCTTTTATCCACTGGAATGCCGTAGTCATTACCGTACTCCAGCATTTCTAATGCGAAATTTTTTGACCAGGTGATTTTTTTTATTTTTCATTCGATGATACTTTACCTGTCTGTTTAGGGATTTATCTTTTCTTTTAGCACAGACTGATTCTAACTACGACCAACAATATCAACATAGTTCCTAGTGTTCCAGAAATGTTATTTTCTCCTAGGAGACGAAACAAAGTATTTGCATTTATCTGAGCTTTTCAAATTCCTCTTTTTTGTTTTCATCTGCGGTGAATTTGGGACCTTTGCCAAGACGTTCTCGTTATATCTTGAGAGTTCAATGTCAAGTTTCTTGTGTTTTTAATGGTTACAAAATGCACAGAAAACTGTCAAAAAGTTTACGTTCCGCATTGTGGGCGTTCTTCATAAAACACTGCCTAACAATGTCTTAGAAAATATTAAAATCCTTTGTAACGCCTTCACGATCAAATAAATATAATACGTTAATTTCCGATTTTTATCCCTTTATTACTCAACACCAGCGTGATAATCGTAGAAGTATTTAACGTCAATATTCCTTTGTTTTTCATAAGTACAGTGCTATAGTTGTAACGTACCAGGAGATGTGACGTACCTGCCAGAAGGACGCACACGACATAAAGGCAGATAGGAATCAGAATAAAATGTCCGCGTAGCTTAATTGGTAGAGCAACTTATTCCGGAATGAGTACTCAACACCAGCGTGATAATCGTAGAAATATTTAACGTCAATATTCCTTTGTTTTTCATAACTACAGTGCTATAGTTGTAACGTACCAGGAGATGTGACGTACCTGCCAGAAGGACGCACACGACATAAAGGCAGATAGGAATCAGAATAAAATGTCCGCGTAGCTTAATTGGTAGAGCAACTTATACTACAGTGCTATAGTTGATAACTACAGTGCTATAGTTGTAACGTACCAGGAGATGTGACGTACCTGCCAGAAGGACGCACACGACATAAAGGCAGATAGGAATCAGAATAAAATGTCCGCGTAGCTTAATTGGTAGAGCAACTTATTCCGGAATGAGTGGACCCGGGTTCGAATCCCGACGTAGACCAAAAATGACGGAGAAATTCACTTCGTTATAATGGCGCCCGAACTATCCGGATGACCCGACCGTTCACAATCTCGCAATGGTGTGATGTCATTTCCACACCGCGAGATAGGAAAAATAAGAGCAGCACTTCGAAAAAAAAAAAAAAAATAAGGGGAGATGATGTAACGTACCAGGAGATGTGACGTACCTGCCAGAAGGACGCACACGACATAAAGGCAGATAGGAATCAGAATAAAATGTCCGCGTAGCTTAATTGGTAGAGCAACTTATTCCGGAATGAGTGGACCCGGGTTCGAATCCTGGCGCGGATAAAAATGACGGAGAAATTCACTTCGTTATATAGTGAAAATCTGAGCATTTATTTAAAATTATTGGTTGTAATTGATTTCATTTAAATTATGAATTATTCTAATTATACGTTAATTAATTAACCTTAATCAAATTCAGTTATTCGAGAATTTGCTACGATTATTTTATCTGCCCCTATTACAAAGCAGTTGCGAATGGTATTTTGGGGTTAGCATTCCCTCCTCCTCCCCACGCCTACAAATGGAGCGAATCTTGATAACACACATGTTCTCTTTATGATTTTAAATCACAGGTAAAAACGCAAAAAAAAACTACATATCGGGGTTGCAGCATTTTTAAGGTTGTATCTTTTAAGTTAAGAACACCTGGTAGTGTATGTAGGGTGCGAATCAGAGTACACACAACATCGGGCACAGCACATCACCTCCATGAGGACACCCATGGAGTGATGCCCCCTCTCCTCCATGCACACACACAGGGTGACACCCGCCACATAAAAGTGGGAACCCAAAAGTGATAAAACATATATGTATTAAATTTAGGAGCTGGTTAACCATAATGGTCATCAGAGTGAGATATCATTTCTAATCCTTGGAGTACTCAGTATAATGTATTTTCGAGGGATAAGGTTAGAAACGGTGGAAAGCTGGCGAAGGCCAGTGATCCATCACGCAAACAGACCGCCGGCGAAGGAACGTTTTCTACTCTATGTTTCACAGCACTGTATGCAATTTAAGACTTAAATTTCCACATATCTCTGTAATTTATTTCTTAAGCGTATCATAGTTCTCGGATTAGCAGCAGAAAATGATCATTTTTTTCAAAAACGGCTGATGACGGTATTACGAACTTAAAAAATCGACATATGTACTTACATACCTAAAAGGAACCAACTCCAACAGTACTTGTGTGCGTACTCTAGTTTCGTTAAGAAAAAACCTCATTTTCATCATTTAACATGCTTCATTCAGTTGATACTCAGACGTGAAATCTTTCTAAAGTCTGTTTATACTCGTAGCACGTGCTTTACCAGACACTTGTCGTTGACATACGTGCTACTTGTTGACTTTTTCATGCGCCATACGTAAAGAGAGGGCAAACCCATAGCAAAATACGCCTAGCTTAATCCTACGATCGAAAATACAAAAGAGAACACAACTTCACCGTTGACTCCGATAGATGAAATTTAACGGCAGTTATCAATACAGTTTTGTTTGAAGCTACACAAATAATAAGTAATAAGCTACAGAGCCGTAATCCCCTAGTAAATGATTTATCTTCATCTCCACATCTATCGAGCGCATGGAAATCACTCATCAAAACTGGTGGCCGCTAGGAGACGTTTGACGCGTAAAACAGGTAGCGTCGTCAAAAGCAGGAAATCAACATGCTTAGTCCTGGTGAAGCTCGACCATAGTTTCCAGCGAAATTATAGTAGATTTTAAGTTATAAATATTGGATTTACAAACGTTTTTCCATAATTAGATTAAAAACATACACAATCATATTTAAAAAGAAAATAAGCTCTCTCTTAGAGCCCGAACTGTAGTAAACCAGGGTTCCCACTCAAAAGTAATAAAAAAATTCCCTGACTTTTCCAGGTTCTCCACGTGATTTTTAAAGTTTTCCAGAGTGGCATGTTGCAAAGAATTGTTACATTTCATTCCATTCCATTCCATTCATTTTTCTCACCAAAGCACACACTTGTAAATTTTTTAAGTAATTAGTCTTTATAAAATTACCTGCTTTTCATTAATAACAACTAACTGCGCACATTTTCTGTACCGAAGTTCAGTGAACTTTTGTGAATACTACCCACACGTAATTTGTAAATACATTCCCATAGAAGCAGGTCATATGTAAGAAAAAATCTGTCAGTTGAATAGTTTCAGTTTTTCTATAACACAATACAGCTAAGCTTAATGATAGAATGACTCTGTTCAAAGAAACATGTTTCAAGAGAACCAACAGAGAAAGGACTTTGATCCATCATTTGGTTGGTTCTCTTGTGAAGTGTTTCTTCAAGCAGGAGCCATTGTGCCTAATTGTTTCATGTTATAACAACTGCGTGCAGAAATTGAACAAAAGCTTAATAACTGGCAATTTTAAAAACTCAATTCTGCATCTTTTTTTAGAGAATAGAGGAAATACTTAATATAACTGAAAGTAAGATCTACCAAATTCTAGGCAGGCAGTAATTGCAAGCCAAAGTTTGAAATCTTGAAAAAATAAGTTTTTTTGGCAAAATAAAGTATCCATTGATTTTTACAGAAAAAAAGGCAATTTCCCCCAAGTTTTCGCTGATTTTCACAAAAAAGGGTCATTTTCCTTGAGTTTTCCCTGATTTTTGGAACCATTTTCAAATTCCCTGAGAATTCCAGGTTTTCCCTGTTTTCCAGGTTGAATGGGAACTCTGTAAACATTAAGCAGCCCAGGTTTGACATGTCTCAGCTAGGAACAAGGGCAGTTACTGAGTTTTGTCAGTACTTTATCAACCTTCAAAACTCGAAGCGTTCTACGATAACTTTTTTACTTCTCATGCCGTGTTCATGAATTCATCTGTCCAATGTATCACAGCAACTGGAACTGTCCAAGAGTTCCATACCGGAAGGTGCTAAAGAAAAAACAGGAATACAGTACACTCCCGTTAAAAGAAACTCTGATATAAGAAATTTACGGTTATAAGAAAGAAATATATAACACAAATTTTGAAGATGACAAATCCAATTTTTGGCGTAAATGTGACACGGATGGTAAGTCAGATAATATCCGTAAACTTGAAAATTTTCATCGTCCTGGAACGGGACTCGAACCCGCGTCTCCCAGAAAACGCCTAGGTATGCTAACCACTACACCACCCAGAACGACCAAGTTTCCGACCATCACAGGATTCGCTAGTCGAAGCAACCGGCATTCATGTTTAGCGAATCTGGAGGTTAAGAATCTTATCCCGTGTTTGCCCGGAGAAGCAGATAAATCATGGGATGAGATAATCTAATTCATGATTTATCTGCTTCTCCGGGCAAACACGGGATAAGATTCTTAACCTCCAGATTCGCTAAATATGAATGCCAGTTGCTTCGACTAGCGAATCCTGTGATGGTTATATTCAAATTGATTGGAAACTTGAAACTTGGTCGTTCTGGGTGGTGTACTGGTTAGCATACCCAAGCGTTTCCTGTGAGACGCGGGTTCGAGTCCCGCCCCAGGACGATGAAAATTTTCAAGTTTTCGGATAATATCTGACTTACCATCCGTGTCACATTTACGCCAAAAATCGGATTGTCATCTTCAAAATTTGTATTATATGGCGTAATCCCGTATTTCATTCATGAAATATATAACTTTGGTTGGCCCAATGTTAAATAAAGTAAAGGAATGTTTCATGTTTATAAGAAAGCAAAAAAATTCAAATTTCGGTTATAAGAAAGTTCCAAAAAATTTACTTCCAAAATTAAATATTTTTCGACCTGTATTGCAATGTTTCTTCTCTTTATCTCCCATGGAATTTTAAGGCCATTTTCGAAGCGACTTGCACCACATAATGCATGTCGTTTTTTTGCCCTCCGCCCCTCCCCACAATGCATGATAAACGTTTTCTTGGAAGGGATAAATCTCGTTCTGAACTTACCCCTTCCAAGAATTCTAGTTCATCACCTGCGCGTTCATAGATGAAGATTGGTACATTGCTACATACAGTACGAGTGTATTCTCTGTTCTCATCTTTTTATTTTGCACTGCTTTTGAGTTCCATTTCTTTCGGTTTGCGTTAGCGAGCGAACTAACGATCTGACTGAAAGGACGCGCCTAAAATTGTGCTCCAAAGATTGGAACGACCGAAAACTAATGTGAAAATTGCCAATGATTTTGTACACGCCACTTGGAATTCAATGGACTCTACAGTAATTAAAAACTGCATTCGGAAAGCTGGGTTTTATAATGAAGAAAATTCTGAACTGCAACAAGACTTTGAGGATGAAGTTCTCCTTGATGAGTGGGTTCAATTGGATGTGGAAGGTGTTTCTTTTGAGGATTTTGTCGACGCAGATAACGGTGTGTAAACATCGCCTGAGCTGACAGATGCCGAAATTTTGGCCCAAGTGAATACGGTTGAAGAAACTGGAAGCAGCAGCGAAGAAGAGACTGACAACTTTTCTGAGCAGCAGCTACCGACGCGGGTAGAAGTCATGGATATGATTCAGAAGGTGAATGACTATGTGAGTAGGATTCCAAGGGCTCAAGAAGCAGAGAAAGAGCCATGTTTGATTGGACTCCAAAAATGTGAGGCGATTGTAATGGTAAATGCAAAAAAGCAGACTTCTATAACAGATTTTTTTTTAAATAAAAGGCATGTATTGATGTACACTTGTTTATTCATAAAATACATGTACTGTACGTTATGTATCTGCTTTAATTCCGAAGTTTAACCATTTTAATACAAATTCGGTTATAAGAAACTGATTTCAATCCCTTTGAGCTTTCTTATAACGAGAGCTGACTGTACCTAAATAAGAAAGAGAATATTTTGATAATCGATGCAACGGCAGCGTAATACATACATACATACATAGGCCTAACCACTGGGGATCGGGAGGAGGGGGGTCACGACCCCTCCAGATTTTCAGAGTCGGAATCCCCAATGTAAAGGACCCCCCCCCCCCACACACACACACACCATTTTTTCGGGAATATATTGATATAATGCACACTTTTTATGATGCGAACCCACTAAATTTAATAATGTAAGATTGTGATTTTTCGTAGAATGCAAACACCTGTATAATGTGTGCTTAATGAAACAGCGACATCGATTTCTAATAAGCAAAATCAGTTCTACAACTTTGTAATTTACATTTCTGCCCTATCGTCATAGTTTTACAGTTGTGTTCGCTAAGTTCCACAATTCGCCAACAGAGGCGCCTATGTCGTGCCCGTTAGATCGCGCCCCAGCAACTGCTTTGCTCCTGCGTGTGTGTTTAGGGGGGGGGGGTCCGTTCACTGTGTATGTGTGATCGGACACCCCCCCCCCCTAGATTTTGAAACATGGTTACGCAGCTGGAATGACCATCAAATTATCGTTCATATGAACCCATCGGAACGGCCAAACGATTTGCAAGGGCCAAGAAAAATAAAGACTGATATCCTACAACCTTATCTCATTCGGAAATATAATGAAAGGCCGGGCCGTGGACCTCCTTGTTTGATTTCTCGGGAGTTACCGTTCTAAATAAACTACGCAGCAAAAATTGGTGGTGAAGCCTAATCGATAATATGTTTAACATACATGTCCGTTGTGGAAAGCTCTATCTAAGTTTGTAAAACGCAATAGTACTAAATACACAATTAAAAGGGATCAACTAAAACACTACCTAACTGCCAACGCCTCCAAAGTCGCTATACCTTGAAATATTGGTGCTCTGGCCGAATTTCCCTGCAATAGAGAATTTCTTTCCTCTAAAATCTAGTAATATAAAAACATCATTTACAGTCAACAGACACGTTAAAAATTTTTGTTAACCTCTCTATTCCCAACCGCTGCCTCTTTCATTTTTTATTACCCTTTTCGAAACGTAACTGAGCACATGCAGAAGTAACACAAAAACTTTACTTCAAAACTGTTTTTACAGGTGAAAACAGAGTTAAGTCGTGCTACACAAACAGAAAATGTTATTTATTCATCCGCAACAAACGTCCAGTTATGGAAGTAGGGTATTGAACATGCAAGTCATGGTTGAGGAGGGGAATTCTATGCTGCCTTCCCACCCCCTCTCGTTATACGCCGGCAGTGCAGGAATTTTGAAACTACGGGAACGTTAGTGGCGGAACTTCAAGGTCGGCAGACGACAACATTCGCTGTTCAGTGCAAGGACTTGTTTCACGATCTCTCTCTCTCTCTCTCTCTCTCTCTGTGTTCCTCCTACCAGACGATGACGGTTACTCACACAATCAAGAGCAAATGACTCACTGTGAAGGCGAAAGTGACACAGGAAGAAGGAAAAGAATGATGATCGGACGGCAGCTTCTGTCGGGCTGAAAAAACTAAAATTACATTTTCATCGGTGGTGAGATCGTTACGTTATTCTCTGAATTGAATTTACATTTCAAAGAACAAGAAAAAAAAAAGTTCCCTTCGAAACCACGTTGAAGCCCACCTTCCACCTTTCATTGTTTCTGACCTTTTATTGAATTTTTTACATTTCTTAAACTTTGTTACCGAATTTGCAAATGGTTTAGCTACAGTTACAAATGCATCGCCTAGATTATTTATCCACAAGTACTCCAATTATGTTTTTCCAGAAATAATTTGATTCTGAAGAGAATGTAAAGCTTACAATGGCAACATTAAATATTCAAACCACGAAGCTGTTCAGATGTAATCTCTAACTTTGACTTAACCAGCTGAAAGTAGTGACATTAAAACAACGTCTTATGAAGCACGAAAATCTAACAGCCTTTAACGTGCCCAGGGTTTCGTTACGAAGAGTGAGGCCTCTATATATACACACACACACACATGTGTTTATATGTGTGCTCCTATATCACTGACTAAGTCTTCCACAGAAACACAAACGAGTTCGCGTATATCATCTCGGTAAAACTCTTTAAACAGACATTAAAACTTATTAACAGTGATGAGCAATGTTTACGATTAAAAAAGTCGAGTGCAGTTTTCTTACTAAACTGCTTTTTTCTAATTTCATATTTCACCGTTTTGAGCTATTGTCTTGTGATCTTACAACCTTTAAAATTAAATTAGCTGCAAACGTTCGTAATTATTATATTAACTTTAACTACACTTTCGCTTTACTGTGGACTTAAATCGGAACTTTACATAATACTGTTGTCCCGGCTGAGTCTCGGGTAGAGCAGCTGAAAACTTATTACACACAACGATACTTTTGTAATATATAGAGTACGCGTCACAATCTTTAAGTAGCTCTGCAGTATAGTTATGTAACAATATCATAATGTTATGATAAGGCACTCTGGAATAAGGAGCAATAGCTTCTGTAAAACAAATTTGGAAGATGTGAATCCGTTTATGCTGTAAATATGACATGGATGTTAAGTCAGTAAATATACGAAAACTAGAAAATTTTGTCGTCCTGTAGCGGGAATCGAACTCGCGTCTCCCGGATAGCGCCCGAGTATGCTGACCACACCACAACCCAGAACGACCAAGTTTCCGATTAATTTGAATATAATCGTCACAGCATTCGCTAGTCGAAGCAACCGGCATTCATATATAGCGAATCTGGAGGTTTAGAATTCGTGCGATTCCGAAACTTGAAACTTGGTCGTTCTGGATGGTGTAGTGTAGCATGCTCGGGCGCTCTCCGGGAGACGCGGGTTGGTTGGATTCCCGCTCCAGGATGACTAAATTTTCTAGTTTCAGATATCATCCGACTTAACATCCATGTCATTTTTACACCAATAAACGAATTCCTATCTTCCAAATTTGTATTGTACAATGGTGTATTCCCGTATTTAATTCATTGACCTTCAGTAATACTGCAAACACTTCCATAAAACTTACTTTGAACAAAAGTATTAAGAAAAAGATAAACAGGATCTCTCAAGAAACGATTAATTTTAGTACAAGATTATTATTACTATCAAGTTGCATAGAAATGGAAGACAGTGATGCGAGTTTTCTGTACAGGTTTACCTAAAACATTAGATATAACACACAGTATATATGAATGGGATGTAAGGTCAAGTGATGCGTAACATCACAGCCTCTCCTTGACAAATGTCAACCCCGCCTTCTCGTGGTGCATCCTGTTCCCACTAAAGGGGCTCTGACGACCGCCCATAGCGGTATAACTATACCATCGGGATTAGAGGAAATTCTATCCCACACTCACCAACCCGCTTGGCCAGCGTGGTGAGTTATGGCCAAACCCCTCCAAAATGACTCCACAACTTAAATCTTGGCCCTCAGTCTCCGGCAGCTGGAATGTACCTGGCCAAGGCAGCGGCCAGTGCGACATGAAGGCAGAGGGTGCTAAGAATCCCCGGAGGACCGGACTAGGCTGCCATCTGATGCTGACCTTGGCAACGTACAATGGACGCTCCCTATCTTCTGATTCAAGGCTTCTTGAATTGGAAGAGGAACTACAAAGGATCAAGTGGGACATCGTCGGGCTAAGTGAGGTAAGGAGAAAAGGAGAAGATCTCATTGAACTTAAAAGTGGACATCTCTTCTACTATCGTGGGACAGATACTGGCAGAACTAGTGGTGTTGGATTTATAATAAACAAGAAACTGAAGGATAAAGTGGTAGAAGTTGAAAGTTCCTCTGACAGAGCTGCACGACTCGTTATCCAACTATCGAGAAGATACCAGGCTCAGATTATTCAAACTTATGCACCCACCACAAGTCATCCTGAAGAAGAAATTGAAGAATTTTATGAGGAAATTTGTCATCTAAATAATAAAGGTAAGCAGCACTTGAAAATAATTATGGGAGATTTCAATGCAAAAATAGGGCAACGGCAACAGAATGAAACTTCAGTAGGTAAATTCGGTCACGGCAACAGAAACCAGCGTGGAAATACTCTCGTTGAGTTTGCAGAGGCAGAAGGGTTTTTCATCTTGAACTCCTTCTTCCAGAAAAAGCCACACAGGAAATGGACATGGAGACATCCAAATGGGACGACAAGTGAAATTGATTTTATTATGTGTAACAAAAAATTCGTCATAGAAGACTGCAGTGTGCTAAACAAGTTCAACACAGGTAGTGACCATAGATTGGTGAGATGTAAGATGCACCTCAACACTAAACTTGAACGTGGCAAGCTCATAAGACAAACAAAATCTATTGACATAACCAACCTCAAAAAACACCATAATACCTTCAAGTTAGAACTAAAGAACAGGTTCTCTGCTTTAGAAGGCCTAACATCGGAAGAAGTGGACATCTCTGAAGTTAACAGAAAAGTAACCAAAGCTCTTATGGAAACAGCAACAAAATTAGCTGGGTCTAAGAACAAGTTGCATGTGAACAAATTATCAGGAAAAACCAAAATGTTGATGCAAAAAAGAAGAGAGATGAGGACAACTAAAGAAGATGTGACTTCCAAAGTGGAATATATAGAGCTATGCAAGACAGTAAGAAAAAGTATCACTGAAGACGTAAGGAAATTCAACTGTGAACTAGTGAGGAAAGCAATTGAAAACAACCAAAGCCTAAAGATAGCAAAGGGACATCTCAGTAAGGGAAGAAAACAGATTATGGCACTGAGAAAAGAAGATGGTTCTGTAACAAGAAATAGAGGCGAAATTTTGACAAGAGTGAAAGATTTCTACTCCAAATTATATGAAAGGGATGATATATGCACTCCAGACATCATGAAAGATACCAGTACCAGAGTTCCTCCAGTCCTTCCAGCAGAAGTTGCACATGCAATCAAGAACATGAAGCGAGGAAAAGCTCCAGGAGAAGATGGAATTACTGTAGACATCATACAAGAAGCAAGTGGAGAAATCGAAACAGTACTCGCCCAAATTTTCACTCGATGCCTTAATGAAGGAAAGATTCCTGAGGATTGGAACACCGCTACAATGATCCTGCTACATAAGAAAGGTGACATTGAGGATCTCGGAAACTACAGACCTATCAGCCTCCTATCAGTAGTTTATAAAATCTTCACTAAAGTTCTTTCACACCGCTTGAAGGTAACACTGGACATGGCTCAACCGAGAGAACAAGCTGGATTCAGGAGTGGCTACAGCACAATAGATCATATCCACGTGCTGAGAGAACTAATTGAAAGAGCGAGGAATATGAACTTCCATTGTGCATGGCTTTTATCGATTATGAAAAAGCCTTTGATTCGGTGAAACCATCAGCAGTTACAATGGCTCTGAAAACCTGCGGTATTGAAGATGCTTACATTAATATTATTAATAACATCTATGAAAATGCAAGTGCAAAGATTAGGCTGTTTGAAAATACAACACACGTAAAAATTGGAAAGGGAGTGAGACAAGGTGACACCATATCTCCGAAGCTCTTTAATGCCACATTGGAGGGTGTTTTTCAGTCGCTGAGCTGGGAAAACAAGGGGATAAAGATTAATGGAGATTATCTAACCCACCTTCGTTTTGCTGATGACGTAGTCATTTTTGCAACTACCCCATCAGAGCTGCAGAGTATGATCCAGGAACTTGCTGACAAGAGTAAAGAAGTGGGATTAAAAATGAACTTTCAGAAGACAAAAGTGATGTTCAATGCTTTTACAAGAAATGAAGATTTATCGATTGATGGAGAAAAGCTGGAGATAACAGACACGTACGTTTATCTTGGACAGCAGATATCAAGTGAGGGTCACATTGATGAAGAAATTAATCGGCGTACAAAACTTGCCTGGAGAGCTTTTGGAAGAAACAGCATAATTTTCAAGAGCAATATGCCATTATGTCTTAAAAGAAAAGTGTTTGATCAATGCATCCTTCCAGTGCTTACGTATGGTGCAGAGACGTGGACCTTAACTAAAAGAGACATACAAAGGCTGCAGACAACTCAAAGCAGCATGGAGAGGTGCATGCTTGGTGTAACTAGGAGAGATAAGAAGAGGAACTCGTGGATCCGAAAAATGACTAGAGTGGAAGACATCATGATCAGAGTTAAATCCCTGAAATGGCAATGGGCTGGACATACTGCCAGAAGGACAGATCATCGATGGACAGCCGAAATTTTAGATTGGATTCCAAGGGACAGGAAAAGACCCAGAAGGAGACCACATGGGAGATGGGTGGATGAAATTCGAAAGTATGCAGGGGTGACATGGAGGAGACTGGCACAAGACAGACCGTTGTGGAGGAAACTTGGGGAGACCTTCGTCCAGCAGTGGATTGATAATGGTTGACAATGATGATGATGATGATGATGATATATGAATAGAGTGTGAAGGTATAAGGCAAATTTTGTGAAGATTCGAACATTTTAAATTATATTTTTTCGCACATGTTACTGCTCTGTGACTAGGCAGCAAAAAGGAAACACCCTTATCCTTTTCTTTCTATATCTGTACTCTCGCGCTAACAGATATAGAAAGAAAAGGATACAATTGAGAGCATGTGCATAATACAAAATGTATTACTCGCGCATAGAAAATATAGTGATTTGTGTAAAAAACATTTCTCAATGAGCAACATGATAAGTATTTAAATTAATTTACGAATTACAGCTAAGCGCATTACCTCTACAAAGTAGATGAGAAGAACAGTGTACAATTATGCTGTACAAAAATTGTAACGCAGGTTGATTATTGACAGAGAAAATCTGAAAAAAAAAAAAAAACTACATGTGAAAAAATTCATAAGAGGTTGGAACCACCCTCAACAACCCTACACCTACTCTAAGACTTTCGCTACACACGAAAATCTGGAAACTGTAGCGGCTACAGTTTCCAGATATTTCAGACGCACAATTTTCATTTACATTTCCGACGACATCACTGTTCTAAGAAGATCAACGCAAAAAGTTTTTTTCCTATCTGGACGTGATGAAGTGTGAATGAACAATATTTTCCAATTTTCGTTACAACAGGGTTCTTCAGTTCAATAGGATCAATAGCTATTTTATCTCAACTGAAAATATTAAATGCTGTGATAATAGAGTTGATTCATTCATAGTTTTTGCTTCGTTGATCTAAAGGAAAGATGGGTTAATCAAAATGAAAATAATAATTATTATTGTTATACACGGTCAAGTCACATTATTGTGACCACCAGCTAATATCCAGAGTAACCGCCGTGTGCAACGCGGACAGCAGCTAGACGGGCTGGGAGTGACTCAATAAGGTGCTGGAAGGTGTTCACAGGAGCCATGCTGACTGCAGTGCATCTGACAGCTGCTTGAGAGCGCGTGATGGAAGATCCACAGAGCGAACACTACGATAGTGGTTTTATCTCAACTGAAAATATTAAATGCTGTGATAATAGAGTTGATTCATTCATAGTTTTTGCTTCGTTGATCTAAAGGAAAGATGGGTTAATCAAAATGAAAATAATAATTATTATTGTTATACACGGTCAAGTCACATTATTGTGACCACCAGCTAATATCCAGAGTAACCGCCGTGTGCAACGCGGACAGCAGCTAGACGGACTGGGAGTGACTCAATAAGGTGCTGGAAGGTGTTCACAGGAGCCATGCTGACTGCAGTGCATCTGACAGCTGCTTGAGGGCGCGTGATGGAAGATCCACAGAGCGAACACTACGATAGTGGTTTTATCTCAACTGAAAATATTAAATGCTGTGATAATAGAGTTGATTCATTCATAGTTTTTGCTTCGTTGATCTAAAGGAAAGATGGGTTAATCAAAATGAAAATAATAATTATTATTGTTATACACGGTCAAGTCACATTATTGTGACCACCAGCTAATATCCAGAGTAACCGCCGTGTGCAACGCGGACAGCAGCTAGACGGGCTGGGAGTGACTCAATAAGGTGCTGGAAGGTGTTCACAGGAGCCATGCTGACTGCAGTGCATCTGACAGCTGCTTGAGGGCGCGTGATGGAAGATCCACAGAGCGAACACTACGATAGTGGTGGTCACACAGATATGCTCAATTGGGTTTAAGTCTGGGTAATTAGGGGGCAAGGGAAGTACTTTGAAGTTTTCATCGTGTTCTTCCAACCACTCTCGGACTTTCTAGCTGTGTGACACGTCGCATTGTCGTGCTGGAAGATCCCATCCGCCCCAGGGAAGACAATCAACATGTGTGGGTGTACGTGGTCTGCAAGGATGGATTCATAATGAATTCGGTTCACAGTGCCTTCCACAGGTATGAGTGGACCCAGAGAATGCCACGAAAACATTCCCCAGACCGTAACGCTGCCCCAACCGTTAGCTTGTAAATAAATAAATACATCGCTCTTAACCACGTTCTAGAAACACACAGCATCCAAAAAATTGTTTTTCAGCCGCCGCTGTGGAATTGAACCAACAGAATTCTCGATATCTAGCCGAGCGCGTTACATATACGCCACGGTGGCTAACAATCCACGGTGCTATGTGTATTTTTAAGTCAGCTTCTGACATCATAAATCCGTAAGATGGGCTCAGCTACTGAGACGTCTCCATCTGGTGGGCATTAACGGCACTAGCTATATATAATATAGCAATTAAATCAAAGGGCGAGATTATTTACTTGTCGCCACGTATTTGGAGTATTTTCACGTTAGCTTGTGTTCTATCAACAATGGTTGAAGAGTGTTTGTCCTCCGATGTTTCTTGCCTTATACGTCAACGTCCATCCGTTCGATGAAGCAGAAAACGGGATTCATCGGAGAAGGCAATACTTTGCGAATCAGCGGAAATCCAATTCCAATACTGCGTGCAAATGTAAGCCTTTTCTGTCGATGCATCTTCGTTAGCATTGGTGCACTGACCATCCGTCTGCATCGGAGCTCCATACGCAGCAGGGTTCGCTGAACAATCGTTTAGACACACTTCCGGTAGCCTCCTGGTTCATTCGGCTCTACTGTAGCGTGTCGATCGGCCAGCACGCACCTTCGCAGCCGACGTTCACCTCTCACATCAATGGCACGTGGTGCTCCGCTGTTTACACGTCGCTTATTCGCAATGGTACCATTTCTCCAGTCACTATACACTTTAACCACAGCAGCACGCGAATAGTTAGTTCACAAACTGCGCTGTTTCAGAAATACTGCCACCCTTGGCCCAAAAGCCGATAATCATACCTTTTTGCAAATCGGATAAATCGCTCCTTTTATTCATGACAGCAACGAGTGATATGTTTTTAGAATGCCTACAGCACACCATATATAACCACCACGCCAACTCACGACACGTGCTTTCTTTCATACGCGCTGTTGACATCAAAAGTAGGAGGTGGTCACAATAATGTGACTAGACTGTGTAATTATAATAATGATATTAATAATTATTGCGAAGGCAATCTTATTACAAAATTGACTATTTTATAATAACATTTGCTGAACGCTCTGACTATGGATCAGCTATTCTGGTTCGCCACTGCTATCAGGAGATTTCATGACATGGGAATGGAACTAAATATTTGAGATTTAAGCTTTGGCATTTTCACAAAACCAAATCAGCCGCGGATGGCTTAGTGGTTAGTGATTCAGACTATCGATGCAAGGTCCCCAGGTTCAAGCCTGAGCTGATCTTTCGGAGATGGTGTGATTTACTAACAATCGATGAATATCCGCCGTGCATCGGACGAGCACGTTAAGTGACGGACCCCAGGCTGGACCCACTGGTTAAATGGGTATCCTTTCCTATGTCCCCCCCCTGAAATGCTCTCACCCATCTATGTGCAGTATCGTACTTGTACCGTGGCGCCATCTACTGTACTCTAATCTCACTACAAACTGTTCTGTCAAAGTCGCTAGACTTGCTCTCATTCCTTCCGTTTCTGTGTCCTGCCCAAAAGGCGATCTCGCTGTAGGTGGCTAGGACCTAAACTCTACTCACTGTGGACGGAAGTCCTACAAGAAAATGACAAATGAAGAACAAAGTTCACAAAACCAAATCTTTTAATTGCAGCATCCGTGCCTTCTCGAGGGAATTTCGCCTTAAAGCAAGGTCGAAAATGTCCAAGAGATACAAACAGAAACTTCTATACGTACATTTCCGAAATGCTTCACACATTCTACATGAACTGGCTACAAATAAATAAAAACATATTCGAAATGGACAGCCAATTACGATTTTTTGAAATTTCTGAAACATGCTCATGTGGAAATTTTTTTTTATGCCATAGCTTCGCATATTTAATTCCTTAATTTTTTTTATCGCAGTGGAAGCAATAGTAGTTTTGCTAATCCACACAAATATTTGGTAAAAAAAGCTAGGAGACACTGCCAAAACAGAAAATCGCCCTCCACTTTAAACTGTAGCAAATAATAAACTATGGTCACAACTGCCACCTTTACCTTCACTTTTGAATGTAAAACCACCTATTTATACATACGTTTGCATGCTTAAAAATACTGTATATTACAGTGATCTATCATAAAGGGGAAAAAAATCTCTCAAAAAAATTTCAGGTCTTACCCCCTAAATTCGTTCCTTACCATAACGTATACAAATGCGAATTTTTTTTTTAACCCAATCCGAAACGTAATTGAGGTATTTTTTGAATGTATTCATTGTCACTATGAATATCACATTACTCCACAGGAGTCAAGGTAGTCAACAGAGTAGTAGAATGTAGACGAAAACATTTCACTAATGCCCTCGAACATCACAGAAGTGACTATTAGTTCTAGTTTCGGGCTACTAGTTGAGGGAAAGGTCCGGAATTAAGGTACCTAATATTATATCTAGCATTACCCCGAACCAAGGTATTAAGCGGTACGAGAAATCTGGACAATTGCAGTACCGATGGTAGGTTCAGAGCAAATGAAAAAAATTCGTTAAAAAGAACACCATCTGCGCCTTTGAAACATTATAGTTCTATTGCTATGACAAAGTTTACTAGAAAGCAGCTAAATTCCATAACCAACTGCTCCACCCAATATGAAAATTTATGTGCTGTACTTATACTGATACTAAGCGCCAAGCATAATATTTAATTCTAAGCACGCATTTGTGAGGTTGGATAAAAGCCATTAAGGTAACACGTTTTCTCCGTTCGAGATGAGTTTGAAACCTTGGCGACAACTGTTTATACAAGCCACGTAACAGTCCTATGCCAACATATGTGTGAATCTGCAATGCAAACTCGCGCAGAGAGGGAAATAACCCTGGATTGAATAGTACGATCTGCCCACTTAGAATCTAACACAAAACAGGTAGGTTCAACCAGCAATAGGAGGAGAACTGGTGTAGCAAGATTTCAACAGCCACAGAGAGAGAGACCATCTGCGTTCCAGCGTGCGCATCGTACAAAGGGTTAGCAGGTCAAGACCACAACTAATGCCATTGTATTGTTCCATGCTTATTTCGCACACGAAGGGACGAAAATGGAAATTCACCACCCAGCCAACGTTTGCTGAGATTCAAAACCCTTTCAGATCACATTCGATGTAAATAAACTACCCAAATGACGGGAAACTACGTGAATTTGATACATCTCCAACATGTACTGAGCGTTCTACAAGCCTCCGTAAATTTACGGCAGACGAAGCTACTACATGCATCTTCAACGACAGGTATAAAATTTAATTCCAAGAGACATCTGCAAACGCGTCTTGAAAATAAGATTTTTTTTTTTTTTTTTTTTTTTTTGCTTTGCGAATAATCCTGGAAGAACAAACTTATGACTTTACTATGGCTTTATAACCCGCGTTTTGAGGCGGCCGAGGGAATAAAAATGGCTAGTCACGCAGTTTCCTAAAATCACGATTTTTTGGGGGATTCAGCAGTTTACGGTAAAAGGAATAATAAAAGGTGAAATCTCGTTTAATAGGAGGACGCGGAGCATTTCGCAACAGATTTAACAGCGCAAAAATAGCTGAATATGTTTCCCAAAATAAAACGCAGGCTGTTTCTTTGTCACATGTGAATATTTTCCATACGAACATGATGTACTGCCTAATTGCTGGATCTTTAATAAAGAAAGAAAGTTTAAAGTTGAATATAAACTTTCATATTCCGGATACCAAAATTCACATTTGAATGTACTCACGAAATACAACTTGCACCGTGGGCGCGGGAAAGGTCCATCTCAAGCTCGCAAATTTAAGAGCTCTCAGATTTTTGCAAAATTTGTGTATTCTCGAGCACACAAGATTATTAACGTTAAAACATCCGTCAAAAGTGAATCACAATGTTTTTTCTGCAGATGAGGACTAAGTCCATCGTAAATTCTTTTTTTTTTTTTTTTTTTTTTTCAGATTACAACTTAAGTCTTTGATAAACTCCGAAATTTAATTTCAACTATTTATGAAACGGAAAGAATTTAATTCTTCACGAGCACACGGGGAACTTCTTCAGAAGACGGATGCGTCTTTTACAGTTAATTATAATCTAGATTACCGCCAGTTCTGTTGAAATAGGAGAGAGAGAGAGAGGTTGAATGTATAATAGATTCCAAAACAGAGTTCTGAGTATTATTACAAAAGTTACGCCATTTCGTGAATTTCTGCAAGTTATATGCAATCATTCACTAACCGCTTTCAATAAAGTATCAGCGTCAAGAAAAAAAGGGCCATACATCAGACATTTTTAAACTGCTCTGAATTAATTAAATCATCATATGGTCGAGTGACTAAGGTTCGGCCATGGGATGTCGTTTAGTCCTTGCCGCTTGAAAAACAAAAGAACTGGCCATATAAAAAAATCGCAAATAACGTTTTGCCTCATCATGCAACTTGAGCTTAAAAGCCTAAATGTATTTTTACATGCTTCATTTATGCTTATGAATTATACGATACATAGAATGTCTGTGATAACATGTACGTTAACACTGGACATTTTAAATGAAAATCTACAAATGCAAAAGAAATGGAAAGTAACAATTGACCTAATAAATGACATAGTAGATCTTTTCCATTTATACTTCTTTCAAAACGTTTTTTTTTTTTTTTTTTTTTTATAAAAGAAACAAAAATCCACAAAAAATTTCTGACTTTCAGCTTCCTAATGTTGTGCAGAGTAAAAAGTAGTCTCCCTAAATAAAAACTCGGCAAACAACGACTTTCTTCAACATCTTTCCCACAAGATTCCAGGAAGCAGCTTCGTCTATAATTTATTAAATACTATGGGCTTTTCTCCCAGGAGTAGTCAGCCTTTCTTTGTCTTTCAAGAGTTTTCCCTAGCGTTACAAGAAACAGACTATCAGTGTGATCATCGCCAGGGCTACTATTACGTGTTCATTTAAGTGCTTTCCTAATCGCTTTGGCAACACAAGCTTTCATGATGCATCCAAACTTTGGAATTTCCCCATTTGGTTAATACTATCCTCTGCTATTTTTAACTAAATAAATCACTTTTGAGCAATTTATTTTTGAAAGCAGGAAAATAAAATTGATCGTGGTGTTACACAACGTACAGGTTTCACTTTCGCGATCAATTCTTCATACAAAAAAAGGTGGACATTTCCTAGTATTATCAAACTCGTGGTTCATAATGGACTACTGTATCAAAACTGTTTTGCTTTAATTTTCCACAGTAAATATCCATTCATAAAAGTGTAAAAATGCTGTGACCAGCAAAATTCATGTATTCCTACCTCAAAATGCTGTCCCATAACATGATAGAAACCAACACACTTCAAATTTGGAAGATGTGAAATACGGGATTACAATGGTGTAATCCCGTATTTAATTCATTGATCCAACACACATCTTTTTCAGCTTTGTTTGAAACGTTATATAGAGAATGTTTCTAGAAACACCTTTTGTTTGGGAATTTAACGACCACCGTCAGCAACTCGACGGGCTATATGCAGTTGCCCGTCCCTAATTTAGGGCCATTGAGTCCAGGGAAGGGAGAGAGCAAGTGTCGTAAAACAAACACAAAATACATGCCTCACGGAGACTCGAATACCTTTCAGGCGAATGGTCACAAGCCAGCGCTTAGACCACTGCGCCACAGGGGCCGCCTACAAACACTTTCTTAAAGGTTTTCATTGCGAATAAAGAATTATAATCTTGATTATCATAAACAAGCTTTGTGTACGGTCTTTTAATACGTACGACTTCACTTTGGATTAGCTGCACGAGTATTCCTTAACCGTTTAATCAGCTGGAACGAATATATTCGCTGTTCAAAAAGTGGGCCGAACGCGGCTCGAACGAGAGAGCCGCTTCCGGTGGCACAGTGGTCTAAGCGATGGCTTATTATCATTCGTCCGAGATGAGTCTGGGTTCGAATCTCGGTGAGGCATGGATGTTGTGTTTGTCTTACAGCACTGACTCTCACTTTCTCTTCCCTGGAACCAGTGACCCTAAATTAGAGACGGACGACTGCTAATAGCCCACCGAGTAGCTCAGTGGTCGCTACCCCCCCCCCCCTTCCGAAAAAAGAACGAGAGAACATGCGAATCAGGAGGGGTTCCTTTGCCCATATCTTGTTATTCAAAGTGGTCACTTTGATGCATAATTAACACTAATCCCTTATAGATTACCCGATAAAACGGTTATAACAAAGGCGACGAGAACCTAAGAAAGGAGTGATGTTTACGTCACTTGCTTTACACCCAGTGGCATGATAGCGAAGAAACTAAGTACTTTTGAGTCACTTACTTGTACTTAGTAGCATGATAGCGAAGAAATTGTTCGTTTGAGACACTTGTTTGTACTTAGTAGCATGACAGCGAAGAAACTGTGCGTTTGAGTCACTTGTTAGTAACTAGTGGCATGACAGCGAAGGAACTGTTCGTTTGAGTAACTTATTTATACCTAGCAGCATGGCAGCGAAGAACTGCGTTTGAGTCACTTGTTAGTGCCTAGTAGCATGACAGAGAAGAAATTGCGTTTGAGTCACTTTTTAGTACCTAGTAACATGACAGTGAAGGAACTGTTCGTTTGAGTCACTTGTTAGTACCTAGCAACATGACAGTGAAGGAACTGTTCGTTTGAGTCACTTGTTTATACCTAGCAGCATGACAGCGAAGAACTGTGCGTTTCAGTCATTTGTTAGTACCTAGTAGCATGACAGCGAACAAACGGTGTTTGAAACACTTGTTAGAAATTAGCAGCATGACAGCGAAGAAACTAAGTCAGTTTGAGTCACTTGTTTGTAACTAGTAGCATGACAACGAAAAAACTAAGTCCATTTGAGGCATTTGTTTGTACCTAGCAGCATGATAGCGAAGAAACGTCAGTAGGCTGTAGCAACAAAATTTAAGTCCGTGTCAAGGGGGACTAGCCCTTATCCATCATGCCTTGGGTCATAGAGTTGAGAGTAAGGGACTGTAAGCGAACGACTATCACCTTGAGAGGTTTATGGTCGGTACTGCTGGGATGAGAAGGGGAACGTAATTGTCTTGCCGCAGCTTTGGTATAACCTGTGAACATTTCTGCTTGAGGAACGCAGAAAATTTGGTTCACAATTTGATTCATGTACATCGGCCGCTTAAAGGGGTTAAGACCAATAGAGAACGTTTTTCTCATTTAATTTTTTAGTCCCACAACTGTGTTCGAACGTTGCCATCTCACGTTGTGGAATAAAAAAAAATAGAAAAAAAAAAAGTAACAGTACCGTACAATGAGCTGCCTTTAGTTCATGAGTTTGCGGACATGAAAGACTTCTAGTTTAAGAAATACCTCTTGCTTTCTCTTTCCACATCACAGGAACGGCAGCTGTGCGTAACGACATCGGAAGGTTTTCATCTGTGTACCTAATTGAATTTCTGTCGCTCCAGGAGGAGAACTATCGTTACTAACCACATGAACCAAGCCATAAAGACCGGAGCGCCACGGTGCTTTCATCTTTAGATACAACAGGCAGGCAGGCACCGGATGACAGTAACTCTCAAATACCTCTGCGTAATTAAATCGATCGCAAATATCTAGCTACAAAAATAGGTACGTACTACAACGAAAGCATTTAAATCAAGTTTCAGTACATGCCACCTTTTCACAAGGCCAGAAATTACACTCTTGTACAGAAATTTTCCTATAAAGTCTGGGCACAATCGAAGCGCAACGGCTACCGACACAACATTTAGTGATGAAAAAAAGAGTACCGTAATGTTACAAGGTACCTAAATCACACATATCCGATAAGGGAATATTTTATAAATGGCAGATGCCACATTCTACACTATCTTATCAAAAATATTCGGACACTACAAAATACCTGCAAGAGTGCAAAGAACGGTTGATCAGGAAGGTGCGCAGTGAGTGGGGTGGTACACATACACTGCCGGAAAGTGAAAAAAGAACACCAAGAAGGAATTGGCGGACGATCATGAAATTTACATATGTTAATGGGGTAGAGTTTACGTAGGTGTGATGTTAATTTCGGAACCAACCGGTGAGCGCTTACGCCACAGCACGGCATAATATGCAAATTATCGTCGGTGGTATTTAAGGAGTACGGCGAAGTGAATGTAATCAGTCGTCGGCGTACGGACACGTGCGAAGACCTTGAAGAAGCTGCAATGCCTGGACATGGAAGACATGGAAGATTTCAGCAGTTATCGGACTTTGAGCGAGGTCGTCTAGTCGGACTCCGCGAGGCCGGGTGGTCGTATCGTCGTACTGCTGAGCGAATTGGACGGGAAGTATCGGTGGTGGTACGATGGTGGCGTAGATGGGCCGAGGAACATTCCCACACGAGAAGACGTGGAACCGGGAGTCACAGACGGACTGATGAGCGGACCGATCGACGCATAAGAAGAGTGGCGTTGTCAAGCAGAACATCCACTGCGACGGAAATCCGAGCTGCCGTTGCACCTGAGGTGACTCTGCGAACAATCCGCAACCGTCTACTGGATGCAGGACTACGTGCACGTGTACCTCTGACTCCAGCCCACCGTCAGGAACGGCTGCAGTGGTGTCGCCAACGTCTGCACTGGAGAACGCAATGGCGATCTGTCGTGTTCAGCGATGAAAGCAGATTCTGCTTGGGAGCTTCCGATGGCCGTATGCGTGTTCGCAGACGCACAGGGGAGCGTCTCCACCCTTCTTGCATCCGCCAGCAACACACAGGGCCTACACCTGGTCTCCCGGTGTGGGAAGCGATCAGCGATCACTCCCGTACACAACTAGTGTTTGTACCGGGTACGTTAAACAGCACCTCCTACATCAACAACATCATTCAGCCCGTTGTTGTGCCATTTGTAAGGTCGGTCCATCGTGGTATTTTCCAGCAAGATAACGCACGCCCACACACGTCACGTGCAACGCAACATGCACTTCAGGGTGTGAGACAACTTCCATGGCCTGCACGTTCACCGGATTTGTCCCCCATTGAGCACGTGTGGGATTTTATGGGACAACGACTTATCCGGTCTCCACGGCCAGCCAAGACCATCCCCGATTTACGCGTCCAGGTTGAGGATGCTTGGAACTCAGTACCCCAAACTTATATCCAACATCTGTACGATAGACTCCTTGCCAGAATTGCACAGTGTGACGCAGTTCATGGCGGTTCAACCTCGTACTAACCATGTTACATGGAAATGTCATATTTCAGTTTACCAGCAAATACAGCTGTATTTTGTTATAATGTTTTGATCACGTTATCCTCTGTATTAAGTTATTATGCTGTATAAATTTCGTTGGTATCAGACGTCTTCTTCTTGGTGTTCTTTTTTCACTTTCCGCCAGTGTATAAAGCTGAGATGTTCCGCCGTGTTACCAGTAATTTTGAAACTGATAAGCCGCCTGGACGTGAACTTTCCGAGTTCCAGCGTGGGATGATCCTAGGATGTCATTTGAGTAACGTTCCCATACGGAGCATTGCAGCTAAACTAAACATATCAAAATCGACTATGGGTGATGTCGTGAAGAGATGGAATCAAGACGGTGCAATACAGCAAAAAAAAAAAAGTTCAGGAAAGCCACACAAAATGACGGCACGTGACAGAAGAGCCATGGTAACAAATGTTAAGAAATCCCTCTCTTCCACTGTCGTTTTCATCGCTGTTGAAATGCTCGTAATGACTGTTAGTACCATAACCATCCGCATAGACTGGCACAGAGTGGGTTATTATGGTAGAGCAGCGGCACCCAAGCCACACAATCACTACCAGGAATGCGAAGCGCCGTTTAGAGTGGTGTGTCTCCCGTCGTTCCCGGACCGTGAGCAACTGGGAAACTGTTCTTTGGAGTGATGAGTCACACTTTTCACTCTTCCAATATGAAGGGTGTGTTTGAATTTGGCGATAGCCCGGCGAGCGATTTTCGTCGGACTGTGTTCTTTCAACTGTTAAGTTCGGCGGAGACTCCATCGTGATGTGAAATTGTTTTTCGTGGATGGGACTCAACCCGTTGGTTATTATACCACAAACCATAAACTTTAAAATGTACCTCGACGTTCTGGATAATTCTGCCCTACGAACAATGTGGCAGTATTTTGGAAATGATCGTTTTCTCTTCCAATACGATCGAGCTCACTGCCACACGGAACGGCATATACAGGACTGGTTTCTTGAAAATGAGGTGGAATTTGTGACGTATATTCTAATTTAACTTTCATTTTTAGTTTCTTTTCCTATGTAAATTTGCGTTTGTTCTCTTTTGCACTTTCCAAACTTAACGTTACATCTTCTCTCTCACATGAATGAGGTTGGCAACACTTGAGGTCAGAGAGAGTGACGTATGAATGTGATAAGAACGTTAGATAAAAAAGACGATACAGCAGTTGCTTAGTGTGTGTGTGTGTGAGATGTTCGATCGTTGTTAAGATAGATTATACGACAGATAATGAAGGCATTATATGTGAAATGTAACACTCGCAGCGCTATATTTTGGATTTTATCAAATATTGCTGGACCAATAAAAAGTTATCGTAAGTTTGACTTCTGTATATGTTTCGTCTAGCCGTAAAAGTTTGATTTGAACTATCCCGTGCAACTATTCCATTGAATTATCAGTTAGTTCAACATTTCCTTAGTCATAGTTGTAAACATAGCGTAACACCAATCTCGCACACGAAAGAGAGTTACGTTATAAACTGTTACACTGGCCTGCTCAGAGTCTTGATCTTAATCCCACAGAACACCTCTAAGATGAACTGGAGCGACATATACGAAAGCGACCATAACGACCGTCTTCGCTCTTCACTGTGGCAGCAGCTTTGCAGGACGAAGTGAAAACCATTCCTGTCGAGACCTACCGTAAATTTGTGGATAGTATGCCACGATGTGTTGCCGCTGTTATAATTGCGACAATAAAGCCGCTTGTCCAAAACATTGTGGTGGCCGAATACTTTTGATAATATCGTATATATATAAACTTTTCTTTTTCCTTTTTGTTTTTAAAAAATCAACAAATATACGAAAGGAAGCCTTTGAGATCAAAGAAAAAGAAATATGCAGTGCGACTGCCATAAAAAAATACTAAAATATTATATGCGATGAACCATGTATCAAAACCGTTTGTTGAAACTCACACTGAATAACTGAAAGTAACACTGCAAACAAACAAAGAAACGAAAAAAAAACCCTTACATTTCACCAAAAGACTACGCAAGTATAAAAATAAGAAAATGTCAGTTCATATAAATTATATTTAATTACGAGAAACTGCGGTGGAAAGGTATGAAAGGTAAATGCCTTCGATGACAGTGTATAGTCGAACCAAGCTTGTATATAGCTGTAAATCAGTACACTACTGAGAAATAGTTTCGTTTCACTAGCTACATATTTCCTGTTTACAATTTATAAAATTTTAAAGTAAAAAAATACAAAATGAAAGCATATAGAAAAGGTCAAAATGTGTATTTCTTGGGGTGGCAAAGCGACTCAAGGGTTTTCCTTGCTTAACGGAAACATACGAGGTTTTGCACATGCGTAAGATGTGCTGTTTGCTTCCTCGTTGGAAGGGTGCTGGGTTCGATATACATAGACAGTTAAAAGACTTTAAAGGATTTCATTTGGCTCGTGATTGTGAAGATGAAAGATAAAGAACCGTTCTTTCACCTTCACAATCACGAGTTAAACGGAATCCTTTAAAGTGCGATAAAAAATACAACGTCACTGTCCTGTAACTCGGCAATATTGTTATCAGTGACTAAAAGATTTTCTTGCAGGCTGTAGTACGGTACAGACACGCTTAGTGACGTCACAGTAGCAGTGTAAAGATGGCCGCCCCACTTAAGACATGCACCAAAGAACAGCAATGTTCTGTCATCTGTTTTTTGAGTAATGAAGGCCCGAAATCTATTAAAATTCATCGTCGAGTGAAGCTGCAGTACGGTGAAGCATGTCTGTCACTCCAGCAAGTGTATGAATGGAATGGGAAGTTTAGAAACTGCGTGAGTTTTGTGACGGATTCTCCTCAATCGGGTCTCTCACACAGAGTAGTGACACAACAGTCCATTACTGCAGTTGAAGACATTGTGATGGGGAATCGCAGAGTGACTGGATGAAATAGCCGCACTTTTGAACATCAGTCATGGTTGAGATCACCGCATCATCCGTGATGTGCTCAAGTTCAACAAGGTGTCTACAAGGTAGGTGCCAGAATTGAAACAACGGCATGTTGATCTCGGTCAATAACTTTTGCGGCGCTTTGAAGCAGAAGGTGATGGCTTCCTACAGAAAATTGTCACTGAAGATGAAACCTGCCCAGCAAAAACACAACTGCTGGGAAACTGCTGGCCACCAGCTGGCAGTGATGGGACACTGCCGGCTGAAATCTGCCGCTCACGGGCCGGTAGTGGTCCGTTGGTGGCAGCGCTATCAGTTGGCGAGCAATTGATAGCCCTGCAGCATCGCCGTGCATGTGGGCCTCCAAGCAAGTGCCACTAGTGGCCCGTTGCTGGCAACCAATGCAACCCCAATAGCAGGTGGAAGCAACGGGACTGCGCATGCGTAGAAGCAACACTTGCTGTGTCTCTCATGGTACTAGTTAGTTGAAGAAGACACCATCGCGTTGTTTTAGTGGATGTTAAGAAAAAATCATATGTAGCGAGGCGAGTTAATTTCCTAATGAAATTCTACGTCGACGAAGATATCAGATTAAGCCGTGAAATACTAAATTACAGCCATGAGATACACCCACTCTATTCCCATGAATAACAATTCATGGAATGTAGTGGGTGAATAACAAGAAAAAATTTTAAACCGCTTGAAAGAAATGTCCTGGAAAACCATTAAAAAAATGTTTGTTGGAAAAAAAAAAGAATTTTACACGTACAAAATTTATTAATTATTTGAAAGAAAAAAAAAAAGCAACGCTATATGGATATAATTTACTCATCCATGGGTTGAATACACAAGACTGGGAGGAATTCGCTTCTCAAAATAACGAGAAGTAAAATAAAATATCTTTCCTCTTTAAAACAAATTTAACTTCGGACAACGGAAAGGAAAGACACAACGTTAAAAATGTAAGAGAATGTTACATGAACCCGGGTAAATATATATTTATTCAACAATCTCTTTTCAAGACGACAAGGACAGTACAAACTTTGGAAAGCGACTCTAAGTATGTACACTCCTTGAAAATGAGTGAAGTTCCCTTAAGGTAAAAAAAAAAGCTATCGTTACGTTGAAAAAATTAATTTATGAATTATATGAAACTGTCTTTTATGAACAATACCTCGCAATAATGTAAAATGAAGGAGGGAAGCATTCGATTACACATTGCGTACGAAACAGACAGCTTCAAGCCCACGCTCGCGCGTGACAAATTAGTCCGGTCCGTAGAGAGCTCGGCTACCACGCCAACGGCCCTGCTTCAGATGCAAGCGGGCGGTTTTTCCGGTCTGTTGAGAAAATTTCCCCAGCGCAGTGCGATAATTCGTAAGGGTAGAAAAAAATTGTAGCTTTGGAAAACTGCGGTTACCCTTGATTTTTTTATTTTTTTTAATTATGGCTACTACTGGGAAATTGGCGGACAAGATTCGGCAAGCCATCAGTTACGTCACGTGGTTGCCGGCTGCCACTACCGGCAAACTAGCGGACCACATTAGGCTAGCCATCATTTCTGACACGTGCTTGCAGGGCCACTGAAGGGCCACTTGTGGCAGCTACTGCCTGTGATGGACAACTGATGGCCCTGTTGTGGCATATGACAACTGATGGAGTGACAACTGATGGCTTGAACTGCTGGCCTTTCTTTTGGCCGCCCGGACATTTTATTGACGGTTCGGCAGCGGCAACATAGTGCTGGCCCAGCAAGACTGTTTTTGCTGGGTGGGTTCACTACTATCAGCCAGAAACCAAGAGAGCAAGCAAGGAATGGCGTCATTCCTCCTCACCAAAACCGAAGATGATCCGCACGCAGCCAACTGCAGGAAAGGTTATGGTGAATCTCTTTTGGGATGAACGAGGCGTGATTTTTGAGCACTACGTTCTCAAAGCGAACACTGTAACCAGTGACACGTATGCAGATCTTATCAAAAATCATCTTCGGCCTGCCATGAAATCTAAATGACGTGGACCTTTAAGTATTCGTGTATTGTTGCAACGTGACAACGCTCGACCCCATACTGCCCGTGCAACGGTTGCAACCATACAAGACCTGCACTTCGAGTGCCCTCCACATCCACTGTATTCACCAGATCTTGCCCCAAGTTATTGCCACATCTGTAGACGACTCAAAGATGCGATGGGAGAAAAGACTTTCAGGTCCGATGAAGAGGAGCAGTAGGTGGTGCATGAGTGTCTGCACACGCGACCGAAAGATTTTCTTTTCTACAGGAATCTAAGCGCTTTGTAAACGCTGGAGGACTTGTATTGCACAAAATGGAGATTACATTGAAAACTGATACAGGTGTGTACCACTTTTGTTCAGTGAATTGTGAAAAAAGAAATTATTTAATGTTTTCATTTGACTCTCCCTTGTACACACGAATTCAAGTTCAAAGTAGTAGACCTAATTTTACTACTTTCAACTTAATAGCATTACTTTCAAAACAGTATCAAAGTAGAGCTGTTTCCATGGCAGACCCATCAATAGGCGCCCGCTGCACAGTCTTCAGGAGGTGCCAAAAGGAAATGGTAAATACACTGACGGAAAAAAAAAATCCCAACACCACGAAAAAATAGCTGTAGAGGAATGAAATGGCGGCAATACATTTGTATAGGTAGCATATTTAATCGATTAAGGTTTCAAGATCACAGCTTATTGTAAGCGCGAGAAGAGCCATTTTAAATGGGAAATGCTGGTACATTAATAACCGGTGTAACCGCCAGAATGTTGAATGCAAGCACGCAAACGTTCATGCATTGTGTCGTACAGGTGCTGGTTGTCAGTTTGTGGGATGGAGTTCCATGCCTGTTGCATTTGGTCGGTCAATACAGGGACGGTTAATGCTGGCTGGGGGTGACGCTGGAGTTGTCGTCCAATGATGTCCCATACGACCTCGATTGGTGAAAGATCCGGTGATCTAGCAGGCCACGGCAACATGTCGACACTCTGGCGAGCGTTATCCTGTTGGAAAACACCCCCTGGGATGCTGTTCATGAATGGCAGCACAACAGGTTGAATCACCAGACCGAGGTACAATTGTGCCGTCAGGGTGCGTGGGATAACCACGAGAGTGTTCCTGCTGTCATAGGAAATTGCTCCCCAGACCATAACTCCAGGTGTAGGTCCAGTGTGTCTCATCCGCAGACAGGTTGGCTGCAGGCGCTCACCAGGCCTCCTTCTAACCAACACACGGCCATCACTGGCACCCAGGCAGAACCGACTTTCATCAAAAAACACAACAGATCTCCACTCTGTCCTCCAATGAGCTCTAGCTTGACACCACTGGCGTCGCAAACGGCAGTGGTTTGGAGTAAGTGGAATGCACGCTACAGGGCGTCTGGCTCGGAGCTATCCTTCAAGTAACCGATTTGCAACAGTTCGTTGTGTCACTGTGGTGGCAACTGCAGCTCGAATTGCTGCCGCAGACGCGGTACGATGCGCCACGACCATACGCCGTACACGGCGGTCTTTCCTCTCAGTAGTGCCACGTGGCCGGCCGGAACCCGGTCTTCTTGAGGCAGTACCTTCCCTTGACCACCGCTGCCAACAATCATGCACAGTGGCTACATTCCTGCCAAGTCGTTCTGCAATATTGCGGAAAGAAAATCCACCTACTCGTAGCCCTATTACACGACCTCGTTCAAACTCCGTGAGCTGTTGATAATGGCTTCTTCGTCTTATTAAAGGCATTCTTGACTAACATCAACACCCTACGTCGAATCTCAACGATAACTAACGCTCACGAACGTTACAGCGCGTATTTACAGCAAACCTGCTTTGCATGTTCCGAGGGGCGCTACTAGCGCCACACGTATGCGCCGAGCGCGAAATTTGCATAGACGTCATCTTACAGATGTACTCTCACCGCCTACCAACTATCGTTTATCTAACACAACCCCTTCTTGGTGTTGCGATTTTTTTTCCCGTCAGTGTACAAATAATAAACAGAAACGCCATTTGCGAATTTTCACTGTGCCGTCTGTGATGTTTAACCATTTTCCCACAAACATACATAAAACAGATAAAATTGAATTGAAAACTAGAAGGCCGGAAAACCACATAAAACATAATAGGTGGATAAATAAAATTAAACAGCATATAGGGGACAATGAGGAAATTTCTTCTTTTCTTTTTTCTTTTTTTTTTTTTCTTCATGTACCGCATGCGCCACACAATCGGTCATCAAGAAGGAAAAAACACCGTCAAGACAAACTTCTGGAAGGAACTTCGAGATTGTTCAACGGTGAACGGCTACTGTAGATAATGAGATAATTTTTTCATTCCTTTGCCCCTTTCATACTTTTTTACGCTTTCCAACCGTAGGTTGAAGAAGCGTATATGCTCCAGCTTTATCTGTCTGTTTGTCTGTCCGCCCGCACGATAACTCGCGTAAAAATGGTTCGATTTCGATAAAATTTTAGTGTGTGGTACGGGACGAAACACGATAACTCGCGTAAAATGGGGACGAAACCTACGGAACGAAAATTTTTGATAAAATTTTAAATTTAGTACCTGGAGACGAAACCTATTGAAAATGGACGAAATAGGGTCAAAGCTCAGGACATAGAAGCAGGATCCATTCCATCGCCCTTATGCGTCATAACTTACCTAAAAATGCTTCTTTTGCGACAAAACTTTGTTGTTCCGGAGGTATACTGAACCAATTCTGTTTAATATCATCGAAATGGGGTCAAAGGTCAGGACACAGGAGCGAGATTTATTCCACAGCCATTATCCTCATAACTTGAGTAATGATTTGTGGTATGTTGGAAAGCGTATCATAATCAATGCATTGCATGATTTTACTAACATGTTCATACCGTAAGCGGTGCTTCAATATGCAATTGGAAATTTCGATATCATTACTTTACGATAAATTTCCATTATTTCAACACTAAATTCTTAATGTTTTTACTGTTTTCACACACACACACGTCTACTGCATAAAACTAAAATGCATGGCATAGATTTCCATAAAACAGAAAGTACTCCCTCTTGCCCTGTCCCCCTCTTATAGGTGTTAAGCTACTGTCAGCTTTTATATAACTTGAACACAATGGAACTACTTTCAATATTTTTAATCTTGTAATGTAACTTTCGAAGTAGTACTATTTTCGTCTACGTAATATACGTAGGTCATTTCAAAAGTTTTGCACACTGCACACAGGCTCTGCCCGTAGGATGATGCAATTGCTCCAATCGTTGCGCTAGTTGTGAGTCAGACTGCAGTACACAAAGTTATGTCTACGTTTGCTAGCTAATGTGTTCCTGTTCCCTAAAATTCTGCCTCGAAATAGAGGAAGAAAGTGAGTCAGGTCAGATCTCCCGTAGCGACCACCGATCCTACATTGAAATTGAAACTTTGCGAGGAAAATCCCCTACCGAAATTCATAAAGCTTTCTGTGAAGATTGTGGATGTAGTGTCGTGGATCGTAGCATTGTGTCACATTGGGCATCTCGTTTCCGCCAAGTTCGGGAAAGCATCGAAGACGACCCAAGAAGCGGCCGGCCATCAGATACACCTGACGACACTTCTGTGGTTATCGTCAACAGTATTTTGGAAGAAGATCGACGGAAAACATTTAAAGAGATTGCATATGAAGCAAACATGTCTACCGCTTCGGTTTTCGGAATCCTAATTGAAAAATTACAAAGTGTCTGCCAAATGGGTTCTGCATAATCTGAGTGAAGAGCAGCAAGCAGTTCGTAAAGGGATCGCAGAAGAATTGCTTCAGCGGTACGAGACAGAAGGCGAGCACTTTTCGGACAGAATTGTTGCTACAGACGAAACCTAGATACGAGATTTTAAACCAGAACTGAAATCTCAGTCCTCTAGTGGAAACATCCAGAATCACCTAGCCTGAAAAATGCCGCCACCAACAATCGAAGGTTCAGCTGATGATGATTATGGCAAATGACAAGGTTGGAGTGATAGCAACAGACAAAGTGCCTCAGGGGACCACTGTAACAGAGGAACACTATAGAAGGTTTCTGCAAAACGTTTTGCGCCCAAAGATTCGCCAAAGAAGGTCCGACATGTTCGAAGCTGGTGTTATTTTGCACGACAACGCGAGGCCGCTTTTTGCCCGTACAGTAGAGACATTCTGGACAAGTATGGATGGGAACTCCTTCCCCACGCGCCATACGGTCCTGACATCAACCCACCAGACTATGAGTTGTTTCCAAAACTGAAGAAACCACTTCGCGGGAAAAGATTCAGTATGATTCAGGATGTTTCCGATGAGGTGAATCGAGTAATTCGACGTCATAAAGGAACACGATTACTTCGAAGGCCTGTAAAGGTATGTTGCGAAATAAAGTCGTTTTTTAAGAGATAACCCACAGTGGACAAAACTTTTGAAATGACCCCCTGTATGTTGAAAGTAAAAGACCTCCCACCATGTCTTTGACGTGTCTCCGTCAGTTTTACAAATGCCAAGGCTTAAGAGGTTGAAAATACGTAATCAATGCAGCATGCAATTTAGTAACACAGTTAATGATCCAGAACGGGTCAGCAGTTTTCCATGGAAACTGACGCTTATTAGATTTTTACACTTAAAATAATACATTGCTTTCCACGTTACATAACATCCCCCCGCATGTTTTGAAAAATGGAATCCCCAGCACATTACTCTTAGCAACTTATTACCTCAATAATCATGCTGTCAATCTTTCTTTAACCCCCGCCTTTCTTGACAGGTTCTACATTGGTGAAAAATTCTTTGCTGCGAGTTCAGACTCCTTCGATATGAATTGCTTCTCATAGTGAAAGCAACTTTTCTCTTTTATTTTAATTTCTTTTTTCCCTTGACATTTTTTCCTTCTTTCTCTTCAGAAATCAATTCGCTTCTTCATCGGTACTCCTCAACAACGCACCTAAAAACTGCTTTTGCAAACCAAGCCAGGGTGAAGAACAGTCGGGAATGAATGATTCCGCGTGATGCGCAGAAAACAATCTCTAATGGCATCTCTAGAAGGGGGAGGGATAGGATATTAGACTGGCTGAGGAAGTAGGACCGTTTATAATCAGAAATAAGACACAAACATTTGTAAAACTGGTTTCTTTCTACGCACTGTACCAGAAGACGTATGTAATCCGAAGAAATACTGTATTTTTGAAAAAATTAAAATGCATCCGGGACATTTTAGAAAGCAATGAAGAAAAGTCCTACTGAATATATCCCTTTCTCTAAATTATGAAGAATATACTGAAAGTGCTGAAAAACCTAAATAAGAAGCAAATAAATTTAATTAATGCAATTACTGCATACATTTCCTTTTTACTGGGTTATGCTGTTTGCACTAACCATCATCAAAACGATTAAACGACAACATGTAAGCATACCTGGAGAAAGTATCACACAGTCATTAACTCTTTATATTGCTAAGATGCGATCTAAGAAGTCCAGAGTTCACACAAAAAGTTTCTTAAATAACTACTTAAAGATAAAAATTCAGCGATGAAACATTTCTCTAACTGAATATGACACCATACACGTAAAATATGGCAACGCTTTTAGCTGATTTTGTGGGGTCCTATAACCTTTTGGGGGGGGGGCGATAGTGGGATTCGAAGCCACATGTTCCTACTCCGTTCTCCCAACTGAACTACGCCGGCAGGCAATCGCTGCTTCAATGTCCATTTGACACCTCATACGTCACGGCGGAGGCCCGAAACCTCTAGTTTCGGGTCAAATGACAGCAACACTGAGACCATTTCATTGCAGAAGTACTTATTTATCATTTATGTACATTGTACGGAAGAATCATCACACAATTCTTTTTCAATCCGGCCAAGAAATCCTGTTTCTCTCGGCCGCCAAAATAACCTTTCTTTTGCCGATAGTGGGGTTCAAAACCACATCGTCCTACTCCGGAGTGGCTCTTCTCCCAACTGAACTACGCCGGCAGGCAACTGCTGCATCATTGTCCACCTGACATACGATACAGTCCTCCTTGCAAACCGAAGACTAAAAAGTTTTGCTTTAAACGGTCCCCTCGCAATAACTAAGGGCTTTCACGGTCCTCAAATGAGCGTTTCGAAATCAGTAAGTAAATATGAAGCAACTGAGTTAAAATTGAACTTAGAAACACGTAAAACATGTTTTGGAAGAAAATAAAAATTTCCTGTGAAAAGAATTAAGATGCATGTGGGGAAAACTATCAAGACCATAACGTCTGGCAGTTTAAATATTTAAATACAAATACCCAGTGGTGGAAATGGGAATTATTCGCCGTCGGCACTCAACGTACAAGAAAATGCCACGAGTTCGAGCATTGGAAAGTTCCCAAATTTCCGAGCTGTCGTATTTTTTCTCTTGACTCATCTTTTTTCCCCAAAGAAATATGTTAGTGTTCTTTTCATTATTTTCTGTTAGTCTTCTCACGCAAGAACAAATTCGAACTTAAAACAACGGCTACAATATGAGGCAAAAATGGCACGCCGTCACGTCCTATCACGACGAGAGCTGATGCTGAAGTAAAAAAAAGGACACAGGACAGCATGTGTAGTTAAGCCCCATTGTCAGTTCCAGGTCATTTTATGCATAGTGCGAGAAGGATCTGTAAGGTCTGTGATAAGTTCCTGTCGTGGCTCTTACCAAAGATCTCGCACTCATGGAATTAAGCGGCATGGCGGAGGAATACGCGGAGGAGGTCCTTCAGACGGTCGGCGATCAGCTCCTGTCGTGAACTCCGCTCTTACCAAACACCTTATTAGAGCTTTATTAGAAAGATTTTTTTTATTTTTGAAGCGACGTACAATTCATACAAGATGGCGTCATTAATTGAAATTTATAATGCATTGCGAAACGTTTTATGCAAATTAAATGCTCTCTTTCTTTTGGTGTGGCACCGCTTTCGGAATGGGGTTCCGCTGCATTTCGGCCCATTTCCACCACTGCAAATACCACGATCTATCTGAAAACACTAAGAAAAGCACATACGATATAGTTTCTAAACGGAAACTAAACTACCTTTTTTCGCGGTCTAGCTTAAAACAAAGACATTTCCCATAGGAGGTCAAGAAATATTTTTAGTGAAAACGTGGTTACCCCAAAAATAAAACTACATATTTTTGTTCTGATCAACAGCAGAAAAATTAAACCTATAAAATGAAATGATTTGAGTTCTTAGTGGCATAGCATCGGCAATCTTCGAGTCATCAAATGCACGAATACAATAAAAATGAAGAAAGCATTTGAATATTCAACACAAACTCGTACGGTTTGTTTTTGTGAGAAGGCCAAAGAGCTGAGGCGAGAAGGATTTTAAAGTTCAACTTGAGTGATGGTAGAATTAATATGTTTCGTTAAGCATAATAAGATCTGATGCGTACAAAATCCCTACCGCTCTGAAAACAATTGCAGCCCGTGCGGTGAACTCGCAACCTAAAATCCCGGCCGGAATCCAAGTTCCTCAGTAATCAGAATAATCAACAATGGGAATCTCGCCGAGAATAAATTCCTTTAAACCCGTTAATTTATTTAAATGGCCTCTGGCATTCAAGGGGCTGTTCAGAGACTTGTGAGTTCCGTCTGGAATGTAAACTGGCTCATTCAGAGGCACGAACTGAATTTTAGATATCTATCTTCAAAACCATAGCGGTACAGAAATTTTGTTCAAGATGTTCCACGACTTCATCAAGATTTGAAATCGTTAACTAATTAGCCATAGGTCAATAAGGATTTAAAAATTGCTAATGAAGTAATTTATTAAACCCCCAAACTAAAATGCGAAGTAATGATTTCATGAAGTTTTAATCGGAACAAGTAATCAGTGGCAACACAATATATGAAAGCACACATATCCAGAGAGATTAATTTGGGGATGGTAACAGAATGTCTCAAATTTGGAGGAAAGTTATTGGCAGTGCTCGTCTTTACTAAACGGACTTTACCAGAATCCGGAACCAATTTTAAAATGTCTTTAGGATTCTATTAAAGAGTTTAGCTATGCTTTTTCAGAAGTATGTGTAAATCTAAAATTATATTAAATCTTCGGTTTTCCCTGAGTCGCTGTGTGAGGTATACTCTAATTTAACCTTCCTCTTTAGTTTCGTTCTCTATGTAAATTTGAGTACGTTCTCACCATTTTTCAAACTTAATGTGATATCTTCTCTCTCGCAAGAGTACGGTTGGCAACACCCTGAGGTCGGAACGAATGACGTGTGGATGTCTGAGATAAGAACAGAACGATATATACAAAGGCCATTCCATAAAAACAGAGTATTTATTTATTTATTTTTTTGAGTTGGAAACTGTGCGAAGGGGGAAAATAACCACGCAGCTGACAAACTAAATTAAGGAAGTATCTATGGTAACGGTAATTAGGCGTGGCAGACGATTCTGGTTTTGTAGTTGCGTAGTTGTTGAAGGTACGTCTGCATTTCGCCATGCAGCTATGGAGGCGAGTGATTCAGAGTTAAGAAGTGAAATGCGTTGTGCGATAAAATTTTGCTATCGTTTGGGTAAAACGACTCCAGAAAGAGTTGATTTAATGAAAAAAGCTTACAAAGATAAATGTTTGTGTGAGTCAACGATTTTTAGATGGCTCCATGGTTTCAAAAAAAGGGCGTTTGTCTGCAGAACTCGTTCCTAGGCCTGGTCTACCTGAAAGTGCTGTTACGGAGCGTATTGTTAACACTGTTTGGGCAGTGCTGCAAGAAGATCGACGAATGACGTGTAAGACATAGCGGCGTCAAACATATTTCAAAATCGTTGGCATTCCGCATTCTATGCGACAAATTACCGCTGCATCGTGTGTGTTCCAGATGGGTACCTCATCATCTGACGAGAGAAAAATTGTTAGCCAGAGTTGAGGTGCGTCATGATTGGAAACAAATTATTGCAAAGCATCCGAACTTTCTAAATGCAATAATAACTGCCGATGAAACATGGGTCCACTATGTTGACCCCCTCACGAAGCACGCAACGAGTGTCTGCAAACACACAGGCTCGCCTCCTCCGAAAAACGTCCGCGAAACCAAATCAGCTGGGAAGGTGGTGATGATAATTGTCTTCGATCATAAAGGTGTTGTCTACCAGCATGGTGTTCCTCCACAAATTACTGTCAATACTGAGTATTGCGTTTCAGTCTTGAGGCGTCTGCGACGATACATATTGATTACGCGACCGGAACTGGTGAGCAAGTGGACCTACACCATGATAACGCTCACGCACATGTGTCTGCTTGTGTTCAACAATTTCTTACAGTCCTAACCTGGCCCTGTGCGATTTCTGGTTGTTACGAACAATGGAGAAGTTCCTTGGCGCAAAATTCAACACAGATGCTGACGTTACTGAAGCTGTACAGGGGTCGCTAAAGCAGCTTCCACATAATGCCTGCGCCATGTGCTTTGAACAGTGGACTGGACGATGGGAGCGTTGAATATTATCCGAGGGAACTGAGAAAGAGTGACATACACGTTTTGCTGTACTTATATTTCTTCATTTTGTGTGATTATGAAACTGCCGTTATATATTGTTTTTATTTTTTTTTATTTTTTGAGAAGCGCATGTGTTGAGATTGATAGTGGAAATTAATGCTGATTGTGGATACGATATTGTTTAATTGACGTTTTGAATTATTTGAAGGTTGCGTTTTCCACTTTAATGTCAGTGTTGTGTTTCTTAGTCAAATGTCATTGTTGATATTAACTCACGTTCGTCACTTTGTTGAAGTGCTAAAGAATATTTAGCTGAATAAAGACTAACCGTAAATAACCTTTTCTGAAGTTAGTTGAGTGACTCCTGATTCGCTTATAAGTGAAATTATCAAGAACTGATTTGTGTGGCGTTCCGTCAGCGCTATATTCCACGAACATTACAGTTCTTAAATTCAATATTACCTACAGGAAACACAAAGTACCGTGGTGTTCATTAAATTCTGGTTCCACTATGTATACACATAAGTTTTCGTGATCATTTGTCTCCTCCAATCTACGGAACTGGATACTTTTGTTCAATACTTTACTGAAATTTTTGACGACCTTAAATAGAGCAACAGGTTCCCAATTTTGGGAGGTATATAATGCCGCCTTCAATTTTCAATGACATAAAATACACTAGCGGAAAGTGAAAAAAGAACACCAAGAAGACGTCTAATACCAACGAAATTTATACAGCATAATAACGGAATACAGAGGATAACGTGATCAAAACATTATGGCAAAATACAGTTGTATTAGCTGGTAAACTGAAAAACAACATTTCCATGAAACATGGATAGTACGAGGTTGAACCGCCATGAACTGCGTCACACTGTGCAATTCTGGCATGGAGTCTGTCGTACAGATGTTGGATGTAAGTTTGGGGTATTGAGTTCCAAGCATCATCAACCTGGACGCGTAAATCGGGGATGGTCGTGGCTGGCCGTGGAGACCGGATAAGTCGTTGTCCCATAAAATCCCACACGTGCTCAATGGAGGACAAATTCGGTGAACGCGCAGGCCATGGAAGTTGTCCCACACCCTGAAGTGCATGTTGCGTTGCACGTGCCGTGTGTGGGCGTGCGTTATCTTGCTGGAAAACACCACAATAGACCGACCTTACAAATGGCACAACAACGGGCTGAATGATGCTGTTGATGTAGAAGGTGCTGTTTAATGTTCCCGGTACAAACACTAGTTGTGTACGGGAGTGATAGCTGGTCGCTACTCACACCAGGAGACCAGGTGTAGGCCCTGTGTGTCGCTGGCAGATGCAAGGAGGGTGGAGACGCTCCCCTGTGCGTCTGCGAACACGCATTCGGCCATCGGAGGCTCCCAAGCAGAATCTGCTTTCATCGCTGAACACGACAGATCGTCATTGCGTTCTCCAGTGCAGACGTTGGCGACACCACTGCAGCCGTTCCTGACGGTGGGCTGGAGTCAGAGGTACACATGCCAGAGGCACACGTGCACGTAGTCCTGCATCCAGTAGACGGTTGCGGATTGTTCGCACAGCCACCTCAGATGCAACGGCAGCTCGGATTTGCGTCGCAGTGGATGTTCTGCTTGACAACGCCGCTCTTCTTATGCGTCGATCGGTTCGCTCATCAGCCCGTCTGTGACTCCCGGTTCCACGTCTTCTCGTGTGGGAATGTTCCTCGGGCCATCTACGCCACCATCGTACCACCACCGATACTTCCCGTCCAATTCGCTCCGCAATACGACGATACGACCACCCGACCTCGCGGAGTCCGACTAGATGACCTCGCTCAAAGTCCGATAACTGCTGAAATCGTACAAGTCTTTCATGTCCAGGCATTGCAGCTTCTTCAAGGTCTTCGCACGTGTCCGTACGCCGACGACTGATTTCATTCACTTCGCCGTACTCCTTAAATACCACCGATGATAATTTGCATATTACGCCGTGCTGTGGCGTAAGCGCTCACCGGTTGGTCCCGAAATTAACATCACACCTACGTAAACTCGACCCCATTAACATATGTAAATTTCATGATCGTCCGCCAATTCCTTCTTGGTGTTCTTTTTCCACTTTCCGCCAGTGTAATACGCATTGTTTTCTCTACATTAGTTAGATATCCTGTCTGCTACCAGCCAGAAACGCAGCTCAACTGTTGATGCCTAATTGTATTTTCCCTCTCAGAATAACACACATTTTTTTTAATATACACCTTACAACATCTGTGAATACCATAAATTATAATTCCAAATGCACATACACTTTGGGCACAAACATAAAATACGCTATCAATAGCACTTCTTTAGCGTTGAACCTCCCTCTTCAACACCTGTAGTCATAAAAAGTCAAACTAAAATTTTCATTTGCATATAGTCGCACTGAACTTCGCATAATTTACTAGTGCCTTTCAGAAAGTTCTTAATAAAATTCTTTCCCTGACCTGCTTACTAAATAACTGATAAATAAATACACAGATCAAACTGAGGAGTAAAAACAGCTCATTACTTCTGTTTGGTGAATTCCACAATCCCAAAACTTAAGAAAAGGACGAAGAAGAAAAAATTAACCTGACGATATATTTTCCCTTATAGCACATGCACACGCTCGATGTAAGTTATAACTAAATATCTCTTGGCACTCCAAACTATGTGACCAAATTATGTGCTGGATTTACAAAACGGAAAGAAATTGGCTATTAATTTTGACTACGGCAATTTATAGCACTTCTATACATAAATGGTATTTAAAACACGACCTCGAACCGACTTCACCATTTTTCTTCTACCAAGGTCACTCAGGCTTCTTGGGTGACGCCAGGTGAGGGATTACTCAGCAGATGACAACACCGTGTACTTACTAACAAGCAGAACGTACGTTCATATTTGGATATAGAAACTGCTTGAGTTGTTTGCAAACCGTTCAACAATGCATGTCCATACATCTCCAATCAGTCTGTGTATTGTTCATGCCCTAAGACATCAACTATACACAGACTGATAACAAAATTTCGGATGTACAATCAATATCATGAAAATCTGCGCACCAAGAAAAAAACGTGCGATTTACGCGAAACTCGGCGAATAGCTATAGAGAGGACAGACATTCAAATGAGTAAAAATTTCGTGCGATTCCGCATGGCCGCGCGTCCAAGACCGGCACTGTAATCCTAATCCTTGGGGATTATAAGCTGCCGGGCACGGGACTCCACATTCGTGCCGAAGTGCACGGTAAGAGTCACGTGAGATCCCTGAGCGATGGACATGCCGAGGAGCCGCCGTAGATGTGCGTACGGGCAACTTACGGGGTTTGAACAAGGCCGTAAAGTCGGGATGAGTGTGGCAGGGTAGCCGGCGCGCCAAATCGGCCGCCATTTGGGCCGGCCGGACAGTACGGTGAGATTGTGATTGGAGCAATGGACACGGGAAGGCACCCAGACACGGCGGCCTGCCTCTGAACGACCCAGAGACACCGCCAGCAGAGAGGACAGTTTGATCGTGAGAGCGGCACGCACAGAAGTAACGACGTCCTTGTCCAGGGAATCTTGTGTCCGCCAGAACCATTTCCAGACACTTGACAGGAGCGAATCTGCACTCTCGACGGTCCTTACCTTTTCTGCCATTTACACCTGACCATCATCGGCGTCGATTGCAGTGTTGTCAGCAGCGAGCAACGTGGAATGCTACGGACTGACGACGCATAGTGTTCAGCGACGAATCCCGCTTCTGTATGGGAACGGACGACCACCGTCTCTGAGTGTGGAGGACCGCAGGTGAGCGCTACAATCCCAACCTCACTGTACAGCGGCACACGTCCCGAACTGCAGACGTGATGGTTTGAGGAGCAATCGCGTATGACAGCCTGACTTCCATCGCAGTGATCCGAGGGACGTTGACCGCCCAGAGCTACGTACAGAAGATTCTGCAGTCCCATGTGCTGCCTTTTCTGGAGGGGCTGCCCGGAGCCATTTTCCAACAAGATAACGGCCGTCCGCACACGGCTCGGGTTTCCCAGAACTGTTTACGTGATCTTTCGACGCTTCCGTGGCCAGCCAGATAGCCTGATCTCTCACCCATCGAGCACGTGTGGGACCAGATGGGACCCCAGACTACTCCATGCCCCAGTGTTCGTGATTTAGGGCGTCAGTTGCAAGAAGTATGGGCCAATCTGTTCCAGGGTAACATACGGCGTCTCTTTGGCTCCATGCCGGATTGTATCACCGCATGTATCCGAGCAAGAGGCTGTCCGACGCGGTACTAACGCTGACCGGAATGTGTACCGTATGTCTGCGGGAAATCGTTCTGTTGCTGTGATATTGTAATCACTTCTGTCCTTGGTATGTACCATCTCACTACTAAAATCTCATTTCAATCCGACTCCTCCTAATTGGTGCGCGAATTTTTATGACAATGCGTGTATTTGGGAAAGGAAATGTGGGGAATGACGGACACAGATGATGAGTTAAATCTTTTCCAGAAAGCATTAGAAAAAAAATGGGGAATCTCTAAAAAAAAGTATATTGAGTGCCCGAAATGCAGATGTTGCAGACGACCTATTATGAATTGTGATTTCACTGTAACAGTTAAAAATGAGTCAAATCAGCCAAATAGAAAAAACCTACACGTGATGCAGAAATATCGACGCCCTGACAATTGGCATATGAGAGGCAATGTAAGATTGCCGAGTGTTGTGGGGACCAGGAATGCAGCCAAAGGAGGGGGGGGATCACGGGCTTGAGATTCTCAGCAAGCTTTATTTTGCACCCATCTTTGTTCTTACCATTAAACCTAACTCTCAGTGAAGCAACCAAAATTTACCCAAATCTAAAAAATACATGATCACAAGCACGTATTTGTACCTAGTTTACGGTTTGTACTTTTTCACGTAAGCAATGTGAGGATTGGGAAAAAAAGTTGTAGAATCTAGCTGCTATTTAATAAAACAGAGGTGAATGCCAGCCCATTCCCAGATAACAAGTTTTAAAACACCTGTAGAGGTCAATTAGGGCTGACTACATTTGTTGTCGTTTATGGGCTTCTTCAGTTTACATCAGCATGTGAACAATGGATTTCGACACTATACTGTTTTACGATCAACATACTGTATGTCAGGTCAACAGCTTATAGCAACTTTGGAAGTTTCGGTTATTTAGCAGAGATGTCCTACTTATTTGTTACATAGGCAGCACACTCTGTAGAAGTTGGTGTATATTACTGTTCCTTTCATTCTCTTGTTGCTATAAAAAAAAAACATTCCTCTTTTAATCTTATATCTTTTTCATTTGCCGTGCATTCTCCAGAACAATAAAACAAGTAAAACTTCAAACGAAATATTACATCTTGCTTTTACGAGAAAAATATTTTATTGTACGTGTCCCTCAGTGATTTTTGAGATAAATTTTACATAACAGAATGTGAAAAGTAAGAAGGTAAAAATAAATATGATTTTATCATCATCATCATTGTCAACCATTATCAATCCACTGCTGGATGAAGGTCTCCCCAAGTTTCCTCTACAACTGTCTACCTTGAGCCACTCTCCTCCATGTTACTTCGGCATGTTTTCGAATTTCATCCATCCATCCATCTCCCATCTGGTCTTCTGGGTCGTTTTTTGTCTCTAGGTATCCAGCCTAACATTTCGGTTGTCCATCAGCGGTCCGTTCTTCTGGCAACATGCCCAGCCAATTGCTCGTTCTTAACAGACATTGTATTGGTGGCTCCTACATTTTATGCATTCTAGTGTGATATACCTCCTTCCACATTCACCTGTTACGTGCCCCCCCTGTTTAAAGGTATTGTGTACGTTTTGAGCTACTTTTCTGGCGATATCATCATATTTCTCAGTTTTCATATCGTTGGCTCGTATGTTTACGTTTAGAAGTTGCCAACATGGCAGCTTTTGGTCTATCCTTATCATCTATGGGAGTGGCGGATGCACGCGACGTCGCACTTTCCTCGTCCATGGAAGTTGACGTACTCTCGTCCTGAGATGTGTCTGCTCAGGTGCCTTACCAGCTGCCTGGCTCTCCTGCTCCGGTGCCTTCACTTGACTAGGCTGCGCCTCCTCCTTTTGACGTTTCCTCGGTGCCCTCCCAGGGTAATACTGTCTTTCCTTCGGACTGTTCACCTCTTCCATAACTGCCTTCTGTGCCAGCCGGCTCAGCACAGACTGTTTTTTTATTGGAGGTTTACCGACCACCGTGAGCAATTCAGTGGGCTATAAGCAGTCGCCCGTCCCTAATTTAAGGCCACGGGTTCCAGAGAAGGGGCAGACCCAGCGCCGTAAGACAAACACAAAATCCGTGCCTCACCGGTATTCGAACCCGGACCCATCTCGGACGAATGGTCAGATTAAGCCATCGCTTAGACCAGTGCGCCACCAGGGTGGCCAGCACAGACTTCTCTTCCGAGAATGTCATTTACCTCCACAGTGCAGCGAGGCTCTGCTTTTCCGTCAGTTTCTACTCAACTTGATGGTCTCTTGCAATCAGCACCTATCATTCAGGTATCCAACTACAAGGTGAAAGTAACGATTGATAAAAATTCGCAGATTGACCGTGAGTTCCATTATCTCCTCGATAGAGGTGTGCTCTTTCATGCCTTACCGGTACGCTGCGTGGAAGCCCTCTCAGGCCATGTGTCGTCCGCGTCTATTGCCGGAATTTCTCGTACCCCTCGGGGTATCTCAATGCAGTTCCAGCGCAAGGAGGATGCTGAATTTTTTCTTGCACACGGACTTTCGATTGAAACAAATCCTCTCATCCCTTCACCTCTTTCCAAGCGTCCGATGAACATCACGTGCTATCCTGTTCCTAAGTAAGTGCCTGATGCTGGGCTTCCTCTCCTTGTCAAACAAGTTTGTAAAATTGTGGACAAGGTCCGTCGCCTTTCTGATCCTCCATGCAGAACTCTATTTGCACATGTTACAGGACCTCGCCGTCAGTTGCTGATAGTGTTTCCCACTGAGAACGCCTTGGCGGATTGTCCTTTTTTTTTTTTTTTTTTTTTCGATTGGAGGTTTAACGACCACCGTGAGCAACTCAATGGGCTATAAGCAGTCGCCCGTCCCTAATTTAGGGTCACTGGTTCCAGGGAAGGGAGAGAGCCAGTGCCGTAAGACAAACACAACATCCATGCCTGACCGGGATTCGAACCCGGACCCCTTACGGACGAATGATCAGAGGCCAACGCCTTAGACCACTGCGCCACCGGGGCGGCGGATTGTCCTTCAGAAGCTACTGTTGAAATTGGCTCACGCACCTACAATTTCAAGGTTTTCACCACCCACTATTGAACTCACTGTCTTACCCAGGATCACACCACTACCACCTGGGTGCGCATACGCCGTGGTATTTCTTCCAGCTCGCATCCCAATGCTGATCCCATTGGTCCTTCTACCATACCCTCTTCCAGTGTTTTGCCTGACGCGGCCTCTCCTTCCCTCCGTCAGACGCACCTTCCAGTCCAGGACAATGATCCTTTCCCCCTCTTCCGCACCGTACGGTAGTGCATCCTCTTTCTGGGTAAGCATCCTCCTTCTGGATTGTCTTCCACTACTGATGTGTCTCCGGCGGAGTGTTTCGACTCGGATGTGTCGAGTGGTGCTTCGGCACTACGGCAGACTGGTTCTCCTCTGGTGTCTCGCATATCGAACCTCCAACTACGGCCATGTCTGTTGTTCCCCCATTGCCGCATCTTTCTGCTGCCACGGCTGATGCTCCAGTGTCCACCGATGTTGATCGGGTACATACTGATTTCTCGGCGGAACTTGTGTTTTCGTCTCCCGTTTCGGGTGTTCTTCCAGATCCGCCAATGGATTCATCCACCTCAACTTCCTCTTCAAAACGGACTGGAACTTCCAAAGGTTCTGTGAAACAGGAAAAGGTAAAACATCTGTCTGTTACTCCTTCTGCGGCCTCATCTAGTGTTCCCCATGTTTCTCCGCCTGATGACTCCTCGAACAGTATACATCTCCGTTCTTGTCCTGTCAATCTTCTCTCAGATGATGAGGTTGTACAGGCCATTGATAAGTTTCCTCTAGTTCCTGGACCACTGTCCAGACAGCAGCTCTTACGCCTCTTCGAATCTGCTCGTACAGTTTTCTATACTGAAGAATTTCTCCACTCACCTGATGTTGATCTGTGTCCAGCGGTGATGCAATTTGAAGCTTAAGTGTCATTTTTCAAATCTCTGAGTGTCACAGATCCTAGGTACCAGATTTTCATCAGACGATACACACGCCTTCTTTTCTCCTTGAAAGACCTCGCTAAGAAACAATTTTGTGATACCGTGCTTCCTCAAGCCGATGACCTTCAGCTCTCCTTCCCAACCCGACACTTTTCGTTCTCTCTGGTGACATTTTCCACCTTGTGGTCGCCTGAAATTTTTTGGTTTCGCGTTTCTTCATCTACTGCTCCGCTAATTGTGTGCTGTACCCTTCATGTTATCACTCTCGCATTGCAATGCTGTTTCCAGATTTGGTTATTGTGCCTTGCGTTTTTCTTTTGCTCTCGTTGTATGTCCTTGCTTTACTAGTGCTTTCCTCCGTCGCGGTTTATATTAGTGCTACCATTGTTAACTTTGTTCTCATAATGTAGTTAGTGTAATACTGTACTGTGCCTTGCACTTTGACCGTGATTATGTTTTAATCGGTTTGTGTTTTATCAAACCCTTCTACATCTGCTCATAATGTTGTACTTGTGTTACTTCGTATCGAATGATATGCTCTTATGCTACACTGTAAAAAATTGCATTGTCAAATTACGGTAGACACGCCGGTAGCTGAGTGGATAGTCAATAAACCGTAATTTTGCAGTGCCATACCGTAATGTTCATTAACATGTCTAATGACAAATAATAATACATGTCATATCTACTGGGAAATAAAAACGTCCAATGCCGTAATGTTCATTAACATGCCTACTGACCGTGAATAAATATATGTCTACTAACCGGGAAATAAAAACGTGTTGCTCACAAAAGTGTTGCCAATCGATCGATTGCACATGAAAAAACAGGCATTTAATCACTTTAACAAGAACGTTGCCAGATCGTCAAGGTGAAAATACAGTAACAGTTCAAACACCGTAAACATGTAGTTTATCTACCAAAAATTTATGGTTGACCGCCAGGTGGCGTTCTTACGATCTGTAAACCGTCTTAATCCGGGTGAAACACTAACTAGTCACGGCAATTTTTTACAGTGTATTCCTTATTTGTGTGCATTGTGTTTAACCATACACAGTGCGGCAAAGAATTTTTAAGACTGGGTCTGTAAAATGAAATAGAAACAAGAAATTATAATTTGTTTTGGTTTGTTACTCAAAATACGTCCCTCCGGCTTCAATACACTTGTTACAGCGATTTAATTATGATTCGAATGCGTGTTCCAGTTCACTTTGCGGAATTGCCTCCAAAGCACGCGTCGAAGCTGTTTGTATGGTCGAAATATCATCAAAATAACACCCTTTTACCGTCATATTAAGTTTTGGGAATAAAGAAAAGTCGCAGGGTGCTAAATCAGGCGAATACGGTGGATGATTCAACAAACAGACGTTATTTTTTGCCAAAAATCTACGAACAAGAAGTAAGGTGTGACTGGGTGCATTATCGTGCAACAAACACCAACTGTTTTCATCCCGATATTCTGGACGAATGCGACGAATTCTGCCCATCAAACGCCTCAAAACATTTAAATAAAACTCACCAGTAATTGTTTGTCCACTTGGAACAAATTCTTTGTGGATCCCCCTTACTATTGAAGAATGTAATGAGATCTTCCCTTACTATTGAAGAATGTAATGAGCATTGTTTTGAATTTCGATGGAACTTTTGTTGGTTTTTTGGCTTGTGGTGAGTTTTTTGACTTCCATTCCGCACTTTGTAACTTTGTTTTAGGATCATATTGAAAACACCATGTTTCATCACCTGTAACAATCGATTTTAAGAAGTTTGGATCATTTTCAGCGGCTGAAATGATGTCTCTGCAATGTGCACTTCTCCTTGATTTTTGTTCATTGGTTAACATGTGTGGAACAATTTTAGCTCAGACTTTTGTTTTGCCCAAATCTTCATGCAGGATGGTTCGAATCGTTTCTTTGTTGATGTTTAAAGACTCTTCCATCATTCTTAGTAACGCACATCGATTGTTTGCCACGAAATCACGCACTTTTTAAATAATCTCAGGTGTCCTAGATGAACTCGGTCTTCCGGTATGCTTATCTTCTAGCGTATCTCTTCCGTCCAAAAAACGTTTGTGCCACAGGAAAACACTTGATCTACTTAAACAAAACTCACCGTAAACTTGTTTCATCATTTGGTACATTTCCAAGGCACTGTTATCAAGTTTTGCGTTAAATTTAATAACAGCCCTTTGTTCCATCTTAATAATTCAACATGAAAAAAATTTACTTCTCTAATGAACGGCCGTTTCGTTTGAGTTTCTTTAACAACTGCGCAGTACTTTTGGCAGAAAGCAAGTAGATGGTCACGGTTTATAACACATTCGCGATTGCACTGGTGGCACCACCGTAGGCTGAAATCTAGCGCCAGTCTTTTTTTTTTTGAGTGGAGATTTAACGACCACCGTGAGCAACATACGCAGTCGCCCGTCCCTAATTTAGGGTCACTGGTTCCAGGGAAGGGAGAGAACCAGTGCCGTAAGACAAACACAACATCCATGCCTCACCGGGATTCGAACCCGGACCCCTTACGGACGAATGATCAGAGGCCATCGTTTAGACCACTGCGCCACCGGGGCGGCAGCGCCAGTCTTAAAAGTTCTTTGACGCACTGTGTATGTGCAAATCCTTGATGTACGGTCCGACACCTTATTGTTTATCTTTCACGCTGGACTGTTCTCTAGCATTGGTGTTATCCAACTGATTCCGCCTCTGTTGATACCGATGTTACTGCGTCATGGTAATGTACTCTTTCTGTTTGCTCTCCAGTTCGTGTTGCATTGCTGTTATACCTGTATTTTCCTCTTTATATTTTCTGTACTGCACTATTCAGTAATATCTCTTATGTTTGTGATCTCATTATAGCAATAAACTGGGTGCCGCTTTGGAACCCACAGTAACCAAAACCATTGCCATTTCAGAGATTTTACTCTGATCATGATGTCTACCGCTCTTGTCATTTTTTTCATATCCAGGGGTTGCGCTGCCGATCGTCATCTTCGGAATTTGCAAAAAAGAAATCGTTTTGGCGACGGAAAAAAAAGCTTCGGCGATTACCTTTTCATAGTGTTATAACACTTTGGTAAAAACAAATTGAATTTGGCGACTAAATTGAAGAAAACTTTAGAAAAGCCAGAGCAACCCCTGCATATCCACGAGTTCCTCATCTTATATCTCCTGGTTACACCAAACATGCATCTCTCGAAGTTCTTTCAGTTGACTGCACAGCCTTTTTATTTTTATTTTTTTATTGTTTAAGTCCACGTCTCTGCTCCGTAGGAAAGCACGGAAGGATGCATTGATATATAGGAACTAGAAGGATGAATTGAAATACTATAATGTTATATAGTTTAATATATCTAAATGAAATACAAAATATTTCAAGATCTTTCAGATTTAATTTTCGCTTCCAGTTTTAATCATAGATTTTCTCTCAATTATCGCAAACAATAATAACAATAATGATACACTGACGGAAAAAAATCCCAACACCACGAAAAAATAGTTGTAGAGGAATGAAATGGCGGCAATACATTTGTATAGGTAACATATTTAATCGATTAAGGTTTCAAGATCACAGCTTAATGTAAGCGCGAGAAGAGCCATTTTAAATGTGAAATGCTGGTACATTAATAACCGGTGTAACCGCCAGAATGTTGAATGCAAGCACGCAAACGTCCATGCATTGTGTCGTACAGGTGCTGGATGTCAGTTTGTGGGATGGAGTTCCATGCCTGTTGCACTTGGTCGGTCAATACAGGGACGGTTAATGCTGGCTGGGGGTGAAGCTGGAGTTGTCGTCCAATGATGTCCCATACGTGCTCGATTAGTAAAAGATCTGGTGATCTAGCAGGACACGGCAACATGTCGACACTCTGTAGAGCATGTTGGGTTACAACAGCGGTATGCGGGCGAGCGTTATCCTGTTGGAAAACACCCCCTGGAATGCTGTTCATGAATGGCAGCACAACAGGTTGAATCACTACACCAACGTACAACTGTGCCGTCAGGGTGCGTGGGATAACCACGAGAGTGCTCCTGCTGTCATAGGAAATTGCTCCCCAAAATATAACTCCAGGTGTAGGTCCAGTATGTCTCGGCCGCAGACAGGTTGGTTGCAGGTGCTCACCTGGGCTCCTTCTAACCAACACACGGCCATCACTGGCACCCAGGCAGAACCAGCTTTCATCTAAAAACACAACAGATCTCCACTCCGTCCTCCAATGAGCTCTAGCTTGACATCACTGACGTCGCAAACGGCAGTGGTTTGGAGTAAGTGGAATGCACGCTACAGTGCGTCTGGCTCGGAGCTGTCCTTCAAGTAACCGATTTGTAACAGTTCGTTGTGTCACTGTGGTGGCAACTGCAGCTCGAATTGCTGCCGCAGACGCAGTACGATGCGCCACGGCCATACGCCGTACACGGCGGTCTTCCCTCTCAGTAGTGCCACGTGGCCGGCTGGAACCCGGTCTTCTTGAGGCAGTACCTTCCCTTGACCACCGCTGCCAACAATCATGCACGGTGGCTACATTCCTGCCAAGTCGTTCTGCAATACTGCGGAAAGAAAATCCACCTTCTCGTAGCCCTATTACACGACCTCGTTCAAACTCCGTGAGCTGTTGATAATGGCTTCTTCGTCTTCTTAAAGGCATTCTTGACTAACATCAACACACGACGTCGAATCTCAACGATAACTAACGCTCACGAACGTTACAGCGCGTATTTACAGCAAACCTGCTTTGCATGTTCGGAGGGGCGCTACTAGCGTCACACGTGTGCGCCGAGCGCGAAATTTGCATAGACGTCATCTTACAGATGTATTCTCACCGCCTACCAACTGTCGTTTATCTAACACAACCCCTTCTTGGTGTTGGGATTTTTTCCGTCAGTGTATATGTAATTTTATTCTTGTTAAGTTCACTGTGTGCTTTTCCAAGTTAGTCTTCTTCAAAAGTTACTACGCCATATGCGTACTTTAAGTTGTTAATTACCATCTCACGTACCGAAACACCCTGTACATCCTAAATTTTGTTCATCGTTCTCTAAGTGAAAAATGAAGATATACTATGGAGAGATAGGATACCCTTGTCTCGTTCATCTATTCATTCCAGACCAGCGTCCCATTTTATTTCACTATTCGAACTGTCGTTTCACTGCGATTCTTTTTTTCATTAACAAATGTATATTTGAAAATACTACGGTAGTTTAGGTTTCATTTTAAATTATATAATTACGTAACAGTTTCTTTCAAATGAATGCTCCATGTTTTCCTAACACGTGCCTCAATTAAAATACTGTATTTTCGTATTTTCCATAATACGAAACATATAGAAGATAACAAAAACACTCGCCAAGTTCAGAAATTAAAGATTTGCTCCACTTCGTAATGAAAAAAACTCCACTATTTTTGTTAAATATAATTTGAACTGATATCTTAATAATGGCTATAATAGACGACTCGTGGAGAGCGGAGTTTAATTCAGCGGGAAAGAATGGTAAGACAAAATTATCCTTCCTTTCTGCTACCATCGCAAATGTCGTCAAGCGTGAACAAAGCATGAAGTGCTTAAATAGCACAGTGAATAAAACAAAAGCACGAGTCCCTTTAATTGCAACGTAATTAAAGTACAAGAATTCCTAGCTTTGGCTCACTGACGGCTGAATGTCCTTAGGGATTGTTTCACTTAGAGCACAAAAGTTCTGAACGTGTCGAACATGTTTAAGATCTCTACCAAAATTGAGAACGGCTGTTATCACACAATAATTTAATAATCTAATCAAGTACATTATTTGTTATCACGAATAGAGTTTTATGGATCGTTCGGTGCATTCAAAGCCTTGCTGTTCTGAATGAAACTAGCCCTAAGAAGGCACAGCTGCTACTGAGAGAAAACTAAGACACGTTAAAGGAAAGCCATTATAGCCAATGATTAAACCACGAAATTATCGAAAAGCTTCGTAACCTAATGCGTTATGTGTGGCATGACAACCCTTTAACCGCGGCACGAATGAAGTTAATTACTCTGAGCACAAGAGGCTCACTTTTGAGGGTTTAGTGTTCTTCTCATTCAAACTATCATCGCGTCATAACGGGGATTCTATCGTATTTATAGTAACACAAGACAAAGGAGAATAAATGAGTTAATTAGAATTTACAGTACCTCTTTTTATTGTCCTAATCTAAATTTGTATACTTGCAGTTGCGGATACAACAGATGAACCAATGTAAATATGCGAATACAACAACACGGCTTAAAGAAATTATAGCCTCTTGACAAAACAGCGACAAGTCAGAAGCTCGACAGCTGAATCACACATGCCATATTGCACCAGATGTGACCCTTTATTCATGCCTTGCTGATTTGACTGCCAGGAATTGCCGAAATCTCAGCTCTTAGATGATCTGACATTAAGTTAAGAAAAGATTTAAATAAGAACAAAGAACTAAAATAGAAAGTTACAATACAGCATATACGTCACACTATCGTGAATTACGTGTTTTATCCATATTTTGGTAAATTTTCAAAACAAATTTCGTTTCCCTTCACCTTACCTGTATAATTTTTAATGACATTCAAATAAAACTGAAAGCTATACCCCGTTTCTGATAATTCCTTCAGACAATGCAGCCTTCATGTTTCGTTTTAGAAAAGTTAGGCACACCACTGATTACTTCATCAGACACTGTTTTTCTATGGGGACGAAATGGCGAATATTTGATTAGAACTTAACAGATTCATATATACTCCGTTAGGTAGACTTTACATGACTGTAAAATCGTAAAACGTTTGTATAACCGCACTGTTTCTTTCTACGCTTTCACTTACTTCAGCATTTAAGGCATCAGACACTGTCTTCTTCATGTAACGGTTTCTGTTTTAAGGTGAATCACACCAAATAATTTGCCAAGCCTACGGGAAATGAGCTATTTAGTTGCCTGTTCCACCTTCTCCAAATGTTCCTTCTTGTCCAGTACTATTGCCATGGATGGGCGCCCATATGGGGGAGAAGAGGGGCACTAACCCTGGAAATCTCACTAAACCATTTTAGTGCTCCGGTGGTACTGTGAAGTTTTTCACGAAAACACTTGTGTTGTGTTGTGCGCGTGCGTGCGTTTGTGTGTGCGTGTGTGTGTGTGTTGTGTGTGGTAAAAATCGCTAAAACGTTGGGAAGTTACGGTAGAAGGCTATACAATTTTTGTATTGAATGTTGGAGCATAGGGTACATAGGTACAGTATCGAAAAGAGTGAAAGGCGGAGAAATAATAAATATAATATCATCCACTGCTGCAGCCATTCACCGCTGGGCAAAAATCTTCCACAGTTTCTTCCAGAACTTTGTCTTGAGGTTATTTTCTTCTTTCTTGATGATCGATCGGGTTGTCACTGCGGTTTCGTGATGCCTAGAATTCACATAGACAAAAATCACAAGGCAACAACAAAGAAACTTCCTTATTGCCCCAATAAGCTGTTAAATTTTATTTATCCATCTCTTTTAGGTACCTTGTGGGTCTTCTGCGTATTAATTTAAGTTATGCATTGTGTCTGTGGTAGAAACGGGTTACATAACGAGAAGGCACAGTGGAAATTTTTATATGGTGTTCTGTATGCTATTTGCAGTTACAAGTTCTGTTTGCACCCTCCTGAAAACTAAGCTATGGGCGCCCATGCTACCATGTCTAGAACAAAATGCGATTCCAAACTGAGGATTCAATATTTTAAAAATTTACGCTCTGACTAGACAGAACTTATAAACTATAATTATCCTGGTGGAAAATGTCAACGGCTGTAACAAAAAAATTGGTGTACCACTACGGAGTTAATAAGCTGTAACTGTAGTGAAGAGTAAACTGTAGTGTTTGTGTAATAAATGTAATGTAACTGTAGTGTTTGTGTAACAGTAATATTTTTGTCAACGTTTCTCACTAGCACTCAGTTTCACGAAACCAATGAAAGCCCTACTTAGTTCTTAAGCACCAAAACGACTTTTGAAATGACAACAGTCCTTTTAATTTCGTTCGGAACTAAATCGACTGTTAGTCTTACTGCTAAGTGTTTCATTTTTATTTATGTGCTGCTGTGCATGACTTATGGATTAGTTCGTAAATCGTTTGTGGAGAGGACATTTAACTGGACATTGTGACTAAAAAAGAGAACAAAACATCGTATCGCACTGCCATTTCGCATCTTTGAAAATTAATTGAAATGTCTTGCCACAAAACCCCATACGTAACGCATCTCTCCAGCACAAGAACGAATGTACGTATCTTCTGCAACGCCCAGATTTCACTGCCGTACATCAAAGTAGGAACGATTACACTTTCATATCACTGCCATTCGGGACCTTTTTGAGAACCCATCAGTCCTGTGAAGTCCTCCTAAGGCAGCTATGACTTTCAAAGAAGAATTCACTCGCCTACTAATTTCACAGTCTAATTTGTTTTCTCTGTCAAACATGCATGACATAAATCAGTATTGCCTATTTTGGCATCACGTATGCACACTTCTATACTGTAAATATATTAAAAAGCCATGCTGACATTACACAACCTTGCCAGACTCAAGAATTAACTGAAAACCATTTGGATGAAACGCTCTTCACACTCGTACCTATGCTCTATCGCCAGCATGCATAGCTTTCACACTATCAAGCATATCCCCAATACTATACTTCTTCAAAACTTTCCATGGAAGTATTTTGTTTACTCGGTCATAACAAGAATAAAATTAGAAAAATAACTGAAGGAACAAAAGCTGCCTCATAAAATGAAACTGAAACATGTTCAGACATTTACTTAAGGAGTAAACTAATAAATGTTCAGCCACTCGCAATAAACCAAGCTTTGTACTCATTTTTTTATTTTGTGATACTTCATTGGCAGTTGACGATTAGGATAACTTGCTGACCTTATTTTTCACTTATTCGTTAGGTTCAGGAAAAGGATACAACCAAAACGGAACAAGAGTTTAGAATGTAATTTAATGTAAACAAAATAAGAACAAAGTAACATTGTATTTACATGTTAGGTGAGAACTATATACAGGATGAGAATATTTACAAAAGAATGGGAGTGAAGACTCCATCTATGATGCGAGTTGAAATCACTCTGATTTATACCATGAGTTATTAAACAAAAAAAAAAAAAAGAATATTATACGTGCAAAATCAGGGAATCCGGCACAAAGTGTGGCCTCAGAGGATTGTTTTGAAACATTCCTTTTAACACAACCCAAATCACTCGATAGTTTTTCTTGTGAATCTGTAAATCAAACTGAAAGAAGAAATGCCCATCAATTACATCGTACATCAAGCCATTGTTCATGCGGTTTCCATGCTTGGTAAAATGCTGGAACATTCCCTTTTCGACGGGCTTCTCCATAATCACCTTGAAGTCATTCTGTCAGACTACTAGGATAGTGACAATTGTTTCGTCTGAGCTGAGCGAAGAGTTGGAGTCAAGTGGCTAGTAATAGTGACAAGATGGAGTGAATAAATGATAAATTTCACGGTAAAAAATAAAAAAGCGCAGATTGCTGATCGGTGGGTTGCTGGATCTATAAACTGGTTAATGGGCGACAGTAGAAATTGGTATTTGTGGCAAGTGTGGTTTGGTTTGCAGATTTTTGGAAGTAATATGAAGACGTCAGCAAATAAAGATGGTGGTAGCTCGCATGAAAGACAGGTGTGAAAAAGTGACCCGGTGCTGGGCAATACCTGCCGTTGAGAGCCAACTGAAAACGACGTAAAATGGTTGAAACCGGAAATTTTTGGTGATAAAAAAAAAAAAGCCATGCGTTTGGTAAAGAAAGAACGTGTCAGTCTCCTTGGGGTGGTTTATAGTTGGGCGAGCGGCTATCTAGGTTGAATAACGTTGAGGTTCGTGTAATTAGCCATTTTTTGACCCAAAATATGGTGTAGTAATGCAAGATTTTCTAACTATAATATTAAGCATTTATTGGCACAGAAAATCTTATAGTTAAGGATTGTGATACAACTAAACATTTTCGTCACGAAAAGCAGAGTCTGATGCAAAATAACGTTTTCTATCGCACTAACGCGAGCAGAGATACGCTCGCAAATACTAATATACATTTAAATCCCTAATGAAAATACCCTCCATCATTAGAAGTATAAACGTATGTAAACATTTGTGATAGTAACAGGCATCCAAGGAGAAACAGAACTTTTCAGTATGCATTTCAGAACCAGAGATATGATTTAAACAGAAATATACATTTACGTCCATTGCGGTAGAACTTTGCATTAAAGAAAAGCAACAAATGCACTCGAAATATACTTCTACTTATGGGAAACAAAGAGAATATCCCAATTAGAAATATACTTCTACTTATGGGAAACAAAGAGAATATCCCAATTAGAAATATACTTCTACTTATGGGAAACAAAGAGAATATCCCAATTAGAAATATACTTCTACTTATGGGAAACAAAGAGAATATCCCAATTATAAATATACTTCTACTTATGGGAAACAAAGAATATCCCAATTAGAAATATACTTATGGGAAACAAAGAATATCCCAATTAGAAATATACTTATGGGAAACAAAGAGAATATCCCAATAGAAATATACTTCTACTTATGGGAAACAAAGAATATCCCAATTAGAAATATACTTATGGGAAACAAAGAGAATATCCCAATAGAAATATACTTCTACTTATGGGAAACAAAGAGAATATCCCAATAGAAATATACTTCTACTTATGGGAAACAAAGAGAATATCCCAATAGAAATATACTTCTACTTATGGGAAACAAAGAGAATATCCCAATGCAGACTTTCAGAGGCCGCGATAATCAGGGAAATAAATACATATGAACCGTATTTGAAATACAAAATTGCGCACAGTGTTTTTCGTAACGAATGGTACTTGGCGCAAACAGAATGTTTGCCAATCAGTTTTCCATCATGGAACACAAGCTGCAAATGGAAATCAACCCATCCTAGCGGTAGGAGTAGAAATTATGAAAATGTACAGGACATACGCATAATGTTCCTCACAACGGAAGCAGCGATACTTTCATAAGTAGAATAAAGCTTAACGCTCTCTAGCGGGAAAATTGTGCATCATTTAAATATAAAACGTAAACAAATGTCCGCCATAGTGAAATGAATTCGACGAAAGTATAATTTTTTTAAATGGGATACTTAAAAAGTCGTGATATGGAATAAAGTAAGTATTGCGGAAAATATGTATGTGTTCTTAAACCCCTCTAGCGGCAATGTAGTGCATCTGGAAAAGAACAAAACGCATGGTGGATCATTTCTTCTCAACTCAACCAAGGAATTTTTCTCGTCGTTACCGGTTTTACTAATCGCGTGGGGAGGGATTTTAATCTACACACCGAACAACACAACATAGTTGGGTCGGATAAGAAAATAAACTACTTCAAAAGTTCAGACTTCTGAGACAAAAACTTCTTGAAATATATGTGGATCACAGAAGTTGTGGAAAAACGTAAATTTGCACTTGCTGGGACACCCATTAAAATTGCTGTTTAATTCCAGTTCTACAGAACTTAGAAATTCATTTTGTGAGTATTTGAAAACTTTTGAAACTATCTTTCATTTGAAATCAACATTAGTGAATTTTTACAGGAAAAAACTTCAAGGTCAAATACTAAAAGTACTAAGTTTGACCTTAAATTTCAAAACGACGATCGCTATGTTTTAGCCTTCCAAAACGAAAAAAAAAAAAATAACACACCATGCTTTTACCTGAATTTGTACCGATTTCCAGGTTTCCAGGACGAGGCTTCAGACAGTTCAGAAACTGATCTTTTGATCTTTTTCCTAATAATAATGCGAAAATGTGCCACATTTCACTTACCAAAAATTATTAAAGCTCAGTTGATGTTTTTTTTTTTTACTTATTTTAAACTGTCTCAGTTGATGCGGTTTTTTTTATTTTTAACGACCTCGATTGACGTTTTTTTTTTTTTCTTTTTTTTAACGATAAAGGTGATTTCGCGTCATATAACCCACAAAAAATACAGAATAATTTACTTAAGCATCTCGGATTTTTATGATAAGTACTGGAAAATAAGGAGTTCTGCATTAAAAGCAAATATGTGCAAACTTTTAGTTCTTCCACTCCATAGTTAAAAACAATGTGTTCAGAAATGCTCAAAACAAATTTTCTGCATTTCTGACTAAACGGAATTTTAAAAAAGCAGCATAAATTATTTCCAAATTCATTTACAAAGTTAATTTTGCTTCCATTTGAAATATTTTGGAATGGCTTTTCATTTGAAATATAACAAAAACGGGTTTTCCGAATTAAAAAAAAAATTCAACGTCATATACTAAGCAGCTTTCACCTTAATTATTTATCTCTTTTTTCGCAAAATCACTTGTGTGTTAAATTAAATCAAATTAAATTACACTTTAAAAGCTCTCACACTTAACCAAAATCAACTTTCTGAGAAGTTAGGAAGTTCTGCTGGTCTTTTTAAGTCGAAAATGCCAAAATTATAGCATCTTGGGCATTTTTTTCTGTACTTTTGAACCATAAAGTAAAATAAAACAAAATATGGCATGTTTTCATTTCTGTTTTCATGATTCATGGTTCTCATAATTCAAGCTACCAGCTCTTTTTTCTTTTCCTTTTTTATTTCAAACGAGAAGACGCATGGTGTCGACTTTTCAAGTGTGACAAATTAGAAGAGGTATGGTGCCCACAGCCTTGGAAAGAGGAATAATACATACGAATGATATTAGAATGAATTTTTCGCTCCTCGTTTATCGAAAGATGCACTAAAAACGCAACAGAAAGTGTATTACACAAATGATTGGTGCCAATAACTGCCGTCCTAGAAGACATCTTTCTAAACAGACGCTCACGAGGCGACCGTATTCAAGTTCCTTTACATGATTTGTGTTGAGACCATTTCCTATTGAACTACATATCCCATTTAACCAATTGAATTTAATTGCATTTTTAACGACAAGGTTATAAAGCTTAGAGACCTAGAGGAATCCTGAGAAGAATACACAACTCCGTCTCACTCCAAATAGGAATTTCTCATTTGCTAAATTAGAAGTTCCATGAGTAATTAGTGAGTAAACAAGACTAGCTGGAAGAACCCGACTTGAAGCACATCGATCGAAGAAAATGCAGAAGTGAGCTAGCTGCTAATTTAGCCACTGTGCGCTGTAATTTCGAGAATTAAGAAATGCGGAACAAACCATGTCAATTAAAATCGTTCGGTATTATTAGAGCCGTATTAGCTGTGTCGGCAAGGAGATGACAAAAAAAAAAAAAACTATGAATACACATATCTTACAGGGACCAGATTATTATACATTTGATTAAAAATACGAGCGGGGTTCGGAAAGTAATAGCTCCATGTTTGTACCTTTACTCTCATACGAGGTATCGAAGTGAAACATTATTTCTAAAGTAGAACGCATAAAATGGATTCTTACAGCGATTAATGGCGTCGGCGATGAAGATCTTGGTGCATTTTCTTTTGCCTGCACATTTGTTTTTGAACACAGGGATTTGATAACCACGTTTTTGACACCGATGATTAAAGAAAGTTAAGATCTTCCTAAATTTATTTTAAGTGAAGCCACTAACGCAGAAAGTCATAGCTCAGAATGTGTAATTTGTGTTAATACCTTTTTTCCCGCGTTGTCTCGCTATCGTTCAAAACTACTCCGCCAACGCTGAACAAGTTTTTCGAACTTGTCTGTTGAATTTTTCATTATATTCTTCAAACCACTTTCTCGTAATGGATGGAATTTTTTCACGACGTGAAATGATTTCCTTTTAGATGTTTACTGAGTACTGCACACAACCAGAAGTCAGATGGAGCCAAATCCGTGCTGTAATAAGGGTGTGACAACTTAAAATATGATGCTCTTCATCGCCAATAAAGGGATAGCACTGGTGTGGTGTCTTGGTGGTACACTGTTAAAAATTTTGTGGTAGGCTGCACCAAAACGTGGAGCTACTCCAGCTGCACCACTTTCTGACAAGAGATACACCATCGTGTTTTGCAAACAAAACCTAAAAACGTGGTTTAACTTTTCACCACGTTATAGTACAAAGTTGCGTGTACGGTTGCACCATGTTTAGGGATTTATTTTGCATCACAGAATAGTATATGTTTTCTAAAAAAGTGGTGCAGCTGGTGTAGCATCATTTTTTGGTGCAACCTGCTACAAATTTTTTTACAGCATATGTTGAAGAAACATGGGCCTCTTTCCTGATGAGCGCGGTTTAATTTTTGTTTCAGTCTCTTTAGTGTGGATGTGTATGTCACGTAATTCTCGGAGTTCATTTTCGTATCACTGACCAAGTATTTACTCCTGGTGTTTAATGCCTCTAAATTAGTCCTAGACATGGTGCAACCGTACACGCAACTTTGTACAGAAAATCATAGCCTTCGGCTTTGTAGCGAGTGAGTAATAGTAAATATGTTTCTAGTCTTGCTTTCTTCATTTCCAGGAAGCTGACGCCGTAGCAATCGAGCACACACTTTTTTGTAACCCAGATCTTCAATAATCTCATTAACACTAACTAAACCAATATTTAACTGTTCCGCTATGGCGCTTTTCCATGACAGATTCATCGACTTTCTTGAATAAGTTCGTTGATTTTTAGCTTTGTTCAAATCCTGAGTTGCGGTGATAGGCCTTCTAAAGACTGTGGATAGTCATTCAAGAACAAATTTTTGCACTACCCCTGATTTTCTCATCCAACGATGCACAGTACTTGTGCCCGAATGGGGTTGCCACTGTAAAAAGCCAGTAATCGCCAGTGAATTCCGATGGCAGTTTCAATTTCATGCGTCAAAAACTCGATAATTGCTCGCTGTTTCACGCGCTTTGACACTCGAAAACGAGTCATCCAGCTTGACCCGAATATGACATAAACGAGTACATTTACCAAGACGTACCTCACTGCAAACGGTACAACGAACAAGTTGAAAAAGACTGCTTCGAGGTCACACATCTGTGCGAAATGCCTACACTGAAGCATTACCTTTCAAACACCCCTCGCGTTTCGGTGAAAAGCCAGTGGAAACTTGGTAAAAAACGTTCTAATAAGCATTCAGTATTGATTTGGAAAACTTTCTGTCAACAAAACTGTTAACGTCTTTAATTTTTTTCATATTTTTCAAAACAAGAAAAAACACTTCTCTTTTAATTTTGTTAACATTTAATACGCAATGACTTTCTGCGTTAATGTCTTCACTTAAAACTATATTTAAGAAGATCTTAACTTACTTTAATCATCTGCGTCAGAAACGTGGTTATCAAATCCCTGCTGCCTGTATTCAAAATCAAATCTTACAGGCAAAAGAAACAGCATCAAGCTCTTTAATCGTTGTAAGAATCCATTTTGTGAGTTCTACTTTAGAAATAATACCGCATTTTTCGGAATAAAAGACGGACCCTTCTTTTGAGAATAATTTAAGAAAAAAATCAAATCGCATTTCAAACATTTTTATTAAGAAAAAAAAATAATTTTATTCATAAAAACAGCAGCTTATGAATCACTGAATCCTTGCGATTTGCGAAACTAGGAATAAGCGATACCACTGATAAAAACAACGTAGAGAAATGCCGCTCAGTCCATCAGCCAATAGCGTTCATGCGCTGCAGGATTTGCCAATCCTGCAGCGCATGAGCGCGTGAAGAACGTCAACTCCCTTTGAAGCTATCACACGAATAAAACTAGCTAGCTCCACTACTATACCGGAGAAGCTTCCTTACGACACGGCACAAAGTACTGCTGTACAAGACGGCCGTCAGGCCAGTGCTCACCCACGCTTCCCCCATCTGGATAGATGCTAGTAGAAATCAGCGACAGAGAATCGAGACGGTGCAGAGCCGAGCACTTCGTATGATCACTGGGGCTCCACCTGGACCCCACCACTTCAAAACGTGAAGAAGAGACTGAGTTGAGAAGGTATACGAGTTCTCCACCAGACTTGCCAAGCAGTTTTTAAAAAAGCGGAAGCCCACCGTAATGAACTTGTTAGGGATGCGGTTGATTGCGATCCCAGCGAATGCCTTAGGTATCCCAGAACTAAGGCGTCGAACGCCCCCCCCCCTTCCACACACACACACCTGACAGGGTCATGGGGAAGAGCAGCATTTTTGAGCACTATTTCCTGGACTGGATGCCTTAGATGAGATGGAGAGTAAGCGTGTGAACATTAGGTGGGTGTTAGACATACCACCATCCCCTTTTTTCTTCAGGTTGGCATTGAGATGGTGAGTACTCATTGATGATCCGGCATCTAGATGTGGCTTCTGTGTGTTTCAGTCCCCCATGGGGACGTCGACGGCTGGGTGGTGTTATGGTAGGCTGCGATGGATGCTGTGGCGCTTGGTCTGCCCCCCCTCGTCCCCTCTCCTCCTTCCAGTCTCGGAATGGTGTCGCGGTTTGCTCAAAAGATTAGCTCACCTCTCCTCTCCTCTCCTTTCGCTTATTTTTGGTTTTCCTCCCTCCTAGCTTCCAATTTCTAAGGACAGTTTTAGACCGGGGGATCACACACTCCCTTCCTAAAACTACTTCCAACGAAGTCCAATTCAACTCAGATAACGTAGAACAGGCGATAACCGCGCACCCGCGGTGGCCTGCCGGAAAACAAACATTCAGGAACAAACAAAATGCGGTGGCGCAGGGGTTTAAGCGATGGCTTCTGATCATTCGTCCAAAAAGTGTCCGGGTTCGAATCCCGTGAGGCATGGATGTTGTGTTTGTCTTACGGCACTGGCTCTCTCCCTTCCCCGGAACCAGTGACCCTAAATTAGGGACGGGTGACTGCTTACAGCCCATTCAGTTGCTCACGGTGGTCGTCAATCCTCCAACCCCCCCCCCCCCCCCCCCCAGGCGTTAGGGGACTACGGCAGCGGAGCTTTTCTTTGATCCACGATTGTTTCCTTGATCTGATGACTATTTGCTTAGAGCAGTTTTTGTTGTTGTTTTCTGATATCCCGCCCGTCCCTTATTTTGGTGAAACAATATGCAATAGCAATTAATATTACTATTTAAATTAAATTTTATTATAGTTAGGCCTAAGAATCCGTATAAAATGCAGACAATTCGTAGTATTTGGCATTACTGAAAAAACTGAAGAGCAAGCAAAAGCCATAACTAACGCGATTGGCACAACAAAACTAATATATCCGATTTGCAAAGTGATTATGCTACCGTGAAGGCAACAAGCACGTGATGTGAGTAGCTCGGCTGGCTTCCTATAGCACATAGCCTGTAACACCGAAATAGAAGAATTGAAGTCAACAAAACAACGGAAACACGCATGCGTAGTTTGTTCCAGCATCAGCCTGTATGTAGGTTTCTGTGCACTGCATCTTATAATTCAGGATATGTCACGCTAGTTACGTCTCGCCTAGCCGTAATTTCTTCTCAGTTAGATATTCTTCGCCTTTATACACTGGGTGGCCACTTTATTATGACCACCCCCTCAGTACTTCGTTGGGCCACCTTTTGCCTTTAATACTGCGTCGATTCTCCGTGGCATTGTCTCCACGAGATGTTGATAGGTGGTTTGTGGAATCTGAGACCCAAAAATCCCTTCTACTACTGTCGCAAGCACTAAGCTTTCCCTTTTTATACCAGCCTCGCCCTCTGGCGGCAACAGCGTGCAGCCATAGCTCATTTGCTTAAAACTGTCAGGTGGTCATAATAAAGTGGCCACTCAGTGTATAGCTTAAATCGTTATTCTTTGCCTTTATATAGCTTAAAATCGTTATTGGTTCGGATGGTCATCCACGCAGCATGACTGATGTGTCAAAGTCAGATGGCTTTGGTTGAAGTTTATCTGCATTCTAGGGCATACAAACAATGTCTAGGAATGGGGAAATTGTTGTGTTTTTTAATCTAAAGCTTCCCGATAAATGTTTGAAATAAAAAATATTATCATAGTAGAAGATGGACTAACTTCTGCACATTGTTGGCGAACAGCAAGGAAGCGAGACTGTCGGATATGGCGGCATCATTCGTCGTAAACTGTAAATAAAAGTACGTTCCCCCAGTTAAAATGTACGTTTCACGAATGGATTTTTCCATTTCCCAATGCTGATCAGGAAATTTATGCTGATCTGGCAGTCCTCACTTGAGTGACATCACAAACCGAACATAAGAAAACAGAGAAAAATTAAGTTTCTTGCATGTGTCTCGAGTGCAGCCCACACTATTTTCCACCAGAAAGTCATACTTTGCGTTTTCAATTTGAAGGTCTTTTAAACCTAAACAATAGAAAGATTGTGGGATGTTTGTATGGTGGTGCCCTGTACTGCGCATTTTTTAAACATTTTTTTCTTTCTTTTATCAAAATACTCCATGCTGTTAGCAGTTCATGTCCACTGATTTTGTTACAGTTTTGTGGTTTTGTTTTTTCCAATCTCCACAGAGTCTGTCAAAAGAATTTTGCATTCGGATTTACTTTGACAGTGAAGTTTGGTTTCTTCAAATATAGGAGTTGCTTCCTTTGTCTGCCCAAAATCGTATTGAAGCAGTAACTGTTTTATTTTGTCAATATGCTTTATGTTGTTCTAGTATAAATTTTAAGCAGGGCTTTTGTGCCGCCAATATATTCGGCTTTTCCAACTCCACTTCGGGAGCCTTTGGGAATTCTGTATATAATTCGAATTTTTCTACATAAATTTTACTATTCCTTTTTTATTTATGGATTGTAAGTACTTTTTACTATCTTTGTATTTAATTTTAAAAAGCAGAGATACATTTCCAAATTTATTATTTTATACACTTTTTATAAAAACCCTATTAACCAAAAAGAACCAAAAAGTTATTTCTGTTCATTAAGATCATCCTAAAAATAGTTTAACGTGAATGACACGTTACAGCAAGTTACAGCATGTCAAATGTTAAAATTAAAAAATGACTTTTTTTTTTCCTCTTGTGCAAAACGTGAAAAACGTTTTAATCGTTTTTCTCTGCAATAGGTATCACCATAGAGCATTTAAGATCTTTAATTAGGAAACGCTACGATTTAAGGTCTTTGACTTACGGGAAACGATGCTCAAAAATATTATTAATGTCAATGATTTCAGAAGAAAAACACTTTCGCTGTAAAACAACATCTTCAAGTTTACCTCCATAATCTGAATAATAAGCAGCATTCAGCTGAAGTTGCCGATTCAATTATTCGGAACGGCAATTAGTTCCCTCAAAGGAGACGCAATTTTAGAAATGGCTGCACTTTAAAATCCTTTGCCTACTCATGGTCAAAATATCAAACATTACCAAAATTTTGAACGCTAAGATTATTTATTTGACAGCACTAGTTATAAAATAAGCTTTAAAACTTACTATAAAATAAGCTTTAAACTTTACTAAACTTGTTGACACATGCATATATGAAGAAGTACAACCAACTATTACAGAACAAGTGGCTGCGTCAGCAACGAAATAAAACTTCCAAACATTCACACAACTTTCGTATCATGCTCGAATCACGAGGTCATGTGATAACAACCTGGCCTAAATTTAATCTTTATGACTCAATGACGATAAAAATTTGACTTCTCAATCGATGGAGAAGAAATTTCTCAGCGCAAAAACGAAGAATTCCGAGCACACACAAATAGACACGGGGAAAACAATTTAAAATTGTCGCTTTCAAGAAGATGTTCAGCGACCGAAATTCACCCACACGCACAAAAAACTACTTTTGACTCCAACAATAAAAGAACTGGATTCACACACGCGTTACAAATGTCGTCAGAGATTGGGACTGTCAAGGAGACATAGCGAGCAGGATACCAATAAAACAATTTACGAAAAGTTCTTTCTTGCTTCGGGCAACGAGCGGAAATCGTGAAACATCCGGCAGGAGAATGAATAATTCCTAGGTTAAAAAAAAAAAAAAAAATGGAAACATGCACGATCTAGTACCAGTGTGGAGGTGGAGTAAAAGGTTCTTTCTTTACAGAAACAAAAAAAAAAAGTCGGTTGCAAACGTTCTTACAAATAACAGAGCAGCCCAATCTCTCCAGGTTTTTTTCTTTTCTTCTGACAAGGAAGTTGAAGCATATCTTGTCGAATACGTGAAAGACGCACTAATGGACATCTATCCCGTGAAACAGGATTACGCACTTCTTGTCCCTTTCGAGCAGAAAATCTTGTCAGGGTAATCTCTAAATACCTTCCGGTGAGGACCTAATGATATAATGTAGTTCACTCCCCCAAAACGAAAAAATAGATTTCTCAGTTTTCTCTTAAGTTTTACTTAGCTGCATCTCTTTTTTTTTCTTTTTGCGAGTATATATCGCATGAATACTATTAGTTTCGTTGACACTTCAAAATTACTAAAACAAAGCAAACCACGTTAAAAATATTTTTGACGCAAAACATTACGACGTGTACGCTAAATTAACTTTCATTTTTAGCTGTCTTTCTCTGTGTAAATGTTGAGTACATTCTCATTACGCGTTTCAATCTTAACGTTATATTTTCTCACTCAATGAATGTTATTATGGCAGCATGTCGGGGTAAACAACGTGCGCGTGCTGATCAGGACAAGATATACGGAGTAGGATTCAAAAATTCCCGCACTGCGCCCGTCCGGCAAAGTACGTATATCGCATACCCACGGTGATTATTGGATTACGTTAAGACATTATCAATCTTCACAGGAAAATTGGTTTCTTCCATCTACGTCACGCGCTCGCTGCGGTACATCCGGGTATTGTGAGCAACTTGCGCAGTGTCCGGCGATTCATGAAAAATGGCGTTTTTTTTAGCAGAGTTAACATTACGTTTTGCGTTCGTTTGGGCAAATGTCAAACAGAAACTCACGAGATGTCGAAGCAAGTTATGCGAAAACAGCCCGTCGCGTTCACAAACATAGAAGGCAGACAAGAGGTCGAAGACGACGAACGAAGCTGACGGCCAGTAACAGCTCGCACGGGTGAAGACATTTCGAAGATAGTGGCCATCGTACGCGCCAACAGACAACAGACTATCGAACAAATAGCAGAGGTTGCTGGGATATCGGAGACTAAGTACCAACGGATAATAACAGATGATCTGAAGATGCACCACGTGTGTCAAAACATCGTAACACGCATATTAACTTTTCTTAGAAGACTCATAACAGGGGATGAAAATTGGTGCTTCCTCTTCGACCCACAAACTAAACGGGCGTCGACTACGTGGAAATCATCATCGTCTCGGCGCAAGTAGAAATTCCGCTGAGATCACAGCAAGGGCAAAATCATGCTAGAGGTCTTCGACATCCACGGTATTGTTCATCTTGAATTTATACTTGAAGGACGCACTGTCAACAAAGATCTCTATCTGAGCATCATGCGACGTCTACTTGAATCGATCAGCAAAAAGAGGCCTCAACTGTGGGGCGATCACTCATGGGTGTTGTTGCACGACAATGCACCGGAACACAGGACACTCCTCGTTCGTCAGTTTCTCGCCAAAACAAGAATTGTTGCCCGCCAACATCCACCGTACTCACCTAATGTCGTCCCCTGCAACTTCCACCTCTTCCCTGACCTGACAGTCGACTTCAGGGTCTTCGCTTTTCGAGCGCAAAAGTAAACAACTTAGTACAATCATGCAATGTATTGATTATGATACGCTTTCCAACATACCAGAAGTTATTACTCAAGTTATAAGTATAATGGCCGTGGAATAAACCTAGCTCCGTGTCCTGACCTTCGACCCCATTTCGATTATATTCAACAGAACCGGTTCAAGTATACCCCCGGAAGAACATAATAAAGTTTTGTCGCAATCGAAGCATTTTTACGTAAGTTATAACGCATAAGGGCAATGGAATGGATCCCGCTCCTATGACCTTTGACCCCATTTTGCCCATTTTCAATAGGGTTCGTCCCCAGGTTGTCCCCTACCACATACTAAAATTTCATCGAAATCGAACAATTTTTACGCACGTTATGACGCATAAGGGCAATGGAACGGATCCCGCTCCTATGTCCTGACCTTTGACCCCATTTCGCCCATTTTTAATAGGCTTCGTCCCCAGGTGGTCCCCAACCACATACTAAAATTTCAATCGAAATCGAACCACTTTTACGCGAGTTATCGTGCGGACGGGCAGACAGACGGACAGAGCTGGAGCATATATGCTTCTTCAACCTACGTTTGGAAAGCGTAAAAATCGCATCGCTGGTTGCTGGTTGCACTGAAGGACCAGAAGTGCTTCGACGAACTCTACAGCCGCTGGCAGGAATGTGTTGTTGCAATAGGGTCTTATTTTGAAGGACGATGTGCTTTGGAACTCTATATCTGGACTGAAACTTTTGGATCCTACCTCGTATAATGTATAGAGCAAGCAGCAAAAGTGTGGTAGTTGTGGAAGTTATCTTAAGTTGTAAGAGTTCTTCTTTATGGCGTTAGCGTCAATCAATTTGAGTGGCGCTATCTAATATTTTGTGTTAGAGTTTCGTTAATCAACTATTGTGTTTACTAACTGACGTTAATCAAATTAAGTTACTATTGCTATCAAGAGTTATTTCAGTGATTATCAACAAGTTTTTCACTAGTATTGGGTATCCGATTGAAGTAACTATTTCTTGAAGTTTACTTGGTGGATTCTAGGTCGTTCGTTAAACCATCCAAGATCACACCTAAAAAGTGAACGAGGGCAACAACCTTCACGTAGTGTTTTCTTAGGTTCAGTTGACTTTCCACCCAGTTTGGTAGTTGGTGGTTATTGCCTTTGCTGCTAGAGGGCGCTGCTCCCGTTTCTTTCCTGCGTAGTTTGAAGCAGAACAGCATGTAATCCACCAAAAGGAGGAGACTATACTTTGAGGAAGTCTCCTCCTTTTGGTGGATTTTCGTAGTTTACATTATCATTAGGTGAGTTTTTATTTTGTTTTATAATTGTTTTAGTTTTACTTGTTAAATTGCTTTTTCGTTTCCAGAGTTCTTTGCTACCCAGCATGCTAATTTTAGTTAAATTTTTAACTTCCTGGTTGGTATCTGGGCGTCCTTTGTTCTTTAGAAAACAAAGTTTTTAAGCACGTTTTTGCTGAGGTTTCTTCCTTTAGTTTACACAATCCTATGTCCTAGTGGGCATACACCAGTATACGGGTTTCGTTTAAATACATTCTTTGCTAAATAATCGTGTATGTGCGACTTCATATAGCTTTCTGTGCAATATATATATATTTGTGAAGCTCTCTTTTTTTGTTTAATTTAACGTTATTTTAAAACTTGACTTTGACCGATTATGCCCTTTTATACGAATGACTGAAAGCTTCTTCTCAACGCTTTTCCAAGCATTAGATTTCTGACAATCAGATTTAAATTACTTGAAAACAATGTATGAAGAAATATAAACATTTCTTACGTATGCACATAAAATATGCTTTACATTTTGTGAAATGCAGCAATGCATGATGTTGACAGTGCTTGTCAGTAATGCATCATTATTTGGTATTATAAAAACAAGAAGGAAGCTACTGGATATCAGTTGTTGCAGTCCAGAATGTCGATTAGTTACGTAACTCAGTAATGACGGAGGAAATTGTAATTGTGGTGCACGATCAAAGATTGAATTTCCAACGATAGAAAGAATTGCGAACGTCAATATTTACGGGCTTATCATCATTAGAGTCCATGCAGCTGCTGCACCTTCTGTACCATTTTGCAGAACAAATATTCCGCAAATCTTTGTCTGCATTATTCTGCAGAAGAACCATTCCACAACTCTTGTTCTGCATCATTCAGCAGAAGAACCATTCCACAACTCTTGTTCTGCATCATTCTGCAGAAGAACCATTCTACAACTCGATTTTCTCACCATTCTGCAGAACAACCATTTCACAACTTCTGTTTTGCACCATTCTGCAGAAAAACCTGTCCCACAACTCTTGTTCGACACCATTCTGCAGAATCATTCCACAGCTCCTGTTTCCACAACTCTTATTCCGCACCATTCTGCAGAAGAGCAGTTCTAGAACTCTTGTTTTGCACCATTCTGCAGAAGAACCATTCCACAATTCTTGTTCTGCACCATTCCGCAGAAGAACCGTTCAAGAACTCCTGTTATACCTTGTTCTGCAGAAGAACCATTCTACAACTCTTGTTATGCACCATTCTGCAGTAGAACCATTCCGCAACTTTTCTTCTGCACCATTCTGTAGAAGAACTATTCGGCAACTCTTCATCTCTAAAATATTGACGTTTCATAGACAACAGCTCCAGAAAGACAGAAAAAGGTATCATTTATAGCAAATGAAAGACTTTTAACTTAGCAAGGACTAACACAGGAAGGACAAAGTTTAAATAAAAGCACTGAACAAAAATGTCCGGCTTCAAATGTGCAGGACGCCCGTCGTATCTCTAAAAAATTCTCGGAAATAACACGAGGATGGCTCTTCTACCCTGTTTCCAAGACACAACAGACGTATAGTAGTGGATTTCTTCCCGCAACTGATGTTTTTAGAAGCTCAGAAATAACAGACAAGTGACGATGAACTTTTAATCTACCAAAGCAGTTCTCATAAATGATCAGAAACAAAAGCAGAGGAGGGCTTACATTTTGTCATAGAAGTTAAGTTTTGCTTAATGCAAGGGAACAACAGCACGATGGCACTTTTTTTTTTTTTTTTTAGTTCTTCGCTTTAAGGGAGATTCGTGATATCGTTATGTGAGGCAGTGCAGTTTCCATTATTGTACAGAAATAAAAGAAAAACGATGTTTAACATTAATTTCACACAAGGTCCTTAGCTAGCCGTGAAATTTGGGCAACGTATTTGTAAATTCAATAACTTGGTAACTTTTATCAAATGAAAAACAGCATTGCTCTCAAACAGGATTTTTTTTTTCGCTTGCTTTGTCATACATGAATGAGTAAGTAGTTCACTGTAACTGGCAATCTGTTGTCTTCGCGGAAGAATCTCAGGTAATCGATAACTACTTTGAAAATCGAAATCAACATAAATCTTCTTCAAAAAGCAGTGGGACTGCACAGCAAATCTCCATTTCCGGGTAGTCTCATTTCTCATACACCAAAAATTCGTGGCGCAGTTATTAGAAAAAAAAAATCTAAAATTTCATATATTTGAAACTCCAAGTTCAGCTTTTCTTGTTGAGACTATAGAAGAAAGAATCAATTCGTCCCAACGGTCCACTACGACAGCAGCCATCGGAGCAAAAAATGCTTAACGGCGCTTTCTAAGCCTTACGAAACGTAGCTGTAGCTTCGAGACACGCGAACATTGTGCAGTTGCGTGATTCCGAACTGTTCCCAGAAGCAATGATGTAACTGGCTTCTGAGTGAATAAATAAACCGAAAATGGAAGCAACAATAGGTATCCAATTTTAGACAAAGCAAATCACAGAGGTCACATCATGTTAATTATTCTTTCTCCGATTCTTGCAATGTTTATTTGTACACTTCGGTGCTTGATGAAAAATTTGCAATGAAAGGTAATGTCTATAATAATAGTCCAGCTGCATGTTACACGGATACGTTTAACCCTGCTTTGCGGTTATGCGCTAATCTGGCGATGCAGATTTCATTTCTGGCGCAGAAATGGAATGCATGAATAAGTTGGGAAAGCGATAAATTCAGCGGCAAACTTTCACACTTCAGCGCCTTTTATTTATTTTATTTTTTTATTGGAGGTTTGACGACCACCGTGAGCAACTCAATGGGCTATAAGCAGTCGCCCGTTCCTAATTTAGGGTCACTGGTTCCAGAGCCAGTGCCGTAAGACAAACACAATATCGATGCCTCACCGGGATTCGAACCCGGGCCCGTTTTGGACGAATGATCACATGCCATCGCTTAGACCACAGCGCCTTTTACATGAAGTTCTTTGTCTGAACGTGTGCGCTTTCCGACTTGTAACTACGTATACACTGAGTGGCCGAATTATTATGACCACCTGGTTAGTACGGAGTTGGGCCACATTTTGCTCTTAACACTGCTTGACTTCAAGGACGTCGCCAGGGAGGGGGGTTGCGACGGCCCACCCTGAAAATTGTCTTGCTCACCCAGTTCAAGATGTGCCATATTTTATTTTTTTAACTTTAAAATATAACTTGGAATTTGTCAGGGAATAACGATTCCCTGTTTTTCGTCGTTTAGCCGTACGTATTTTCCCCTTGAAAATGCGTTTTTCCTTCTCCGTAGAAATGTTCTCCACTCGTGCAAATCCTCAAATTAAGCCTTTTATCAAGTTAGTATGACCAGGAGCGAATGAAGAGGGTGAATAGGAATTCACTGAGGTCATTAGTAATTGCTCTGCTGTTTGTTTGTGCTACTAAGCAGGGGATTCCAACACGGAAACTGGAGACTAAAGCTATACCAAAGCTCTTAAGTCTATCTTAGGGCAATGAGGGAGCAGGACGAGGCTGACGACTGCTTTGGAAAAGATGAGTGCAAGACAAGGTTTTTGGCATGAAGGAAAGGAGTTAAGGAAGGGAAGGTATTGTCTGCGTATTGGAATCATACTAACTTGAACTGTTGAAGAGAAATAAGCAAGTTAATCATATTAACTAGAACATTTCCCCTCAACCCTAATCCTCGAAAACATTTGCTTTAAGATCTTTCTCCTAGGCGTGAAATTTTCTTTTAATCAGAGAGCTGTAGTGGTGCTGGTAGGCAGTGTGTCATGTTTAATATACGGGTATGTAACTCTTTAGGTTTTACCAATTTTACTAAAAATGGATGGACGGAACATTAGCAAAAACTGACTCCAAACTTTAGATTCTTTTGTATTCCAAAAAGTACAAAAACTTCAAGATAGTTCCAGAATGGGTAGAGGACATTTCACACATACATTTGCAGCCAATAGAAAAAGGACAACAAATTGTTTCTTTCAATGTTTTGTAAATAAAGTTGGACTTGCCCCAGCAAAAATAATGCCCGCCAACCCGTCGAATTTCGAAGTCTAACGACGACCCTGCTTGACTTTGTCTTGGAATGGACTTTATTAAATGTCGGACAGTGGTTTGGAGTATATTAGCCCAAATGCGATGAATTGCATTCTCCAGCTCTTGACGGTTGTGGATCCAGTTGTCTGACGTCCATTTAGATTTTATCCCACAAATGTTCCATTGGATTGAGATACGGTGATTGAGGAGGCCATGTTGCAGGAAAAATTATCCGTGATGCTCTTCAAACCATTCGCGTACAATGTGAGTATTATGACATGGAGCATTGTCCTTCTGGAAGTATCCATTTCCATTGGGATAAAACATCAACATAACTGGGCGGACTTGGCCGGCAACGATGTTTAAATACCTTTGGGTGATCAGGCGTTACACGAATCAGTGGGCCCAAATACTCCTACGAAAACATGTCCCAGTCCATAAGGTTGCATCCGCCCGCTTGAGGAGTAGTAAGTATGCAAGATAGGTCCATGCTTTCGTGCTGCTTCACCCTTTCTTCAACCTTCCATCTGCATGATGTAGCTGAAAAAGTGATTCGTCGGGCCACGTCACCCTTTTTCACTCATTTACAGTCCAATTCTTGTGTTCCTAAGCGAACTGGAGGCATTTCTTCTTTTTCACTGCAGAAAGCAATGGCTTACGCACAGACAGTCTGCTTTTGTAGCCCATACGATGTAATGTGTGGCGAACTGTACGTTTAGAGGCTATCGGACTTGGTACCCGATTCAGATTATCCGTAATCTGATGAAGTGTTGCCAGTCTGTTGGACTGAGCACGTCCGCCAACTCTCCATTCAGCTCCAGCATCCAGTAACCGTTGATGACCACGTGACTTGCGCTCAGACCCGGTTTTCTGACTGGTGGTCCTCTCTCTAAAAAATTTTAACAATTGCTGCCCTCGAACATTTCACAAGTGCACCCGTTGTAACAATGCTCGTACCAATGCTTCGAGTACCCACGATCATTCCAAGTTCCAAGTCCGTCAGATCGCGTCTTTTACCCATTATTTCTTGCGCAATGCATTTCCTTAGTCTCTGCATACCTTCGGCGTTCTCTTTTTACACTGATTCAGCCATCTTGCGTCAGCAGCATCTGCGAGATAGTTACTTTGCATAAAATGGTCTTGTGGTTATAATAATTTGGCCATTCTGTGTATATTCACTGGAAAATTTTCTTAGCGGAAACAAGGATTTCTTTTCTGAGTGAGACGGTTTTCTGTTGAACACCTTTTTAATTTAAATTGATTAAATAATAACCAGTAGCGCGAACAGCGTGTTGGTGGCCCATGCGACTCGATATTCGGGAAATCCTATGATGTATATCTAAGAAAATCTTAGATCTCACAGCAAGAATATGGTAAACATTGTATCGTGAAATGTTCAACGGATAATTAAGATAGAGTTTTAACGTCGTTTTTACAACATCTCCTTACAGTTTTAATGAAGTTAATAAGTATGATATGCTAAATTTTGATGATACTTCGTTGCCAGAATTCATACTCGGGTCACCGTGATAGAAAGTATGTTCGATCGGGGACATATCCGGCGAATGTGCAAGTCAGAGAAGAAGTAGGGGTAGTGCTGTCGATCGTATTCTTCGCAATTTGGTAAAAAAAAAGGGGGGGGAGGGGGAGTCGTTTTGGCGATTACTTTTTTCTACTATTATAACACTTTGCCGGAAAAAAATGGATTTGGAGAAAACTTTACAAAAGCCAGCGCAACCGCTGAGAAGCAGAATCTGCCGTGCATGGAAGAGGTCTTCGACATTCAGGGCCACGTGTGGCCGAGCATTGTCTAGCTCGAATATAGCGCCAGGAGAACTCTGAAGGAAGAGTATCACCTCTGCTTCTAAAATATCCCTGATGTATCGCTGGCTGTCGAGAGTTGCCACAGTTCGTATCAGGCGAGATCACGAATTGAACTCAATGACGCACCAAACCTGGGCGGGGTATGACACTGCAAAGTGTCGATCACCAAGATGTCTTCGCACACGTATGCGACCATCATGGTGCATCGAACTGAATCGTGACTCGTCAGAAAACACGACCTGTTGCCAATCAGCGCGCCAATCTCTGTGTTCCAAACCCCATTGTAACCTGAGGTGCATGCGGTTGAGGATTAAAGGAATGCGGAGGATGACCTGCTAGCGACCAGTCCTTTATAACCTGCTGGCGGCCAGTCCTTTATAACCTGCTAGCGACCAGTCCTTTATAACCTGCTAGCGACCAGTCCTTTATAACCTGCTAGCGACCAGTCCTTTATAACCTGCTAGCGACCAGCCCTTTATAACCTGCTAGCGACCAGTCCTTTATAACCTGCTAGCGACCAGTCCTTTATAACCTGCTAGCGACCAGTCCTTTATAACCTGCTAGCGACCAGTCCTTTATAACCTGCTGGAGACCAAACGACGTCGAACTGTGCTGGAGGACAAAGCCTGACCGGTGTCAGTGCTCCATTGCAGCGCTAACATAGTAGATGTCGCTGTGCGATCGGTAACTGCCATGCGGTAGAGATGTCTATCATCCAGTGCAGTCGGGCGATTTTTCGGTCCATTTCCCGGGTTTGTGTGCGTCCGAGTCTCACCTGTCCACTGACGCTGCGTTCGCATCATTGTACTGGCGTTTCGTTCCGTAAAGCGGCAATTTCGCGATAAAAAAATCCAGTTTCTCTCATCCCAACAATCATTCCTCGCTGAAACCCCGCCGGGTGTTCATAATGAGACCTCCTTCGGGAATAATGAGACACAAGAAACACCCTTTTGACTCAATATTTGCTCTTCACTGACTGCAACGTCTGGTGAGATCAGATCAGATTATATGTACAGGATTTTACGAAGGGAGTCTCTGACCCCCAGGTCTTAAACAACCCTTAGAAATAGGAAGCTAGGAGATTTGGGCTAGAGTGCCCGACAGGAAAGTGACACGGAAGCGAGGCAGAAAGGGGGGAGGAAGACGCCCTTATTTATTTTCGGGGGGCAGCACCCGGGATCCGACGGCTTAACGTGCCCATTCGACGCACGGCGGATATTTAGCGGTTCGGGCGTTCGTACCTGCCTGGGATCGAACCTTAGGTTCTTCTGTGGCAGTCACGAACGTTGATCACTAAGCCATCCGCGTCCCGATTGCAACATCTCGTTTGAGCCAGCTTTTTATACCCAATACCGGACAATTCAGAGGAGGCTGCTCCGAAACCGCAGGCGCATTTTCACTGACATTTTAACCATTTGCGTGTCCCAACCTGTTTCACATATCCTGTAAGTTTCAAGCTGACATCAGCAGTCTTTCATGATGTTACAATTTTCACAAACAATAATTTAGTAGAAAATATCATTGCCGTCTATTCAATAGTCTCTGACTCTAGACGACGAGCCAAACCACAGATCTTCATTTTTCTCTGTCTAAGGCAGTGAGCGCAAAAGGAATAATCCACTATCCGTCTTAATACAGTAGAATCAATCCATGAGAATCTCGGTCTGCCTCTTATCTTGTGTCTCTCCACTCCTCTCAACATAGCAGTCTTTTCAAGGAATTCTGTCTTTTAATCACATGTCAGAAATACTTGAATCCACAACTCACTAAGTCTGAAGCAAGCAGCCGGTCTTGATTTGCTACAAAACAGATGTATCCGTGTTTCTGGTATTCAGAACCATACAAATAAACCTTCTTAAGCACCAGATCTCAAAATCATCAAATATGCTCCTCTCAGATTTCTTAAGAGTCCAGCGTTCGCAGCAGTACGTGATCACCAGGAAGATCATTGCAAAGACAATTCCAACTTTTTCGTCAGTGAGATATTCCTATTTATCAACACATTTTCTAGCTTCTTGAAAGCAAGCAGTCCAAGAAGACGTCTCCCAATCTCAATCATGTAACCTACATTCCGTTTAATCTCACAGCCCTGGCGATTCATGAACAACTTCAATATCTTTATCAACCGACAAATAGGATTGAGAACCATACTCAAAACTTTTTTTTTTCAAGTTAGTCTTCAGCCCCTCCTTTTCATTCTTTCCTTTTACCCTTTTCAGCAGCTCCCTCAAATCCTCCTAGCTTTCAGCTAATAGGGTCATCTGAATATCTAAGGTTTTTAATATTGTAACCTTCAATCTCAATTACAGACGCAGATTCCTTCACGTCGGTTAGCCTCCCACTCAGCGTAGAAGACAAAATGGGTTCGAAAAAGAAAGCATCTCTGCCTCACTGGTTCTTTAATTCTAATGCACTCCTTGATAATAAAGTCTCATTTCTGCCGATGGCAGGATTCCAACCCACGTCTACGTGTTCCGCAGCCAGTTATTCTCCTGACTGAACTACACTGGCCGTGGGTTATAACTGCAACTTGCAGTTTTGACTCTTGCGTCATCTAAGTGGTACGTCACAACTCGGTATTCCCTAGGACAGTATTAACTGATACTTCCTGATCTTGGTACGTCACAACTCAGTATTCCTTAGGACAGTACTATCTGATACTTCCTCATCATAAAAAAAATCAGTTCATAAAAATCTTCGGTATCAAATGGCAAAAGAATCGAAAGCAATAAATGATAAAAAGTGGGAAATACTGCATTAAAGAAAAGAATGAAAAAAAAGTGAGTCTGAAGTATCAGGAGATATAAGTCTAAAGCTTTTTATCTTTGGTTATGAGAAGATGGATTTAGGAGTATTAAGAAATAAAAAAAAAGTCCAAAGCAATAGAAGATTAAAGGGCCTGGAGGTATTCAGAAATAATGAAGTGCAACATAATTGAAAATAAAGGCGTGAGAAGTACTAAAAAAGCCAGATATTTTAACATGTAAAAGAATTAGAAATAACATAAATAAGGGAATCGGAAACCTTAGTAGATAAAGGAGCCGGAAATGTTAGAAGATAAAGAAGTCAAAAAGCTTTGAGGCTAAGTGTCCTAAGCATTAGATGATAAAACCGTCGGGAGTGTCATGAGTTCAGGGGGGGAGATGAAAAGAAAGGAATCGGAAGTTTTGGAACACAGTGGTGTGTTAGTAGTTGACAGTAAAACAGCAGATACAGGATTTCATAGTTCCAGAAAATAAAGAAGTCAACTATCTGAGGTTTAAACGGCCGGAAGTATTTGGAGATATAGAGGCGAAAAGGATTAAAAACAATGCAAGGGAAAAAATAATAAAAAAGAGGGAACCCAGTAAAACACGACTTGCTACTGCTTGAAAACTGCGGTTACCCGATTTCTTTTCTTTAATTAGACAAAGAAATTTCAATGATCTGAACAAGTTTGAACGTTGAGTTAGAAAAACAAAACAATAAAAATGCTTAAGAAATTGAAAACAGTCCATGGAGATATGCATAAACAACTCTACAATGCATGCAAATTGTGCACGCAGAAAGCAAACTTGCTAATGAAGACAACATAACTCGTTATGAACAAAGGGAATGTTAAATTACTTGATCAGTCTGAAATCTAGAAACATCTGTTTTATGAAAGATACACAGTGCAAGTATTTCAAATATTGAATTTCATCAAATGTCGCCCAAACCTTTTGCATCAAAGTCAGCCTCCTCAGTAGTTTGCTTTGCCTTCGTCTATGAAGAAAACAGAGCGAAAGATCGATATTATTCATTCACTTTCTCATTCTGATAAGGAAAATAATGTCGAAGCTTTCAGCAACAATTTGAATAATTACGTATTCGTAAATTCTGTTTTCTAAACTACACGTAATACAACTACGCCTGCTACTTTTCTGGAAGAATTTTAAAATCGGTCTCTACAAAAGCGCAGTACGATTTTATTAAGCAGAAAATGCCACTGAAGGCTGGAGGTGCATATAGAGATGCAACGAATATCGCATCTTTGGAATTTCAGACGCTATCTCAATTAGACATCTTAAGCTCACGAGTTTTACGCAGAATGGGAAGAGAAAAAAAATGTGGAAATGACAACAGAGGACCAGTTCCATAAATATAAACATATTTTAAAACAAAAATAAGTAACACATATGAAGCGGGTTCAAAACAAACTGCAGAAAACATAACAAATCATGATTTATCTACACGAATTTGGCATGCTTATATCATCATCATCATCATTGTCAACCATTATCAATCCACTGCTGGACGAAGGTCTCCCCAAGTTTCCTCCACAACGGTCTGTCTTGTGCCAGTCTCCTCCATGTCACCCCTGCATACTTTCGAATTTCATCCACCCATCTCCCATGTGGTCTTCTTCTGGGTCTTTTCCTGTCCCTTGGAATCCAATCTAAAATTTCGGCTGTCCATCGATGATCTGTCCTTCTGGCAGTATGTCCAGCCCATTGCCATTTCAGGGATTTAACTCTGATCATGATGTCTTCCACTCTTGTCATTTTTCGGATCCACGAGTTCCTCTTCTTATCTCTCCTGGTTACACCAAGCATGCACCTCTCCATGCTACTTTGAGTTGTCTGCAGCCTTTGTATGTCTCTTTTAGTTAAGGTCCACGTCTCCGCACCATACGTAAGCACTGGAAGGATGCATTGATCAAACACTTTTCTTTTAAGACATATTGCTTTTGAAAATTATGCTGTTTCTTCCAAAAGCTCTCCAGGCAAGTTCTGTACGCCGATTAATTTCTTCATCAATGTGACCCTCACTTGATATCTGCTGTCCAAGATAAACGTACGTGTCTGTTATCTCCAGCTTTTCTCCATCAATCGATAATGCTTATATATAACATAACAAATCATGATTTATCTACACGAATTTGGCATGCTTATATATAACATAACAAATCATAATTTATCTACACGAATTTGGCATGCTTATATATAACATAACAAATCATGATTTATCTACACGAATTTGGCATGCTTATATAGCTGTATGTCCCCCACAAGGTTTTTAACATGACTTACCTTCAAAATAGAACACCGGGTGACGAAGTCAGCGCAGATGCAGAGTAGCATTTCTCTGAATTCAATTGTCTTCTATTCTTTACGGCTTCGAAAACGTGAAAATCGCGTAAAAGCCAATCACCATAGTATAAAATGTGAACCAAAAATTTCTAGCCATACGCCTGATTAGCAATATAACACGGTTAATTTTAGCAGCATCACAATAGAGAGTTGTTCACTAAAACCATCTTCCACATCAAAAATCCCAAGTGGCTCGAAGGATTTCAGTGTCGATGAATATTATGAGTGGCATGATATCTATAAGCAGGAAACAGCAAACTTTGACAGTCAAAAAAAGATAAGAATTTCTTTTCTGCACTAAATATTGATCACGTGTGACCGTGACTTCCTAACCAGTGGGGAGAATGAATGCTTCGATTGCATAGATGAGATGTATTGAATTTATTTCTAAATATTGGGTGTGTGCATAGGTTCTGCCAGTTTTTGTATGCTACACAGAAAGGAGAAAACAAATAACGTACCTAAGGTTTCACATAATTGACATCATTCTGTATGACCTCTTGCCATCTCTCTATGAGTAGGTGAATCCCACGCCAGAAAAAATCCTGAGTTTTAGAGTCAAAAAAGTCATGTAATGCCATTTTCACACAGTCCACATCATCGAAGGTTTGGTGAGCGAAGGCGTTCTGTAACGATCGAAAAAGGTGGTAGTCCGTAGGTTCCATGACAGGGGAATACGTCGGGTAAGGTAACACTTCCCAACCAAAGTCCAGTAATTTTTGTCGAGTGATTAAAGCAGCATGACGTCTGGCGTTATCATGATGAAGGATCACGCCTTTGTGAATGACGAGTGCTGGCCGTTTCGATGTCAATTGTTCCAGCAATCTGTCCAACTGTAGGCAGCAGAGGTCAGCATTTATTGTTCGGTTAGATGCCAAGTACAGGCTGGCGGTGGCAGTGTGCATACCTGGGGTATGTTTTCGGGAATGTTTTCCTGGGCACGGCGTCTGACACACGAGAACCAACACAAGGACACGCTTGTAGGTCAAGTACAGGCCGGTGGTGGCAGTGTGCATACCTAGGGAATGTTTTCCTGGGCACGGCGTCTGACACACGAGAACAAACACAAGGACACGCTTGTGGGTCAAGTACAGGGCGGTGGTGGCAGTGTGCATACCTGGGGAATGTTTTGGGGAATGTTTTCCTGGGCATGGCGTCTGACACACGAGAACCAACACAAGGACACGCTTGTAGGTCAAGTACAGGCTGGTGGTGGCAGTGTGCATCACTGGGGAATGTTTTGGAGAATGTTTTCCTGGGCACGGCGTCTGACACACGAGAACCGACACAAGGACACGCTTGTAGGTCAAGTACAGGCCGGTGGTGGCAGTGTGCATCACTGGGGAATGTTTTCCTGGGCACGGCGTCTGACACACGAGAACCAACACAAGGACACGCTTGTAGGTCAAGTACAGGCCGGTGGTGGCAGTGTGCATACGTGGGGAATGTTTTGGGAAATGTTTTCCTGGGCACGGCGTCTGACACACGAGAACCAACACAAGGACACGCCTTGTAGGTAAAGTACAGGCCGGTGGTGGCAGTGTGCATACCTGGGGAATGTTTTGGGGAATGTTTTCCTGGGCACGGCGTCTGACACGCGAGAACCAACACAAGGACACGCTTGTAGGTCAAGTACAGGCCGGTGGTCGCAGTGTGCATACATGGGGAATGTTTTCCTGGGCACGGCGTCTGACAGACGAGAACCAACACAAGGACACGCTTGTAGGTCAAGTACAGGCCGGTGGTCGCAGTGTGCATACATGGGGAATGTTTTCCTGGGCACGGCGTCTGACACACGAGAACCGACCCAAGGACACGCTTGTAGGTCAAGTACAGGCCGGTGGTGGCAGTGTGCATCACTGTGGAATGTTTTGGAGAATGTTTTCCTGGGCACGGCGTCTGACACACGAGAACCGACACAAGGACATGCTTGTAGGTTAAGTATAGGCCGGTGGTGGCAGTGTGCATACGTGAGGAATGTTTTCCTGGGCACAGCGTCTGACACACGAGAACCAACACAAGGACACGTTTGTAGGTCAAGTACAGGCCGGTGGTGGCAGTGTGCATCACTGGGGAATGTTTTGGGGAATGTTTTCCTGGGCACGGCGCCTGGTACACGAGAACCAACACAAGGACACGCTTGTCGGTCAAGTACAGGCCAGAGGTGAGAGTGTTCATGTGTGGGGGATGTTTTCCCGGTATGACCTGGGACCGCTGGTACCACATGATGAGTCCCTGAACGCCAATGGCTACCTGTCATTCCTCGCTGACCACATGCATCCTTTCATGTTGGACGTTTACCCTGGTGGCGATTATATCTACAAACAGGATAATGCGCCGTGCCATGTCGCGAAGGGGTGCGTGGCAGGTTTCAGAAACACGACAGCGATGTCTCCGTTCTCCTTTGGCCGGAGAAATCGGGAATCTCATAGAGCATGTGTGGGACTATTTGGATCGACAGGTTCGACGTGCCGACTCACAACCACGTCATCTCCTGGACCTCCGTGCCCTGCTGTAGTCTGAATGGGAAGGTGTGCCTTGGGCAACCTTCCAGGGCCTCACCGAGTCCATGCCACGCCAAGGGTGGTATTCCCATGATTAGGTAGGTGGTCATATTATTTTGATACGACTGTGTATATACGACCATAATTACAACACCCCAGATTTACGACGCCGTTAACCCACAGAGTTTCCGACATCATACGACATATTTCCTCAGGAAAATTCCCCAAACGTAACGTGAAACAACGCTGAGTGTTCGTGCAGAAACATGCTTCCTGCAAATAGTAAACCAGAGTTGGACAGGAACGCATTACAAAGTAACGGAAATACAGATTACAATTAACGTGTAATGCATTACAAGGTAATCCCAAGTACGGTTTACACAAGGTAATGGAATTAATCTGTAATACATTATAATGAAGAGGATATAATTCAATTACTTAATGATGCCATTCCAATGCAATGGAATTATTTGGTAATGCAATTACACAATTTGCAAGTAATAATTACATACTAATAGTTTATAGAAATGTACGTGTGCCAAAAGCTTACTTGCGGCGAAGACGGGGCAACTATTCATGCCACACACGCACAGTACAATCTCCAATACCTACATACATGCATTTGAGGTACGAGAGGTGGAACAATTGTCAAATAACCTACACAACGTGTAAGGGTGTACTGGTTGCTGGTTTATTCACGTTGTATTGTTACCCATAAGTTATTGATTAATTACAAACATATACACTGACGGAAAAAAATCCCAACACCAAGAAGGGGTTGTGTTAGATAAACGACAGTTGATAGGCGGTGAGAGTACATCTGTAAGATGACGCCTATGCAAATTTCGCGCTCGGCGCATACGTGTGGCGCTAGTAGCGCCACTCGGAACATGCAAAGCAGGTTTGCTGTAAATACGCGCTGTAACGTTCGTGAGCGTTAGTTATCGTTGAGATTCGACGTAGGGTGTTGATGTTAGTCAAGAATGCCTTTAAGAAGACGAAGAAGCCATTATCAACAGCTCACGGAGTTTGAACGAGGTCGTGTAATAGGGCTACGAGAAGGTGGATTTTCTTTCCGCAATATTGCAGAACGACTTGGCAGGAATGTAGCCACTGTGCATGATTGTTGGCAGCGGTGGTCAAGGGAAGGTACTGCCTCAAAAAGACCGGGTTCTGGCCAGCCACGTGGCACTACTGAGAGGGAAGACCGCCGTGTACGGCATATGGCCGTGGCGCATCGTACCGCGTCTGCGGCAACAATTCGAGCTGCAGTTGCCACCACAGTGACACAACGAACTGTTACAAATCGGTTACTTGAAGGACAGCTCCGAGCCAGACGCCCTGTAGCGTGCATTCCACTTACTCCAAACCACTGCCGTTTGCGACGTCAGTGGTGTCAAGCTAGAGCTCATTGGAGGACGGAGTGGAGATCTGTTGTTTTTTTTTTTTTTTTTTTTTTTTGATTGGATTTTTAACGACCACCGTGAGCAACTCAGTGGGCTATAAGCAGTCGCCCGTCCCTAATTTAGGGTCACTGGTTCCAGGGAAGGGAGAGAGCCAGTGCCGTAAGACAAACACAACATCCATGCCTCACCGGGATTCGAACCCGGACCCCTTACGGACGAATGAGCAGAGACCAGCGCCTTAGACCACTGCGCCACCGGAGATCTGTTGTGTTTTCTGATGAAAGCCGGTTATGCCGGGGTGCCAGTGATGGCCGTGTGTTGGTTAGAAGGAGGCCAGGTGAGCGCCTGCAACCAACCTGTCTGCGGCCGAGACACACTGGACCTACACCTGGAGTTATGGTCTGGGGAGCAATTTCCTACGACAGCAGGAGCACTCTCGTGGTTATCCCACGCACCCTGACGGCACAGTTGTACGTCGGTCTGGTGATTCAACCTGTTGTGCTGCCATTCATGAACAGCATTCCAGGGGTTTTTTTCCAACAGGATAACGCTCGCCCGCATACTGCTGTTGTAATCCAACATGTTGCCGTGGCCTGCTAGATTACCAGATCTTTCACCAATCGAGCACGTATGGGACATCATTGGACGACAACTCGAGCGTCACCCCAACCAGCATTAACCGTCCCTGTATTGACCGACCAAGTGCAACAGGCATGGAACTCCATCCCACAAACTGACATCCAGCAGCTGTGCGACACAATGCATGAACGTTTGCGTGCTTGCATTCAACATTCTGGCGGTTACACCGGTTATTAATGTACCAGCATTTCACATTTAAAATGGCTCTTCTCGCGCTTACATTAAGCTGTGATCTTGAAACCTTAATCGATTAAATATGTTACCTATACAAATGTATTAACACCATTTCATTCCTCTACAACTATTTTTTCGTGGTGTTGGCATTTTTTTCTGTCAGTGTAGTTAACCATTACGATTATAATGGGTAACTGCTACATGGCATTACAATTAGCATGTAATTCTAATGACCAGTTCACCATTGCCATGTAATGGCAACGCTAAGTTCCTGTTCCCATTACGCTGTAATGCATTACCGATTAATTCAATTACGATTTTGCCCAACTCTGTAGTAAACAAACTAAAAGGAACTACGTGAGTTTCGGAACATAAGCACTGTGATTTTTTGACTGTTTAGGTAAGCTGAGTTTTCGTTGCGTGTTAATAACGCAAGTGTGAAAATTTCCGTTGATAATACATTGTAGGCAGGAGCTTCAGTTACTCCCCCGGCAGAGCTGGCGACACCAAGGGGTTCTAAAGTAAACCGTACGAAGCCAAATAGAAACATCTCTACTGGGATTCCTAAAACAGTGTTGAACCTGTCCTTTCCTCTTTTATCTGTTGTCTCGCTTAGAAATTCGTAAATTATCTGAAGAACTTGAAAAAAAAAATTTTTAATTTTTATACCGTTTTCTGTGAACTTTTGCCGTTTTCTGTGAACTTTTGTAAAGTAATAACTTGCAAGAAACGCTTTCTACTGAAGTAATTTGCTTCAAAACAGTATTGACTGAAAAATCAACGGTTTGCTTGGAATAAAGGAATTGAAACTTTTACTAATTATTTATAATTGTTGTTCATCTACAAATTTCTCAGAACTTTACACAGAGTTTGGTGTTATTTTTAACAAAAATCAATCACTTTTGCGAGGAGAAAGTTTTTCTCCAAAGTGAAATTAAAAAAAAATTACCTGAGAAATACTTGCCTCAAAGCCGATCATCAGATCCGGCAACACTAAGTAAGCATCGGATATGAAAGAATGAAAAAAGGTTGTAACGTACCAGGAGATGTGACGTACCTGGCAGAAGGACGCACACGACATAGAGGCAGATAGGAATCAGAATGAAATGTCCGCGTAGCTGAATTGGTCGAGCAACTTATTCCGGAATGAGGGGACCCGGGTTCGAACCCCGGCGCGGATAAAAATGACGGAGAAATTTACTTCGTTATAATGGCGCCCGAACTATCCGGATGACCCGACCGTTCAAACTCTCGCATTGGTGTGATGTTATTTCCACACCGCGAGATAGGAAAAATATGAGCAGCACTTCGAAAGAAAAAAAAAAATAATAATAAGGGGGAGATGATGTAACGTGCCAGGAGATGTGACGTACCTGGCAGAAGGACGCACACGACATAGAGGCAGATAGGAATCAGAATAAAACGTCCGCGTAGCTTAATTGGTAGAGCAACTTATTCCGGAATGAGTGGACCCGGGTTCGAACCCCGGCGCGGATAAAAATGACGGAGAAATTCACTTCGTTATAAGGTAAATAATGATGAAAAGATTACTACCTCCAACTAAACTGCTCATTGCTTGCATAAATTCATACTAGACTATAAATGAAAATGTTTGTACAGAAAGTTACATTTCAATCGTAATTATTTATATAAAAATGGGTAATGTAGATACCGTGGTAAAACTGAAGTGCTAGCCGTTGTGAATTTTATCAGCGCTGAAGTGTTTCTGTAACGACAAACCACACATTATATCTCTGAGTATCATACGTCGCAAATAGTAAGTGTGAGCACTTGTAGTGCATAAAAAAAGTCTATGGTTTCAAAATTTAAACAGATATGATACACGATTATGTACACGTAAGCGCGTGAGCAGGGTGAAGAACCATTTGGAGACCCGTCAAGAATTCGCAGGCGGCGCACTATTTCGAGAAACGGCTTTGATTTTATATATCTATATGTTAAAAATTTCTATGTATATATTTTAACGGGAAATGCCCTGCAACAAGGGGCCCGGCACTCGCCCATTATATTATGACTCAGCCTATATTCATAGTAGCATCGACTGCTTATGATCGCTAAGCAGAATTTTTCCAGTAAGCCGGCAAAAAAGAAAAAATGTTAACACGGTCATTGTTCATTGCTTAACACGGTCATTGTTTATTAATAACACGGTCAGTTTACTAATACGGCTATTTCCCTGAAATGGGAGAATAAGTATTCCCCGTAATAGCACACGGGTAACAAGACTTTTTTCACGGGAATTTCTAACAGTGGAAGTGAACCGAAAATAGCCAAAAGGAAAATCTGTTTCTTCTGTGTAAGAAACCAACCAAAAAAGTGTTGTTGTTTTTTTAATAGGGGATTTAACGACCACATTGAGCAACTCAGTGGGTTATGAGTAGTTAGTTGCCAGTCCCTGATTTAGGGCCACTCGCTCTAGGAAAGGGAGAGAGCTAGTGCTATAAGATAAACGCAACATTCATGCCTCACGGGATTCTAACCCGGACCCATGTCGGAAGAATGATAAGAAGCCAGCGTTTAGGCCACTGCGCCACCGGGCTGGAAGTTTTAATGGAAATGAAGTCAGATATTTAAAAGCAACTGAAAATGGCTGGCTTTGCCATCAGTAAAAGCATAGAAACTTTTTTTTTTTTTTTTTTTTGAGGTTTAACGACCACCGTGAGCAACTCAATGGGCTATAAGCAGTTGCCCATCCCTAATTTAGGGTCACTGGTTCCAGGGAAGGGAGAGAGCCAGTCCCGTAAGACAAACACAACATCCATGCCTGACCGGGATTCGAACCCGGACCCCTTACGGACGAATGATCATAGGCCAGCGCCTTAGACCACTGCGCTACCGGGGCGGCAGAAACTTTGAAACGAGTCTGACAGAAGATCGCAAAATTCTCAATTTACTTGCATTAATACATCGCTCGTCCCTATCACAACTTATCAAAGCTACATTCAGCGTTACCACTGCATTCTTGAACATGTATGTTTCACAACTGCCCAACCATCTATTGGAGTTTTAAAAAGAAATGTATTGGTTGCTGCGAATGAAATGTCCGGCGCGAACGAGCAGTGGAGACAGGCCCCCACCATAGCGGAATGGTGTTGCGGGTATTAGTTCACAGAGTTACTATAAATAGCTAGTACGGGCCGCGGGTGGCCTAGTGGGTAGCGTTCGTGACTGCCACGGAAAGAGCCTCAAGTTCGATCCCAGGCAGGTACGAACGCTCGATGCACTAAATATCCGCCGTGCGTCGGATGGGCACGTCAAGCCGTCGGACCTCGGGTACTGCCCCTCCCCTCCGGTAATAAATAAGGGCGTCTTCCTCCCCCTTTCTACTTCGCTTCCGGGTCACTTTCCTATCGGGCGCTCTAGCCCAAATCTCCTAGTTTCCTATTTCTAAAGGTTGTTTCAGACCTGGCGTCAGACACTCCCTTCCTAAAATCCTCTACATATTATCATTTGATCAAATAGCTAGTACGTGTGTAAAGAAAAAGGTTCCGGCGTGGTTTGTTTGGACGTAACGTGGCTTGCAAAGGAAACATGCAGACGCCGGAATTGACAGTTATCTTCCTGTATGAATTTAAACTGGGCCATTCTGCAGGAATTGCCGCTCGAAACGTTAACGTTAACAAAGCGTTTGGGGAGAATACAGCCAATGAACGAACCATTGGGCGATGGTTTGTGAAGTTTTGAAGCGGAGATACGGACCTGCAAAACGAAGCACGTGATCACCGATCTGTTGCTGTTTCTGACGATGTTCTGTTACGTGTGGTGGCAGCGGACCACCAAAAAATGTGTCTTGAGATAGCAGTAGAGGTAGGTGTCCAACACACGACAGTTGTTCGGCATCTGGGGCTGCGCTGGGTAAGGTCAAAAAGCTGGACATGTGGCAGCCGCATGAGTTGACAACTCGAGAAGACTAGGCGTTTGGAAGTCTGCACGTCGCTGCTTGCCAGTAACAAACAAGAACCTCTCCTGCAGTGTTTCTGAAAGTGTGTTCCGTGGAACCTCGGGGTTCCGCGACGGTTCTCCATGCAGGAGTTCCGCAAGCAATTTGTAAAACATCCCCGAAAGTTTCAAGAAAACCTTAACCAACCAATTCCCAGTGGCCAATAAAAAATGGAAAAACAGTTCAAGAAAATGATGCACATTCTGGAAGGTGTGATCAAGGCAAAACTGTCAAATTTGCGGAAAGAAGAAATTACGATAAGAGCTACATATATTAGTTTGGCATTTATGAAAGCTGAAGGTAATTCACAGTGTGTCGTATGCAGCAAAGTTTATAGCTCAACGGCACCAGCTGAACTGCGGTGCTATTTGGAGACTACTACAGAACGAGAGCTCAAAGATAAGAATGTTGATTTTTTTGTACGCGAGCGTAATGAACTTTTAAAAGTGAAAAAACTATTTTTCGTTTAGCACATACAGTAAATTAAAAAGCTACTGAGGCTTCCTTTTTAAATTCCTTCTTTGAAGAAAATGAAATTCCGTGGGAAAATTGAATTGATATTTGTACACATGGTGCCAAAGCTATAGCGGGAAAAACATCTGGTGTTGTCGTACGCATCAAAATGATTGCAAAGAACTGTACCAGTAGTCGCTGTATACTTCATAGGCAAGCTCTTGGACGAAAAGTTTGCCTCTCCATCTAAAAAGCGCCCTGGGTGAAGTAGTTTAAATGATAAACTTCATAAAAACTCGTCCTCTGAGTAACAGATGCTTTAAGATCTTGCGCGATGATATGAGAAGTGTACACACGTCATTGCTTCTATGTACAGAAGTAAGATAGTTATTTCGAGGTAAATTACTGGAACACTTTTTTGAACTTCGAGCTGAAGTGCATGCTTTCTTCACAGATTATCATTTAATCAATCTTTAAAGATTGATTAAAGTGATAAAGAGTAGTTACTTCGAGTGGCTTACCTATCTGATATTTTCTCAAAACTGAATGAAATCAATCTTGCACTTCAAGGAAAGCAAATTGATGTATTCCCCACCAACGAAAAAATTGTGGCATTTAAAAAAAAAAAAGCTTCAATTTTGGACCAGATGTGTCTGCAGCCACGAATTTGATTGCGTTCCAACCGCGAGAAACTTTCTGTCAGAGCTAGACTCAGATATAGAAAACAAACAATGCGGTGAAATCATCCAGCATCTGGAAGCTCTCCATGATTCAAAGAGGTACTATTTTACTGATGAGCAGCACAAAAAATGAAAAAGTTAATAATGGATTAAAAATCCATTTGTTATTAATGAAAAACCTCCATGCTTTTCGTCTGATGGATGCCAATAATTTATTGAAATGACGTCGGATTCCTCAATGACATCCATTTATAAAACAGTGCCAGACTTTTGCTGCAGTTTGAAAGGAAGATATTCATTATTATCGCAGAAAGCTGTGTCAGTACTCTTACCGTTTGCGATAACCTATCTTTGTAAAACTGGCTTTCCTGTGTATGCTTCAACAAAAACTAACCACCGGAAATGCTGGATGCAGAGCCCGATATGACATTACAACTTTCTTCGATAATACCGAATTTTAAAGAACTATGTAGCAATGAAAAGCAAAGCCATTCATTACATTAATATTTTTCAGTACTGAAAACTTGCATCATTGGCATAATAAATGTTATTGGTTCTACATTACCTTTTTGTAAGTATTCTTTTTATTGACTAATTGCCTTTTTTTTTTCATTTGTTTTTCAAATCAGTGATAAATACTAGGCATATAGGTGCATTAATTTTTAATGGTATTTATAGAGGGGTTCCGTTGCCAGACATTGTAGGAAAAGGAACCCATAGGATAAAAAGCTTGAGAACCACTGCTCTACTGCATCGAATAGTCACCTGCGACGAGAAGTGGGTCCGTCCTTTATGATAATCGGATGCATCGATGAGATGCACAATGGTTAAGCAAGGCACAGCCTGCTGGACGGCATCCTAAGCCACCCCTACACACCAAGAAAATTATGCTCCTTGTCTGGTGCTCCATAGCCGGGATAATTCATCGCAGTTTCTTGGCAAGAGGCCAAACCATCACTGCAGAACATCACTGTGCTGAATTACACCAGATGCACCGGAAATTGCTGCAGAAACAACCGGCTTTGGTCAACAGATATGGTGCTCTTCTACTCCAGAAGAATGCCCGCCCTCATGTCGCACAACGAACGATGCTGACACTAAGTGCCTTCGGCTGTGAAGTACTACCTCCTCCTGCCCACTTTCCGGACTTGCTTCCGACAGACTATCATGTGTTTCGTCGGCTGGATCACTTGCTGTCGAAGAAACGAGGTTCAACGTGCAGTTCATGACTTCTTCGGTTACCAGCCACAAGACGTTTTCATTCCGGGATTATGGCCTTGCCGGACGGATGGCAATTATGTGTCAATGCCGAGGGGGATTATTTTGCTTAGGTAAGTTGTCCTACTTTTCCGTTCTTGCTGTCCACGTGTGCTGGTCCTTTGCTGGACATTTCATTCGCACCAACTCAAGATTTTACGCAGTTTAAAAGAGGAGAAACTGCACACGCGGATGAACTGAAACACGGTATTTAATAAATACTGATTATTGTTGTTGTTATTATTATTATTCGAAACACAATTTAAAAATACACCTTGACTTCAGCGCAGTTTTTTTTTTTTTTCACTATAGGTAATTTGATGAATTCTCTGTTGCAAGGAACCTGGAAGCACGTACTAATTCCGCTTTTTCTTGTCGAAATTTAAGTTTCGACTTATGACCCCCCCCCCCCCCCACACACAAACTTGTAACAGTTTTTGACGTAAATCTAGACATTACAAAATCTACTATCAAGTTCACACGTTGTAATGCAAAATCACATTAGGTAATCGCTACGCTCGATGGACTCTTGTAATGTTGAATCATCTCCCAATCATCTCGATGGACTCGTGTAATGTTGAATCATAATGTTGAATCAGCTACACGTTCACAATTGGTGGATGTGTTTGTTTACTGATTCACACATGTTCCGAAAAAACTCTTTAACAAGGCAAATGGAAAACAATCGTTCCCTGTGGTTTGCGGTCTTATTACTTTTTTGAAAAATAAATCGCGAATAAAAGAAACGCTAAAAAAACGGTCCATGTGGTCGGAAGAAATCGGCGGGATTACTTGCATGATGCTTAAACCTTAACAGATGCCAGAGCTCAGTTGTCGACCGCTTGTTCCGAAGTGCCTATCGTCGACGATAGGCCGAGTCCTATTGGCTGCTTCCTGCGGACAAGACAAATCGTGTGCCCAGAGATAAGTGGCCAACCTTCCGCAACTAGTCAGTCCACCTGTCACTGCGACGCAGGAAAAGAAGAGCATAAACGATTCTTGGCACGGAAACAGTTCTCACACGCTACATACCCAATCATGTCGAAAGCGGTACGGAAGCGCCCAAGAAATTTGAAAAAGAAGATTGCGAAACGAAGTTTCTCAACTTTACAAAACAATTCCCATTGTCAACTCGTTCGAAATATTTTAATTACTCACGCATGCATGGATAAACGAACTTCCTGATCGGAGATTAATAGCAAGAAAATACGCTTTTAAAAAATCGCATGGACGTAACTTGTACTAAACAGCAAATGTACAATGCTGAATTACTAGAACAACCAGTTACCGTGGCCTGGTTCTCTCCCTCATTACGGCAGATCGGTGGCATAAAGGATTTCAAAGGTTAATCAAATCTAAAAGTGGCCTTTTCGTGTCTAGAGAACATTTGGTTTGAGGTAGCAGAAAATTTCTGCTACAACCGTCACGACAGAGCAATGAATCGATTTCTTATTCTTCCCGAACGAAATAAATCGGCACCTTTGCATTTCCTGAACAGAAAGTATCGCGAACCTGCTTACATGTCTCGACTGGATATTTTTAGCAAATCCATGTCATAAATGCACTTACCACTGTAAATCTGAAAATCTTTACTAGTATTCTTTTATATTTAATTTCACATATGGCATTGTTTCATAACATTTCAGAATATGTACATCTACACTCATTCATCAAAATCCGCGCACCACGAAGGAGGAGTCGGATTGAAATGAGATTTTAGTCGTGAGATGGTACATACCAAAGACAGAAGTGATTACAATATAACAGTAGCAGGACGATTTCACGCGGACATACCGTACATATTCCGGTTAGCGTTAGTACCGCGACGGACCGCATCGTGCTGGGATACATGCGGCAATACGGCCGGGTATGTAGTCAAAGAGACGCCGTATGTTATCCTGGGACAGATCGGCCCAGACTTCTTGCAACTGACGCTCTAAATCACGAACACTGGGGCATGGAGTAAGCTGGGGTCCCATCTGGTCCCACACGTGCTCGATGGGCGAGAGATCAGGCGATCTGGCTGGCCACGGAAGCGTCGAAAGATCACGTAAACAGTCCTGGGAAACCCGAGCCGTGTGCGGACGGTCGTTATCTTGTTGGAAAATGGCTCCGGGCAGCCCCGCCAGGAAAGGCAGCACATGGGGCTGCAGGATCTTCTGTGCGTAGCACTGGGCGGTCAACGTCCCTCGGATCACTGCGAGAGAAGTCAGGCTGTCATACGCGATTGCTCCCCAAACCATCACGTCTGCAGTTCGGGACGTGTGCCGCTATACAGTGAGGTTGGGATTGTAGCGCTCACCTGCTGTCCTCCACACTCAGACACGGTGGTTGTCCGTTCCCATAGAGAAGCGGGATTCGTCGCTGCACACTATACGTCGCCAGCCTATAGCATTCCACGTTGCTCGCTGCTGACACCACTGCAAACGACACCGACGATGGTCAGGTGTTAATGGCAGAAAACGTAAAGGCCGTCGAGAGTGCAGCTTCGCCCCTGCCAGGCATCTGGAAATGGTTCTGGCGGACACAGGAGTCCCTTGTACAGCCGCCACATGTTTCTGGATATTGGACAAGGACGTCGTTGCATCGGTGCGTGCCGCTCTCACGATCCCACGGTCTTCTCTGCTGGTGGTGTGTCTGGGTCGTCCAGAGCCAGTACGCCGTGCCTAGGTGCCTTCCCGTGTCCATTGCTCCCAACACGATCGCACCGTACTGTCAGGCCGGCCTAAATGGCGGCCGATTCGGCGCGCCGGCCACCCCGCCTCTCATCCCGACAATACGGCCTCGTTCAAACTCCGTCAGTTGCCCGTAAGCACATCTACGGCGACTCCTCGGCATGTTTATCGCTCAGGGATTTCACCTGACTTTTACCGCGCACTTCGGCACGAATGTGGAGTCCCCTGCGCGGCGCCTTACAAGCCCCCAAGGATTCAGATTGCAGCGCCGGTCTTGGACGCGCGGGCATGAGGAATTTTTTTTTTTTTTTTTGATTGGAGGTTTAACGACCACCGTGAGCAACTCAATGGGCTATAAGCAGTCGCCCGTCCCTAATTTAGGGTCACTGGTTCCAGGGAAGGGAGAGAGCCATTGCCGTAGGACAAGCACAACATCCATGCCTCACCGGAATTCGAACCCGGACCCCGTTCGGACGAATGATCAGAGGCCATCGCTTAGACCACTGCGCCAAACCGGGGCGGCGGCCATGAGGAATCGCACGAAACTTTAATCATTTGCATGTCTGCCCTCCCCGTGGCTTTCTCCGAGTTTCGCGTAAATCGCACGGTTTTTTCTTGGTGCGCACATTTTTATGACAATAAGTGTATATTAATCAAATTACCATGTCTGTCCGGCAGTTCCCTACAGAGGAAACTACTGAACGTAGAGATTTGAAATTTGGTATACACATAGCGGTTAAGGGCATAATGCGCATCGGCGCCCACTTTTTCGATATTTCAATTCGCCGATTTTTAATTCATTAGTTTTTAACCCATTTATAACCATTGTTGAAATCTGATCGTGCAAAATGACGTCCCATGAGCTGATGCAACAATAGTTCATTTCATTGTTACGCATTTATATATTTTCTTAAACGATCGCCCAACTGTATTGAATCACATTTTACATAAACATAATATCTCATTGCAATCTTGTGTAAATTACAAGAACCTAATACTAAACGTGATAAAGGCCATTACAAAAATGCGTTTTCTATGGGCGTAACAACTTATATGTGCTAAACTTTCTCGTATTTAAGGGTGGGCTAATCGAGGGGATTTATCTAATAGCACAAACCTATGAGGGAGAACGCCTACGGGAGATTAGAAAGGACGATATTAATAGATTGTGCCAAAATTTTGGGGGATGCACTTCCGAAGTCTGATGTATATCATTTCGCCGCAGTTGCGGGAGGAATTGTTTACACCGTGTCAGGGTCATATTAAATCCTTTGTGGGTCCCTAGGCTACTAAGGCTTTAAAAATTAATGGGGCCCACAATTACCAAGGGCCCAGGAGGGGTGGGGGGAGTGTCTACGGCTTTAAAAATTAATGGGGCCCACAATTACCAAGGGCCCAGGAGGGGTGGGAGGAGTGTCTAAGGCTTTAAAAATTAATGGGGCCCACAATTACCAAGGCCCAGGAGGGGTGGGTGTCTATAGGAGTTGTAGCTTTGGGGCCCCAAAGTTATAACTCCCATAGACACCCGCCTCCACCCCACCCATCCTTAATCCGGCCCTGCTGTGCGTGTTATCACGCACTACAAGAAAATTCAAGCTATTTCTGCGGGAAGATTTTGACTAGCTTTCTTCAATTAGTGTTTCGAATTTGACATAACGCACGCTATTTACAATCAGAAACTTGGTCTTTCTGTTCACTGCGTTAAACGTTCAAAAGAAAAGTATTACGTGCATCCCTTCCACTCCAGTTACCTGCGAAGTTGGTTACGTTTCAGGCCACGGCTTTCCGTATTGTTTTACTACTGGCTATAAATAGTTTCAAGTCTTTTCGACGGGAAGATATTCGCACGATTTACAATTTAAAATTTGATTTTGTTATTTTCTGTGTTAGTCTTCCGATGTGTTTCGTGTATCTTCTCCAAAGTTGTCGGCGGGTTTGTTTACAATTAACGCCGTGGCTCTCCGTGTGTTAGTACGCAGAGTAAATACTTCCAGCATTTAAAAAACAGTAGTTTCGCGATCTTTTTAGAAAGGAAATACATTTCAATGAAATGCAATTTGAATACAAGAAACGAAATGCGAATTTTACCGCATTTCATTTCTTCAAAGCTTAACATTGCTGTTTCTCGGTTCGCGCATTCTCCCACATCATCTTAAGGATTTATTTATTTTACCGGGATGAAGTCTGGATCTCTCAACACTCTACAATGGAACACGGCTGACTACCAAGAACTCATGTCACATGTCATCGGAGATACTATCATGACCACACAAGAGCCCATGATTTTATTCCACGGATTCCAATCGTCCTATCTGATCTTCCATTTTAGTTTAAACGCTTACAATGTCCTGTTGTCTCAGATTTGCCACGAGTATCAACCAGACACAGCTTCAATCGTTTAAAAGTTGTTAGAATCAACGTGAGGAATTCTAACTCTATGTTGGTTGCTCCCGAGTTGGTAACAAAAAAACTTCATCTTGGTTCCAAATAAAAGAACACTCAACATCGTTGACCCAGATGCGCTTCAAGGATATACTTAATGAGCTTCGAATTAACTGTACATTGGGCTGATCACAACACGATAGAAAACTGAAGATGTTTCAAGTAATTCAAATTTCCTATATTCACAGTTAATAAAGCCTGTTGGTTTAAGTCAATTGGTGCCGGCACAGGTATAGTTTGTTTATTTTTATAAATCCCTTTCTTTTCATTTCAGGGAACCATTTCAGTTAAATGTTTCTGTGCAATATATCCTATTCATAAATTCAGGAAAGCTCGGAAAACGCTGGCCCAGAAACTGACTCATGCATTTTTTGTTAAATCCGAGCAACGCCAGGTACCTCTGCTAGTTAAAGATAAATCCACTCCGACCTTCCAATAATAATTATTATTCTCACTGCCGTTGTTATGCCGGCACTCCGTATATGCTAACAACGTGTCCACTCAGAGAAATAACTACGTGCTACGCAATTCTTGTGCTCAAGGATGTTACATCACGTGACAATTAGCAACCTCGAATGTCCTGAGCTACGTAGGAATTTAAACTGTGAACTTCAACCATGATACGAACCTGTTCATTTTTGTTTCGGGGAGAGGGGGCCAGGAAAGATGACTCCGAATTCTCGGGAGTAATCAGCATGTCTTTTGAATAATTTACGGCACGAAAAGAACTTTTCAAAGCGGATTTCTGGGGAAAAGAGAAAATCAGCGAAAAATAATGTATTCGCCCTCTCGTGGAAACCTTGCGCATTTATTTAAGATACTCAGAGTGCGCAGTGTTCTTCATAGAAAATGGAACCATTTACAGAACCAATTTTTTCAACTAAGTTTCTAGAATCAGTAAAACAAATCGGACTTTTAGGAAAGGTCTCCAGAAAAATCGAATACACTTCTGCGCCTCTTAACGCGAAACCTGTAAATTATTTGAAATAGAAATCGTACATAAAATGATCTTGCTGGTAAAAGTACTTCTAAAAGTCGATTTAAGGATTTTTTTATCAGCTTTTTAGAAGAAAAGACATGGAATAAAACATATTTAATTCAATAGCATCTGCATTTACATCCCCTAGTGGCAAGGTTATTCATCGGAAACAAACAAACGTCAAAGATCATCTTCATCACAGTTCAGGCTTTACAACGCAACAAGAACTTTTCAAATGGGATACTAAGGGCAAAGTTTTGGTGTCCATAGACGAATGGATGGACAGAAATTGTGATACGATAAATGCACGCTTTGTTTTTCGACAGATGTGCAAAAATATCAGCTAAAGAGTGCATTTAACAAAGAAATATAGATAAATATGACACAACTTGTGACAATACAAGGCCAAATCCATAAGATCAGCTGCAAACAAGAACGAGGAAGAGACTTGTAATAGATTTAAAACTCACACTCACTGAACTAGCAGTATTGTGAATGGCGTTGCTATTGACAGCGGGATTCTTCCTCGTGGCGGCACTTATTTGGTTTCCCTAACTACAACGGAGAAAATGGGGTAGCAGGTGATCTTTTGTACGATAATGAAAGACCTAATCTGGAAACACGAAGGAATCAATCAGTTGTTCTGACATAAAATATGATAACAGCTGCACAAGTTTGAGTGAGGACGCTAAAGTTCGAGAATCAGGAATTATCGAGCCTTGTGCAGCTGGGTTTAGGTTGGTACTTGTTTTGTTTTATCGAAGAGAATTCTTCATTGATAAAGCATTTTTTTTTCTGGGGCGGGAGGATTAATACATTTCTTGGAATGCAGGTCCACGAATTTTCTTTTCAGAACTCCGCTTTGCCCGAATACCAGACAAGAAAAGTCCTATTGATTTTGAATGAATAACTACGAACCTGGGTTCCATAAAATCAGTTTACCAATCTTTCCTGTAGGAGAAATCCCACAAAACTTCTATTTTATATACAACGGGTAAACTAAATAATGGAAACACCTTTGGGTTTCTGAAAATTTGACAATAACACGTAATAATGGCAGCACGTATGTGGTTAGACATAGCCAACGGGGTGCATATTTGTACAATATGTACCAAATGACTATTCTGTTTTCGAAACAGCGTACATTTTGGGTGCCTGTATAGGAGGTACAGGTGAGTTCGGGCTCCGCTTTGGAGGCCCGAGACCGCCCGGGCCCGAAGTCTTATAGTCCGAGCCCGAGGACTGTCTGCCATTTTTGTCATAGAGTCTGAGCCCGAGCCCGAAGTAGACTTTTTTTTTTTACTTTATTTTAGCAACTTTCGTGAACTATTGAAAATTTTAAATTGCTGTAAAAACTACCCAGTGCAGAAAGACACGAACAGTTTTGATAGATCTAATTTAAACTATTTAATCAGGTCATTTTTTTTTTTTTTTTTTTTTTGCCGTATTTTATAAATTGATCCTAAGCTTTCACGCGCCAACCGGAATCATAGCAAAAGTTCTATTTAGATGATTTTAACATCTAGTTTCATTTTCGTGCCTTCCATATTTTTGTGTACTCATCTTGTTCCACAATTTATATGGCATCAACAAAAAGTATGTCCCAGTGACACTAACAATAAAAATGTATATATGCACTTCTTTACAGTACGTGGAACATAATATTTTTTGTCGGTGAAACATGAACTCATTTTTATTTTCCATAGGCATTTTTGCTTTCTGTAGGGTACGGTTCATGTTGCAATACTGAAAAATATTTAGTACAAAAATACGTAAATTACCTAAATATAAGAGACACTTTTCCTAAATTAAATGAATTATGTCATTTTCACTGCTTTAATAAATGCGTTCAGATAATTTTTGGTGAAGTATTGAACGTTAAATAGAACATACATTCTGTGCCTCTGTTCAGTTGAAATAATTTCAATTCCCTTTTTAGTGGAATGAGAATCTCCCTTAAAATTTTAGCAAAGGATTATGGTGACTTTTTGAAATGCATCCTAGTATGAAAAGGCCCAAAGATACGAAATTTCAAAAAATAAAGAAATAACTTATCAAAACATTTTCCGTAGTTGCTTTCACAGTCACTCTGCCGACAATTTCACGTCACCTTTTTAAAATGGAAATTTTGCCCACTTTTATCATTTTGAGGGAAAAAGAAACATGGCCAATGAAATTGAAATTTATTTACCACACAAATTAATCTAGTAATCTGAAATATAATATTTCACTTTTCTGTTTCACAAAATCAAGCACCTGTTGCATAATTTAACGTGGAATATAGTGATTTCTTTTATCTTGCCTTCAATATTTTTTTCGGTGTTTCTGTGAGGTGCATAATTCTTCAGAAAGAGTACTGCATCCATGGCATCAGGACTCAGGCTGCATCTTCTTTCCTCTAAAACTCTCCCAGAAACGCTGAAGTCCCGTTCGCTGGATGCCCTGCTAGCAGGGATGCTAAAAATATGCCTAGCTACTTTAGCCAGATTCGTAAAAGACGAATTTTCTCACCAAAACAACAAGTTCTTGTTTTCTATTTCCACATCGCAGTTTCCAACAGAAAGGTCAATATACCGTTGCACGTCATCGATAGCTAACACTGAGCTCTCTGTGTCATCAGTCCATTCTTCAAAAATTCCAGCACTTTTCTTTTCAGCAGCAAGCGTGTTTGTATCGGAATTGCTAATTATGTCCAGATGATTTTCACCTTCATACTGAGACATTACATCACGGACATTTGAGAAAACTAGTGCTTTCTCTTCACCACTTAACATTTTCAGAGATTTGAATTTTGGGTGCAAAAAGGTAGCTATCCGGTGCTGTTCGTCAATTTTTATCTTCTTTTCTAGCTATTCTTCGGTTTTCTTTTTCATAAACTTTGCAACGTCGCAATCTGTGACTTTATATGCGCAGTGTTTTTTGAAATAATGGCGCCACAGCAGAACAAGATGCAGGGTAGGATATAAATCCCCTTCTAACTGCAGACTAGCTTCTTTAAATTTTTCTAAGAATTCTACTAAAAACTCCAAAAGTTCCACATTTATATCAATAATTCGGTGGCCTTCGTTTTTCCTGTGAAGCACATCTGTAATTGCTGCAAACTGGCTAATTACAGATTTCAATATAGTGCACATAATATTTCACCTAGTTTCTACTTCCTGATGGACAGTTATTTCAAGCTCATTAACAGTTCCAGACTTTTTCAGACATGCCACCAATGCTTTACATTTTTCCACGCAGCACTTTAATTGGGGAAATTCTTCTGCAGTTTCATTGTAACTGCGCTTTAACGCAGTATTTAACAAGTGATTCACACATGTTAGCCTCCTATAACACTTCAGTGCAGACTTAAGGTTGGATCCTTCATCAGTAACAAAGGTACACTTTGATGTCAAGAGAGCTGTTTCAAAGCAGATTCTTTCCAAAGTCGCTATTAATTCGCTTTTTATGTTGACACCAGTTTTCGGGACATTAAGGAAACTCGTTGTTGACAAAACCAGTGATTTTAGTTGGAAATCCTTATCGATGTAATGGTAAGTAATTGCGATGTATGACATTTGTCTGTAAGGCTCAGTCCACATATCTGTCGTCAACGCTCCACCGACATTTCGAAGATTTTCGTTGACTTCAGGCAAAATTGCTTTTCTGACGCTTTCTGCCGTCTGCCTAACGTGCTTTGATATTGTGGTACGGCGAGACAGAACATCACTAGCTTTGACATTTCCTAGCGAAGCACCTACGCTGATTAAACTTTGGGCTAACTCAATGAACTCCTCGCCATCAAATATATCAAAAGGCCTAATATCTTTTTAACACAATCTAACACACTCTCGTAAGATTTTTTCTTTTTCATTTGTCGTAACCAGTTTTGAAGCAGGATGAAAAAAACTTTTTTTCAACCTCCTTCTTTTTTCAACTTTTTACGTGGATGGAGCGCAAGTTTTCGAGCGAAGAAAAAGTCGACTTGTCCCAGTTGAACTTTTATATTTTAAAATGCATTTGCATCTGTCACATTGAACGTAGTCCAATTTTTTCCCTGAATCTCTCTCACCAATTTCACTAAAAATATTCCACACAGGGGACTCTCCAACTTTATTTTTAATAACTTTATATTCGCCAGAATTGAGCTTCAGTATAACAACTTTTGAATCGGGATTATCCATCGTGTTACTGTCTTAGGAAATGTATAAGATGTAACTGGTTTTAAATGTTGATCACAAAAAGCATCAGAAAACTTCAAAGGCCAGTCGGTCTTTCCGGCTACTGTATAGTTTTACGAAGCAATTATGGAGAGAATTTAACCTTATGCGTAAACCATCATGGGTAATCGAGACTAATCTTGGGTCTAATTTACGCCTTCAAAAAATCTCTTCATTAGCATTCTAAACATCTAACGGCAGCACCAGGAAACGAATGCTAGGTATCATAAAACTGGAGAATGAGAAAGTACTGTATGTACATTGTTAGTTAACTGGCTTTTTACTGTCTTCCAGACATCCATTCTCCTTTCCTTTATCCGATCGGAAAATCAGAGTGCATTTCAACCGTTCCCTTATCCCATTACTCTTTCTTATGTTTGCCGCCTGTCAGTTTCCTTTTTACACCTCGTATTACAAGTCAGGACCCCCACCCTCAGCCTACCCACCCACTTCTAACGCATTTTCTCGGGCTGGTCTGTCGCCGTTACCTGGTGACTGTCAACCGACTTCACATGGACGGAACAACTGCATTGCCTAAAGGGACTAATTAAATTTCATTCACCCTCCTACAGATAACCAAACAACAGACATAACTAAAAGAACAACTTTCTGGCGGTGAGTGAGAACTGCTGCTGAAAAAATAATAATAAGTTTTGCAAATAAAACCAAGAACTATTTGATAAAACTGACCGGTAAAAAAATCTATATATGGCAGCCCGAGCCCGACCAGAAGTTTTTAAATTGGAGCCCGGTTAGGGCCCGGGCTCGGGCCCCAGCCCGTCTCAGCTCTAATAGGAGGAGCTTCCATGATTAAAACTGATGAACTGTTCAGTATTTCTGCGAGAAGGAACCGTTTACAAAGTCACGGATGTCTGTGAGGAGGAACAGTGTTGAAAAAAATGAACTCACCGAGAGAGAACGAAGGATTTCGGCAAAGAACACAGAAAACGGCTATTTCTTCAATAACAAAACTCAATACACATCTCAAAGGCCATTTTTCAGCAAAATTTTTCGTCAGAAACTACACCTACTCGTAGTGTTTACAGCAAACTTTTAACTGATAACCCACTTGTTAAAATTCTTGTACGTCCTTAGATATTTCTTTACATCTGGAAATTTTTGCGGAAATGTGCCAAAAGGGGGGGGGGGACTTTTAAAAAAATCTGTAACATCCTAGGAAATTTTCAATACAGTTAAAATTTCTGTTAATTTCGCCGTTCTTTTGTAATGAAAAAAATGTGGACGATTCAAATTTAAGGAAAACTGCTGTCAGCAGGAAATTTAATGACGCTTATTTTTATCCTCCGTAACGTGTTGCTCTACCATATGCGACGGAGAGTACCCGGGAACTTCAGCTTTAGCGCGAAACGTCTTCGTGACTACGATGATATTTCTAACGGAGTCAAGTCATGACTCATGTGATGAATAAAACTCTTCGTGATAGCTAAGTAATATGTATTATTTTATATTGTTTTGTAGAAATACAGTGAAATCTGTCAAGCGAGGTCATTCATGGTCCTGTGAAGCCTTACTGTTCAATAGAGTGATTCAATTTGCCAAAATTTCTCCCCCATGCGCGCCACTTAAAAATGAAATTAAAAAAACTTACTTTTTTAATGCAGCCTTGTTGCGAATTGCTTGTTCGTTCTTTCTTTCATACCATTTTGTAATTTAACAATGTTCTTCACAAAATCTCTCACTCAGAGCCAGAAGTAAGACTGAGGAATAGTGCAGGACGTTTGGAAATTAAATAACTTGTCGCAAATTGGGCGCTCCTACAAAGTGTTCCATCAAGGAAATGGGTAAACAGTAAAAATACCAAATGCCCCCGGAAAAAATACCCCCAGAACAAGCGGTTCACTGTAACAGGAACACTGATGTGTGGCAGTGTTCCGGTGTGGCAATTTACCGGCAACCCTGCCACATATCTTTCAGCAACTTGGTCACAAAAGTTCAAAGAGGGGGGGGTATAAAGATTGCCGTTTCTGGGCCTATATTGAGAACTGAATTGGGAACTCCAAACGAATTTCGCGAAAACGTTCCATGTAAGCCAAGCGATAATTGTACTTTAATTTGAAGAAATAAATTGCCGAGGATCAGAGATACACTTGGAGGGGAGGGGGCTAAACCCCCAACTTCCGTAATATTAGATTCTGGGCCGCTGAAGCCTGTCAGTGTATCTAGGCTGTTCCCCTTGAAGCGCCCGCGAGGTCCGTGAGTTTTGGGGGGGGGGATTCCCCCAAAATGTTAAAATGGACATGAGCTATAAACATTAGAACCATGCTTTATATAATGATTCTGTACACGACCACGAATTTTCAGGAGGGTGGGGTTAATTCACCCTCCCCAAGTTTCTAAGAGCGCAGACAAGTGTATAAGGTAAAGGATTTGCTCGCAATGTCTATGCTTCATGGTGTGTTTAATGGCAAACTATGTATGCCCTTCCCCCTCCCCCAGAAATTTGGTGAAGCCTGTGAAAGGGATACGAGGTGCTTAGTTTGGATGGCTCTACCCCCAACTTCCGTAATTTTATATTCTGGACCTCTGGAGTCGGTCAGTGTATCCTCGATGTTACCCCTGAATAGCTCTTAGAAACTAGGAGAGGGTTACCCCACCCTCCTGAAAATTCGTGGTCGTGTACAGAATCATTATATAAAGCATGATACTAATGTTTACAGCTCTACGTCTGTTTTAACATTTTGGGGGACCACCCCCACCCCCAGCTCATGGACCTCGCGGAGACTTCAAGGGGAACTTCCTGGATACACTGGCAGACTCCAGCGGCCCAGAATATAATATTACGGAAGTTCAGGGTAGAACCCCTCCCCCAACCAAGTGTACCTCGGATCCTCGGCAATTTAATTCTTCAAATTAAAGTACAATTCTCGCTTGGCTTACATGGAACGTTTTCTCGAAATTCGTTTGGAGTTCCCAATTCAGTTCTCAATATAGGCCCAGAAACGGCTATCTTTATACCCCCCCCCCCTTTGAACTTTTGTAGCCAAGTTGCTGAAGATGTGGGGCAGGGTTGCCGGTAAATTGCCAAATTGCCACATCGGAACATCCAAGGAAATGAAAGGTAAGGATATGATGAACGCAAAAGCAGTACTACTGTGGTTGAGCGTTGAAGCCAGTTAGACCCTTCCCCTCTTTTCTGTTCCTTGAAAGACAACGATGTATTCTTTTGCCATCTGGATCAGGCCATCAAGCCCGCTCAAACAATTCAACACCCATGACAGAAGCTAGGTTCGTTGGGATGAGGGGCATAAACTCTCCCACGTGGCTTCATGCTCTCATTTAGGACAATTAAAGATCGAACATGCACACGCTAGGTAACAGAAAACCATACCGTCTGCAAACAAAATTCGCCGCCCCGGCGGCGCAGTGGTCTAAGCGATGGCCTCTGATCATTCGTCCGAAAGGGGTCCGGGTTCGAATCCCGGTCAGGCATGGATGTTGTGTTTGTCTTACGGCACCGGCTTTCTCCCTTCCCTGGAACCAGTGACCCTAAATTAGGGACGGACGACTGCTTATAGCCCATTGAGTTCCTCACAGTGGTCGTTAAACCTCCAATCAAAAAAAAAATTCTAAGAACTAGAAAGACAAGGACCACCCACTATGTACAACCTCGTGAAAGGTGGTAACAAAGCGACAAAAAGATACAGGTGTTTCATTTGTTAAACTCAATGCCTTGTCGTTACCTTTCTAGACCTTCTTAAACAAGATTTTTCTATAAATTCCGCATGTTGGTTACCGCGAAATGTAGATTTATTCTCTAGTGTGTTTGAAAAATTGCTGCCCGTGGCCGCGTTATTCAGATGGATGTCAAATAAACGTCTCGCACAAAAAAATTACATCTCGTACAAAAGTTGTATGAGAGTGAAAGTCAATTGTAGAGTATATTGCCTAGTATGGACGATGTATGTGTGAATTTCGGAATGAGTATAAATAAGACAAAAAAAAAAAAAAAGTTAGTTTTTGAGCAAGGAACGGTTAGTATTAAATTCAAGAGCAGTCTAAATGGTACAGAGTTACAGCAGGTGAGTGATTGTTCTCTATTTAGGAAGCATGTTCGACAAAGAAAAGACATTACATTGTGCAATCTGTAGCTGCGCGATCTTAGCTTTGACAATTACATTCGCATTAGAACTTTCACAGGGCTTAAAAGTTTTCAGAAAGGTTCCGAATGGCTGTGCATGAAAATGTAACTGTTTCTACCCTGATGTTATGGTAGTGAAACCTGGATAGGTATAGGGTATATCAGAGGAGACACTTGGAGCTATTTTTTGTGCTGGAGATATGACACTTTTTTTTTTTTTTTTTTTTTTTTTGTGGCACTCCCATTCTGATCGTGTGAAAAACTAATACGTGTTGCAGATGTGTATAGCTGGAAGCAAAATGCTGCCAGTACGGTGAACAACATACGATTAGATGGTTCGGTCATGTTGGAAGAATGAGTGATGACGTGCTAATTAAGAGAATTTATTTAGAGAAATTGGCCGACTTTCTTATATTCTTCTCACCTGAAATTTTTGCAGCGAACGAATAATTATCTTAGCACTTATAATATATTTTTTTACTTTATTTGAACTTTACAACTGATGAAAAGCTATTTATTTTTTAAAAAAAGCGCTTCCTTCTGTGGGTATGTTGAGCAAGTTGCTGTGAAATGCCATTGCAAAATCCTCTGTACTTATGTGAGAAAAGTGCCGCTGGACCAAGCACGTTATTATAAATTAACTAAGCAAAGGCTAACTACAGTTGGACGTAAGTCATTGGACGTGGAGCCCAGAACCATTGGCACACCCCACCCTCCTTTTGTAATCCTGGAGACATTAGTGCCTATCATTCCCACTCTTGACCTACAGACTGACACATGGCACAAAACGATTCTGCGGTAGAGATATTCCCAAATCCGTCCCACCCACGTTTATGTTAAAACAAACAACGGTTTACCTTTACTGGTTCATGTGTCAAAATAATGGGAGATTTAGAAACGGCGTCAAGGAAGAGTTGGCAATGCTATTGACAATTAGGTGATCAGTGACCAAATAAATACAATACAAGATGTCAATCCGTTTTTTGGTGTAAATATGACAAGGATGGTAAGTCAGATAATATCCGAAAACGTGAAAATTTCGTCGTCCTGGAGCGGGAATCGAACCCGCGTCTCCCAGATAGCGCCCGGGTATGCTAACCATTACACCACCCAGAACGGCCAAATCTCAAGTTTCCGATTAATTTGAATATAAAATTTTCAGGTTTTCGGATATTAGATGACTTACCATCCTTGTCATATTTACACCAAAAAACGGATTGTCATCTTCAAAATTTGCATTGTATAGTGTAATCCCGTATTCCATTCATGATCTATCTGCTCCTCTGGGCAATCATGGGATAGAATTCTTAACCTCCAGATTCACTAAACATGAATGCCGGTTGCTTCAACTGGCGAATCCTGTGATGGTTATATTCAAATTAATCGGAAACTTGAGACTTGGTTGTTCTGGGTGGTGTAATGGTTAGCATACCCGGGCGCTATCTGGGAGAAGCGGATTCGATTTCCGCTCCAGGACAATTAAATTTTAAGTTTTTTTATATTACATGAGCGTATTTTTAAAACTTTTTCGCCGTTAAATTGTTGTTCATATTTGCTCATGACTGAATTTGTTTCACAATGAATGTTTCCACAGTTTTCTTTCATCCAGGATCCAACAGACTTTCACAAGGGAATTTTTGAGGTGTTCTTCTGTAGGTAATGTGTTTTTGTTGTGAACCCCAAGAGTAAAATTCACGGCCTGTACAAATTCTGTGGAAAAAATATTCCTTTCTTAATAATACGAGGAACAACGTCAGGATTATTAATTTAACAATAGATATGCTTGAGTTACCAGTTGTTTCTTAAATACTTTATACATCAATCATATCATAAAACTTGAAAACTACACCGCCCTGGTGTGAGAATCGAATCCGCATCCCCTGACTTCCGTTCGTATATGCTATCCATTCCATCACCAAGGGGAAATATCTGAGCATGAAGAATCTGAACCTTTTCCGGATTTCGGCCAGTCAAAGCTAAGTTTGCTTCCAAAGAGTGTAATGAAGTAAATCACTAGAGAGTTATCTCGTGTATAAATTCTGTGGAAGACATATTCTTCTCTTAAGTGGAAAAGTCAAACCGGCCTGGTTTAGTGGTCTCAATCCGCCCCCGGTGATGAGTTAAATACAACGGGTCTTGTGCCAGACGTGTGACGAATGTCAGAAACATCATATTAAAGAACTAGTTCGTAGCCCTTGCCATGCACGGGTGAAAAAGCTATGACTGAAATTTTTATTACACGAATCGTAAAATATTAGGCGTACAAATATGTTTTTTAAGCGTTTTAAGACAACGCCTTATGTAGTTTGAGAGAAAACAACAATACCTTTACGAATCAAAATATGCGCCATAATTATCTATCACCTTCCGCGATCGGTCGGGAAGCTGACGGATTCCAGTCATGAAGAAATACTTCGTCGTGTGACACGATGAAGTCGTCAACAAATTTTTGCACTTCGTCACATGTCCGGAACCGTACAGCAGACAAACCATGTTGCATCGATCGGAATCAATGATAGTCTGGAGGGGCTATGGCGGGACTATAAGCCGGGTGGCCCAAAACTTCCTAGCCAAGCGTCAATAACGTTTCCTTGACCGATTTCGCGACAAGCGGCCTAACGTTGCCATGCAGTAATTTCACGGGACGCAATCCTTTGCCTGTGAATGGACGTTTCCGACAGATTTCCTGGTTGAATCACAGTAATTGTTGCTTGTAACGATCAGCAGTAACAGTTTCACCCTTTTCCACTAATTCATAATGGAGCACATTCTTCATATCCCAACCAGATGCACAGCAGAACTTTCTTGGAGTGAATATTGCGTTTCGGTGTCGAAGTCGTTGATTCACCGAGGTCTACCCAGTGTTTTTTGCGTTTGGAATTGTCATACCATATCCACTTTTCATCACCCGTAACGATTTTCCCCAGGAAAGACCTGTTTATTCAAGAGATTCAAACACTTCATGACACGCTCATCCTTGTTCCTCTGGCTCAGGTCAAGTGGCACCCATTGTCCTTCCTTCTGAATCTTTCCCATCGCGCCTAAACGATTGGAAATGGTTTGTTGAGTTACACCCAGCTGTTCAGCTAATTCTTCTTTTTGCGTTTGAGACGAATCTTCATCTAGCAACAAATGAGATTCTTAATGCTGTCGAGACACGATTAATAATGGAAATAATTAAAACTTTAAAAGACGATACTTTTTATTTATAATTTAAACCAGCTACAAACAAGTAGCAAGATCTTTCAGACCCAATATGGGTCCTCGACAGCATTCAGAATCTCATTTGTTTCAACTGACACGACTCTGAGAAAAAGTCTTCATCAAACAATGCTCGGAGTTCCACATGTGCAACCTTCTGCGGGGCGCCGCTACGTTCTCGATCGCTAACACCAAAATTACCTGCTTTAAACCGCCTAAACCAAAACTCACATGTGCTTTTCGATACAATATTCTCCCCCAGAATAGAACAGATCAATTCACATGCTTTTGCAGCACTTTTTCCTTGATGAAATTCGTAACGAATGCAGTGTCGAATAAATGCAGTATCGCTTGCCATCTTTCACCTACCGATGTGCAAGTGTGTTTGCCTGTTGAGCAAACTTCTGGGTCACATTTGATACTCTGCACCAATTACGGCTTACGGTCACATGACAACAACGCGGCGGAATGTCGGATATGTAAATTAGCGGTATGCGTCACACAAAAAACGCTTTAAAACTTATTTGAACACCTAAATCATACATATACATAACTATTGTATAATACAATTTTACTTGTTCCTTTTGGAAATAAAATGACGCTGATTCCTTTTAATGAATTCCTTTTAATGAAATAAAATAACGCTGATTCTTTTTTCTGAAAAAAACTAACGCTGATTCCTTTTAATGAATTCCTTTTAATGAAATAAAATAACGCTGATTCTTTTTTCTGAAAAAACTAACGCTGATTCCTTTTTATGAAATAAAATAACGCTGATTCCTTTTTATGAAAAAAACTAACGCTGATTCCTTTTTATGAAAAAAACTAACGCTGATTCCTTTTTATGAAATAAAATAACACTGATTCCTTTTTATGAAAAAAACTAACGCTGATTCCTTTTTATGAAATAAAATAACGCTGATTCCTTTTTATGAATTCCTTTTTATGAAAAAAACTAACGCAGATTCCTTTTTATGAATTCCTTTTTATGAAGAAATCTAACGCTAATTCCTTTTTATGAAATAAAATAACGCTGAATCCTTTTTATGAATTCCTTTTTATGAAAAAAACTAACGCTGATTCCTTTTTATGAAATAAAATAACGCTGATTCCTTTTTATGAAAAAAACTAACGCTGATTCCTTTTTATGAAATAAAATAACGCTCATTCCTTTTTATGAAAAAAACTAACTCTGATTCCTTTTTTATGAAATAAACTAACGCTGATTCCTTTTTACGAAATTACTCTGCAATTTTATTCCTTTTTATGGAATTACTCTGCAATGCGAAGAAAATGAAATAAAACACGACGTAACACCTACGTAACAGGACAAACGTATAGGCAGTTGTTCCAGCACGTGCGTATTGCCACAGATGAAGTCGTTTGTCTTACTAACTTTATTTTATTTTCCGGTATTTCTCCTTGATCTTACGTGTATCGTGCGATAGCGGTGAGCTTAGTTCTGATTTCGGCCGCCGAATAAAAGCAGATGGCGACAGACGTAGCCTATTATATAGGTTTTATTCATATGATTCCTGGGACTGGTGTTTTCATTATTTCGTTCACTTCTGTGTTGGAAGGCAATCCTAAGTGTACGCTAACATAATTCTTTCCGCTGCGAAAAGTAGTTAACGGCATAGCAGTAGTTCTGATTTCTGAAACCATTTCACCGTAATAAAAATGTTGTTTCTAATGACTTTCTTATAAGTTTACTACTTTTTCTGTCCCACGGTAATGACAATATCTGACATGAGAGTATTTGTGAAAGAAAAATGTTCACAAACGAAGCGACAAAAAAAACGTGCACTTGTAGACGGTGGTCCAGTGTCCGGAGCAGAGTGTACAGCTCTGCGAATTGTTCCATGAGCAACAACAAAAGCGGCAGAACGGAAACCTCTTAAAGGACGAACTGCTGGGTTCGTTCCGGATATTGCATCACTCTCTCTCCCTCTCTGATGCAGGAAACAGAACAAACTAAAACCACTGGTTTTCTCCATTCACAGGGCGCTCCCAACAGATGGCGAATTCTTGAGAATAGGAAATGGCGTTAATGAAAATAATAGTCACTTTAATAGAGTTTTCGCGTTCCGTCGCTGAAATGTTCCAGCGTAAACGCTCTTTTCCCATTATCGCGGCAAATCGTTAGGTAGACTTTTCCGGATATCACATTGAAGGAAATTAACAAACAAAAGAATCGATGAGTACCTTTTTTTTTTTTTTTTTTAAAATTCTCACTTCCTCCGCGTAAAATAACTAGTGCTAGGTATTTAAAGAAACTGAACCTGTGACATAAAGCGTATTGTTTATTTCATTAACGCAAAATGCTGTCTCAGTGAGATGGTATGTAAATGCTGCAGTCTCCGAGTAAGAGGCGTAACTAAGCACTTCTGCGCCCGGGGCAAACCACAAAGTATTGCATTCCTATCTGTATTTCTACCTCATGTATTTCTACACGAGCCCGTCTGCATTTCTACCTGCACAATCAAACTGTGACTGTTGAGGCCCAGTGGTCAGCGTTCATGACTGCCACGAATAAACCTCAGATTCGATCCCAGGCAGGTACAAACGCTCGCGCCACTAAATATCCGCCGTGCGTCGGACAATTTAAACGCGTCAATTAAGCCATCGTAAGCCGTCGGACCCAGGGGACTGGACTCCCGGTAATAAATAAGGGCGTCTTCCTCCCCATTTCTACCTCGCTTCCGTGTCTCTTTCCTATCGGGCATTCTAGCCTAAAACTCCTAGCTCCTATTTCTACGGTTGTTTAAGACCTGGGGCCTTAAAATCCTCTACATATGATCTGAACTGTAACTGTTGGTATAGCTTTCGCAACTGTTTGGACCTTCGATACCACATTAAATGGGCCAAATTTAGTTGGTGGTAGTGGGTTGCAGCCACAGAAATGATCGAATAGCCCCCAGAGAATCTTCAACAATGTGAACAACAAACACCCTTATCTTGCAACGTACGTATAAGTCTATACAGCGAAAAAAAAAAAAAACCCGCGGGCCACACTGTTATCGACGAAGGCCGTAGTTCTTTAGTTCGACCGACAATGTAACCGCTCCTTCATTCCTGAATGTAAACAACTAGAATCCTCTGAATATTTTGAGGAAGAAATTCGAATTTTAAGTGTACCAGAAACTGGTGGAAGAGTTTCAATTTCAATTTTAATCAGACCGCAAGCAATGGTTTTTTGCGCCCTCTTTTGAGCTGCGCCCGGGTTCTAGTTGCGCCTCCACTCAGAGTAAACGGGTGTCACACTTAAAAGAATAAAACAAACAATATTTTCTGAAAAACAACGGCAGTTTTTAAATGATCTGTAATAATAGCAACCGAACAATAATTCATCCAATCTTCGGAATACATTCATATCAGTCTATAGCACAACGGTTCATGAAGCCTAAGAATAAGACATGAAATTAATTTATGCTATTGGAAAATAGAAAAAAATATTTTTATGATATTCGAAAAATGAAAAACCTAATATTTATTTGTATTGTTCATTGACAGTACGTGAAGATTTCAGATTTCTGCAACCAAACGCTGACAAATACAAAAGTAATGTGTACTTTTATGTCCCCGAGGATGAACGGCTTTGTATCCTCAACAACGTGCTGTCAAATATTTATATGCTAGAAAGTTTAGAAGGAGTTTTGGAGACAAAAAACGGTAATTGTCTCACCAATTTCAACTTAAATCAGGTTTTTCTTCTGTTCTTTTAATTTCTGATCATGCCCTTGTGCCCCAAAAATACACATCCCAATTAACAATGCACAAGACAATTTCCGAGATGTCTTATAAATATAAGAAGGTGGGCTTTCGCGCAAGTAAGTATACACTTAGAAAGATGCAATCCGTTTATTTTGCGCAAAGGGCAATAGAAACACTTAAAACAAAGTGTGCTAGCTTTTATCCCCACGGATGACTTCTGCAGCCTAATGGACAGAAGACTAATGCTTAAATTCTAAATTTAAGCTTTAGTTAAATTCTAAGATTTAAGCTAAAGCATAAATTTTAGAATTTAAGCTTAAAAAGTCTTCTGTCCATTAGCCTGAAAAGTCACTCGTGGTGACAAAAACTAGCACACTTTGTTTTAAGTGTTTCTATTGCCCTTTGCGCAAAATAAACGGATTGCATCTTTCTAAGCGTATCCGATATGTCTTATTAGTATTTCAGCTTTAGGTGGAGATTTTTGTTAATAAACACGACGGGTGCAGCCAAATTCTTGAATAAAAGGAGTGTCCTCTGAAAACCTTTTGAGTTTAGCACGAGAAACGCATTTCATTGAATACTGTACTAAAGCATGCAATCCTTAGTTCTCTAAAACCTGAACATTTTCTAGACATGTGAATACATTTCATCACCATTCTTGGAGTTGCACGACAAAATATTTTACCAATTCGATTTGTAGTAGCAGAGATAACGTGCCCAATGTAAATTCATCCACGTCACAAAGTGGAAAATTTTGAGTAAGAAAAGAAAACTGGAAAATACATCGAAAAACCTGACGAAACATAATACGTCAAATCCAGCAAGCAATCTTTTAACATCGAATTCAATACAGAATTATTTTACGCCACGCAACAGGAAAATGGTGCAACTGGAAAATCAGGAAATATGTAGATAATAGTGTATGTGGGTCCAGCTCGCAGATGTTAAAAGAATTTTTGTAACGTGACAAACAGAAGATATCGTCTGATAAAAATTTAAAACTTATCTTATCCCTTGGGAAAAGTTTGCACCCGAAAAGAACATAAAACCAATGGAAATTTTTGGTCATGGTTGCGAAAACCGGGCACGATTTTTTTTTTCAAGTTGGACACGGATAAAAGTGCGCCAGAACCTCCTATTGACACTACTAGTGTCAATAAGGAGGTTCTAGCGCACTTTTTTTATCCCATAGACAAGGTTTATAACTCTTCAACAACTGGTTTATGAAATTCTTCCAGTACCTCACGAGATTGCTTTTCTTCCAAAACGTTCTCGTCAATTTTAGCTTTGGTTGTGTGATGAGAATGAACAATTTCGTCTCTGACCTCATGAAGTTCTTTAAAGTCGTTCATCTTTATCCATACTGGATGAAAACGTACATCCAGTGATTGAAAGCGGTAGAGATAGTACCTGTATGCACTCGCATTTCAGATAACGATGGATAATCTTCCGCAACAGATATATTAGTTTTTTTGGATTAAGTTCTAGCGCATGTATGAAAATTAACATTACTTCTACGGTAAAAAAGTGCGCCGCAACCCCCCATATTGGCATTACTTACAGTGCCAACTACTACGTAAATTCTGCATCTGGAAAATTACAAAACACATAAATAAGACTGATCATGACTACTACTAGATGATGACAAAATAAATTTACCACCTGGACAATTAGTAGCTAACATATCCTCGAAATAAAAAAAATTACGACACGCAAGAGGGGAAATATTTGCATTAAAAAGTTGGCAAATATGTGGGAAAATTGAACACGAATTACCGCCTTTGGATGTAGAATTAATTTTCGAGAGATGTGATATTCACAAACCGATATATAGTGCAAAATGTAAAAGTAATATTATGCCATCTGGTGGGAAGATTCTGCGCCTGGAAAACCATAAAATGTCAAGATACTTTTAACTACGGTTACAGCTAGCCGAAGTTAAAGGGATTTCTCTAATCGGATCATTATAAGCAGATATATCAATGAAGGAACGTAACGGATCTGCACCACCCAGAAATTTTTTTCTAGTGGATTATACACCAATGAGTCATTACATTATGACCACCTACCTAATAAGCTGTAGGCCCCCCTTTAGCCCGCAAAACAGCGGCCACTCAGCGAGACATCGATTCGATGAGTTGGTGATAGGTATCCTGGGGTATCTGGTACCATAATGTCAACAGCATGACCTCCAGTTCCCGTACATTTCGGGTTGGTGGTGATTTAGCGCGAACCTGCTTTTCCAAGTCGAACCACAAATGTTCGATTGAGTACATTTTGGGTGAATTTGGAGGCCAAGTACATTAACAGAAAGTCACCAACATGTTCCTCGAACGAACCACTCCTTGACGATTGTGGCAGTGTGGCATGGCGCATTATCCTGTTGGCAACGGCCATCACCAGCAGGGAACGCAGTTGCCATGAATGGGGAACTTGGTCTGCAGCGATGTTCAGATACCTGACAGCTGTCAGGGATTGTGCTATTGGGATAATGAGGCCTAAAGTGTCCCCCCCCCCCAAAAAAAAAACATCGCCGGCGGCCTCTTTCCTCCCAACAGTGCATCCAGGTGCCATATCCTCCGTTGGTAATCAGAGTATCTGCACTCGACCATATACGTGATGCACCAGGAATCTTGATTCGTCAGACCAAGCCACTTTCTTCAATTCATCCACGGTCTAATCTCTATTATATTGGGCCCATTTCATGCGTTGTTGGCGATGACTTGCAGTGAGCATCGGGACCCGGCTGGGTCTTCGGCTACGCAGGCCCATGCGCAGAAGACTGCGATGAACTGTGTGCTGTGACACATTGCCCTGACCACCACTGTTGTAGCTGAGGGTGATTTATCGCACGCGGATGACACACGGCTGGGCAACGGTTCGTCATTTTGCCATCTGTGCGCCACTTTTGATACGTACTCACTACGGCGGGGCGTGAACATCCCACAAGCCGCGTTGTTTCCGAGATCGTAGTACCGAGGCGTCGTGCCATCACAACTTGTCCTTTATCAAACTCCGATAAATCGGCAGCTTTTCCCATTCTCACTCCGAACACTCTACTTATCGACAGCCGGTCTTCGGGTTGTATATATACTGTTCTGCGAACTTCACCTGCGCCACCGTTCGGTTATCATGCGCGCTCATTTTTCTATGCTGGGGGTGGTGATAATGTAATCGCTCATCGGTGCACGCTAGAATATATATGGAACATCACAAGGGACATAAAAAATGTTCTTGAGAAGCCTCTGCAGAACAAAAATCATTGCACGTACCTAGACGACACTTTTATTGCCTTTCAAAATTCTGTGCAATGCAAGTTTGAAGACGTCAACAACAAATTCTGGAAAGCTTGGTGATACTTTTGTGGAGAAATAATCCGCAACTCTGAATGAATGCATTTTGTAAGGTCTTGTTGCACTTTGTAAAAAACTTACCAGCAAGTTTACTTTAAAATTTTTTGGAAAAAACCAAAAATCACGTGGTGCCAGATTATGTGTATACGCCAGATGGGACAGCTGTTTAATTTTTTATTTTGCTCCAGATAGCTCGAGATAGGCTGTAACTTGGCAGGTTTTGTGAGCACTGGCATTGCCATGGAGGAGGAGAACTACTGACACCCCTGTTGTTGTATGCTGCTCCTATATCTCCTAAACAACCCTTGAAAATGCAACACCAAAAGAACGTGTGCGATCGGACTGAAACTCGCTATTTCGGAAGAAAAGTGAAGGCCGTCATCTCCTCCATGGCGTTGGCGGACCGGACAGCCTGATCCCCAGGGTTAGCACAACAACTGTATCACATCAAGAATTGTCTGCAAGCTCTGTCTGACGCTGTTTGCTTTACAGAGGCCTTGTCACTCTCAGTCAGTTGCTTCGACTTAAACCACAGACGTCAGCGGCTGCAATGAGACAAAACTCGTGTAATGAATAGTAGCGCATAGTGTTTTCCGACGATTCATGGTTCAACCTAGTGGCCACGCATTCTTGTACGGCGACACCGTCGTGAACGGACGCTGGAGGCATGTATTTGGTAGCTTCGTACAGGCCCGATTCTAGGTTTTCTGGTGTGCGGTGCCTGTTGGGTTCCATTCAGGTTCCTGCCTTGTATGCAGTGCAGGAACCATGACAAGCCAGCGGTACATCACGGAAATTGTAGAGGCTGAAGTGCTGCCGTATCTGCAGACAGTTTCTGGTGCCATCTTTCAACAGGGCAATGCTCAATCGCATGTGGCGCGAAATATATCTTACAGCTTCTGGATGTCCGACGTATGCCGCGTCTTCCTTGGCCAGCGAATTATCCTAATTTTCAGTCCATTGAACAAGTGTGTGATATGATCGCTCGACGCCTGGCCCGTCAGGCACCGCCGCCAAATACCCAAGATGAACCTTGGGTACGAATCGACACAGCATAGAATGACTTTGAGCAGTACGACTTCGAGAACCTCTTCCAGTCGATGAGACATCGTGTACGAGCCGTTATCGCTGCTCCTGGTTGGTACACAAGGAACTGAGTATTGTGTTTCCACATCACATAAAGGTCTGCACTTCTGATCACTTACGTTTTGTAATATAAGTAATGTACCCTATCAGGCTATCCCGTATGGTACGAGCCAACAAAAAGGATACTGTGACGCAAATCGCTGGGTTAATTTGAATGCTGGTGATGGGAGTAATGTGTCACAACTTACACTATATCGAACCCTGCTGAAAATGGGGATGCATAACAGCAGGCTACTCCTAGTGCCCAAGCTAACATCGGTTCACCGTCGAAAGTGTCTACAACGGGCACGAGAGTATCAAACCGGGCATTTAATGATTGAAAGAAGGTCGTCTGCTACGATGAACCTCATTTCCTGTTGCACCATGTGGACGGCAGGGTACGTGTGTGTTGTTTACTTGGGGAAGTGTTGGAACCACGATGCACCGTGAGATGAAAACAAGCCTGTAGAGGAAGTGTAATGCTTTGGGCAATGTTCTGCTCGGAAACCATGTCTACCACCTACCACGTTACTTATACCACCTACCTAAACATCATTGCAGACCAGGTACATCCTTTCATGGCAACGGTATTCCCCTCTAATAATGCCTTCTTTCAGAAGGATAATGCTCCATGCCACCCTGCCCGGATTGATCGAGAACGGTTCGCGGAACATGAGGAAGACTTCCAGGTATTCCAAATTCCCCAGACATCAATCCAATCGAACATCTGTGGTTTGTGTTGGAATAGCAAATCCGATCTTCCCAGATTGTTCTAGGACGGTTCGCGGAACACGAGGAAGACTTCCAGGTGTTCCAAATTTCCCGGACATCAATCCAATCGAGCATCTGTGGTTTGTGTTGGAATAGCAAATCCGATCTTCCCAGATTGTTCGAGGACGGTTCGCGGAACAAGAGGAAGACTTCCAGGTATTCCAAATTCCCAAGACATCAATACAATCGAGCATCTGGTGTGTGTTGGAACCGCAGATCTGATCTGCGGCAGCTCATCCACGTAACTTACAACTGTTAAAGAATATGCTCGTAAAGTGTTGGTACCACATAGCACAGGATACCTTTAAAAAATGTGTACCCTCCACGCCTCGCCGGATAAGAGCTTTTTTAGCGACAGGTGGAAGACAAACGTCATATTAGGCAGGTGGTCATAATGCTTTGGCTCTTCGGTGTATATTCTCAATCTTATGCAACATGTTTCTAAATCTGAAAATCAAATATGGTCTGAAAAGTACAACGTAACCCTTTTTCGTGAGCAAGATTGGTGTTACGCTATGTCTATGACTAAGGAATGTTGAACTAAATAAGAATAGGTTGCAATAGTTTACGGCCAGACGAAACATAAACAGAAGTCAACTTACGATAACTTTTTATTGGTCCAGCACTAATTCAGTAGATCCAACGTATAACACAGCAGGTAAACTTCACATTATTCTTAGCGATCGAACGTCTACACACACACACACACACACATACCCATGAGCAACTGTCGTATCGTCCTTTTTATCTATCGTTCTTATCACATTCATACGTCACTTTCTCTCTGACCTCAAGGTGATGCCAACAGTATTCTCGTTTGAGGGAAAAGACATAACGTTAAGTTTGGAAAGTATAAAAGAGAACAAACTCAAATTTATATAGGAAAAGGAACTAAAAATGAAAGTTTTATTAGAATAAAAAAGTTTTGAATAAAACAAGATGCGCCACACTTTTGTCCGAATGAAATCACTCAGAACTGAAACGCGTGTACGTGATTATTATTATTTTTTTTTTCATTTTCAATGGTTAATTCTTTAATGATACACTGACATGACTCATCTCGAAAACAAACGAAAAAAAAAATTGCGATCGATTTAGCAAAAATCCTCTTAGCTACTTTAGCGACATCAAAAACTGATAGCCATACACAATTTAAAACCCGTGATCTAACGCAACATAGAGACATCAAGTTGAAAACACATGGAATAATTAATACGGACATAAATGAAGCTGTTCTTCCATGTAACGTAACAGCAGAAATTTGAAAATGTTATCGTTTTGAAATTTGAAAATTTTATTTTGATTTATGTACGCATTCATTATTTCATGTATTTTCCACTAGATATTTATTCATTTGCTAGTGATATTACTTAGCTCTACTATGGGACACGTTTGTTTCAACTAGTGCAGTGAAAGTCTGATGTCTCAGATAAGCCTCAGTTCTTTGGATTTCGAGTGGGTGGTGTAATGGTTAGCATACTCGGGAGCAAATCGGGAGATGCGGGTTCGATTCTCGTTCCAGGTCGATGAAATTTTAAATTTCTGCGGTTACGTTACATGGAAGAACAGCTTGATTTAAGTCCGCAATACAGAGACTTTCGAAAAGTATGAAAACATTGTAGTGTTATTTGTGATAAATTAAGAGACAATACTATTCTTGATTTAATATGAAAGCCTTTACAACGTTTTCATACTGGAAGAATCACCACAGACAATATATAAGCAAGTCCAGTTGCTTCATTCGGTCAAATAAGGACAGAGGTAGTTCACAAATTTAAGTATGTAGCTGTACCCCTGTATATACGTTTCATTTCATGACGCACAACAAATATGGCGTCATTAATCATAAGGCTTTACGACGTGTTTTTGTTGAGGAATAGACATGAACGGAATGACCCGGCAACCCAGAAACTTTCGCAATATTTACTTTACTCACACTAAGCTACAAAACCAGGTTTCATTAAACCAAAGTTTAAAAACAAAAGAGTTCTAAAGATTATTATGCAATAACTGAAGTATAAATGAAAATTACGCCATTTGAAAACTGGATGACTTTTCGAATTCAAGTAACAATCAAATACGTCGACCGCTGCATTTTGAGAAGAATAAAATATCTTTGGAAGAATAAAATATCCAGGAAAAACGGAAACACACAATTTGAAGACAAAAATGTGTATTAAAGATAAGGGTCGAGCATACCAATAAGCTAAGTATGATGCAGATTAGGAGCCCAAAAATGCATTTCAAGATTAAACTGCTTTACGTATAAAGATAGTTTTGCTTCGAAGAACATTTCGCAGGTTAGAAAGATTTCCATTTCCGATAATTAAATGGACAGATGACATGCTGAATGAAACAAGCGACTTCAATACCGTTTTTTTTTTTTTTGTTTTTTTTCTCCTTGGGAACCAGCCATTGTTTGAGACCTCTAAGAAAACGAAAAGTGACAGACGTCAGTGCGCCTTCCGCTACGCGACACCACTGCGTCAAGAGTGGACTACCCATTTAAGCTTAGATACGAAAATGTTGTTAATATTTTTTATCGTTTTCAGTGTATCTGGATGCCTCTGAAGATAAATTAAATTGTAAGATTTCAGAGCATGGTGGAACAATTATAGCCCCCCTCCCCTTCCCCACCACGGCTTTTAAATCCTTCATATCCTTCTAATCAAATCGCAACCAAACATAAAATTCAGTTGGCATTCCCTAATGCAGAAATAATATAGCGACAACTTTTGAGTTTTATGTTTACAAACTACTCAAAAGAAAAAAGCGTTTTCGCAAAGAAAACCGTGAATAATGAGCTGTGGACAGCATTATCGCAAAGGTAAACAGTGAGCAATATCGAAAATGGCAAAATTTGTTACTTACCTTTCGAAGATATCACAAATGACTTTACTAATCTATTATGGAAACTTATTATGTTACTTTATTATTACCGTCATCAAGAAAGAAAGCTGTCAACCGTCACTCCATTTTCATGTTCGATTTTCACCCGTGAATTCCAATTTCATCTTTAGTTTCTAATTTCAGGGGCTCATGAACTTGACATAGCTGAGAACTTTAGATTGTCCAAGCTCGGCTCGGATTAGAATACAAAACATTACAATAAAAAACTAAGCTCCAGAAAGCTAAACAGTCACTGCTTAGGGTAATAGAAGGAAGAGCAAGGAAGACATTTTAAAGCTACGTTATCCTGGTTCGGTAACTATTCTAAGATCTTATCAGCTTGAAGTACAGGAATATTCCAAAAGATTTCTGTATTCTGAAATCTCATCTTTCAAATGGCTTTGCGGGAAATGGAAATACATTCATGGGAGGATTGCTGATAGAAAAAAAAATGCATTCAAAGATGAGGAAAGTCTCCGACGAAGAATGCCAGCATGACGATAGAGTTTATATTTAAAAAAGCTACAAAACCGATCAAATTTTGGAATCTACGAACTGGAAAGAGAAAAAATCTCGACAAACAAAGAAATAATTACAGTATTTTTGATACAGTACACTACTCAGCAATGCCATTACCTCTGTCTTACGGGCGAATCGCAGATCGGTTGGAAGAAAAGTTCTGGAAATTACATAACCAATGAGCAGCTACTTCAGTCAGCTTCAATTTATGACGACTTCTATTTTCAGTTTTAGGGGTTTAACGACTCGAATCTTGTGTGGTGTGTTCCGGGGAGGGAACACACCACAAGATTCATTGGGGTCTAGAACCCTGACCCAGCTCGGCCGAAAGGGCCGCGCCTCTGACCACTCGGCCATAGCTGCGACGATCTCAGTTTATAGCACATGGGGCGTTTAACTACTCTATCATTAACACACAGAGGAATTGATACATCTTCAAGAATCCTCATAGAAGATTATCAGATTGGAACGAATTAGTATAATTAACTAATTCAATGCCACTTTTATCTTTCTAGTTTTGAGGAACATATGCATTTCAGTTCAAAACTATTCACTTCGGAACGAGAACGGCAGCTGAAACGCCTCCACCTGGAAAACGGCGGATGGAACGGTTTCACAAAAAAAAAAAAAAAAGGCAGTATACGCTTTAATGTAAGTGATCCACATTAACTGATGCGTGCGTAATCGGGTTACTTGGACTCAACGAAGTGACACGTGCATGGCATACCGCCAAAAAGTGGTTCCTCTTCCACAACAGCTGCCGGGAAAATGCTCACGCTATGGATGAAAGACCTGTTGCTCTACGAAGAACTTCACAATGAGTTTTCAGCCTCACGCGCGGATGTCATCATTGAGACAGCAGCACCGAAAGGAACATCTCACTTTCTTCTTTATGGGAGGCGAAATCAGATCCATCGCCCATATTTCTTATTTAACACGTAACACTACTCTATGAACGTTTCAGAATATGCAAATGAAAGTTCAACTAAGTGTTTAATGATCTTCACTGACTGGTAGCGGCATTACAACTGCTATAACAACATTCCAAGCATGACGTATCACTGTGTGCCTGCCTACACCCGAGGAACAACGAATAGTAAATTTCTACTTAAATAAAAATTACATGTAAAGAAATATAAATTTGCGACTCATCCAAACCAGCGCTTAAAACTCTGAAATAACTTATTTCATTGCAGGTGTTTATTCTCTGCTGTACGCTTTATTTTAAGATAAAATTAAATATTTTCATTTTTATATATTTCTTTTGCTATGGATATTACGGAACTACAAAATTCGTACAACATTAAGCTATAGCTCTGATGGAGAAACGGAGAAGAGAAACATTGTATCTAGAGTGCCGTAATACCAAGAGCAGTGTTTCCAGCTGTCAAAAGTGCTAAATCACACCAAAGGTTTAACTGCTATTTTTATATTCTGAAACGTTTGTAAGAATCTAAAGAGTACAAAAGAAAAGTTAGCAAATACATTTGATTTCTTTTTGCATGCTCGGGGAGATGTGCGGCAGGATACTTCGTCTAATACTTTCATTCAGGAAGGATTTCTTTCTTACTCGACGTTTATACGAAAATCGGGTTGTGTGTGAGTGTGTGAGAATATCAAACCACATAATCACAGCCGGAACACCAGACACCCTCGTCAGGTCATTGTAGAATGCCACACTGGTTGTTCAAAAAAAAAAAAAGGAGGGGGGGATAGTACCCTGGTACTCTTTGTAGATAATTTATACTACGCATCTTTCGCATTCCAAGATCTTTGTGGGTGGGAAATAAAACCAGTGATTTCAGACAATACATTTATTTACGTATAACTCACGGCATTTGTTCGCGTAACTCACGGCCACACCGAGTCACACTTCGGTACATAAACTAAGTGTTAAGTGGAATTAAATCATAACAACAAAGAATAAGGTTTACTAATTCCTGACATTGAACGGTACTTAGGTAAGTGGAATAATGAATGTTATTGTCATAAAACTAATGAAAGAAGATACACTACATTGACAAAAGTCACCGGACACCTAGAAGAGAAACACAACGTAGCATTTATTGATAGACATTAGAACGGTGTCGGTCCATTGATTTGTCTTATGATCAGTTTGTCAATTGCTTTGTACTGTACATTCTTGTAACTATGATGTGTTACACCTTACTGTCTTATTGTATTGTTGTTTTTTTTTTCAAGAGAAATGTTGTCTCCTGAAGCTCTCAATTTTCTTGAACAGGTTTGTTAATCGCACAGCAATGCACTTATGAGCAATAAGTTTTTTTGTTAAAAATCCTTCCTCAATGCCCAGACATGCTTGTCGCTGTTCATTTATCACGAGCTGTAATTTTGCTCCATTTTTCAACTTGTGCACTATGCTGTATATTTTTATATAGGTTTTAGTAGTTTAACGATCTTTGATCGTATTTTATTTGTATTTAGACGTCCTTATTAGTTCGTCTCCTGATTTCTACCTTGAATAAAGATATTTTGAAACCACCTTTGGCCTTAATTGCATGCACTGACCCTTCGAGACAGCCTTTCGACAAGGTTTTGGAACACAGCGATAGTTATTCAGTACATAATGCTGCCGCTAACTGTTGATTAGTAGTAGGCCTTTGTTCCAAACTTCTTATGCGGCGCTCTAATTCATCCCATAGGTGCTCTATGGGATCACGATCAGGGCTCTGTGCTGGCCAGTCCGCACACGATACGGAATTATCGTCAAACCACGCCGGAACAGTCCTTTCTTTGTGGATCGGTGCATTATCCTGCTGGTACCAACAAGGCTCGGTTCTATAGTATTGCCACAGAGTTGGTAGGGCATGAATGTCCAGAAAATCGAAGTAGACGTGCTGGTTAACAGGTTTGTCCACGATAACCAATGGGCCGGGACCATACCACGAAAAACACCTCCACACGAGTACACTGCCAGCTCCAAACTTGACCGTAGGAACAGTACACTGTGGTAAATAGCGTTGCCCCGGCTGCCGCCATGCACACACACGGCCATCAGACGGATGGATCGTGTATCTGAATTAATCAGTCCATAGGACCCGTTTCCATTGATCTATGGTCCACGATAAATGTTCTTTACAGCATGCTAAAAGACGAGGAGCATTCCGAGTGGAGATGAAATGCTTATGAGCAGCCGCACGACCACGGTAACTCATGGAATGAAGTGCTCTGCGAATGGTATGTGTACATACAGAGGTTCCAGCATTTTTACTCACCTATACACTGAGGTCTTGTGCAGTACTCCGTCGATTAGCTGTAACGACTCTTCTGATGCTTCGACTTCCTCTATCACTGACTTTCTTCGGTCTGCCGGCACGTTTTCTTGCTTCAGGCACGCCATGTGTCTTCCACTTATTCAGTACATTCAAAACAGTTGACTTGGGTATGTTTAAACGCCTCCCGTTTCTCTTATGGACAACCCACTAATATAAACACCCAACTATCTTTCCTTTCTCAAAGTCAGTTCTCTCCCGCCGCGACGTTTTCACTCAACCTCACAGTGCGATATGATAGTGGTCAGCAGCAGGCTTGTTTTTATACCGTTTGCAGCTGTACCGCGCATCTTAACAACGCAGCGGATACGTGCATTTGCTTTTGAAGGGGTGTCCGGTGACTTTTGTCAATATAGTGTATGTGAGTCATAAAAGTAAACATTTCCTAAACTATGGCGGCGGCAATTGTAAGTATTTCTATTGTTCAGTTTTTCAAAAACAATATTTATTTTTATTATATATTATTCAGATTTAGGCGAAAGTAAGAAACGACCCGTGTTAGTGAGGGGGATTGATAACCTTTGGTCCAGACCAGAGGTGGGAACCTTTTCACGTTGGAAGGCAGCATTAAGTTAGTTGTAATCTAACAAGGCCGCAATTAAAAAAAAAACTTCAATTAGATATACTTCGAAATGTACATTATTTTATAAAAATCTTACTATGTAGTAACGTACTGCAAAAAATAAAAAAAAATGTTAATTCTAAAGTTAACTTACATTTTAATGAGTTGTTGTGACTGCTTTCTGTTGGAAAGTATTTGAATATTTAGTTCCAACGCGGACCGCCATGTTGCAACTAAATATTCAAATGCTTTCCAACAGAAAGCAGTCACAACAAGTTATTAAAATGTAAGTTAACTTTAGAATTAACATTTTTAGTTTAGCTAATCCTTTAGATGGGTCTCCGTCATTTGTGACCTTAAGGGCGTCTTAATTTGGGTTAGGTACGAAAATGTACATTTGCAGATTCGCAGCAATAAGTGGTTGAAAAGCAAGAAAGCATTTTCGTGCATGTTGCCGAAGGCGTGGATACTTTTTTTTTTTTTTTTTTTTTTTTTAGCATTTTTCCATATTTCAACTGGACCTTCTTGGCTTCAAATAAAGACTTTAAAATGTAATCTTCTGAGAACTCAATCAATTCCATCTGTAGTTCTTTAGGAGCCATAGAACGAAATTGTGAGCGTAGCAGGTGTCAAAATAGCCTTTTTGACTTATATTTTTATTAATATGTTTTAATTGTAGCCGTCAGCCAGGGAGCATTATTTTGTTGAATCGTCTTTTACTCTTTTTAGCACGTCTTTTGTAAAACAAGTTAGTATAATCATGGAATGCATTGACTATAATACGTTTTCCAAATTACCAGAAATCATTACTCAAATTATCACTCAAGTTATGAGAATAATGGCTGTGGAATAAATCACGGTCCTGTGCCCTAGACTTTGATCCCATTTCGATGATATTCAACAGAACCAGTTCAGTATACCTCCGAAATAACATGATAAAGTTTTGTCGCAATCGAAGCATTTTTACGTTAGTTATGGCGCATAAGAGCAGTGGAATGGATCCCGCTCTTATGTCCTGACCTTTGACCCCATTTCGCCCATTTTCAATAGGGTTTGTCTCCAGGTGATCCCCTACCACATACTAAAATTTCATCGAAATCGAACTTTTTTACGTTAGTTATGACGCATAAGATTAGTGAAATGGATTCCGCTTTTATGTCCTGACCTTTGACCCCATTTCGTTCACTTTCAATAGGGTTCCTTCCCAGGTGGTCCCCTACCACCTACAAAAATTTCATCGAAATCGAACGATTGTTACACGAGTTATCGTGCGGACGGACACAACGCACACAACGCGTGACGTAATGAGGCAGATGCGAATCGCGACCATCTGCTCGAAAGAGTGTGACGTCATAAAACTTTAATAGGATCCACACACAACGCGTGACGTAATGAGATAGATAGCGTGACCGCGCGCCAACGTCTCCATCGCGAGATTGTGACGTCATAAGAGTTCTAAGCATGGGTAACATTAATGGGACGACGCCATGACACTAAAAACGTGGTAATTCGGGTTGGTTATTTAACCCACTAAACGAATTTTCCTAAAGTCGAGATCAAGCTAAATCGATTTCTAGTAACAGAAAACGGTAGGTTAACGACTTTCATCAAAATCCTTAGAGCCGTTTTCAAAATAAAATTTACATGCGATGGAATGAATCCCGATCCTTTGATCCCATTTTCAATAGGGTTCCATCCCCAGGTGGTTCCCTACCACATACTAAAATTTGATCCAAATCGAACCATTTTTACGCACGTTATGACGCATAAGGGCAATGGAACCCCTACCACATACTAAAATTTCATTTAAATCGAACCATATTTACGCAAGTTATGAGGCATGCAAGGTCAGGTGATGCGTAACATCACAGCCTCTCCTTGACAAATGTCAACCCCGCCTTCTCGTGGTGCATCCTGTTCCCACTAAAGGGGCTCTGACGACCGCCAATAGCGGTATAACTATACCATCGGGATTAGAGGAAATTCTATCCCACACTCACCAACCCGCTTGGCCAGCGTGGTGAGTTATGACCAAACCCCTCCAAAATGATTCCACAACTTAAATCTTGGCCCTCAGTCTCCGGCAGCTGGAATGTACCTGGCCAAGGCAGCGGCCAGTGCGACATGAAGGCAGAGGGTGCTAAGAATCCCCGGAGGACCGGACTAGGCTGCCATCTGATGCTGACCTTGGCTACTTACAATGGACGCTCCCTATCTTCTGATTCAAGGCTTCTTGAATTGGAAGAGGAACTACAAAGGATCAAGTGGGACATTGTGGGGCTAAGTGAGGTAAGGAGAAAAGGAGAAGATCTCATCGAACTGAAAAGTGGACATCTCTTCTACTATCGTGGGACAGATACTGGCAGAACTAGTGGTGTTGGATTTATAATAAACAAGAAACTGAAGGATAAAGTTGTAGAAGTTGAAAGTTCCTCTGACAGAGCTGCACGACTTGTTATCAAACTCTCGAAAAGATACCAGGCTCAGATTATTCAAACTTATGCACCCACCACAAGTCATCCTGAAGAAGAAATTGAAGAATTTTATGAGGAAATTTGTCATCTAAATAATAAAGGTAAGCAGCACTTGAAAATAATTATGGGAGATTTCAATGCAAAAATAGGGCAACGGCAACAGAATGAAACTTCAGTAGGTAAATTCGGTCACGGCAACAGAAACCAGCGTGGAAATACTCTCGTTGAGTTTGCAGAGGCAGAGAAGGGTTTTTCATCTTGAACTCCTTCTTCAAGAAAAAGCCACACAGGAAATGGACATGGAGACATCCAAATGGGACGACAAGTGAAATTGATTTTATTATGTGTAACAAAAAATTCGTCATAGAAGACTGCAGTGTGCTAAACAAGTTCAACACAGGCAGTGACCATAGATTGGTGAGATGTAAGATGCACCTCAACACTAAACTTGAACGTAACAAGCTCATAAGACAAACAAAATCTATTGACATAACCAACCTTAAAAAACACCATAATACCTTCAAGTTAGAACTGAAGAACAGGTTCTCTGCTTTAGAAGGCCTAACATCGGAAGAAGTGGATATTTCTGAAGTTAACAGAAAAGTAACCAAAGCTCTTATGGAAACAGCAACAAAATTAGCTGGGTCTAAGAACAAGTTGCATGTGAACAAATTATCAGGAAAAACCAAAATGTTGATGCAAAAAAGAAGAGAGATGAGGACAACTAAAGAAGATGTGACTTCCAAAGTGGAATATATAGAGCTATGCAAGACAGTACGAAAAAGTATCACTGAAGACGTAAGAAAATTCAACTGTGAACTAGTGAGGAAAGCAATTGAAAACAACCAAAGCCTAAAGATAGCAAAGGGACATCTCAGTAAGGGAAGAAAACAGATTATGGCACTGAGAAAAGAAGATGGTTCTGTAACAAGAAATAGAGGCGAAATTTTGACAAGAGTGAAAGATTTCTACTCCAAATTATATGAAAGGGATGATATATGCACTCCAGACATCATGAAAGATACCAGTACCAGAGTTCCTCCAGTCCTTCCAGCAGAAGTTGCACATGCAATCAAGAGCATGAAGCGAGGAAAAGCTCCAGGAGAAGATGGAATTACTGTAGACATCATACAAGAAGCAAGTGGAGAAATCGAAACAGTACTCGCCCAAATTTTCACTCGATGCCTTAATGAAGAAAAGATTCCTGAGGATTGGAACACCGCTACAATGATCCTGCTACATAAGAAAGGTGACATTGAGGATCTCGGAAACTACAGACCTATCAGCCTCCTATCAGTAGTTTATAAAATCTTCACTAAAGTTCTTTCACACCGCTTGAAGGTAACACTGGACATGGCTCAACCGAGAGAACAAGCTGGATTCAGGAGTGGCTACAGCACAATAGATCATATCCACGTGCTGAGAGAACTAATTGAAAGAGCGAGGGAATATGACCTTCCATTGTGCATGGCTTTTATCGATTATGAAAAAGCCTTTGATTCGGTGAAACCATCAGCAGTTACAATGGCTCTGAAAACCTGCGGTATTGAAGATGCATACATTAATATTATTAATAACATCTATGAAAATGCAAGTGCAAAGATTAGGCTGTTTGAAAATACAACACACGTAAAAATTGGAAAGGGAGTGAGACAAGGTGACACCATATCTCCGAAGCTCTTTAATGCCACATTGGAGGGTGTTTTTCAGTCGCTGAGCTGGGAAAACACGGGGATAAAGATTAATGGAGATTATCTAACCCACCTTCGTTTTGTTGATGACGTAGTCATTTTTGCAACTACCCCATCAGAGCTGCAGAGTATGATCCAGGAACTTGCTGACAAGAGTAAAGAAGTGGGATTAAAAATGAACTTTCAGAAGACAAAAATGATGTTCAATGCTTTTACAAGAAATGAAGATTTATCGATTGATGGAGAAAAGCTGGAGATAACAGACACGTATGTTTATCTTGGACAGCAGATATCAAGTGAGGGTCACATTGATGAAGAAATTAATCGGCGTACAAAACTTGCCTGGAGAGCTTTTTGGAAGAAACAGCATAATTTTCAAGAGCAATATGCCATTATGTCTTAAAAGAAAAGTGTTTGATCAATGCATCCTTCCAGTGCTTACGTATGGTGCAGAGACGTGGACCTTAACTAAAAGAGACATACAAAGGCTGCAGACAACTCAAAGTAGCATGGAGAGGTGCATACTTGGTGTAACCAGGAGAGATAAGAAGAGGAACTCGTGGATCCGAAAAATGACAAGAGTGGAAGACATCATGATCAGAGTTAAATCCCTGAAATGGCAATGGGCTGGACATACTGCCAGAAGGACAGATCATCGATGGACAGCCGAAATTTTAGATTGGATTCCAAGGGACAGGAAAAGACCCAGAAGAAGACCACATGGGAGATGGGTGGATGAAATTCGAAAGTATGCAGGGGGTGACATGGAGGAGACTGGCACAAGACAGATCGTTGTGGAGGAAACTTGGGGAGACCTTCGTCCAGCAGTGGATTGATAATGGTTGACAATGATGATGATGATGATGAGGCATAAGGGCAATGGAATGGATCCCGCTCCTATGTCGTGACCTTTAACCCCATTTGTCCCATTTTCAACAGGGTTCGTCTCCAGGTGGTCCCCTACCACATACTAAAATTTCATCGAAATCGAACCATTTATAGGTGAGTTATCGTGCCGACAGACGAACGGACGGACGGGAAGACGGGCGGAAAAAGCTGGAGCTTCTTCAACCTACGGGTTGGCTGGAGCATATGCGTTTCTTCAACCTACGGTTGGAAAGCGTAAAAAAAGATCGTGCTTATGTTACCGGTTTGTCCGTCCGTCCGTCCGTCTGTCTGTCTGTACCCACGATAACTCTGCAACTATTAGTCCGATTTGAAAAATTCTTTTTGCATTGGGAAGCTTGAAATATACGAATGATGATCCTTCATTTCATTTTTTTTTTACGATGTACAATTTAGCCGCTAGAGGGCGTAAACGCAGATGATGTCGAATTCAAAAATAGAGTTTATTCCACATATTTGCTTCTAAACATCCGATTGAAATAATTATTTTATCTTTCGATTTCATTTATGTCGAAGAGTATTTTAGATATAGTTACTTTTTCAAATTACGGATAGATTTTACGCTAGGGGCGTAAAAGTAAATCACATTTTTTCCAATAACTTTTCTTCTAAAACTCCGATTTGAAAATTGTTTTCTTCAGCGGATACACCTCCTGATGGAAAATCGTTTGCATATAATTTCAAATTTTTGGTAAAGAATACTTTGGTCACCAGGGGGCGTAAGTGTTAATTTTTGCTTCTGATGTATTTGCCATAATATCTGAGCTCCTAAAATCTAGATTGAAAAAATTCCTTCGTAGACTGATGCCACTCACATCGATAAACCTTTTCGGAATACTTTCTTCTTAAAATATTCCACAGTTTCTCCGCCAGGGGCGTAGATGTAAATCTTATATCTCTACTTCTAGCAGTCCGATTTGAAAATTTTTTTCCTTCTTTGTTCGTTAATAATGTTTCCAGCGTGACATGTTTTTCATATAATTTCAAAATTTTCAAGTAATTCATAGAATTTCCGCTAGGAGGCGTAGAGGTATATTGCTTTTCCCCCTATATCTCTGCTTCTAAATCTCAGATTTGAAAAATTCTTCCTGCACCGGATACAACTCCTGATGGGAAATCGTTTGCACATCATTTCTAATTTTTGTAAAAAAAAAAAAAAAAAATGGTTTGGCCACCCGGGGGCGTAAATCTTAATTTCCGTTTCTGATGTATTTGCACCAAAATGTGAGCTAAATTCTCGATTGAAAAAAAAGTCGTTTGTAGATCGATACTAGTAAATTCTCGATTGAAAAAAAGTCGTTTGTAGATCGATACTAGTCATGTCGACAAACCCTCTAGAAACATTTTCTTCTTAAAATAATGCATGGTTTCTACGCCCCCTGGCGTAGATGTATATCTTATTTTTGCCAATATCTCTACTTCTAGGAGTCAGATTTGAAAAATTCCTTCTTTTTTTGGATGGTGTTTCCTATAAATTCAAAATTTTCTAGTAAATCATAGACTTTCCGCTAGGGGACACAAAGGTAAATTGTGTTTTCTGCTTCTAAAACTCCGATTTGAAAAATCCTTCCTGTATCGCATACAACACCTAATGGAAAATATTTTTCATATAATTTCTAATGTTTGGTAAAGAATGGTTTGGCCACCAGGAGGCATAAGTGTTAATTTCTGCTTCTGATGTATTTGTAGCAAAATCTGAGCTCCTGAAAACTCGACTAAATATTTTTCTTTTTTTTTTTTTTGGGGACCGATACCGCTTATATTGAAACACCTTTTGGGAATACTTTCTTCCTAAAATAATTAATGGTTTTCTCACCAGGGGACGTAAAGTCACGTATTATTTTTGTCGATATCTCTGTTTCTAAGCGTCCGATTTGAAAAATTCTTGCTGTGTTGGAGAGCGTTTCCGGTGCGAAATGTTTCTCATACAAATTCATGTTTTTCTTAACGCACAAGTCTGCAACCAAAGGGCGTAAGCTCAAGATTCCGTTAACAGCAATATCTGAGCGATTAAAGACCCGATTGAAAAACTTCTTTCTTCCGTCAGATACTATTGTTTTCCATACCGGTTCCATTGACTTTGAATAGCTTTGATAAATTTAATTTGCGTCACAACGGATTCAAAAGGCGTGCTTTTTACACCCGAAAATTCGGTGTCATCTTTGTTTATTTTAAATACGGTCATTTTAAGATTAAAATAAAAAACGAATAAAAACATATTAATAAAAATAAAAGGATTTGTTCTGCAAAATTTACATTCACTCAAAAGGCCGCACTTAATGGCCTAGGAGGCCGCAGGTTCCCCTCTGGTATAGAATAATTTACAGGTTACACCCCATCGTGCTACACATCATTTTAATATCAACCCCATCATGTTAAACAATTTTAAAGCTCTCGTCAACAGCGGGTAACCCCGAAGGGAAAGTCAAGAGGAAGTCAAATTTTGTTATGACGCACCATTTTAGAGACATTTGAAAAACCAACCCCGTCATATACATCATTTTAAAGCTCTCGTCAATAGCGGGTAACACCCCACCCCAGAAGAGTCTAGAGGAAATCAAATTTTGTTATGATGCACCATTTTAGAGACATTTGAAAAATCAACCCCGTCATATACATCCTTTTAAAGCTCTCGTCAATAGCGGGTAACACCCCACCCCAGAAGAGTCGAGAGGAAGTCAAATTTTGTTATTACGCACCATTTTAGAGACATTTGAAAAATCAACCCCGTCATATACATCATTTTAAAGCTCTCGTGAATAGCGGGTAACACCCCACCCCAGAAGAGTTGAGGGGAAGTCAAATTTTGTTATGACGCACCATTTTAGAGACATTTGAAAAATCAACCCCATCATGTACATCATTTTAAAGCCCTCGTCAATAGCGGGTAACACTCCACCCTAGAAGAGTTGAGAGGAAGTCAAATTTTGTAACGACGCACCATTTTAGAGACATTTGAAAAATCAACCCCATCATGTACATCATTTTAAAGCTCTCGTCAATAGCGGGTAACACCCCACCCCAGAAGAGTCGAGAGGAAGTCAAATTTTGTTATTACGCACCATTTTCGAGACATTTGAAAAATCAACCCCGTCATATACATCATTTTAAAGCTCTCGTGAATAGCGGGTAATACCCCACCCCAGAAGAGTTGAGAGAAAGTCAAATTTTGTTATGACGCACCATTTTAGAGACATTTGAAAAATCAACCCCATCATGTACATCATTTTAAAGCTCTCGTCAATAGCGGGTAACACCCAACCCTAGAAGAGTTGAGAGGAAGTCAAATTTTGTAACGACGCACCATTTCAGAGACATTTGAAAAATCAATCCCATCATGTACATCATTTTAAAGCTCTCGTCAATAGCGTGTAACACCCCACCCCAGAAGAGTCGAGAGGAAGTCAAATTTCGCTGCGACGCACCACTTTAGAGACATTTGAAAAATCAACCCCATCATATACATCATTTTAAAGCTCTCGTCCATAGCGAGTACCCACCGCAGATTCGAGGGGAAGTCAAATTTCGCTATAAGACGCATAATTTATTACTGTCGGGAAAGATGCATAGCGTCAAAATACATTTTCGTAATGTAATTATGTAATTACGCAGATTGCAATGAGATGTCTCGTTTATGTAAAACGTGATGAAATAATGTTCAGCGATAGTTAATGAAATATATTGTTGAACAATGAAATAAACAATTGTTGCGTTACTTCATGAGACAGTATGACTTCATTCCGAATAAACCATCAGTTAGTAAATTTAGTACATTTAATACCCTAAAATTTCACATTTTTCAACACGGCAGTCCTTTGGCACTGAAGATGAAGAAACGTCAATGCGTGATTTCAACCACAATGTTGGTATGCTGGCTTAAAATCTGATTATGAGGTATAACGTTTCCTGTGTTGTTACTTCCATTTTTACGTTTGAAAGACAACAATACTCCATCCAACATGAATTAACAAGTACAAGACAGAATTTGGTCAGGTAGCAGCATGTCTTGGGTTGGAGAGAAAGCAATGTCCGATGACGAGATACCCGAAATCGAAGCCCCGGCGCATACTGGCCACTGAAATTGCGCAGCACCTTGGTGGTTTAAGTCAGTCGCAGTTAGCGGCCAGAAGGCGAAAAGTGTAAGCGTCAGCCAACATGGAAGTGGACGATGATCACATCCGCCATTGCATGCTGTATGAGTTTCGTCGCGATAGCACCCTGGCAAGTACTGTAAGAAACATTACCAGTGTGTATTCCAATGCCATATCACATCGTCAGTGCTGTCGTTGGTTACAACGGTTTCGAGAGGGAAACTTTGACCTGTCGGACCGTTCCGAAGCCGGAAGACCGGGAATGGTGGATATGAACATGCTGAAGGCCTTAGTGGAGGCCGACCCTTCTGTGACGACGGGAGTTGACCAAACAGCTGGGGTCTACCAACACGAGCGAGCTCCTCTCTTGTGTACCTTCTCAAGTTGACGCATTGCATTATCAAGCATCTGCGTCAACTTGAGAAGATGCACAAGAGAAGAGTTTCAGCACCCCATCAACTCACAGTTGAGCAGAAAGCAAATCGCATAAGTGCATGAGTTTTCCCTGCTTGCACGTGACCAAGCTGAACCGTACTTGGACCACATTATGACAGGTGACGAGAAATGGGTTCTGTGTGACAATGTCAGCACCCACAAATAGTGGTTGGACCCAAAACAGAAGCCCGTGCCAACCCTGAAAACCGGCTTACACCCACGTAAGGTCCAGCCCTCTGTTTGGTGGGATATGTGGGGTGCTGAGTTGTTTTTTTTTTTTTTTTGAGGTGCTGCTATACAACACTATTATCACCGCCGATGTCTACTGCCGTCAGCTGGATGATCTGCGCGCATCGCTGACGTCGAAACGACCAGCACTGCTGAACCCCAAGGGCGTCCTCCTACAGCAGGATGGACCGAGACCTCACACACCACGGGTGACCTGTCACAAGATTAGGGGCCTAGGCTGGAGTTTTTGTTGCATCCAGCGTATTTCCAGGACATTGTTCCAAGCTACTACCACCTTTTCCGGTCGTTGCAGCATTACCTGGACGAACAGAGGTTCACCAACCGGGACGATGTCGAACACGCATTTATTCTTTTCTTTGCGTCCAAGTCGCCACAATTCTATGCGGACGGTATTCAACAGCTGCCAAGACGATCTGAACATGTCGTGGAAAACGATGGCGACTACATTGCGGACTGATTTGTACTTGTATAAACGATGATTATAGTACTTTTCTGGTCCCCTGCATTTGCATATATTACTTTCTTTCCAACACAATATTAATAAGCACAAGAGAACTTTTATTTGGCCAGATAAGAAGTAATATCAAGACTCCTATGAAAATCAAAGTAATGTAGGAGTCACCCTTTCGTAATTTTGTAAGACTTCAGAATTCCACGAAATGGTCAGAACTAAAGCAGCTGCAAACTATGAATCACTATTACAATTCAGAAATTATCCACAATGAAATATCTCATTACTACGAGAAAACTGGCTCGATCAAAATATTAGTACCTCGCAGCAATGTTTCATAGTATGTGATTGAACAAAGAAACAGAAACATCCTTGTTTCTGCCTCTACTCCTTCGTATCTCACATACACGACGTATTTTATCGTTTTTGCTGCCTGGACTTGTGCCATTTTAGCTCTGCCGGACAACACTAATCCACTAGTAAGGTTTCTTCTTTTTTTTTTTTTTTTTCTTATTCTTTTGTTTCTACGATGTTCTTTATCGTTAGAAATCATGTTAATCAGAAGAAAAACTGTTCATAACAAAGGTAGAGTAGGAACAACATGCATTAGAAACCGAAACCCTACCAATGAGGTGCTCAGTGCTCATAAAACGAGGACATGTCTCAATGAAATCATTTACCACCTCACCCTCCTCACTTCACAAGGGGAGCTTTTCGCGATTCCATTGAATTTAATTGCTTACTGCTTTTTCCATTGCCGTGCAGGAGTCAGCCAGACCGAAATTCCACAAATGTGCTATTCACAACTTACTTCCCTTTCTCAAACATGGAGCGTTTTCCCCCCGCAGGGGCCAGATGTTCCATCCGGATAATTTCTGGGGCACCTTCTTTTCGTCTCTCTCACTCTCCTTACTGATCCTTTTAGCACGGTTTTTTTTTTTTCTGTTTTTTCTTTTCTTTTTTTCTTTCTTTTTTTTTTGTTTTTTTGTTTGAAAAAACAAAACTAACTGAATTTCAGATTTTTTTGAAAAAAAAAAAAAAAAAAGCGCAAAAACAAAAAAAAAAAAAAAAAGACGGAAGTGCTTATGTTATCACTATATCTGTCCTGTGAACGCCGTACCTTTGCGCGTATTAGTAGATTTCTTTTTTTCTTTTTTCATTGGAAAGCTTGAACTGTGAGAATGATGATCCTTGATATTTAGATTTTGTATAACTTCGCCGTTACGAGGCGTAGAAGGAAAATGATACCAAATTCAAAATATATTTGATTCCACATCATTTCTTCTAAAACTTCGATTCAAACTATTCTTTCTTTCCTTCCTTCACTGCCTTTTCTAATGAAAACCATTTTCTTCTTCAAATAATGCAAAGTTCTCTTATTAGGGGGCGCAAATTTATGTTGTATTTTTTCCAACATCTCTGCTTCTAAACATTCCGTTTGCAAAATTCTTTTTTTGTGGTACATAGTGAAGAATATTTTTCATATAATTTGCAGTTTTTCGTAATGGGTAGTTTGGTCACAATGAGAGCAAATTGCCCTTTACAAAAAATCAGTTTGCAACAAATTTGCAGCTATATCTACGCTCCAAAAATGCGATTGTAAATATTCCATTCCAGTCAAGGCACTATTCACGAATGAAAAGCATTCTGCGCATATTTCCTGCTCAAAATAATACACAGTTTGTCCGCTAGGGTGCGCAAATGTATCTTACTTTTCTCCAAATCTCTAACAGTCCCGATTTGAAAAAAAAAGAAAATGTGTTTCAGGCAGCGTTCATGGATAAAACCATTTTGCATGTAATTTCCATTTTTTTTTTTTTTTTTTTCGTTACACACAATTTTGCTACTAAATAGTGTAAGTCCGAATTTCTGTTTACAATATATTTGCAGCCGTTTCTGCGTGTTTAAAATTCGCTTGAAAAATATCCCTTTTCGGTGAGATACTTCTCACTACGAAAACATTTTAAGCTTATTTCCCGACCAAAATAATGAACAGTTTATCGACTGGCGGAGCAAATGTATATTCCATTTTTATCGATATCTCTGCTTCTAAAAGTCCAATTTGAAATATTATTTTAACATCGGATATTATTTATTTTTCGGAACACTCTACAATACATTCACACTCTTGGATACAGTTCTGAAGCCAAGTGGAGTTACTATGTATTTCTGTATGCAATTGTATCTCCACTTCTAAGAATCGTTTTGGAGGAATCATACTGTATCTACAGGCCCGCTAGAGGCGAATATGTAAAAACTTTTTTCTTGGTTTCTTTGCTTATGGAAGTCGTATTTAAAATAATTTTCTTGACCGCAAAAAAAAAAAAAAATAATTTGGGTATATATCCTCCTTCATAATTCACAGTTCTGCTGTCAGGGGCGCAGCCTATATTTAAATTTCAAAGATTAACTCCGATTCTACAAGTCCCTTGGAAAAATACTTTGTTGGCAGGACATTCTTCACTAAGGGGAATACTTCTCGCCAATTTTCCTCATGAAATAACATACAGCTTTCCGCTAAGGAAATTAAAGTAATACCACGTTCCTACCACATATTTTCTAATTTTTCGACTTGGCAAATTCCATTTTGCCTCGGATATCTTCTGCCATGAGGAACATTTTGTTTACAATCTGCGACTTTTTCTTTGCCTCAAACATTTCTGCCGCTAATGGGAGTATGTAGTAATTTGTACTTGCTGATGCTTCACCCATTCTAGAAATCCAGGTTTCTAGAATCGGTGAAGCATCAGCAAGTTTTTCATGTTCTTCAACTGCCATAGAAAAATGTATGGCAGTTAAAGAATATATGAAGAACATAGCGCACATTTTAAATATTGCGTAGTTTTTCCATTTGGAGGCATGTGTTCATTCTCTTTTTCGCTGATTTTTTTTGTTTTTCTAAATAATTTTTTATCTGCTTTGAAAAATCCTTTTCGTCTTGGAGAGGATTCAAAAGAGCTGCTCATTACGCCCAAAAATTGGGTGCCACCTTTTTGTAAGAATTTCATTTCGTCTCTACGTGTTCTATATACGCGAAAAAATTATCGCCTTTCAGTAGGCGGGAATTTCGAGTCGGCTGTTGCAATTTTCACGTGAAATATGAAAATATAAATGGGAGAGATCCCCTGCCTGCAATCTCTCCCCACTTATCAATAGGGACAGCTTCTGTTTAAGTACAAAAAAAAAAGGTTTGAGAAATCAGGCCTTCTACCACGAGTAAAATTATTGTACAGCACGATTAGCAGACGCTTACTTTTTCTCGAAAACACATTCGCCTTTCTAAGAAATGCATTTCAGAGTGGTCTGCCATTCTTTTATTTTTAAATTGTCCTTACAACTTTTAGTCCTGCACCACCAAATATTTAAATTTGATAGGTTAAAACATAGTGATTCTAACATGAACTGAAATATCTCATAGTGATTCTAACATGAACTGAAATATCTCATAGTGATTCTAACATGAACTGAAACATCTCATACTGGTGCGAATGCGTGAAGTATTTCTTCCAAGAAACGTTTTAGGGCTGTCGGCAGAGAAACGCAAATGTCACAACACTTCCAGTAGTGCGACGTAGATTAAGGTAGTGTTTTTCAAACTGTTTGGTGAGGCAGTAAGACAGTTTTCTTCCCTAGTGTACCAGATACCAGTGTAGGTCGACACTTCGAAGGGTGTTAAAAAGAATACGAAATGGAAAATGTGTCTCGTTTTCTGAATAGAATTAAAATATTAAATCCCAATTTTTTTTCTAATATGCATTCTACAAGCCTATTAAATGCATTTCTTTTTACGGCAGCTTGCTGCACACCGGCGACTGGTTCATGGAACAGCACCGGTCCGAGGACCACCACTTTCAGGAGCAATGGATTAAGGCGTCACTAAAGATAATTAGATGAAGATGTACCGTTTGAAACATGCTCCGCAAACTGCCATACGAGTTTTTTACGGAACATGTCAAATATATACAAAGCTTTATAATCCATTTCATTCCTCATTCAATGAAAACCACGGGCAACTTTCAAGAAGGGATCTTAACTGCGCATGATCAAGTATCCCTGAAGTGGAGCCTTTTGGCAACGACAGCTAGTGTAAGTAACCGCTGCTTTGTACAAAAGGTCTTTTCTGTTTTCGGGCGTAGTGTTCCGACTCACGGTAGATAATGTGTTTGAAATTTAGCAGCATTTTGTAACAAATTTTTAACTCTTCTTAGTCAGTGAAATAAAATATCCTCGAGTATAGTGAACACAGCAAAGGGCTCAAGTGCTCCTACAAACGGGCCGACTTTAGCCATGAGAATTAACTCCATTACCCTCTATGCGTTAGTGCCCGTGCCGTGAGAATTTTGTCCTGTGGGTTAAGTTTGTGCGCGTTCGTCACACACTTTAGCAACAGCAGTGCAAACACCTGGACATACTACATTATGTTGCAGAGGTTGTTGAACACTGAAAGTTCTGGCAACTTCGCCCATCTGTCAAGATCAGCGACCGCACCAACACGCCGTGTACTCATCTTAGCGTTCCATTAATAGGTTTAGTACTAGTGTGCTCTGATAGGAAATATTCCAATGGAAAACTAGGAAATATTGGATTTTTAGGAGTATACGGTTTCCTGTTAGTCTCGCATCTTCCCGAACACGATGAATTCCTAAAAGGTTTGGAGCCCTTCGACCTGCAACTCGCTGAGTCTTTCGGATGGGGGAAGCACTTGTGACATTGATCTGCGCCGATGAGCAATTCCATTATGACCACCCCCAGTCTAGAGAAATGAGCGCCCCTGCAGAGCGAACGGTGGCGCAGGTGAAGTCCACAGAGCAGTATATATACAACCCGTAGAGCGTTCAGCGTCAGAATGAGAAAAGCTGCCGATTTATTGCAGTTTGGTTAAGGATAAATTGTGATGACACGGCGGCGCTTCGGAACTACGATATTGGAAACAGCGCGGCTTGTGGGTTGTTCACGTGCCGCTGTAGTGAATACGTATCAAAAGTGGTGCACAGATGGCCAAACAACGAACCGTCGTCCAGCCGTATGTCGTCAGCAGCTCACTGATTGCAGAGGGGAGCGGAGACTGTCGTCGCGCATTGTTCACAGCGACCGCAAGGCCACAGTGCGACAAATCACCCGCAATTACAACAGTGATGATCAGGGCAATGTGTCACAGCACACAATTCATCGCAGACTTCTGCGCATGGGCCTGCGTAGCCGGAGACCTAGTCGGATTCCAATGCTCACATCATCGCCAACAATTAATGAAGTGGGCCCAAGATCATCAAGATTGGAAGAAAATGGCCTGGTCTGACGAATCAAGATTCCTGATGCATCATGTAAAGGGCCGAGCGGGGATACGCCGGTTACCAACAGAGAGTATGGCACCTGGATGCACTGGTGTGCGGAAACAGGCTGGCGGCGGCATGCTGTGGGCGATGTTTTCTTGGGACACTTAAGGTCCCATTATCCCAATAGCACAATCCCTGACAGCTGTCAAGTATCTGAACATCGTTGCGGACCAAGTTCACCCGTTCATGGCAACTGTGTTCCCTGCTGGTGACGGCCATTAGCAACGGGATAATGCGCCATGCGACACTGCCAGAATAATCAAGAAGTGGTTCGAGGAACATGTTGGTGACTTTCTGTTAATGCCCTGGCCTCCAAATTCACCTGACATGAACCCAATCAAACATTTGTGGTTCGACTTGGAAAAGCTGGTTCGCGCTGAATCACCACCACCGCGAAATGTAAGGGAACCGGAGGTTTTGTTGACATCATGGTACCAGATACCCTAGGATACCTATCGTTACCTCATCAAATCGATGCCTCGCCGAGTGGCCGCTGTTTTGCGTGTTAAATGGGATCCCTACAGCTTATTAGGTAGGTGGTCATAATGTGATGGCTCGTCGGTGTATTTTCGATCGCACGAATGTCAGACTCCCTTGAATATCAAGACATCAATAAACAGGAATACCGTTCTAACGAATATCTTTTCGAAAAAGTTATTTGGCATGTAAACAACATAAAAAACTAATCACGTCTCGAACATTCTGGTCAGACTTCTACTAAGGCAACGATGAGGACACTTTTAAGTAGCCACGGTGGCTCTTTATTATAAAAGGAATGTCTAGTACCCTCGTTCATTAGACACTAATCACGTTTTCTAGCAAAAAGAGAAAGCATTAATGAAAGTAACTTCCTGCTCCTTTTTCGCATATTGCCATACTTGATAAATTATCCATGGTGTTCAACTCGCGTTCAATAAAATAAAATGTTATTTCAAAAGTCGTAAGAGTGTCGGTTAGAGTGCGTCTGCGAGCTGTCAGATTTCCTAAAAGAAACAAAAATAAATGCGTTCCAGAAGTCTCCCGATATCAAATTTTAGCATAATTCTACTAGCAATGCTGAATAATGCTAATACAATTGATTCGCAACAATATTTACTTTTCCGTGCATAAATTCTTTCCGTGATGTGCTGAGATACAAAAATCACAATAAACAGCAACTGTAGTCTAATATGTATACACGGCGTAAATAAGTAACCTTTACATACAGTCGTTGCTAAGACAAGAGGATTACACCAAAAATGTTTAATATTAGTACACTAGGCAGATATTCTTGACTTCCACCCCATTGAATATTGATTCTGCTCGTACCTGTTCGTCTTTTTCTTTACTTATTCAACCGGCAAATTTTCTCTTCATATAGAATCCTTAGCATTGCAACACTTCCAAGCAGCTGCAAACGTCTTCTGCCGGTCAGGATAGAATGCAGCATAAATAATCTCAGAAATTCTCTTTTGTGACGCTTCTTTTTATTCTCCTGTTCCATCAACTTAGCTTTGCGAGGTAATTAAAATTACGATTACAGAAATAACAGATTTCTCTGATTACACTTTCGTTTCGCACAAAGTTAGGAATAATCTTTTGTTTGATAAAATTTGCCTCAAAGGCGGCAGCTGTCAAGGACAGCCCTTTTACGAATTAGTTGTTATATTCGGATGGAAATCTATTTCTACTGAAACTAAAACAAATGTACTTTTGTACGTCAAAACAAAACTCCACCCATGTGAAATAATGTGTTAATATGATACGTGTATCAATTTCAAAAACCGAAAAGGTCGTGCATGCGCTCCTTATACAAAATCGTTATACTGGTCTTTCGTTCTTCTAAACGTGCAGCCAGAGAGAAATTCGACATTTTGCAGCCCTTTACAGGCATTCCTCCCACCCTCCTCTTTTCTTTATAGATTTTTACTTTGCAAATTCATTGCATTAGACGAAAAAAATGGTGTTCAGAAAATTAGTTTCAATTATGCGTGATTGATAATCTTCTTTTAGAGCGTTTTGAAAAATGAGTGCTAAGGCAATTGTTCAGTCTGTTCGTGCATATCGAACATTTTCCATTTTCGAAATTTATTGTTCTGCTTCATGGCACGTTAAAAAATTCCCAATTTAAATGAATCTAAAACTACCCGCATTTACATTTCTAATACAGGTAAAAATTTTACCTTCTAGAAGCCCAGAATGTCAGAATTTTTCTCAATTTTTGATTGCGTGATTTTCTTTCTCATTTTGTTCCTTAAGTTTAACCGTTGGAAGCACTAAGTCTCATGCATATTTTCAACTTCGTGTTTGAAGATTATTTTAATTAGATTTAAAATTGTTTCTGCAACTAATATCACTTGCAAAGCAGATAAAAATAAAATTTTTGAGGCAGTTGCAGAAGGAAAATTTCAATACTTTGAAAATGATTTCGCTATGATTTTCAGCCGTATGAAAAATTCTCTTGTACTCCCTGAATCATGAAATATTTTTAGTTTTTGGATCTCGTATTTCGCGTTCGTGCATTTGCCCTCCAGAGTTTCAGGTTCACGAAATTCTTGGGTCCTTGAGAAAAGGAGATTGACGGCAGGCACATCGGCGTGATCCTGTTCAAATCGCAATCCAAAATAACAGATAACAACCTTATCATTTCTGTTTCTAACATCCTTCCGAAAGCACCTTTGTTATGACATCCTTCACTCTCAACTGAGCACTGATTTCTATTTACATATTTTAGCTATGATATAATACGCAAACTGAAAAAACGCTGCATTTGGCCAACATTTTAATTTTCCGCTGCGTGCTAACATTTTTATTCGTCTCTGTGTGCTGTTTTCAAACAGTTAAGACCGACCCTGAAATCGTCCACTCCAGGCACAAAACGTACATGTGCGCCTGTGCATAAATGCATCCATGGGTTATTATATCCAATTCTACCCAATCTATGATTAGAAAGAATCAATCAAATGCGAAACACACTCATACACACACACACACACACACACACACACACATTCACTAAATTCCGACCATCAATGTGCAAAGTGATTACACCCGATTCTATCGCAATGAGGGGGGAAAGAGGCCTGTGTACTGTAAGGGTATAATAAAAGAAGTTGTAAGTTCAGTTGAGAGCTAAATTACGGACGTGATAGGTAAATCCGAGAATTTATCTGATTTTACGCAAGGCCAAATTGTGGGCGCACGACGAGTTGGTGCTTCCATATAGGAAATGGTGACATTTGTGGGTTGTTTGAGAGCATCCGTGGTTAAAGTGCACCAGGAGTCGCGTCAAAACGACGGAACAGCCAACCGGAGATACAGCTCTAACGATCGACGAATGATGGATTCCACATTTGAACGACATGTGCGTCGTCTTGTACAGGGTAATCAGCACAGCGCAGTTTCGCAGTTGTGGTTTAATACAATACGGGGCAACCAAAATCATATCTCGCACGTATGAGGTACAACAGCAGACGCCCTATACGCCACCATCTCCTAACAACTGTCCATCGGCGTAAACGACCCTCTTCGTGCCAATGGCATGCGGGTTGGACGACAGAAGACTGGAACCAAAGGTGTCAGTCCGGTGACTCACGATATGTACTCCATTCTGCCGATGGTCGAGTCAGCATATGGCGACAACAGCTTGAGGCTATGAATACTTCATGCATAGCATCGAGCATCCAGGCCTATAGGGGCGGTTGTATGTTATGGTGCATATTTAGCTGGTATGAACTGAGACCCGGGTGCATATGGAGCAACGTATGTACGCCGGTTACTACCAGGGACGGTTTGCAGACCATGTACACCCAAAGTGTTGTACAACAAACCAGAGGAGAAATGGGTTCTTCCAGGCCGATTAGGCTATGTCATCCGGCCTGCTTAGTGCAGGAATGGTTCTTCCAGGACGATAACGCCCATGGCGTCCGGTTCGCTTCGTGCAAGAATGGCTGGACGAATGAAGTGCTGATATGCAACATCTCAATGTCCCCAAACCTACTCTAAACCCAACTGAGCATCTGCCTGATGTTGTGGAATGCAGTGGAATGCAATGTGAGTTAACTGAACACACTACCCAGCTCCGTAGCGGAACTGTGGATCGCGATTCAAACAGCTTGATTGCGGATCCCCACATAGTGGACAGACACCTCGTGGAGTCAATACCATGCAAGATGGCGGTTATTTTCCGAGTGGAAAGGGTTGCACCAACAACAACCATGACATATCCACTGCTGGATGGTCCCCTAAAGTTTCCTCCACAACTTTCAGTCTTCAGCACGTTTCCTCCAAAACACTCCAGCGTACTATCGAACTTCATACACCCCTCTTCCAAGTGTTCTTCTTCCGGGACTGCAAAAGGTCAAGACGTTGCTATTGTTTCATTTAAAAAAACAGGCTGATTTCATGCTTTTCCTTCTAGTAACCATAGATTGTTCTGCAGAAACAGTGTCTGTGCTAGCGATATTCCTTGAAGAAATCTATACATATGGTTTTCAGTACTCTGAGTGAAAGTGAACATCAGCGTAACATAAAAAGAAAATTTACGTCGCCTGCGAAGAGGAAATTTTTTAACTCAGGATGATAACTTTTAAAGTTACTTCACCGCGCACGTAACAGAAAGCATCAGGGTGATTTAAACACTTCCTTGGCAAAGTGACACGATTTTAGACACAGTACTATTGCGCAAGTTATTATTAACTTCGACAAGATAACACAACACTTGCAATGCTTACACCGAGAAAGCCAGCTCACCGCTGGGCAAAACAATGGCTTCTCGGATATTGCCGCGAGGGTCCCGTGTATGAATCATTCCTGATTGCGGTTAAGTGCATACACTAGTGCCTTCATATTCTTTCACACACTATATCCGAAGTAAAATACAAGAGGAAAAAAATTAAATCACGTTTTATATACATTATTTCTGTTGATGTAATACCCTAAAAATTCAATAACCAATACTGCAAAAAACGTCGTCACATAAAAACTGTGGGTAATAGAAAAATTCTGATTAAAAATTTTTGAATTCAGCGTAAAAAATGACATTAGATACACATTCAGTGTTCAATGACGCAAAAACTGTGTTTGCCAGTGTTGTTATACGATGTAAATATATAAGAGCGCTGCACATTAAGAGAAGATCGCAGATGTACATCCGTATAAAGAATATAAATGCATTTGCCAGTAATTCATCTCTCGATGAAATGCAAGTTTTACGTGGGTACAATGTTCATGCTATTAGTAAACAAACGTTACGCAAACTTCTGTTCTTAGCATTATTAAGGACTTTAATTGTTGAGAGGAGCTCAATTACACAGTCATACTAAAATATTATTTTACGAATTAAAACTGATATTTTTATTATCATTAGTTTGATATTTTTTATTATTATTATTTAATGAGCAATCCTTATAACTTAAATTCTAATGAAGTATACCTTCAAGATTGTGTCGGCATTACGTTCAAAACTGTTCTGAGAAGATTTTAACATGCAAACAGAGCTGGCCAACATATTCCTATGTGGATAAAACCTAGTGCAGGTGCACTCAAGGCAGAGCCGTAATAATACTGCTGGGTGAAAGGATAACAGCAGTGTAATCTTCCGGGACAACATACCAACAAGGTAGGAACTTTGAACATGAAGAACTCTTGAAATATCTATTATTCAGTTTTAATTTGTAAAATAATATTTTAGTATGACTGTATAATTGAGCTCCTCTCAACAATTAAAAGTCCTTAATAACGTGAAGAACAGAAGTTTGCGTAACGTTTGTTACTAATAGTATGAACGTATAAAGAGTTCATGAATGAAATACAGGATTACACCATACAATACAAATTTGAAGATGAGAATCCATTTTTGGTGTAAATATGACAAGGATGGTAAGTCAGATAATATCCGAAAACTTGAAAATTTCGTCGTCCTGGAGATAAGGGAAGAACCTGCGTTTCCCAGATAGCAAACCCGGGCGCTATCTGCGAGACGCAGGTTCGATTCCCGGTCCAGGACAACAAAATTTTCAAGTTTTCGGATATTATCTGACTTACCATCTTTGTCATATTTACACCAAAATACGGATTGCCATCTGCAAAATTTGTATAAAGAGTTGTCTCTATTCTTTGGTGGTTTCATTAACATTTCTTTGGTTACCTTAGAAGCGAGAAAATTCTTTTAAAAAATGTTTTCTGTCAAGAAAAAAATCGAAAAATTCCCATTTCGTTCACACTTTATACACCCAACTGATCAGAGAGTTTTAGCAACTTGTCATCTCATTTGTGGACAGAAATACGAACAAAAATGAACGGATCTATATAAACAATGCGAAAAAAAAAATTGGGGTCATTAAAGCTTCCATCTTGATTTCTTCTGCTTGACTACAAAAAACAGGAAGGCGCATTTGTGAATATTTAAGATGTGTGTGTGTGTTCAGGCAGTGGCTATATTTTATCCATTTTACCAGCAACTCCGAAAAGTGTTGTTCAAAATTACATCATTCACTTTTTTTTTTTTTTTTTTTTTGGAAGAATTTTCTGGGCTTTGTGGTTAAGGGGTTAAAACTTCAATATTACGCATTTATTCCATGACATCGGATTCGTCGCAAACATCCACCCATTCGTTATTTATTTTATTATTATTTTTTTGTTTGGGTGTTTAACAACCACCATGCGCAACTCCATAGGCTATGAGCAGTCGCCCGTCCGTAATTTAGGATCAACGGTTCAAGGGAAGGGATAGGACCAGTGCTATAAGACAAACACTTCATCCACGTCTCACCGGGATTCGAACCAGCGTCTATATTGGACGAATGGATCTCGTTACCTCCAATCCCCGATATTGCATAAATCATTCCTACAGTTCCAGAAAGGTCACAGGCACCACAGATGATCTCTTTTTCTTTTCTATTCTTTACTTACGCAGTCCTTCGTTCTGGTCCTGACCAACATAATTACGAAACCACAAGAAACACACATATGAAAGTATTCCCGCCCTCCCTTCAGTTTTCAATCGTCACGCACACACGTGTACACGCGCGCTCATTAAAATGTCACGCAAGAGATAACTTCGTGATTCAAGGTCAAAGACAAACGAAATAAGTTTATCTTTCATGACTCACAGTCAAATATTAAAACGAATTTCATTGTAACTTTAAGATTTGGGGGATTCTCTGTACAAAAAACGTCCTACAAAATATATATGTCCCAATGAATATGAAATTCAGTGTTTCTGTACGTAACCACACCAACTGGCAAATGCGCGAAATAAACTAACGGACCAATTTATTAGGACCACCTTCCTAGTAATGTGTTGGCCACCAACTTAATAATGTATTTGGGCCACCTACTTAATGATGTGTCAGACCACCTACTCAGCAATGCGTTCACCCACCAACATCATAACACGTTGGGCCACCTCTATCATAGTATGCTGTGTCCCTTATATCCTAATGGCTGGGCCACCTACTTAACAATGTATTGAGCCACCAACTAAATGTGTCGGACTACCTACTTAGTAATGCGTTCGGCCACCTATATCATAACGTGTTGGGCCACCTGTATCATAGTATGCTGTGCCCCTTATATCATAACGTGTTGGGCCACCTGTATCATAGTATGCTGTGCCCCTTATATCCTAATGGCTGGGCCACCTCTATCATAGTATGCTGTGCCCCTTATACCCTAATGGCTGGGCCACCTCTATCATAGTATGCTGTGCCCCTTATACCCTAATGGCTGGGCCACCTCTATCATAGTATGCTGTGCCCCTTATATCCTAATGGCTGGGCCACCTCTATCATAGTATGCTGTGCCCCTTATATCCTAATGGCTGGGCCACCTCTATCATAGTATGCTGTGCCCCTTATATCCTAATGGCTGGGCCACCTCTATCATAGTATTCTGTGCCCCTTATATCCTAATGGCTGGGCCACCTACTTAACAATGTATTGAGCCACCAACAAAATGTGTCGGACTACCTACTTAGTAATGCGTTCGGCCACCTACATCATAACGTGTTGGGCCACCTGTATCATAGTATGCTGTGCCCCTTATATCCTAATGGCTGGGCCACCTCTATCATAGTATGCTGTGCCCCTTATATCCTAATGGCTGGGCCACCTCTATCATAGTATGCTGTGCCCCTTATATCCTAATGGCTGGGCCACCTCTATCATAGTATGCTGTGCCCCTTATATCCTAATAGCTGGGCCATCTCTATCATAGCATGCTGTGCCCCTTATATCCTAATGGCTGGGCCACCTCTATCATAGTATGCTGTGCCCCTTATACCCTAATGGCTGGGCCACCTCTATCATAGTATGCTGTGCCCCTTATATCCTAATGGCTGGGCCACCTCTATCATAGTATGCTGTGCCCCTTATATCCTAATGGCTGGGCCACCTACTTAACAATGTATTGAGCCACCAACTAAATGTGTCGGACTACCTACTTAGTAATGCGTTCGACCACCTACATCATAACGTGTTGGGCCACCTATATCATAGTATGCTGAACGACTTATATATCCTGAAGGCTGGGCCATCTACTTAATAATGTGTTGGGCAACCAACCTAATATGTCGGACTACCCTACCTACTTAGTAATACGTTCGGCCACCTATGTCATAATGCGTTGAGCCACCTACTTAATGTGTTGGGCCACCTACTTAATAATGTCCCCCTACTTTGTAATGCGTTCAGCCACCTACATCATAATGTGATGGGCCACCTAATCAATAATGTATTGCTTTACATTTAGCTCTCAGAACAGCAGCAGTTCTCCTTGACACTGATTCGACTAAGTGTTTGCAAAGACATGGTGAAATGTTGGGCCGAGCATGTGGATTCGCATCTTCCAGTTCACGCAGATTGGATGGCAGTGATTCGAGACGCCCCACGTGTTTTGTTAGTCACGATCCTATAAATGCACAAGTGGCTAATGAAACAAGGAAAAACTTCATCAGGGTACAGTGTCATGGGATAGCTTAACAGCAACTACATTATCGGAATGGTGCATTTGAAAACGGGATTCGTCAAACCACAATTTTCCAATCATTTAAAATTCATTCATTCTGGAGACGCTTTGTAACGTTCGTTGCAGACAGCAGTTGTATGCGGATAGTGCTTCTGTTGTTGTAGTGGAGATGGTACAATGTACGGCGCGCAGTGCGCTGGAATGCCGTTTAGCATTGTTCCCGATTCAAATCCTCAATTATTTGGCCCACAGTAAGCCTGTCAAAGCTGACTAACCTCCGGTCACCTCGAGCATCGACTGGCCGTTTCTGGCCACAGGTCATGAGCTCACTTTCGGTTTTTTGCTGCGTCACCCTCTCTCTCTCTCTCCTCTCACTACCGCTGCTCTCCCACATTCACAAGTGCAGCAGTTTGCTTATAAGTTCTTGCACCTCCCTAATACAAGGAGTGTTGCAGTTCACTTGATTAGATAGCCGCAAGGACGTGTCGATAACGGACGACGTACGAGACGAATTGGCTACTCAGTGTATACATTAAACATTTGCACGTTCTCTAGTGCTTCTATAAATTTCCTGCTGCTTCCCTAAAATCGCCATCCTCTTTTGGTGAATGTCATTAGTTCATGACAAGATAGTGCACGGTATTTTCCCTAAAAGAATATTTGAAACTGCACAACAAGAGATGAGCACAATTCGTATTCAAGATGTGGAATCGTGCTTCAAGTGATTTGATTTTAGGTGTCATGTGCAGCATTTCCCGAGTGAACAGTGTGCAACTGTTCACTCGGAAATGTTTAGTACTGGTACTGAGACAATTCGTGAAGCTATGGAGACACCAGACATCGTCAGATCTTTGCAAGAATATATCAGCAAATTATCCTCCTGAACAACAGGCCACGGTTGCCTCCTGGAAAGGAAACTGCAAGTCAAATAAGTGAGAGAGAGAGAGAGAGAGAGAAAAAATAAAAAAAAAATTGCGAACTGTGCAATTTTAAATGTCCTAGCAGTCTTCCTTGTTTCAATAAGTTGCCATTTGCAGGGTCGGTCTCGTAAGAGCTTCGTCAGCAGAATGCAGAAAACAATGGCATAATACGATGAATGACAGACATAGAAAGCCATATTTCGAAACACGTGCGGCGTCCTAGAATTCTTTTCATCCTCGTTTTTAGAGTTGAAGTTTTCTTGCTAATTTTTTTTTCATGAAAATTAATGAGGAACATTTTTTCATGTCCATCTTAATACCAAAGGTCTAAAAAATAAATGACTTTTTTTTCCAGATTTCAAAAGTTTCCTTTCACTGGAAATAAAGATAATAATATCTGCTTTATATAGCCGCTGCAACACTGATACTGCGATGCCCACTTACAGTGCCGCTCGGGTGTAATGAATTGCCGGTTATTACGATTATTGTTCATTTTTCTTGAGTGTGTAACAACATTAAAGCTATGTTAAAATGTTCAGTGAGGTGATCCAGCATGTGGAAAGGCAATGGTTGCCACAAGCAAATGAGAGCTGACTTCAGGTCTGGAGTCAGCAATACTTCACCCTATGGCATCTCGGAGATGCTCAATAGGATAAAAGGGCGTATAAAGAATTTTTTCGGAAAGCGGGGGCCTACGAAAAATGGAATTTTTTTAAATCTAACAGAACAAAATGAAAGTTCATGAAAAACAGAAGAAAAAATTAAAGCATTTTTTATAAATGTAAGTTTATGCATTTTTATTAAATTAAGACTTTATTTTCTAATGTAAGTCACATTTAACCCAAAACATTAAAAAATGAAACACTTTCGGGGGGAGCAAGGCCGGCCCCCTCCCCCTCTAAATACGCCCCTGCCGTGAGCAGCAACTCAATGGGATGTAAGCAGAGGTCGCGCTGCCGATCGCCATCTTCGCAATTTGCGAAAAAGAAATCGTTTTGGCGATGGATAAAAAGCTTTGACGATTACCTTTCCATAATGTAATAACACTTTGGCGAAAACAAATTGAATTTGCCGACTAAATTGGCGAAAGCTTTAGAAAATCCAACGCAACCCCTGTGTAAGCCTTCGCAATATATTGAGCTTCATTGTACGTATAATAACAGTGGGGCGGCAAACTCGCAGGAGCAGTCCCTGTTCACAACATTTTCGTCGGAACACGGCACTGAAATCTGCTGTATGGACTTAAATTTAGCTCCAATTATTCTTCAGATTAAAAACAAATTGAATCCCATACGCATACGTGGAAAATCAGTTTTTCCAACAAAATTATTTTGCCTCCGAATAAGCTTTCTCACACCCAGCCGAAAATTAAATAAAGGGCGAAAATCGCGTCGTTCGCAACTTGAATACTTACTAAATTCATGTCACAACAATCATGATGCTTCAAATACACAAGCAAGATCAGAGATGGATTAAACCGGTGTATGCGCGCATGTGCAATGGGTAGGAACTCGAGGATGGTTACTATTGAAACACCACACACCATTAAATCTAAAAACTAATATAAATTGCATATACTGGAATTTTCTTAAGCATTCGTCACAATCGAAACACTAAATTCCTTCATGAAAAATTCCATATATATACAAGGTAGATTTGAAAAGTTCTGATTTGTGTATGCGTATTGCATTGTCTCCGAGACAGCACGGCGCAAGTCTCAACACAAAGTGTACCTGCGCACAGAAACAATCTGTTCAATTAATGATTGTATAACGAAGTAAATTTCTCCGTCATTTTTGCCCACGCCGGGGCTCGAACCCGGTCCCCTCAATCCGGAATAAGTCACTACCAATTGAGCTACGCGGACGTTCATTATCGCTGTTGTCTGCCTTAATGTCGTGTGCGTCCTGCTGGGCAGGCACGTCACAATTGGCTGAATACTTTGGTAGCGAGGATACGAAAAATATGAGTTACGTAATAACGAAAATTCTTCAAACAGAAAACCGTTAATCGGAGACTGAATGCTTCTGACGTGAATGAAGAAAATACGAATGTCAGGGTCGAAGTTTCTTTTTCGTTATTATTGGATGTTTAACGACCACCGTGAGAAACTCAATGAACTATAAGCAGTCGCCCGTTCCTAATTTAGGGCCACTGGCTCCAAGGAAGTGAGAGAGTCAGCGCCGTAAGACAAACACAACATTCGTGCTTCACAGGGATGCGAACCCGGAACCCATCTTGTCCGAATGATCAGAAGCCATTGCATAGATCACTGCACCACCGGAGCAGCACGAAGACGTTTAAATGAATGGCAAAGAAGGTCTCTGAACGGGTATCAAAAGTTTGAAGATGACCGACCAGTGCAGCGAAGGAGCTGCCAAATCAAAGAAGTATGTGCGTCAGGTTGGGGGAAATATTAGCACTCCACTGTTGATAGACAAAAATTGCACAGAAAGTCGTAATTTCCGCTTGCGGTTCACATTACCATACCAACCTCAGCAAGGACTTACAAGATGCATTGCTCTTGCCAAAACATCGCCCCGAGAAATTGGAGTCGTGAATAACGGAACGAATGCACGAGATGTAGCGGTGAGATCATCAACGCGACGGATAACGACTGAATTCCCACGAAAACAATCGTCACTGGTGATGAGGCATGGAATTGTCCCTCGACCCCAACAGAAGACAGCAATCGTGCATGTGGCTATCATATAATGGTGGACAAAAGTATTGGCACGCACGCTTGATATGTTTGAAAAAAAAAAAAAAACAGTGAAAAATACTTAGAAAAAAGCAGTTTTTCTCAAAACAAAAACAATGAGCACGTAGTTTACAATTTAAACAAAAGTTTCAAACGAATATATTCTGAGAAAGTTGATGAACGCATCAAAACAAAGGACAAAAGTATTGGCACAGGAGGACATAAAACAAAAAAAAATTATAATTAATATTTTGTAGTGACCTCCTGGTTTGTAATAACAGCTCTTGGTCCTTTGGGCATTGAATGCACTAATTTTTGCGTTGTTTCAGAGGATATTTTTTCCCATTATTCAAGAAGAAGTCTTTTCAAATGCTCTACGTTGAATATCTCATGTTTTCTCACTCTGCCATCAAGTTCTTTCCATACATGTTCGATAGGATTCAAATCAGGGGATTGTGGGGGATCTTTGAGTGTGGGGGAGTACGCTAAGTAGCTTCAGATGGACAATATGAGTCGCATGTATTAGGATCATTGTCCTGCTGGAAGCAAGTCACTACCTAAATTCAGTTTATCCGCACTTTGCTGTAGATTTTCCTGGAGAATATTCAAATACACCATTTTGTCCATTGTATCATATATGAATATCAATTTCACCACACCATCAGCCAACATGCAACCCCACACCATCATGCCACGACCCCATGCTTTACTGTGGCTTAAACATTCTTCTCTTGCAGCTCTGTCTTGGGTTTTCTCCAAACGAAATTATTTCCACTACAGCTCACTAGAATGAATTTATTTTTGTCTGAAAACAACTCTTTGGACCAAAAAGTCTTACCTTTATTTAAATGCTCTTCTACGAAGGCAAGCCTCTTTATCCGACTAATTTTACTGATGTACAGCCTTCTTTTGGCTACTCTCGTTCTGTAACTAGCAGGATGAAGGACTCTGGGGAGAGTTTTGAGATGAACCACCTTGTTCAAATTTTCCTTTTTTTTTTTAACATTGTTACAACTTCAGTTGACGAAATTTTTGGACTTTTCATGAAGGAACGGACTACCTTTCACTCTACTTTCGAGGGGGGGGGTCAACTTCAGCAGGCGGCCACATCTGGTTTTATTTTCTAAGCTGCGAGTCCATTTAAAACGCGTAATTACATTTCTGACCGCGAATCGACTCTCTTGAACTATTTTTCCGATTTGTGAATATGATTTGTTAAGATTATGCGAACGTATGAGGATTTTTCTTTCCTCTATTATTGTTTCAACGCCGCTGCTATCTATTTCTGTGGTAACAGCAAATAGATCGAAATGACAACAATTTTCCCGTTTGATAAGGATAGAAGAGACTTCGAGTTTTGTATATCTATCGAATTTGGCACATGACATGACGTAAGCGAAATTTATTTGCATAAATATCATCACGGAGCGTATTACTTTTGTCCCTGCAAATACTTTCGAAGTTTTTAAAAAGTATGTGCACAATATTTTTCTTCAGCGTTCTTATGTGACGAGCAACCTCTAATTGTTATGCTACTAGTTCGTTGGGATGCAATTGGTTTTACTATTAATTTTATATAATAACTTTAGGAATTCGGCTGTGTGCTAAAACTTTTGTCCACCGCTGTATATCACAAGTCCAGAAAGCTCCTACAGGATCATCACACATAAAAAGTGATACTGTAGTCTTCTTTGACTGGTAGGGCAGTTACCATTCTCTTGCCTTTCTTCACAAAAGAATAGTGAGAGAAATTTTAAGCTAACATTTCATTTTAATTGTGGACATTGAGTGTCTTAAGGATGTTGCATATTACCCGCTACTGTTTTGAGAAAAAGATACGGAAAAAAACACTGCATGGAGGAATATATGTAATGCCACCCCGGTGGCCCAGTAGTCAGACGCATAGGTTTCCGGCCAGTCGTTTGAGTTGGGTCCTGAGTATGAGTGATGTTCTTGTTCTACGACAATGGCTCTCTCCCTTCCCTGGAACAAGTTGCCCCAAATTATAGACAGGCGACTGCTTATAGCTCTAAGAGTTGTTCATGATAGTAGTTATAACATAAACAAAAAACAAACAGAAAAAAAGATTTATATATATTTAAGCACTGCATTACGTGCATTTTTCTCTAGTTGATAACTATGCGAAGGAATACAGTCTTTGTGAAAATGTGTGTAAAACTGATTCCAAGAAGTGTTGAAGCTTCTTATTTCTGCTTTTATTGGGGGTTCAACGACCACCGTGAGCAAAAAGGTTCAACGACCACCAGGGCGATAAGCAGTCGCCCTTTCCTAATTTTGGGCCACAGGTTCCAGGGAAGGGAGAGAGTCAGTGCCGTAAGACAAGCACAACATCCATTTCTCACCTCAATTCGAACCCGAAACCATCTCGGACGAATGGTCGCTTTGACCACTGCACCACAGTGGGGATATTTCTTTTTTTTAACTGAACAAGACATCTTGAGTTTAAAGAATGGGATGAAATTATAATTGAACCAATAACTTTCACTCCATGTTCTTTTTCGATTATTCATGTTTTCATTAAATTTTCCATTGTACCTGAGATGATTTACTTAAAAGATTTCTATAAATGTGCTGTTGCGTTTTTTTTTTTTTTTTTATGAACATTACTTTTACCATTTTAAGAAAATGTTGTATTACTGTACGAAGCATTTCAGCTTCATCAAAAGGTACCCAAAATGTCCTTCCGCTTTGGCTCTGTGAACCTAAATCTGCCACTACGCCCAGTCGTATCGGAGGTTCATTGTAGCGAGCAAATTAGATATTATACGGATAATATTTACCATGAGTGAAGAAAGGTGATGTTAAGTGATTTTTTTATCAATTTGGAAGTAAGAAACTGAGAAATCTTTGATCCACAAATCCAAATTTAACTTAGTGGGAACATTTTACTTCGTATAAGGTTTCGAAATGCACAAAAAATTTAGATCGTAATCGCAGTTGTGGGATTCAAAAATATTTTTCGACCGGACTTTTAGAAGAGTAGTGCTAAATCCATATTGCGTCACACTATAACCGAAAAAAAAGGGGGTGGGGGAAACATACATAGGTTTTTCCAGATGTTACAGTTATTGAAAGCAAACACATTTTGGTCAATATACTTTTTTATAAATGCAGCTATTGTGCTAAACAAAAACGCAGATTAACGCCACCGAACGGGAAAACAATGCATCACAAAATTTGGAAGCTCGTGAGTTATTATCCTCATATTTACCGGTATCCGCTGCAGAAGAAGTTTCTCGAATCTGACTTCCAGGTACGTTGATATCACACCTGCAGGGGGACGGACAATGTGTTATTATACGCTTATATTTTTTCTCACCAGCCGTGCTAAAGAAAAAAAAATATTGTGACGACAGAGTGGAATGAAAATACAGAATAATTAAGCTTCTCCAGATTCTTTGTTTACACGCAGAGACAATTCTACTTTAGCATAATGTCGCGTGATTTCCGAGGAGCACTGCTTAGTGTCCATAAATACTCTACCAAAATTTTGAGAAGAGCAGAAAAAAAAAACAAGTTTCTTGCGATCAGTTTTTGAAATGCGATGCTATGTTACAAAAAAAAATATTTTTCCTGAAATATTTTTCTTTTTTTTTTACGCTTTTCAACCGTAGGTTGATGAAGCGTATAAGCTCCAGCTTTGTCCGTCTGTCTGCACGATAACTCGCGTAAAAATGGTTCGATTTCAATGAAATTTTAGTATGTGGTAGAGGACAACCTGGGAACGAACCCTGTTGAAAATAGACGAAATAGGGTCAAAGCTCAGGACATAGAAGCGGGATTAATTTCATCGCCCTTATGCGTCATAACTTACGTAAACATGCTTCTATTGCGACAAAACTTTAGTATGTTGTTCCGGAGGTATACTGAACCAATTCTGTTCAATATCATCGAAATGGGATCAATGGTCAGGGCACAGGAGCGAGATTTTATTCCACAGCCTCATAACTTGATTAATCAATAACTTGAGTAATGATTTCTGGTATGTTGGAAAGCGTGCTATAATCAATGCATTGCATGATTTTACTAACTTGTCTCATATAAAACTGTCAGTCCTGTTTCTGAAGCCCCACTGCGAGACTCGCAGCTGTGAAATTTTAGGATGGTACTGTTACAGTGGACCCCCCCCCCCCCATCCTAAAACCTGAAGAAAAACTTTAAAATTTGTCCGCCATGTCGCGTATTGTATGAGGCAGCTAGGGAATCACAGTTCGGCAGGCTCACATGTTCTTTTACAGTTCAGTTTTTTTTTATTTATTTCTCATTTACGTTGTTTTTTCTTTCGGATGTTCTCTAAATTAATTAACAAAATTGCGGGATAATTGGGAAGTCGCTCCAATGCTCTTGAAGGCAAGAAACGCAATATTTTTGCCATTTTGAATTATTTCTACCTGTGGGAAAAGGTAGCACTCAATGGTTGCTCTGGAAATTGATAAGAGCAAAGCGATAGGCCCAGAAGAGGACTTCTAGATTTCTTGAGGAGGGGCCGATGTTACGACCCACCCCCGCCATTAATTTAGTAATTAATGGGCGTGGTTGATGTGTGAAATTAATTAAGTATTAATTGTTCGAGGCTTGATTGGAGTTTAAAAGTGTAAACAGCAGATAAAGTTTTATCTGGGGTTTGGAAAGAAAAGAGGCGAAGAATTCTCTCTCTGGCTGGGTGGTCTCAGAATAGCTCTGTTAGGTCATAAATATCAGGGCGCAGCTGACGGGCAGCCTATGCAACACGGAAAGGGAAAGAGGAATACGTATCGAATGAGCCACTTGAGTAGGAATGAATGAAGATAGGGGACGAAAGGTTTAGCGAATAATCGTAAATTCGTCGATTGTTTGGGGCATTTTCGAGAACAATTGCTCTCTGTGTGGTCCGTGCAGAAAAATAAGAGTTCGCACTTGGCATGAAAATAAGGAAGAAAGTTTAGTTGTCTGTGCGCTCTCCGATGTGAAAGGCTGGATGCCTTGGATCTGCAAAAAATGAATTGGGAAAAATGAAGCAGCAAACCTCCCCGCATTTGGTAAGAAATGGAGACAACTCGAGGCAGCTGGAGATGCCAGTTTGCCATAAAGACAGCAGAATGCCTAAATCCGCGGGATAAAGCAGAAATTTCTAGGCTGGAGCGTAATGGAACTCAGCGACTGTTTGGCCTAATGAAAGCCAAGTTACAGGGGAATTAAGAAGTCTGCGAGTGGACAGTGGTCATTCCAATGAGAAGCGAAGCCAAGCAAAGTCGGGTTCGGATGCCAACCACTGCAGTGTGGAATCGTCACCCCCATTCATCCCCTACTGTGGAGGAAGTGAAGAGATGCGCTTGTCTTACGGGGTGAAGCGAGGCCCCATGTGTGCGTGTGTGTGGTCGCGTAAGCAGCGAAGCCACTACGTGTAAGTGCGACGGGATAAAAACATGTCGAAAGAAAAATATGAGCGTAAGAGCGGTGGCTTCGATACCTAACAAATATACAGGTGAAATGTTGAGTTGCCGATATACGCTTAAGGTAAAAGCACGTCTGATTTCGCTCGGCCGAGAAAATTAATCTTGGAAACCGCAACATCAGATGTGAGAGGGCCTATTTTGCTTAACGCCCACCTTCAAATCGTCACGAGAATAGATCAGTGTGCACTCTAATCATTGCAACAAAGTGCGGCGTGATATTACCATTTTTAATTGTGTGCTTCATTTACATCAAGCGTCAAAGTGAAGTGTTGAATCATCGGTGCTGCCACATGGTGCAAGTGTCTGTGTGTGTTTTTTTTTTTGTCGAGTGATATTATGTGATGCACAACGGATTTGCACAGCAAAGTCACGAAACTGTAAGTAGATGAATATTTCCTTTTTCTTTCTTCGCACATCTGCGAACTTGTGCCATCCCGACACCCAAAGCTGCATGGACATAGATGCAGTAATGCTGAGTGACTGAACCTCAGAGGAAATACCTGCACATACAGATTTCAATTTCTTACAGGGCCCATTTCCTGATTACTTTTTTACATGAATAAGGGAGAAGGTGTGGCCAAATTCCGCTGGGCGGGACAGTTTCTTTTAACTTTGGTTCAGGACCAACGTCATGGGCAGGGTTCTGCATGTGCATGCTTATTAGATTTAGTTAATTAACTTTGGCAGTATTTCGCACCTATAATCTTATACCGCAAATTAACGTGCTTGTGTATTTTGTGTCGCTAGTATTTTTAATGTGATCGTTTGCATATAAATTTTTTTTTTATTCTCTAAGCAATTGTATATGAATATCACCTGCAGCTCTATTTAGTGTGTAAACGAGTAGTATCTCTTGTTCAGATAGTCCGGTGGAGACTCAGTCGGCTGCGTTATCCGACAGTAAAGTGTGACACCGTATGCTGCCCACATATGAGGGGCAATTGTCTATGCGCCTAGAGAGCGCCGGATCTGTTTAAATCTCGCAGAACGTTATTAAATGTTGTGTTGTGTATTTGAGAATCATGTGTTATTTGCGAAAGTGAGTGTTGTACTGGCTGGTTGGGGATTGAATGTACCGGAGTAAGATCCGGACCACTACACTCAGTCACGAATTGGTGATTGCGGGTGAACCTCATCACAACTCTGATCCCAAAGTATCATTTTTTTTAGATTATTTTATTGTTTATTTGTTGTAGTTATTTTGTTCACAAGGGGGATTCACCCAAGCCTTATGCTTCGGGTCATTCTTCAACTTTTCATTTTTTATGTTCTGGTGTGAATCTTTGAGTGCAGCAGTGCACCTGAGATTCTCACCTGGTGCCGTGGCCAACTAAATTGTACTTCAGGTCTCAAGCACCGTTACCGGCAGACTAGGCAGGAACACTGCTAGTGCCGTGTAACAGTACTTCCTAATTTTAGTAGTGGAAATGGCTGCTGGTAATAGTTTGGGGTGCTTTGAATTGAATTTACGTGAACTTCAGGGCACCTCTGCGCATTCTTTTACACGGAATGTTATTTCAAAAGTTACACGATCTATGACTGAATCTTCCAGCATATGTAACATGCGCGAGTTAACTGAAGTAGACACTGAACATATCAACCTTTTATTTCCGACTGAATCTCCAGCTTTCGAACTCCATTGTTTCTGAAGACGGGCACACAAAGCTGATGATGACAGGACGGCGGGTAAGTTGCGAGACGTACCAATCTAGAAGTGGATTTATCGCATCAAGACAGCTGGCAGACTCGGCTCAGTTGCCTGCCTGCCTGCCTTTGCGTGCGAAGGATCCAGCTAACTCCTTCCGAAGGTCACGTCAAGTAAGTGATCTCTGGGTCGACAGCATCATCATCTCATTCATTCTGTTATCCGGTCACGGTAAATAATTCCATACAACACGTGATTGCTAGTCCCGACTCTCCCTCCCCCCCCTTTCCTGCACCGCTCTCTCCACACAGCTTTCATCTGGGGCAATTCTATTGTAAACAAAAGAGGGAAACTCCTGTAGAACAAAAAAGTATGCAACTTCTCAACGCAGATGTGAAACACTTATAAAGAGTGCAACCACCCTTTGCCTATTGATACTTAATTTTGTTAAACACGATGTTGAAGATACAAGTTGGCAACCGCGGTATTACACACAGGCGTACTTTACAAAGAAGCCATTTTTGGAAGATAACAATACATTTCCAAAGAAATAATATGTGATAACACCACCATAGAATCCAGTACAAAAAATAAAGCCTTAAAAGTTCCAGACCGACAGATTTTTCTTTTTTCCTAAAAACAGCAGACTCGGTTCAGTTGCCTGCTCTTTTTTCACTCTCTTTCGAGGCTTAACAACCCCCCGACACAACCTAATGCTTTCTAGGCGCCCTTCTCTCATATAGGGCCCCTGGCTCCAGGGGAAGTATATAGCCAGAACCGCCCGCTAACACATCACTCATGACTCATCCAAGACTCGAACAAGCATACAACTCGGATGATTGGTCATCCCAGAGCTTCTGGGTACAACATAGCAAACTCAAGAGTCAAACTTGTCGAATAAAACAGCGATTCTTCGGTCATTAATATTTGGCATGGAAATCTATCGTCAAATTAATGTCAGATAACAAAGTTAATAGGCAGTCTTACCGAAGTAACAACAGGTCCTCGGGATTACCATTCGTAGGTTCGAGGTTTTCGAAGAAAACGTTCATTATGTGTCGTCTGTAAAAATCACGGTAACATCAATTAATTATTTGTATCTTACAAAGTCGGACCAATTGTGACCAGAGATCTGATGTTAGGTTTGTTCCGGTACATGATGTAATTCTTGTTTTCCAGACTGTTATTATTATTATTATTATTTTTATTAGAGATTTAACGACCACCGTGAGAAACTCAGTGGGCTATAAGCAGTCGCCCGTCCCTAATTTAGGGTCACTAGTTCCAGGGATGGGAGAGCCAGTGCCGTAAGACAAACACAACATCCATGCCTCACCGGGATTTGAACCCGGACCCCTTTCGGACGAATGATCAGAGGCCATCGCTTAGACCACTGCGCCACCGGGGCGCGACCCAGACTATTACAAGTTCTTGCATGTACTTGTAACACGGTGGTGGTCAGCCTAGGATTAGGTCAGATTTTAAGCCGAGGGTTCTTGAAGTGGACGGTCAGCTGAAATAAACGTTATAGTTTCAATGCCTTTATTACATACTCTTAAACACGTGTATCATCTTTCTATTTTTTGTTGCTCACGTTTAAGTTAACTACAGCCCATGGTGGTGCATAAAATTGGAAACTACTATATACAATTCAATTTTAATGTTCAACAAATATACTACTCACATAAAATGCTTCTTCACTGCCATCCACCAAACATCCCGAGTTTCGTTGTAAGAATTGCGTGCGCCAAGTAGTAATCCAACGAAAATTCGTTTTTGGGCCTATCACTTCCAGTCTTGTGTCGAAGCCAGTTGTAACTTGTAAGCATTGTGAAGCAAAGTTCCTTACTATGAATTGTTGTTTCCTTCTGTTGTAACACATTTAATTCTTGAGGATTAGGACCTGTATCATCAAGTTAGCAGCGGTACCAGTCTATAATTTAGGTTCAGTGGGGACGTAGAGTTAAAGTTGTCAACTGACATAACATAAGTATCCTTGATGCGAAATATAGACTGAACGAGAAACTATAATACACAAGTTGATTATAAAGTCTCTATGTACACCATATACATCCCACCACGCGCTGCTATCCACTATATATCCAAATCTCGCGGTGTATGTGGTCTAGCAGTAATCCAATGTAAGTTCGTTTTTAGGCTATCAGTTCCAGTCTTGTGTCGAAGCCAACTGTAACTTGTAGGGCACTGTTACGTAAAGTTCCTTACTATGAGTTGTTATGTCCTTCTATTGTAACAATATTCTTGACGGCGAGAATTTGTATCATTAAATCAGCAGCAGTGCTAGTTTACAAACTCAGTTCCGGAGCGGAGGGGAGGGCGGGAGTTTTCCGAAACTGAGCTTAAACTAGCACTGCTGCTGATTTAATGATACAAGTTCTCGCCCTCAAAAATATTGTTGCAATAGAAGGACATAACTCATAGTAAGGAACTTTACGTCACAGTGTCCTTTACAGTCGGCTTCGACACAGGACTGGAAGTGATAGGCCTAAAAACGAATTTTCGTTGGATTACTGCTAGGCGCACGCAATTCTTACAACGGAATTCTGGGTGTTCGGTGGATGGCAGTGAAGAAGCATTTTTATCTAAGTTGTATATTTGTTGAACTTTAAAATTAAATTGTATATAGTAGTTTCACATTTTATGCACCACAATGGGCTGTAGTTAACTTAAACGTGAGCAACAGAATATAGAAAGATGATACACGTCTTTAAGAGTATTCACTTAACCACGTAGCTCTATGTGTTTCTTATTTCAAGATGCACATAATATATATATACTCTAGGCTTTATTACATTTTCCATGACATCCTAGGCAACTTTTATAGTTTTTTCCTTTCACTTCTGCGTTACTATAAATGATCCTGAATAGCAATACAGAAAGAGCATATATCTTTTCTAACTGCCCTGGTAGTGATGTGAAAATTTCCATATTATTATATGTATATCGCTATTAATATTATTATTAAACAGCATTTTGATTGCTTGATATTTGCTGCTAATTCCTTATTAATTTCGATGTGCTAATTTCAGCAATGACATTCAAATTTGCATATCACGAACAGTTTTCTCGCAAAATGAAATTTTTAAATCATCGGGTGAAGTACAAAATCAGGTTTTGTAAGCTACTGATTCTGAACCATCGCCGACAATGTAATGTTCCCACTCAGACTTGTTGTGTAGCAGGTCTGAACATGCATCCGGTAACACTTGGGGAAGAGAAAGAAGAACAAGGGAAGAGAGGTAACGGGTCACAAAATACTTGGCAATGGGGTTCAAACATGTCTGAACTTGCACTTAAGGTTAAGCTCATCTCCACCTCTCTATAAAGGTGACAACAGCCAGTTGGAGTTGTTTCTTTGCACTAAACAGTTGCCTACACAGTGCAACAATTAAGTAATGAGAATGATGTTTTTTTTAAAATCCCGGTCACACGGGTCGGGAAAGGATGATTTTTTGATATGTCATTTAAGAGCTACATGGTGACAACAACGTTTTTTTTTTTTTTTTTTTGGTTTTTTTTTTTTTTTTTGAGGTTTAACGACCACCGTGAGCAACTCAATGGGCTATAAGCAGTCGCCCGTCCCTAATTTAGGGTCACTGGTTCCAGGGAAGGGAGAGAGCCAGTGCCGTAAGACAAACACAACATCCATGCCTGACCGGGATTCGAACCCGGACCCCTTACGGACGAATGATCAGAGGCCAGCGCCTTAGACCACTGCGCCACCGGGGCGGCGCAACAACGTTTGCGTGGAAAGTGCGCAGATGATTATTTACGCTGTGATGACATCATTCTGGGGAAGAACGTAGTCACAGCTCTGCCATGGAGTGGGAAGTAAATATCCGGTTATGTTTGAAAAACGGTAAAACTACACGAGACAGTTTAATTGTTGTGTAATGCGTATGAGGCTAATTGTTTATCTCGTGCACCAATATTCCGATGGCATGCACGTTTCGGATGGGCGGGGAGATTTGGAACATGACGAAAGGCCCGGACGCCTGATTTCAGTGCGTACGTCCGAAACCATTGAGAAAGTTCGCTAAAGGGAAAAAAAAGTGATCGTTGTAATGCCGGAATGTGAGCTTGGTGTTAACAAGGAACTGATTCGTCAAATTTTAAGGCAAGATTGAGGGAGGGGGGGGGGTTGTGCTCGTTTTGTTCTGCATGGTTTGTCAAACGACCAGAAACATGTACTAGTGAAGTACACAAAAGACATCCTGGAGACCGCAGAAACCATGCAAAATTTTCTTTAAAGCATTGTGATAGGTGACGAGACATGATGTTTTCGTTATGATCCTGAAACGAAGCGTCAGAGTGCTCAGTGGAAGTCACCACAGTCACCCAAAGGAAAGAAGATCAGGTTACTGAAGTCCAAGATCAAAACAACACTTGTGTGCTTTTAAGACAGCAGGGGAATTCTGCATCAAGAGTTCATTCCTGAAGGTACAACCAGGACCGTAGCAAGCTTTTCTTAACTGGGAGAGCAAGACTTGAAATTACGCCCTTTCGATATCAACATTACGCCCCTTCGAGTTCCACTCAAATAATACGTGGTTTTTACTTTCTCTCACAAACTGCCATTGTAGGAAAGTATTATAATCGTTCAAAAATCACACTTCAGGTTTTTGAAATGTAATTTTATTAAAAATGTAAAAAACTAGATAAATACCTAAGAACCACAGGTTATAAATATCAAGCAAAGCGTAAACGTTGTGTGAACGTCGACAACACAACACTCCACAGTAATGGAGAACGAAAAACAAACCAGCACAGAACGAATGAGTATCGGATAAAAACGTGACAATAGGAAGAAGTTTTAGGGGTACGGCTTGGGAAAATTCTTTTCAAGGTTAAACGCTCAGAGAACTTTCTGCAACACAGCACAAATGATTAATTAGCTTTTCATCTCAACGACATGTTCGGAAAGGTTAGGGTGATTAGGCATATCAGCATACTGTTTTCTATGCCTCCATTCACTGTTTTGGAAAATTCCTTCATGGATATGAGGTGTTCACACCTCATCGTGTGTGTTACTCTGTACCCTGGTTAACTGCATGGAATACTTTATGAGACAAACTAGTCTTTAAAAAGAAGTTACTGAAGGGCGTAACTTTTTTCTATTTTAGTTACTTTTTTACATACCCAGAGCATGAATTTACGCCCCTGGAATGAACATTCTGGGAGGCAACCGCCCTCCCGGTAGCTACGGCTGTGGGTACAACTGTCACAGGCAGTGCTTAAACATCCATTTTGGAACGACTGTGGAAGAGAATTGTTCGTGTCAGGCCTAAGTACAAAAATGGGTAATAGTTCCTTCTTGACGATAACACACCCTCACACAAAGAGGTCAGGGTAGAGCAATTTCTGGTACGAAAACAAGGGTGTGTACTCAACTATCTCCCCTATTCTCCAGATTTGTCACCTTGTGACTACTTTCTATTCCCTAAATTAAAGTTGCCTTTAAAAGCAAGGCTTTACAAGACAATAAAGATGTGAAAATGAGCTCTTCACTCCATACCAAAAAAATGACCTCTGCAAGTCCTTCCTTTCCTTAGTTGATCGTTCCACGTCTAGTATTAACACAGGAGGAATGAACTTTGAATAAAATTTATTCACGTAACTTTTCCTGCTTTTTCAATGACAAAAAAATTCCATCTCATTACTTAATTGGCGCACTGTGTTATTGTATTCGATTTCAACGCAGTTAATGATATTTTTTGTGACAATATCGACACGAGAGTGTGTTAACTGTCCGGAAAGTTTCTGTTATATCTGAGGGGGGATTGCCATTCAGAAACAACAGAGGAACAAAACAAACTTCATAAAAAAAAAAAAAAAAAACTCAGTAAGCATAATTGGGGAATGGGGAGGGGGTGACCAGCATACGTAACTCGTTGAGCTATAAACAGTTGCCAGTCCCTAATTTAGGGCCACTAGTTCCAGGGAAGGGAGTGAGCCAGTGCCGTACGCGACAAACACAACATCCATGCCTCACATTCGATCACGGACGAATGGCCAGCACTTAGAACACAGGGCCACCGAGGCGGATGATTTGGGTTGATTGAAACTTGGGGACAAGCACACGAGACGGGCTCTCGATTTAGTCTGTGCTGTTTGTGTTGAAGAACTAAAAGAGTGGGGCAAACGAAAAGATAAAAACCATTCCTTTTGAAGTGGTAATGATCTGGAGGGAACCGGAATCTCACAGTAAAGACTGTTTACCTTTGCTCTTGTAATGTAGAATAAAACATCAAAAAATAATGACGGACGCATGCCTCCTTGATGTTGCACAGAGTATGCCACAAGAACCCCATAAACGGAAGAGCAAAAAGCACAGTTGAAAGGAAAAAGATAGCGACTTTATACAAGAAATCTTCAATGAATGAAATACGGGATTACAACATTGTACAATACAAATTGGAAGATGTGAATTTGTTTATTGGTGTAAATACGACATGGATTTAATCAGAAACTTGATCGTTCTCGGTGGTGTAGTGGTTAGCATACTGGGCCGCTATCCGGGAGACGCAGGCTCTATTTCCGCTACAGGACGACCAAATTTTCTACTTTTCGAAAATATTATTTGATTTAACATCCATGTCATATTTACACCAATAAACGGATTCACATCTTCCAAGAAATCTTCAACTCATTCAATGTAAGAGCAAAAGATATGTAAACACAAGGGTTGCGCTGCCGATCGCCATCTTTGCCATTTGCGAAAAAAAAAAAATGTTTTGGCGATGGAAAAGGAGCTTTGGCGATTACCTTTTTGTACTGTTAAAAAACTTTAGAGAAAAAAATTGAATTTAGCGAATAAATTGGTGAACATTTTAAAAGAGCCAGAGCGACCCCTGTGTATACATGTTTAAAATGTGATGGGTGTACCTTCAATTATTGATTTTTTTACATGTTTCCTATTTGAAAGTTTATTATTTCATATGTACTCTGCCTAAAGTGCTGCAAGATTTTGAAAAGAAACCTTACGTAACACAGTGAAACTAATATCCTATTAACAATCGGCAACCCATGCATGTGCAACATATGCCAAAATAACTCCAACAACTTTTACTTGTGGCATTTTGCAGACCTGTGTTGTTTTGGTAGTTTAACAACCCCACGAGCACTGAATGCTAGCAGAAGTCACTCGTCCCACCACTACCAATATTCATAAGTTTAACACAGAAATCTAAATCTAAAAGGACTTCAAATAAAATAGAGAAATTTTAAATAAATTATGCTGAACCCCCAATCCCCAAAAATAAAAACCTAGCAAAATGCCCAAAATAAAAACCTAGCAAAATGCCCAAAATAAAAACCTAGCAAAATGCCCAAAATAAAAACCTAGCAAAATGCCCAAAATAAAAACCTAGCAAAATGCCCAAAATAAAAACCTAGCAAAATGCCCAAAATAAAAACCTAGCAAAATGCCCAAAATAAAATATAAGCAATTAAATTTTAAATAAGCGGGCTCAAGAACGGCGCTAGCGAATTCGCTCTCTACACCAGAAACGAAAATTAGATTGTGAGTTTTGAAGTCTCAAAAAAGATAAAAGCATGAAAGCCTAAAAAACGCATACAAAAATAATAGAAACCTAGAGTCCTAACACTTTTGAGGAAAGGCAAAAATGTCAGAAGGTTACGCCCCCCAGAAAAGCACCAAGGAAGCCATAGCACCTACGGAGCAAGGCAAAAGGTGCTCGAACCTACTCAGCTACAAGCAGAGCAAGCTGAATGCACGTTTGCGCCCAGATGCAAAGTGCCACTTTAGTAACTTTTACCAGGAGAAAATTTACATAATGTTTTCGAATTTAAGACACTCCTATATATTTGGCTGTTCAATCCCATTCCCTTTTCCAAAAATTTAGAATTAAGATGTTTTAGCAACTTTCAAGTACTCAGTGACACAAATTGTCAAGGGGTAAATAAAGGGTGATTTCATTCACTTTAAGAAAAAATTGAATTTGAAAAAAAAGAAAAAAAGTGCTCCGTGAAATTTTTGGAGTGACAAATTCAGCCCCACCCGTTAACTGTGTTTTATTTCCTCAGAAAAAGAAAGAAGTGAAAGAAGGTGCGTTGACAGATGCAACAAAGCAAGATAGCCTGTGGCCTACGAGGGAGACAGGATAAATTTGTCAGCACTGCTTTCCGGTAAAACCCACTCCTTGTTCTAGTCTATAAAATAAGGCCATAAGTGCCCCAGAAATATTTTATCTTTTCCACACAGACAATTCAACTTTTAAAATTCCATACGAGTTGCAGAAGGAACATCGGAGTCGTTTGTGTGCTGGGGAAATGCATTACTCAGGGGAATTTGTGGAAAGACACGTTCGGATCGTGTGAGGAATGAGGATGTGTTGCAGTTGTGTAATGTGAAGCAAAATGTTGTTAGCAAGGTGGAGATTAATATGCTTCGGTGGTTTGGCCATGTTGAAAGAATGAGTGATGGGATGCTTACTAAGAAAACTTTTTAGCCCTAGTAACAGGATGAAAAGGCAGAGGAAGGCCAAGGAAGTCATGGGGGAATCAGATTCAGGACTGTCTGATGAGAAAAAGATTATGAGTATGAAGTATAGAAGATCTTATGTACTTCGTGTGATGGATGTCAATGAAGCCTGAGTTGTGTGTCAAGATCGCTGTAAATGGAGAAGTTTGATACGGCAACACTAAATAAATAATCAGTTAGAAATTTATCAGGTAGTTTGTATTTCTTTGTGGAGCTAACCCTCTGAATCTCAGAGAACAGTTTAGTGATATGTGTGTAAGTGTGTATGCTTTCTCAAAGCCGCTCTCCTAGAGAAGGCACCCCGATAGCCTTGCTTACGTTGCTTACCGAGTACTGTATTGATACTAAAAGAATACCTTTAATACTCACTTCATACTTGGTGCTCATTTTATTAAAAAACAAGATAGAATCCACCACAATTTCGGCTCTAACGAATTTTGTCTTTAAAGACAAAGCGATTCAAATTTACGTAGTGATCTACATTTCTTAACACTACCCAATATTCCAACACCTTTATCAAAATTCCAAAAGGCAATGGAGATATCCTAACGAAAAAACGATTGTGGCGCCTTTTGTTTATATGTATATCTATATTTTGTCTATGTGATATAAACATTTTGTCTATATTTATATCACATAGTCTATATTTTATATCACAAACAGATTTTTCTTTTGTTTTAGGGTTTAACCACTTAAGATCCCAAGGAAAGTAAAAAAAACCGGTAAAAACAACGCAATTATTTTTTGCAAGGTATAAGTAGCTCTATTCCACACAATGAACGTACGTGAAACATGTTTTCAAAAAATTAATAGTGAGCAACACTACACTGAAAAACAAGCACGACGAAATCCCGATCCGCAATATTACGGACATCGTTCTGGTAGTTATAAAACAAAAAACGAAAGTTCCAGTACACATAGTGTGGAACGAAATGAAAGGGGCAATTATTTCAAAAGTCGATATTTATGTGATATATGCGAAAACATGGCGCTACACAGAATCCAAAGAGAGTTTGCCACCACAGTTGCCATACAATACATATGCGTTCCATAACGGCCTAAATTCACATTGGACTACCTCCCATCAGTGGGCCCGTAATATTACGGATCTCGATTTTCTTGCACTAGCATTCGTAAACGTAATTTACGTACCTGGACGATAAGTGGTTAACGTCCATAATGAGCGACTCTTAGGGATACAGGCAATCGTCACCTGTCTCTAATTTGGAGCCAATGGTTCCAGGGAAGGGACATCAGACAGGTGACCACCCACGTCTCATCTCGGACGGCTGACCCGAAGCCCGCGCTTCAGACCATTCGGCCATCGGGGCAGCCTGATAGATTCTAGCGCAAAGTTATTTGTTTCAATTGCTGGGGCTTTCTAAAATAAAAAAAATTGCGTAAATAAATAAAAAACAGAAGAAAGAGTTCGTCTGCCTAAAGGAATGGGGACTGAGTATGCCAAGTCGCGTAGCATATTGTTACTTTTAAAATAAAGTGTACGTGATTTATAATTTCCGAAATCTTTGCAGTACCGGGAAATATCTGAATGCAGAAAATTGGAGCTTGAATTATTCAGAAAAGTAGGACCTTGCTGTCACTAGATAAAGACACTCTCAGTGCTGTTCAATATTTAATCGTAATTGATATTCCATCTCAATCATCTCTTCAGCTGGAAACGCATTTAAAATTGAAATCATTACTGGAATCACGGCACCAATGTCTTTTGTTTTGAAGAAAAGGTTAATTAATAAATTATTAGTGGTTAAATCAATCAGTTGAAGCTGAAAGCACAATTAATGGGATTCTTGCAATTTAATTCCGAGCTATCAATGTTGGAGAAACAGAAAAAAACAGTGAGGAACAATCTTTTCCTAATGTTCTTTTTCCAGTTATGTATTCTGTGCTGTTCCTTCTCATCATGTCCATTCGGAGATTTTCCGCAAACTGGAACTTTTAATGCATTCCTCTCTGGTTTTCCTTCTAAGATACTCCACTGAACTTTTTTCTTTTTCATCAGGTGTCCCAAATATTTTGATTTTCTTACTTTGATGGATGTCTTGAGTTTGTCCTTGAAAGGTCTTGTTTTGAGTTATTTAGTGCTTGTATGGTTGTGTTTTATACTTTTCTAGGAACAAATATCGTTTTCGAAATAAAAAAAATATGAAGATTTGTAAGGATGTCCCAAAAAAAAACAAAAAAAACTTAGAAATTCTGCAGACGAAAGAAACTCCCAGCTGTAATGATTACAAAAAAAAAAAAAAAAAAAAAAAAAAACATTTAATAAAGTGCAATTGTAATAGCATTTTATTACCTATTATATTCCCTCTTGTACGATTTCCGTAATACTGTAGAAAAAGTCACACCTTGTCATTGGCTTAAATAAACAAATCGAGACTTTACATCATGAAACAAAAACTACTGAAAAACATTTATTTATTTATATGTGCTCATCATCATCATCATCATCATTGTCAACCATTATCAATCCACTGCTGGACGAAGGTCTCCCAAGTTTCCTCCACAACGGTCTGTCTTGTGCCAGTCTCCTCCATGTCACTCCCGCATATTTACGAATTTCATCCACCCATCTCCCATGTGGTCTTTTTCTGGGTCTTTTCCTGTCCCTTGGAATCCAATCTAAAATTTCGGCTGTCCATCTATGGTCTGTCCTTCTGGCAGTATGTCCAGCCCATTGCCATTTCAGGGATTTAACTCTGATCATGATGTCTTCCACTCTCGTCATTTTTCGGATCCACGTGTTCCTCTTCTTATCTCTCCTGGTTATACCAAGCATGCACCTCTCCATGCTTCTTTGAGTTGTCTGCAGCCTTTGTATGTCTCTTTTAGTTAAGGTCCACGTCTCTGCACCATACGTAAGCACTGGAAGGATGCATTGATCAAACACTTTTCTTTTAAGACATAATGGCATATTGCTCTTGAAAATTATGCTGTTTCTTCCAAAAGCTCTCCAGGCAAGTTTTGTACGCCGATTAATTTCTTCATCAATGTGACCCTCACTTGATATCTGCTGTCCAAGATAAACATACGTATCTGTTATCTCCAGTTTTTCTCCATCAATCGATAAATCTTCATTTCTTGTAAAAGCATTGAACATCACTTTTGTCTTCTGAAAGTTCATTTTTAATCCCACTTCTTTACTCTTGTCAGCAAGTTCCTGGATCATACTCTGCAGCTCTGATGGGGTAGTTGCAAAAATGACTACGTCATCAGCAAAACGAAGGTGGGATAGATAATCTCCATTAATCTTTATCCCTTTGTTTTCCCAGTTCAGTGATTGAAAGACATTTTCCAATGTGGCATTAAAGAGCTTCGGAGATATGGTGTCACCTTGTCTCACTCCCTTTCCAATTTTTATGTGTGTTGTATTTTCAAACAGCCGAATCTTTGCACTTGCATTTTCATAGATGTTATTAATAATATTAATGTATGCATCTTCAATACCGCAGGATTTCAGAGCCGCGGTAACTGCTGATGGTTTCACCGAATCAAAGGCTTTTTCATAATCGATAAAAGCCATGCACAATGGAAGTTCATATTCCCTCGCTCTTTCAATTAGTTCTCTCAGTACATGGATATGATCTATTGTGCTGTAGCCACTCCTGAATCCAGCTTGTTCTCTCGGTTGAGCCATGTCCAGTGTTACCTTCAAGCGGTGTGAAAGAACTTTAGTGAAGATTTTATAAACTACTGATAGGAGGCTGATAGGTCTGTAGTTCCTGAGATCCTCAATGTCACCTTTTTTATGTAGCAGGATCATTGTAGCATTGTTCCAATCCTCAGGAATCTTCCCTTCATTAAGGCATCGAGTGAAAATTTGGGCGAGTACTGTTTCAATTTCTCCACTTGCTTCTTGTATGATGTCTATAGTAATTCCATCTTCTCCTGGAGCTTTCCCCCGCTTCATGTTCTTGATTGCATGAGCAACTTCTGCTGGGAGGACTGGAAGAACTCTGGTACCTTTCATGATGTCTGGAGTACATGTATCATCCCTTTCATATAATTTGGAGTAGAAATCTTTCACTCTTGTCAAAATTTCGCCTCTATTTCTTGTTATAGAACCATCTTCTTTTCTCAGAGCCATAATCTGTTTTCTTCCCTTACTGAGATGTCCCTTTGCTATCTTTAGGCTTTGGTTGTTTTCAATTGCTTTCCTCACTAGCTCACAGTTGAATTTCCTTACGTCTTCAGTGATACTTTTTCGTGCTGTCTTGCATAGCTCTATATATTCCACTTTGGAAGTCACATCTTCTTTAGTTGTCCTCATCTCTCTTCTTTTTTGCATCAACATTTTAGTTTTTCCTGATAATTTGTTTACATGCAACTTGTTCTTAGACCCAGCTAATTTTGTTGCTGTTTCCATTAGAGCTTTGGTTACTTTTCTGTTAACTTCAGAAATATCCACTTCTTCCGATGTTAGGCCTTCTAAAGCAGAGAATCTGTTCTTCAGTTCCAACTTGAAAGTATTATGGTGTTTTTTAAGGTTGGTTATGTCAATACATTTTGTTTGTCTCATGAGCTTGCCACGTTCCAGTTTAGTGTTGAGGTGCATCTTACATCTCACCAATTTATGGTCACTACCTGTGTTGAACTTGTTTAGCACACTGCAGTCTTCGATGACGAATTTTTTGTTACACATAATAAAATCAATTTCACTTGTCGTCCCAATTGGATGTCTCCATGTCCATTTCCTGTGTGGCTTTTTCTTGAAAAAGGAATTCAAGATGAAAAATCCTTCTGCCTCTGCAAACTCAACGAGAGTATTTCCACGCTGGTTTCTGTTGCCGTGACCGAATTTACCTACTGAAGTTTCATTCTGTTGCCGGTGCCCTATTTTTGCATTGAAATCTCCCATAATTATCTTCAAGTGCTGCTTACCTTTATTATTTAGATGACGAATTTCCTCATAAAATTCTTCAATTTCTTCTTCAGGATGATTTGTGGTGGGTGCATAAGTTTGAATAATCTGAGCCTGGTATCTTCTCGATAGTTGGATAACGAGTCGTGCAGCTCTGTCAGAGGAACTTTCAACTTCTACCACTTTATCCTTCAGTTTCTTGTTTATTATAAATCCAACACCACTAGTTCTGCCAGTATCTGTCCCACGATAATAGAAGAGATGTCCACTTTTCAGTTCAATGAGATCTTCTCCTTTTCTCCTTACCTCACTTAGACCGACGATGTCCCACTTGATCCTTTGTAGTTCCTCTTCCAATTCAAGAAGCCTTGAATCAGAAGATAGGGAGCGTCCGTTGTAGGTAGCCAAGGTCAGCATCAAATGGCAGCCTAGTCCGGTCCTCCGGGATTCTTAGCACCCTCTGCCTTCATGTCGCACTGGCCGCTGCCTTGGCCAGGTACATTCCAGCTGCCGGAGACTGAGGGCCAAGATTTAAGTTGTAGAGTCATTTTGGAGGGGTTTGGCCATAACTCACCACGCTGGCCAAGCGGGTTGGTGAGTGTGGGATAGCATTTCCTCTGATCCCGATGGTATAGTTATACCGCTATTTGCGGTCGTCAGAGCCCCTTTAGTGGGAACAGGATGCACCACGAGAAGGCGGGGTTGACATTTGTCAAGGAGAGGCTGTGATGTTACGCATCACCTGACCTTACATCCCTATGTGCTCATAGTTTCTCATTAATCTAACTCGTTTTTTGTTTTTGTTTTTCCTAAAAACCGAAGGCCTTAAATAAACGCAGGACTATCCTATATTTGACATCCCTAGTGACAGAGAAGTAGATACACAATCAAGCTGGCAAATTTCCCAGCAGTGGACCAAAGTTGAAACTTTCTTAAAAAGGAAGATAAGCTCATTTCTTGCGCCCAGTCCTTTCATTACTTTCGTCCAGACTTTCACGCTTCGGCGAATGTCTTTTCTTTCTTACTTGCTAATTGGGGTTTATTTTGTTTTCATTGTTTGGTAATCTCTATTTTGGTCGCAATAGCTCCAAAGTTCATCACTGGAAGACACATTCTGCGAGCTTCAATGAAAACCGGAAACTGGCATCACCATGAAATGATAAATGCTGGGCTGACCAGTTCTTCTAATTACTTAGAATTCAAAGAACACACTAATATATTTGTTTGTTTGTTTGTTTTGTGTTAACTTTTACAAAACAAATTCCACTCTCAGTTCCGTAAGAGCGTCCCACACTTTACTACAATCGATTCAAAAAGAATTTTTCAAGTACGTTGTCTGGAGACTCCAGTTCCGCGACGAATATAAGCTTACATTTATTAAGCCTAGCCAAAAAAAAATTCTGCTCTACGTAAAATCTTAATCGCGCTTAGTGTTATCCTACGCAACAACAATTTTAGTTACATTTTAGTGAGCGGAGACATGATGCCCAAGTACAAACGAAGCGATAACACGAATACAGTTCTTTTAGTTGTTTTTTTTTCTAAAGATATGCAAAAAAAAAAAAAAAAGTATTTCTTTGAAATATATCCTGCTATGGGACAGGAAAAGACCCAGAAGAAGACCACATGGGAGATGGGTGGATGAAATTCGAAAGTATGCAGGGGTGACATGGAGGAGACTGGCACAAGACAGACCGTTGTGGAGGAAACTTGGGGAGACCTTCGTCCAGCAGTGGATTGATAATGGTTGACAATGATGATGATGATGATATGTTGAAAATACAATCTCACCTTCACTGCAGTAGAAAGACACGAATAAAAAAAAGTCTGATCGTGTGTCCGTTTTTCTTGGAGTTAACAAACAGTAAGTGTAAGTAGTACTAATGTCAACAATGAGGTATTAAAATGTCAACAGAACGACATAATGCAATTTTTGTCGAGAAATGTTTCTGCTTTGTATACCAGAATTCTGTGGGGGTTTTAGGACTTTGGTGCGATTCTTTTACATGTTCCAAAAAGCAGGGGTGTAGTACAGGCTTGGCGCAGCCAGGCTACTTTTTACCTAATTTAATCGAACTTTTTAAAATTTATTTATTCAGTAGTCGCCCTTCGAAATTGACATTTTTTTCACAAAAATTATCTTAACCGAGCGTTTTTCTCCTTTTTCCTCTCTCTCTCTTTATTATTATTTTTTTCATCGTGGCTATGCACAAATCCGTAGACCTTTTCTTTACCGAAACGTTCTCAGGAATAGCCAGTGAAATGGATTCCAAACACAGTCGGCACAAAGAAAGTAATTAATCACAAACACAAGAGATTGATCAAAGTTGCTCCCTGTATTTTTGGCAGTAGAAAGTATTGCAAAGTTTTTGAATTTGAAGCTGCGGCTGACCAGACATCTATATATACACTATATTGACAAAAGTCACCAGACACCTAGAAGAGAAACACAACATAGCATTTATTGACATACATTAATACGGTGTCGGTTCACCTTTGGCCTTAATGCATGCACTGACCCTTCGAGACATGCTTTCGACAAGGTTTTTGAACACAGCGATAGGTATGCGCTTCCATTCAGAACATAATGCTACCGCTAACTGTTGCTTAGTAGTAGGCCTTGGTTCCAAACTTCTTATGCGGCGCTCTAATTCACCCCATATGTGCTCTATGGGATTAAGATCAGGGCTCTATGCTGGCCAGTCCACACACGATAGGAATTATCGTTAAACTACGCCGTAACAGTCCTTGCTTTATGGCTTAATGCATTATCCTGTTGATACCAACAAGGCTCGGTTCTATAGTATTGCCACAGAGTTGGTAGAGCTTAATTGTCCAGAATATCCAGGATAGACGTGCTAGTTAACAGGCTTGTCCACGATAACCAATGAGCCGGGAACGTACCACGAAAAACACCTCCACACGAGTACACTGCCAACTTCAAAATTGACCGTAGGAACAGTACACTGTGGTAAATAGAGTTCCCCGGCTGCCGCCATACTCACACACGGCAATCAGACTGATGGATCGTGTATCTGGATTCATCAGTCCATAGGACCCGTTTCCATTGATCTACGGTCCACGATAAATGTTCCTTACACCATGCTAAACGACGAGTAGCATTCAGAGCGGAGACGAAAGGCTTATGAGCAGCCGCACGACCACGGTAACCCATGGAATGAAGTTCTCTGCGAATGGTACGTGTACATACCGAGGTTCCAGCATTTTTGCTCTCCTGTACACTGAAGTCTTGTGCAGTACTTCGTCGATTAGCTGTAACGACTCTCCTGAGGCTTCGACGTCCTCAATCACCGATGTTCTTTGGTCTGCCGGTATGTTTTACTGCTTCAGGCACGCCATGTGTCTTCCACTTATTCAGTACATCCAAAACAGTTGACTTGGATATGTTTAAACGCCTCACGATTTTTCTTATGGACAACCCACTAATATAACACAAAATAATTTTTCCTTTCTCAAAGTCAGTTCTCTCCCGCCGCGACATTTTCACTCAACCTCAGAGTGCAATATGATCGTGGTCAGCTGCAGGCTTGTTTTATACGGTTTGGCTTTTTTTTTTTTTTTTTTTGTTATCTTAACAACGCAGAGAATCCGTTCATCGTTCATTTGCTTTTGTTAGGGTGTCCGGTGACTTTTGTCAATATAGTGTATATATATATAATATAATAACGCCCGGCTGGGCCGGTCCTCTAGGCGCCAGACCACTGTTTTTTCAGGACTGCAGCACTGCCGAGAAGTATCTACCTGCATTTGTAAGTACGTACTGGCGCCGGAACGGCGTTCCAGTATTTTTTTTTCTAGCCGCACCTGTTCCGACAAACCCAATACAACATAATCTACTTTCTTCTTAAAACGCGAATATCCTATAATTCTTTTCCATTAAAAAAAATGCAATAGAAAAACTGCAGAGTTAGTGGAATTAACGTCCCGTGTTTGTTTAAAGGTAGTTAGTCTCTTAATTTATATTCTCACTTGCCAGTCCCTTGAAAGTCCGTTTTTTACTGTTTTTAAGAACGTTGAGGCGGGAATATTACAGTTGGGAAATAAATTATTGTACGTGGGAATTTCGATTAATACAGTCATTATTAAGGAGTCTAGTTGTGAGTCTCATTTGTAATTGGGAATGTAATTAATCTAGTCATTATTAAGGAGTCTAGTTGTGAGTCTTATTGTAAATGGGAATGTAATTAATCTAGTCATTATTAAGGAGTTTAGTTGCGAGTCTCAGTTAATTTAGTCCAGTTACTAGTGTCCCATAATTAAGCTGGAAGCAGAGATTACTATTTTTCTCTCTGGAACTCCCAGTAATAAGTGGCTTTCACCATTGCACTTTATATTAGTTTCCGCTTCCAACGACATTTTACTCGATAACATTGGGTTGATTTTAGTTTTTGCACTTCAATTTGGGAACCAACATTTCAGTTTTTTCTTACCAAAATGGTGAAATCTTGTTCCTTGAATGCCAAAACGTGTAAATCCGGGTCTGATTTCAACCGATCACTATATACTTTCTAATCCTATAAATATAAGAACGTAAAAAGGGGAGAGGTGGAATGGGGGGGGGGGGGGGGAGAGAAGGTACTGCAGACGTAAGTGCACCGCACGTACCTGTATTTTTCCATTAGCACTACACCACTGAGTAGAACCGTATTCATAAATAAAATAATAATAAAATAAATGCGGATTAAAAAAAATTCCCCATTAGCACCCTTTTTGTAGGGGCATGATGAGAACTTCTAAAGTAAAATCTGACAATAATTGTTCTTGCTCGATGAAATTTTCACAACACTTCATTACAAAAAAGAAAAGAAAAAGTGATTTACAGGTTTTGACATTTCTATAAATTGGATATATACGTTTATCTGCCAAAAAGTCATGTTTTGCGAGTGTGAAATGTATAAGATCAACAACGAATTCTCACTTTTTTTTCCAGGGTACTGTACACTTTGAACAGCGGCGAAATTATATATCGCCTTTAGTTACACTTCTTCCACATTGGCATATATTTATTTCTGCAAGCGCCTTTCAAATCCTCAAGATTTCAAAAATTCCACTACCCGTCTACTGCTGGGAGTGGTGTAATTGCGCTCAAGCTTATATAGGTTTCGATAAGAGTACAAAAGCTCCTTATCGATTAGTTTGTTGCGCATCGAAAACCCAGCTAAATCTGCGGGATTCAGATTTCCGGGAGGAGCAGATCTTGCCCTGGGAGTCTTTCCTTGAAATGTCTAAGTAAAACATATCACGTTTTTATTTTTTCACTAGACTACTATCATTCTTTTATTCATACTGCTTTTAGCTGTAGCTTTGATAAACTCAATATTTAGGCACTCAATGAGGGAGAGAGAGCAGGGAAGCGAAAATTCCCGAATCCCCTTTGGACCTCAATCTACTGCCCACGCTTTCTACGTCTAGCCCAAGTTGTCGTGAAAATGCTATCTGGGTACTCGAATTCAAGATCTACAAGAGAAGAATACAGCGAACACAACGAATGTTCTTTTTTAAGAATGCGATAAATGAGATTTTAAATCACAGCAAGACGACACAAAGATTTACACTGGAGTACATCAGAGTCCGCCAACATTTTCGTATTCCGAAAACAGCGTTATTATGAACACGTTTGTGTTTCAGAAATGTTATTACTATAAGATTTTCTGTATGCTCCTTAAGCAGACTTCAGTTCTTCATCCATTACTGAATTAAATGACCAGCTATACAATAAATACGAATGGAATACTCGTGCACTTGTATGCTTTCTTGTGCAGCAGTACCCCCCCCTCCCCAAAGATGCTAATTGTCTTCAGTAAAAACTAACAGAAATTTTATGATTAACTAAATTTTACCTGGTATTGCACGGAAATGCAGTGAATGGTTACCGCAAATTACTTAATTATTATCGGATTCAAACTACCGTGGGAAACTCTAAGGGCCATAAAGCAGTCACCTGTCCCTAATTTAGGGCCACTGGTTTCAGAGATGTGATATAGTCAGCGCCATTGTACAAGCATACCACACATATTTCAGCCGGGAACAACTCGGAAGAATGGCCGGAAGCCAGCGCCTCAGATCACTCAGCTACCTACTTACTTTTCAACTCTTTTAGTCTGAAAAAAGCGTTCGTGTGAATTACAAAATCTATAACTAGCCATCCCGCTGTTGGGAGGGTGAAAATGTGTTCATATGATTTATGTTGTCCAAAATTAATATACTGAAGCAGGAGGTTCGCTTCCGAACTTGAAAATGGAAAGAAAACGAACTTTAAAATGTCAAAAAATACGGTAATGTAACCATTTGTCAGTAAAAGAAAAAAAAAAAAAAAAGGGTCAGTAACCCAAACAATTTCGGGATTTTTAGGTTTCTTGAGTTCTGTTATGAATACCGATCATCTTCAGATGTCCGTAGTGCATCATTTGCAAAAATTAAATACAGTATTTACAAATATACAAGTGAAACCTCGTTTATACGTTTTTCAAGTGACCAAGTAAAATTTAGGAATTATTGAAAAACCGTATAAACGAAATATAGAAAATAAAACATGAGCGATTCAAAATTTTTGGACTGGTGACATCTTATGTATAAACGATAAAAACGTATAAGAGAAACGTATAAACGAGGTTCCACTGTAATTTGAAGGTTAAGCTAATAGCAATTCTATATATCCTGAAACAAGAATCCTGGTGAGCAATTGGAAGAAGACATTAAAGTAAGGGGGAGGTGGTACTTACCTGTTGCCAAAGAAGCGAAGGAAATTCGCTGGTAACCAGTGCAGCTACGACAACGTGCAAGAGGGGTATGAGCACCCCCACAATCACTGCAACACGAGTCTTGACAGGTATAAGGGTGTAGGCCAGAAAAACAACCAGCAAGATCTCCCAGACGCCGTCCGCGGCGGCGTGGGGTTGACCCCAGGAAGCAGCACCCCACTTATTCCTCGATCCGCCGACGTCCACGGGAAGTCCCACGACGCACAATCCCACGCAGGATAACAACACGGTGTAGCACAGTCCGGGCAGGAAAGTGTCCCGCATGTGCCTTGTGTGCATCAGCACCAGAAGTGTCACGAAGGTCACACACACGAACAGATAATAGATACTCGCCGCCGTAGCCCATAACACATAGGCCACGTGAAGACCAGTTAGCGTGGCCGCGAGAAGGGCCACCACAGCCAGGACGCTCACAATGGACGCTTGCTGGAGCTTTACGGTGTACCGGCGGTAAAGCTGCTCCAGTTCAGCGTTCTCAAAGTTGCGTCTGTTGAGAAGCCGAGAAAAGGCTACTTTCCTGTGGGTATTCATCGCTTTCACTGAATGATCCATGTTTTAGCAGAGAGTCTGTAGTCCGTTCATGGATAATTTCAGGACGTGACAAGGCGGAGAACCGACGCACAACAAACTCTCCACCGCGGTTTGAAAATTCTGACTGAAGGGTCAACAGCAGGAGCGGCGAGTGCACGGCCGGGCGAAGCAGCAGCAGCGCCATCATGTTGCCGCTGTTGGTAAACTCCTTTTGTCCTTGGACGGATCTTCGACACGCAGTTTATTTACACAATTTCGCCGAGATTTTTTGGCCGCTCTGGAGAAATAAATAATAATATCGGAGTGTCGCTGCAATACGAGCTTTGTATTGTATTTCTGCCACCGAAATAATGACTTCAGTGACCTTTAATGAGTCGGGTATATTCAACGTATATTCCATAACCCACGCATTTTGAACTTTTTTACCGTTTCCTTCTTCCGCGGAGAGAGAAAGCTGCTCGTTTTTCAGGGTAAAAATTCATGTTTGCTTTACCTGCACGATTTATCACATTATAAATCATTACATTTTACCGATGAAGTTTTATGTAATTCTTGTTTCTTCAAACGAAGCTACGGTTTTGATGAAACATTCAACCTATTATAACTCAGACATATTCTGAGATATCTAAACCAGGCAATCACGATTTTTTCTCCATTTCCGAACAACAAAAATGTGAAAACATAAAAAATTGAAAAAAAAAATCTCAAAATAAAAAAAAAGCGTACACACCGAAAAGGCATTATTTATTACACACGGCACATGCATAACACTTAAAATATTAAATTACGATCCTTATAAAGCATTCAAATTAAAGTATAAAATAGCACTGAAAGAACTTTAAAAAGGAGTAAATAAACTGACTTTCAATTACGAAGTCTATTCTAAATGAAATTAAAAACAGAATCCATGTAAGAAATGAAATCCAAAAGAAGTTTAAAAAGGAAAATTGAAATTAATGAATCATGAGTTTTGAACTATAAGAAATTTTAACAGTTATAAAATTCAATCAGGCTTAATAATAAGTCAAAATAAATAAAGCAATCAGACTTGACCATTAATATTTCTTATCAACATTTTGGGCTTGCTAAATGTTTTCTCAAAGAGTAGGTTTTTCTGTAAAAAACCTACGCGTTATGAAAAAAAAAGGGAGAAGATTGGAAAGAATAAATAAATGGGATTCGTAAAACGCATTAACAGTTTTCAATCAATATTTTGCAAGTTATAAAATCTGAAAAATAATAATTCCAAAAAAAGATTAAAAGTATTTTAGTATGCATAACTCATTTCTAAAATGTTAACATAGAAAGCCTCAAATTTATAAAGCCCGGCAGCTGGAAAGGACTGAATTCTACTCAGTATATTCGTAAGCTTGAAAAAAATCAGAAAAAAAAACTTGAACAAATTCTAGTGAATAATTTTTTTAGTTCAAAGATAACTTCAGGATATTTTTATTAAAAGAAGTTAACAGCTTCATAATGGAAATTTATTCCCATCTCATTTATTTCGAACGGAAACTGTAATTGAAATTTTTAGCTTGGTTTCTAAAGAAAACAATATCTGTTTCTAATGACATGGTTTCATTCAGAAAAACAGGAATATATTTAAGAAAAGCTTATAAAAATCGCACTTGTAGGAGAAAAGATTCAGTTATTAAAACAGGAATTCAACAAAATCTTCCCAGGGCATTAAAAAATTGTGTAATTTAAATTTGTGAAGGATATTCAGAACTGTGTGTTGAGAGAGAAAAAGGAAGTATGCGTTTATTTTTAAATGCTAAGTCTTAATCTTTGTGAGGTAGTTCCTCACAAAGATTAAGACTTAGCATTTAAAAGTCTGAGCATAAGATGAGAAGGTTACCTCTGATTTGGTGTTACTGGTTTGTAGTGTTTTTACATTTTGATGATGAAGTTGTTTAATAAAATATATATATATATATAATTAACTAATGTTCGTAGAGAACTTTGTCGAACATTAACCTCACTTCTGTAATAACAAAGTTAATAATAATAACTGCCGTATTGAAAGAATCAGCACTTACGTGTAACATCAACTTCTTTATTTTCCACGTACTGGAAGTTCAGGTCATGAATACAATATATTTATCAAAACGTTGCACAGTACTTGTCATTTTCTTGTAGGACTTCCGTCCACAGTGAGTAGAGTTTAGGTCCCAGCCACCTACAGCGAGATCGCCTTTTGGGCAGGACACAGAAACGGAAGGAATGAGAGCAAGTCTAGCGACTTTGACAGAACAGTTTGTAGTGAGATTAGAGTACAGTAGATGGCGCCACCGTACAAGTACGATGTTGCACACAGAGGGGTGAGAGGTTTTCAGGGGGGGCATAGGAAAGGATACCCATTTAACCAGTGAGTTCAGCCTGAGGGCCGTCACCTAACGTGCTCGTCTGATGCACGGCGGATATTCAGCGATTGTTAGTAAATCACACCATCTGTGAAAGATCAGCTCAGGTTCGAACCTGAGGACCTTGCATCGATAGTCTGAATCGCTAACCACTAAGCGATCCGCGGTTCTCAAAACGTTGCAATTTATCCCCTGACATTAAATAGCTCTTGTATCAACATCTACTCAGAATGGGCGCCGCGGGTGGCCTAGTGGTCAACGCTCGCGACTGCCACGGAGGACACCTTGGTTTCGATCCCAGGCAGGTACGAACGCTCGAATCACTAAATAAACGTCGTGCGTCGGAGGGGCACGTTAAGCCGTGGGGCCCCGGGAACTGCCTCTCCGGTAATAAATAAGGGCGTCTTCATCCTCCTTTCTACCTCGCTTCCGTGTCACTTTCCTATCTGGCACTCTAGCCCAAATCTCATAGCTTCCTATTTCTAAGGGTTGTTTAAGACCTGTGGTCAGACACTCCCTTCCTAAAATCCTCTACATATGATCTACTCAAAATATAATAAAAACATGTGTTCGTCGATTCACAAAGATATCCTGCAAGCTTAATTCCGCCTTTCGTTATATCAATTCTCCACTCTATTCGCAATCTCCGCACTATTCGCATTAAACGTCCTCTATTTATTTTTCTCTGACTCACTGTCAGCGTTGCCAAAATGTACAAGCTGTTCGGGGTAGTAATGTACCGTTTAGGGTGAAAAAGTCCCTAACCCGGAAGTAACATAAGAAAACAGAAACTCCAATGGAAGGCTAAATAGAAGTATACGTCACAGGCTGTATAAATGGTAGTGTAGCAGTATTAGTGATAGTGCACGCCAAATGTTTGCCTCATCAGAATTCTTTGGGAAACTTCAGCCGTCCAGCTATTCCTTGGTGATGTGAGTTGGGGATCCATGGCTTGGTATTGGTTAGGTCAAAATTGTTAGATAGGCTTCTAGTAATATTGTTTGCGTTTTGTCAGAATTTTAACTTTCATTTATTTGAGACATCTGATATCACATCCTACTATTTTTTTTTTCTGGTGCAGAGAACGTTTCCGATAGTGCCTTCTCTTCTACCCGCTTTAAATCTTTAAATAACGTTCCGCTTTAAAGCTTTAGATAACGCTTTTTTTTTTTTTTTGTAAATTTTAACGATGGGAATTTTGAGTGTATTTTTCTTTTGGGAGGGAGGGAGACAGTTTATATTCTCTAATTTAAATTAAAGTCCAAAATATTATTATTATTATTATTAGTGATAGTGTGCCAGTAAAGAATAACAAACACGGACTAATTTTACAGTACTCGAACCCAAACTGTGGAGCAGTAACTTTGGAGTGACTATTGTTCTATGCAATCAAACTCGTATGCAACGAAGTCGAAAGGAGTTAAATACATTCCATATATCCGAACTTCCAACCAGACAAATCAAAAAAGGGAATTTTTTTTAGCATAATACATTATCAGGTTAAAAATAATCAATCATAGTCTTTATATCAATTGATCGAAGCTAACAAGAAACAGTTCATTAAGAAATACAGCTAGCAAAAAATATCAGTGCATTCTGCAACAAACAAAACATTTACCAACTGTAAAAATTAAAGTGCCAATTTTTTTAATTTCACCGGTTACATTTATTTGTTCTTTGCAGGTTACGTAGGAAATAGAGGTCAACTGTTACATGCCTTGAGCTTGTCAGGATAGCTGTTTTAAATGTTTTTCAGCTTCCTCTAATGCGGTAGTTGAGATGTTTCAAGAAGCAAAATGAACTCTAAGATTTTCTAAACAGATATTAAAGGATTGAAAGGTGGCGCTGGGAGGAGTTAAAAGACAGCATTTACCTAGAAGATATATGTGTGGCAAGTAGTGGTGAAAGGAGGTAGTAAAAAACAACTGAAACATTCTTGTCTTAATGGAAACTTGCCTGTCGCTGAGTTGTCTACGGTAGGTAATTCTTAATTTTCCAGTGAAAGAAAAAGGGGTAAAAATTGCATAAATGCCACTTATTTTGTTTGCTGATAACCGTGATGAACAATTTTATATGCGGTTTTTCCAAAAAATATTGTCCGTAATATGCGGTTAAAAAATACAAGGTAGAATATCATGAAGTTCAAGGGATCTATAAAACTTTGGTTTACGTGGAACTTCTTATTATGTGAGCTCGTTATATGTGTGCTTCACTGTATGTATTATAAGGCATATTCAAAGCCCAATGCGATGTTTTTTCAAGGCACTAAAACGGATTCCTTGGCAAAACTACGGAGGAGATCACGAGTCATGAGAGTACCAAACTAAAAAATGATAACAGAATCTCTTACCGATATCTCTGTGAGTAAGAATGAAACACAGCAGACTACACAGGTAAATTTTCAAAATGAACTCTTTCAATATTCATTTACACGTAATTGGAGGGCAAAAGTATAAAAACGCTGAACTTCTGTTTCTTCAAAATTCCCTCCAGCACCGATAAATTTAGAAATAGCAATTTTTTAAGATTAATTACCTGCAGGAAAGTATGCAAAACTTAGAAAAATAGGTTCAAAGCATCTGATAATTTTTCAAATTTCTAAGCAGCTAAAAGTCCAAAAACGCATAATTCTTCACTACGGTGGCATGCTTTTCGTTGCATAAAAAAGAGGGGGGGGGGGAATGCCACTGGATTCTTTGGCTAATGAGGACGCATTAACACAAAAGTCTAAAACCTGTAACATTAAAGAGATTTTAAGTTGGGAGTTTTTCTGCCATTTTTAAGTGTGTAATCAACAGTTTTTTTTTTTTTAACGAAAAATTAAATTTTAGTCCTCCAATCAGGAAAGCTTTGTTGCAGGAAGCTGAAAGGTTCATAGAAAGCAGTTGTCGTTGTTTCAGCATTTGTATCCAAAAATAATTTTCCTGCGATATTTAGAGGCGCAGGTACAGTCTGAAATTCAAACCTCTCTGTCTCTCTCTCTCTGCTTGTGGCGTGAATCGAAGCCACATCTTTCTGTTCCGAAGCCGAATGCTTTCCCAATTAAGCTATGCCGGCAAAAGCTCATCACTGCTGTTTCCCGTCTTTATATGTGCGTCACCTCTGAGGTAGACACGTCAAATACCTCCCTCCCCCTCCCCTCCTTCCCCGAGAAAAGGGCTGGGACAGAAACGTAGGTTTCCGGGTCCGCCGGCAAACCATTGCTTGAAGGAGAGCTCACTGTAGTATCTGACTAATTCCAGAGGATGTGTGGAACGAACATCACACATTTTTCGAAGAACTCCAACAGCCAGGAGATTCATTTTTATTTATGTTCGGGGGCCGATGTGAAATTCAAATCTTATCTCTGTAAAAATACTTGATGGTACATAATATGACTCACTGATGGAATCCATATTTTTCGTGTTTTCTGAGCCGCTGATCTAATATTCATGTACTAGGGGTGTTCAAATGAAAAGGTACGAAACGTCATAAGAACGTAACCGTTAACATATTTGCCTATGCCGCTATGGGAGAACGTAGCGACACATCTAGGGATGCGATTGGAGTCGCCGGCGTGGATCGGAGCATGCGCAGGAGAGAGCAGAGGCTCTAATAAAGAGCGCCGTCCAATTGACTACTTGTTGAATTCCTCCAGCACAGACGAACCATTAGCTCCGATGTGTACTGTGAGACACTCCGAAGCCTACGCAGGTCCATCAAGAACAAAAGACCGGTGCTACTCACGGAGGGTGTGGTTCTGCTCCATGATAACGCGCGTCCACACGTCTCCAGGGTCACACACGCGGAACTGGCCAAGTTCCAGTGGGAGCAGCTTGACCATCCGCCCTACAGCCCGGACATGTCGCCCTGCGATTTCCATGTGTTTGGTCCCCTGAAAAAACAACTGAAAGGGAAGCGCTTCCACTCGGACGACGAACTCAAGGACGCTGTGCAGGACTGGGTCTCGTCACGGCCACAGTAATTCTGGGAACAAGGAATCCTTCGGCTCGTTAATCAATGGGATCGTTGTGCTACGGCCTATGGTGTATACTTTGAATAAAGTCTTTATTTATACCCACAGTGTCGTTTCGTACCTTTTCATTTGAACACCCCTAGTATAAACTCGGAATATAATGAAAAGCCATGCGTAAATCCCAAGATTTACATATCTGGATTTACTGATATCTAACGTGATTTATGATTTACCTTCACAGCACACCAAAAACTGCTTCAATCTTAGGTAGTTTTTGCTTGATTTAATTTGTAAATAGTCCGCTGTATTTGTTTGTTTCAGAGAGCAGGTTACATTTCTCAAGTGCGAACATGATAAAGTAACGCTACGTGCTATGGCGGAGTTTCAACTCTCTGAAATGCCACTCCATAACTGACGCACTTAATGTTTTTCATCCTTTTCGCTCTTTTTTCTTTTCGCTTACGCTCCGTTTGGGAAACTCGGCATCAATCACGTGCTGGGAGAATGGGTATTCCGAATCACTTTACAGCCGCGCGGTAAGATTTACTTCCTCGACATTTTCGAAACCTTTCAAAACGCTCTCCAAATCCGTATTTCATTCAAATTTGAAATATTTTCTTCACTTTATAAAGTTGGAAGGAATGTTTTAACGGCACGTACAAGAATCCAGAAACCAGTTTTCGCTTATGCAACCTCAAAGACGAAACAGTAGTTTGTTTCGTCACCTAAAGACGGAACAATAGTCCCATGTGCTTGAGTTTGCACGTATGAGCGCCATTATATTAAGGAAAATCTGAGGAAGCTGTTTTGCGAAGAAGCCTCAAAATGGATCATCAGCGCCCGGATTTTCGAAAAAGACTCAAAATGGATTATCAGCGCCTGAATGTTTGAAAACTGTCGTGTTTCAACAAGTAATAGAATACACAGCATGATATAACTGAGCCGCCCCGGTGGTGCAGTGGTCTAATCGTTGGCTTATGACTATTCGTCTTAGATTGGTCCGGGTTTGAATCCCGGTGAGGCATAGGTGCTGTGTTTGTCTTACGGCAATGGCTCTCTCCCTTCCTTGGAACCAGCGGCCCTAAATTAGGGACGGGCGACTGCTTATAGCCCATTGAGTTGCTCGCGGTGATCGTTAAACCTCCAATCAAAGAAGAAATACATAAATAAAAAGATATAACTGAATTGCTGCAGCTGGTTTTAGTTTTTAAAACTTAATTTCTTGTCTTCTTCTGCTTGTTTCATTTATAAAATGTACAACTCACCTTCTGTTCCGGATATATAATGTTTAAAAGCAACAATTTGCCTTAACATTGTACGAGTAGGAAATTTATTGTGCGGAAGATGATAATGTCATGAGGATAAAACAGTTCTTGAAAAAGTTGAACAACACAAATACGTTTCGAGCACTTAAGTTGCAACCGAGAGGTTTGATGCGTTGGCTTCTGATCATTACAACCGTCCAGGTGCTGAGCTGTTTGATGCGTTGGCTTCAGATCATTCGCCCGATACAGGTCAGGGTTCGAGTCCCGAACGAAGCATAGGGGTGCTAGCTCTCTTCCTTTCCTGGAATCAATAGCCCTAAATTAGTCGGGAATTGCTCATGGTGGTTGTTAAACCCAGAAACAAAAAATAAAATAAAATACACCATGTATATCAATGAATGAAATACGGGATTACACCATTATACAATACAAATTTGGAAGATGTGAATCCATTTATTGGTGTAAATATGACATGGATGTTGAGTCAGATAATATTCGAAAACTTCGTCCTCCTGGAGCGGGAATCGAACCTGCGTCTCCCGGATAGCGCCCGAGTATGCTAACCACTACACCACCCAGAACGACCAAGTTTCAAGTTTCCAGTTAATTTGAATATAATCATCCCAGGATTTGCTAGTCGAAGCAACCGGCATTCATATATAGAGAATCTGGAGGTTTTGAATTCATTCTTTTTTTTTTTTTTTTGATTGGAGGTTTAACGACCACCGTGAGCAACTCAATGGGCTATAAGCAGTCGCCCGTCCCTAATTTAGGGCCACTGGTTCCAGGGAAGGGAGAGAGCCAGTGCCGAAAGACAAACACAACATCCATGCCTCACGGGATTCGAACCCGGACCCCGTTCGGACGAGTGATCAGAGGCCATCGCTTAGACCACTGCGCCACCTTTGAATTCATTCCCATGATGGCCAGGAGGTGCAGAATATCAATGAATGAAATACGGGAAATACGGGATTACACCACTGTACAATACAAATTTGGAAGACATTCACATTAATCGGAAACTTGAAACTTGGTCGCTCTGGGTGGTGTAGTGGTTAGCATACTCGGACGCTATCCGGGAGGTGCGGGTTCGATTTATGCTCCAGAACGAAAAAATTTCCAAGTTTTCAAATATTATCTGACTTACATTCAGGTCATATTTACACCAATAAACGGAATCACAACTTCCAGATTTGTATTGTACACCATGTATAGTTGAAACTGGATTCTTCACGAACACACGAGAAACGAATAAACAGGTTGGGCGGGGCGTGCTCCGACTAACGCATTTACACAGTAAGCCGCGAACTTCTTGTTCTGTGATTAGTCTGCATAAGACATATGCTTGGTGTCCTGAGATATTACAGGAGCAAAAGAAAGACATGAAGACACTTTCAGAAAATCCCTACAGTGAGAGACGGAGCACTTTCCTTTCGGAAAATCACACCTTGAACGTAACAGCAAGGGGTCGAGTAGTATTTCAATTAATTGCAAGACGGCATCTCCTCGGTCCCAGGCTACCTTTGCAATCTTTTCTTTTGTGCCTGGTATATATATTATTGCTAAATATGACTCTTTTGCCACGAAAGTCCCAATGAAAGTCAACGAGATTTTGAATAGTGCGTTACGGTGAGAGCGTGATATAACAAAGGGTTGTACTCACATAGCATTAAGTCCTCAGATTCGGTCGCGTAAGTTTTTATTTCTTCTAGGTGAATACATCATATTCCTGCTACAGATTCACTATATGACCAAAAGTATCCGAACACCCCTTTTGAGTAGTGGATTTGCCCGTATACGTCAGAGTCATGTCTCATACTGGTATAAAAAAGGCGCACGTGGCATGGGAAGCTTCATAAACAAGCATGAATAGTAGAATGGGGCGTACGACCGAACTCAGTGACTTTCAACGTGGTTCGGTCGTAGGATAGCATCTTAGCGACAAGCCAGTTCTGAAAATTTCTGTTTTTGGTGCGGTTACACCGATCAACTGAAAGTGAAGTTATTGAGTAGTAGATACGCCTTGGAGCAACAGAACGTAATCACGACGTCGTAGGCCATATAAAATGACAGAACGTGACCGCCAACTGCTGAAGCGGTTGATGCGACAAAATCGCCTTTCCTCGGTTGCAACACTCACCACCGAGTTCAAAATGCTGCTGGAAGGAACTCCAGCACCATAAGGGTTCATCAAGAGCTGAAGCAAACGGGTTCCAATGGCAGAGCAGCTGTACATAAACGTAATATCAGCATGATCAATGCCAAGCGTCGGTTGGAGTAGTGTGAGGCTCGACACCAGTAGATCTCAGAAGCAATGGAAACGCGTTCTATGGAGTGGTGAATCACGCTTCACCATCTGGCGGGCCGACTGACAAGTCTGGGTGTAGAGGATGACAGGTGAACGCTTCCTGGCCGACTGTTAAGTTTGGTGGAGGAGACATCATGCCCTGGGGCTGTTTTTATGGTTTGGACTGAGTTTTCTAGTTCCAGTGCCCAAGTATATTAACGCTGCCGCCCATAATGGCATTCTCAACAATTCTGTGCACCAAACACTATGGCAACAGTTTGATTTAAATCGTTACCTTTACCAACAGCACAATGCCCCCATTCACAAAGCGAGGTCCGTTCAGGAATGGTTTGCTGAGATGGGTATGGAAGAATTCACATCTAACCTGCACTGAGCTCGGATATCAATCCCATTGAACACCTTTGGGTGAATTGGAACGCTGAGTGCAAGCCAGGACGAACCACTCGACATCGGTGACTGACCTGACTAATGTTCTTGTGTCAGAAGTGAAGGCAATTATCGCACAATCTAATGGAAAGCCTTCCTAACGGAGTGGACGCTGTGAGGGCGGATCTACTTGATATTAATTTATTTCTTATCATGGAGTTATTGGATGCTGTCCGGATGCTTTTGATCAGACAGTGTATGTCTATCAAAAAAACTATACTCCGAGTCAACCTAAGAGTGTACCACTAGGAAAGGTACTGAACAGCTACGAAAGTAGTCCTAAGCGTTTAAATAGAAAAGCAGCCGAATTATTGCTCAAAATCTATTTTTGTTTTTGATCAGCAATTTGCCCGATAAACTGCTGATCAAAAACAAAAATAGATTTTGAGCAATAAAGATTCTAAAACAAATGTTTCAATATAAGAGTGTTTTTTCGAAATAAATTTTATATGAGAAATTAACTAAATAAAGAACCTCGCACTTTCGCCCGCTGAAATGCCCGCAACTTGGAGAACGGAAAGGAGTCCAAGATATCTCTCAATATTAGCAACACAGAGACAATGAATTGGAAAAATTGGAAATAGCCGCCCCGGTGGCGCAGTGGTCTAAGCGATGGCCTCTGATCATTCGTCCGCACGGGGTCCGGGTTCGAATCCCGGTGAGACATGGATGTTGTGTTTGTCTTACGGCACTGGCTCTCTCCCTTCCCTGGAACCAGTGACCCTAAATTAGGGACGGGCGACTGCTTATAGCCTCTTGAGTTGCTCACGGTGGTCGTTAAACCTCCAATCAAAAAAATAAAAAAAGAATTGACAATCGGCGAAACTCGAGGGGGAAGCACTTAAGCAAAAGTAGGGGGAATCCTTCAAATTCGGACTCAACAACACCCCTGTTCTGTTCTATTCCTACTGCTTCTCTTGAAAGGAATTCCTGTGAAAGGCGCAAGCATTTATTTTATTTTGATACCAAATTTCCGTTTTTTAAAGTCCGACGCAGATTTTTTTTTTTTTTTTTTGCTTCGGTTGGATTTTTGTGTGAATTTCATCTTCCGTGGAGTTTTTGCTACAGTGATTCAGTTTTTTGGTAAGGGAGCAAAGGATGTTTCTGTTTCAACCGTTTCTCTGCTTTTGAAATATCGATTCCCAACTGCGTCTTTTTCAATAAGCCCTTTATAGTGCGATTTCATGTGCCAATAAATGTTCGACGATTTTTACCTTTTATATTACCACATATTTTTCTGATTCAAAAGGCATGCTCATTGCATGGAGAATTTGGTGTCATCTTGCTTGTTATTTTTCAAGATATAATTTTTCCGTACTGCATAATTATTGATTCTTTGGGTTGCTGTTTTACTGTCGTTTCAGATTCTTCGAGCTACAGGAAATGTCGCTGTTTCCGTCTGAATTTCAAGGAAAATTAATTTCCATATCCACAGAAGGACTGGAGACGCAATTCGCTTTTTTTTTTTTTTTATTTGGGGGACAAACGACCACAGTAAGCTGTACAGTGGACTCTGATCAGTCTATCATATCTAATTTGTGGCAGCTGTTTCCGGGGAGGGGGGGGGAGAGCCTAGGCCATAAGACAAGCATACCATTCATGCCTCAATCGGAGTTCTGGCCGAGGCCCATCTTGGACGAATGGTTCGAATCCAACGTTTCATAGCATTCGGGGGCTACCGGAGCTGCTGCAATACACTTCACTCATTAGGCAAAATAATTTCAGCAGTTTGCAATCAATTACGAATCGTCCCATTGATACTATTTTTATGTCTACTTCTCGAACTTTGATTTTATGTCGATATGTTTCGAAACGTGTCCTCAATCAAGAAAAAGTAGCAAAAAATTCACAATTACAAGCAACAAAGTTAATTACTTACTCATTATTATAAGAAGCTGTGGTAAAGGATGATTTTACTTACCGTATGCAGCAAAAGTAATAGACACTGATTATTATTATTATTGTTTCGGGATTTAACTATCAGAGTGAACGACTCTTAGGAATAAAAAGAGTCGCCTGTTCCAAATTTAGGGCCATTGGTTCCAGGGAAGGAGAGAGCCAGCGTCATCGGGCCGACATATCATTCATACCTCATCCACGACTCGAACCTGGACCCATCTCGGATGGATACTGTTAAGCCAGATTCTCAAACTACTCGGCTACGGAGGCAAAAAAATCTGATTATAAAGGATAACAGTGATCAGCATTGATTTGAAAAAGGAACAAGAAAAAACATTATTACGAGACAGAGTTTTTTATTATTTTTAAATTTAACTGTGGCCACATATAAACTTATAACCTTTATTTTATTTTTTAAAGACAGGAAGTCACCGTTGAATCTTTTTTATGCCATAAATTGCATGAATTTCATATTGTGTGTGTTTTACTGATTTAAGCTCAAACGTGTTTGATATTTACATTTTATTGTTTTTTTTTTCTTGGTATCTAGGGATACCAGTAAATTTTAAATATTCAAAAGAACAGTAAGAGCAATTCCATGGTTGGCGTAGAATTTTTTTTTCAGATGTGAGCGCTTTTGTGCCTTTTTCAAAAAACAACAAAAAAAAACCATTTAAATGCGCGTGTTTTTCACATTAGTTTCAAGCACTACGAAGGGTGTTGGCCGCACGGCATTCAAAGTATTCTGAGGGAAAGTGTGGGAAGGGGGCACAACGCAAAAAGTGTTTTTTATTTTATTTTTTATATTTATTCATGTTATAACACTAGACGTCCTTCCTTTTTTTTTTTTAATGTTTATTCCTGTTATACGTACGACTCACGCTGCGAGCCAGACAAAATGTGACTTAAGTGACAAGATACTTGGTTTTAGTGAAAGAAATTTGATTTCAGTGGTAAGAAAGTCGACTTTAGTGGCAAGAAATTCGATTTGAAGTGCACTGCGTCAGTCATAAAACTACTAAAGGTTTCTGTCTTGTAATGACTTTTTCGGAGGTGGTTGTTTCACTTCTCTGGAACAATGATCTTAAATTAGGGACGCGCGATTTCTTTTACACTTAGATGTTCTTGGTGGTTGTTAAATCCCCCTTTCCCTTGAAAAAAAAAAAAAAGAAGTTGTATGAAAAGGAGTAGATCGCAAGACGCATTTTGTTTACAGTTTGCCGCACTTAATCGGGTAACGGAAACGGATGTCCCGCTGTTACGCATGATAATCGAAAAGACAGAGACGCTTTCTGTAAGGTTAATATTAAACGTCCGTCCCGATTTTACGAAATATACTCCCCCGCCCTCCACACACACAATAACAAAATTATTTATGTATATAGCAGAAAATCCATGCATTCTCTTCTCATCTGATTGCTATGTTTTCTAGAACAATTTTTTGAAAAAAAAAGAAAGGCAACCTTTAACTCTTGAAACTACAAGATTGTCATGTGATAATTAGCTTTTTCAAAAGTTCCAGATTTTCGTCTAAAAAAATGTTGCCGATGAAGACAAAGATGTTTCGGATGACAAAACAGTATCAGTTATATCGGAGAATCTAACATTTACTGATTTACCGTTCTGTTCTTATCACCCACAACTTAAGGGTTTCCTGACTTCCTAGAACTCATGCTTCATTTAAAAACTATTGTAACTCTTGTAACTCTCGTATACTATCAAATTTGAAACTTTTCGATTTCTGTACGCCGATAGGCGTTAGCTGTATTTTGTTATTTGTTTATTATGGTCAGTGCTGGATTTAAGGCTTTTGAGGTCCTAGGCCAAATGTTCTATGCGCCCCCCCCCGGCCATACACATTTGAATTTGCTCCTATAAGATTTTCTTATAAACTTACCTTTAAGTTAAGAATATAATAATTGGTAGTATAATTTTATTGTTAAATAAGTATTATTTAAATAAAAATTATTTTGATTTAACTTGTTATTAAATTAAAGGTTATAAAAAAAAATATTTGTAAATATAGACAACGAGGTTCATGCGTATCCAGGAACAACACTTTACATTTTGAAACCTTAGACCTACATTTGAAACCGACACACGATGCATTCTTATAACACGAAAATAAACAATAGTATAGTGGCTAACAATATTATTTCTTGTTTTGTTTCTTTAAAATTGCATTACAACAACAAAAATTAATAAAGTATATAAAACTTAACTGTAAGGTGTTTTGGGATATGATATAAACTGACACTCCTCTCCTGCATCTGTCCCTCTGTCAGACGTCGCATGCGCTCTCTATCGCACTCGTACGAACACGGGCGTGCTCGCAATAGAGCTATTATTACGTTCTTATTTCTTCAGTTATCATTCAAGCTAAAATAAAAAATTACCACTACTTTATTTTATTCAAGTAAATTGAAATTACGGTACCTCCCTTTTCTAAGTTTTTCTGTTCTGTTCTCTCCGTTTTTCTCGATTCTACACCTGCGGCCTAGTTGGCCTAGTGGTAAATTCGCCGCTGATTGTGGTTATATAGTGTTACGTTGTTGTTGTTTTCACTTGTTTTGTTCATGTATTGTTTCTTGGTTAATAAAGTAATGCTTGAACTCCGAACTTCCCAAAAAGAAATGAAGAATTTACCTACGTAGAGAGACCCAACGATGACCAGAAAACAACACCTTCTGAGAGAAAATCTGAACCCGACAAGGAAAACAAAGCCTGCTACTGACACTTCTCCTCCTCTTCCATCCGTATATGATGTTAATTAATCGTTGAATCTTATTTGAAAATATTTTGACGAGCAAGCCAGAAAGTAGGAATTATTTTACAGAATACAAAACAAACTGGACAGGACTGCATCAAATACTTTCACAAACCAGGCTGCTTGTAGAGACTGCTAAATGTCTTCTCATGAGAAACATTTAATGGTACTGTAACATTGCTGTTCTGGTACTGTAAGTTTAAAAATATTAATAATAATATCTGTATCAATCAGCTCCGTATAGTTCCATAACATACTGTAATTAAACATGCTTGTATCACTGAACTGTTTTCCGAGATTACCTATTCAAAGATCACAGACCAAATTAAAATTTCTAGTAACGTTAAAATTTTATTTACTTTTGATGAATCGCGCATCCCTATTTACAGAAATTTGGGTGCATAGCTTGACTCAATATGACATCTGTTTCTCATATGTATTTACATATTATAGTTAGGTCGTTTTCGCAGCAGACGATCCTTATCAGGTATGTCAGGCCCACCATATCCCACACTTGACTTTTTTCGTTCTTTGCTTTGAGTCTAAGAATGCATTAGTGTGAAGGACTATCCTACAGCCTACGTTTCAAGTTAGCCATTCCATCTCACTGAGTTTTTTTCGAAAAACCAGTTGATCATTCTGAAACAAAATCCATTGAGTTTGATACTTTTGACCAATGCCAGACAGAACTAGTCGGTATCTCAACAACATTTATACTGAAGCTTAATTTCGTAACAGTTTTGCTTCTCACAGTCATAGAGACCCCAGCTGATGTCACGTGTGGCAATGTTCCCAGCAGAGGACCACTTAGAAGCAAACGCATCTCTAACTAAGATCTCTCATGTAGCTCTGTAATCTAGGCAACAATGAAATAACATTTTCCCATTTTAGTAAACAGGGAAACACTTAGGTTTTGTTTATTTTATTAGCCTGTGAGTAACAGTATTTTAACCCGAATGCGTTCCTAGGATACCTTATGGCGTATACCTTTAATTTAAACTTCCTTTTGTGTTCCTGTATTCTTATGTAAATTTGGTTTCTCCTCGTTAAATATTTTTCTAACTTAACGCCACAGATTCCCTTTCGATGAATTTGACGTCGGCAACAACCTGACCGTGTGCAACTACGTAGTAAGTTCTCGTGTTTAGGTGATGATAAAGGTACGACTTATGCTGTGAGCTATTTATGATCTTGCACGAATACTTATTGAACGAAGTTTTGTATATTGAGCGGGAGTAGAGAGAGATCCGCTATCAAGACATTAATGTTTCCTATATTGAGAGAGAGGCTAGCTGTCGCACTGTTGTGGAGAGATCATTTGAGTGAGCTGTATCTATGTGATAAGAAACTCTATTGTATAAGCGGATTGTGCTCGATGCTTGAGTTACTGCAACTTACTGATGGGAAATATTTGAACAGATGACGTGCTGAAATCCTGATTAATAAACAGTGTAGACTCGTAAATAACCTTGTTCGTTTCTGAACCATAAACGTATTTTCCTGTAGTGACTGTCAGTGGCGTATATTCGAGGCTAGCTAGGCTAGCTGCGAAGCCCAGACAATACGCAAATAAAAGTCAATTAAATATACACAAATAAAAGTCAATTAAATATACACAAATAAAAGTCAATTAAATATACACAAACAAAAGTCAATTAAATATACACAAATAAAAGTCAATTAAATATACACAAATAAAAGTCAATTAAATATACACAAATAAAAGTCAATTAAATATACGCAAATAAAAGTCAATTAAATATACACAAATAAAAGTCAATAAAATATACACAAATAAAAGTCAATTAAATATACACATATAAAAGTCAATTAAATATACACAAATAAAAGTCAATTAAATATACACAAATAAAAGTCAATTAAATATACACAAATAAGAGTCAATTAAATATACACAAATAAAAGTCAATTAAATATACACAAATAAAAGTCAATTAAATATACACAAATAAAAGTCAATTAAATATACGCAAATAAAAGTCAATTAAATATACACAAATAAAAGTCAATAAAATATACACAAATAAAAGTAATTAAATATACACATATAAAAGTCAATTAAATATACGCAAATAAAAGTCAATTAAATATACACAAATAAAAGTCAATAAAATATACACAAATAAAAGTCAATTAAATATACACAAATAAAAGTCAATTAAATATACAAAAATAAAAGTCAATTAAATATACACAAATAAAAGTCAATTAAATATACAGAAATAAAAGTCAATTAAATATACACAAATAAAAGTCAATTAAATATACACAAATAAAAGTCAATTAAAATACACAAATAAAAGTCAATTAAATATACGCAAATAAAAGTCAATTAAATATACACAAATAAAAGTCAATAAAATATACACAAATAAAAGTAATTAAATATACACATATAAAAGTCAATTAAATATACACAAATAAAAGTCAATAAAATATACACAAATAAAAGTCAATTAAATATACACAAATAAAAGTCAATTAAATATACACAAATAAAAGTCAATTAAATATACACAAATAAAAGTCAAATAAATATACACAAATAAAAGTCAATTAAATATACACAAATAAAAGTCAATAAAATATACACAAATAAAAGTCAATTAAATATACACATATAAAAGTCAATTAAATATACACAAATAAAAGTCAATTAAATATACACAAATAAGAGTCAATTAAATATACACAAATAAAAGTCAATTAAATATACACATATAAAAGTCAATTAAATATACGCAAATAAAAGTCAATTAAATATACACAAATAAAAGTCAATAAAATATACACAAATAAAAGTCAATTAAATATACACAAATAAAAGTCAATTAAATATACAAAAATAAAAGTCAATTAAATATACACAAATAAAAGTCAATTAAATATACAGAAATAAAAGTCAATTAAATATACACAAATAAAAGTCAATTAAATATACACAAATAAAAGTCAATTAAAATACACAAATAAAAGTCAATTAAATATACACAAATAAAAGTCAATTAAATATACACAAATAAAAGTCAATAAAATATACACAAATAAAAGTCAATTAAATATACACAAATAAAAGTCAATTAAATATACACAAATAAAAGTCAATTAAATATACACAAATAAAAGTCAATTAAATATACACAAATAAAAGTCAATTAAATATACACAAATAAAAGTCAATTAAATATACACAAATAAAAGTCAATTAAATATACACAAATAAAAGTCAATTAAATATACACAAATAAAAGTCAATTAAATATACACAAATAAGAGTCAATTAAATATACACAAATAAAAGTCAATTAAATATACACAAATAAAAGTCAATTAAATATACACAAATAAAAGTCAATTAAATATACGCAAATAAAAGTCAATTAAATATACGCAAATAAAAGTCAATAAAATATACACAAATAAAAGTAATTAAATATACACATATAAAAGTCAATTAAATATACGCAAATAAAAGTCAATTAAATATGCACAAATAAAAGTCAATAAAATATACACAAATAAAAGTCAATTAAATATACACAAATAAAAGTCAATTAAATATACAAAAATAAAAGTCAATTAAATATACACAAATAAAAAGTCAATTAAATATACAGAAATAAAAGTCAATTAAATATACACAAATAAAAGTCAATTAAATATACACAAATAAAAGTCAATTAAAATACACAAATAAAAGTCAATTAAATATACGCAAATAAAAGTCAATTAAATATACACAAATAAAAGTCAATAAAATATACACAAATAAAAGTAATTAAATATACACATATAAAAGTCAATTAAATATACGCAAATAAAAGTCAATTAAATATACACAAATAAAAGTCAATAAAATATACACAAATAAAAGTCAATTAAATATACACAAATAAAAGTCAATTAAATATACACAAATAAAAGTCAATTAAATAAACACAAATAAAAGTCAATTAAATATACACAAATAAAAGTCAATTAAATATACACAAATAAAAGTCAATTAAATATACACAAATAAAAGTCAATTAAATATACACAAATTAAAGTCAATTAAATATACACAAATAAAAGTCAATTAAATATACACAAATAAAAGTCAATGATCAACGGTATTAAGAAATGTCGATGCTTTCGCTGCGAAAAAAACACGTGCGGATTCGCTTCTTTGACTCAGCCTGGCGAGCGAAAGCCAATGGTATAACGCAAGCAACCCTTCCAGAGTCTTCGCTGTTCTGATTCAAAGCCCTTCGCTACGATCGCCTGCTAGCGTTTCCATGACAACATGAACGAGCGTATGGAGGGGAATGGACCATAGCTTTGCACAACAGTTCGCTCAGAAAAGAGAAGACTTCAAGTACCTCAGTCACTCGCATGCTTCCGCCTGTAACAGCACGTATTTCGCGAGAGTGGTTTCAGTTTGTATGAAGTTTCAATGAATTAAAATCAGTGATATTATATCTTAAATTCGTGGCTTTGCTGGATTCGAAATGTTTTGATAAATTTTGTGAAAGCTTCCCTGAACATCTACTATCAGAACTTAAAGAACTCTATGCTTCTAATTTTGATACAGCTTGACAAAAAATGCACAGAAGGTGTTTTATTCCCTTGATGAATGCAGAAAGAAACCAGTAAGAGACATTACTTGTTACATAAAGTTCACACAAAAGGAAAGAAGAATGGAGTTAATGTACAAATAAAGTATTCAAATCCTAACCCTCATAATATTTGGTATCATGTTGGCAATAGCATGTACCTAAAATACGTTATTTCTATTACTTAACAATTAAAAATTAAACTTCGCAATTTAAAAAAAACAGTACTGGGGGGGGGGGGATACGGATGAGATAGCCCAGGTCTCGGACCCAAGATACGCTACTGGTGACTTTACAAGCCTAATTAGCCTCTAAAAACTTAATTAGGCTTTTTCTATAAGCCTAATTAAGTTTTTAGAGGCTACGAAGGATCGAGACTCATCCGGGAAAGTGACCTTTAAGTTAAAGTGACAAATGAAGTCTTCGGTGAAGCACTAAGTTGAAATTAAACCGTTAAGGTAATAGTTACAAACTAATAAAAATATTTAACTATTCTGTGACAACCTCCACTTAATCGTATATCCCACATAATTGCAGGGAATGACCTGAAGCCACCTGTGTACGTTTGATCTGGTCCAACAATATGTTTCAATTTCTAATCAGAATTGGAAACGGGTCAAATTTTTGAACCACATAATCGAAATCCTCTTCATCTTAGGATAAATGGTCACAGGTCTCTAGTTAACAAGTTCTCTAATTCTGGAGTGAACCCCTCCACAAATGCTAACCAGTACTCTACCTTTGAATTAGAGCATTTCCATACTCATGGTTTTGACAAAGTGAAAATAGAGGTACTGCATATTATCCCTGACCTCTATGCTCGGCTAGAAACTGAATCCCTTGAAATTTTGCAGCATCAGTCTCTTTATCCCTATGGTCTTAATTCCACTCTATCTGACAATAAGCATAATCAGCATAAATTTTCTATACGTGAACTCTTCTTTCTTGTTAATAACAAGAGCTGCACTAGAGGTAATAGAGGACAGAGGTTATTTCGCACATCAAGCAAGGTTGATTTTGCTAACTTGCAAATAACTCTGGAAAGCTTTAAAACTGGCACTAATTTTGTTAAAAATACTTACAAAATACTTGAGTCCTTCAAGCACTCTGTCCTTAAAAGTTTTTTCAAATTCTGGAAAGAAACTGCTGACCATGTTGATAAGCATGTTTTTGCTTTGGTTCTGGACATTCTTAAACATATTCTTAAAGATAAAATTTCTCTTAAAGAATTTTCCAGTAATTTTGTTACCATCAGGTTCCTAAATAAAACCTATGATCATCTCAATGTTAGGATGCTGTTCTACAATAATGCAATTTTTTTTCCCATCCACAGGCACCAGTCTATTGTAAGTTTTAAGTATGTTAAGACCTTAGGGTCAATAGTTAAAAACTACAAACTTAATTCTTCGAGTTACATTCCTGTAATTACTACATGTTCTTGTGATGAACATAAAGAAACAGTTCACTATGATAAGAATTACAACCATATTATCACCGGAAACTTGAGTTTTGTTGAAAATGAAAAGCTTAGGAATTTATTAGAGTATGGTTCTAAATTTAGACCTCCCTTCACAATTTCCAAAGAAAGGATTCTTGAGAGCTTCACTCAAGATTTTAATAGGTACATGGTAAAAACCAGTTTAACATACAATCAGCCTATTGAGGCCTTCGCAGAATGGAAATATAACGTAATCAATAGCTTCACTTGTGAGTTGGCAGGTCTGGAATTTTGTTTCGATAGAAATCTCTTTTTCTCTGGAGATGCTAAAAGGTCACTCTCCAAACTACAAGACCTATTTATTTTTACCACTACGGATAAAGCTAGCAATAATTTTGCAATTATCTGTAAGAAGTTCTATTTTGAATTGTTAACTATGGAACTCAATAATAGAGTAACCTACGAGCCCGTAAGTTATTCTACCAAGCAGTTAGAAAATCGGTTTAAGGCATTCTTCAAGAAACTTAAAATTCCACAAACTAGAAGATATGAGCCTGAATTTCCATTTCTTTTTGCAACGGTTAAGTTTCATAAAGATCCTGTGAAGTTCCGGTTCATAGCTAGTGGAGTAAGGAGTCATAAAAAGAAAATAGATCTTGCTTTTGAAGATATCTTAAAGAAGGTTTTGAAACACATTAGAAACTGTACTAATTTGATGTACAGAGATTTTTGGATAATTAATAATAATGCAGAAGTAATTTCTACTGTACTCAAAGTAAGTCCCTTAGATATTAATAGTTATGATTTTGAGAACCTATATACTAATCTGCCTCTATCAGATATAATCACTACCTTTAAAGAGCTGTATGCAGAATTTAAACTTAACCAATTTGTTAATGTAGGAGCCTGGAACTCTTATCTCAATTGCTTCATAAAAAATAACCATATCTTATATAATAATACTCTCTATAAGCAAGTGAACGGTATACCCATGGGAACATCAACCTCCACGAATATTGCTAATCTATTCCTGTTCTTTAAGAAATATAAATTCATTAAAAATCACCCCACCTGCTCAGATAACTACCTTTACACATTTAGATATATTGATGATCTGCTGTGTATCAATAATTCAGAAGTTATAGAGAGTGATTTTGATAATATCTATCCTAGCTCTCTTAACTTATGTAAAACAAACCACAGTAATCAGGAACTTGAGTTCCTAGACTTAAGCATTAAGCTCAACAGAGGTAACCCATCTATTAGCCTCTTTGATAAAAGAGTTAATTTTCCTTTCAAAGTAATTAAATATCTACACTGGAATAATAACATATCAACCAAAGTAATTGAGAATGTACTAATTTCTCAGGTCCTAAGAATTTCAAGAATTTGCAGCAACAATTTGGACTTCAATTACCACATTAATATACTATTAGATAGTTTTCTAGAGAACGAAATTCCTTCTTCTTTCATCAAAAGAACTTTAAGAAAAATTATTCTGAATAATAGAGTAAGGTTGGCAGATCTGCTTTAATTTTCTACACAGTTAATAATATGATTCTGACCAATCAAAGCCGTAAGGAAGTTGGCTAGAGGATGCCTATTAACTACTAAAAGGAACCTTAGTGCTATGGATATGAAGGTCCTATTAAAACAAAAAATTAAATAATATAGACAAAATCACAAAAAAAAGCTTAAAAATCTGTTTATAAAAGAAAAGAAAAACAAATAAAAAAGAAAACTAGTTATTCACTCACTAGAATAGCTATACTAAAAATAGTAAAACTAACATTAAAATTAATAAGATTCTGAATAATTTATAGAAGCTCACTAAGGTGATTTAATACATGCAAAGATTATTAAATACACCACTTGTGTATATTATAATATTTCTCATGTATTCTGGAGAGTTAATTCTGCTCTTTCTGATCATACAGGTCCACAGTCTTAAGTATATATATTTTTTTCTCTGGTTAAAATCTCCGCGAGTTGGTTTCTTTCAGTGTGAGGAGGCCATCAGCCCCACCCACACTGCCCCCAGCGACTAGGGAGTGGCAGAGGTGTTTGGACGTTTGGGGAAAAGGTCAGCCATGTTTCCTCTTGTGTGGAGAAAGTTTAGTTGCATAAGAGGTAAGCTCTCTTCATTGTCTTTGGGTTTTAGGTTTTATAAGTTCAATGTTTGTACTTTTCTCTGTTGTTTTTTGCTTTTTAGCATTCAGGCACTGGCTAGTCTGTTAACATTTTTGCGGGTTTTAACTCTTTCTTTTCTTGGTAACTTTGCGCGTCTTTTAGGAAACTTAGGCCCAGCAGCTGGCTAAGCATAGTTCCTTTACTTTGCGCTGTATTTTCAAAGTAGTTAAGTTCTTAATAACTACTTAATTATGCACTTAAAGCACTGCTGAAATACTTTGTACATATTGCAACTAATTGTTTATGTCATATAACTTTCACAAAGCTTTTCTTTAGTTAATTATTGTCTTTAATTTATTCTCGTTTTTGTGTTGTCAGAAGTTGTGGAGTAGGATGTTTTAGAATCAAGTTTTCTTTCAAAAGTCTGAGTTTTAAAAAATTAATATTTCCTTTTTTAATTGCAATGTAAAAATTTGGAATTCTTTTGCATTGCTATTCAGGTTTAAATTCTCTCTCAGGCGAACTTGGCATTTCGTTATAGCTGAAAATTATTTCTAATTATTATGTCACTCTCACAACTTGAGTTCTCTTTAATCTTCTTCTCTCTGTTTAATAGTAACAGATGAAGAGCATGGGTCGGGCCATGAAAGTTATGGATGCAAGCTAAATTGTTAACTAGAGCTAGGTCATACAACTCTGCGGAGGTCATGACATATATATATTTTTTAAAACAATTTTTGGTGGGCTTATTACTTGCATCTATGGCTTTGCAGAAACCCATTTTCAACTAGGTCTTTGTGGAAGTGAGAAAATGCAGAGTTTTTGCTGGTCCTTGATAAAGCCAAGGCTCAGTATTCTCGACACTTTCTACATTCAGTTGTTTTATTTTATTTTTTATCTTTTCTCCTTTTACTCACACCGGTAGATACATAACCTTTTATATGTTGTACTTGGTATGAGTCAAAAATATATATATATATTTTTTTTTTGCTTAGGTCTCTTAATAGAATGTGAATTCTGAATTTTCATCACTGCTGCGTTGCGCGTTTTGACCTTCAGGTTATTTTGCAACTTTCGTTTTAAATTCTAAAGTTTTTCCTTAGTGTTCAGCTTTGCTCTTCAGTATATATATATATACAGGGCGTTCAAAAACTCTCTCCGCAGTAGGTATCGTAAGTTATGTAGAAATCCTATAAAAGTTTACGCAAACGTGTAATTTACTCTCTTACAGAAAGTGTTGAAACTGTCGTTCTTCGTAAGTTATAATCTAACTGTTTTACACATGTTTTCAAACACATCTGCAAGAGTCAAAATGTTCCTCCGCAGTAATGTTCAGGCTGTTCCGCTTATTCTTGATGCTGCTATAGTCAAAATTTTTGAATTAAGTAACTTGTCGTATGTTTAATTTCGGTTTTTGATGTTTTCTTGAAAACATACAGTTTCAGAATATGTGAAAGTTGGTGCTGCTGTAAAACATATTCTCGTTTCTTAATGAGACGAAACAACTTCCAGTATTCAGTGATCCCCTTTTTGTTTTCAACAGGAACATATTTGTTGGCCTCGACGCTTTTTTCGATCTCCTTAGTATTAAATTCATCCATTTTAACAAATAAAGCATTAATTTCGATACGACATGCAATGAAACGGGATGTTAGCACGTCAAACGAAACCACTTAATACTCAATGCAAAAGATGCGATGTGAAAAGTAACTTTCAGTCTTACAATGTGACACGCGGGGTGTGAGAGAATGAATCACCAGAAATGCAGGCAACAGGCGTTTGCCTGCATCTTGCTCCGGACCATTGCACTGAAAATAAACGCAAAGAAAGTATCGTTTTACGCTATGGTATCATCATTCGGTGGAAATCTTCTTTGCTTTAAGAAAGAGACGGAAATATTTAAATATTTTTGTATGGCAAATCATTTTTCACTCCACTGGCACCAGCATCAAGCACAAAATTCCACAGTATGCATTTTTCGTTTAAGTATTTTTTTTTCTTTAAAAAAAATAAAACGGAAATAAAATCGGGTCGAAATCGGACCTTGACTCGATCCTTTCGACCCGCGAGAAATTATTGATCCATTGACTCGCTAACTCATGACCCGTTTCCATCTCTGTTTCTAATCTCCGAATCTCTGAACAGGCTACGCTTTGTGAAGAGTAAACAAGCCCCCCCGCCCTCTTTTTTTTTTTTTTTTTTTTGTATTTCGAGTCCCATAGGAATGAACCGTGCAATGCTGGCAGATGTTGCGTACTACAGAGATAAAGCACGTGTCAAGACGACAAATCTGCAGCGATACATTCCCTCCGTGTAGCTTAGTTGGGAGAGCAACTTACTCCGGTGCGAGGAGACACTAATTCGATAACCGTCACCGAAAAATTGCTGTTTTCACATTGGCTGCCGAACGTAAAAATGGATCTACTGGACGTTGGGCTCTTCGAAAAATGTGTGATGCTCCTTCCACACATCGTTTGGAACCAATGAAAGGTTCCTTCTCCGCTGAAAAAAACAATTAAGAGGAAAATGATGTGACGTACTATAGAGTTTTAGCACGTGTCAAGACCACAAACCTGCAGCGATGCATTCCGTCGATGTAACTTAGTCGGTTAGGACAACTGTAACGTACCAGGAGATGTGACGTACCTGCCAGAAGGATGCACACGACATAAAGGCAGATAGGAATCAGAATGAAACGTCCGCGTAGCTCAATTGGTAGAGCAACTTATTCCGGAATGAGGGGATCCGGGTTCGAATCCTGGCGTGGACAGAAATGACGGAGAAATTCACTTCGTTATACAACTCACTCCGGAGCGAGGAGACACGATTTCGACTGCTGTCACCTACGAATCCTGTTTTCACACGGAGTGTCAAACGGTTTCCATGATGCTGGAAGAGAAGCATGCTACCGATATTTTTCGAGGGATTCGAACCCACGTTCTACCAAGGCTTCCATTGACATGCGGAAATATTTTTATCCATCTCTCTCTCTCTCTCTGTTTGTTGATCTTTGTCTTCCCATTTTCTGGAATGTATGAACGCTTCTGTTTGTGCTGACAACACGTGGCATTTTACAAAGACAAGAAGATGAGCGAAGTATTTGGAGAAATAACGTATGATGCCATTTCTTGAGATGTTTCTTGTGTCATTTGTAGGCTGTTAGTTTTGCATATAAAAGGCGTCGTATCCTTTCAGAACATATGTCGTGAATGATATATACTTGCATGGAGAAGCCGTGAAGAGGCAAGACGAACAAATGGGATTCATGTATTTGACATGAAGCAAAACGCGATGGGATTTATGCATTTGAAAACTGGTGGCGCATCTTGTGATTCATAACTTGCGCAGCTTACAGAGCGGATTAAATTTTCACAGAAACATGTTTTTCAGAAAGGCATGAATCAGTCGAGTATCCTGACCAGCAGATCTACTCTATCTTTCCCTTCCTCAATCTCTGAGCAGGGATTGTTTTTCTTTTTCAAATCACAATAACAAAGTTTTGAGCTGTTATGTAATGGAATTAATAATTTAGGAGCAATTTTGTAAATATGGTCTCTGTTGGATAACAGAAATGATATCTCACGCGGCAATCTCATTTAAATGGCCTGTTTCGGTGGGGGAAAAAGCAAGCACGGCCAACAGTTTAGTTTATTGCAGTTAATCACGAGCATTTTCGGGCAGTCAGTTAGATTTAAACACGAAGAATATGATCCCTTTTTTTTTTTTTTGCCAGATTTTGAAGTTCTGAAAGTGTTGGCTGATGTCTTCCATTCTACACAGACTAAAATTCGTTACATATAAACTGAACAAATGTCTTCCCAACAGTTCATTAATAATATCATCATTTTAATTAATTACTTACTCATTGCACCTAACACAGCCGTCCCGGTGGTAGAGTAGTACGAGGTGCTGGTTTTAACTATTCGTCCAAGATTGGTTCAGGTTCGATTCTCGGTGAGGGATGGATGGCGTGTTTGTTTTACGGCAATGGTTCTCTACCATTTCTGTAACCAGTGGCCTCAAATCAGATAGAAAAAGAAGACCACCTATAGCCCATTGCATTGTCCACGGTGGTCATTAATCCCTTCCCCTTCCCCGAAAAAACAAACAAACAGCACGCAAAACATAAATCATTTCAATTCAGTGACATGTGCCAATTACACACGATGAAAAAACAAAATGTCTGACTCATTACACACACTTCCTCAGTCTTAACAGTCCAACCAACTGGTACACAGAAGTCTATAACTTCGCTTAGCGAAGCCTTGCTAACGTATTCTCAGACAGATCTTAGTTCTGTTGCCATGAAGATGTGGTGGGGAAACCCAACTGACATTATGTATTCGACGTCAACATGCGAAGGTATTGTATACATAGATCACACAAACTGTCTTATTAAAGGACGTTGATTACGAGGCTAGATTCTCTTGATAAGAGCGAATAAATTGAAACGTGTTTCTCAATACCTCGCATTTTTGTAACTCAAATCAGAATATACACTATATTGATAAAAGTCACCGGACACCCTTTCAAAAGCAAAGGAACGGATCCACTGCGTTGTTAAGACGCGCGGTACAGCTGCAAACGGTATAAAAACAAGCCTGCAGCTGACCGCGATCATATCGCACTGTGAGGTTGAGTGAAAAGGTCGCGGTGGGAGAGAACTGACTTTGAGAAAGGAAAGATTGTTGGGTGTTATATTAGTGGGTTTTCCACAAGAGAAACCGTGAGGCATTTAAACTTACCCAAGTCAACTGTTTTGGATGAACTGAATAGGTGAAAGACACATGGCGTGCCTGAAGCAGCAAAACGTACCAGCAGACCAAAGAAAATTAGTGATAGAGGACGTCGAAGCCTCAGGAGAGTCGTTACAGCTAATCGCCGGAGTACTGCACAAGACCTCAGTGTACAGGTGAGTAAAAATGCTAGAACCTCGGTATGTACAAGTACCATTCACAGAGAACTTCATTCTATGGGTTACTGTGGTTGTACGGCTGCTCATAATTAATCTCCACTCGGAATGCTACTCGTCGTTTAGCATGGTGTAAAGAACATTTATCGTGGACCATAGATCAATGAAAACGGGTCCTAGGGACTGATGAATCCAGATACACGGTCCATCAGTCTGGTGGCCGTGCGTGGGTATGGCGGCAGCTGGGGGAAGGCTATTTACCACTTGAGCTGGCAATGTACTTGTGTGAGGCTGTTTTTAGTGGTATGGTCCCGGCTCATTAGTTATCGTGGACAAACCTGTTAAGCAGCACATCTACCTCGATATTCTGGACAATTATGCCCTACCAACTCTGTGGCAATACTATGGAACCGAGCTTTGTTGTTACCAGCAGGATAATGCACCGAACCATAAAGTAAGGACTGTTACGACGTGGTTTGATAATAATTCTGTATAGTGTGCGGACTGGCCAGCACAGAGCCCTGATCTTAATCCCATATGGAATGAATTAGAGCGCCGCATAAAAAGTTTGGAACCAAGGCCTATTGCTAAGCAACAGTTAGCGGCAGCATTATGTACTGAATGGAAGCACATACCTATCGCTATGTTCCAAAACTTTGTCGAAAGCCTGTCTCGAAGGGTCAGTGCATGCATTAAAACGGACCGACATCGTGCTCATGTATGTCAATAAATGCTATGTTGTGTTTCTCTTCTAGGTGTTCGGTGCCTTTTGTCAATATAGTGTATGTTATTAGCATGATCCTCCTTACTGGCAATAAGTGATATTACTCGTCAAGATAATACGTATTATTTTGCTTTTAATATCAGTTTTTCTTCTTATTCTTAGCCTGTTGGCACCTACTGCATGCAGGGCATAGGCCACCCTAAGTCTTTTCCAACTTCTCGATCTTTAGCCTCAGTCCACTGTGACGTACCTGCCAGCAGGACGCACACGACATAAAGGCAGATAGGAATCAGAATAAAACGTCTGCGTAGCTCAGTTGGTAGAGCGACTTGTTCCGGAATAAGCGGCCTCGGGTTCGAATCCCGGCGTAGACCAAAAATGACGGAGAAATTTACTTCGTTATAATGGTGCCCGAACTATCCGGATGACCCGGCCGTTCAAAATCTCGCATTGGTGTGATGTTATTTCCACACCGCGAGACAGGAAAAATCAGAGAATTCCTTCTCCAGCGCTTCGAAAAATAAAAATGTGTGATGTTGCATTCCACACAGCAGATTGACTGGGTGTTCTGAAGTGCACGTTCTACAGTGGATGGCTGCCTGCAACGTTTCATGGTCACGGCTGACCCGTAGGCCATGCCCCCGGCCCTCTTTCGGGGGGGGGAGATGTGACGTACCTGCCAGCAGGACGCACACGACATAAAGGCAGATAGGTATCAGAATAAAACGTCTGCGTAGCTCAGTTGGTAGAGCGACTTGTTCCGGAATAAGCGGCCTCGGGTTCGAATCCCGGCGTAGACCAAAAATGACGGAGAAATTTACTTCGTTATACCACCATTTAGCACCTTTAAATTTCTGAAGATCATCTCTCCATCTTACTTTCTGGCGCCCTCTTCGTCTCTTTCCATTTCTCAGTTGCCATTCTGTTATTAATCGTGTCTATCTTTCATCTTTCTGTCTTCCAACATGTCCAGCTTTTCTCCACTTTGATTCTTTTATTATTTTTATAATATCTATTATTCCTCTTATTATATCAGTTTTTACCAATTAAAAATCAGTTTTTCAACATTTCATGTTTCTATTTGGCCTTTAATGTTTTTCAAACGACATATCAGATTTATTTAACGCTCTGTCTTAAATACATTGATGTGTTGTTCATCAATGGGAAATCCGGCTGATTTTGGCGAAATACTTGTATATCATTGCTTTGTTTGATTGTTTTTGTTTGTATAAAATACATATATACTGTATAATTAAGTGCAAAGCATCACCGAGAAAATGTATTTACACCAAAATAACTGCATAATATTTTTGCATATGTGGGGCACAATCGCATTAAAAATTCTTAACAACCAATTTTCAGGCGACGTCGAGGATTAGTCTGAAAACGAATTCTCACCACTGGATCTGGTGAAGCTAAGAACACATCAGCACTCAAACGATAATTGCATTTTTAGAATAAAAATACACTTTTTAATTTACTATAATCATCAGTACACATTATTAGACACTGCGCATAACACATGCTAAATTCGAAGGTATTACTAATAAACTTAAAAATTATCAAATTTGCCGTTCCGCATCACGTAGTCATTTGCTTAGAACACTAAAATGAACTAATACGAATAAATGCCATCGAATTTTGCTTAGCAAAAAATTTCCACGTATATGTAATAAAATGACTGAACTCCAATAAATACTTTCTATCAGAAGAAGAATTCGCCAAAATTTGAACTTGCTGAGAGAAACTTAATTTACGAGAAAACACCCATGATGCTAGTCTAAAATTCTCTTTGTACTGCGAATGAATTTACTCATTCAGCGCGAAGCTCGTTGTAAACAATAAATAAACGGTTTTACCTGTTTTTCGAACATGGCCTATAAAAAAAGAATTTACGTTGGGCTTTAAGAGCTCAGATCAAGTCATCAGCTTTTCAAAATGCGCATTCATCGAACGCACGTTAATAACAAGAAAAACTCCCTTCATATTTGCTACTCCAAAGTCCTACGAAACTGTGATAAAAACAAAAAGAAAGTAAACCAAAATAACTTCGCAGACCTTCAGATTAGTCACACGCACCTTCTTCCACGGTTAAAACGGGCAAAAATACAAGGGTTTGTGAGAATGTCAAGTGATCACACTCCCACACCCTTTTCTCTGCCAGCAAAATGAACACACTTCCATGTTCGTAGTGATCGTTGTGACTAACCAAAAGCGTAAACCCCTTCCTTAATAGCTCCTATCCCCACAAAGAAAAACAGTTCGGCAAACAGAAACTTCATGAACATATGCAACAGCATGTTCGATCTTACTTTCTACTTGATATGTAGGAGAAAAAAGAGCAAAGAAATTTGCACTCTATATTTTCATTGCCAATGAAAAGGTGGGGAAAAGTTGTATTTCTTCTTACACTACGAAAAATTGCTGGGAAGTAGCTAATGGAAGCTGAAATGACTATGACTTTGTGAATCATTGAAGACGAAATTAATAGGCGCATAATATACCATCACGTCTTAAAAGGACAGTGTTTAGCCAATGCACCTTTCCAGTTTTTACTTACGGATCAGACATAACACAGCAGCTGACAACTCAAAGAAGTATGGGCAGATGCATGATTAATGTAACCAAGAAAGATAAAGAAAGGAACTCATGGACCAGGGAAATTTCAGGAATTCATGATATCATGATTAAACTAAAGACCCTAAAGTGGCAATGGGCTAGACATACTGCTAGAAGAACTGAAATTTTAAACTGAATACCGAGGAACAAAAAAGGCCTAGAAGAAGACCACGTGGTCTTGTGTGGATGAAATCCGAAAGCGTGATGGGATGACATGTGGGGGAGTGGCTCAAGATAGAGTTGTAGAAGAGAGTTATGTATAGAGACCATTCAGCTGTGGACTGAAAATAGTTGATGACGACATATTGTAATAGTTAAAGAGCAAGATCCCGGTGAATTTCGAGATAAGAGGACATATCCTGCAATCACATGAATACAAGAGAGGCGAATAGAAAGAATGAGGAGCGTAAAATAAATTCAACACTCGCGTGTTACTCAAGATAAGAATTTACACCTTGGACTCTTACTGGTGCCCAACAACTGGAAACTTTTATTTCCAGTTTGGTCACCATGAAACATAAATATGTAATCCTGGTGACCAAACTGGAAATAAAAGTATTCCTCTGAGGTTTCGAAACCATTGGTAAAATCAACGTTTTCCTAAGTGGAAAGGGAAATTCATGAACCAATATATTCCAGCCATATCGTGTGTACGATGTATACCTCTAATTTAACCTCCCATTCGAGTTTCTGTATTCGTATGGGAATTCAGTTTCTTAACGTTAAATGTTTCCTCGACTTAATGACACTTTATTTCTCTCGACGAGTTCACTAATTTGGCATCACTGGCGGTGAGCCAAAGGTCAGGTTTAAGAGAGCTAACTGGAAAGCGAGTAGAGAGAATGACAGTACAGCGATTTCCTTATGAGAGCGATTGGATACGAGTACGATTTGTGGCGTGAGAAGATTTCTTGTATACGACGAGAGCAGAGTTAATGTGTTGACTCTAAATGTAGCTCTTCAAGAAAATGATTTTTTATAAGGCAATATATTTTGAGGAAAATATTTGTTGAACGTAAGTTAGATAATGTCTTGATATGTTGCGTTTGAAGTGCACATTGATTATATCTATAATTGTTGTGAAACGAATTATAATCAACATTGTGCTACTATGATGTGCCAATCAGACAATAAAAAGGGACGTTGAAAATGTACGTACAACTTCTGACTCATTAACTTTTGACCGTTTAATATAATTATATACAAGTGTTTAGTTAGAGTCATTTGTAAGTGCTTAATTAAGCTTGAGACCTTAAAGTTTGCCGCTATTACGAGCTTTAAGTCAAACCTAACCTTAAGTCTTCACAAGCAATAAATCGTCAAACTTCAAAAGTAACCAAAACAATATATTTTTAGATAAGATAGCACCGCATGTACTTATACACGGTCGAGTCATATTATTGTGACCACCAGCTAATATCCAGGGTAACCGCCGTGTGCAGCGCGGACAGCAGCTAGACGGGCTGGGAGTGACTCAATAAGGTGCTGCAAGATGCTCACTGGTATGTGGATTCATGCTGACTGCAGTGCATCTGTCTGAAAACTGCTGGAGAGTTCGTGGTGGAGGATGCATAGAACGAACAACACGATCGAGGTGGTCCCACAGATGCTCAATGGGGTTTAAATCTGGGGAATTATGGGGCCAGGGAAGCACTTTGAAGTCTTCATCGTGCTCTTCCAATCACTCTCGGACATTTCTAACTGTGTGACACGTCGCATTGTCGTCCTGAAAGATCCCACCCGCCTTAGGGAAGACAATCAGTATGTATGGGTATACGTAGTTTGCAAGGATGGATTAAAAACAAATTCGGTCCATAGTGCCTTCCACAGGTATGAGTGGACCCAGAGAATGCCACGAAAACATTCCCCAGACCAAAACGCTGCACCCACCAGCTTGTGTTCTTCCAGCAATGGTTGAAGAGTATTTCTTCTCCGATGTTCCTCGCCTTATACGCCAACGTCCATCCGTTCGATGAAGCACAAAACATGACTCGTCGGAGAAGGCAATAATTTGTCAATGAGCGGAGGTCCAATTCCGATACTGCCATGCAAATGTAAGACTTTTCTGCCAATGCACCTTCGTTAGCATAGGTGCAGTGACCATCCGTCTGCATCGGAGCCCCATACGTAGCAAGGTTCGCTGAACTGTCGTTTTAGACACACTTCCGGTAGCCCCCCTAGTTCATTCGGCTATAGTGAGTTGCTCCACTGTAGCGTGTCGATCGGCCCTCACGCACCTTCGAAGCCAACGTTCACCTCTCACATCAATGGCACATGGTGCTCTGCAGTTTCCACATTTGTCCTAAATTGTCCTTCAAAGTTTTATAACTAGACTGTGATAGGGAGGTAGAGATCGAAGTTACAGCACTGTCCATTGTCCGTTCATCTCCACCCGACTAATCAGAAACACTACACAAAAAGAAAGCCCAGAGGGAACGCAGTAGAAGCCTGAAATAAAAGCCAAGCTCACTCCGTTTCTTCTAGAAAACCTTCAACATTTTGTAACTGTGATTGGGTTACTGGGAGCACAGCCGGCTGGAGGGGCAACCGGGGCGGTTACCCCGCGCCTCGCGCCTTTAGGGAGCCCCGCAGTTTAGAAAACAAAATAGCTTTCGGTAAAAAAAAAAATTAACTACATTTTTTTTGTAACTTTTGGGGCGCAAGGTCCTTAAAAATATATTTTTGAAGTTTTTTGTTTGTTTCCAATCTCTCCATTTTTGAATACGTTATCCCCCCCCTGTTGGTCGTACGGACACAGATTTGCAGCACATTCGAAACGATTTTGTAACCACCTGAATCTTTTCCGCATTCATGAAATAGCAAATTAAATTTCATCATTTTGTGGTACCCTACTGTTATCCAACAATTTGTGTGAAAACCTGATACTTAAATTTAAGGAAATAAAACGAACAATATCCAAGTTACTTTCGGACTACATATGGAGGCCACTTTTCCAACATTACAAGAAATTGAAAAAAAAAAAAAAAAAAAAAGTTGACCTTCATATATGAACGCGTATAAAAGTTTAGAATGCCACTAATTTGTCAGTTACTCCACTGTGCATTAAAAATCAATCACTAAACATGTATCAAAGGAAAAACTGTTTATACCAATTTATTTTAGAGGGATCCTTATTATACAATATTTCCTATACAAAAATATTCGCAATGAGAAAATATTCGCTAAGCAGGTATCTTTTTATCATTTTGTGAATGAGCTGTTATAAGAGTCACAATGCAACCTAAACCTCTTCTCCCGGGAAAGAAAATCGTAGATTTCAACACTTTTTACTTTCTCTCTCTCTCTCTCTCTCTCTCTCTTTCCCTCACTCTTTTTTCTCTCTCTCTTTTTCTCTCTTTCTGTATCTCACTTCCTCTCTCTCTATATATTTATTTTTCTCTTTTTCTTTCTGTATCTCACTTCCTCTCTCTATATATATTTCTTTTTCTCTTTCTCTTTCTCTCTCTCTCTCTCTCTCTCTGTCTCTCTCTCGGAACTTTCAGTCCGTATTATGGTCTTTTTCTTAAGCTTAAAGCAAATACTTCTTTGAGATAATTTGTTTTGCCTTTACGGTAGTGTTCATGTGTCTTCCTCACGAACGATAATTTTCATAAACGACTTTATTAAAATATGAGATTTATTTTTTTAGTGCCCACAATGAAATTTTGCTCTGGGCCCCGCAATGAAATTTCGCCCACGGCCCCGCAAGAGCTCCATCCGGCCCTGACTGGGAGGAAAGGATAGCCAGTTCGATACAGAACAAAGTGTGCATAACTTTTTCTCGTTTGGTGCATTACTCGTATTAAACTGATTTATCCGTGCCATATATTTTAATGTTACGCTGAATTATCCTTATCAAAAATTTTGTTTAAGCTGAGATCGCTAGGACGGGCAAAAATAAATGTAGGTAAGGCTGAGCCCGGCCTGGCCACCCTCTGGCTACGGCTCTGATCAAATGTCTTGCACACAGAGCCTCGTTTTAAAAACTTCACCAAGTACTCCTCGGCCAGCGTACAGGATTGAGTACTTGGAGGATAACACCTACCAAAGTTGTGGAGATATTTTTAAAAACTTCACCAAGTACTCCTCGGCCAGCGTACAGGATTGAGTACTTGGAGGATAACACCTACCAAAGTTGTGGAGATATTTTTAAAAACTTCACCAAGTACTCCTCGGCCAGCGCACAGGATTGAGTACTTGGAGGATAACACCTACCAAAGTTGTGGAGATATTTTTAAAAACTTCACCAAGTATTCCTCGGCCAGCGTACAGGATTGAGTACTTGGAGGATAACACCTACCAAAGTTGTGGAGATATTTTTAAAAACTTCATTAAGTACTCCTTGGCCAGCGTACAGGATTGAGTACTTGGAGGATAACACCTACCAAAGTTGTGGAGATATTTTTAAAAACTTCACCAAGTACTCCTCGGCCAGCGTACAGGATTGAGTACTCGGAGGATAACACCTACCAAAGTTGTGGAGATATTTTTAAAAACGTTACCAAGTACTCCTCCGCCAGCGTACAGGATTGAGTACTTGGAGGATAACACCTTCCAAAGTTGTGGAGATATTTTTAAAAACTTGACCAAGTACTCCTCGGCCAGCGTACAGGATTGAGTACTTGGAGGATAACACCTACCAAAGTTGTGGAGATATTTTTCTGGTTCTGCCTTGAGCGATGACAATTCGGTGCCTATTTTACTGGTCACATCAGAGCCTTAAGAAAATAGGTAGCAAGAAAGACGTCTGTGGTAGTACCTATCTTGTCCACAAGAGTATGAACTGTTGTGATATCTGATGCCGACTTTCTCATTCATAGTTCAGAGATTCCATTTTCATTAACAAACTTGTATAAATGAGTGAGTATCACGAAAACATCTGTATGACTTCAAAGCACAACGATACGCTGTAAACCTTCTTTAACAGCGTGAAAAACATGAGGAATAATACATAAGTCGGCCTCCTCAACAGCTACCAGAAGAGTATCCTTGATTTGTGTGAAGCTTCCGTCCATTATTGCTAAGGCGGGAGTAGGTCCACTTTCAAGCAACACGCCGCTGAGGATAGTTACCTATTGTCGATTAGCTGATACAGTCTTCAGAAACTCGCTCAGGGCATCTGGAATCAGAATGTTGTTGTCAGATGACGCCCAAACTTTTCTAATCTGTCTTTCAGAAAGAGATGCGACAATTTGCAGAAATCCGTGTATTCCATACGAAGAATTCCACCTGAGGAAAACCCGGAATTCTTGGGCATATCTTCCTCTATCTGATCCAACATCTGTTTTGCTTAATTATTTTTGAAACTGAGATGTAAAAAACGACGAGCCCTTAAGGAAAGCGAAAAACAAGGGAAGTTATTATCATGTCTGTCTCTATCCTAAAGCTTTTTCTCGTAGGACTCTAAAAAAAGTACCGTGTTTATAGACTACAAACAAATCGATAAAATAAGCCTGTCAATTTTTGTTATCCACTTCTAACCAAACAACGAAACAAAAAATATACCCTTTTCAAAACCTCCTGAATAAAAAAGATTAAGAAGGAGAGAAAACAAATAATTACACTAACAGCGTTTTCTGTTTTTGCGTGATGTTTCGAAAAGCAGGAAACTGCATTAACGAATGTAACGTTGGATGTTGGATGAGGACAAGAATTAAATATTAATGGAATGACAATTTGGCATTTGTGCTGATATGAAGTGACATCATAAGTGGAAAGAAAACTTCTTTATTGCCATTGTTTTACCCTCTGTTTGCTTTTTTTTTCATCCATGTATCCTGTGGAAACCAAACGGCTTAGTCGTGTTTAAGCAGCTAACCCACATGTACGTTTAAAAGGATCACTGAAATTCCTCGGCATTGCTATGTCTGCCAAATGACAAGAGCTTTGTGATTGTGAAAAGAGGATTATTCTTGTTTGGTTTATCACCAAGATGAAAAACCATCCCTTTGGTTTCTGCAAAAGCAAAATGTGGAAGCACAAGGACTATACTGCATTACGTCTCTTCACTTCTAGCCTTTTCTTCCTCACACACTTTTTCATTTTCCCTTTCTTCAAACGCTGTCATACTGATTGCTGAAAATATATCACTGGGTTCATGGATAAAGAATTGCTCTTTCATTTTCCCTTTTTGGAACGGATAGAAACAGAAAAGGCTTAGAAAAATAAGGAGTATATTTTTCTTTCTAAAGAGAAGGTGTTAGAAAAATTGATTTTGCTTTCGAAGAGATAAAGATGCCGATATTTAAAAAACTGCTTCACCTGACAGAAAGTACAAACTTCAGATATGCGTGATATCATTGTTTGGTTGAACGATTCGGAGAGAAAGATAACTTACTAGAATATTCAAAGCAATCAGAAATATATATTAAATTGCCTGTGGTTTGCTGGTCTTCATGTAACACCCCTCAGAAAACTTCAAAAATTACTTCGCTGTGGAGGGATAACGAACCCGCATCTCCCGATTTCCGTTCGATTTTTTTTTTAATGAGGAGTGTACCACGAAGACCAGTAAATCACAGGCAATTTATATTTCTGATTTCTTTGAATATTCTAGTATGTTTCCATGTATTTCTTCTTTAATTTCTGTAGATAACTCACTGAGGCACTCGTGTAGCCTGGTATAAAAAATTTTCTTCAAGACCTATTGCAATCCAGTGCGACACTTATTTTCTTGCTGACAATAAAAAATCCCCCCGTAAAAAATATCTTCGAAACTTTTTTGCGAAAATCTATCAGCTTTCAATTGCTGAAATGTTTAAATGCATATTGTTAACTAGGTTTTATGGGCGTTTCAATAATTAAAATTATTTTGAACCTACAGTAATTTTTCGTACAACCAGAATTATTGCATTTTATTGTGTGTTACACTACTTTGCGCGTTATAATTGAAATTATTGCTTTAGTTTTTACACAACAAGTATTACAAAACACTTACGTCAAAGGTAATCACATGCAAATTTTATTATTTTACGGAAGTAAAGCCATCCTCTTTGAAATCCATTACGAGCACACACCAGAGTTGGAAATGGGTCAAAAATTTGGACCCGGACCCGGACGTCACATAATTGGGCCCGACCCGGACTTGATCCGGACAAATCTGCTTTGAACTATAAATTTGAAAGTCAATTTATACGTAATCACATATATATACAGTATGCATAGTATATGACTATGTATAATTCTGTATATAGTCTTTAATTTTCTTTAGTGAGAAGTTTAAAAGTACTTTATGTTTAAAAGCAACATTAAAATCCCCACAACAACTTTCAGGACCCCGCGGGTCCCTTCATCAGGTGGTATATACACTGATGTATGATGTGGTGGTATGTACACCACCATATCATACGTCACCGGTGTGGTGGTATGTACACTGATGTGGTGTATGTACACTGTCAGTGTACATACCACCAGATGAAGGGACCCATGGGGTCCTGAAAGTTCTTGTGGGGATTTTAATGTTGCTTTTAAATGTAAAGTACCTTTAAATTTTTCATTAAAGAAAATTATACCGTGCTGAGACGGCTGACATTGACTAAGTGTAGTCTATTATGTATAATTCTATATATATTAAGTATGATTTCTATCTTTATATACATATACATACACACAGAGCGTTCAAAAGTCTCTTCGCAGTGGGTATCGTATGTTATATAGAAATCATACAGGTGTAATACGGAAACGTATAATTTACAAAAAGTGTTGAAACTGTCGTCCTTCACATAACCTTTTACACATGTTCCAAAACATGCTTTTACACATGTTTTGAAACACATCTGCGAGAGACAAAAAATCCCTCCGCAGTAATGTTAAGACTGTTCCACTTAATTTTGATGGTGCTACAGTCAAAATGTTTGAATTTAATAACTAGTTGTATGTTTAATTTCAGGTTCTTTTTATAATATATCAAGCTTCGGTATATGTTTCAAAACAACACCCATTTCACCAGCTTCTAATGAGTTGAAAGTTTCCAAAATGTGGATGTTAATTTCATCATTGCCCTTCTGAAGGAAGGAACACTCATGAAATCACCATTCACATTTTGGAAACTTTCAACTCATCACAAGCTCGTGAAAATTAGTGTTGCTGTGAAACATATTCTGGCTTCTTAATGAGACGAAACAACTTCCAGCATTCACTCTTCCTCTTTTTGTTTGCAACAGGAACGTATTTATTGGCCTCGACGCCTTTTTTCAATCTCCTTAATATGAAATTCATCCATATTAACAAATAAGGCATTGATTCCGACATGACATGCAATGGAACGGGATGTTAGCACGTCAAACGAAAACCTGAATGCTCAATGCAAAATATGAGTAAAGTAGCTCTCAGTCTTACAGAGTGACATGCGGGGTGTGAGAAAGTGAATCACCAGAGAAGCAGGCGACAGGCGTTTGGCTGTATCTTGCTCTGGACAATCGCACTGTAAACAAACGCAAGGAAAGTATCGTTTGACGATGTGATATCGGTAAGTATAGCGTCTGCACCGTATCGTCGGTCGGTGGAAATCTTCTTTGCTTTAGGAAAGAGACGGCAATATTTTTGTATGACAAATAGTTTTTCACTCCGCTGGCACTAGCATCGAGCACAAAATTCCACATTACGCATTTTTCTTTTCAAAAATAAAACCAAGTCGAAATCGGGTCAGGAACACTTTGACCCGACCCGTTTGACCCGCGACCCGCTCACCCGTGACCCGTTTCTATCTCTGGCACACACATAAAACACGTAACTGCCGTTGGTTGGTTGTTTGGAGTTTTTCGGGGCAAGCACCCCAATAGGCCAAAGAGCGCTTCGCCAAACGGTTTACGTCAGAAACAAAAGCAACGTCATAACTATAAGAATAGGTAAGGTACAAAACAGAAACATGAGGAGAAACGGTGTAAATCGCCGACAATCAGAAAACGTACAAACTACAACGAAAAACACCACATGCAACTGCCGTGTGACAATGTCTAAGGGCCTTTTACAATTTATACGAAAATATAGAACATAAGTAAGCAAATGAGTAAAAATTAAGAATTGTGACACACAAAAAATTAAAACTTCTTGAGTTATTTCCTCTTCAACATAAAATACCCAGTTGATATAATGTAAAATGTCCCCGCGAAGAACAACTGTTAGTTCATTAAATTCTAAAGGATGTGTACCTAATAAACAAAGACATCGCGCTTTCCACGTTTATCAACACATAGAAACCAAAAACTTTTTATCCTGGCACTGCTGGGAAAGTACCCCAGATCTCTCGATATCTAGCCGAGTGCGTTCGCCTTAAGGTACAATGGCCAACAATCAACGGCGGTATGTGAGTTCACCTGTCAGCTTCTGACATCACTTATCCGTAGGATGGGCTCAGCAACCGAGACGCCTCCATCTGGTGAGCATTAACAGCACAAGCTGTATACACTGAAGAGCAATTGAATTAGAGACAGCTGGCGTTATGCAAATATGGTGCTGTGGGCGGCCCTGTAAACGGAAACGACATGACGTATGCAGCGATCCGACAATATAAGGAGTGATGCGACGGGAATCAGTAAGAGTCGGACACAGTATGGGTAAGAGGAAGGAACTAAACGCATTTGATCGTGGGCAGACTGTCGGGGCCCGACGAATGGGTCACTCCATCTCGGAAGTCGTGCAGGCACTGGGATTTTCACGAGCCACTGTGTCACGGGTGCACCGTGAGTACATCAAATCCGGTAAAACCATCCCTGCAAGGGACAGCTGCCGTGGACAACACCGTGTGGATGAGCGGGGTCATCGTCGGCTAGCTCACATTGTAACAGCGGATAGACGGACCACAGTGCAAGAAATCACTCGGCAATTTAACGCTGGTGAACAAAAACGTGTAAGCAGCCACACCATCCAGAACCATCTCCTCGCTATGGGGTACAGAAGCCATCGTCCCACTAGGGTACCGCTGCTGACCGCACATTACAGGGTGCAAAGATTAGCATGGGCGCAAGAATATCGCCACTGGACCCTAGACATGTGGAAAAATGTTGCCTGGACTGATGAGTCGAGATTCACGTTGGTACATGCGGATGGCAGGATACGAGTACTGCGCAAACCACATGAAGCGATGGATCTTTCTTGCCAGCAGGGTACTCTTCAAACTGGTGGGGGTGGCATCCTCGTCTGGGGATTGTTTACGTGGACTGAAATGGGACCCTTGGTACGTGTGACATCGTCCCTCACAAGTCAACGTTACCGGGATATCCTGGACGACGATTTGCTCCCGTTTGTGCGTCTTCAACATCGCACTGGGGACCTCATCCTGCAACAAGACAATGCACCGTGTCATCGCTCCCAAATTGTATCCGAATGGTTGGATGAACACTCCACTGACGTGACCTCGCTTCTGTGGCAAGCTAGGTCACCTGACCTCAATCCCATCGAGCTCAGCTGGGATGCCATCGAGAGAGATGTTCGAGGCTCTGACCCCCTCCATCAAATTTTCGTGAACTGTGGGAACTTGTTCAGGGGTCGTGGATCCGTATGGCTTCCCAACGCATCCGGTGTCTTGTCGAGTCCATGCCGAGACGAATCGCCACCGTCATCAGGGCAAAAGGTGGTGCTACACGTTACTAGACAGGTATCTCTAATTCAATTGCTCTTCAGTGAATTAATTATAGCAAATAAATCCAAAGGGCGAGAACAATAGTGAACATTCCCTAAATACGTGGCGTCAGTGAACATCGCTCTTTCCGCGTTTATCAACACATAGCCCACCAGATGGAGACGTCGCAGTTGCTGAGCCCATCCTACGGATATGTGATGTGAGAAAATGACAGATAAACGCACATAGCGCCGTTGATTGTTGGCCATTGTAGCTTAAGGCGAACGCACTCGGATAGATATCGAGAGATCTGGGGTACGATCCCAGCATTGGGCGGATAACAATTTTTCGGTTGTTATGTGTTGATAAACGTGGAAAGAACGATGTCTTTGTTTATTCCCTGACGCCACGTATTTAGAGGATTTTCACTATGCGTAGCTATGTGCAAACGATTGCAATACATAACTCCTTATCCTCATTGGTATAAAAATTTCATTCATTGAACTGATGCCTCTTTCACATTTACTATGGCTGTGAAAAAAGGGCCTCAAGTTATCTCGAGTAGTTGCTTTTCCGTCATCCAATTTTTATGAACTAAAACAGGAAAAAGGATTTATTTGTAAATAATTTACTTATTTATTGAAAATAAAAAAGTGCCTTTCTTTTTAATACTTCATTCAAAGCTGCCGTCAAAATTCCTGGCTATTTCCTTAACCAGCTTAAAATGAAATTTCCGCTAAAAATTTTGTAAAATATTTTTGCTGAGGATGGAGGCCCTCTGAGGCGTGAGCTTAACCCCCCCCCCCCCGTTCTCGCACTGTGGGGCAGCGGGGGCTATCAGTGCGTCTCTGCCTGCTGAACACAATGCAGTTACAATGCTAAATTCTTCCGTTGAAGCCAGAGTACGATTTCTAGAAGTGGCATTGATCTGTGCTTGAATCTAAGCTCTAGTGGCTACCTTCCCTGAAACAAGTAAGCTTAAATTTAACAAAGTTATCACATTTCCTAAACTTATTTATGTACTGGGGGACGGAAACTGGAAAAAAAAAAAAAAAAAAACAGGTAGGCCCAATTCTGATTCAGCCGTCAGTTTGGAATGTAGAACTACGACTTGCAGATCGGAGAGTTGAAATGAGCTAGTCGAGTATAGTTTTAAAGCGTTTATTTAATTTGTTATATTCAACACAAGTCTATGTTATGAAAAGTAGCTTACGTAATTTTTACAAATAATGCTGGATGCATTGCGAACACAAAGCAGAACGATACACGAATTACCCAACGTGGTGCTCTGTCTTCTTTGGCTTCTTACATTCCTCATCACTTGCTCTTGCCTCGCGTTTTGATTTTCTCCACTTTTGCTTGCGTTCATTTTGTGAATTCCGCGGCACTGTCAAAAATGTTAACCCGTTCACACGAAAACAATTTTAAGAAATTTTAGTTTAAACCATTGCGATATGTTCTTTATATATTTGAGTAGATCTCCTCGAGAGCTTTAAAACGATACCACGCACAGTCGTTTTGCACCCACGGTTGTCCAGATAAACCACGATATTGTAAAAGTGCTAACCGGTTCACAAGAAAACAATTTTTAAAATGTTCAGTTCAAACCACTGCGAAATGTTCTTCTTATAATTAAATAGATCTTATCGAGAGCTTTAAAATGATACCACCCACAGTCGTGTTGTGCTCACGGTTGCCAAGGTAGATTGAGTCAAACGCGGGGGCACCCCACAAACATTGCATCATCTCCCCCGCGCACAGGTAGCGGGGAACGTCACGCGCACCATGTATTGCGCAGTACGCGAATTCGACTCCATGCTGTTTACGAATGCGCTAACACGATTAGTGTGTGGCACGAATTTTTAATGCTATAATGATTTCAAATGGGACCTAATTTTGTCACGGGTCGTTGGCCGTAGTCGCCCCATTCTATCCGCGGAGTTAGACGTAGTCCTACGTCAAAAAAAGGCAATAATGAAATAGAAACATTTTCACATGTTCATCGTGTACGCTAGGTTAAGAAACTTACTCCTTTGAGAAAACTAACTACGGTGGTTTCGGTAGATTTTCTAATGAAGTGAAATAAAAACTGCTTTAGTTTCCTGGATCATTACCCATGATAGGTATGACCAAATGAAAAGCAATAATAACAAGAAAGATGACACCGAATTTTCGGGTGTAATAAGCACGTCTTTTGAATCCATTCTGACGCAAATTAAATTTATCAAAGCTATTCAAAGTCAATGGAACCAGTATGGAAAACAATAGTATCTGACGGAAGAAAGAAGTTTTTTCAATCTGGTCTTTAATTCCTCAGATATTGGTGTAAACGAAATCTTGAGCTTACGAACTCTTAGAAACAGAGTTTTCGACAAAAATAAGATGTGACTTTACGTCCTCTGGTGGGAAAACCATGCATTATTATAGGAAGAAAGTATTCTCAAAAGGTTTATCCATATGAGAGGTATCGGTCCAAGAAAAAAATAAATTTAGTCAAGTTTTCAGGAGCCCAGATTTTGCTACAAATACATCAGAAGCAGAAATTAACACTTATGACCCCTGGTGGCCAAACCATTCTTTACAAAACATTAGAAATTATGTGAAAAATATTTTTCATCAGGTCTTGTATGCGATACAGGAAGAATGTTTCAAATCGGAGTTTTAGGAGCAGAAAACGCAATTTACCTTTATGCGCCCTAGCGGAAAGTCTTAAATAGTTTACGTCAAAATTTTGAATGTAGAGGAAAAACATTTCACATCGGAAACACTATCCAACAACGAAGGAATTTTTCAAATTGGACTTTTAGAAGTAGAGATATTGACAAAAATAAGATATACATCTACGCCCCCTGGCGTAGAAACCGTGCATTATTTCAAGAAGAAAGTGTTCCTAAAAGGTTTGTCGACATGATTAGCATCGGTCAACAAAAGATTTTTTTTCAATCGAGATTTTAGAAGATCATATTTTGCTGCAAATATATCAGAAGCGGAAATTAAGTCTTACGCCTCCTGGTGGCCATACCATTTTTTGTTGTTGACATAAATGAGAAATTATGTGCAAACGATTTCCCATCAGGAGCTGTATCCGGTGCAGAAAGAATTTTTCTCAAATCCGAGGTTAAGAAGCAGAGAAATAGTGGGAAACGCAATTTACCTTTACGCCCCCTAGCGGAAAGTATATAATTTACTTGAAAATTTCGAATTTATAGGAAAAACATGTCACACAGGAAACACTATCCAACAAAGAAGGAATTTTTCAAATCGAACCACTTGAAATAGAGATATTGACAAAAATAAGATGTACATCTACGCCCCCTGGCGTAGAAACCATGCACTATTTTAAAAAGAAAATGTTCCTAAAAGGTTTGTCGACATGAGTAGTATCGGTCTACAAATGACGTTTTTTTAATCGAGAAATTAGAAGCTCATATTTTGCTGCAAATACATCAGTAGCGGAAATTAAGATTTACGCCACCTGGTGGCCAAACCATTTTTTTACAAAAGTTAGAAATTATGTGCAAACGATTTCCCATCAGAAGCTGTATCCGGTGCAGAAAGAATTTTTCTAATCGGAGATTTAGAAGCAGAGATATAAGGAGAAACGCAATTTACCTTTACGCCCCTAGCGGAAAGTGTATGAATTACTTAAAAATTTTGAAATTATATGAAAAACATGTCACACGGAAAACACTATCCAACAAAGAAGGAATTTTTCAAATCGGACTCCTAGAAGTAGAGATATTGACAAAAATAAGATATACATCTACGCCCCCTGGCGGAGAAACTGTGTGATATTTTAGGAAGAAAATATTCCGAAAAGGTTTATCGATGTGAGTGGCATCAGTCCACGAAAGAATTTTTTTCAATCGATAGTTTAGTAGCTCAGATTTTATGGGAAATGCATCAGAAGCAAAAATTAACACTTACGGCCCCTGGTGGCCAAAGTATTCTCTACCAAAAATTCGAAATTATATGCAAAAACATTGTGAATTAGGAGATGTATCCGCTGAAAAAAATATTTTTCAAATCGGAGTTTTAGGAGAAGAGTTATCGGGAAAAATGTAATTTACTTTAACGCCCCCTAGCTGGAAATCTATGCGTAATTTTAAAAGGAAACTATATCTAAAACACTCTTCAACATAAATGGAATCGAAAGATAAAAGAACTTTTTCAATCGCATGTTTAGAAGCAAATATGTGGATTAAAACGTAATTTTGAATTCGACATCATCTTCATTTACACCCTCTAGCGGCAAAATTGTACATCGTAAAAAAAACGAAATAAAGGATCATCATTCGCATATTTCAAGCTTCCGAATGCAAAAAGAATTTTTTAAATCGGACTAATAGTTGCAGAGATACCGTCGGTACAGACGGACGGACAGACGGACGGACAAACCGATAACAGAAGCACGATCTTTTTTTACAAAAGACGTGCTAATAATGGCAGTGTTACCACTCAAAAAGCACTGTTTTTATCAATAATAATGTTTTTTCAAAGGGTACAAATTTCTCATGTTGTAAGAGACTAGTGAACTCCAATGATGCTAGGAATTACACTATATTGACAAAAGTCACCGGACACCTAGGACAGAAACCCAATATAACTTTTATTGACATACATTAGTATGGTGTCGGTCCACCTTTGTCCTTAATGCAAGCACTAACCCTCGGAGACATGCTTTCGACAAGGTTTTGGAACACAGCGATAGGTATGCGCTTCCATTCGGTACGTTATGCTGCCGCTAACTGTTGCTTAGTAGTAGGCCTTGGTTCCATTCTTCTTGTGCGACGCTCTAATTCATCCCATAGGTGCTCTATGGGATTAAGATCAGGGCTCTGTGCTGGCCAGTCCGCACACGATACGTAATTATCGTCAAACCACGCCGTAACAGTCCTTGCTTTATGGATCGGTGCATTATCCTGCTGGTACCAACAAGGCTCGGTTCCATAGTATTGCCACAGAGTTGGTAGGGCATAATTGTCCAGAACATAGAGATAGACGTGCTTATGAACAGGTTTGTCCACGATAACCAACGGACTGGGACCATACCACAAAAAACAGCCCCACACGAGTACACTGCCAGCTTCAAACTTGACCGTAGGAACAGTACACTGTGGTAAATAGCGTTCACCCGGCTGTCGCAGTACCCACACACAGCCATCAGACTGATGGATCGTGTATCTGGATTCATCAGTCCATAGGACCGGTTTCCATTGATCTACGGTCTACGATAAATGTTCTTTACGCCATGCTAAACGACGAGTAGCATTCCGATTGGAGATGAAGGGCTTATGAGCAGCCGCACAACCACGGTAATACATGAAATAAAGTTCTCTGCGAATGGTGCGTGCACATACCGAAGTTCCAGCATTTTTACTCACCTGTACAGTGAGCTCTTGTGCAGTACTCCGTCGATTAGCTGTTACGACTCTCCTGAGGCTACGACGTCCTCTAACACTGATTTTCTTTAGTCTGCCGGAACGTTTTGCTGCTTAAGGCACGCCATGTGTCTTCCACTTATTCAGTACATCCAAAACAGTTGATTTGGGTATGTTTAAACGCCTCTCGGTTTCTCTTATGGACAACCCACTAATATAACACCCAACAATCTTTCCTTTCTCAAAGTCAGTTCTCTCCCGCCGCGACATTTTCACTCAACTTCACAGTACGATATGATCGCGGTCAGCTGCAGGGTTGTTTTAATACTGTTTGCAGCTGTACCGCGCATCTTAACAACGCAGTGGATCCGTTCATTTGCTTTTGAAATGGTGCCTGGTGACTTTTATCAATATAGTGTATATTGAAGGTAACATTCAGCTATGAGAAGGACAATCCAGCCACACAGGTCCTAGCTAAGAAGCCGGATCAAGTGATTAAGTGTGCGTCACCCACTCCCAAAAATGATAAATTTCAGAAAAAATTACGCATACAGGATCGACCGTCGCCGGAGTCAACAGGGCTGCGTCATATCGTATAGTTCTAGAGAATCAGATAATAAATGGAGCTCTAGAGCTCAGGCTTCTCAACTGGACAGCCAAAGCAAGAAAATGTAATGAAACTGGGTCATTCAGGACAAGAACAAATGGACTTTGAAGCCAGACGATGATACGAACCTAATTAAAGTCAAATTCAATCTCAAAGGAATTGTCTGTATAAATTTTGGAACAAAATTTTCCGGATTTCATTTTTTCTGAGAAATGGTTAACGAACTAACGAAGGTTTATAATCAGAAACAAATGAAAGGCAAAAATCTGATTAATTTCAATAGGCAAATAAGAAAAACAAACAGGAAAAAATTCGGGAACAAAAATGCAGTATTCGACAGAAAAATGCTAATTTCCAGCTACACCAAAGAAGAAGGAAGAAACTATCTGAAATCTTTCATGATACCAACTTCGTTAATTAAAGTCATACCCACAAAATCAGTTGGAGAATCATATAACTGTTGCCACAAAAGAATTTGGGAATGCAACAAAGAATGCACAAAAGCTGAAATGCGTCCTCAAAATGGAAGTTTCGTTTAGAATCAAAAAGCAACAAATTCCAAAGAATCACTTAAAAAGAGAAAATCAAGATCAGTTTAACGAAACTTTATAATCTGAAGACCTCCCCCCCCCCATAAAAAATCGCCTGAGTCTCAGAATAAATGAAGCAAAGGATTAGTATACAATCAAAGAAAATCAAGCGATATTAAGAAACATTAAATTTTCTCAATAAGCGCAGAATTATCGATTTAAATTCAATGAACATCAGCAGTTTTAAAGAATTGTTTACAGAAAAACTCAAAACATTCATGAAACGACAAATAAAACTGAAATAATTATTTTTCGGGAACAGATAGCAAATAATCCACAAAAATATAACAAAAGTGCTAAAAGAGATGTTGAAAGCCAGTTGCACAAAATACATGTAGAAGATTTAATTATGACAACAGAAATGATGCAAAAGCAAACAAAGAGAAGTTAAGAACTAGACTGCGACAGGAAAGGATGAATTTAATGGCTCCCGGCTAAAATATTTTACCATCATTCGTGCTCGATTGTTTCAACGAACAAGATCCTTATTACAGACAACTTCAACTGAAGAACGGATAAAAACTAGAAAAATATTTCTGATTTTAAAAGGCTGAGAAAAGAAACTACTTCAAATAATAAATTCCTTTTTAACAATGATGCTTAAATTAGTCACTGGACTCTAGCAAGCTCCGTTTATGAACACTTATTAAGAAAAATAATTTTTCCTATACAACACAGAGGCAGCTACAAGTTCTGTAAAGGAACAAAAGATCAACAACATATTGAAAAAACACTGCCAGACTTCCAAACAGGAATGAATTGCGTGTAGCGTGGTTTGACTACTAGTAAGCGTTTAATTTCTCCCAGACAGCTGGATTTCTAACGTTTGAAATTAGAATGATCCAGAAGGCTTTAGCAATAAATATGTCTGTGGGCAGCTGCGTAACAAGAGTGGGGTATATGGGGTGGCTGCCCACTGCTCAAAACAAGAGAGAGGGCAAAAATCACGGCTTAAAATCTCATTAAAACTATTGAAATTGGATTTGAAGCAAGAGTTTTTTCACACCATACTTTTTCATTTGTCCATTTACAGAATTTGCTTATAATATCTTTCGCCAGTTTCGATTGCCTTGGCAGCTTTACAGAGAGACAGAAGGTGGTATTTTGTGGTTTGCCCCGGGCGCAGAAATAATTATTCCTCTGCCTTCGAAGAAAATTCATTTATTTTTAAATAGATAATAGCTTAGGAAAATAAGATCAGAAGAGGAATTTTAGGTTATAGGGTGATTTCTTACTATCTCCTTTATGTTCATTCCTACAATGTTTCCTTTAACAACAGTTCTGCAGAAAACACATTTTGCGTGCGAATTAAAGAAGCAGAGAGAGAAAAAACCTCACTTTCTTTCCGTGAATGATCATAAATCGTACAGTGCTATCAGCATTTTGAAGGGCCGCCCCAGTGGCGCAGTGGTCTAAGCCAGTGTTGCATTCAAAGAGTTTTTTTCCGGGCGGGGTTACAAATTTTGACGTGGCTGAAACTTGCTGTCTGATCATATACATATAATCACAATTTTGTTATTTATAATATATATATATATAATTTTAAATAGAGTATAAAAAATTTCTTACACTCGTATATCGCAAATGCAAATTCCACGTAATCTACACATACAAGTGAATAAAAGTGTAAAAATCTCATACGTTTGCTTTCATTCAGTAATACATCACGGATTTCACCATGGGGTGGGGTAAAATATTGAAGATGCTAGTAAGATAACGCTCTGCCAGAGAAAATCCCCCCCTTCCCTAAAACATTAGGAGTGGTAAAAATGTCCTCTCCTTACTACAAGCCTGTTTCTGATTATTAAGGAATCATTGCAGTATCACCTGAAAACGTATGGTGTAAACCATTTCCCTGCCGTCTGGCTTCATCCCCTTCAGATCAGCACATAGTACTAAAAAAAATAACTAACCGTTTGAATGCTTGTTTGAGGTGCCCCGTTTTTTTAGGGGGGGGGGGGCTGTAAGAGTGTGAGCCACCCTCAGCCAGGAAAAGAAAAAATTATGGAAACAATTTCCAATATTTGCTATTGTGAAAAATTAAGTAGCAAATTTTTTTCTTGTATTGGAAGCACTAACGTCACGTTAGCTACACTGAAGCTTAACCGTATACATGGAAAGTCGACATCCAAAAGACTGAAATAAACCTGAACGCCAGCTTCCAAAATATGATGTATTGCAGTGCGAACATCTCTACTCTGTGGAATTAGGTTCTTATTGCGGAAGTAGTCCAAGTTGTAAGTGTTTGAAAAATTACCACATCAGCGAGGACAGTTTAAGGTTTTTTTGAAGGATGACAGAAATTTAAGATTAAAGTATATGTGAGTGATTTTCTCATTATCATAATATTTTTCCTCATTACGATTTTTTAAATTAATTTCTCCAAATACTCAGCTATAAACGATAACAATTGGATTAAATATAAAGGAAGATCGCCCAAAAAACCTACTGGTGGGGGAGCATTAATAGATTTTCGGAGGGGGGAGCTAAGCACCCCCGATGCCTGAATACGTCACTGGTCTTGTGACGTACCTGCCAAGCAGGACGCACACGACATAAAGGCAGATAGGAATCAGAATAATCGTCTGCGTAGCTCAGTTGGTAGAGCGACTTGTTCCGGAATAAGCGGCGTCGGGTTCGAATCCCGGCGTAGACCAAAAATGACGGAGAAATTTACTTCGTTATAGTCTAAGCGATGGCTTCTTATCATTCGTCCGAGATAGGTCCGGGTTCGAATCCCAGATAGGTCCGGGTTCGAATCCCATGGATGTTGTGTTTGTCCTACGGTACTGGCCTTTTTCCTTCCCTGGAGTCAGTGGCCCTAAATTAGGGATGGGCGATCGCTTATAGCCCATTGAGTTGCTCTTAGTGGTCGTTAAAGCCCCAATCAAAATAAAAAAAAAAAAGAAAGAAAAGAAAAGGAAAAAAAAGGATTTTGAAGGAAGACATCTCTATGCTTCCGTTCCTAAGCTTGGGCCGGTGCAGTAGGAAAAACACACCACCTATGTCTCATCTGGAACTCGAACCCTGGCCTGACTTGGACGACTGGTCAGATAACTACGTTTTTGACCAATGGGTAAGGAGGGAGGCACTTAAAAAATGTGCAACTCTAGCCATAATCAGAAGAAACCCAAATTTCTCCACTGGAAAGCAATTTGCTAACCAAAACCTTATCATAAAAAGACTCACAGAAATATCAAGGGTTTCTTGTAGCAGATGATAACCTTAATTCACCGAAAAGACGACTAACTCAGAATGCATGAAAAGAATTAGAATTTTTTTGAAATCGAGGCTTAATAGAGGAAACGAAATAAAAGCCGTGAATATAAAGGCACTTCCAGTAGTCAGATATACAGCTAGAATAACAGATTGGGTGTTTTGAAGTATTTGTTCCTAAAACTCGCAAATTATTAACCATAAAAGACGCCCTGCACCCTAATTTCGGTGTAGAAGCATCATCCCTTCCCGGAAAATGTAGAAGACGTGAATTATCGGAGGTGAAACAAACAGTGGGAGATGAAAACAGGAGCTTTAAGTGATTGTGTCAAAATAACCAAAAGAAAGTGCTCACAGAAATTTAAAAAAGAAAATATGCTGAATATAAGGGAACCAAGACAGCAACGTAAAAACCAAGCAATGAAAAATTAACTGGAAAATTGGAAAAGCAAAGTATTTACATGGACAACACTTAAGGGATAGCGAACGAGAAGCTGGAAACAGGAAAACCGGCTGTAACTTCAGAATGATTTTTTCAAAACAGAAACTGAAAATTCCCCTTTGTTGTTCATATAGTCTGAATAAAAATAATGGCAATAACATGTTATCACGGGGGAAATGAAGTAATGTATCACATGATCAGGATATGCAGAAAAATTAATTGCTCAGATTGACTATATAAGCACAGACTGGATTGTTTCGCAAAAATGACACGCTGAAGGTTGTGTGGAAAATTTAGCTTTCCGACTTGCATGAAATCCTGAGAACATGTACCAGACAAAGTTAGAACACAAAATTTTAGTAGTAGAATGGAAGGAAAGTATGGATTTTATAGATGTAACAGTTCCTTGAGATAGTAAGATAGAAGAAAAAGAACGTGAACAAACCCATATTACGAGATTTGGTTATTCAATTTCTTTGGAACAAGAAAACCTGATCGATGCCTATCATAAGCGGGGCTCCGACAGCTTTGCCGAAAAATACGTACAAAATCTCGGCCGTTTGGAAATAACACGAACTCGATTGAACAAAAAAGTGCACCACTTGGAACACCGTATATTTTATTTCAATATGTAATGGATTCCTAAATCCTATTCCTAAATGTAATGGATTCCTAAATCTTCGAATGGACAGACAAAATTGCCATTTCTTAGTGGTTTTGACAGTAAAATATTGTTTCAATTTGGATACATAATAATTTCTAAAGTATTTCGAGTTCCAATAATGAGCACTATACCTACAACATTAAACTACCAAAACAAAAAACGATTGGTGCTTTGCCACTGTACTATGCATTAAGGGTGGGCCGGAAAAACCTTTTTTTTTAATTTACATATTGCCTAGTGCGGAAAAGTTGTCGTTTAAATTAAGAAGAATAACAAAAGATTTTATTTTGAAATCGACTAATATCTTACGTCTCCGCATAGCACGCTAAGTTCGCATTTTCCCGACCGCATTGGACCGTAAGCAAAAACGGATGGAATTTTTTTGTAATTGAAATCGAGTAACCCCTGGTGCGGAAAAGTGTCCTTTAGTGTTCCCAATAACAGTGAAAAAAAGTATTGAAGTTGATCAATATGCTATGCCTCCCACTGCACGTGAATTTCACCATTTTTCTTACTGTATTGGACCAGTGCCAGTAGACAACCGTGGAGAGAAAGTCCAAATACACTGGATAATTCATGCTCTTGTGAACGTTCACGGAAAATACCTAGTCGAGAAGTTCCTTTTGTGATAAATCAAAGAACTGAAAGGAAAATGGTGATTGGAAAAGTAGACAAAGATAGTGACAGAAAAACTCAGGAAAAGAGGGGAAAGAAAAATAAACGGAAAAAAGAAGCCGTGCGTTAGATTCTGATGAGACGGAGGCACCTTTAGACGATTCTGACACAGCCTCTTGTTCATCTCCTGAAAACGTAGCCGTAGACGTGTTGAAGACTCGACTTTTGATCCAGCAGGACAGTCGACATCACGTTCAGAGTCACAAATGAGAGTAGCTCTCCCTAGCTTAGCGTCATCAGTCGACCGTACTGCAGTTCCAGCGAGGAAAACTGCTCTTATTGCACCATCTGTTCTAGAAGACATGGGCATCATTACAGTCGATAGTCTCGAGAAGGTCATTGATAAAAATAAAATCATCCGTGAAAAAATTAAGCTATCTAAGGATGTAAAGGAAAACGCCCAGACAGACAGAAAAGTCGTTCGCGGACTCTATTTTGATGGAAGGAATGACTCAACTCTGTTCCTAGATAAGAAAGATGATACATATAATCGTTCCGAGAAGAAGGAAGAACACATTACTTTCTTGGAGGAGCCTGGATCGAAGTACCTCGACCATGTGACCCCCACTTCTGGTCATAGCAGAAGCATCGTAAACAGCATCACTAATTTTTTAGAAGTCAATGACATTGACTCAAGTTTTCTCATTGGTTTAGGATGCGATGGGACTGTTATAAAAAAGGCAGAAAAAACGGTGCTATACGTCAACTGGAACTTCAGTTGCAACGTTTTTTGCAGTGGCTGGTGTGCTTGTTCCATTTCAATGAACTTCCACTTTGCCATTTGCTTGATGAACTCGATGGTGTACCAACAGGTCCTAGAACTCGTTCAGGAGAGATTGGGGCAGCTCTAGACGGCTGTAAAAACCTCCCAGTAGTTGACTTTGCAGCTATTCATGTAGAATGGACAGAACACATGAAAGAATTGCAGGATACACCTGAACTTAGTGCCGGCCAGCAATATTTACTGGAAATCTGTTGCACCGTGTCACAGGGAAACTGTGATGTCAGCCTTTCTAGAAGAAATCCAGGACCACTGTCACATTCGCGGTGGCTGACGACAGCTAACAGAGTCATGCACCTCTATGTCGCCACTCAAAACCCATCGCAAACTTTGATTTGTGTTGCCAACTACATAATGAAGGTATATGTCCCGGTCTGGTTTTCCATAAAGAAGAAGCCTTCGTGCTCAGAAGGGGCTAAACACTTTTGGAAACTGATCAATTTATCGCGCTTCATGTATTTGAAGTACAAAGTAATCATTGATGCAGTGATCAAGAGAAACGCGTTCTTCAGTCACCCAGAGAATATATTGCTGAGTATGATTGCGGATGAACGCACCCACGTCAGAGCTCTTGGATGAAGAAAAATAAAGAAACCTAGACAACAACAAATGAATGGTGTCATAAGAGAATTCGAAGTGCCGCAATAAAATTTGGATGCTAATGAATTTTATAAGATGATCGATTGGACTAAAGCGCGTCTTACCGAACCACCCCTGACAAAACACATCTCAGACGAAAATCTGGATCGATTAATCGCAAATTCTGCCGTAGCTGGCGAAGAAATAACAAAGTTTCCCTGCCATACGCAAGCAAACTGGTGACCGAAGCAGCTGCCTCAATGTGTGGATTTGAAGCTAGAGACTCGTTCATAAGAGTAACAATTGCATCACGGCAATTAATGTCACATTTTTCGAGTAAAGCGGATTGCCGAACAAGATATACCACGTAGAAATAAAATTCTGAGCTTAAGGGAGGGTGGGCGGAACTCGAAGTGTAGCCATCTCCTCGTGGTGAGTTCTGGGTTGTTTCCATATGTGACATTGGAAGCAAGCGAAGAGCTACACGCTGCAAATTACAAAGCAAACTGAGTGTACTACACATGCACACGCATGATGCACTCATAACACTGCAATTTCCTACGGATTTTTCCGATGCCCTACATGCCACGATGCCTTTACCTAGCTTACGCCTACGGGCTAAATGTGGGGAGAAAATGGTGACCTTCGCGTGCAGCGCGGAGGCATAGAATATTGAACAACTAACATGCATTACTCACCGGCAGATTTTCCGTTCAGTAGAAAGGTAAAATCGCGTTAGGTATTTGATGATCTTGCGACGCTCACCTCTTGGATCAAGTTCGACTGTTAATGAATTTCTTAAACCCTGAAAAATTTGTGAAACAAAAATCAGCAAAAAAGAATGCAACTCATGATTCATAGGGGAGTAGCCCACTGAACTTCAGAGAAAGTTGTTTGTATTCGTGAAATAAAAAATCAGCAAAAATAATGCAGCTCTTGATTCACGGGGGAGCAGCCCACTGGGTTATAAGGAACGTTATTTGCATTTGTGAAACAAAAAATCAGCAAAAAAGAATGAAGCTCATGATTCACGGTGGAGCAGCCCACTGAACTACAAGGAGTGTTGTTTGTATTTCTCAAATAAAAAATCAGCAAAAGGAATGGAGCTCTTGATTCACAGGGGAGCAGCCCACTGAACTATACAAGGAACGTTGTTTGTATTGTGAAATAAAAAATAAGCAAGAAGAATGCAGCTCTTGATTCACGGGGAGCAGCCCACTGAACTACAAGTAACATTGTTTTTATTTGCGAGATAAGAAATTAGCAAAAGGAATGCAGCTCTGGATTCACAGGGGAGCACCCCACTGAACTACAAGGAAAGTTGCTTGTATTTGCGAAATAAAAAATCAGCAAAAGGAATGCAGCTCTTGATTCAGGGGGAGCAGCCCACTGAGTTACAAGGGACGTTGTTTGCATTTGTGAAATAAAAAATCAGCAAGAGTAATGCAGCTCTTGATTCACGGGGGAGCAGCCCACTGTGCTACAACGAACGTTGTTTGTATTTGTGAAATAAAAAATCAGCAAAAGGAATGCAGCTCTTGATTCACGGGGGAGCAGCCCACTGTGCTACAACGAACGTTGTTTGTATTTGTGAAATAAAAAATCAGCCAAAGGAATGCAGCTCTTGATTCACGGGGGAGCAGCCCACTGTGCTACAACGAACGTTGTTTGTATTTGTGAAATAAAAAATCAGCAAAAGGAATGCAGCTCTTGATTCACGGGGGAGCAGCCCACTGTGCTACAACGAACGTTGTTTGTATTTGTGAAATAAAAAATCAGCAAAACGAATGCAGCTCTTGATTCACGGGGGAGCAGCCCACTGTGCTACAACGAACGTTGTTTGTATTTGTGAAATAAAAAATCAGCAAAAGGAATGCAGCTCTTGATTCACGGGGAGCAGCCCACTGTGCTACAACGAACGTTGTTTGTATTTGTGAAATAAAAAATCAGCAAAAGGAATGCAGCTCTTGATTCATGGGGGAGCAGCCCACTGTGCTACAACGAACGTTGTTTGTATTTGTGAAATAAAAAATCAGCAAGAAGAATGCTGCTCTGGATTCACAGGGGAGCACCCTACTGAACTACAAGTAACATTGTTTTTATTTGCGAGATAAAAAATCAGCCAAAGGAATGCAGCTCTTGATTCACGGGGGAGCAGCCCTCTGTGCTACAACGAACGTTGTTTGTATTTGTGAAATAAAAACTCAGGAAAAAGAATACAGCTCTGGATTTTATGTTGCATCTACTTTTCCTAACAACAGCACAGTACTTAAGACAACGTTGAGACAAAATTAATGTGAGGAATTATCAGCAGCGGAGCTTTCCTTATTATTGAAGTAATTCTGGCGCTCGCTAAACATTAAAGTTCTGTTGTTCGAAATGTTCTGAACTGAAAAAACTAAAGCGTAGCCGAAAATTTATTGCCTCCTTGATCTTTGTGTTTCCTACGCCGACCTTGGAAAAAGAGAGAGAAGGAAGAAAGAAAAACCTTAGCCCAGCATTTCACAAATTACTTCCCACTTGCGGACCTCAGATTCAAGACGCCAGGCATATTAATCACAAAAAGAATCGATAGATCTTTCCGTCCCTTAGTACGACTCGAAAGGATGTCTCCATTTGTAAGCTTGTTCTTCCAAGGGAACATAACGTGCAACGATGAAATAAATCTATTTTTCTACTAGAACTTATTTTGTTTTGTTTTATTTCTCAAGATGAAGCGTGATGCAGAATTCCAGTTGAAATTCTTACTTGCAACATCTATGATATTTCTTCAAGTGCTGTTTATTCTACTTTTTTTCTTCCCCCTTCTTTTTGGAATGCCCAAAATCTCATTGAAATCGCGGGACATTTATTTGAGTAAAAGAAAAGTAAAAGCCAAAGATTGTCTTGAGATAATAATATTGTCAATAAGAATAACGTCGGAAGGAGGGGGAAGGGGGGGGGGTTACCGAATGTTCAAAGAAAGGAAGTTGAAATGAGTGCAAAAGAATGAGCAATGCATTCGATTGTAATTAAGGGCACACAACCAGAGCCGGATTTAGATCGGGGGGGGGGGGGGGAGGATGCACAGCAAAAAGGACAATTCACCAAATTTTCGTATCACAGCCATTTTTTTTCTTGTATTGAATTGGAACTGACAAGTTCTGCGCACACAGAAAGGTACATGCATAGAAACAGTACAATACCTACAGAAAGTCTTTCTTTCTACACTTGTCATCTGAAAAATCCTTAGTGAATTCCTCATAGTGTATCATATTTAAAACACCGCTCTCTACATCCAGTAACCACAGAGCACTTAGTCTTTCATGTATCATAGACGCTCTTCCAATAATTCTTCATGAGTGCCAATTTGCTGAATGATCTCTCCTTCTTGAACAACTAGTTACTATCATGCTTAAATATATTCGAAGAGCTACATTAACACTTGGAAAGATATCACCAAGCCCTTTATCATGAAGTAAAACCGCCTGGTGAGGTAGAGTGACACATGACCTGAGCTTGCTAAAGGAATGGAAACTGGACGATTTCCTCTATGAACACATCACTGAAAGAAGTTTTTCGGCTTCAGTTGTTATCTATGCTTCAGGTAGACTGCATAAGTTAACTATGACTTCGAACCTGTCATATACTGATTGGTACGTTACGCTGCGTTCTTTTTAAGGAGACAGACAACTGATCTAAAATTATATTGAAAGTATCACATCTGAATTTCACTCTCGAAGAAAGGACAACTTCCTCTGAGATTGAGATTGGATTCGCATCATAACGCTGGTTTCTCTTTCTTGACCTGTCTGTAAGAAAATATGTTTATAACTATATTTCCTTCGTGCAGTGTACGGTGACGTAACTGAGCACCGTTCACTGCACGTCGGCTATGACAAAAGAGCACACACCCCCGAAATTTCACATATAAATGCAACATTAGTAATGAAAATTGAAAAGCAGGTTATTGTTAAAAATTGCTCGTCACAATTTTTATTTTTTTCATTTAATAAAGTGCAATAATGTTTTAATTATTATATTTTTATGGAAAGGAGGCTGCCTTTGGCTGGAGGGCCCGGAACAATTGCCCTTTTGTCTCCTTATAAATCCGGGTGTGCATACAGCATGGTAAGAATTTATCTTCTTCTACATTTTAGCACGTCTTTTGTAAAAAATGATCGCCATTATGTTATAAGTTTGTCCGCCCGCCTGTAGACACCATATCTCTGTAACTATATTAGTCCGATTTGAAAAATTCTTTTTGCACTGGGTAGCTTGAAATATGCAAATGATGATCCTTTATTTCGGTTTTTTGTTTCTACGATGTACAATTTCGCCGCTAGAAAGCGTAAATGCAGATGATGTCGAATTCAAAATGCATTGTATTCCATATATTTGCTTCTAAACAACCGATTGAAAAAATTCTTTTATCTTTCGATTCCATTTGTGTTGAAGAGCATTTTAGGTGGAGTTACTTTTTCAAGCTGCGCATAGATTTTCCGCTACGGGGCGTAAAAGTAAAGTACGTCTTCCTCAATATCACATCTTCTAAAACTCCGATTTGAAAAATGTTTTTTTCAGCGGATACAGCCCCTGATGGAAAACCTTTTGCATATAATTTATAATTTTTGGTAAAGAATACTTTAGTCACCAGGTGGCGTAAGTGTTAATTTTTGCTTCTGAGCTAAAATCTCGATTGAAAAAACTATTTCGTGGATCGACGCCACTCACGTCAGTAAAACTTTTCGGAATATTTTCTTCTTAAAATATTGCATGATTTCTCCTCCAGGGGGCGTAGATGATCTCTACTTTTTTTTTTTTTTTTTTTTTTTTTTTGATTGGAGCTTTAACTACCACCGTGAGCAACTCAATGGGCTATAAGCAGTCGCCCGTCCCTAATTTAGGGTCACTGATTTCAGGGAAGGGAGAGAGCCAGTTCGGTAAGAGACAAACACAACATCCATGTCTCGCCGGGATTCGAATCCGGACCCCTTTTGGACGAATGATCAGAGGCCATCGCTTAGATCACTGCGCCACTACTTCCAATGGTCCTATTTGAAAAATTCTTTCTTTATTTGATAGAATTTCCGGTGTGATATGTTTTTCATATATTTTCAAAATTTTCAAGTAATTCATAGACTAGGGGCGTAAAGATAAATTGCGTTTTCCCCGATATATCTGCTTCTAAAATTCCGATTTGAAAAATTCTTTCTGCACCGGGTACAGCTCCTGATGGGAAATCCTTTGCATATATTTCTAATATTTGGTAAAGAATGGTTTGGCTACCAAGGGGCATAAGTGTTAATTTCTGCTTTTGATGTTTTTGCAGCTAAATCTGAGCTCCTGAAAACTCGACTAAACCTTTTTTTTTCTTTGACCGATACCGCACACATCGAAAAACCTTTTGAGAATACTTTCTTCCTAAAATAATGCATGGTTTTCCCGCCAGGAGGCGTAGATGCATATCTTATATTTGTCCACATCTTTGTTTCGAAGAATCCGATTTGAAAAATTCGTTCTTTGTTGGAGAAAGCTTCCGCTGGGAAATGTTTCTCATATAAATTTAAATTTTTCTTAACGCACAAGTCTGCATCCATAGGGTCTAAGCGCACGATTTCGTTTACAGAAATATCTGTGGGATTAAAAACACGATTGAAAAACTTCTTTCTTCAGTCAGATGCTATTGTTTTCTATACCGGTTCCATTGATTTTGAATAGCTTTGATAAATTTAATTTCGTCCGAACGGATTCAAAAGACGTTCTCATTACACCCGAAAATTCGGTGTCATCTTTCTTGTTTCATTTGGATCCTGAGCGAAAAGGATTAAAGTGAAACTTCATTTTGGAACGCGTATATTTGTGTTCCGTAACTATTGTTTTCCAGATAGATCTTTCCATATCTGTGCAACTGAGACAAAACTATACAGAAGCCATTGGCAGGTCTGCCCCCATGGCCGAGTGCAGTGGCGTACCTTAGCACCCCCTTCCCTCCTTCGCAAAAACTATCTTCGAGGCCCTTTTGTGAAAATCGATTAGATTCGAATTAATGAAAATTTTAAATTCCATATTATTAATTCTCATTATTATTTATTAGGAAAAAAATTTAATTCCATATTATTATTTCAATCATTGAATTCATATTATTAACAGGTTTTATGAGCATTTTAATAATGCAGGTTATTTGGAACCTACCGGAAATTTTCGTAAAACCAAAATTGTTGCACTTTATTTCATGTAACACAAACTCTGGCGGTGTAGTTCAAATTATTGCTCTAGTTTAATGCAAATACAAAGTGTTACAAAACAGTTCCGCCAAAGTTAAGCATATCTTGAAAATTTTAATCTTTTAGAAAACTAGACGTTTCTTTAAAATGCATCACACACACACCTCAACTGTCGTACGAAGAGAGTTTTTCCGTCTGATGACCTTTTCCAATTTATGATAAAACAAAGAACATAAGTTAGCAAATAAGCAACAATTAAGAATTGTGGCATAAAAAAAAATGTAAAACTTCTTAAGTTATTTACTCATGAATATAAAAACCACACTTAAATTAATTCCACAAGGTTTTACACATAGCAAAACAATTTGTCTTGACTCTGTTATAAAAAAATTCCCACAAGTCTCGGTTTCTTTGTCCCCGAGAAAAACAAGAACATGCTTTAGTTCATTGCTTTCTGAAGGACGCGTAGTTACGTGCAAACAACAGCAATGCGTAACACCTTATCCTCATTGGCACAAAAATTTCATTCACTGAACTGATATTTCTTTCACATTGTCCTGCTTATATACACGTATATATGGCTGTATGGTTGTGAAAAGGTGCCTCAAGTCCTCTGGAAGAAAATGGATGCTTTCCTGTCATCCAGTTTTTATAAACTAAACCCGCGAAAATGTTTCTAAATATTTATCTTATTTATCGGAAAAAAATACCAAAAATTGGTTTCCTTTTTAATATTTCATTTAAATCAGCCGTGAGAAATGACTTGCCATTTTTTAACCATTTTCATATGAAAGACTTTGTAAAATCTTTTTACTGGGGCAAGAGGCCCTCTAATCCCCCCTCCCGGCAATGCGGGGGTTGCAGGGGCTATCAGTATGCCCCCTGGCAGAGTTGTCAGAGGCGCTGGTTTATAATCATTCGTCTGAGATGAGCGAAGGCCCGGTCCCAGATGAACCATTGAAGGAGAGTTTTTCCGATGACGCTAACTGCCCCTCCCCTCACCTGGAACCGACAGTCCCAAATTTGGGATGTGCAACATCATCCCACAGCCCTCTGAGTTGCTTATGGTGATCGATTACCCCCCCCCCCTCCATACCACCAAAAAATAATCAATGGCATTCTGTTAGGTACATTGGGGCACATAGCCTTTTCAGAACACTTATCCCGTTGTATTCTCACTTTTAAAGTGATGCTTTGCAATTTATACATTACAGCATACTGATTCTCACCGTATAGGGGGTTATATGTAAAAAAATAATGAATATTTCATTAAAAGGGCATTTGCATTTTCGCATAACATAGGTAAGTCTTACAGAAAAATGCTTTTGCCTCTCGGTGGCTTCATATTTCTTAAGCTGTCTGTGATTTTCTATCTGCGATGAACAAGAGTCAGAGGTTGCAGTAAAATTCGGGTGTGTGAAATCTGACAACCCCTTGAGAGATTAAAGAAATGTCCATTTCTCATTCGGGGCTTCTCTTTCGGGGACGAGGGTGAGCAAACTGTATCACCCCTGCCCACAAAAGTAATCAACACAAAAAGATAAAGCCCCACCTCTTCACCGACGGAAGAGATCAATAAGGAAGATGGGTACCACAAATCTCACGTGCAACGAGCACTCAACTTAAATTTAAAAAAAAAAAAAAAAAAAAAAAAAAAAGGAAAAGGGAAAGATCTCAAACCTCATGTAATAGATATAAAAAAACCCCTAATTTCCGCGACCACATGTGAGGAATAAACAAACACCTACGTGCTTATTACCACGTGAAACATTTGACATCAGAAAAAGCCGAGAAATTCATTAAAACTTTTTGCGACGGTTTTATCTGTAAGATTGAAGCGTCACAAAAAATATCCAGTTTAACGACTACATATGGATATATCTTGCGTAATACAGTTGCACATTTGCGCTTCCTAGCGCGACATTTTTATTTAATCAAGAACTTCTAGGAAGTATACGGGAAACTTGTTTTTCATTTCAGCCGTCTTACTTAGAAATAATTTTCCAGTCTAACTTGTTGGTTGTTGAAGTTCGACAACATACTGTTTACGACACTAAACTCGAACTCCAAGAGAACAGTGGCAGACTTATTCATGACGAGAGCCTCTACACAGAAACTGCCTGAATAACGTGACTTCCAGACCACAGTGGGTGTTTGGCAGTGGTACGACGCTAACCGAAAACCTTTCCCGCAAGTCGTGAGCACATATCGCTAGATCTTTTTCAGTTAAGGTCCATGTCTCTGCTCCATATATATATATATATATATATTTCGAATTTTATCCATCTCCCATGAGGTCTTCTTCTGGGTCTTTTCCTGTCCCTCGGAATTCAGTCTAAAATTTCGGTTGTCCACCGGTGATCCATTCTTCTGGCAACATGTCCAGCCCATTGCCATTTCAGTGATTTCACTCTGGTCATGATATCGTCCACTCCTGTCATTTCCCTTATCCACAATTTCCTCTCCTTATCCTTCCTGGTTACACCAAGCATGCATCTCTCCATGCTTTTTGAGTTGTCTGCAATCTTTGTATGTCTTTTTTAGTTAAGTTCTACGTCTCTGCTCCACATGTAAGAACTGGAAGGATGTGCATTGATTAAACACTTTTCTTTTAAGACATAATGGCATACTGCTCTTAAAAATTGTACTGTTTCTTCCAGAAGCTCTCCAGCTAAGTTTTATAAGCCGATTAATTTCCTCATCAATGTGACCCTTACTTGATGTCTGTTGTCCAAGGTAAATGTAGGTATCGGTTACCTCGAGCTTTTCCCCATCAATTGCAAAATCTTCATTTCTTGAAAAACCATTGTACATCCGTTTTGTCTTCTGAAAATTCATTTTTAATCCCACTTCTTTATTCTTGTCGGCAAGTTCCTGGATCACACTCTGCAGTTCTGAAGAGGTGTTGCAAAAATTACGACGTCATCAGCAAAATGAAGGTCATTTAAATAATCTCCATTCATCTTTTATCCCTTTGTTTTCCCAGTTCAATGATTGAAAGACATTTTGCAATATGGTATTGAAGAGTTTGGAAGATATGGTGTCACTTTGTCTCACTCCCTTTCCAATTTTTATTAGTGCTGTATCCTCAAATAGCCGAACCTTCGAATTTGCATTTTCATAGATGTTATTAATAATGCAAATGTAAGCATCTTCAATACAGCAGGATCTCAAAGCCATTGTAACTACTGATGGTTTCACGGAATCAAAGGCCTTTTCATAATCAATAAAAGCCATATATAATGGTAGTTCATATTCTCTCGTTCTTTCAATTTGTTAGGGCGAGTCTGTTTTCAGTTTCTCCACTTGCTTCTTGTATAATGTCCACGGCAAATCCATCTTCTCCTGGAGCTCTTCCCCGTTTCATGCTCTTAATTGTATCTGCAACTTCTACCGGGAGGACAGGAGGGACTTTGGTACTGGTACCTTTCTTAATGACTGGAATAGGTGTATCATTTCTTTCATATAGTTTTGTGTAGAAATCTTTCATTCTTGTCAAAATTTCACCTCTATTTCTTGTTACTGAAGTGCCACAATCTGTTTCCTTCGCTTACTCATATGTCCTTTTGCGTTCTTTAAGCTTTGATTATTTTCAATTTCTTGTCTCACTAGTTCACAATTGAATTTCCTTATGTCTTCAGCAATATTTTTCCAAATTGTCTTGCATAGCTCTATTTATTCTAATTTCGAAGTTAAATTTTCTTTATTTGTCCTCAGCTCCCTTTTCTTTTGCATCAGCATTTTTGTTTTTCTTGATATTCTCTTCATATGCAACTTTATTGCTGTTTCCATAAAAGCCTTGGTTAGTTTCTTGTTAACTTCAGAGATGTCCACTTCTTCCGATGTTAGACCTTCTAGATCAGATAATCGGTTCCTCAGTTCCAAGTAGATGGTATTATGATGATTTTTAAGGATGGCCATGTCAACACATTTTGTTTGATTTACGAGCTTACCACGTTCCTCTTTAGTGTTGAGGTGCATCTTACATCTCACCATTCTATGGTCACTACCTATGTTGAACTTATTCAGAACACTGCAGTCTTCGATGCCGAATTTCTTGTTACACATAATAAAATCAATTTCACTTGTCGTCCCATTGGGATGTCTCTATGTCCATTTCCTACGTGACTTTTTCTTGAAAAAAGAGTTCACGATGAAAAACCTTTCTGCCTCTGCAAACTCTACGAGAGTATTTCCACGCTGGTTTCGGTTGCCATGACCGAATTTCCCTACCGAAGTTTCATTCTGACGTTGTTGCCCTATTTCCGCCCTGAAATCTCCCATAATGATTTCAAGTGCTATTTGCCTTTGTTATTTAGGTGCCGAATTTCCTTGTAAAATTCTTGAATTTCTTTCTCAGGATGATTTGTGGTGGGTGCGTAAGCTTGAATAATCTGAGCCTGGTATCTTTTTGAAAGTTGGATAACGAGTCGCAAATCTCTGTCCGACGAACTTTCAATTTCTAGAACTTTATCCTTCAGTTTCTTGTTTATTTAAATCCAACACCACTAGTTCTGCCAGTATCTTGTCCCACGATAGTAGAAAAGAAGTCCGCTTTTCAGTTCAATGAGATCTTCTCCTTTTCTTCTTACCTCACTTAGCCCGATGATGTCCCACTATGTATATACGCTGAAGTGCCAGAAAAACTGGTACAGACGAGCTTATGCAAAATACATAGCAACATCACTTATGCGCGTACTCGGTTGCGTCCGCCAGTGCGTATATAAAGTGATAGACATCCTTGCCAGTTGTCAGAGCTATTTTTGGCATGAGAATGACAAGTAATAACAATTTAAGCGATTTTCAACGCGGTGAATAGTTGGCGCTCGTGAGATGGGCCATAGTATTTCGGAGGTAGAATCGAAGTTCGGATTTTTACGGACGACCATTGCAAGGGTGTACCGTGACTACAATAATTCCGGCAAAACCTCCAACCTACGACACCAGTGTGGCCGTCAAAAGACATTGGGTGAACGTGAACATCGTCGGCTGTCAAGAATCGTTTCACGCGACACTCTCGCAGGTAGCATCGGAATTCAATGCTGGAGCCTCAACAAGCATCAGCGTCTGTACTGTGCAACATACCCTGGACGATATGGGCTTTGTGAGTCGACGCCCAACTCGAGTCCCTTTGATGGGTGCACGACACAGAGCTATGAGCCTCGCCTGGGCACGGCAACACCGCCACTGGACACTTGATGACTGGAAACAAGTAACCTGGTCTGACGAGTCGCGTTTCCAACTGTATCGGGCAGATGGAAGGATTCGTGTGTGGCGCAAACCCCATAAAGCCATGGATCCCGCCTGTCAACAGGGAACTGTACCGGCTGGGGGGGGGCGTAATGGTATGGGGTGTGTTTAGCTGGACTTCACTGGGACCCTGGTACGTCTACAAATGTCTGTGACCGGCCAACGCTATGTGCGCATCCTTTCTGACGAGGTACACCCGTTCATGTCCTGCATTCATGCTGATGGGTTGGGCCTGTTCCAACAGGACAACTCACCCCTACACAAGTGTCGGGACGCCACATTATGGTTAGAGGAGCATTCATCTGAGTTTGGGGTGTTGCCATTCTCCAATATGAACGTGATAGAACGCATTTGGAATGCCATGCAACGAGCTATCGAACACAGGAATTCGAGACCTCGGAGTACACCCGAATTGTGGAACGCTCTGCAGGAAGTATGGTGTACATTGACTACAGCATATTTCCAGAAGCTAGTGGAGTCCATGCTCCCTTGTATTTCTGCAGTCCTGCGCTCCCGTGGGGACCTACCAAGTATTAGACTGGTGTACCAGTTGTTCTGGCCCTTCAGTGTATATACGGCGTTGCGGTTTTTTTTTTTTCTAGTTGGGACGCGTTCCCGTAAACACTGAACAGCAAAAATAATTTGTTTCCTTTTTAAAATGTGAATGTCTTATAAATCTCTTTCAATAAATAAATGCCACATAAAAACTGTACAGTTAGTGGAATTAACGTCCCACGTTTGTTTGAAGGTAGAGTTTTCTCTAAATTCTTTCGTTCTTAACAACGTCCTACTGTTGTTAAGAACGTTGAGGTGACGAATATTGCAGTGGGGAAATTATTGTACTAAAAATAGTATAACTATATTATTCCGAATTTCGTGGCGTAGAATAGAAACCAGATTTTCCAGTCTTTCGCACATCAACCAGAAGTTTTTTTCAAGGAAGGTAGACAGCTAACTGCAAACTGAATAATCGAACTCTTCAACAATTTGAGCGCGGTGACTTGACTAGACAATAAATGAACCGACGCAAATGTGATTATTCATTTGAAGAAACGAGGCGGCGTTGGTTGGGCACATGGTAACGCGGCAGAAAACGCAGCATTATTTGAAGAATTGATTCCAAATGTGTGGTAACTCTAGAGAAACTAAATCATTGCAAGCCTTGCTGCTGGGTATGATATCTAAAGTTTCACAAATGCAAGTAGATTTGGGTGTGGAGTGTGAAGCTAATTTCTTCATATCATTCCACACAGGATCAGCGGACTTGAACGTGACTTCTGTGGATAGGGCAGTGATTATTTTTCCGTCATTTGTATCTCTTTTATGTTCATTGATTCTAATTCTAAACGAACGTTCGGTCATTCCGATGTAGTATCGCCTGGAGCCGTCCGGATATTGTAGTATGATGGCATAAATACCTGTCTCATAGAGAAGAGGAGCTTTGTTAATATTTCTCTTAAGAATCGTATATAAAGATGCAGGAGATCTTATGTCGACACTGAAGTTCATCCTACTGAGCGCGTTTTTGAGTTGATAGAAAACATTTAGTATGTAGAGAACAGAGCCTAGGTAACGAAGTTGCGGCATAGAATGATTAACACGACTGGTTCTGGCTTTTTTGATAAAGTTATGCATCTGGTTCAACGTGTATCCTGCCTCACTGGCCAACTGGATGTTTGGGAATTTAACTAATCTAGTCATTATTACGTAGTCTACTTGTGAGTCTCAGTGAATTTAGTCCAGTTATGAGTGGCCCTTAATTATGGTAGAAGCAATGGAGATTATTTTTCTCTCTGGCGCTTTAGTTTCGTTTTACACAGGCGGAAAGAATCCGTCGAAGCAATAAATCCTCAGGCTGTTCTGCCGCTCTTTTTCAGGCGGATGTAGAATTGTCTGTGCTGTACCCAAACTGTCCTTATCCAAATATCACGAGAACTAAGACTCTCAGTAATAAATGGCTTTCACCATTACACTCTAAATTAGTTTTAGCTTCCAGCGACATCTTGCTGGATAATATGGAGCTCATTTTAGTTTTTGAACCCCAAAACTGCCCCAATTTGAGCCCCGAAATTTCAGTGTTTTTTAAACAAAATGATGACTTTTTTCCCCTTGAATGCCAAAACGTGTAAATCCGGAAGTCTGATTTCTACTGATCACTATATTTTCTTATACCGTAAATATAAGAAAATAAATAAGGGAGAGGCGGAAAGAAGCGGTTAGATGACGCAAAGGCACCGAGCGTTTCTGTATTTTTTCAACTGGCACTACATCACTACTTATGGAACAGAGGCATGAAGGGTAACTAAACAGAACGTACAGACTCAGAATAGTATAACTGTACAAATTATCCAAATTTATTGGCGCAGAATAGTTGTATTCTACGCCGATAAATTCGGCCTGCTACTGTAGTTATTATATTTTGAGTACAGTTGGCGTACAGTTCCTAGCTATTAAAACATAAAGACGCTGCAAACAACTCAAAGCAAGGAGAGATGCATGCTTGGTATAACCAGGAAAGGCAGAAAGGAGAATACATGGATTAGGGACACACATACATAGATACTGTACACTGAAGAGCAATTGAATTAGAGACAGCTGGTGTTATGCAAATGTGGCGCTGTGGGCGGCCCTGTAAACGGAAACGGCATGACGCATGCAGCGATCCGACAGTATAAGGAGTGATGCGACGGGAATCAGTAAGAGTCGGACGCAGTATGGGTAAGACGAAGGATCTAAGTGCATTTGATCGTGGGCAAATTGTCGGGGCCCGAAAAATGGGTCACTCCATCTCGGAAGTCGTGCAGGCACTGGGATTTTTACGAGCCACTGGTGCACCGTGAGTACATCGAATCCGGTAAAACCATCCCTGCAAGGGCCAACTGCCGTGGACAACAGCGTGTGGATGAGCGGGTCATCGTTGGCTAGCTCGCATTGTAACACCGGATAGACGGGCCACAGTGCAAGAAATCACTCGGCAATTTAACGCTGGTGCACAAAAACGTGTAAGCAGCCACACCATCCAGAACCATCTCCTCGCTATGGGGTACAGAAGCCATCGTCCCATGAGGGTACCGCTGCTGACCGCACATTAGAGGGTGCAAAGATTAGCATGGGCGCGGGAACATCACCACTGAACCCTAGACATGTGGAAAAATGTTGCCTGGACTGATGAGTCGAGATTCACGTTGGTACATGCGGATGGCAGGACGCGAGTACGGCGCAAACCACATGAAGCGATGTACTCTTCAAGATGGTGGGGGTGGCATTCTCGTCTTGGGACTGTTTACGTGGACTGAAATGGAACTCCTGGTACGTGTGACATCGTCCCTCACAGGTCAACGTTACCGAGATATCCTGGACGACCATATGCTCCCGTTTGTGCGCCTTCAACATCCCACTGGGACCTCATCCTGCAACAAGACAATGCACCGTGCCATCGCTCCCGAACTGTATCCGAATGGTTGGATGAACACTCCACCGACGCGACCTCGCTTCCTTGGCCAGCTAGGTCACCTGACCTCAATCCCATCGGCGCATCTGGGATGCCATCGAGAGAGATGTTCGAGGCTCTGACCCCCCTCCATCAAATCTTCGTGAACTGTGGGAGCTTGTTCAGGGGTCGTGGATTCGTATGGCTTCCCAACGCTTCCGGTGTCTTGTCGAGTCCACGCCGTGACGAATCGCCGCCGTCATCAGGGCGAAAGGTGGTGCTACACGTTACTAGACAGGTATTGTAACGTACCAGGAAATGTGACGTACCTGCCCGAAGGACGCACACGACATAAAGGCAGATAGGAATCAGAATAAAACGTCCGCGTAGCTCAATTGGTAGAGTGACTTATTCCGGAATGAGGGGATCCGGGTTCGAATCCTGGCGTGGACACAAATGACGGAGAAATTTACTTCGTTATAGTATCTCTAATTCAATTGCTCTTCAGTGTATACGTATATTATGTATTATGTAAATGTGTGTGTTTCTGGAATACTGCAAAAAGCGAGACGAAGCGAAGCCCAATTATTTTCTAATAATAACAATCTGAATTATGAAAGAAATACGGGATTACACCATTTATCACAAATTTTGAAGATGACAATCCGATTTTTGGCGTAAATGTGACAAGGATGGTAAGTCAGATAATATCCGAAAACTTGAAAATTTTCATCGTCCTGGAGCGGGGTTCGAATCCGCGTGTCTCCCATATAGCGCCCGGGTATGCTAACAACTACACCACCCAGAGCGACCAAGTCTCAAGTTTCCGTCCTGGATGGTGTAGTGGTTAGCATACTCGGGCGCTATCTGGGAGACACGATTTCGAGTCCCACTCCAGGACGATGAAAATTTTCAAGTTTTCGGATATTATCTGACTTACCATTCTTGTCACATTTACGCCAAAAATCGGATTGTCATCTTCAAAATTTGTAATAACAATCTACATTTTAAAATGTGCTGTTATGTACCAGAGCTAATCAGGGACGTCGCCCAGGGTGTGCGAGGGTGGGCTTGAGCTCACCCTGAATTTTGTCTCGCCCACCCAGCTCAAAATGTGCCATTTTTCAGTATGTTTAACTTGAAAATATAATCTGCACTTTTCCAAGCAATAAGTCTTGTGTTTTATTTCATGTAGCCCTACGTATTTTCCCGTAGGAAGTGCTTTATTTACCTCCAAAAAAAAAAAAAAAAAGGCTATCATAATAGCATACGCAAGGCCATGAAAATTCAATTGTTCTCCACTCTTCCAATTCCTTAATTTAAGCCTCTTTTTCAGGTTTGTATAGACAAGGGGCTAATGAGAAGGGTGTATAAGATTTCATTGAGGGGATCACTACTAATTACTCTGTTTGTTTTCTTTACAAAATAGGGAATTCCAACACGGAAAGTGAAGTCTAAAGCTACACTAGTAGCGCTCTTAAGACTGCCCCGAGACAATGAAAGTGCAGAAAGTGGCTGACGACTGCTTTGTGGGGGACGTTAAAATTTGCTTTAGATAACGAAAAACGACATTTTCTCTTAAATAAGTTGTTCAAGTACAGTACTATTTTCGTAAGCAAAAATGCAAAATTTAGAAATGCATTTTAAGACAATGCATTCAGAGCAAGCAAAACGTTGAAGTCGACATTCTACCAACACTTCTATTTTACACTAATGGCGTAACTAGTCAGATCTGTGTATGTATGCATGTGTCCAAGTGCCGGGTTGCGGGATTGCGCGAATTCCTTTGTAGCCGGCAGTGAAAAGCATCAAAGCCGCCCAGGTAACGCAGTGGTCTAAGCTCTGGCTCATGACCAATCGTCCGAGAAGGATCCGGGTTAGAATCCCGGTGAGGCATGAATGTTGTGTTTGTCTCACGGCACTGGCTCTCTTCCTTCCCTGGAACAAATGACCTTAAATTAGGGACGGACGACTGCTTATAGCCCATTGAGTTGCTCACGGTGGTTGTTAAATCTTCATTCAAAAAAAAAAAAGCATTAGAAATTCGTTCTTTCAGTGTTTGTAAAAAAAAAAAAAGGTGCTATCAAGCTTGCAGCTTGCCCCACCAAAAGTAATGCTCGCCCACCCGTCGCGCATCCAGATTTCGAAGTTTGACGACGTCCCTGGAGCTAATACCGCATTTTAGATAACAAATCGTCAAAGAAGCCGACCTCGTCATCTTGAATCTTATATTATGTATGTATGTGTGTGTGATTTTCTGAAATACCGCAAGAAGCGAGACGAAGCGAAGCCCACCAGTTCTTTCGTTAAGAATCACAATCTACATTAAAAAATGCGCTGTTTTGTACTAGAGCTAATACGGCATTTTAGATAACAAATTGTCAAAAGTCGACTTCGTCTTGTATATTATTACTCAATCTCGTTGGTTTATTTATCAGGCAGCAATAATTACAAACGTGTCCATTTAGCTTCTCTTTGGCATGTGCTGCCATCTAGTATTTTGTTAATTATTTTATAAAGTAAATATCAGTCAGATGCTGATGATATAGCTGTACTTTTGAAAGCAATATGGTTTATTCACAGTGTTTCTTTCAGGCATACATCCAAGGAGGGGGGGGAGCCCTTCCGGAAACGACCATTCGCTCCTCCCCGGAGACATTTTAGGTTATCAAACCAAATGTTAATAAATTCAGGCTATGATGAAAAAGGAAGTTTCGTTTCTTTTTATTTCTCCAATTATATTTCTCCAATTATATTTTTTTAAATATTTGTTCAAATGGTACTAGTAATAGTTCATTTCATTATTACGTGTATTACGACGCATGATATTCTTCAAAATATGTAAGTAGACTAATTATACCTAATTGTCTGGGAACCGTGATTCAGGATCAAGAGTGCGTTGAATGCATTTTAATAGATAAAAATTTCAAGCCTGCGGACGCCCTCCCCCCTCATTTACTGGAAAAAGTGTGTTATTCCTGAAATGTTTGAAGAAGTAATTACTATGTCGGATGTATATAGAATTTTTCTTCGGAAGGGGTCGAAAAAAGGAAGTTTTTGAAATCCACCATCTGAAACAAAATTTAAGTTAATGAAATATTGAAGAAAAATTAAAGCACTTTTTTTTTTAATGTAAATTGATACATTTTTATAAAAATACGGCATTTTTTAAAATGTAAGTCGCATTTTAACCAAAACAAAAAAAAAAAAATGAAACTTTTTCCGGGAAGGCCCCCTCTAAATGCGCCTCTCTGCTAGATATATAGTAATTACTTCTATATATATAAGGGATGTAAGGTCAGGTGATGCGTAACATCACAGCCTCTCCTTGACAAATATCAACCCCGCCTTCTCGTGGTGCATAATGTTCCCACTAAAGGGGCTCTGACGACCGCTAATAGCGGTATAACTATACCATCGGGATTAGAGGAAATTCTATCCCACACTCACCAACCCGCTTGGCCAGCGTGGTGAGTTATGGCCAAACCCCTCCAAAATGACTCCACAACTTAAATCTTGGCCCTCAGTCTCCGGCAGCTGGAATGTACCTGGCCAAGGCAGCAGCCAGTGCGACATGAAGGCAGAGGGTGCTAAGAATCCCCGGAGGACCGGACTAGGCTGCCATCTGATGCTGACCTTGGCTACGTACAATGGACGCTCCCTATCTTCTGATTCAAGGCTTCTTGAATTGGAAGAGGAACTACAAAGGATCAAGTGGAACATCGTGGGGCTAAGTGAGGTAAGGAGAAAAGGAGAAGATCTCATCGAACTGAAAAGTGGACATCTCTTCTACTATCGTGGGACAGATACTGGCAGAACTAGTGGTGTTGGATTTATAATAAACAAGAAACTGAAGGATAAAGTGGTAGAAGTTGAAAGTTCCTCTGACAGAGCTGCACGACTCGTTATCCAACTATCGAGAAGATACCAGGCTCAGATTATTCAAACTTATGCCCCCACCACAAGTCATCCTGAAGAAGAAATTGAAGAATTTTATGAGGAAATTCGTCATCTAAATAATAAAGGTAAGCAGCACTTGAAAATAATTATGGGAGATTTCAATGCAAAAATAGGGCAACGGCAACAGAATGAAACTTCAGTAGGTAAATTCGGTCACGGCAACAGAAACCAGCGTGGAAATACTCTCGTTGAGTTTGCAGAGGCAGAAGGGTTTTTCATCTTGAACAAATTCTTCAAGAAAAAGCCACACAGGAAATGGACATGGAGACATCCAAATGGGACGACAAGTGAAATTGATTTTATTATGTGTAACAAAAAATTCGTCATAGAAGACTGCAGTGTGCTAAACAAGTTCAACACAGGTAGTGACCATAGATTGGTGAGATGTAAGATGCACCTCAACACTAAACTTGAACGTGGCAAGCTCATAAGACAAACACAATGTATTGACATAACCAACCTTAAAAAACACCATAATACCTTCAAGTTGGAACTGAAGAACAGGTTCTCTGCTTTAGAAGGCCTAACATCGGAAGAAGTGGACATCTCTGAAGTTAACAGAAAAATAACCAAAGCTCTTATGGAAACAGCAACAAAATTAGCTGGGTCTAAGAACAAGTTGCATGTAAATAAATTATCAGGAAAAACGAAAATGTTGATGCAAAAAAAAAGAGAGATGAGGACAACTAAAGAAGATGTGACTTCCAAAGTGGAATACATAGAGCTATGCAAGACAGTACGAAAAAGTATCACTGAAGACGTAAGAAAATTCAACTGTGAACTAGTGAGGAAAGCAATTGAAAACAACCAAAGCCTAAAGATAGCAAAGGGACATCTCAGTAAAGGAAGAAAACAGATTATGGCACTGAGAAAAGAAGATGGTTCTGTAACAAGAAATAGAGGCGAAATTTTGACAAGAGTGAAAGATTTCTACTCCAAATTATATGAAAAGGGATGATACATGCACTCCAGACATCATGAAAGATACCAGTACCAGAGTTCCTCCAGTGCTTCCAGCAGAAGTTGCACATGCAATCGAGAACATGAAGCTGGGAAAAGCTCCAGGAGAAGATGGAATTACTGTAGACATCATACAAGAAGCAAGTGGGGAAATCGAAACAGTACTCGCCCAAATTTTCACTCGATGCCTTAATGAAGGAAAGATTCCTGAGGATTGGAACACCGCTACAATGATCCTGCTACATAAGAAAGGTGACATTGAGGATCTCGGAAACTACAGACCTATCAGCCTCCTATCAGTAGTTTATAAAATCTTCACTAAAGTTCTTTCACACCGCTTGAAGGTAACACTGGACATGGCTCAACCGAGAGAACAAGCTGGATTCAGGAGTGGCTACAGCACAATAGATCATATCCATGTGCTGAGAGAACTAATTGAAAGAGCGAGGGAATATGAACTTCCATTGTGCATGGCTTTTATCGATTATGAAAAAGCCTTTGATTCGGTGAAACCATCAGCAGTTACAATGGCTCTGAAAACCTGCGGTATTGAAGATGCATACATTAATATTATTAATAACATCTATGAAAATGCAAGTGCAAAGATTAGGCTGTTTGAAAATACAACACACATAAAAATTGGAAAGGGAGTGAGACAAGGTGACACCATATCTCCGAAGCTCTTTAATGCCACATTGGAGGGTGTTTTTCAGTCACTGAGCTGGGAAAACAAGGGGATAAAGATTAATGGAGATTATCTAACCCACCTTCGTTTTGCTGATGACGTAGTCATTTTTGCAACTAGCCCATCAGAGCTGCAGAGTATGATCCAGGAACTTGCTGACAAGAGTAAAGAAGTGGGATTAAAAATGAACTTTCAGAAGACAAAAGTGATGTTCAATGCTTTTACAAGAAATGAAGATTTACCGATTGATGGAGAAAAGCTGGAGATAACAGATACGTACTTTTATCTTGGACAGCAGATATCAATTGAGGGTCACATTGATGAAGAAATTAATCGGCGTACAAAACTTGCCTGGAGAGCTTTTGGAAGAAACAGCATAATTTTTAAGAGCAATATGCCATTATGTCTTAAAAGAAAAGTGTTTGATCAATGCATCCTTCCAGTGCTTACGTATGGTGCAGAGACGTGGACCTTAACTAAAAGAGACATACAAAGGCTGCAGACAACTCAAAGCAGCATGGAGAGGTGCATGCTTGGTGTAACCAGGAGAGATAAGAAGAGGAACTCGTGGATCCGAAAAATGACAAGAGTGGAAGACATCATGATCAGAGTTAAATCCCTGAAATGGCAATGGGCTGGACATACTGCCAGAAGGACAGATCATCGATGGACAGCCGAAATTTTAGATTGGATTCCAAGGGACAGGAAAAGACCCAGAAGACCACATGGGAGATGGGTGGATGAAATTCGTAAATATGCAGGAGTGACATGGAGGAGACTGGCACAAGACAGACCGTTGTGGAGGAAACTTGGGGAGACCTTCGTCCAGCAGTGGATTGAAAATGGTTGACAATGATGATGATGATGATGATGATATAAATATAGTAGTTAAAATTATATATATATATATATATATATATATATATATATATATATATATATATATATATAGCAAATGGAAAACTTGCCCCCTCTAAGGTTCCACCTCCCCCCCCCCAGCCAAAAAATCCTGAAAGGAACACTGCTTATTCACCGTTCCTAAAGCTTAATTGAAATGCTGTTTTTAATGAAAAAGACTCTGAGCAGGCTTCACAACACCGGCAAAGGCTGGCCCTCACCATTAAAACAGTCTGTAGCTCAGCAAAAAATTTCGCAAAAATTTGTGGGTGAAACTTCATAGGAAACCGGTTAAAGACGTAGCCAGAAACTTTTGACTTCAGCTTTGAATGACGCAATAAAAAAAAATTGGTAGTCTTTTTTTTTTTTTTCCATAAATAAGTAAAATCTTTTAGAATTTATTTTTCGCCGTTTTGGAATGTATGAAGAATGGATGACGGCATGGACGCCCATAGCTTAATTTTCAGGAAGGGGCAAAAAGAAATTTTAGCTACAAACAGTACGGCGGAACCGCCCCGACCCTAGCGGCCCGGGCGAGGTCAATAATTTTAGCCAAGATTATTTTTTTTATTTTTTGTTTTTTGTTTGGCATATGTGCGATTTTTTGTTTTGATGTGCCTTAGAAAGTTCCTCTAGGAAAGTGGTCAGGTGGTCCTAATCCCTAAGAAAGCTCCTTAGGCATTGTTTTTCTTCTGTTTGTTCCCCGAAGCGGGAAAGGAGGGGGTGCACTACGATTCGAAATTTCGAGCCCGGTCAAAGAACTTCACTTTCTGCCGTCCCTGGCTACAAATAACACCGAACAACAACGGTTTTGTTACAAAGAAAACTTTAACGCTTTTATATGTATTTACGGGTGCTGACACCAAATATGAAGTCCCAATTGCTCCAATTTCTTGTAATGGAACTCTCCATTTGGGTGAATGTTGTTACTTAAAGAAATTTCCCTATGTTTCCCAAGGGAGACATCTTTCTGCAGTCAAGATAGCTGTGTCTCTGAGAATAGACGTACTGGCGCCATTACTTCCTGTTGTGCAATTCCTTCTGGGAAAGTGGAACAAAGCAGAATTTTTGTCATTCGAATGCATTTAATCTGTATGGAAGGACGTGCATTTTCTCGTAGTTTTAAAAAGTAGTGTGGATTGTGCAAAGTGTACGTTAAATAATGCCGCGTACTTGTGTGAACCATCCAAACAGTTTCGGCTGCATTTGTGGACAATTTACTTTAAAGTCTCAAAGGCGACATTTCACACCGTTGATTAGAAAATTGTATGAACTTTATTTACAGTGCAAATTGGGTGATTAAGATAAATCTTGTGCGCCTCACATTTGTAATTCATGTGTAACTTTGTTGACTGGCTGGTTGAAGGGATCACGTCAAATGCCATTTGCGGTACCAATGGCTTGGAGAGAACCGAAAGACCACTGAACAGACTGTTACTTCTGCATCACTAAGATATCTGGAATTACAGCTAAGACCAAAGACACGATTCAGTATCTCAGTATTCCTTCGTCCATAAGACCTGTTCCTCGTGGTCCAGATCTTCCTGTACCTCCACAGTCATGGAGTTTAGATGATAAAGATACCGATGAAATAAATCCTCACAGCGAAGAAGGTATTGAAATGCAACAAGACCCTGATTTCTTGGAAGTTTCTGTGCCTCATCTTATTTAAGTCAGGAAGAATTGAATGATCTGGTTCGTAATCTTCATTTAGCAAAAAGTCAGGCCAAAATATTGGCTTCAAGATTGAAGCAATGGAATCTTTTACAACCAAGTACAAAAGTAAGTAGTTTTCGCCGACGACAGCAAGGGTTTGAACACTTATTTTCGAAGAGTGGGGATCTTGCGTTCTGCAATGATACAGACTTGTTGCTTGAAGCTTTAGGACAACAACAAAAACCTGAAGAGTAATGGAGACTTTTTATAGATTCCTCATAATTAAGCTTAAAAGCTGTCCTTCTTCATAACGGAAACATGTATCCGTCAGTACCTGTTGCATATGCTGCATACATGAAAGAAACATATGGAAATATGAAACTGTTGCTTCAAAGCATGGTATACAAAAAACACTCATGGAATATTTGTGGCGATCTTAAAGTTGGTCTACAACTTGGATACATAAAACACTGCTGCTTCTCCTGTGAATGGAACAGTAGGGACAGAAATTCACATTACATTAAAAAGATCTGGCCTAAAAGAGAGTCCTTATATCCAGGTAATAAAAATGTTGTTGCTGAGCCTTTAGTAAGTCCTCAGAACGTGTACTTACCACCGCTTCACATCAAACTGGGTTTGATAAAAAAAAATTGTAAAGGCATTGAATAAAAATGAAGAAGCTTTATGTTTTCTAAAGAACAAGTTCCCCAAAATATCTGAAGCCAAAATTAAACAAGGCATATTTTATTGGTCCACAAATAAGGAAACTTATGCGTGATTTTGCATTTGAAGGCACTTTGAATGAGACTGAAGCTGCTGAATGGAAGTCCTTTAAAAATGTGGTACTGAACTTTTTGGGTAACCGGAAGGCAGAAAATTATAAAGAACTTGTTACTGAGCTTCTAGAAAACTATAAGGCCATGGGATACAATATGTCCCTTAAAATACATTTCCTTCACTCACATCTGGACTTTTCCCACAGCACGAAGAACGTTTCCATTAGGACGTATTTTCCTTTATAGCCGTTTTCCATTAGAAAACGGCTATAAAGGAAAATGGAGGCCTAAAATGCTAGCTGATTACTTTTGGACTCACCATTTTTCTGCCGAGATTGACATATTTATCATTTCTTCGCTTTTCATATTTTTTCAAACTGTTCGTTTGTACTGTTCTCCAACATGCAAAGAGAAATTTCGTTATTTCTTTCTGCTGTAAATTTCCTATTTTTTGACTGGGAATTCCCAATGTTTTTTTGTTTTTTTGTCTTTTTTTTTAATTTTTACTGCATACACAGACATCCAGAAGTTCTGCAGAAAAATTAACAATCAAAATGAGTGTTATCACTAAAATCTCTGTCGTACCTTCCAATAACACAAAATCTCTCCTTCCAAGAACAGAAAGAGCCTGGTCCGATTTTCTGGAGAGAGAAATTACCCCCTCTTGCCCCCCTACCGTGGATGACGGGAAAGCAGCTTTTCCAGAGGACTCGAAACTTCTCTTCCCATCCATAGTTATAGTTCCAGTACATATATATTAGCAAGTGAATGTAAAAGATTTACCAGTTCAGTGAATGAAAATTTTACGCCAGTGAGGACAAAATGTTATGCATTGCAATTGTTTGCATTTAACTACTATCCTTCAGAATATATTGAATTGAAAGATGTTCTTCGCGGGGACGAAGAACCAGACAGACCTGCCATTTTTTTACAACACAGTCGAGAGAAAAAAATTCACTTTACGCAAATCATTGTGGCATTATGTTAAGGGTGTTATTTTTTTATAATCAAGAGCAGATAATTTAAGTAGTTTTACTTCTTTTTTTCTTGGTGTCACATTTCTCAATTTTTATTCATTTTTATGCTTATTTTTTCTTTCTTATTCCCTGTATTTTCATATAAACCGGAAGAAACATTATTACTATGCTACTGTTGCAATGCTTCGTACTGGGGTAATGAAAATGCAATTGCGATAATAATTTCAATCTGTTCAAAATTATCGTTGATTTTACTTCCCTTCGTTGCTATTTATTTGAGCTTCTAACGATGGTAAAACTGTAGCAAGTACTGTAAGCAGCTTTTTATTAGGAATCTATTTCGAGTTGTGATTTCGTTGCTTCTTAAAAAACTATAGGGTGAAATTTTCCGAAGTGAAACGAGCCGCTATAGCTAGTTCATGGGAAATTGAATGCCAGTTGGCGAAAAGCGAAAATTTTTCACCATAAAGTTTTTTGACGAACTTATTGAAGACCAACGTCTTTATGACCCCAAACCAGGGGATTAATTTGGGGCGGAGCTCACCGGAGCGCTGCTCCGATACTTCTTCATTTTTAGCGAATAAATATTATTTAATACAGACATTTAACGTGGACCAGGAACATCAAACAAAGATCTTCGCTCTTTCCAAGTTTATAAGTGAGTATTATACGGAAGCATATCCGGCGCGTAACTGGAAGACCCTGGGTTCGACTCCCGGTGGCGGCCAATGAGAATTTTTCCGTGACTCACTTATAAACGTGGAAAGAGCAAAGATCTTTGTTTGATGTTCCTGGTCCACGTTAAATGTCTGTATTAATTAATCATTCGCCTTCTAATTAATTCTTCAGTTGCTGCTTACCATCTTTGGTGAATCCCCAGCATTGTGCGGGGCTTCAAGAAGCAACCTGCCAAATTGGCTTGGCAGTTAGCGTGTGTGAGTATGGAGGAATTCGAGGCCGCTGTGGTGTACCGGAAGCATATCCGGCGCGTAACTGGAAGACCCTGGGTTCGACTCCCGGTGGCGGCCAATGAGAATTTTTCCGTGACTCACTTATAAACGTGGAAAGAGCGAAGATCTTTGTTTGATGAATAAATATTAGCCGGAGCTCATCGGAGCTCCAAAATACACATTTCTTTTGCACACATCGCGCGTCAAAATCAACCCTCCTTTCGCTAAAGGCTTTGAACTTGCAATCTCAGTCACTAATTCTACCTTTAATAAGAAATAATGATGGGAAAACTAATTGTAGCTTCTGCATATTGGTCTCAACCTGCACTGTTTTTTGTTAGAAGTTAAGCCCTGCCCCAAACAATCTTTTAAAGCCAATGTATTTTATGCAAATATTGGTATCTTCGTATCTCAGATAGAAAGCCTGTTTATTATCACGAAGCATGCCGTGAATAAATTTGAATTATTATACCCATTGAATCTTACTGAGGAAAGTGATGATCAGCTCTACGCTTTCGTTAAATTCCTTGAAGAACATTATTCTCTTCTGAATTTCTCTGGAAGAGAATTTCTCTGTCCAGCTAAATGATATACAGTGTTTCTTTCAGGCATACGTACGGGAGTTGAAGCTCTCCCGGAAATACCCTCCTCCCCCTTTCCCAGGCATTTTATGTTACCGATCCAAATGTTAATAAATTCAGGATATAACGAAAAAAAAAGTTTCGTTTCTTTTGATGCTACAAATATTTCTCTAATTATTTTTTTAATATTTGATAAATACAGGGGTTGGACAGAATAATGTGAACACCTATGAAAAGAAAGTTTTACGTACCTAATAGGGTGTGGGACCACCTTCGGCATTCAAAACCACCTGAATCCTCCTTGGAATGGACGCATACAAATCCTGGATGGTGGTTAGTGGGATGTTACACCATTCTTCATGCAGAAAATGTTCCAGGTCATTGAGACGTGAAGGAGGAGGATAACAACAACACATACCACAATGGTTCGATGATGTGTAAGTCTGGTGATTGAGGAGGACAAGGAAGGTGTGAAAGTTCATCGTCATGTTTCTTAAATCATGATTGGATATTCCGAGCTCTGTGAATTGGAGCGTTATCATCTTGATAGATGGCATCCCCTGCAGGAAACAATGCCTGAACCATTGGCTGGACTTCGTCAGTCAAAATGGTTTCCTACGCCATTCCAATCATCCCTCCTCTCAAGGTGATCAAGGGACCTGCTTAAAACCACGATATGACTACCCAGAGTATGACAGAACCACCACCATGCTGCACTGTTGGGAGCACACAGTCTCAATTGTACGCTTCTGACGGTGCTTTCCACACGTAAACACGTCTTGCAGTGGGGAATATTGTGAGTGTGGATTCATCCGACCATATTACATGCTTCTATGCATCGGCAGTCCACGTTGTATGCTGCTGGAACCATTGCCGTCGCCGTTGTGCATTCACCCGGGTCACCAGAGTGTTTGCAATAGCAGCTCTGCCATGAATATTTTGTTTATGCACTTCCCTGCGCACTGTTTTTGTTGATACTGGGGTCTGGAGATGCAGATTGAGCTCCGCATTAATTTTCGGCGCCATGGTCTTCTTACTACGGGTAACAATCCTTTTTAATGCTCTCCTGTCTCTATCAGCCAGGGTCGTTTTCCGGCCGCTCTTGTGTTTCGCAGACGAGGTTTTGCCACGAACACGGTATGCTTGTAACGTACCAGGAGATGTGACGTACCTGCCAGAAGGACGCACACAACAAAAGGCAGATAGGAATCAGAATAAAAACGTCCGCGTAGCTCAATTAGTAGAGTGACTTATTCCGGAATGAGGGGATCCGGGTTCGAATCCTGGCGTGGACAGAAATGACGCAGAAATTTACTTCGTTATAATGGCGCCCGAACTATCCGGATGACCCGACCGTTCAAAATCTCGCTATGGTGTGATGTTCTTTCCACACCGCGAGATAGGAAAAATAAGAGAATCCCTTCTCCAGCACTTCGAAAAAAAAAAAAAATAATAAGGGGGAGATGATGTAACGTACCAGGAGATGTGACGTACCTGCCAGAAGGACGCACACGACATAAAGGCAGATAGGAATCAGAATAAAACGTCCGCGTAGCTCAATTGGTAGAGTGACTTATTCCGGAATGAGGGGATCCGGGTTCGAATCCCGGCATAGACCAAAAATGACGGAGAAATTTACTTCGTTATAGAACGCTCTATCCACTAAATATCCGCCGTGCGTCGGATGGGCACGTTAAGGCGTCGGACCCCGGGTACTGGCCTTCCGGTAATAAATAAGGGCGTCTTCCTCCCCCTTTCTACTTCCCTTACGTGTGACTTTCCTATCGGGCACTCTAGCCCAAATCTCCTAGCTTCCTATTTCTAAAGGTTGTTTAAGACCTAATGTCAGACACCCCCTTCCTAAAATCCTCTACATATGATCATCATCGTTTCTGTGTCGTTGGAGTTTGAAGATATTTTTTAATTAATTCCAACTTTTAAAAAGTTCTTTCGGCACTCGCAACAGTGACTAGAAGAGCTAAAAAGTTTTTAAACGCTGTTGAAACCTCTGGAACACCGTACAGTAGGACATAATTCTGAATTATTAGAAGTTCTCATAAATTTTTAATTGATCCATCTTTGATTTTAAGTATATCATCAGTATTTCTTTCACCACTTTTTTCCGGGGGGGGGGATTTAACCTTAAAGGGGGCTAGCTTTCAATTAGCTATATATATATACGGGTATTGTACAGAATAATGTGAACACCACGCTCAGAGACGTGACTTTTAATGCAGCTGCGTACGTCACAATACGCAAAGGTATATCCACCACATTTTGGTTGTAATAGCTTTGTTTAGAACCTCAAAATCATGTTTAAGTGCATTTAAAGTGTCTTGTTACAAATTTTCTTTCAGGGTCATGACGGAATGAGCGACCTAACGGACTTAAAAAGAGGGCTACTTGTGGCTACTTGGTGTCTCCGTAATAACAGTCGCCAGGTTAGATGGGGTATCGAGAGCTACTGTGCACAGTCATGATAGCATATAACGAAGTAAATTTTTCCGCCATTTCTGTCCACGCCAGGATTCGAACCCGGATCCACTCATTCCGGAATAAGTCACTCTACCAATTGAGCTACGCGGACGTTTTATTCTGATTCCTATCTGCCTTTTGTCGTGTGCGTCCTTCTGGCAGGTGCGTCACATCTCCTGGTACGTTACAGTTCGTACCAGCCTAGGATCGAATCTGAGGTCCCTTCCGTGGCAGTCACGAACGTTGCCCACTAGGCCACCCGCGGCCCGGCACAGAAACGATTAGCAGCACTGAGCCTAATAAGTGCTGACGTAGATCGAGACCGGAAATTAGACACCTATTCCATTGGTGGAGGATCTTTCCGAACAAAGTATTAGGAGAAAAAGCGCTTTCTTCACTGAGATACTCTGAGCTAAAGAAAGGTACATATGTTTTTCTTTCTTCTTCTTACCACTTATTATAATCGTTTTTTGTTTGCTTGGTGGTTTAACGACCACCATGAGCAACACAATGTGCTATAAGTAGTCTTCCGCTCCTCATTTAAGGTCACCAGTTTTTGAGAGGGAAGAGAGCCTGTTCCTTAGGACATATATAGCATCCATGCCTCTCCCCGGGATCCGAACTCGGACACACTTGGAGGAATGATCAGAAGCAGTGGCGTACCTGAAAAACTCAGGCCCACCGTAAAAAAAAAAAAAAAAAACATATATCTTCGAGGTCCTTTTGTGAAAATCTATTTTGCCCTCAATTACTGAAAATTTTAAATTCCATGTTATTATAAGTTTTACGGGCGTTTTAATAATTCAAATTCTTTGGAACCTATAGGTATTTTTCGTAAAACCAAGACTGTTACACTTTATTGCGTGTAACATCGTACGTTGGGAATTAAAGTGATTGCCTTAGTTTTACACCAATACAAAGTATTACAAAATACTTACGCCAAAGTTAATAATATCATGCAAATTTATTCTTTGAAATTACTAATACCACCCTCTTTGAAATGCCTCATGATCACACAGGCAAAGCATGTAACTGCAGTGTAACAGTGTCTAAAGACCTTTTCTAATTTATACGAAAATACAGAACATAAGTAAGCAATTAAAAAGTATTTAGCATTTTGGCACAAAAAGAGGAAATTACTTAAATTATTTACTCTTGAATATCAAATAAACACACTTGACATAATATCACAATGTTTTGCACATAGTAAAAGTCCTTCCTTTTGGTTTAGTTACATGTAAAAAAATGACACAGACCTCCGTTTCTTTCGTTCCCGCGAAGAACACTTTTTACCTCATATTCTGAAGGATGCGTAGTTATATGCAAATACGTGTTATATATAAAGCGCCTTATCCTCACAGATGTAAGGTCAGATGACGCGTAACATCACAGCCTCTCCTTGACAAATGCCAACCCCGCCTTCTCGTGGTGCATCCTGTTCCCACTAAAGGGGCTCTGACGACCGCCAAAAGTGGTATAACTATACCATCGGGATTAGAGGAAATGCTATCCCACACTCACCAACCCGCTTGGCCAGCGTGGTGAGTTATGGCCAAACCCCTCCAAAATGACTCCACAACTTAAATCTTGGCCCTCAGTCTCCGGCAGCTGGAATGTACCTGGCCAAGGCAGCGGCCAGTGCGACATGAAGGCAGAGGGTGCTAAGAATCCCCGGAGGACCGGACTAGGCTGCCATCTGATGCTGACCTTGGCTTATAACAAAATATGCAACCTCAATCATCTACGATGTTCGCTACTTTAAACGTAAAAACTTCGTTAGGGTTTAGGGGGCGATCGCCCCAGTTGCGCCCTGCTGGATCCGCCACTGGTGCTGCGGATTGTCTTGCGACGGGTCCGCTGGTTGTTAAGTCAGAAGTCCCCCTCCGCGAATTCGTCCAAAGCCTCCAGGCGGTGTGAGGGTCCAAAAGCGTGAACCAGCCTCCCACGTTTCATGAGGTGTTTGTGAGTGTGTGTGTGTGTGTGCTCTTGGTGTAGCTCATATACCAACAACTAATCTGTCGTGGGAGGGAAATAGAAAGAGAGAAATAAAAAAAGAAAAAGACGAGAAATTCTAAGTAATAAACTGACACATATTTGCTTTCACATTTCCCATCCGAACGTTTAATTTAACAAACGGCTTTGACAAACCGTCAGGATTGTAACAACTGGTTCGCTCCAAGCTGATACATATCCCCCTATCTCCCAAGGTTTTCAATTCTTCATCAGTGGACGAGCACATGAAGAAAACATGTAATCCATTTGCGATGGCGTGGTAAATAAGGTGTTAGTGATAGTTTCAAGACATTATTTATGAGTTAAAACCAAAATTAGAGCATTGATCTACCCTTTCCACTCCGCATTGAGAAATCAGAGCCAACCAATATTCTGAGAAATTTTTGTTACCAGATCCTAATATCTCAAAATTATCGCCAAGAAAATTGTCGATGTCGCCCGGTGGGGTAATGGTGTAAGCGTTGGTTTCTGACGGTTTTTCGTGTTTCTGACTGTTCGTCTATGTGGACTCGGGTTCAAGTCCTCGATGAAGCATGAGTAATTGTCTCTACGGAAATAGCTCTGTCCCTTCCCTGGTGTGTTATACGGCACTGGCTCTCCCTCTTTAATGACTGAACGAATACCAAGAATAGTATGAATGACGAATACTCTAATTTAACTTTCCTTTTTAGTTTCTTTCTTTAAATACATTTCAGTTCGTTCTCCTTAGCAATTTTCAAACTTAACGTGGCCGCCCCCCGGTAGCGCAGTGGTCTAAGCGATGGCCTCTTATCATTCGTCCGAAAGGGGTCCGGGTTCGAATCCCGGTGAGGCATGGATGTTGTGTTTGTCTTACGGCACTGGCTCTCTCCCTTCCCTGGAACCAGTGACCTTAAATTAGGGACGGGTGACCGCTTATAGCCCATTGAGTTTCTCACGGTGGTCGTTAAACCTCCAATAAAAAAAACAAAAAACTTGACGCGATGTCTTCTCTCTCGCAATAGTATGGTTGGCAACTCCCCTGAGGTCGAAACGAATGACGTGTGGATGTCTGAGACGAAAATTGAAATATATATACACGGTCGAGTTACATTATTGTGGCCACCAGCTAATATCCAGAGTAAGCGCCGTGTGCAGCGCGTACAGCAGCTAGACGCAATGGGAGTGACGCAGTAAGGTGCTGGAAGGTGATCACAGGTATGTGAAGCCATGCTGACTCTGCAGTGCAACACGATCAAGGTGCAGATGCTTAATTGGGTTTAAGTCTGGGTGGGGAAATAAAGGGCCAGGAAAGTATTTTGAAGTCTTCATCGTGCTCTTCCAACCACTCTCGGACATTTCAAACTGTGTGACACGTCGCTTTGTCATACTGGAAGATCCCATCCGCCCCAGGAAAGACAATAGGCATGTATGGGTTTATGTGGTCTGCAAGGATGGATTCATAATGAATTCGGTCCATAGTGCCTTCTACATGTATGAGTGGGCCCCGGGAATGCCACGAAAACATTCCCCAGACCATAATGGTTCCACGAGCTTGTGTTTTTCCAGCAATGGTTGAAGAGTGTTTGTTCTACGATGTTTCTCGCCTTATACGCCAACGTCCATCCGTTCGATGAAGCAGAAAACGTGACTTATCGGAGAAGGCAATCCTTTGCCAATCAGCGGAGGTCCAATTCCGATACTGCCATGCAAATGTTAGCCTTTTTGCCGATGCACCTTGGTTAGTATAGTGTAGTGACCATCCGTCAGCATGGTTCACTGAATTATCATTTTTGACACACTTCCGGTAGTCCCCTGGTTCATTCGACCAGTGAGTTGCTCCACTGTAGCGTGTCGATCGGCCCTCACGCACCTTCGAAGCCAACGTTCACCTCTCACATCAATGGAACGCAGTACTCCGCAGTTTCCATATCACTTATTCACAATAGTGCCATTTCTTCAATCATGATTCACTTACAATTACAATACAATTATTTATTGCACACATTTAAAACTTACAGTTATATGAAAATGCAATACACCAGGAGGTATTTGAACACATTGGCTGTAAGGCGATTCCCCCTATCAGTTGTAAGAAAAAGAATAAAACATATGGCATATATGAAAGCAAGTAAGATGGTTATAACAGAAGCACCACTGTTAGCAGCATGCTTGGAACTACAATTTAATGATAGGGTTGAGATTCGTTATGGAGATCAGGGTGATTTACAATATAATTTCGCAGAGACAAGGAAAACTTTTTGATATTTTCCAGGGATCTGATGCTCTCTGGGAGATTATTCCATAGGATAATGGCTTTATACAGTATGTTATTTAAACCATAATTAAATCGAACACACGGCTGACATAATTTGTTGTTAGCAACAGATCTGGTGAAGATAGAATAATCCAGATATTTGATGTCAGATTGAAAAATAGGCAGTTTAAGATGCATTATTTTAAAAAACATGATATCTAGTTTCAAGGTAAACATTTCATGAATTTTTAGAATATTTAGTTTTAGAAATAATGGTTTTGAATGAGACATGTAATCTGTGTTCAGCATATAGCAAACATATTTCTTCTGTAATTTGAGCAAGCATAACTTATTGTTTGCACTTATATTTGAATACCAAGATTCCAGACAATAAGAGAGATGGGTATAAATAAAAGCATAGTAAAATGTTTTTAGGACATTGATAGGGAAGAGATGCTTAATTTTACCCAGCAGACCAACCTGTAAGGAAACTTTTTAAAACAAACTGAACATGCATATTCCAGTTAAAGAATTCATCAAACCAAACACCAAGATACTGAACTTTGTCCACAATTTTAAGGGGGAGATCATTAATCCTGACTGGAAAGTTATTTATGCGCTATTTACTGCGCTGTTTCAGAAATACTGCCATTCTTGGCCCGAAAGCCGGTAATCATCCCTTTTTGCAAATCTGATAAATCGCTCCTTTTATCCATGACAGCAACGAGTGATATGTTTTCAGAGCAGATCATATGTAGAAGATTTTAGGAAGAGAGTGTCTGACCCCAATTCTTGAACAACCCTTATAAATAGGAAGCTAGGAGATTTGGGCTAGAGTGCCCGATAGGAAAGTGACACGGAAGCAAGGTAGAAAGGGGAGGAAGACGCCTTTATTTATTACCGGGGGGCCAGTACCCGGGGACCGACGGCTTAACGTGCCCATCCGACGCACGGGTGGTATTTAGTGGTTCGAACGTTCGTACCTGCCCAGGAATTGAACCTGAGGTCATCCCTATGGCGGTCACGAACGCTGACCACTAGGCCACCCGCGGCCCTATATGTTTTCAGAATGCCCACAGCACACCTTATATACCTTCTAAACCAGCTTACGACAAGTGCCTTCTTTCATTGGCTACGCGCTGTTGACGTCAAAAGTAGGAGGAGGTCAAAATAATGTGACTCGACTGTGTATATATAATGTTTTGAGAAGCACCAGTTGGGAGATGGTGGAAGTTCTCACACTAATTGAGAGACGTATGATAAGTTGAAGCTTGAGTTATTTGACGCCTGTGTATTCTACTTTAGTGATGGTGGTGTGTTTTTCTTAACAAAGTATTACTTTCGTTAGATTATTTCCACTAATGTTGTTGACGGCTGAGTCGAGCTAAAGAAGCTTTTGTTGAATAAAGTCTAATAGTAAGTAATCTTTTCTGAAGTTATTTGAGTGACTCTGATTCACTTAAAAGTGAAGATATTAAGAACTGACTTATGTAGTATTCCACGAACATTACATGTGGGAAGCATATGAGTCCACTTGATGTTTTCTTGAGCATTCGAAGAGGTTTTGAAATGTGGGTCAACCGCCATTTCAAAACTTTTGTGGCCAAGTGGTACGAAGCGTTATATTCTAATCATTCGTCCGAGATGGGTCCGGGTTCGTATGGATGTTGTGATTATCTTAAGGCACTGGCTTTCTCTCGTACCTGAAACCATTGCCTCTAAATTAGAGACGAGAGACTGTTATTATAACCAATTGTATTTCTCATTGTGTTTGTAAGTCCCCGAACAAAAAAAGTGTGACAGCGATCGACTAATCCACTGGAGTTTGATAGATATGTCATTGTTCAGACACGGTTTGTTCCAATCATCGTGGTGAGCAGGTGGAATAGTGTTGATCCCAGCTGTTCATCTTGATCCGTAGTGATGGTGGAACGGCATTTGAAGCGTCATATCCAACCAGAACTTAATGCTGGGTGCAAAGTTTTGGGTGTCATTTCAGCGATTGGTAAGACTTCTGATCATATGGTAAAGCGGTAGATTATCGTTAAACGATAGGTTTCACCATCAGATGGTTGTAGACTGCCAATCGAGTAGGTGGGAATACCCGCAAAACGTGTTCCAGGCAGCGCGAAAGTGCCAAGATGTGTCTCAGTATGACATTGAAATTTAGAATATTGAAGAGATTGAGACACGCCGCGCCATTACAAAATTTCTTTTTTTTTTTTTTTTTTTTTTTTTTTTTTTTTTGATTGGAGGTTTAACGACCACTGTGAGCAACTCAATGGGCTATAAGCAGTCGCCCGTCTCTAATTTAGGGTCACTGGTTCCAGGGAAGGGAGAGAGCCAGTGCCGTAAGACAAACACAACATCCATGCATCACCGGGATTCGAACCCGGACCCCGTTCGGACGAATGATCAGAGGCCATCGCTTAGACCACTGCGCCACCGGGGCGGCCCCTTCGACTTAGAAAGAGTGCACGAAATTGGACAAAGCTTACCATCATGTAGACAAGTAGGTGGAACAGAAGTGGTTTAATTTCTGAGGTATTTTGTGAATACGATGGGCGGGGAAACAGTGTAATTTGGTCGGATTCAGTAGGTCGCTATATGGTTCAAACATTCGGTGCGCGGCGTGGCATCCGGTGGAAAAGTTATCGGATGGTGTCCTGAGGCATCGTGACCTGTGTCCGCAATTTATCAACAATACGGAGGCATCGTGCAGAGGCGTTAAGTCGTCTCCCAACGATGGCACATACGTTCTCTATTGGGGAGGAATCTGGGTATCGTGCTGGCAAGGTCTGGACCTAGATACCTTGTAAGCACTGTCCGCAGTGTGCAGGCGGGCGTTATCTCGTTGAAAATGGGAATCAGGGATACCACGGACATATGGCAACAAAACTGCTGCAGCACCTCACCAACGTATCGTCGTGCGGTCATTGTACCTACTGTGCGTGTGAGCGGTGATTGGCTGTTCGAACTGATAGCGCCTCAAACCATGACACCAGGCTGAGGAGCAGCAGGATGCTCACAGATGGCGCAAAGATATAGCTCAGTCACCACGTCGTTTCCAGACTCTCAATCAGAGATCATCGGTGATGAGACAGAAGTGAGACTTGTCGCTACGTACATGGTTCTATTTGTACCGCCACATATATTTGGTACCACACCACTGCATTCTGGCGCGACGATGTGTTGCAGCGAGTGGTAGTTGTCGCAATGACTGGCAAAAGCGAATACGTGCCTCAGCCAATCTACGATTTACATTTCGTACTGGCACGGGGATGTCCATAGCTGCCTGTACACCTCGTCGAGTGGCATTTTCTGTAAATTGTTGGGTTTCTACATCATGCCGTCGAATGCAGCGATCGAGGAATTTGGACGTCTGCCTACGTATTGTTTATAAATTGCCACTACAGTGGCGTGCGTTACCTTCCTCTAACCACTTTCGCCACATTCGGCAAACAATTGTTGCATCCCAATGAATTTCAGCCGCGATGACATCCAGGGACAAACCAACCGTACATAGCCCTATGATGAAGCCCCTGCTAAAAATGTCAATGTAATGACAGATGACCTCGCTCAAGCATTCTCACTCCCTTACACGTGCTTTCACTGCCGAGATCACTCCGATACAGCGGTCCGCCGCCCAGATTAGGACGACCAAACTTAACTACGCCGAGCAGTTTTGCTCTTTTATCTCCCTTACCAATCACATGGTTGGTTCTCAAGTCCAATCGTTTAGAGTGGACAAGAAAAACATGTGTATACCCATCAATTTACTTAGCGCTCCGACAAATACTTTGTGGCGGAGCATTTTCTGTGCAAAGCAGTATTTCAAGCAGTAATTAATTTGGAGGCTGCATAAATTGCAGGGCGAGGACACCGTGCAGATGCTTAAAAATGATGCGTCGAAACATCTGCGTGTTTTACCAGTCGATATGACACACTACTGTTTTCTCTTGGACAGAGGAGCGAATGTTTTACCAACTTAAGTGCAATACTACCTACTAACATGTCAAATAGTTCCTTGTCATTTTTTTGAGTAGTAGTAGCAAATTCCTTGAAATTCCAAGTGTTTGACATCCCTTCCCTGAAGCCAGTGACTCCAAATTACAGTGGTCGGTAAACTCCCAAACAAACAATATATTAGTTAAGGTGAATATAACTATAGTTAGACGTAGGTCCTTAAACTTGGAGCAGCCCCGGTGGCGCAGTGGTCTAAGCGATGGCCTCTGATCATTCATCCGAACGGGGTCCGGGTTCGAATCCCAGTGAGGCATAGATGTTGTGTTTTTCTTACGGCACTGGCTCTCTCCCTTCCCGGGAACCAGGGACCCTAAATTAGGGACAGGCGACTGCTTATATCCCATTGAGTTACTCACGGTGGTCGTTAAACCTGCAATAAAAAAAAACTTGGAACGCAGGGTCATTCGTATGCCGTACCGCCCTTTTGTACTCTGGAAGGATATGCTAGTACCATTGTGACGGCCAATCATCTCCAACCCTTAACTACAGACAGAGCACTCAGCTATTCCCAGGCAGAGGTATTTCAAAGTATATATCCCATTCACATTTATATTTAAAAAAAGAAAGGAAGTAAGAAAGAAAAAAACGATTTGCCAGCGCTGGCTTACAGCTCAAACGGGTGTTTTATAGATTAAAATAATGTGTAGACTTAAAAAATGCATCTACTCGAAAAGGAGGTATCAATACTACTGCGTAGTAGGCGACAAGTGACCAAATAAATATAAAAATTAATTCCATAGGAAAATTGCTGTGTCGAAACAGCACATTTCAACTTTCAGAATGGCCTTCATGGTTATTTAGTTGGACATGGAGTCTTTAGGAGGCTTTTTTTTTTATTTTGAGGCAAAATTTTCAATGGAAAATAGTTATTTGGTACAACACCACGTCAAGGATGTTAGAGTAAGACTTATTCTAACCTACTGTACCACGAGCATACATAAAAAAAGAGTGGTTTGATATAGGTCAAACAACGCGGGCTGATGCTTCATTGAAGCATGAGTGGATTTTTAAAATTCCAATATTTAAAAATTGTTGTTATATATTTAAAATTGTGGTTAAAATTAGTTCATCACTGAATTTATTTTAGAATATACATGTCAAAAGCTCCTTTTTATCATGAGACAATTTATGAAGCCCACCCTGGTGGTTTAGTGGTCTACGCACTCGCATCTGACCACTCGTCGGAGGTCGGGCCCAAGCTTGAGTCTCGGTTGTGGCGTATTTAGTGCGCTTGTCTTACAACACTGTCTCTCTCCCTTCCCTGGAAATTGCCTCAAATTTAAGGTGACCAGATATTGAAACACTGATTTAAGGACAAAAGGGCGTGGTGTTCCCAAATCAGCAGTTCATTTGGGGACACATACATACTCAAAATCAATATGCAAACCATTTTGTCACAAAACGGTATTGTTTCTGTAAGTATGATATTATATATGAAAAATTATGTCTTGAAAGGATATATTTTGTAGAATGTTGGTAATTTGTACTGGTCAAGCAGACCTTAGCAAAAGTAAAAGGCTTTGCCTTAGGTATATATGCTGAATTAAATTCAAGCTGCACACTAATAAGGAACGAATTGCATAGAGGATTTTTCATTTTGACAAAGTTTGTGGAAGAACTCAGAACACGTACAGTCGAAAATTGGCAGGCCCAGTGGTTCAGTGCTCTTACGGCTGGTCCCTGACTATCCGTACAAATTGGTAAGGGTTCGAATCCCGAATGAAGCATGACCCATGTGGCACAATAACGTTGCTTGAACGTTCAAATTTGTGTTTTGTAGCTGATAATTGGTTTCTGGTTGGTTTAAAACCTTTTTAAAGCGTTGATCTGTGGTTAACAGCTGAACGTTGAAACAGTTTACGTTTCAAAACGTTTATGAAACGTTTTAGTAAAGTTGATAAATTTGTGTTGAAATCGTGTAATTTTTTAAAATCATTTTAAAACGTTGAAAATTAGGCTCAGATTTCAAAGCTATCTAACAACAAAACTTAAAAACTAATGATAAACGCACCTAATTTTAATAGAAAGAGGTAACTTTTTTACATAAGTACTAAATTTTTAAAAGAACATGAACTATTATGTGTTGAAAAACCCTCAATTTTTTGGTAGACATCATATTTCATTCCTTGAGTCTATTTCCAGTTCGTTTCATAAAGCATAATCCCGCATCCTCTTTTGGACTACATGAAAAACCATTTAGTAAAAACCACGTGGCAGAACCTCAAATAGGCACAACATTTTCTACTGCCTTTTGCATTGCTTAAAAGGTATTTGAGTCTTGCTTAAATAGCCTTGTATCTGAGTAGTGTTTTTTTACGAGGAATGTTATTATTATTTTTCTCTAGGACGAAACGACAGTTTTAAATTGTTTTGGCTCCCGCTACTTGAAAACTTCGTTTTGTTGTAGAGACTGACGAACAGGCTTGAATCTTCTTCAAAATAAGTCTTGGCATATTCAAAGGATAGCAGGTAGTATACCGATGGACTTTATTGACAATCTGCCATATACAAGCGCATGCAATGATCACTTTAATTGCAGGAATTTTTCTTTGTTAAATGCTATATGAATGCAGAAGCCGTAAGGTACAATGAAAACGCTATATCAAGCCCTCTCTCTGTAACCAAAAATCTACCTTTCGGAGTTACTTGAAATACGTTAGAAAATAGCTTTTCAGCGTTTCATAAAAGTTAAGAATGGGTTATTCGAATGGTTGATATAATCGTTTACCAACCGGACATCCTGGTGTATTTTAAAGGTGCTTTTTTTAACGTTTCTGCAACCAACCAGTTAACCATTTCAGAACGTTGAAACAACCAATGTCTGTCACATGGGTGTGTGGTGTTTTTGTATTACAGCACTTGCTCTCTCTTTCCTAGAACGAATGTCCCCAATTTAGGGACAGGTGACTGCTTATAGGCTTTAGAGTTGCTCACGGTGGTTGTTAAACTTGGAAAAAGGAAAAAAACAGTCAAAGTTTGTTTCCACAAGAAGCATGTTGGAAGATTAGTACAATGAAAACTATTTTTTAGAATATTTTTCATTAGAAATCTAACGAGCTAAATGAGAAAGTGTGAATTCGAGGACACCTGAAGACAAACATCAAAATTTGAGGACAACTTGGGTCCCCATATGCATCAGACGTCTTTTTTTTTTTTTTTTTTTTTTTTTGATTGGAGGTTTAACGACCACCGTGAGCAACTCAATGGGCTATAAGCAGTCGCCCGTCCCTAATTTAGGGTCACTGGTTCCAGGGAAGGGAGAGAGCCAGTGCCGTAAGACAAACACAACATCCATGCCTGACCGGGATTCGAACCCGGACCCCTTACGGACGAATGATCAGAGGCCAGCGCCTTAGACCACTGCGCCACCGGGGCGGCCTCAGACGTCTTTGGGGGCAATAAACTAAATTCATGGACTGTCCTTAAGAATTCGGGACTTCTGGTCCGTTTACTCAAATTTGAGACGGACAACTAGAGCTGCTCACGGTGATTGTTAAACCCAGAATTTTTTTTATTAGAGGTTTAACGACCACCGTGAGCAATCGCCCGTCCCTAATTTAGGGTCACTAGTTCCAGGGAAGGGAGAAATCCAGCGCCGTGAGACAAATACAACATTCATGCCTCACCAGGATTAGAACCCGGACCCATCTCAAACGAATGATCAGAAGCCATCGCTTAGACCACTGCGCCACCGGGGAGGCACTCTGAAGGGAAAAAGAAAAAGAATAATTTATGAAGAAACTTTCCCGTACAGGAACGTGCGTTTTTGTAGTGGACCACAAAGCTAAAATTTCCGGACAGTTTTGGTCGTCACGACCACACAATCCACCTCTGGAAGGAGATTTAAATTCTTGGATAATTTAAAGTCTTTTTTTCTTGAAAGAAGAGACAGCGCGTAGTAACTGTGCAAATGCAGCAGAACGTTGTTGCTTTTTTTTAATTGGAGGTTTAACGACCACCGTGACCAACTCAGTGGGCTATAAGCAGTCGCCCGTCCCTAATTTAGGGTCATTGGTTCCAGGGAAGGGAGAGAGCCAGTGCCGTAAGACAAACACAACATTCATGCCTGACCGGGATTCGAACCCGGACCCCTTACGGACGAATGATCAGAGGCCAACGCCTTAGACCACTGCGCCACCGGGGTGGCTGTTGCTTTTTCCGGGTTCAATGAGTACCGCGAGGCTAAGAAAGTTTTCTGTCCCCAATTTGGCTTCGCTGGTTCTGGGAAGTAAGATCGCGCTTCTGACCACTTGGACACCAGGCTGATAAACTTTGTGCCGCCCCGGTGGCGCAGTAGTCTAAGCGCTGGTTCCTGACCATTCGTCTGTGATGGGTTTGGGTTCGAATCCCGGTTAGACATAGATGTTGTATTTGTCTTACGGTACTGGCTTTCTCCCTTTCCTGGAACCAGTGGCCCTAAATTAGGGACGGGCGACTGCTTATAGCCCATCGAGTTGCTCACGGTGGTTGTTAAACTTTAAATAAATAAAAAAAAACATTGTTTTACACGAAGTCACAAGAAGAGAATAGGAAACGTAATGATGGATGTCTTTGATATTTTATTGTCGTGCTGTGTAGTCAGTGCTTCATTCATACTTAATAAACTGTTTACTCTCCCTTTGCCATTTCTACATACGATGACTTGACAAAAAAGATAGATTTACAGCTTTTTCTCTTTCAGTATCTAACTTTAACCACGCACTTCTGAGTGTGAAGTAAATACGTAAAATAACATACAACATTTATTTCCGCCAAGCGTTTGCACATGCACTCCGAAATGAGCTGAGTTCAGTGAGTCAAATGGATGTAGCCGCATAAAATGACACCCAAAAGAATTAAAAAAAAAATCATGGTTCACAGCTTGGTAGCTTTGTAGTTTCTGAAACACCTTCACTGATATATAACACTCACAATGTCTTGTTACACAAAATATCATCAAATAAACATCAAAGCGATATATCACCTTGATGTTTGTTTGATGATATTTTGTGTTTAAGTTGTGTTTTATAAAAACTCCAATTTTTTCACGTTCTCATAAAATTCATTACCTTTCAACCGCTTCTCCGCAAGAATCAGCAAACTCAAATTAGTGAAGGAAATCTAGATTAAAAAAAGAGACTAGGAACAGGAGATAGCAAAAATACAAAATTTGAATTACTTGCGAAAAGATATCCAGTGCTGTGAACCGCCGGATTCACTGAAAGACCGAAACCAACTGTTGCAATCCTATGCCATTTAGAATGAAATAGCAAACTGCTATACAGCAGCTTGCTATTTCATTCTAAATGCAGTTAGCCGCCCAGGTGGCACAGTGGTCTAAGCGATGGCTACTGATCATTCGTCCGAAAGAGGTCCGGGTTCGAATCCCGCGGAGGCATGGATGTTGTGTTTGCCTCACGGCACTGGCTCTCTCCCTTCCCTGGAACCAGTGGCCCTAAATTAGGGAAGAGCGAGTGCTTATAGCCCATTGAGTTGCTCACGGTGGCCGTTAAACCTTTAATAAAAAAAAACAAAAAAAAACAGTTACTCGAAATACCAAGAACTCAAAGATTTAGAATTCAAATACTCGAACGCAAACACACGAAGACACAGTGGCGGAAAACCCGGTTTTCAAAGTATACAGGAAGTAGCATGCTTTCTGCCTGTTCGTTCTCTCTCAATGTCTTTGTTTTTACGCTAGTATGTTCAAAATCATGCAAAATAATTGATTGCCGCCCCGGTGGCGCAGTGGTCTAAGGCACTGGCCTCTGATCATTCGTCCGTAAGGGGTCCGGGTTCGAATCCCGGTCAGGCATGGATATTGTGTTTGTCTTACGGCACTGGCTCTCCCCCTTCCCTGGAACCAGTGACCCTAAATTAGGGACGGGCGACTGCTTATAGCCCATTGAGTTGCTCACGGTGGTCGTTAAACCTCCAATCAAAAAAAAAAAAAAAAATAATTGATTGATGAATAATTCAGTCATGGACCATGATTCTCATACAGCATCGCACTAACGGTATGGTAAGATCAAGGAGGTTAGAATAATACTTCTGGAGATGCCCTGCATGAGTCTCTTAACCGTGAAGCCGCAAACTGTGGGAATTTGACGTTGTTTACATGATATCTATGTAATTTCAACTGTGTGTATTTTCGAATAGTGTTGTTTTGGGCTGCAGAAACCGTGTTAATATAAAACCGAAATGCATTATACTTCTTATACGAGTGAAGTTTTCAATTTTAATGCTATATTTGTTTTCAATTCGCACTAACATTCATGTATTTCAATTTAAAATAAGAATGGGTTAAACATTTTATAAATTCAGCATTTCTCACGCATTGGCGTCAAGTTACGATGCGAAATTTGAAAAACTTGCGACGGAAGAAGGCGATTTAGCCAACACAAAATACATTGCAATAGTCTTAAAAACCATCAGCTTTCCCACACTTTGACGGCCGTCTCTCGCGGTTATAGGCTTCCAGCAGAGTGGTACTGCTCCGTTAACAAGGACATCTGCAGATATCTTATTTTGGGTAAGATCGACCATTTGTTACCAAGGTATATTTAAAATATATATGCCGCCCCGGGGGGGCAATGGTCTAAGCGATGGCCTCTGATCATTCGTTCGAAAGGGGTCGGGTTCGAATCCCGTGAGGCATGGATGTTGTGTTTGTCTTACGGCACTGGTTCTCTCTCTTCCCTGGAACCAGTGACCCTAAATTAGGGACGGGCGACTGCTTATAGCCAAGGACGTTATTCTAACCTCCTTGCTTCATCATCAACATCATCATTGTCAACCATTATCAATCCACTGCTGGACGAAGGTCTCCCCAAGTTTCCTCCACAACGGTCTGTCTTGTGCCAGTCTCCTCCATGTCACTCCTGCACACTTTCGAATTTCATCCACCCATCTCCCATGTGGTCTTTTTCTGGGTCTTTTCCTGTCCCTTGGAATCCAATCTAAAATTTCGGCTGTCCATCGATGGTCTGTCCTTCTGGCAGTATGTCCAGCCCATTGCCATTTCAGGGATTTAACTCTGATCATGATGTCTTCCACTCTTGTCATTTTTCGGATCCACGAGTTTCTCTTCTTATCTCTCCTGGTTACACCAAGCATGCATCTCTTCTCTCCATGCATTTTGAGTTGTCTGCAGCCTTTGTATGTCTCTTTTAGTTAAGGTCCATGTCTCTGCACCATACGTAAGCACTGGAAGGATGCATTGATCAAACACTTTTCTTTTAAGACATAATGGCACATTGCTCTTGAAAATTATGCTGTTTCTTCCAAAAGCTCTCCAGGCAAAGTTTTGTACGTCGATTAATTTCTTCGTCAATGTGACCCTCACTTGATTTTTTTTTTTTTTGAGGTTTGACGACCACCGTGAGCAACTCAATGGGCTATAAGCAGTCGCCCGTCCCTAATTTAGGGCCACTGGTTCCAGAGAAGGAGAGAGCCAGTGCCGTAAGACAAACACAACATCCATGCCCGACCGGGATTCGAACCCGGACCCCTTACGGACGAATGATCAGAGGCCAGCGCCTTGACCACTGCGCCACCGGGGCGGCCACTTGATATCAGATCCAAGATAAACGTACGTGTCTGTTATCTCCAGCTTTTCTCTATCAATCGATAAATCTTCATTTCTTGTAAAAGCATTGAACATCACTTTTGTCTTCTGAAAGTTCATTTTTAATCCCACTTCTTTACTCTTGTCAGCAAGTTCTTGGATCATACTCTGAAGCTCTGATGGGGTAGTTGAAAAAATGACTACGTCATCAGCAAAACGATGGTGGGTTAGATAATCTCCATTAATCTTTATTCCTTTGTTTTCCTAATTCATTGATTGAAAGACAGTTTCTAATGTGGCATTAAAGAGCTTCGGAGATATGGTGTCACCTTGTCTCACTCCCTTTCAAATTTTTATGCGTGTTGTATTTTCAAACAGCCGAATCTTTGCACTTGCATTTTCATAGATGTCATGAATAATATTAATGTATGCATCTTCAATACCGCAGGATTTCAGAGCCATTGTAATTGCTGATGGTTTCACCGAATCAAAAGCTTTTTCATAATCGATAAAAGCCATGCACAATGGAAGTTCATATTCCCTCGCTCTTTCAATTAGTTCTTTCAGTACGTGGATATGATCTATTGTGCTGTAGCCACTCCTGAATCCAGCTTGTTCTCTCGGTTGAGCCATGTCCAGTGTTACCTTCAAGAGGTGTGAAAGAACTTTAGTCAAGGTTTTATAAGCCACTGATAGGAGGCTGATAGGTCTGTAGTTCCTGAGATCCTCAATGTCACCTTTTTTATGTAGCATGATCATTGTAGTGGTGTTCCAATCCTCAGGAATCTACCCTTCATTAAGGAATCGAGTGAAAATTTGGGTGAGTACCGTTTCGATTTCTCCACTTGCTTCTTGTATGATGTCTACAGTAATTCCATCTTCTCCTGGAGCTTTTCCCCGCTTCATGTTCTTGATTGCATGTGCAACTTCTGCTGGGAGGACTGGAGGAACTCTAGTACTGGTACCTTTCATGATGTCTGGAGTACATGTATCATCTCTTTCATGTAATTTGGAGTAGAAATCTTTCACTCTTGTCAAAATTTCGCCTCTATTTCTTGTTACAGAACCATCATCTTATCTCAGTGCCATAATCTGTTTCCTTCCTTTACTGAGATGTCCCTTTGCTGTCTTTAGGCTTTGGTTGTTTTCAATTGCTTTCCTTACTAGTTCACAGTTGAATTTTCTTACGTCTTTAGTGATACTTTTTCTTACTGTCTTGTATAGCTCTACATATTCCACTTTGGAAGTCACATCTTCTTTAGTTGTCCTCATCTCTCTTCTTTTTTGCATCAACATTTTGGTTTTTCCTGATAGTTTGTGCACATCCAACTTGTTCTTAGACCCAGCTGATTTTGTTGCTGTTTCCATAAGAGCTTTGGTTATTTTTCTGTTAACTTCAGAAATATACACTTCTTCCAATGTTAGGCCTTCTAAAGCCGAGAATCTGTTCTTCAGTTCCAACTTGAGGGTATTACGGTGTTTTTTAAGGTTGGTTATGTCAATAGATTTTGTTTGTCTTATGAGCTTGCCACGTTCAAATTTAGTGTTGAGGTGCATCTTACATCTCACCAATCTATGGTCACTACCTTTGTTGAACTTGTTTAGCACACTGCAGTCTTCTATGACGATTTTTTTGTTACACATAATAAAATCAATTTCACTTGTCGTCCCATTTGGATGTGTCCATGTCTATTTCCTGTGTGGCTTTTTCCTGAAAAAGGAGTTCAAGATGAAAAACCCTTCTGCCTCTGCAAACTCAACGAGGGTATTTCCACGCTGGTTTCTGTTGCCGTGACCGAATTTACCTACTGAAGTTTCATTCTGTTGCCGTTGCCCTATTTTTGCATTGAAATCTCCCATAATTATCTTCAAGTGCTGCTTACCTTTATTATTTAGATGACGAATTTCCTCGTAAAATTCTTCAATTTCTTCTTCAGGATGACTTGTGGTGGGTGCATAAGTTTGAATAATCTGAGCCTGGTATCTTTTCCGAGAGTTGGATAACGAGTCGTGCAGCTCTGTCAGCGGAACTTTCAACTTCTACCACTTTATCCTTCAGTTTCTTGTTTATTATAAATCCAACACCACTAGTTATGCCAGTATCTGTCCCACGATAGTAGAAGAGATGTCCACTTTTCAGTTCAATGAGATCTTCTCCTTTTCTCCTTACCTCACTTAGCCTGACGATGTCCCACTTGATCCTTTGTAGTTCCTCTTCCGATTCAAGAAGCCTTGAATCAGAATATAGGGAGCGTCCGTTGTACGTAGCCAAGGTCAGCATCAGATGGCAGCCTAGTCAGGTCCTCCGGGGATTCTCAGCACCGTCTGCCTTCATGTCGCACTGGCCGCTGCCTTGGCCAGGTACATTCCAGCTGCCGGAGACTGAGGGCCAAGATTTAAGTTGTGGAGTCATTTTGGAGGGGTTTGGCCATAACTCACCACGCTGGCCAAGCGGGTTTGTGAGTGTATGATAGCATTTCCTCTAATCCCTATGGTATAGTTATACCGCTTTTGGCGGTCGTCAGAGCCCGTTTAGTGGGAACAGGATGCACCACGAGAAGGCGGGGTTGACATTTGTCAAGGAGAGGCTGTGATGTTGCGCATCACCTGACCTTACATCCTCCTTGCTTATAGCCCATTAAGTTGCTCACGGTGGTCGTTTAAACCACACAAAAAAAAAAAAAAAATATATATATATATATATATTATTTCTTGTGCGTTGATTCTTTCGATTGGAAGGACCAAGAAAGAACAAATGCACAACCAATCAGCTTTCCTGTAATGTCAACGGTTGTGCTCTCTGAAGTTTCTGAGCCGCCTCGGTGGCGCAGTGGTCTAAGGCGTTGGCCTCTGATCATTCGTCCGTAAGGGGCCCGGGTTCGAATCCCGGTCAGGCATGGATGTTGTGTTTGTCTTACGGCACTGGCTCTCTCCCTTCCCTGGAACCAGTGACCCTAAATTAGGGACGGGCGACTGCTTATAGCCCATTGAGTTGCTCACGGTGGTCGTTAAACCTCCAATCAAAAAAAAAAAAAAAAAAAAAAAAAAAAAAAAGAAGTTTCTGAAATGACGTCTTTAGTGCCACAACAACCGAATTATGGGGCACCAAACTACACTCAACAAGTGCACTTTTGATAATTTTGCCTCTATAAGATGATAAATATTTCTAAAGAATCACATTTGTGTCTGTTAAAAGGATTTAACGCAATATGCAGTATTGTTAAACCAGGACACGTGAATTACCAACACTCTCGTTGTTTGCTTACTGTCATTGTTTTTGCCTCCTGTACCATGCCTGTAACAGTAAAGTCACCTGAACTGCAGGCTGTTGACGAGGAGTTCCGTTTCCGTATCAAATCGAATACCGTAAACGATAGCGCTGTTAATCGGAAGACGTGGAAGGGCAACTGGTCCTGGTCCCTCAGTACACTTCACCTCTATTTTCGTGCTCATGCTGATCGCTTCCTGCTTCGATGTTTGGCACGCAACAGCTGCTTTCTACTTGTTTGATTGCAGTATAGGATATAGCGACAGGGGGTGGTTGTGATGTAGGTTTTATGTTACAGCGATGTTGAAGTGTGGTGGTTAATCGAGGGACAGCAGCACTTGGAAGTCTACAGTGTTTTGCACAAGTGTTGTAAATTGCAAAGATGCATGCAATTCAAAAATCGAAGATGCTTCACTGTTAATTATGTGCCTAAAAGGTGTAGTATTTTGCTATTTTTTTCATCCTTTCGGAATCCACAATATTTTATCTTGTAAAATTGTAACGCTTTTATTAGGAAATTTCGTTTTTACCTCAAGATGTCCGGGGAGTCGTCACCATCCTTGCATTGCACCAGTCAAAATATTTAAAAGGCAGTTCGTATTTTTATTAGAACCGAGTCAAAACTGGCTATACTAGTAGTATGCCGTTACTAACGATAGAGCAAGAGCAGTGCCTCTTTTTCTAGGGCCAACTTACACGAGCTCATACCGTGCAGCAAACCACAGTTGAAAATTTTAAAATGCCGGAGTTCACATCCAGTTCGAAGTGAGTGGATGTTTAACCTGCTGTTTTCGTTAAGGTAATGCAAAAAGCAGGTTTGCATTGAAATTATTTAAAACTTTATAGTTCATCTTAAATTCTTCATGGGGGCTGCGATTATGACCTCTGTAGGGCCAACCCAATGCCACATTGGAATCTATGCAACTACCTGTTTTCTGCAAGTTCCTGATTTTTTATTACTCTTAGTCTCACTTGTCTGCTTTGATCTAAAATTTGTTACAATAACTTACTATTGGGAAAGAATTTCAACTTTTGTTGTACAAATACCAGTTCACTTCATAATCTCAGAAGTAAACATTTGATGTGGAAAACTGCCTAAAAGCAGAGCTGTGATCAGAGAAGCAAGAATGCATCATTTTTATCTTAAGTTTTTGAGATAAGAGGATTCTTGTAAAAGCACTACAGTTTGATTATGTAGCACATTTCTCCATAACTATCTGTTAAATAAGACCTAAGCTGATGCAAAAACACAATAACACTGCTTACAGGTGTCAAAACGAACTGAATTTTATTTCCTTTTTACCGAGATAACGGAGCAACTTTTTTAAGTTTAGTGAAAATGTGAATTGTAATAATTTATTTTAAAATGTAATTAACCATAGAGTGATGATATATATATATATATTGTATAATATTGATAATCAATATATACCTATATATGTTGTATAACAGTGGTAATCAGTATATACCTATATATATATATATATAGTAGTGATAATCAATATCATCATCATCAACCATTATCAATCCTCCAGAATAATCCAAAAATAATCGTACACTGTCACTGCATGATTTAAATCTAATAAAACAAGATCACATTAAATGTTTATTACATTAAAATATGTTATTTACAAGTTAAAATTAACAAGATCTTTTGGGCCGTCAAACGTGTCCATCTTCAGGTAAAATGCAAAGGAGGTATACTGACAGCAGGGACTTATATACAGTTGGCTGTTTGTTGGTGACGCAAAATAGCCATCAAGGTGCATGCTCAAAGAGATAGTCTTAAAAGATAAATGGTGTCACCTTGTCTCACTCCAGCTTTTTCCAATTTTTATGTGTGTTGTATTTTCAAACAGCCGAATCTTTTGCACTTCCATTTAATCCCACTTCTAGTATTGATCGCTGATATACTCTGCAGCTCTGATATATGATCATTTGTCATCAACATAAGGGGTCCGGGTTCGAATCCCGGTCAGGCATGGATGTTGTGTTTGTCTTACGGCACTGGCTCTCTCCCTTCCCTGGAACCAGTGACCCTAAATTAGGGACGGGCGACTGCTTATAGCCCATTGAGTTGCTCACGGTGGTCGTTAAACCTCCAATTAAAAAAAAAAAAAATGTTGGGATATCCTCATCATCAATTATGGTGTCTTCTAATGTTCCCTCAATGAGGGATTTCCATGGTTGTGGCACTAAATAAAGTGAATCCTCATTACAACATTTATCGCCAAAGGCAGAGATGTACAAACTCTCGAGGAAAAAGGGTTGAAGCTTTGGTTTTTTGAATACCCAATATTGAAGCTTCATTCCATATTGGTGTATATGAGCCTTCTCTTGTAAGTCGAGAGAGGGATGTAGTTGTTGAATGGTTTCTAACGTTATATTTAGGTTAATTTATTCTTGCGCCCTAAGTACGTAAAGTTGATCCAATGTGGACTTCATGATTATCTGCTGGGTCATAGCTTTCCAATGGTATACAATATATAAAAGATTTATTGATCGTCAATTGAGTCCCAATCCTTCCCAATCATCGAAAACAGATTTGAAGTGAAAAACTATTAGAAAGTACCAATCACTCACCCTAAAGATCATGGTAATCTCCATCGACAACACACTTCCAACACGTCAATCATCGTAATGTTTCTGGGCTTCCAAGGTTTACAGACATCTTGCTTACGATTCTTACTTCCGGGTGTGAAACATCATATTTTTTTAAATTTTTTTTTTTAGCCTTATAAGATGTAACTATAAAGCTTGTCAATTCCATAAAAAACCACACATACTACTCATTCATACAATTCAATTAAAAACTTTGTACATATTTACATAACCTTACATTCCTAGGTGGTTAAACCTTTGTCAACTGCAAGTATCAAACTGCTCCTTCTGTTTCAAAACCCCTGCCACTCCCACTGCAAGTGTCACACTCATTCAGCCCTTCACACACAATCCTCTAAGGGCTGAATGAGTGTGACACTTGCAGTGGGAGTGGCAGGGGTTTTGAAACAGAAGGAGCAGTTTGGTACTTGCAGTTGACAAAGGTTTAACCACCTAGGAATGTAAGGTTATGTAAATATGTACAAAGTTTTTAATTGAAATGTATGAATGAGTAGTATGTGTGGTTTTATGGAATTGACAAGCTTTATAGTTACATCTTATAAGGCTAAAAAAAAAAAAATATGATGTTTCACACCCGGAAGTAAGAATCGTAAGCAAGATGTCTGTAAACCTTGGAAGGGCAGAAACATTACGATGATTGATGTGTTGGAAGTGTGTTGTCGATGGAGGTTACCATGATCTTTAGGGTGAGTGATTGGTACTTTCTAATAGTTTTTCATTTATGAATTGCACGTAAACTATGCGCACTTTGCAGGAGTGTAATACCTTAAAAGTGCAAATATAATAATTAAGATTTGAAGTGGTTTCGCCAAAATCCAAGTCTTATTTTGTGCAAGCATTCCTTATAACTGGTGTGACGGTGGGTAAATAGTTCATAGTGCCGACATATTTGATGGGCCGTCTCTCGCATTCCAGTGTTGTGAATTCCGAGCGTCTTACATTTTTAATGATTTTATATATGCACTCTGCGGGGTACCCATGCATCGTTGCTATGTTTAATATTGTTTTGAACTCCAACTGTCGCAATCGTATTGTGGAGGAGTGTGAATATGCCCAACAAATCATGTGCTGCTGCCAATTTATGTTTCATTGGTTGTGCGGATCGCATTGGAATAATAGTGGGAGAATACAATAGGTTGGTTTTCGGTATACAGAGCTAAGCTAATTTCTTGTGTTGTGGGGTTTCGTTGAAATAGTATATCTAAGAATGGCAGTTTGCAGTCCTGTTCGACTTCCATGGTAAGTTGGATGGATGGGCATCTTGATGACATGATATCTATGAATTGTGTTAGACGTTCTTTTGAGTGAGTCCAAAACATAATATCTGCTGCCCGACATAAAAGTAGAAATCGGTTGTCTAGCAAGCTTTTCTCCATCAATAGATAAATATTCATTATAAATCCACTGCTGGATGAAGGTCTCCCCAAATTTCTTCCACAATTGTCTGTCTTGGGCCTGTATCCTCCATGTCACTCCAGCATACTTTCAAATTTCATCCATCCATCTCCCATGGGGTTTCTGGGTCTTTTCCTGTCCCTCGGAATCCAGTCTAAAATTTCGGTTTTCTATCGGTGGTTCGTTCTGGCAACGTGTCCAGCCTATTGCATTTCAGCGATTTCACTCTGGTCATGATGTCATCCACTCCTGCCATTTTCCTTATCCACAAGTTCCTCTTCTTATCTTTCCTGGTTGCGCCAAGCATGCATCTCGCCATGCTTCTTTGAGTTGTCTACGGTCTTTGTATTTCTTTTTAGTTAAGGTCCATGTCTCTGCTCCATACATAAGCACTGGCACAATTCATTGATTAAACACTTTTCTTTTGAGACATAATGGCATACTGCTCTTAAAAATTGTACTGTTTCTTCCAAAAGCTCTCCATCCAAATTTTATACGCCGATTGATTTCTTCATCAATGTGACCCTCACTTGATATCTGCTGCCCAAGATAAATGTAGGAATCGGTTGTCTCAAGCTTTTCTCCATCAATCGCTAAATCTTTGTTCATTGTAAAAGCATTGTACATCACTTTTGTCTTCCGAAAGTTCATTTTTAATCCCACGTCTTTACTCTTGTCAGCAAGTTCTTGGATCATACTCTGCATCTCTGAAGGGGTAGTTGCAAAAATGACTATGTCATCAGCAAAACAAAGGTGAGTTAAGTAATCTCCATTAATCTTTATCCCTTTGTTTTCCCAGTTCAATGATTGAAAGACATTTTGCAATGTGGCGTTAAAGAGCTTGGGAGATATAGTGTCACCTTGTCTCACTCCCTTTCCAATTCTTATTTGTGCTGTATCCTCAAATATCCGAACCTTTGCACTTGCATTTGCATAGATGTTATTAATAATGCTAATGCATGCATCTTCAATACCACAGGAATTCAAAGCCATTGTTACTGCTGATGGTTTCATGGAATCGAAGGCCTTTTCATAGTCAATAAAAGCCATGCATAATGGGACTTCATATTTTCTTGTTCTTTCAATTAGTTGTCTCAATACATGGATATGATCTATAGAACTGTAGCCTTTCCTGAAACCAGCTTGTTCTCTTGGTTGAGCCATGTCTAGTGTTACCTTCAAGCGATATGAAAGAACCTTAGTGAAGATTTTATAAACCACTGTTAGGAGGCTGATGGGCCTGTAGTTCCTGAGATCCTCAACGTCACCTTTTTTTATGGAGCAGGATCATTGTAGCATTGTTCCAATCCTCAGGAATCTTCCCTTCATTAAGGCATCTGGTGAAAGCTTGGGCAAGTGTAGTTTCAATTTCTCCACTTGTTTCTTGTATAATGTCCACAGTAATTCCATCTTCTCCTGGAGCTCTTCCCAGTTTCATGTTCTTAATTGCACATGTAACTTCTGCAGGGAAGATTGGAGGGACTTTGGCACTGGTACCTGTCGTAATGTCTGGAATAGAGATATCATCCCTTTCATATAGTTTTGAATAGAAATCTTTCACCCATGTCAAAATTTTGCTTCTATTTCTTGTTACTTCTTTTCTCAGAGCCATAATCTGTTTTCTTCCCTTACTAAGATGTCCTTTTGCTCTCTTCAGGCTCTGGTTGTTTTCAATTGCTTTCCTTACTAGTTCACAATTGAATTTCCTTATGTCTTCAGCAATACTTTTTTGCACTGTCTTGCGTAGCTTTATATATTCCATGTTGGAAGTTACGTCTTTATTTGTCCTCATCTCCCTTCTCTTTTGCATCAACAATTTTGTTTTTCCTGAAATTTTTTGCATATGTAACTTGTTCTTAGTTCCACATATTTTTGTTGCTGTTTCCATAAGAACCTTGGTGAGTTCTCTGTTAACTTCAGAAATATCCACTTCTTCCAATGTTAGGCGTTCTAAAGCAGAGAATCTGTTTCTCAGTTCCAACTTGAAGGTATTATGGTGCTTTTTAAGGTTGGTTATGTCAATACATTTTATTTGTCTTATGAGCTTATCACGTTCGAGTTTAGTGTTGAGGTGCATCTTGCATCTCGCCAATCTATGGTCACTACCTGTGTTGAACTTGTTCAGCACACTGCAGTCTTCGATGACGAATTTTTTGTTACACATAATAAAATCAATTTCACTTGTTGTTGTCCCATTCGGATGTCTCCATGTCCATTTCCTGTGTGGCTTTTTCGTGAAAGAGGAGTTCATGATGAAAAACCTTTCTGCTTCTGCAAATTCTACGAGAGTATTTCCACGTTGATTTCCGGTCCCCATAACCGAATTTACCAACTGAAGTTTCATTCTGTTGCCCCACTTTTGCATTGAAATCACCCATAATGATCTTCAAGTGCTGTTTGCCTTTGTTATTTAGATTCTGAATTTCCTCGTAAAATTCTTCAATTTCTTCTTCTGGGTGACTTGTGGTGGGTGCATAAGCTTGAATAATCTGGGCCTGGTACCTTCTCGAGAGTTGGGTAACAAGTCTTGCAGCTCTGTCAGAGGAACTTTTAACTTCTACAACTTTATCGTTCAGTTTCTTGTTTATTATAAATCCAACACCACTAGTTCTGCCAGTATCTGTCCCACGATAGTAGGAGATGTCCACTTTTCAGTTCAATGAGATCTCCTTTTCTCCTTACCTCACTTAGCCCGACGATGTCCCACTTGATCCTTTGTAGTTCCTCTTCCAATTCAAGAAGCCTTGAATCAGAAGATAGGGAGCATCCATTATAAGTAGCCAAGGTCAGCATCAAATGGCAGCCTATTCCTGTCCTCCGGTGATTCTTAGCACCCTCTGCCTTCATGTCGCACTGGCCGCTCGCTGCCTTGGCCAGGTACATTCCAGCTGCCGGAGACTGAGGGCCAAGATTTAAGTTGTGGAGTCATTTTGTAGGGGTTTGGCCATAACTCACCACGCTGGCCAAGCGGGTTGGTGAGTGTGGGATAGCGTTTCCTCTAATCCTGAGGGTATAGTTATACTGCTACTGGCGTATACCTATATATATTTAAAACTATTTCTAGTACTTATAATAAATACTACAACTGAGATACCGTAATGGTCATGTTTTTGGAGAATATAAGTCGTCAATAATTATTTTGGTTACACCAAAATAATTATTGATGTGTTTAACAGAAGCATCTAATGCGTATGTTTGAAAAATCACCCTTTTTGAGCAGACACCGAGACATTTGGTAATTAACCATGATTTGCTTTCCATGTGGACTGTTGTGAATATTTATTTAAAAAAAGTATGATTTCATAAAATGATTACTAAGAAAAAGTACTTATTTATGACTTCATATTATGATTACTTATTTTGGAAATTGCTGCCCTGATGGCTGAGTGGTCAGAGGTGTAGGTTCCTGGCTTTTCATCCAAGCTAGGCAGCCCCGGTGGCGCAGTGGTCTAAGGCAATGGCCTCTGATCATTCGTCCGAAAGGGGCCCGGGTTCGAATCCCGGTGAGGCATGGATGTTGTGTTTGTCTTACGGCACTGGCTCTCTCCCTTCCCTGGAACCAGTGACCCTAAATTAGGGACGGGCGACTGCTTATAGCCCATTGAGTTGCTCACGGTGGTCGTTAAACCTCCAATCAAAAAAAAAAAAAAAAAAAAAAAATCATCCAAGCTAGATCCAGATTTATGTCTGGTATGACATGTGGATGGTGTGCTTATTTTACAGTGCTGGCTCTCTCCATCTTCCCTAGAACCAGTGGCCTAAAATTAAAAATTGGTGACTGCTTATTGCATCTGAAGTTGGTTTTGGAGGTCATTAAAATCTGAATATATATATATATATATTTTTGTTGCTGTTTCCATAAAAAAAAAAAAATAAAAAATATATATATATATATATATATTCAGATTTTAATGACCTCCAAAACCAACTTCAGATGCAATAAGCAGTCACCAATTTTTAATTTTAGGCCACTGGTTCTAGGGAAGATGGAGAGAGCCAGCACTGTAAAATAAGCACACCATCCACATGTCATACCAGACATGAATCTGGATCTAGCTTGGATGATTTTTTTTAGCAACAAAATTAGCTGGGTCTAAGAACAAGTTGCATGTAAATAAATTATCAGGAAAAACGAAAATGTTGATGCAAAAAAGAAGAGAGATGAGGACAACTAAAGAAGATGTGACTTCCAAAGTGGAATATATAGAGCTATGCAAGACAGTACGAAAAAGTATCACTGAAGACGTAAGAAAATTCAACTGTGAACTAGTGAGGAAAGCAATTTAAAACAACCAAAGCCTAAAGATAGCAAAGGGACATCTCAGTAAGGGAAGAAAACAGATTATGGCACTGAGAAAAGAAGATGGTTCTGTAACAAGAAATAGAGGCGAAATTTTGACAAGAGTGAAAGATTTCTACTCCAAATTATATGAAAGGGATGATACATGCACTCCAGACATCATGAAAGATACCAGTACCAGAGTTCCTCCAGTCCTTCCAGCAGAAGTTGCACATGCAATCAAGAACATGAAGCGGGGAAAAACTCCAGGAGAAGATGGAATTACTGTAGACATCATACAAGAAGCAAGTGGAGAAATCGAAACAGTACTCGCCCAAATTTTCACTCGATGCCTTAATGAAGGAAAGATTCCTGAGGATTGGAACACCGCTACAATGATCCTGCTACATAAGAAAGGTGACATTGAGGATCTCGGAAACTACAGACCTATCAGCCTCCTATCAGTAGTTTATAAAATCTTCACTAAAGTTCTTTCACACCGCTTGAAGGTAACACTGGACATGGCTCAACCGAGAGAACAAGCTGGATTCAGGAGTGGCTACAGCACAATAGATCATATCCATGTGCTGAGAGAACTAATTGAAAGAGCGAGGGAATATGAACTTCCATTGTGCATGGCTTTTATCGATTATGAAAAAGCCTTTGATTCGGTGAAACCATCAGCAGTTACAATGGCTCTGAAAACCTGCGGTATTGAAGATGCATACATTAATATTATTAATAACATCTATGAAAATGCAAGTGCAAAGATTAGGCTGTTTGAAAATACAACACACATAAAAATTGGAAAGGGAGTGAGACAAGGTGACACCATATCTCCGAAGCTCTTTAATGCCACATTGGAGGGTGTTTTTCAGTCACTGAGCTGGGAAAACAAGGGGATAAAGATTAATGGAGATTATCTAACCCACCTTTGTTTTGCTGATGACGTAGTCATTTTTGCAACTAGCCCATCGGAGCTGCAGAGTATGATCCAGGAACTTGCTGACAAGAGTAAAGAAGTGGGATTAAAAATGAACTTTCAGAAGACAAAAGTGATGTTCAATGCTTTTACAAGAAATGAAGATTTATCGATTGATGGAGAAAAGCTGGAGATAACAGACACGTACATTTATCTTGGACAGCAGATATCAAGTGAGGGTCACATTGATGAAGAAATTAATCGGCGCACAAAACTTGCCTGGAGAGCTTTTGGAAGAAACAGCATAATTTTCAAGAGCAATATGCCATTATGTCTTAAAAGAAAAGTGTTTGATCAATGCATCCTTCCAGTGCTTACGTATGGTGCAGAGACGTGGACCTTAACTAAAAGAGACATACAAAGGCTGCAGACAACTCAAAGAAGCATGGAGAGGTGCATACTTGGTGTAACCAGGAGAGATAAGAAGAGGAACTCGTGGATCCGAAAAATGACAAGAGTGGAAGACATCATGATCAGAGTTAAATCCCTGAAATGGCAATGGGCTGGACATACTGCCAGAAGGACATATCATCGATGGACAGCCGAAATTTTAGATTGGATTCCAAGGGACAGGAAAAGACCCAGAAGAAGACCACATGGGAGATGGGTGGATGAAATTCGAAAGTATGCAGGGGTGACATGGAGGAGACTGGCACAAGACAGACCGTTGTGGAGGAAACTTGGGGAGACCTTCGTCCAGCAGTGGATTGATAATGGTTGACAATGATGATCATGATGATATATATATTTATTTATACACATGCACGAAGAGGAACTACAAAGGATCAAGTGGGACATCGTCGGGCTAAGTGAGGTAAGGAGAAAAGGAGAAGATCTGATTGAACTGAAAAGTGGACATCTCTTCTACTATCGTGGGACAGATACTGGCAGAACTAGTGGTGTTGGATTTATAATAAACAAGAAACTGAAGGATAAAGTTGTAGAAGTTGAAAGTTCCTCTGACAGAGCTGCACGACTCGTTATCCAACTCTCAAGAAGATACCAAGCTCAGTCACGGCAACAGAAACCAGCGTGGAAATACTCTTGTAGAGTTTGCAGAGGCAGAAGGGTTTTTCATCATGAACTCCTTTTTCAAGAAAAAGCCACACAGGAAATGGACATGGAGACATCCAAATGAGACAAAAAGGGAAATTGATTTTATTATGTGTAACAAAAAATTCATCATAGAAGACTGCAATGTGCTAAACAATTTCAACACAGGTAGTGACCATAGATTGGTGAGATGTAAGATGCACCTCAACTCTAAACTCGAACGTGGCAAGCTCATAAGACAAGCAAAATGTATTGACATAACCAACCTTAAAAAACACCATAATACCTTCAAGTTGGAACTGAAGAACAGATTCTCAGCTTTAGAAGGCCTAACATCGGAAGAAGTGGATATTTCTGAAGTTAACAGAAAAGTAACCAAAGCTCTTTTGGAAACAGCAAAAAAATTAGCTGGGTCTAAGAACAAGTTGCATGTGAACAAATTATCAGGAAAAACCAAAATGTTGATATAAAAAGGAAGAGAAATGAGGACAACTAAAGAAGATGTGATTTCCAAAGTGGAATATATAGAGCTATGCAAGATGGTACGAAAAAGTATCACTGACGACGTAAGGAAATTCAACTGTGAACTAGTGAGGAAAGCAATTGAAAACAACCAAAGCCTAAAGATAGCAAAGGGACATCTCAGTAAGGGAAGAAAACAGATTATGGCACTGAGGAAAGAAGATGGTTCTGTAACAAGAAATAGAGGTGAAATTTTGACAAGAGTGAAAGATTTCTACTCCAAATTATATGAAAGGGATGATACATGTACTCCAGACATCATGAAAGGTACAAGTACCAGAGTTCTTCCAGTCCTCCCAGCAGAAGATGCACATGCAATCAAGAACATGAAGCAGGGAAAAGCTCCAGGAGAAGATGGAATTACTGTGGACATCATACAAGAAGGAAGTGGAGAAATTGAAACAGTACTCTCCCAAATTTTCACACGATGCCTTAATGAAGAGAAGATTCCTGAGGATTGGAACAACACTACAATGATTCTGCTACATAAAAAAGGTGACATTGAGGATCTCAGGAACTGCAGACCTATCAGCCTCCAATCAGTGGTTTATAAAATCTTCACTAAAGTTCTTTCACACTGCTTGAAGGTAACACTGGACATGGCTCAACCAAGAGAACAAGCTGGATTCAGGAGTGGCTACAGCACTATAGATCATATCCACGTACTGAGATAACTAATTGAAAGAGTGAGGGAATATGAACTTCCATTGTGCATGGCTTTTGTCAATTATGAAACGGCCTTTGATTCGGTGAAACCATCAGCAGTTACAATGGCTTTGAAATCCTGTGGCATTGAAGATGCATACATTAATACTATTAATAAGATCTATGAAAATGCAAGTGCAAAGATTCGGCTGTTTGAAAATACAACACACATAAATATTGGAAAGGGAGTGAGACAAGGTGACACTATATCTCCCAAGCTCTTTAATGCCACATTGGAAAATGTCTTTCAATCACTGAACTGGGAAAACAAAGGGATAAAGATTAATGGAGATTGTCTAACTCAACTTCGTTTTGCTGATGACGTAGTCATTTTTGCAATTACCCCATCAGAGCTGTAGAGTATGATCCAGGAACTTGCTGACAAGGGTAAAGAAGTGGGATTAAAAATGAACTTTCTGAAGATAAAAGTGATGTTCAATGCTTTTACAAGAAATGAAGATTTATCGATTGATATAGAAAAGCTGGAGATAACAGATACGTATGTTTATCTTGGACAGCAGATATCAAGTGAAGGTCACATTGATGAAGAAATTAATCGGCGTATAAAACTTGCCTGGAGAGCTTTGGGAAGAAACAGCATAGTTTTCAAGAGCAATATGCCATTATGTCTTAAAAGAAAAGTGTTTGATCAATGCATCCTTCCAGTGCTTATGTATGATGCAGAGACGTGGACCTTAACTAAAAGAGACATACAAAGGCTGCAGACAACTCAAAATGCATGGAGAGAAGAGATGCATGCTTGGTGCAACCAGGAGAGATAAGAAGAGGAACTCGTGGATCAGGAAAATGACAAGAGTGGAATACATCATGATCAGAGTTAAATCCCTGAAATGGCAATGATCTGGACATACTGCCAGAAGGAAAGACCATCGATGGACATCTGAAATTTTAGATTGGATTTCAAGGGACAGGAAAAGACCCAGAAGAAGACCACATGGGAGATGGGTGGATGAGATTCGAAAGTATGTGGGAGTAACATGGGGGAGACTGGCACAAGACAGATTATTGTGGAAGAAACTTGGGGAGACCTTCGTCCAGCAGTGGATTGATAATGGTTGACAATGATGATGATGATGACACACATGCACAAGGCATCCCAAAAGTCCTTGACACATTAAAAATTTTTATTAAAAAAACTATTTGGGGTAGGAACAAAAAAAAATTCAGATCTTGTAAACTTCAAAAAGTTTTTTTTTTTTTTTCGTACAATTAATGAACTTCAATATGAACACCTTTTGTTGCACAGAGTGCATCAAGCCGATATTCAATCTCTGCCCATGTATGAGCCAAAGTGGATTCTGTAACACGTCCAATTGCAGCAACTACACAGTGCGTCAAAGAATTTTTAAGACTGGCGCTAGATTTCAGCCTACGGTGGCGCCACCAGTGTAATCGCGAATGCGTCATAAACCGTGACCATCTGTTTGCTTTCTGCCAAAAGTACTGCGCAGTTGTTAAAGTAACTCAAACGAAACGGCCGTTCATTAGAGAAGTACATTTTTTTCATGTTGAATTATTAAAATGGAACAAAGGGCTGTTATTAAATTTAACGCAAAACTTGGTAAAAGTGCCTCGGAAACGTACCAAATGATGGAACAAGTTTACGGTGAGTTTTGTTTAAGTAGATCAAATGTTTTCCTGTGGCACAAGCGTTTTTTGGACGGAAGAGATACGCTAGAAGATGATAAGCGTACCGGAAGACCAAGTTCATCTAGGACACCTGAGATTATTGAAAAAGTGCGTGATTTCGTGGCAAACAATCGATGCGCGTCACTAAGAATGATGAAAGAGTCTTTAAACATCAACAAAGAAACGATTCGAACCATCCTGCATGAAGATTTGGGCAAAACAAAAGTCTGTGCTAAATTTGTTCCACACACGTTAACCAATGAACAAAAATCAAGGAGAAGTGCACATTGCAGAGACATCATTTCAGCCGCTGAAAATGATCCAAACTTCTTAAAATTGATTGTTACAGGTGATGAAACATGGTGTTTTCAATATGATCCTAAAACAAAGCGACAAAGTGCGGAATGGAAGTCAAAAACTCACCACAAGCCAAACAAACAAGAAAGTTCCATCAAAAATCAAATCAATGCTCATTACATTCTTCAATAGTAAGGGTATTATCCACAAAGAATTTGTTCCAAGTGGACAAACAATTACTGGTGAGTTTTATTTAAATGTTTTGAGGCATTTGATGGGCAGAATTCGTCGCATTCGTCCTGAATATCGGGATGAAAACAGTTGGTGTTTGTTGCACGATAATGCACCCAGTCACACCTCACTTCTTGTTCGTAGATTTTTGGCGAAAAATAACGTCTGTGTGTTTAATCACCCACCGTATTCACCTGATTTAGCAACCTGCGACTTTTCTTTATTCCCAAAACTTAAAATGACGGTAAAAGGGTGTTATTTTGATGATATTTCGACCATACAAACAGCTTTGACGCGTGCTTTGGAGGCAATTCCGCAAAGTGAACTGGAACAGGCATTCGAATCATTATTAAATCGGTGTAACAAGTGTATTGAAGCCGGAGGGACTTATTTTGAATAACAAACCAAACCAAACCAAATTATAATTTCTTGTTTCTATTTCATTTTACAGACCCAGTCTTAAAAATTCTTTGCCACACTGTGTATGTGACATTTTAGTTCGTCAACACATTGCACTTTGGATCACCAAACTTCATCTTTCTCATATTCCCACAATAAGTTTAGAGGCATAATATCTGGAGAGCAGGGAGGCCATGGGATGGAATCATCTCATCCAATCCACCTGGTTAGAAATTACTTGTTTAAAAAATTACCTTATCATTTTTTCATTCATATAATCTGAAGACCAATAAAATTCAGGAAAAAAAAATTCTACCTGAGATTTGCGGCAGCGTATGACCCACAGGAACCGGGAAAAAAAAATAAAAAATATGACTTATTCCACTGCGGCATATTATCCATAGATTGTGAAATTCTGAGAAAAATAGTTTTTTCCTTTGCATAATCCGCAGTGGTGTGTTGCAGACCATGACATTCACACAAAAAACCAAAAACGATCGTATAATCCGCACCTTTCATGTTAATTAATTGTGAACCGTAATTTCCGACGGAAAAGCCACGATTCACAGGGTGACTGACTCAGAAGTGCAAAGATACAAAACAGAAACTTCATTGTGATTTACGCTTTATTGTTCATGATCATATCACGCGAACGTGGCAGGGTCTGTGGGATCATCAGTTGGAAAATAAACTTCATCGTATCAAACCAATTCTTGGAGTCTGGAGGTCATCATATCCCCGTAACTGTAGGGAGAAAGTTGTTCTTGCACGTGTCGTTTCACCCACCGCTTCTTGCTGTGTGGCGACACTGTGCCGATGTGTGAGACATACAATTGCCGACTCACTGTCAATCATTTTCTCTGTAGTTGTGTTCGTTTTCACTTCTTTCATTCTCATTTGTTGAACGATGACTCAGCTATGCTGCAGTGGCTCCTAGACGACCACTGCGATACATTTGCTATATTTTCATTTTTAAACCAAATTGAATTTTTTAAACGTATCTAGTTTTTACACTTTTCTTTATTCTCTGTTTTCACTTTTACTGAATCGGCTTGATTTTTAAGCATTATACCACATTTTTAATACTGTTTGTTTGATTGTCTTGTGTCGGGTGCTCTTTGGGCAGACATGGCCCTTGTGCCATAAAAGTCCACCAACCAACCAACCAACCAAGAAAGAAACAATTATCTTATTAAAAAAAGTAACCGTCATTTTTAAATACTTTTGTGTTACTTTTAAGTAAGTAAAGAACTAAAATCCCTAGCTTTTACAGCATTACCGTAGTTCATTAGTTAGACCTAAAAAGTCCATAGAAATTACGGACAAATTTGTAGTAGTATGTCTCTTTTCTGAATATTTCAGCTGAAAGATAAAAAAACCCCCAAAAGTAAAGTGATTAGCGCAGCAAAACTAATGAATGTGATTTGCAAAATGGTTATGTACCATGCAATAGCTGTGTTGATGTGGGCTTCTCACAGCACGTAGGCTTCTGTGAGCACAAATAGTACTGCTTTCGTTGTGTCATATTCTCTGTCAGAATTTTCATAAGTGAAAAACAAAACAAAAATATTCTTCTGCGATCTCTTTTCAGTCCTCCATTTTCATGTTGTATTACATTTTTTCTGTTACTGCATTTTTGGTACTTTTCCAATAATACCACCTCTCCAGACAATTACTTTGTGGGTTTTTTAAAATGCCACATCAATGTTCATTATTCTTGTTTCTTTATCCCCTTTAAATATGTGTATGTTTGTATCCTTTAAAAAATCTGACCCTGTTATGCATTTCATTGTGGAACTATTTATATTGCATAGTGGCCTACAGAGAGCTGTGATCTCAAATGAAATCAGCCCCTCTGGCAACTGCCACGGAAAACGCACAACACTTCTAAGTACTTCAAAATTTTTTGACAACCTGGTTGGTTTTTGCCATCAGAAACAGATGCAGCTAGGGGTAGCTAGAAATAAAAAATGGCAGACATCACTGGAAGCAAGCATGTAGTATGTGTTTTGCAGTATAATGAAAGTCATCCTGTGACTGCTGCACGGTGGATTTTTAAGCAAAATTATCAAAAGAATTCTCCTGCACAGGATCAAGAGACCTATTACCAAATGACATTGATGTTTTGTATTAATATCAATAAGATAAATAGCATGCTGTGAATCAGATCAAGGTTGGCCAGCTCTTTCTGTGGCCCTTGCTCACAAGTTAACAGTGGAGCAAGTGTGGGAAACTGCATTAATCAGCTAAGTGATTGTGCATGGAACTTTAAGTGTCCAAAACAGCTGTGTGGCATATCTTGTGTTCATGATTTAGCTGGAAACTATACAAAATGCAGCTACTACAGGTATTGTCGGACAGTGACTTGAAATGCTGGCATGAATTCTGTAGCAACATGAGCGAACAGATGGATGGGTGGAGGTGGAAAAGAACTTTCTGATGTGAATTGCCTTTAGCAGTGAGACTACAGTTAACATCAGGAGCAAGGTAAACCAGCATACCTTGCTCCTACAGGAAATGGAAAACTCACATTATGTCATGCAACATGTACACAACAGTCCCAAAGTGAATTTTGTTTTGTGCTTTAAGATTTATGGACCACTTTTCTTTGTGGAAAAACTGTGTGTGGTATCATTTACCTGAACATGCTGCAGCAGTACTGTTTACCTCAGTTGGAGGAGAATGCTGATTTGCATGCTCCAAGTATTATTTTTCAGCAAGACAGAGTACCACCTTGCTTTCTTTAGAAATGAGGGATTACCTGGACTTTAGGTTCTCCAATGCTTGGATGGGTAAAGAAGGATCAATTGGGGTCCCCAGTTTTGACACTGCCTGATGTTTTCTAATGGGGCTACATTAATCATCAAGTGTACCTACCACCTCTACCAATTACACTGGTTTCCAAAATTAATGTAACAAACACAAAATCACAAATAATGCAAAATCCTTACAATAACAGTGTAATGACAGTTGGTACGGACATACATATACATACAATGTAGTAACACACAACAAAAAAGGAATGTCATCACCACAGGAGAAGGAAGCGTGTGCATGACAGTCTAAAAGTGATGCAGAAAGTGGCATGGATTTTGAGGGGTTAATAGGGTGTGTGGTTACCCAGAACAGTGGTACAGCTTGCACAAGAAGCCCTCATGCTGTTTACAAGGCTATGAATGAGAGTTTAAGACAATGAGTGCCACTCCTGCACCAAGGCATGTCGGAGTTCTGGGAGGGGACTGCCAGCTTACAGTTGCTCTTCCCAGGGCATCCTGGACATGCTCTATTGAGTTCAGGTCTAGAGATCTCGTTTGCCACTTACTCTTGTGAATATCCTCATTTACCAGGTATTTGTCGACTAGGCAGACGCTAGGGGGACAGGCATTATCATCCATAATTAGGAACAAGGGACAAACAGCTCCCCTGAAAAGCTGCATGTGGGACTGTAGAATGTTATTCCTGTGGTGTGCAGCAGTCAGGATATCTCCTGGAAACATGCACTGACATGCATCCATCTAACATGATGCCAACCCAAACCAGAAGTCCTCCACCACCGTAGTAGTCAATTCCTCCAATGTTGGAGGAAGATTTCTGCTTTTTTCCTCATTCCAAATGTGCATAAGTTGAGAATCCATATTTGGGCTGTACCATGACTCATCACTGAAGAGAACATAAGTCCATTGATCAGGGGTCCAGGGTGGGTGGAAGTGGGCGATGTTGTCTGGCCCAGTTCAGACTTACCCTTTTGTTTGATGTGGCGAGTGGCCTTGCATTCAGACCTCTGTCATGGAGTCAGTAAACTGTTTGTCTCCATATTTTGGTTCCCATAGAGGAGAGCTCCTGCTAGAGTTTCCGAACTCTACTCCCCATGGCGGCAAGTTATTAGAGGAGTGAAATACCAGTTGTCTTGACATGTTTTGCCTCCTGAGTTATTGTTCCAGTTTCCTGGAACTGTCGCCAGAGATTAGAGACCACTTGTCATGACACATTCAGCCATCTTTCTACCTCAGCTTGGGATTGCCTTGCTTCCAATCTACTGATCACTCTCCACAGTCAAAAGTTCTAAGCGATGATGCAGAACCATTCTTCCACTAACAGTCCAACTCAAGCTTCAGTTGCCCACCCCGCTCAGAACAACACTTATTAAAGTGGTGTGCCGGTCAGTGCGATGGCATACAGTCGACATTTGCATAATTTTTATAGGAATTTGTACAATGTTGCTTGGGTACATTGACTTAGTGTTTCTCCTAGCACATATCTCTGAAAAATCTGTACAATTGGTTGTCTCATTTTGGACATATTCTTCAATTGTTACTTGCTGTGTTAATTTTGGACACCAGTTTACTATTGAACTCAAAGGAAGTATTGTAACAGCTACTACTACTATAAATGAAGATGTGCCTAGTGTGAGGGATTAAATTTGTTATATGTGGAATGTTGGTCTCACAACATGTCATGTGGCAACTACATAAATCAGTTGTAAAATTGTGACTTGTAAAAAAGTCAGTTTTGAACCTGTGTACAGTATCATCTGTTTTAAGTTAACTGCCACTTCATTCCTAAGTTTCAGTTTTTTTAGGTATCTGCAGCTAATTTTGGTCCTTGTATTTACAAAATATTAAAAGATATTTAGGTTTCATTTTAAAAAATATTGTTTCCTATTTACATGACAAAATAAGAAAAAATGCTTATAAAGATTTGTTTATTGAATTTCTTTATTTTCCTGTCATATTTGTTTTAGTTGTCACTGATTATCATGCTTGTCACAAATTGGTTTGTCTAGCTGTTGAAGTTATTTGCATATAAAAAAACAGGGAGAGAAGCACATCCATTTTCTGTCACCCATTTTTTGTGTGTTTTGAGGATTTAAGCACGATCTTGAAAACTAAAGCTCGCTGCATGCTAGGCCAGAACAGAAATGAAAAGGGGAAAAAAAAAGATAACCATAATTTCCAATGGAAGCCCTCAAACTAGTTTGGAGCCAATCAGATCAGGATCTAATTGACATCCATGTTCAGTGTGGAGTGGAATGGAATTTTTGGAGGTTGCTTGTTAATAATTGATGGATTGAAATGCATTCTGAAGCATTGGGCATGCATTAAGTCGAAGTTACTTGCCTGAGTTGTTTACTAGTTGCTTCATCAAACAAAAAACTCATGGTGTGACCTGATTTTTGCACCTTCTTTGTGAACTTGATATTTTATTATTGCTTTGGAAATGTTTGTTGACAAAAAATTAATCAACACTGTTTAAACAAATCATATTTTTTATTACATTAATCACAAACATTACCACGATAAAGTGATGAAAGGTGATGTGTGGAAAGAAATATCAGAAAATTTAGTCTGTTAAGTAAAACAAAAGATGGCCTTGTTTCTGCATAAATGGACGCTCAATGATGCGCTGTGCTGAAATGTTGAGAAACATTTTCATCTTGTTGGAACTACTTACTGCTAGAGTTTTGAAATGACACTCTGTGGGACATGCAGCTCCTGGGACACTGCCATCTGGGTTTGGCTAGCCTCGAGCTGACTGATAATAATTTTGCCCTGCAGGGCAGAATCATCAATATGGGTTGACTGAGCCATATTCAATTGGAACATAGTACTGTTGCACATGTGAAATGCACAACACCTGCTCCATTCTGCATTGGTTAAGTTAACAAAATAATATAACGCTTAGATGTATATGTAATTACAGTACACACACACAACACTACTTCCAGCACAGCTGATATCTACCAAAGGAATGATTTTGATTTCATACTCGTAGTTCTGACCTAGTGGGCAAAAATATTTGTTTCCATTCTGTTCTATTCCAACACCTAGTGTATGAGAACCTTCAGAGCTTCTAGTTTTCTTGGTGTTCAAGCAGTAACTCATCCTTAATTTAAGGCCACTGGTTTGAGGGAAGGAGATAATCAGTATAGTGAGACAAGCACATCACCAATGCATCATCCAGGACTTGAGCCTGGGACCAACTCAGCTCTCTAGCAAGATAGTTTCTTCTGACCAATTGGCCACCAGAGCAGTCATATTTATTTTGTCAGACATACAAGTTATACAGACCTCAGAACACTTATAAGTTGTTTAAAATAAAATGGAACTTCAAATATGTAATAAGCTTGCTGCCTCAGCAGAACTTGAAAAATACTGTGCCCAAGATGCCTGGGGCATGCAAATTATTGACCTTGGCAGTTAAATAAAATATATATAGTTGCCTGGTCTGGGCAACTAAATTAAAAAGAATTTGGAATAGAATTTCCTACTACATGAAAAAAGGGAGTTGTCGTATGTCACATTTCATTTCACTGGTAATTTTCGGAAGTTGTATTATTGTTACGGAGTGCCAAGAACAGAAGTATACCACTTCTTTAATTATATAATGCTTTATGTCCAGAAATTGGAACCATATGTAGTTTTGTTCCAAATGTTGTTTTATAATCAGCAACAGGATCAGAGTTTAAGGTGGCTCAAAAAAATGCTGCATAGTGAAAATGCTAAAATGGGGAAGAAAGTTGTAGCAAAATGCTGAAGAAAGTAAGCCACTTTTGTCGCTCAGATCATAACATCAAGTGAATCGTTCACACCAACAATGCTGTGGACATCAGTGGAAAATTAATGTTTATGGCCTATATCTTTGGGGAGATGCCATAGACATTACAGCTGACTCTGGTTTAAACTTGAACTTTGAATGGGGGAAGGGGTCTTACCCTCTAGGCTCTGCAATCTTTTACTCCATCCCACCCTTTATGGAGTGCTCATGGTTCTACAATGTATGGAGGGAGGGAGGTGATTGAGCCAACAGGTGCTGTAGGAAGATACCTGAAGGATTAAGAAAATAACATCAGTGGAGTGCGAATCGCTGCCAGAATTTCGGAAACTTTAGTTTTCACAGAAGTATCATACAAAAACGACAGCAGAATCTGCTGATGAGTTATTTAAATAGCTGGCAGCATTTTGCACCAGACACTTATTTTTATCTCACATTTTAGATTAATTCATCGCATTTCATAAAAATAGCGGCCGTATGGCGGCTGGATGGATGCCACTGATGGAGCTAGCCTCCAGTGTTTAGTGATAAAGTGCAAAATCTTCAATGAAAAGAACAGGCCAAATCACTAAATTTCCCAAATACATATTTCATCATCGTTCCATTTATTACCAATTTCAGCATATCATCTTAAAACTTTAGATACACACTTTTGTGCATTGAACATTTTGAATACAGATTCTTAAAACAGAAGTGCAAAACACATAAAAAAAAGTTCATATTTTTTTTAACTCTTTCACTGTCTAACAGTGTCATACAATACTTAACCCAAGTGCTGACGACGCTGAATGGTGTCACGATAGTGGATTAATATTTCCCTTTCTAAAACCTTTGGCATCTGAAGAGAGTTATCTATTTTGTTACTGGCACTGAAAATGAGTCTCCAACTACCTAAAAATGACCGTAGTTTTGGGATAACAGATTTTTCCCCCACATGGTTTAGGGAAAGGAAAGTAAGTTGACTCCCCATAGATTTATAACAGCTTGCACTTTTAACTGCAATGTTTATTTTCCTTTGAATGTCACTGGTTTTGTGGTGAAGGGAACTATCAATAAATAACTGCTTGAGTAGCTATAAAATGCATTTGCTGCTTAGAGTTCATATGTAAGAGGGTGACCTGTTGAGGACGCTAAAGGGATTTTAAAGAAATCTATATTGACTTCAATACTTAGTTTTGTGGAAAGAATGGATATATTCAGACAGGCTGTTTCCTTCCCTCTCAACCAAATTTTCTTGGCGGGCACATCCTGCTGTGAAAATAGATTATCCCGATAATTTGTCATCTTATGCAGAAACATATTCTTTTAGTAGCTGCAGTATGAACAGCAGTCAAAGTGAAAATGAAGAATGCAATGTTTTCTTTCATACTCCGCATCAACAGATTTTAGCTACTCATTAATATGATGTTCCGGATGTCACAAGAATAATTCTGTTCAATTGTGTACTAGGACTGAAAATTAATATGAGCAATCGGATTTTTCAGTCATTTTGCTACTGAAGAATTTTACAATTTATTAGTTACTATCTACAGGATATGCACGTCTATAGCATATACATTGCAAAGCAATGCATATGCTGTAGACTTGTTTACATCCCTGGAGTTACTGAAGGTTATAATTACGAATATCAATCATAGATAAATTTTCTCGTATTTTAAAATAGTGGAGCCATGCAAAGCTATGAGAAGCGAACACATGGCTAGGTTGATCCAAATGCATAGAAGCTGATCAGGGGTGTCGCGTGACGCCTTGTGGCATCTCGGGAGATTTGCCCGGGTTTCTTACTGGCATTGCATGCTTGCCGTTGAAATAGCACATCGGTAGCGAACGTGCTAACTTAAAAAAAACGAGGGTTCTGATTTGTTATCTTAAAACATAAATTTTCTTGTGCATCCAGCTTTTACTACCTGGGCAGATAAATAATTTCTGCACATGCCTAGGTGGGCATGTAACTTTTCAGATATTTTTCAAACCCTGCTCGGTTACTGATTGGTCAGAGGCACAGGTGTGTGTCTGGCCTAAATTAGAATTCTGGATAAGGTTATGGGTGGTGCTGGCCTTACAGCTGTGGGCCTTTCTTGGAACCAGTGCCTTAAATTAGAGACTGGTGACTCCTTGTATGGCCTAAATGCTCACGGGGTTCAGTACACCATAAAATAAATTAAGTAAAAATCATCCTCCAACTGACTTCTGACTTTTCTTCATCTGAGTGTCTGGAAAAAATGTGCATCCTGTCCAATGTCCATAAAAGTGATTATAAATTAACATAATACTTAAGTTTTTTTGTTTTTTTTTTAACTTTTATTATATAACTAGCTGAATTGCACGGCGTTGCTCGGGAAAATTTGGTGATAATTAACTATCTAAATTTTGTACAAATAAAATGAAAACGATAAACTTTTTACTGCATGAACCGTACCTAATACTGCATTTCATTTCTTCATTGAATTTGAATTTTATTCTCTGTAGTCTTTAGGCATACAGTATTTTTAGTTTTTCCATTTTGTTTTATTTTTGTTGTTTACTTATCTTCAGTTCTGATGCTGAATTGTGTTGCAGTTCTTCACTGGAAAGCACTTGTCACAAAAAAAAAAAAAAAAAAAAAAAAAATCAATTCTTGCACTTATCACCACAAAAAGTATTAAATTCAAATTCAAAATAAAAAAGGAACTTTTTATAAAAAATTTCTATGGGGGGCCCCTTGACCCCATGCTCCAACTCCTTCCCAAAACTGTCTATGGTCTAAGTTATAGTACCATGAGACATCATAACAATTCAAAATAAAAAAGTAAAAAATGAAACTTTTAAAAAAAAAAAATTGTATGGGGGCCCCTTGACCATGGGTTCCGACCCCTTCCAAAAAACAGTCTACGGTCTAAGTTAGAATACCATGAGGATAGTATACCAAATTTGGTGGTTCTAAATTGAAAACTGTAGAACAACAAAAAGTATTAAATTTGAATTCAAAATAAAGTAAAAAATATAAATTTTTTTAAAAATTTTGTATGGGAGTCCCTTGACCCCGGGTTCAGACTTGATAGTATACCAAATTTGGTGGTTCTAAATTTAAAACTGTAGATTTGCATAGCGGACAAACAAGCATTCAACTTTATATATTAGATTTCCATCAACGTTTTGTAATGGATTCGCCGTTTTGTATAGCAGAAATGCTTTTCTTCCACCAAAAGGTTTTCCACACCTGGTATAGTTCACTCTTATGATGTTTTGCTGATATTGTGAGGTGGACCAACATGTCATTAAATTGTTGTGTGTAATAAATTGCCCTTTCAGTCTTTTAACCGTCAGTGACACGTCTGTGGTACCTGGCAGGGAAAACATGAAACATCTTGTACCTTTTGTTAATCTCCTACATATCACAGAAGTATCAAAATTTATGTTCCCCATAACACTTGTAACACAGACTTGCCATGTCATCATCTTATCATTTGGAAATCTATTTTCAAATCTCACAATATTTGAATCAACAGTTGTTGCCACCTCACATTGTTCATAAGCATTTCACTGCTGATAAAAGCAGCAGTCACTACTGAATTGTCGTATCTAATGATTTTAATTTAAACTTAAAAGCATAGAGGTATTTCTATTGTTATATTAGGAATACTTCTTCATGAATATCTTTATCACAGATTATAACCGCCAAGTGGTCACTTTTGTTAATGGTAATATGGTCAATTAAATAAAAGGAATATGGTTTCTGTTTTTGCAACCTTCAGTTGAACATCATATCAGGGAAAATTACAGTTGCCTCTTTTCAGTTCTACCACTATTAATTAAAGAAGCGGTAACTTTATTAAGTTGGGCACTTTGCTAGGTTTCACCGATATAGTGTTTCAGAAATGTTTGATATTTTTGCAAAATCTAAATTCCAGGTGATCCTGTTTTTGGATAATTCTGTTTATGTCCAAAATCAGAACAGCAACATACACTATATTGACAAAAGTCACCGGACACCTAGAAGAGAAACACAACATAGCATTTATTGACATACATTAGTACGGTGTCGGTCCACCTTTGGCCTTAATGCATGCACTGACCCTTCCAGACATGCTTTCGACAAGGTTTCGGAACGCAGCGATGGGTATGCGCTTCCATTCAGTACATAATGCTGCCACCAACTGTTGCTTAGTAGTAGGCCTTGGTTCCTAACTTTTTAGTGCCATTCTAATTCATCCCATAGGTGCTCTATGGGATTAAAATAAGGAGCTCTGTGCTGGCCAGTCCACGCACGATAAGGAATTATCGTCAAACCACGCTGTAACAGTCCTGGCTTTATGGCTAGGTGCATTATCCTGCTGGTACCAACAAGGCTTGGTTCCGTAGTATTGCCACAGAGTTGGTAGGGCATAATTGTCCAGAATAACGAGGTAGACATGCTGGTTAACAGGTTTGCCCACGATAACCAATGGGCCGAGACCATACCACGAAAAACACCCCCACTCGAGTACACTGCCAACTCCAAACTTGACTGTAGGAACAGTACACTGTGGTAAATAGCGTTTCCCCAACTGCCGCCATACCCACACATGGCCATCAGATGGATTAATCGTGTATCTGGATTCATAAGTCCATAGGACCTGTTTCCATTGATCTACGGTCTACGATAAATGTTCTTTACACCATGCTAAACGACGAGTAGCATTCCGAGTGGAAATGAAAGGCTTATGAGCAGCCGCATGACCACGGTAACCCATGGAATGAAGTTCTCTGTGAATGGTACTTGTACATTACGAGGTTCCAGCATTTTTACTCACCTGTACACTGAGGTCTTGTGCAGTACTTTGCCAATTAGCTGTAACGACTCTTCTGAGGCTTCAATGTCCTCTATCACTGATTTTCTTTGGTCTGCTGGTACATTTTGCTGCTTCAGGCACGCCATGTGTCTTCTACTTATTCAGTACATCCAAAACAGTTGACTTGGGTATGTTTAAACACCTCACAATTTCTCTTGTGGACAACCCACTAATATAACACCCAACAATCTTTCATTTCTCAAAGTCAGTTAACTCATATTGAAACATTTTCAACCTCACAGTGCGATATGATTGCGATCAGCTGCAGGTTTGTTTTATACTGTTTGCAGCTGTACCGCGCATCTTAACAATGCAGTGGATCCGTTCATTTGCTTTTGAAGGTTTCAAAATCGCTTTATTCTAATTTATCATAAGAAAACATAAGAGGGAGACGTACAGTATTGTCTGGTGGCTTTTGTAAATATAGTGTATATTGGACAATTCTGCACTAACATATGTTGCTCATAGTGAATAATAACTAGGTAATCACTATACAGAGAAATGTTGCATCATATGTATAGTTCTGTTATAATGGGAAAAAGTGGCAATTTACTTGAAAGGAAAAACATGGAAGAAAAAGTTTCAGATCAAATCCAAGTTGTTATTTTTGTAATGCAATAACAACATGCAAATTATTTTTACTTCCAATAAATAAATATGGTTGAATAAATTCATTTACAGTGTTGGAACGGAATGTGCTCACTCTAACCCCCTTTTTGAATTTAAAGATATTTGCAAGTATCCTAGTCTTTAAAACTGTTGATAGCTGTATGCAGTTTTCTTGAGATGTAGGAAAAATGCACCGAATTAGTATTTTACTGCTTAGTCACTGAATTATTTTATTTGTGTAGTTAATTCTGTGAGTATGAAGCCAAAGGTGACTTATTTCTTAAGAATAAGGTAGTAGTTGTGAAGCTTATGGATTTTAATTTTTGGAATGTAATATTGTTATATTCTGGCTATGTAATATTGCTTATGGACTTTAATTCTTGCAATGTAATATTTGTTGTGAATGTTACATATTCAGGTGTGTAGTTGTTATTCTGCAAACTTATCTGTTTGTGAATTTGAATAGTTAATTACATTTGGATGAGAGTTGCTTGTAATTCATTTGCACACATTTCCGTGATGATGGTTTATAAAGTTGCAGATACATTACTTCCCAGATGTAAGAAAATCACTGTTGTGGGCTAAAGTGTGGGGGGGGGGGAAGCCATGCACAGAGCTAAAATGTGCACTGAGCTCTATTTCACAAATGCATTTAAAAAAATTTATTTGAAAGATGTACTTCATTTTGTCATTTTATGGAAGAAATTCTTAGACATTGTCATAAGCAAAAGTGTCAAAAAGCTTTATAAGTGATGGGATTTGGATGAAGGGGGAGGTACTAGTGCGTGGTGTTCCCTTAATTCCAGTAATGAGAAAACCATTCGCAGAGTGCTTTAATGTTTAAAATTTCTTGCAACTTTTTAACGAGAAGGAGAAAGTCACAGAGATTTTATATTTAAGTGCTTTGTTTTCCAACATGAAAAGAAACTTCCCTCTGAATGGATACCCAGAGCTACAAGTCATTTTTCTGCACAGTTATGCAACCGTCCCCATAGTTCAGAAATTTCATTTCCATCATTGGTTTTCTAACACTTCAGTATTGTTTCTTCTAGAACATCTTGGCTGGGGATGTTAATGAAAACTTAGGGATGCAAAATACAAAGTTGCTGCCCAGGTACCCAATAGGTAAGAGGCATGTATGGCTGATCATCCAAGTTGGGCCTGTGTTTGAGTCCCAGATAAGGCACGAATGGTGTGTTTGTTTCAAAGCGCTGGCTTTCCCCCACCTTGGAACCAACAGCTCCAAATTGGCAACTGGTAATGACTCGCAGCCTTAGGTGTTTGTGGCAGTTATTGAATCCTGAAACGAGGAAAAAGAAAAATGAAGATGATAGAGCTGTCCTTAAAATTTAAATTTGTTCATGTATCAAATTGTTTTCCATTTCACATCTTTAATATATATATTCTGTTCATGGGAAAAAAAATGTTCCAGGTGTAAGATTTTGTCCTATGTTTTTATTGTCTTCCTTTAGTGATGCAGCTACTTTATTCCTCTCTTAATGCTGGTAATGATCAGGCAGCATGAAGACCACACATACAAAATTAGCAATTACTTTAGAGCTGATAGCTGGTCAAGTCCACTCTTAAGAAGTCATATATATGAGTGGGCGTTTAATTGGGTGAACCTCCCAGATGTGAGAATGGTAATCTAGTGTTGGGTGATGTATCGTAATTTACAGAATTGATCACTGTGACTTGTACGTTTATGCTGAAGCAGTTTGTTTCATCTATTGTAGTAGGTATTACATTGGAAGCTGTAGTCCATATCATCATCTGTTCATAGGAAGAAGATTAAGTTTAAAAACAAATTTCTTATTTTGTGGAGTGGTTGTGTCATGGCACTTCAATGGACATTCTTAGAGAGAGAGATTGGTATTTCTTGACGAAGGGTTTTCCTTTTTAATACATATGAAATGTTTTTTTTTTTTTGACACTATGTTTAATTGGTTACTACTTAGCTTAATAATTATTCAACTGCAGGCTTTTACAAGGGCCTTGGTTGGAGTCCTCTAAGTTTTATATATATGCTCATTCTTGCGTTCCCAATCTTTTCAGTCCCTGTAACCAGCATAGGCGTAGCGTCGAGGAGGCACAGAGGGCACATTCTCCCCCAAACTGAAAGTCGAAAAAAATAATAACTAGTCGTTCGCCTTTTAAATGCTATAAAGTGTGACATACAGCCAAGGGAACAACACGACGCAATAGCAAACATTGTTATAACTGTTTTCCAGCAGTTATTCCATGCACAATAGCATGTAGTCATCTGATGATGGTTTTCATCATTATACAACTGCATGAGATGCTTTGAAAGACATATTTTTTCACCCTCATTAGTGGAATCAACACACCTCATAGTTTGTTTTAGATATATTAGGCATGTAAAAAACCTAAGTTATGGCACTAATGGCAATTGAACAGGAGCATTTTCGGAGAATCCTACCCCATGAAAAAAATTAGTTCACACTTATTTGTGCGCCCCCCTTCAAATTTTTGGTCACGCTATGCCTATGGTAACCAGTAACTAACAATAAATTAGGTAGAATGACTTCCCAGTCTCGGAGCTATGTGAGGAGAGAGTAGGTGTGTCACAGTATCCCCTCCACAGAAAACAGTTAAGGTTTTATTTATGATAAATTAGTGTGACTTTCAAAACATGTTACCATTTTAATGCTGTTTTTATCAGTTTTTTAATCCCATGTTTCTAAAATTGGCACTTATTTTGTAAAAACAATTCTTTTTCAGTCATGTCGGAACCCGGCGTTTGGAAGTTCACCTACCCTAGCTTCACCACACATTTGGTTTTATGATGTATCTTGCTATGCAGCTTGTCATGAAGTAAACATGATGTCTGGCTCAGATGTTTACGTTCAAGTTTTGTATGATTATCACTATGTTACTGATGATGGGAATGAGATCAGCATGAAGGAAGGGGAAGAACTCTTGGTGTTGAAGAAAGCCAATGATGATTGGTGGCAAGTAATTCGGAACAGTGAGACGCAGCCTTTTTATGCTCCATCTAATTACCTGGATGTTGTGTGTCAGCAACAAAACAATAATAATGAACAAAACAAAAATGCTGCAAATGATGAAAATGCAAATATTAAAGAAACAAGAAATGCCAAACATGTATACCCAGAAACTTTAGCAAAACCAAAAAGCATTTACCTACCTGAGATTTCAAAATTGAATAGTGATAAATCAGGGAAAGAACAGCCAAGAAATTTCTCTCAGTCAAAAGGACCATACTCTTTTAATAATCCTCTGTGTACAGCTGATAATTTTAAAACCAATTTGGTCACTTCTAGGAAAGATGAAGAGAAATCAGGTGAAAATGAATTGAATAGTGAACTGAACACCTTTAAAACTTCAAACAACATAAATAGTTCAACGCCTAGTACAGACAAGACCTCATCTGTGATGGAGGTACATTTTTGCTTTGTAGTTTAAAACTATGTTTATTTTTTGCTTTAATTTGTATCTCCCAAATTGAGATTTTCTGGAAATTGCATTTGTTTTTACTCAGAAAGTTTACTTTGATATTTCATGTTTCAGTGTTTTATAAGTTTTCTTGCTTGTTTAATGTGACAAAAAATAAAGAAAGTCTGTAGATTTCAGCTTTAGGAACAAGTGCAAATTCTTTCTTTAGTTCATTGTAAAAAAGAAATTGTGTGGAAAGCTTAATTTAACAAATTTTTCTGTAACTAAGCTGTAATAATAGATATTTAAGCTGTGAAAGGTAAGTAATATTAGAAAGCCCAGTTTTGTGCAGTTTAACTTAAATTCAATTGTAACAAAAAGTAGCTTTTCTCATAATGTGGAAAGGCCTTAAACAGTACTTCGTGTAATTCCTCACAAGTAATTAAAGTTGATACATAAAACTGTTTATTACTGATATAAATTGTAATAATACTGAAGAACAGTTACAGTGAAGATAGTGTGGAAGAAATATTTTTCACTTATTACGTGGAAATTCATCTGAATCATTAACACAACAATCTGTTCCAGGACGATGTAATTTTCAAGTTTTCTGACATGACTGTTACGTTAGAAACAGTAAAAATATATGCAGTTCAGATATGTCTGATTGCTGTGTTAATAATTCAGTTACAGTGAAAACAAATGCTTAAGTTATATGAATTTTCAAATTTTTGCAAAATACCACAACCTATACATTACTTCTAAATAAAAGAAAGGCTCCCCTCCAAGTTTTTCACATTATTGTGACCATCTCCTATTTTTGATGTCAACAGTGTGTAGCCAATGAAAGAAGGCATGTGTCGTGAGCTGGCCTGGAGGGCATATAAGGTGTGCTGTAGGCATTCTGAAAACATATCACTCATTGCTGTCATGGATAAAAGGAGCAATTTATCAGATTTGCAAAAAGGGATGATTATCGGCTTTCTGGCCAAGGGTGGCAGTATTTCTGAAACAGCGCAGTTTGTGAACTGTTCGCGTGCTTCTATATTTAAAGTGTATCGTGATTGGAGAAATGGCACCATTGTGAATAAGCGATGTGGAAACTGCGGAGCACCACGTTCCATTGATGTGAGAGGTAAAGGTCAGCTGCTAAGGTGCCTGAAGGCCAATCGACACGTTACAATGGAACAACTCATTGGCCGAATGAACCATGGGGCTACCGAAAGTGTGTCAAAAATGATAATTCAGTGAACCTGCTGCGTATGGGGCTCCGATGCAGACGGATGGTCACTACACCTGTACTAACCAAGGTGCATCGGCAGAAAAGGCTTACATTTGCATGGCAGTATCGGAATTGGACCTCCACTGATTTGCAAAGGATTGCCTTCTCTGATGAGTCACATTTTCTGCTCCATTGAGCGGATGGAAGTTGGCGTATTTGGCGAGAAATATCGGAGAACAAACACTCTTCAACCATTGCTGGAAGAACACAAGCTGGTGGGGAGAAGCGTTATGGTCTGGGGAATGTTTCCATGGCATTCCCTGGGTCCACTCATACTTATGGAACGCACTATGGACCAAATTTGTTATGAATCCATCCTTGCAGACCACATACACCCCATACATGCTGATTGTCTTCCCTGGGGTAGATGCAATCTTCCAGCATGACAGTGCAACTTTTCACACAGCTAGAAATGTCCAAGAGTGGTTGGAAGAGCACGATGAAGACTTCAAAGTACTTTCCTGGCCCCCTGATTCCCCAGACTTAAACCCGATTGAGCATCTATGGGACCACTTTGATCATGTTGTTGTTCGCTCTATAGATCCTCCGCCACAGACCCCCAGCACCTGTCAGATGCACAGCAGTCAGCATGGCTCCACATACCTGTGAACACCTTCCAGCACCTCACTGAGTCACTTCAAGCCCGTCTAGCGGTCGTCCGCACTGCACACGGCGGTTACTGTGAATATTAGCTGGTGGTCACAATAATGTGACTTGACCGTGTGTGTATATATATATATGCAGGAAAACTTGTTGAAGACAGAACATGTATAAAATGGAACTTTTTTTTTATCTCAAAACAAAAGAAAATCTCATACTACGGAGGGTGAGTCAAAAGTTTTGCAATATTTGCATAAACGCATGTGCTGTGGCGGGTATGTCACGTGTTTAAACTAGCTCAAGTCGTTTGCTGCAGTCACTCAAAAGCGATATAAAGTGGTAGTCGTTGCTATGAACAGCATTGCACGTCATCGTTCTGTCTGTGATTGGGATGCCTAAAAGGTGAACAGCCACAACTGGCAAATTAAGGAACTTTTGCTTTATGAGTTTGAACTTGGCTATATAATGCTGCTCAAGCAACATGAAACATTTGTCATGGAAAAGGGGAAGGTTCCATGGACCACAGCACCAGAACCAGATGGTTCAAGAAATTTCACTCAGGTTGGCTATGAACCATGGATTTAGAGGCCATGCACCACCAGGCTGTAGAGGCAAATCCGACAACCAACATTCGGAGATTATCAGACGAGCCGAGCATGTCATAGACCACCGTGGTTCATCACCTTTGGTACCTCGGCAAGGTCTACAGGAGCTGCGGCATTGTCCCTCACGAACTGACGCCAGCTGAAGCAAATCGCTGAGTGGAAGTGTGCATGAAACTCTTAGAAAACTCATGCAATGTACATTTCTTGAAGAGAATTGTTACGTGCGATGCAAAGTGGGTCTATTTCTGTAATCCTAACACACAATGGCAGTGGTTGAGCCCGGGCCAGCTTCTTGAACGTGTCACGAAATGTGGGTGCTTCGAGCACAAGGTGATGCTCTGCGTCTGGTGGAATTTCGAGGGGATAATCCATTACGAACTTGTTCCAGATGGTCGGACCATCAATGCCAATCTATACTCAGAACAGTTGGAGCGGATGTATGCTGTTTTAGAGGAGAAGTACCCAGCACTGGTGAACAGAAAGTGCACTCTCCTACAGCAGGACAACACTCGTCTTCATACCCCATGAACAACCCGGGCAAAACTCCAGGAACTTGAGGGCATCGAACTGAAGCCACACTCAGCATATAGTCCGGACCTTGTACCCGTCAGATTATTACCTGTTCCGATCCGTGGCCCACTTCTTTCGCGGGCAGCACTTCAACAACCAGGAGGAGGTGGTATAGCTGGGGTTGAAGGAGTTCTTTGCCTCAAAGGACAAGAACTGGTACTGCTGCAGAATCAAAGAACTGGCAGGCAGATGGCTAAAGATGGTGCAACACAATGACCTATACTTTGAATGCTATGACGATTATGGGCAAAACACGTAACAATATTAACAAATAAAGGTAACTTGATCACGCTAGTTACGTTAACTGAAAACTTTTACAAAAAGTTCGTAAGTTGGAAGCTTTCGACCTTATCTTAGGTCTTCATCATGCCAATGGAGGACTAAGATTGTTGCCAGATTCTACATTTGAATTTTTCCTATTTTTGTTGCCAAAACCTATGAAGACCTAAGATAAGGTCGAATGCTTCCAACTTACGAACTTTTTTGTAAAAGTTTTCAGTTAACGTAACTAGCGTGATCAAGTTACCTTTATTTGTTCTTTGAATGCTAGTCCACTTTCGTCGTAAAAGTACGTATGAAGACATAAAGCGATCCAAATATTGCAAAACTTTCGACTCAACCTCTGTACTTAACCTGTCTAAATCAGAACCTGCTTATAACATGGAAATGGCAAGACAGTAAATGAATCTTGTAACAGTGGAAAGTTTTCAGATGTTCCTGTTCTATCAAGTATTGAATACAAAACATTACATGATAAAGTGTGATGATAAATTTAAGTGCAACAAATATGCTTCAAGTTGTACATGACATAATTAAACTGACAGAGATTGTTTTTTTGTTGTTTACATAAACAGCATGTTTGTAGCACATCCACTGGACCCAGGTTAGTTCATGTGACCAGTGTTGTTCTCTATGCTGGATGCAAAGTCTAAAGTCTTCACAGCTGGCTGCTTTGTACAGATTTCAAACGAGACACTCCAATTTAATTCTTTTAAGATTTATTCACTGAAATGAACATTCACAACCTTTGTGAGTTGTGCTCATTCGCTTGCGCCTTACCATGGCGCCAAAGAATACAAAAGTAGTTGTTGAAATGCACGAAAAAGGAAGTATGAGTATCATACATTTGGCGAAGAATTTTGGTGCCAGAAAAATGCAAATTTATGACATTTTAAAGCAAAAAGACAAGATAATGGAGTAGGGGCGTAAATGTAATAGCTCAAAGAATAGAAAAATGTGGAAAGCCCGAAATGAAGAGGCCATGATAGTCAATTGAATAAGATTGTCTGGAAATGATATTATTGTCAGAGCAAGAAATTTGCCGATTTGAGGTCCTATGTTGGAAACACAAGCAAGAGATGTAGCTGGAAAAAAACTTGGAGGAAAAGAGTTCCATGCATCTAACGGATAGTTAGAGGGTTTATGGAAAAGGCACGGCATTTTGTTCAAGGAAATTGTGGGGAAGTGGCAGATGTTAAAAGAAATGTTTTGAATTGGTGTATGAAAGTTATCAACATCAAGCATTGCAAATTATTCAGGATACTTGAAACTTCACTCTTTCCTGAGGCAAATCTGAATTATTGTAGTTAATGCTCTCACTAAACATCGTATTGTAAGTGTTACTGTACAGAAATCAGTGTGGGATTATGTAAAAAAAAAAAAAAAAAAAAAAAAAAAAAAAAAAAAAAATAGAAGTTTGTGATTTTTAGTTGATTAAAAAAACTACAAACAATATATTCTCTTAAGTAATCATTAGTTATGTAGAATCTGTTATTAGAATGACAAAAATTCAAATGTTTACATTTCAGTGGCTTCCATGGATTCACCTGTATCAAACAGAAAATAGTTCCAGTCCCTTGGATTCCATCTTACTAGGGTTTCACTGTATATTCATACAACATTACGCAGTTATGCTAAAATAAGAGTACATATATTTCTAAATGAAATTATTCTGTCATTTTGAGGAGCAAAGTATGTGCATTGTTTTTACTGTTTGATGTCAAATTAACATGCAAGGCATTAATTTCGAAATTAATTCAGCATAGTTTTTTACTCTTAATGCACAGTCATATCAGAATAATATGACCACCCTTGCAATCACAGTGTATCCTCCTAGGCATGTCACAAAGTGTACTTGACAAGGTTGACCACATGGAGATATAAATGGCTGGCCAGGATAAATGAGCCATAGTGAGTAATGTGAGCCCAGTAGGCAGAGGTAGTGATTTGACAGACATTCAAAAAGGAATGATCATCGACTACCGTGCCAAAGGTTTGTAGCATCTCAGAAATAGCAGATTTTGTGGGCTGTTCGCTTTTACTGAAATTAAAATAAAGGGGGAGCAGGTGAATTAGAAGACTAAGAAAAGATTTAGGTGTTGGGGAGTGAAGAGGCCTGGACAGGGATCTTTTATTGTGTGTGATGTTGGAGTATAATATAATTGCAAAAGTTGCTGTTGTGAAAGATACTATAACAAGTGGAATTATCATTATAAAGTTAAGTTGAAGGATTTGTGAGAAAATAATTGTTTCTCTGATTATATTAATGGAAGGTGGGGCAGGTGTATCAAGAATGAACCACTGGCACACCAAGTATCTTCTGATGCCATAACTGTAGAGCCCCAGAGAAGAACATCACCTCCGTTGACTGGTAAAGGGCAATAGATGGGCAACAGTGCAGCAATTGACCATGCAAATGAATGCTGGGGCACCCTGGTACGTGCCCCTGATAACAGTAGAGTGAACCCTGTTACACATGGGTCTCCAGAGTCAACGCTGCGTCAAAGCGCCCACGTTAACCCAGGTCCATCGGCAACAATGCTTGCAGTTCGCGTGGGACTACTGTCGTTGCATAGTGGAAGAGTGAAAAGAGGTTGCGTTCTCCGACAAATCAAGGTTTCTACTCCCCAGAAGTAACTGGCGGTGGCAGATACAGCGTCAAACATACAAGAACCAACACCCGGACATGCTTGTTGGTCAAGTGCAGGAAGGCAGTGGCAGTGTGCATGTCTAGGGGATGATTTCCTGGTATGACCTGGAAAACATCCACTGGATGGGTCCCTGAATGCCAATGGCTACCTGTCCATCCTCACTGACCACATGCATCCCTTCATGTTGGATGTTTACCCTGGTGGTGATGGTTGTGTCTACTAACAAGAGAATGTGCCATTCCACATCGTTAAAGGTGTGTGTGACTGGTTCTAGGAACACGACAGCAGTGTCCCTGTTCTTCATTGGCCGGTGAAATCGCCCGACCTTAAGCCCATCGAGCACTTGTGGGACTATTTGGATTGACAAGTTCGATGTGCCAACCCACAACTACATCATCTCCGGGACCTCCATGCTCTGCTGCAGAACAAATGGGCACTTATGCCTCGGGTAACCTTCCATGGCCTCATTGTGCCCATTCCACACCATCTTGCCACTGTCATCAGTGCCAAGGGTGGTTATTCCCATTGTTAGGTAGGTGGTCATACATTGGTGTGCAAAAATTAAGGACGAAGAGGAGAAATTAGCATAACAGCGGAACGAGCAGGCAGAACAGACCGAAAGACCACTAAGAAGATAGACTAGGGTACGGTATGGTACGGCATGCGCATATATGCAGCATGAGGGGGTGGTGGTGGTGTCGAAGGGTATAAAGCACACGGGCGGTGTACGCTCAGCAATTCCGTGTAAGCTATTGCATGGTGTACATCGGTTTGAACGGCGTAGAGTTGCTGCCACCGTGTGATATGGCCAACAGGAAATCCAGTAGACATCTGGATGACTTTACCCGAGGTCGCGTCATTTAGAAGTTGGAAGAAGGTCGAAGTGTGACTAGTGTGGCCGAGGAGTTCGGGATCGCTCACAGCATCGTTTCACAAGCTTGGAGAGCATTTCAAACGACAGGAACAGCTGTCCGAGAGTTTAGCAGTCATTGTCCACGAGCAACCATGGCGGCGGACGACCTGTATATTGTCCTACAGGCGAGAAGAGACAGACGGCAGACAGCTGGAGAAATTTCAAGGCACATGCAACAGACAACTGGACATCCGTTATCGTGACGATTATGGGCAAAACACGTAACAATATTAACAAATAAAGGTAACTTGATCACGCTAGTTACGTTAACTGAAACTTTTTATAAAAGTTTCAGTTAACGTAACTAGCGTGATCAAGTTACCTTTATTTGTTCGTTATCGTGTTTTACCGTGGCCAGGAGGCTGCACAAAGGTGATCTATTTGCACGACAACCAGTACGGTGTGTGCCATTAACGCCTGCTCATTGGAGACTGCGGTTTCTTTGGTGCCAGGAACACAAGAACTGGACACATCAGCAATGGGGTCAAGTTCTCTTTACGGATGAGAGCCGATTTAGTCTGATGAGCGATTCTGGACGTATACACATCTGGAGAGAGCAGGGAACACACAATCACACCTCCAACATCATCGAAAGGGACCGGTTTGGAGGTGGCGGAGTTCTTGTTTGGGGCGGTATCATGCTTGGTAGCCGTACTGACCTCCACATCTTCCAAGGAGGTTCAGTCACTGGTTTCCGCTATTGTACCGAAGGTGCTGTGGGTCCTGAGTTCCTCTTCATGGACGACAACGCTGCACCTCATCGTACAGTGGCTGTCGCAGAGCTGTTGGAGATTGAAGATATTCAACGCATGGATTGGCCCGCCAGGTCCCCAGACCTAAATCCAATCGAACACGTGTGAGACCTTCTCGGGAGATGCTTGGCAGCACGTCACCAGCCGCCAGCAACGATTCCGCAGCTGCGATTGACGCTACAAGAGGAATGGGCCCTCGATGCCTCAACAGCTCCTTGGCAACCTCGTCCTCAGCATGGACAGACGTTGTAAATCCTGCAATGCAGTCAGGGGTTATCATATCTCCTACTAAAGACAGGATTTTTCTTGGCAGCTGCCTGTCACATGGACGTTTCTGTCTTCTGTCCAGTTGTGCTTGAAGTTACCTTTTCAATAAAGTGCCTTTGTATCCTTTGGATTCCTTGTTTGGACAGTTTTGCTCACTTGTCCCATATTCTTACTTCTTGGGGATCTTATGGTATGATTTAGAGTCTATGTGGAGCACTTCTGCATGACGTTACATTCGAAAAACCGTCTCGTCCTTAATTTTTGCACGCCAGTGTATTATTGTGATACGACTGTGTATGTCATCATAGTGATGATATATAATGAGTATATAAATTCCAAATAATTGTTTGTTTTTATATATCATCATAATGATGATGATAAATCATCAGCACTACGCCAAAACCACGAATCTGCGTTTTTGGCCGTTTCCCTTAACTGCAGTTTCTGGATGAGTATATGCTTCTTTACATTATCCCAAAGGCAGCAACACAAACTCTAACATAAAAGTGGGCAAAAATCTACGAATGATTTTGTGCAACTGCAAAATTTTTGATTTTTCATCGAGCTGTGAGTCATTAAACGTAATTTTCTCCAAACTCATATTTTGTAGATTCATGGTTTTGGCGTAATGCCGACAATATATATTATCATTATCATCCAGCATTGTCAACCGTTATCAGTCCACTGCTGGATGAAGGTCTCCCCATGTTTCTTCCGTAACAGTCTGTCTTGCGCCAGTCTACTCCATGTCACTCCTGCATGCTTTCAAATTTCATCTACCTATCTCCCATGTGGTCTTCTTCTGGGTCTTTTCCTGTCCCTTGGAATCCTGTCTAGAATTTCGGTTGTCTATCGGTGGTCCTTTCTTCTGGCAACATTTCCAGCCCATTGCCGTTTCAGTGATTTCACTCTGGCCATGATGTCGTCCTCTCCTGTCATTTTCCTCATCCACAAGTTCCTGTTCATATCTCTCCTGGCTACACCTAGCATGCATCTCTCCTTGCTTCTTTCAGTTGTCTGCAGTCTTTGGTTGTCTTATTTAGTTAAGATCCATGTCTCTGCTCGGCATGAAAACACTGGAAGGATGCACTGATTAAACATTTTTCTTTTAAGACATAATGTCATATTGCTGTTAAAAACTGCACTGTTTCTTCCAAATGCTCTCCAACCAAGTTTTATACGTCAGTCGATTTCTTCATCGATGCAACTCTCATTTGATATCTGTTGCCCAAGGTAAATGTAGGTATCAGTTATCTCCAGCTTTTCCCTATCAGTAGACAAATCGTCATTTCTTGTAAAAGCATTGCACATCAGTTTTATCTCTGAAAGTTAATTTTTAATCCCACTTAGCTTTACTCTTGTCAGCAAGTTTCTGTATCATACTCTGCAGCTCTAAAGGGATAGTTGCAAAACTTATTATGTCATCAGCAAAACGAAGGTGAGTTAAAAAATCTCCATTAATCTTTATGCCTTTGTTTTCCCAGTACAGGGATTGAGAGGCATTTTGCAATGTGGCATTGAAGAATTTCGGAGATATGGTATCAGATTGTCTCACTCGCTTTCCAATTTTTATTGGTGCTGTATCCTCAAATAGCGGAATTTTTGCACTTGCATTTTCATAGATGTTATTAATAATGCTAATGTATGCATCTTCAATACTGCAGGATTTCAAAGTCATTGTAACTGCCGATGGTTTCATAGAATCAAAAGCCTTTTCATAATCCATAAAAGCCATACATAATGAGAGTTCATACTCTCTCGTTCTTTCAGTTAGTTCTCTCAGTACGTGAATATGATTCGTAGTGCTGTAGGCACTCCTGAATCCAGCTTGTTCTCTCGGTTGTGCCATATCCAGTGTTACCTTCAAGCTATGTGAAAGAACCGTAGTGAAGATTTTATAAACCACTGATAACAGGCTGATAGGTCTGTAGTTCCTGAGATCCTCAACATCATCTTTTTTATGTAGCAGGATCATTGTAGCATTGTTCCAATCCTCAGGAATCTTCCCTTCATTGAGACATCCAGTGAAAACTTGGGCAAGTCTAGTTCCAGTTTCTCCACTTGCTTCTTGTATAATGACCAGGATAATTCCATCTTCTCCTGGACCTCTTCCCCATTTCATGTTCTTAATTGCATGTGCAACTTCTGCTGGGAGAACTGGAGGGACTTTTGTACTGGCACCTTTCATAATGTCTGGAGTAGATGCATTATCCATTTCATACAGTTTTGAGTAGAGATCTTTCACTGTTGTCAGAATTTTCTTTCAATTTCTTGTTACGGTACTATCTTCTTTTCTCAGTGCCATAATAATCTGTTTTCTTCCTGTACTGAGATGCCCCTTTGCTCTCTTCAGGCTTTGGTTGTTTTCAATTACTTTTCTTACTAGTTCACAATTAGATTTTCGTAAGTCTTCAGTAATACTTTCGTGTACTGTCTTGCATAGCTCTATGTATTCCACTTTGGAAGTTACATCTTTATTGTTACTTATCTCCCTACTCTTTTGCATCAGCATTTTTATTTTTCCTGATATTTTCTTCATATGCATGTTCTTAATACCACCTACCCAGTCTTAGCATAAATACTGTTACCAATGTTTGACAAATGGCAAGCAACCGGTGTGCAACGTTACCGACCAGCCAGTAGGCATGAAGCAGCTAGTGAATCATTGTGTGTTCAGTCACAGAGGAGAAAACGTGTTTCTTGAAGTACTTTCCAATTGCCATGGAGTGGGGAGATTATGAGAATCGTGTTGCCGTAATAGCACTGCACAAAGTTGGAAAATCAGCTTCCGCGATTTCCACCATGCTGAAGAAGCTGAAAATCAGCCGAATTTTTGTCTACCTGACCATAAAAAGGTTCCTTGAGACTGGGACCATCGCTGACTGCCCCAGAAAGGGTTGGCCACGTACAGTGAGGACTGCTCGCCTGGTAAAAGCAGTGGCAGCTCGTATTTGATGAAATTCTGCCAGAAAACATGCCTCGTGAGCTGAACATTTCAAGAATGTCGATGTCACGCTTGCTGCAGAGTGACGTAAGGGTGAGAGCTTACTGGCAGCATATAGGGCACTACTTCACCCCACAACTGAAGCAACAGAGGGGGCTAAAAGCAAAATATTTACTGCAGCGTTATGTAGACAATCTCCACTGACATCCTTTTCTCTGATGAAAAAAGTTTCACTATTGAAGAGACTTTCAACTGCCAAAATGACAGGGTCTATGTGTCAACCTCACAAGAAGCTCAGGAGAAAGCTCCAAAGATCATGAGGGGCCATCATCTTGCTTCTATCATGGTTTAATGGGAAGTCTTTTACGAGTTCCATTTCTGTGAGAACGGAGTGAAAACATCCGCCAAAGTCGACCAGCACAGGGTTTTGGAGCCAGTGGTAAAAAATGTGAGTCATACCCTCTTCCAAAACTGACAGTGGAGCTTTCAGCAGGATTCCACACCTGACCACAAGGCCAAGTCATCCCAAGAGTGGTTTCAGGCAAATTAAATTTGCCAGAGTTAATTTCTCCAGCTTATTGGCCTTCAAGCAGCCCAGACCTCAACCGATTGGACTAAAAGTCGTGAGCTACACTGGAGGACATGGTCTGCAGAAAGAGACACTCCAGTACTGACAGTCTCAAATGCTCTTTGGTGCGGGCAGTAGCAGCTTTCCTGATGGAAACCCTGCGTAAAGCTTATTGATGAGTGACCACAGAGACTGAAGGACTGTATGAAGGCAAAAGGATGCCATTTTGAAAAGTGATTGGTGCCATGCATTCACACGTGTACTACTTATGTCATATCACAGGTATCTTAAAATATCTTTAAATTTCTTTTTTTATTTCATTGAATACTTTGTATTTACAAAATATTCAAAACTAGGACTGGGGTAAGACTAGGTATATTTGTTGCAGTTTCCATAAGAGCCTTGGCTAGTTTACTGTTAACTTCAGAATATATATATGTGTGTATGTTCTGAATAATGATGTTGAATTAATTTCAAAAAATTATGCTTTATATGTTATTTGACATAAACAGTAAAAACAGTAAATTCGATAATATACTTTGATCCCTAAAATGATAGAATGATTTTGTTTTGAATATATGTATGTTTGTTTTAGTGTAACTGCATAATGTTGCTTGGTTTTTTTTAGAGAATAGGTCATTAATCGCTTCTGCTCTTTTTATCATTTGTGAAACTAAATTACTGCAAAAAGAAACTAATCCAATCAAAAAACGTCTTTCATTCTGTGATCTTACCATGTTCATATAAGTATTTGCAAGGGAAACTTGAAAAGTCCTGTTGTCATTTTGACTTTTGAAAGTTTTGTTAGATGTAATCCAGTTTTTTTATCATTTTCAAATACAGTTGAACTTCCGTATAATGAACTTCTATATAGGGAATTTCTCCATTTAACGATTTTTTTATTGGGAACTTTGAATTTTCGTGGAATTTTGCATGCAAAATAACGTCCATTTAATGAAGCCAATTCCTATTTGGTGAATTTTTTTTTTTTGTTTTTCAGAAGTGGTTTATTCTGGAATTCACAAACAACTGCCTCCTTCCTTGGTTTCTCCTTTCCATGAACTTTCACCATTTATTCCCAGTGGAATTCCTGCTAAGTGTGGTGTCTGAGGGCAGAAAAAGGGTTTGCAGCCGCCACCCCCATCTCATCCCCCGCATATACAGTGGCATCATCAAACAGTGAGACATGATGAGACACCTACTAAAGGAGGATTAAAAAAATCTATAGCAGAGGAAAGGGCAACAAGGAGAGTTGTCTTAGTAGGGGAAATTAGATAGCGCCCCCTACTGGATCAGCTCCCCTTCTTAAATGTCTTCTGGTTCCACGGAAGCAAGGTGACCTCACAGTGGACACTCCCTTAGTTCACTTATTCGGGGGTTGTAGCAGAAATGTCAGTAGTTTAACCTTCTGATTTACTGGAATAATTTTCTATCGAACTTCCAAGAATAACCTCGGGCTCATCACCAGTGTGCCACCCAGCCATGTCAAACTGATGCACTAAAAGGCAAATTTGATTCTGTGTTGTAGTCGACCAGTTCAGGAAAAAATGTCTAAGAGAAAATGTTTGTGTATCTGCAAGAAAATTAGAATGTTAGAAGTTGACAAAGGTTTTTTTAAAAAAGATGTTGCTTCAAAATTTAATATCTAGGCAAACAGTTTGTCGGCAATTTTAAAAAATTGCGAGGTAATTTTGAAACAAAGTTAAGATACTGCTAGCTCTACAGCAGAAAATGGACAAAAGTTTGTGTGTATGATAAATTTGATGAAGCTGTGTTTAAATGGGTTCAATTGGTTCGTGGAAAGAACATGCCCATCTCCAGATCATTAATTTAAGAAAACACGCTTGAGTATACGAAATCCCTCGGGTATACAAAATTTCAGGCAAGTACCAGATGACTTAATAAATTCAAGAACAGGCATGGAATCGTCCAAAAAGTTATATCAGGGTAAAATGCAGCCATTGGTGAAGATTGTGTGCAGTGGAAAGAAACAGTTATCAAACAGCTACTGGAGGACTATGATCCTAAGGACATTTTTAATGTGGAGGAAACTACTTTATTTTTTAGGTGCCTTCTGAGCAAAACCTTAACATTCAAAAAGGATAAATTTTTTGTTTTGGGGGAAAGCATAGTAAAGAAAGAATAACAGTGATGATCGTGGCAAACATAACAGGAGAAAAAAAAAACTGAAGCTATTAGTAATAGGCAAAAGCAAAAATCCAAGATGTTTCAAAGGAATGCAATCTGTAGAAGTTCAGTATGATCACAGTAAAAAAATCATGGATGACTGGACAAATTTTTCAAGAATGGGTTCTAAAATTTGGCAAGCACATGGCTAAGCAACATCGCAAACTAGCTCTGGTTATTATCGACAACTGTCCTGCCCACCCACAGGTGGTAATTTCAAAGCTGAAAAATATAAAACCTTTTCTTTCCACCAAATATGACTTCAAAATTGCAGCCAATGGGATCAGGGTGTCATCAAAAACCTAAAATTTCATTGCCGGAAAAGAATATTGAATAAAATTATTGTGGCCATTGAAAATAATCAACCAGCTGATAAAGTTGTGGATATGCGATTATGCATTTCTGAATTGGCGAAAGCATGGCAGCATGACGTAACAGAGACTACCATCCGTAACTACTTTTCCAAAGCTGGATTTGCCGCCCCGGTGGCCCAGTGGTCTAAGGCGCTGGCCTCTGATCATTCGTCCGTCTGGGGTCCGGGTTCGAATCCCGGTGAGGCATGGGTGTTGTGTTTGTCTTACGGCACTGGCTCTCTCCCTTCCCTGGAACCAGTGACCCTAAATTAGGGACGGGCGACTGCTTATAGCCCATTGAGTTGCTCACGGTGGTCGTTAAACCTCCAATCAAAAAAAAAAAAAAAAAAAGCTGGATTTCATAACGCTGCTTTCATATCAGATCAGGATGTTGATCCGGAAGAAGAAGATTTGCCATTGGAGGAATTAAAGAAACACTAGCAACAACAAAGACAGCATGGAAATATTGGAGATGAACATGTTCTTGATGATTTTCTTTCAGTTGATGAAGAAGCACATGTAGCTGACCAAACAAGTTAGGAAGATATTCTCGAAAGCGTGCAACAAAGTCATGGACTCGTAAACGATGAAGAGGATGAGGAAAATGAAAGTGAGTGTCCTGTGTACAGCCTTCAAAAGATGAAATGATCAAGGCATTTGAAACCATTCGATGTGGATTCCAGTTTCAAGCTGATGCACCAGATGATTTGTTCTGCTCATTGCAAAGGCCTGAGACTTTTTATGAACGTGCTGTTTTGTTTAACCCAAATAATATTCAGCAGAAAATTGCCGACTACTTTTTGGCCTAAACAAACTAAAACCTTTTGTTTTATGTCTATGCTGACCTGGCAAGCACATAAGCGAAAATTGATTTTTTTTCTTTTTAATTAACATACGATGAAATTTCAGCTTTCTTCTGAGTATCAAAATAAAAGATAAGTGTAGTTTTTACATAGCAAATTTCCTATTTAACGAATATTTTTGGCTGATCTTCTGACTTCGTTATATGGAATTTTGACTGTAATTGTATGATTTTTGGGAAGCCAGTTATAGCTATTTACTGACGTTCTTTTGTAGCAGTACATGCAATAATTTAAATTCATATTATTTTTAAATGTGACATATTTGTGTGTATTATATGACTTTTCAATCATTGAAAAGTTATATATTTTATTTCAGGATTCTGTGTCACCTGTTTATGTGAACATTCCATTTACTACAAGCTCCTCTCCTCCAACCCCTAAACCAGATGACATTCCACAGCGCTCCCTCTCTAATAACTGGCTGGAGTATGTGGATACAAATGGTCGAAAATATTACTACAATTCTCATACTGGGAAAGTTACGTGGAAGCCACCTAGAAAACGAGATAGTTACCAGGTTTTTATGGATTTTTTACTAGACAATGATGAGTGTAGTCATTCGTGCTTTTACTGTAATTTCATTATTCACAAAACTCATACACCAAAGCATTTTAACAGTGTTAATAACTGATCTTGTTTTTCAAAATTTTTTTTCTGTTCGACAAATGAAGTTAAATAATAAAGATTCAAATTTTTTAAACTAAAAATTTTAATCAAAATAGTATAACTATACTAATAATCCGAAATTTCTTGGCATAGAATAGAAATAAAACTTTCCAAGCTTTCGCACATCAACCAGATGGCTTTTTCAAGGAAGGTAGACAGCAAACTGGATAATAGAACGTTTCAACAATTTGAACGCGGTGACTTGACTAGACAATAAATGAATAGGCACAAACGTGATAATTCAAAGAAATGAGGTCAGGTTGGTTAAGCACGCAGTACCATGGTAGATAACGCATATAATATATAAATCCTATGTGGTGTGATGAAAAGAAATTAGCTTCATACTCCACACCCAAATCTACTACCATTCGCAAAACCTTGGAAACCTTGACCAGCTGCCAGGCTTGCAATGATAGTGTCTCTCTGGAGTTGCCATGTATTTGGAATCAATTCTTCAAATAATGCTGTGCTTTCTACCATGGTATGTGTGCCCAACCAATGTGGCCTCATTTCTTCAAATTATCACATTTGCGCCTATTCATTTATTGTCTAGTCAAGTCACCAAGTTCAAATTGTTGAAACGTTCTATTATCCAGCTTGCAGTTAGCTGTCTACCTTCCTTAAAAAAGCCATGTGATTGATGTGCGAAAGCTTGGAAAGTTTTATTTCTATTCTATGCCAAGAAATTTCAGATTATTAGTATAGTTATACGTACTATTTTGAGTATAACTGGTGTACAGTTCCTACTTATTAAAAATTCTAATGTCAGGTAACACTACGAAAACTTTAAAATGACAGTTTCATGATGTTTGTTGAGAGAATCTGCACTAATTCATGTTGTGCAAATATGTAGGCTATTCTGAAAGCACGTGGACTGGCAGCACTGTACCATTGCTATGGAAATGAGTTAGTGTTTCCGGTAGGGGAAGGTTTTCCCATCTGTGCTGTGTTAGTTTGAGTGAAGGCAATGCATAGTCTTTCCTTGTGGATGTAGTGTAATAGTTCACATGAAGTTTGTATTACAATGGTGGATGAGCATGATATACCATTAATTACCAGACAAAGAATTGTCATTGAATTTTGTGTAAAGTTATGCAAAAGTGGCCAGGAAACATTTCAGATGATTCAAGAAGCATATGTTGCAGAAATATTAGGCAGGTCAGCTGTATTCAAGTGGTGGAAGCATTTCAAGGACAGAAAACACAGTGTGTAGGATAACATACGAAGCAGGCATTCATCAACATCAGTGACCAATGAAAACATTGTAAAAGCCAAAAAATTATTGAAAGATGATTGACATTTTTTGATTCGTGATTTGGGACTGCAGTCGAGTTTTGGTGTAACAAGATGTCACAAAATTGTAAAGTTGCAATGTCTCGTGTTTGTTCAAGATGGGTGTCGAGGGATCTTTCTGAGGAACAAAAACGATGCTGTGTTGAACTTTGTCATGCTTTTCTTCAAAGAGTGGAAACAGATTCTGACTTTTTGAATCGAGTAGTCAATGAGTCTTGGACAAAACATTTTGATCCGGAATCAAAACAACAATCAAGCATATCGAAATACACCAACTCGCCACCCTTCAAGAAAATCCGAGTTTGTGGTTCTTTAAAGAAATTGATGTTGATTTTGTTTTTTGACTCCTGTGGGGATAGTATTGCAGCATTGGGTGCCCGAGAAACAAACTGTTGATTCACAATATTATGCTCTCATTTTGCGAGTTCACCTGAAGGGGGAATTCACAGGAAAAGACCAAAACTGCTTAATCAAGAATGGTTTCTTCAGGATAATGTGAGGCCACACATAGCCCAAGTAGCAACACAAGCTTTGGAGAAAATTGGTGGCAATGTCTATCACATCCTCTATACAGCCCAGACATCGCACCCTGTGATTTCTGGGCTTTTCCAACACTTGAGAAAGAGTTGAGAGGAAGGAAGTTTAAGACAAATGAGGAAATGATGGCTGCCACATCAGCTACCTTAAAGTGACTTTCACAAAATGAACTGCAACACGTGTTTCAGAAGCTTGTAGACTGCTGTAAATGATTTATAGCATGTGAAGGTCGCTATTTCCACACCAAATCTCCAAGTGACACAGCCTCAGAACAGTGAACGCAGTCTGCATACTTTTGGAACAGCTCTCGTACATCTCTGGAAGAAGGAATGCCAAAGTCAAAAACTTTAAGTAGAATATGTAAAGGAATGCTCATTTCTTCATATGTATGTAAGGAACTTACAAGTTTACAAACCCATTGGAAGTGGCAGGGATTGACACATTTTGTGCTTGTGCTGAAACATAAGAAGTGTGATATGCAGAACCTTCACCAACTCCAATTTTTAGTCTTAAGTAACTTTTCTGAAAAGTTTTTGGTATTATAAATTAAGTCCTGCAGTTTCAAAAGCTTCCCTGTTAATAGCACTAAAACGGTACAGAATAACTGGATGATTGTGAAAAAATCACATTTCCTCCTTTAGGATAAATTGTGTAGGAAATTGCTCTTCATATAAGAGTTTGAAGAACACGTCAAGAGTAGACATTTTTCTGAATTTTCCTAATAACAAGAGCTGGTATTTATTTGTTAGAGAAGAAAGTATTTTCATGTCTGACAAGACCAGCTGTTTTTTTCGGAAGCCTGTTTCACATGGGTTTACACTTGACCAAATGAAGTGCTGCTGTCAAAAGTGATAGATCAGGAAATTACTGCATTGGCATAAGTAAACCATGTACTTGAATGATGGTCATCAAATGACTTGTGTACTCATTTCAGTGTTTTATCGTCTTTTTCCATTTGCTACAACTGCTTATAGAGACTAGGGAATAATTATGTTGGCATGATCCAGGATATTGTTTTTTTATTGCATTTGACTTTGTGCAATGTACAGAGTGTTCCACTATTCATTAGACTAAGGTGTCATTTGATCTCATGAAGATATTGCAATGCAACAAAAAGCATCAGGATTACAGAGGCTACCAGTGATTGCAGAATTTACGTTCCCCCATGCATTTGCAGGAGTGTTGCAGGTAAAAGAAAGTGAAAATCTCCTTTGAAATTTTTGTTTCAGTATGAAAGCTATGTCAAACAACATCACATCTGAAATCCCTTATTTTAAAGAGCTTATTATCAAAAACAATTGAAATTCACCAAAATGTTGCTAAATGCCAGGGTTTCAAAGTTAGCTCAAAGCTAGATTGCCCTTGGTTCAAAAAATTTAACAGTTATCATGAAAGAGACACATTGCATTAAAGATGGAATTATTTTATAAAGAAATGTACAAGAATAAAAGCATTAAACACAAAGTGATGCTCTTAGCATGCAAGGAGAAACATGTTGTTTCAGCAAGAGGTGTGTCACACCACAACTGTGGCCCGGTACATAAATACTTGAATGCTCACTATCCAGATTAGTGGATTGGTACTCGTGGAACAATAAAGTGTTCTCTCAGATCTGCAGATCTGACACCATTAGGCTATTTTCTGTGGGGTCATATAAAAACTGCAGTTTCTTCACGTGAACAACAACAAAGAATGCTTTCAGAATGTGACAGATTATGCCCCCAGAATTGTACAATCAGCTACACTTAAAGCACTGATCTCAAGATTCAAATTGTATCCTCAAAACAGTGGTAGTCTCTCTAATTTGACATGACTGCAAGGTTTCTGCTGTTTTACCTTTTCCTGTCATGCCTTCTCTTTATAAGCTCCTCATTAAAGAAGGAATTTCTCACTGTAGATGTGCAAGAATCAAGTAATAAAATTGACACTGTGCAGTTGTGTTTGATCTGAGGTTTCTCAGTTGTTTTAACGTTACAGAGATACACCAAAGAGCCAAAACATTATGACCATATGCCTAATGAGATGTGGCCCTCCATGTACTGTCAAAAACAGCTGTTACTTGCCGGGGTTTGGACGCTAAAATATTTCTAAAGGTGCCTTGTGGAATTTGGTACCAAAATGCTACAAGCAGATCCTTTAATTCTTGGAAGTTACATGGTTGAGATGCCGCAGATAGGATTTGCTTCTCCAACACAAACCACAAATGCTCAATTGGATTGATGTCTGGGGAATTTAGAGGGCCAGGGCAATGCCTGGAAGTCTTCATCATGTTCTGTAACCATTTCCCTACAATCCAGGCAGTGTGGCATGGCACATTATCCTGATTAAAGAAGGCACAACTAGAGGAAAATGCCATTGCAGTGAAATGATGGACCTGGTCTGCTATGATGTTTAGGTAGGTGGTAGGCATCATTGTTTCTTGCAGATGAATGACTGGACCCAGGGTTTTTGCAGCAGAACATTGCCCAAAGCATTGAATTTCCTCCACTGGCTTGTTTTCGTTCCACAGTGCATCTTGGTGCAAACACTTTCCCAGGTAAACTATGCACACGTACCCGACAATCCACATGCAACAGAAAATGAGATTCATCAGGCCAGACAATCTTCTAATCATTCAAGGTCCTGTTTTGATGCTCAGCTGCCTGTTTTAGGTGCTTTCAAAGGTGAACTGAGGTTAGCATGGGCACTTAGAGTGGCCTGCAGCTATGCAACCACATTTTCAGCTGAGTTCAATGTACTGTGCGTTGTGACACATTACTCTCGTCACCAGCATTCAAATTACTAGTGAGTTGTGCCACAGTATACCTTCTGTTGGCTCATACAATATGGGATAGCCATCATATGAGATTTGCTTCCAAGTTTTGTTTTCATTTGTTGAATTTGTGTCACTGGTACTGACTTTAAATTTGTTTTTGTAAAAGTTCAGTAGTTCTAAGAACCCAATTTGAATGGTTTTTTTTAGCATGGTTGTGCTCATATACACTGAAGTGCCAAAAAAATTGGGATACCTCTCCAATACCATGTTGGTCCTCTTTGCGATCAGATAATGGCAGCAATGCGATGAGGCATGTACTCCATGAACTCTTTGTAGTACTGTGGAGACAGTGCACACCATGCTTCCTGAAGAGCATCCCACAATTCTGTAATATTTGTCGGTTGAGGATTCCAGGAGTTGACGGCATGTTGAACAGCATCCCAAATGTGTTTGATGGCGTTTAAATCTGGCAAATGAGGGGGCCAGGTCGGGATGCCGAACTCCATGGAATGTTCCTTCAGCCATTATCAGGCAACTGCGGATGTCTGCAGTAACGCATTGTTGTGTTGAAAGAGGTCGCTCCCATCGGAGTGGTTGCATGACATGAATGGGTGCAGATGATCCGCAAGGATGGTTACGTAGCCTCCACCAATCAGAGTGGTCTGCAGACGTATAAGGGGTCCTGCTGCGTTCCAGCTAAAAACACCTCACACCATAACAGAGCCACTGTCGGTCTACTCTGCCAGCCTGCACTGCCCTTTGTAGGCATACAGGATCCCTTGCCTCATAGGGTTTCACCACACCTGGAGTTGCCCACCTGACTGAAACAGTTGGTAACACGATTTGCTGGACCAGGCTACACATTTCCAGTATCTTGTGTGCGATGGTGGTGTTCCCGATCCAAGGCGAGGCGCACAGCCTTGTGTGTTCGGGTCAGCAGTGGCACACTAGTGAGCCATCAGCACCAGAACCCCACAGAACACAGAGAATGTTACTGTTCAAATGCTGATGCTACTACTGCCTCCTGCATCGAATTGTGTTGTGATTTGCTGCAATATTGCACTCCAGGCCGATGTTACAATGCTTATCAGACGCCCCAGCCTATTATCATCCCGGGCTTTCCTATGGTCACACTGCTCTTGCACTCTGGATGTTTCCCCTGAGTCTGTGTAGTCTAGGTACACAGTTAAAATTGTTGACCATGCGAATCCAAATTTTGTGGTAGTTTCTGAGATGGGGTGACCCATTTATTTCCCTAGGCACTGACTATCATGCCATGTTTGAAATCATGTAAATCCTGATAAGCTGCCATCTGAACTGCAAGTGCTATTATTTAAGCTTATGGAGATACCTGCCTCTATATACACTATCTACCAACAAGTAATTGGACACCCCTGCAATCGACAATATCTGCGGTCCTGATACACGTCACTGCCGCCGCCGTTAAATATTGTGTGGGAAACAACCACACAACCAGTCGCATGAAAGATGCCAAGCAGTTCGGAGCTCTCTGATTTCGAGAAAGGTTTAATGGTCTAGTATCACAGAAATGGCCGATCCATATGTGACATATCCAGCGAGTTGAAGTACCCAAAATTGACAGTGGCGTACGTGATTGTCAAGTGGAAGATGAGAGGCAACTGCCAGAATGTACCCCAACCCTGCAGACCCACAAAACTGGGAGTTAGAGACTGATGGGTGCTGGCCAGAGAAATTTGGAAAAAATGCACCAAATCGATGGGCCACATCCGCGAGGAGTTTCAACAGGCATCCGGGAGTGTTCTTTCGATGAATACCATCCTTAAGGAAGCCCATCTGCTCGGTTATCATGGACGTGCTGCAGCCCACAAGCCTTTGATCACTAAGTCCAATAGCGCTGCTCGGCTAACGTGGTGCAAAGAACGTCGACAGTGGACCGTTGAACAGTGGAAACAGGTTATCTGGAGCGACGAATTAAGGTTCACCCTCTACCGTTCGAATGGCAGGGTCTGGGCTTGGCGTCTGCCTGGAAAACGCTTCCTGCCGGAATGTATTGTGCCAACTGTGAAGTTCGGCGGTGGTAGGATTATGCTATGGGGGTGTTTCTCCTGGTATGGCACGGGATCCATGGTCGCAATTCCTGGTAGACTCGACGCCGACACCAACTGCACCATTTTGGATGACCATGCACTTCCTATGTTGTGGCAGTTTTACGGGGTGGACCCATGTTACTTTCAGGATGACAATGCCACCTGTCATGTTGCGAGGTCCAACATGGCTTGGTATGGTGACAATGGGGTTAATCGAATGGACTGGTCTGCGTAGAGCCCGGACCTTAACCCTATCGAGCACCGCTGGGACGAGTTGGAGCGTCGATTTAAGGGGTGTCCCCACCGTCCGAAATCGGTGAAGGAACTGCCCTGTCTTCTCCAAGCTGAGTGGAAGAAAATACCACTAGCCGTCGTACAACGCCTGGTTGAGAGTATGCCCCGGAGGGTCGCAGCTGTAATCGCCGCTCGTGGAGGCTCCACCAACTATTGAAAGTGAATAAACTTCGTTTTCCTTTGCTATCACAGGTGTCCAATTACTTGTTGGTAGATAGTGTACATATACATCGTTTGCAGATGATACCATTTGCTGCATGTGTGTGGTGGCACGTCATGGAAATGGTAGTTCTCTTTCTAGTTTTTTTGGCACCTCAGTGTTTATCAAACTGATGTTTGAGATGTAGCAGTTGGTAATGCAAAGAAAATAATAAGGAACCTAACATATGATTAATAAAATAAAAACTGATGCTGGTTTATACTTCTAATATTCATAGTTTTTGGTTTATTTTAAGATTTTGTGAATTAGGAAAATTTCTATTTATGATTAATTTTTCAGTATCAGTTCATTGTGCATTTGTTCTTCCCTTTTTTGTGTGTGATGTGTCATATTAGAATGTGACCTCATCTTTCTTGTAACATACATGACTAACTTCCCCTAAACAGAGCTTCATATTCTGTAGAAAAATAAGTACCCATTCAGACGCAATATCTGCAATTTTTTATCCTGTTGTTAGTTAGACAAATCTTTCCTCCTGAAATATTTTCCTAATTTCTTTTACTCAAGGAATGACTAAACTGTTGTGGCATTACCTCCTTACACTTGATATTTACTTCTGCAATACTGCACTGTAAAGTTTAATTTACCTTCTCAATACTGCACTGTGTACAGTAAAGTTTAATTTACCTTTCATATCAAAATTATCTTGTACAGATATTAAGAAAGATACTTATACTGTAGGAACACTTTTATTTTTCACACAATAATAAAACTGACATGATGTCTAATAAATATTTTTTTATTTTCTAACTTCAATGTTCCTTTTTTACTTTCAATTCATGCTTTCTTTGTATTTTTTTTTACTTTTAATTTTTTTTTCTGATTTTTTATGTACATCTATGCATTGTAATGCTACTTTTCTAATTGTATGAAAAAAATTCTTTATAAATTCTGTATCTCTTATAAATTCTTTATCCAGCTTTCTAGTCTCATTGGTCTACATGTAGTTCATTATCTGTTCTAACCCTGATCGCTAAAATTTCACATACAGTTGATGTTGTATGGGTGTTTCACAGTTATATAATTTTTTTGAGAAACATTTTTCTTACTAAGTCATAAGTGCCATATTCCAGTAATATGCAGATTTAGTAAACCAAATAATCCATGGCAATTTTACAGAATTTTTTTTTTTTTTTTTTTTTTTTTTTTTGTGAGCAGCTTTCCATTGTGGAATTTTCTGAAGCAACAACTGGAACAACCAGAATATATAACTCATTTACATCATAGAAATAAAAGGAAAGTGAATTGCTGGAAGAATATTCTTCACAAATACATGAGAGGCATATACACTATATTAACAAAAGTCACCAGACACCTAGAAGAGAAACACAACATAGCATTTATTCATATACATTAGTACGATGTTGGTCCACCTTTGGCCTTAATGCATGCACTGACCCTTTGAGACATGCTTTTGACAAGGTTTTGGAACACAGCGATAGGTATACACTTCCATTCAGTACATAATGCTGCAGCTAACTGTTGCTTAGTAGTAGACCTTGGTTCCAAACTTCTTATGCGGTGCTCTAATTTATCCCATAGGTGCTCTATGGGATTAAGATCAGGGCTCTGTGCTGGCCAGTCCACACACGATACGGAATTGTCGTCAAAACACGCCGTAACAGTCCTTGCTTTACGGCCTGATGCAACATCCTGCTGGTACCAACAAGACTCGGTTCCATAGTATTGCCACAGAGTTGGTAGGGCATAATTGTCCAGAATATCGAGGTAGATGTGCTGGTTAACAGGTTTGTCCATAATAACCAATGGGACTGGACCACACCACGAAAAACAGCCCTACACGAGTACACTACCAGCTCCAAACTTGACCGTAGGAACAGTACACTGTGGTAAATAGCATTAGTCCAGCTGCCGCCATAGCCACACACGGCCATCAGACTGATGGATCGTGTTTCTGAATTCATCAGTCCATAGGACTCGTTTCCACTTATCTACGGTCCACGATAACTGTTCTTTACACCATGCTAAACGACGACTAGCATTCTGAGTGGAGATTTAAAAGCTTATGAGCAGCCGCACGACCACAGTAACACATGGAATGAAGTTCTCTGTGAATAATGGTACGTGTTCATACCAAGGTTCCAGCATTTTTACTCACCTGTACACTGAGGTCTTGTGCAGTATTCCGTCGATTAGCTGTAACAACTCTGCTGAGGCTTCAACGTCCCCTATCACTGATTTTCTTTGGTCTGCTGGTATGTTTTCCTGCTTCAGGCATGTCATGTGTCTTCTACTTATTCAGTACATCCAAAACAGTTGACTTGGGTATGTTTAAATGCCTCACGATTTCTCTTATGGACCACCCACTAATATAACACCCAATGATCTTTCCTTTCTCAAAGTCAGTTCTGTCCCGCCAGCGACATTTTCACTCAACCTCACAGTGTGATATGATCGTGGTCAGCTGCAGACTTGTTTTTATACTGTTTGCAGCTGTACCGCACATCTTAACAACACAGCAGATCCGTTCATTTGCTTTTGAAAGGGTGTCCAGTGACTTTTGTCAATATAGTGTATTTATCATTGTCAGCATTTAGATGGAGTATATTTTACTGAATCCCCATGTAGCCATTCTTCAGAAAATTTTAAAATTGCATTGCCCTGGGATGGGATTGAACCCTTATGTCCCAATTTATTTATATTAGTTGTTACATAATAAGGTTATTGTAAAAAACGAGCCTCATCTTCATTGACGTTCGACATTTGTTCAGGTGCGATAGTCCAAGGGAGCTTTCTCAGCAGGTTTTAGGCGAATTTGTCATATTAATTATTTTTATCTTCATTGTTGAATGTACTATCTCAATAATTGAATATTTTTAGAATATGCTATTTAGCTTTGAACTATAACTATTAAATTATTGAAATAGTTAGTACATCCAACAATGAAAAAGAATAGTTAAAATGATAAATTGGCCAAAAACCTGCTCAGAAGGCTCCACTGGACTATCACACCTGAACAAATGTGGAACGTCAATGAAGATGAGGTACATTTTTTACGATAACATTATATGACAAGTAATATAATCTAATTAAATGGTGTGCAAGCAGATATGAGTCTTTGTGCAACTCAATATCAAATTGTACATCCCAATTTATGTTCAGGCATGCTAACATTATACTACCCAGGACAATGTAGTTCCAGGCAACTGAAGCTCAGTGGATGTGACTTAAGAATCCAAACTTTCTAGATGCATATTAGTAGAAGCAATCCCTCTTCATAATTTACATCTACAGGAAAATGAAAAAGGAAATTGTTTCCCTTCATCTGATCTGTTTTGGCCTCCACTGTTACCCTATGTGGGCAACAAATCAAAAACAAAACAAAGGCGCTCCGTGGTAACAATGGCACACACAACAGCAACTAGGCCTCTGTGAATCTTGGAGAGCTGCAAGCTAGTTCTGTGCGACATTGGCGAAAAGACCCCAACTCACTGGGTTTTGTTCCAGAATCTTTAGGTTGAATGACCAACTGGAACCCTCAGCTGTGGGCTAATCCCCCACACTGATGTACTTACCTGATTAAAAAGACAAAAAGAAATATTAAGAATGACTCAAGTGTGGGATATGGTGGACCTACCACACTTGAGAAGGACGGTCCACCACAGAATCGACCTGGACTTTCTAAACGGCGTATGAGAAAGAGATCTCGGCTGAGTGAATGTAAGATTGGTGTATGGAATACTAGAGGTATAAATGGCAAGATGAGTGAGGTGATTGAGGAGATGAATAAGTATAGACTGGATGTGCTGTGTGTAAGTGAAACCAAAAGAAGGAAATTGGGGTAGAAGAAGTGAATGGCACGGTGAGTGTGTGGTCTGGAGTATTGGATAATATGAGAGGACAGGCTGGTGTAGGTGTGATTTTAAGTGAAAAGATGAACAACTTGATTCACTACAGTTGCATAAGTGAGAGAATTCTCTGGATCCGTTTGAAAGTGAAACTTCAGAGAATTGTAATTGTTGTAGTGTATGCTCCTTGTGACTCGGAACCTTCTGATAAGAAAGAAGATTTCTGGAATGAGCTAAAAGCTGTTTTGAGCCAGTTTGGTGCTAAAGAAAAAGTTATTATAGCAGGGGATTTCAATGCTAGAGTAGGTGTGCAGAATGCAATTTCTGACAATGTTCTGGGTAAGTTTAATGATCCTTGTGTGAATGATAATGGTGAAAGATTAATTGAACTCTGCATTGAGAATGGTTTGTGTGTATCTAATACATTTTTCAACCACAAGTATATACACACATATACTTGGGAAAATCGTACTCTTGGTCAAAAGAGTGTGATAGATTTTGTTGTTTACGATCAGCGTTTGAAACACTTAGTTGTTGACACCCGTGTGATGAGAGGTGCGGATGTTGGTTCTGATCATTACTTGGTAGTGTCACAAGTGAAACTTAATGTTGGTTGGAGGAAAAGGAATAGGAAGAGACCCAGGATAGAAAGAATAAAGGTTGATAGGCTCCTTGAAGATCATCAGCAGTATTCTGACTTACTCAGAGAACGACTGAAGGATCTGAAATTTTGTGAGAGGGATGTAGAAAAGAAGTGGGAATGTCTTAAGAGCTGTGTTGTCACTGCTGCTAAAGAGGTCTGTGGCGCCACAATAGTGGGTAACAATAGAGGTGATGCTTGGTGGAATAGTGAGATTGATGAGGCAGTAAAGAAAAAGAAGGAAGCCTATTTGGGGATGTTGGAAGGTAGAATCTCTGTGGATGAATATCGCTGTAAGAAGCGTGAAGCTGCTAAGCTGGTTCGCCACAGTAAGGCAAAAGATAGGAAGGAGAAAGTGGAAAGGCATGAACTGGCTTTTTGGAAAGATAGAAAGTCCTTCTGGAAGTACATGAGACTCAGGAAAAATAGGGGAAACAAAGTTGTAAGTTGTGTGAAGAATGAGATTGGGGAAATGATATGGGAGCCCAATGAGTTAAGTGAAAGATGGGGTGAATACTTCTGTGAGTTATTAGATCAGGAGAGCAAAAATGATTCTGAGACAGATGCAGATGATGTCACAATGAGGGATGAAAGCACAGGAGGGATCTCAAGAGAAGAAGTGTGTAAAGCTCTAAAATCTCTTCAGAATGGTAAGGCTCCAGGAGTTGATGGCATAACTGCAGAGATGTTGAAGTATGGTGGTGACTCTATAATTGACTGGCTAACTGAAATTTGCCAGTTGTGCTGGGAGTTAAGAATGGTCCCTCGGGATTGGAAGGATGCTATTATTGTTCCCTTGTATAAGGCAAAAGGTGATCAGACTGAATGCAAGAACTATCGTGGTATTAGCCTACTGAGTGTGCCAGGGAAAGTGTTTGGTAAGGTTGTTATTGAAAAAGTACGGGGTCTTACATCATTGAAAGTGTGGGATGTTCAGAGTGGTTTTATGCCTGGTAAAGGCTGCACTAACCAGATTTTTGCATTATGCATGATGATTGAAAAGTATCTGGCTGTTGGGAAGAAAGTTTTTACTTCCTTCATAGATTTAGAGAAAGCTTACGACCGAATCAATAGGACACTTTTGTGGAAGGTATTGAATGAATATGGTGTTACTGGGAATCTACTTAATAGTGTAAAAGCCATGTATGCTGGTAGTAGAGCTTGTGTACGAGTGAATGGTGTTTTATCAAAATGGTTTTCCATTGGTGCAGGAGTTAGACAAGGTTGTGTAATGTCACCATGGCTGTTTAATATATTTATGGACGCATGCATGCGTGAGGCCAAAATAGATAATAGTGGTTTATGTCTTGGTGATATCCGTGTGTGCAGATTGCTGTATGCTGATGACACTGTCCTGTTGGCAGAGAGCAAAAGTGAGTTGCAGAGTATGCTGACTCGGATGCACGAAGTTTGCATGAAATTCAAACTGAGTATAAATAAGGGAAAAACCAAAGTTATGGTGTTTGAGAGAGGAATGGGTAGCACTGAATGTAATGTAAGTATAAATGGCACTGTGATTGACCAGGCGAGTGAGTTTGTGTATTTAGGAAGCATGTTTGACAGAGAGAACAAGTTGGATGGTGAAATCAGTAGGCGAGTGAATTCTTCTTTGAAAGTCATAGCTGCTCTGGGAGGTTTTCATAGGAATGATGGGTTCTCTAGAGAGTCCCGCATGGCTGTGTATGAAACAGTAATTGTTCCTACTCTGATGTATGGCAGTGAAACCTGGGTACTGCAGAAGAAGCATAGGAGTCGTTTGTGTGCTGGAGAAATGCATTACTTACGTGGGGTTTGTGGCAAGACACGATCTGATTGTGTGAGGAATGAAGATGTATTGCAGTTGTGTGATGTGAAGCAAAATGTTGTTAGCAAGGTGGAGACCAATATGCTTCGGTGGTTTGGCCATGTTGAAAGAAAGTGATGAAATGCTTACTAAGAAAATATTTTCAACCCAAGTGGCAGGAAGGAAAGGCAGAGGAAGGCCAAGGAAGACATGGGTGGATCAGATTCAGGAGTGTCTGCATGAGAAAAAGATTATGAGTATGAAGTATAAAAGCGCGAGTTGTATGTCAAGATCGCTGTAAATGGCGAAGTTTGATACGACAACAATAAGTAAAAATATCTGGAAGTTTGTATTTCTTTTTGGAGCTAACCTCTGAATCTCAGAGAACAGCTTAGTGATATGTATGTAAGTCTTTTGACCCCTTCTGACATAAAACAAATTTAAAAAATGCATTTTTAGAAATGGAGAAAATCTGCAAAGAAAAAAAAAATGTATCTATGTTTCCTAAGTGGAAAGACTGCTCATTATTTAAAATACACAATGCATTCAGTGTTCTTTGTAGTGGGTAGTGCCATTTGTAAAAAATGTTTTTCAGCTGTATTTCTAGAATTAGTGAAACATTTGAAAATAGAAATAGCTACTCATGTTTCCTAGCAGCAGAAACAAGTGCATGCTACAAAAAATCAAAAGCTTCACAAAAACTATTGCTAATAATGGAAGATATCCAAGTGAAAAGGAATTTTTCAAATTTAACAATTAGAAGGGATGTGGTCCTAGGAGTATAGGATATAATTTTTTATGCCCCTGAACAGCAAAGCTATGCATTATCTGAAGAAAAAAATGCGCACAAAGTATTCTTCATAATGAAGGGCATCCTACCAAGAAAGGATTTTTAGAATCAGATATAATCTTTCAAATAGAAATATATGCTGAATCCCTTCATTGCAGAACTGTGAATTATGAAAAAAGAGAAATTATTTGCAAATACAGTATTATGTATAGCACATATTAGTGGTGTGCATTTTATGGTTATGAAAGGCCCATTTTCTAATACAGTAATGACGTTTTTAGGTTTAATGTACTGAATAAGAAACTTTTGTAATCCATTCTGCTTCACAATTGCATCTTGAAATATGTCAGTATATGCAAATTGGAAAAAAGGTAAAAAAATGGAAAAGTACCAAAAGTGAATTAGTAAAATTTTTTCAGAAAATTTTTTATTCAGGTGAAATTTAATTCAAGGATTTTCAATCTGCGTTTGATTGCTGAAAGGTGCTAAAAAAAATAAAAACAAATGGAGAATAGTTTGAAAAAAAAATGGAACAGAAGGTGGGTAACTTTATTATTTAAGCAATAAATTTAGTTTTTGTCAAGTTTAAAGAAATGAAATATAAATGTACATATCCAGAGTTATTGAGCTTTCTGTGTGAAAATGTACTCTGCCAATGATGTGACTTATTTTCACATTGACGAATAGCACATATTACTTGCATTCAGTGATTTGATTCTGGAGGTAAACGTGCTGGAGCTCTTAAATGTAAATTGTTGTAAAAGGGAGGGGCTAAACCTAATAAAAAGTTACTCTATTTTTTTAATATTGTTCTTTTAATCCTTATTGTTGTTGCATGGCACAAAACTGAAAAATATAATTTACAAGCTCATATTACTTGTGTATTAAATTACTGTAGTAAAAAAACATTCTTCCATAACAGTTTTATAATAGCAAATGCTGAAATTAAAATCTATCAGATTTAGCCATGAATGAGAGTTAAATTTTCACAAAGGATTACAGTACACTAAGGAACAGAAGGGAACTGCATTTTAATATTAAACTATCATCCAGATTTTGTTCACCTCTTGAGATATTTCTACTGTTTTCATCTACTTTTTGCCTATTGTATCCACTGCTGAATGGTATCCTTGAAGGAGCCAAAATCAAAAGTATTTTTTTAGACCAAACTGGATTTGCCGAAGCCCAAACATTTTTATGAACAATAATGAGGTTTGTGATTGAAGGAGAAGACATATATTTGGGGTGATTATCCAATTTTTGTCTGAGAAAATCCTCTTTCACATTTGCCAGAAGATACAACGATGGTTTGCAAAGTTCACTTCAGCTGTAAAAAGTTACTTAGGTATTTCTTTTCCTTGAAGTTGTAGGTATTCTCTGAAACTACAAATCATGTCTCTCTCATTGAGTTGAAACCTCTTAGATATCTTCCTGATTTCTTGTTCACCAAATATAGAATAATTCCCTTTAAAAATATATATAATGTACCATTGTACAAAGATTGTACAGATATACATTATGTACAGGAAAGAAACTTTTCTGTGTACAACTTTTGAAAAACTCAAATGCAAGGGCTTAATTTCTGCTATCTCCCTCCTTCATCCCTCACATGTCATGGCTATTACATTACTTAAATGAAATAACTGCATGTTATACTTATTATGGTACTTTAGTTAAATAATTATCCCAAAACTAAAAAAAAATTGCATTAAAAAAAATGCTGACGTTCTGCGAGAGAGGAGAGAGAGAGAGAGTGAGTGAAAAATGCAGTGTTTGTATTACATGTTATCCACATTTGCAGTTTTCATGTTCTATGTATGTTTCTTGCTTTGCTTTGATACTTCCTTGAAAGGGGGAAGAGAGGAAGAAGATGATGAAGGGATGTTTTGTGAAAATATCAACTTTCTTATATGGACATTATGTAAAGGATTACATTTATGGATGCTATGTAAAAAAAATCCTTGCTAAATTCTAATACAGTAAAATCTCCATTAACAGACACCTCTAAACAACTGCAAGTTTTAGTTAGTAGAGAGCAGCCAGTTGGATTTGCATTAATGATAACCTCAGAACAATGGAATCTACAGTCAATGGACACCCCAGTCAGTCCTGAAGAGGCCCAATTGTCACCTTGTATGCAGATGCAGACTTTTAAGTACTTCATGTAGTTAGAAATCATTACATACTGTTCATACTACCTACTTCAGTGGGAAATGGAAGGTGAGAAACAATTTTGCTAAAGAAATGTTGCTTTGGACAGTTTGGGTTGGATTACAAGTGGAATACAAAGCCAAACTTAGGCAATTTGAATTGCTAAGATTTTTCTGGGTATTAATTTTACTCCCTCAAAATTCAGCTGCAAAAAGTTTTAATTCCTGCTCATTTACTGATCTAAATCTCGAAATTTTTGATCAACCAAGTTCAGTGTTGTGTAAGTTACCATCGTGCAGTCTGCACCACCAATGGGTGTCATTGATTCCCACAATTTGCTCAATTCCTATCATTTCTGCCAGATGAATTGCTTGGTTTAAAACAGAATTTCTATCCCCTCCCAACCCTCCATTTTGCTGCAAGCTTGAGTTGCACCAATATAAGTTGAAACCCTCCATTAATCCCCATGACAACACTTTCAACAATTGCAGAAAACACATTTCTTCAGTGTTTTAAATTTGTAACATTTTTGCAGTTCTTTAAAAGGGAGAAAGGAATGTCAAAAGAAATGACTGAAAATGAAAATCGGGATATTTTTAATGATGGTGAAACTTTTTTTTTTTTTGGACTCTGTGCAGTAAAACATTTTCTGTAAAGCCCGATGCCAATAAAAAAAGCAGACAGTCTAAAGAGAAAATATTGGATTTTGTGCTTTGTAAATTAACTAGAAAGAGCTTTGCTGGTATTATACAATAGAAAATTCCCCTTATTTCAACTGAGTTTCATCTTGGAAAGATACCAGAATAGTTTTTTACATGGGCATGAGTTTTGCAAACTAATTTTTCTCTTACATAAAAGAAATTTGACATACAATACTAATTTGAGATGAGCACGGGCCCAGGCTGTGACAAAAAGGCCTGGAAACGGATTTGTGCCTACCCTGGGCCCAAGCGGGCTTTGGTATCAAATATTGGACTAAAACCCAGGCTCAAGTTAATTTTGCTTTTCATTATTTATATATCTTATATCAAGGAAACAAAGATATCTAAAATTATATATACATAGCCCAAACAACTGTAAATTGCATTGTGAATCCTCCAGTGCTGTACTTGTATTTTTATATAATTTATTTATTTAGAGCAGCCAGAGTAAAGCCAAACTACTGTTCACTAAGTTTCATGCTGTATTACAAGCAATTTTACAGCTTCTAACTTGCCAAAAACAGTCAGATTTAATAGTTTGCTAATAAAGGTTATTATATTTATAAATAAGAGCACATGTGACAGTTTCACCAAATAATTAATAAAATAATTACTAAAACCAGCTCTGTCCCAGTAGAGCTAATAATATAAATTTCCATGTATTAAAAAGCACTACCACCTATATGTGCACATTTACTCAATACTTAATCGGACCTTAATATGTCAAAACATGAAACATGGAATTCTCATGTCATGCAGAAATGATTTGGATTTTATAATAATTTTATAATGAAATTTAAGAGTTCAAAATCCATATTTAAATTTGAATGGAAAAAAGTTAAATACAATTAATTAGGTAAATGAATTAACCTCATACACTTGGGGAACAAAATGGACATTTTGTTATTTGAATATTATTCACATAATAATCTTTCTCTCTTTCTTTTTTTTTTTTTTGAATGGGAGAGGTTGACATTAACGGGAATTTGATGATGGAAATATAAATAGGAGTAAAACAACATACTTCATTATTTTCTTATTCACATAGGAAAGATTTGGACAAATGTTCAAGCCTGGGCAGGCCCAGGCTAGTCATAAATAATGTTGCAATGGTCCCGAGCTGGACCTGGGTCTTAAAAAAGGAGCCCGTGCTCATCGTTAGTGTGATCAACAGCAGTTTTTCAACAATGGTCATTTTATTGGAGTCCTGGCGATGACTGTTATTCAGAAGTTTCACTGTATGTGTTGTATCTTACCACATTTCTATTATGAAACTTATTCATTGTAAGAACACATAGCCTCCTAGCATATGTTTAATGAAAATAACTGAAACATTTTAATTTTGTTAACAGGTTTAAGTTGTGATTGCAAACATTTTGTGTCTTTTGATTTTTTCTCCAAGTGCTTAAATATGTATTCAGTTTTTGGTTTACCAAAATATACTTAGTGTTTCAATTTTGTTTGTGGTTTTTCTGTTTCAGTCAACTCCTATAAGTGACCAACAGTGTAGTCCTAAGCTAGATGACAGCTCATTGTGTGTGCCTGATCCTCCACCAAAGCAACTGAAGCCAAAGTTAAAGAAATTAGCTCATAGCAGCACAGAGAGTTTAGATTCTCCTACATCAATTGAAATGTTTACCATACTTCCCCCTGGGTGGTCACAGGAATGTGATTTAGGGACTGGTGCAGTCTATTACATCAATGAAACTTCGAAAAAAGGGTGAGCTGAGGATTAAAAAATAGTACTAAATATGTTTTAACCTTAAAAATTTTCACTGTCGTACTTTCTGAAAAGCACTGAAAGTAAGGTGTATCTTAATGTATAATTAAATACTTGCTTAAGGAACAATAAGACAGGAAACAATCATGAAAATAAAAATGTGTGTATAAATTAATAAACTGTGTCACACAGTTAAATAATTAATTGAAGAATACCACATTATTATCTTTATACAGGTTGACTGTCACTAATCTTACATCATTGTGCCCTGAAGTGTTCCAGATTAGTAATTTTCACAAATTACTGATACAGTTAACCCTGATATATTGCCACCATTTGTTACTTTACATTGTGGGGTTACATTAAGGGTGGTGTTATAGTGAATTTGCTAATTATGAGGCATATTCGGAAAGTAAGTACTGTTTGGTTCTTAAAGTTAAATAAGAATGTGTTTTGCCAAAAATGTTATTTTTATCTGATTAGCCATACCTTAAAGTACTTTCTACATAGTTTCTGCTATTATTGAGGCATTTATCATAATGAAGCACTAGTTTTGTATCTCCTCGTTGTAGAATGAGATCGTCTGTGAAGATGGCCAATTCTGCCCTGCTCCTTTGACTTCTTCATTGTTGAAGAAATGCCAACCAGCAAGGAACATCTTCAGATGCAAGAACAGGGGATAGTCACTCAGTTCTAGGTGCGGGCTGTGTGCGTGCGGGGTGTTGATCCATTTGTTTCCAGCTAAATGGTTTTATAAGTGCTTTTAATTCTGTGCAGAAATGTGAGGCTGAGTGTTGTCATGAAGCAAGACAATGCAGCAAGTAAGCATGCCACACCTTTTGTTCTGGATCATGCAATGCAGTTTCTCCAGGGTCTCACAATAAGCTGAGCTGACTGTTCTGCCTGCAGGCAAGTATTCAATAAGCAAATCTACTTGCCTGTCCCGAAAAACTGTGCACATAATTTTGCGACTGAAAATTGTCTGCTTGAATTTCTTCCTTTTCAGTGATGAAGTGTGCTGCTACTCCATGGAGTGCTTCAATTCTGGCATCACGTAGGACACCCATGTCTCATCACCTATGATGTAGCTGAAGAAACCATCACCTTACTCACTGCATTACATGAGAAAGGCCAACCCATTGCCTGCCAGCCTGCTTGCTTTTGTGCTCCTCGGAGAGAATCTTCAGCACCCGGCGTGAGCACAATTTCCGAAACCCCAAACGATCTGTCACACTTCCATAGGGCACAGTCTTTGAACTTTGCGGGAAATGTAAAGTCCATCCTCACTAACTTTTGCATTGACAGCATGCACCAAATCATCATTGACTGCAGATGGCCAGCCACTCTGCTTCTTGTCGTGCACATTTTCACAACCTTTGTTGAACTGTCTGATCCATTTCCTCACCATTCCATTGCTCAGAGCAGTTTGGCTGTAGATCTTACAAATCTGATGATGAATGTCAGCCGGTTTCATATTTCTTGCATTCAAAAATCAAAATTCTGACCTTATCTCACAGTCGGCAGGCTGCTTGATCTTCTTAAACAAGTAAAATTCATGAAACAACCCACAAACAATGATTCGATGTTCTTGTAATGACATTTGTGGCTTGCTCACAAATGAGAGAAGTCAGCACACCTGTGTGGTATCGCAACAATAGTGGTGCAGCAAAACTATTCACAAACGGTACTTTCCAAATATGCCTCATATTTTTAAGTAACTCAAATTTTGTTAATTAAGTTAATTGAAAATCATAGTTACCATTAAGTTTAAAAATGCTAATCAGAAAGAAATGCAAACCTTCAGTAATGTGTTGTGTACTTAGTGCACACTGTAGTTTGAAGTGCTTGTTTCCAGCTCGGAAGCATCTAGTACGCATTAAAAGTTGAAATTTACTTTGCATGGCAAGAAGACAAAGTTAACATTTTAATTATAAAAAATGAATAAAAATCATTGTCATTACTAAAACTTTATCAAGTGAAATTTAACAGCATTACATTAAGTCATTTTTGTATATCTTAGTTTCTTTTAAAAAATTGTCTATTTTGTTTGTGTCATAGATTTCAACCCAATTATTTCCAGAGCACAATATAATTTAACAAGTGTGTTTGACATATTTCCATTCCGCGAGTTTGCTTCAAAGAATGTTCTTCGCCGCCCCGGTGGCGCAGTGGTCTAAGGCGCTGGCCTTTGATCATTCGTCCGTAAGGGGTCCGGGTTCGAATCCCGGTCTGGCATGGATGTTGTGTTTGTCTTACGGCACTGGCTCTCTCCCTTCCCTGGAACCAGTGACCCTAAATTAGGGACGGGCGACTGCTTATAGCCCATTGCGTTGCTCACGGTGGTCGTTAAACCTCCAATAAAAAAAAAAAAAAAAAAAAAAAAGAATGTTCTTCATGCTAAAAGACAGATTGACACACTAAAAAAATTAGTGGTGTGAATCCATGGAAAAATCTTGAAAATGACTTGCAGGAAAGTTGCTAGTAAGTGCCTATTATTTAGTGAAATTTCCATTTTTAAAAGTTCCTGTTTCTTCTAACTTCAGCTTTTGACAGATTTTCTGTAGTTAGTAATCCCTTTTGTTTCAGAAATGTCGGTTTCGAGTTTTTCCTTATTCATACAGAAATTTAGCAAAATCAAGGATTTTGACTTTTTCAACCCTTTCACCAAAGATTGTTTTCCCTTTGTGGGTTTCAAATAGAAGTTGTGTACGTTGGTTGGCTCAGTGGAAACAGTGCACGTTACTATTGAGCCAGCAAGACACGTCAGTGATAGTCAGTACAAGGTAGAGCTTGAATTGCATAATGGCAAATTTTTTTTTGTTATTAATGCGGGTGAATTAATAATTTTATTTTGTGGTGGAGCTTGTTTTTCTGAATAGGTTTGTAATCATTTTATTTTTTCTGATGGAGGACTTATCACAAATTACATATTTTTCTTAGTGTAATTTTTTTGAAGCAACCGAATGCTCTGGTACTTGAAGTCTTTTAAAACCAACAATGACTTTTAATTATCTTTAAGAAAAGGTGAAATGTACTGTTTTATAATAATATTTCACAAAACTCTTAAATATAAAATTTACTCTTGATAGCTGTAATAACTTTTGTCTTAAGGGGTCCACAGACTCATACATAGGCATCATATAATCACCTGTACAATAATTTAAGTACCCAGATTCATGCAGTAACACAATATACACGGTCGAGTCACATTATTGTGACCACTAGCTAATATCCAGAGTAACCACCGTGTGCCATTCGGAGAGCAGCTAGATGCGCTGGGAGTGACTCAGTAAAGTGCTGGAAAGTTTTCAGAGGTATGTGGAGCCATGTTGACTGCAGTGCATCTGACAGCTGCTGGAGGGTGCGTGGTGGAGGGTCGAGGTGGTCCCACAAATGCTCAATTTTGGGTTTAAGCCTGGGGAATTAGGAGGCCAGGGAGGTAATTTGAAGTCTTCATCGTGCTCTTCCAACCACTCTCGGACATTTCTAGCTGTGTGACATGTCACATTGTCGTGCTGGAAGATCCCATCCGCCCGAGGGAAGACAATCAGCATGTATGGGTGTATGTGGTCTGCAAGGACGGATTCATAACGAATTCAGTCCATAGTGCCTTCCACAGGTATGAGTGGACCCAGGGAATGCCACGAAAACATTCCCCAGACCATAAAGCTGTCCCCACCAGCTTGTGTTCTTCCAGCAATGGTTGAAAAGTTTTTGTTCTCCGATGTTCCTTGCCTTATGTGCCAACGTCCATCCATTCGATGAAGCAGAAAACGTGACTCGTCGGAGAAGGCAATACTTTGCCAATCAGCGGAGGTCCAACTCTGATACTGACATGTAAATGTAAGCCTTTTCTGGCCAATGCACCTTCGTTAGTATAGGTGCAGTGACCATCCGTCTGCGTCGGAACCCCATACGCAGCAGGGTTTGCTGAACTGTCATTTTAGACACACTTCCGGTAGCCCCCTGCTTCATTTAGCCAGTGAGTTGCTCCACTGTAGCGTGTCGATCGGCCCTCACACACCTTCGCAGCTGACGTTCACCTCTCACATCAACAGCACGCGGTGCTTCGCAGTTTTGACATCCCTTATTCGCAATGTTGCCATTTCTCCAATCATGATACACTTTAACCGCAGCAGCACGTGAACAGTTCACAAACTGCGCTGCTTCAAGAATAATGCCACCCTTCGCCCGAAAGCCTAAAAGGAGCGATTTAGCAAATTTTTGCAAATCTGCTAAATCGCTCCTTTTATCCATTGCAGCAATGAGTGATATTCTTTCAGAATGCTTACAGTACACTTTATATACCTTCCAAGCCAGCTGATGACACGTGCCTTCTCTCATTGGCTACGCGCTGTTGACATCAAAAGTAGAAGGTGGTCACAATAATGTTACATGACTGTGTATAAGAGTTGGTCAAATGAAAAGGGGACAAGAGTCATTCAAAGGCACATATACGTACCAGTTAAAAGTAGTTACCATAGGCTTGTAGGTAGTGATCCTACTGTTGTGGTAGCCAGTGAATACCTTTCTCGAAGAAGTATCTGGGTTGGGAGAGGAGCGAATCCATCAGACAGGCACACAATTGAGCCTCTAATGAGAAACATCGACCCTTTAGATCTTTTTTCAAGGAGCCAAACAAATACATCACAAGATCAAGAAATCAATCTCAAGACAAAACAAAACAAACAAAAAAAAAAACACTGAGAGAATCATAAACAAAAAGTCATGTAAGTAATCATCTAGTTTTTGTTTCTTATTGAATCATTTCTTGTAATTGTAATGCTAATGTTTACATAATTGAAACCTTCTATATCTAACATCCAGCTTCTTCCCCCCTAAACTCGTTCGCTAGTTTTTACTTTTGCGCTATATTTATTTCCTCCAGTATATATTTTTCTTACACTACTCTTTATTTACACATTTTTATTCATTTTCTATCTTTCAGTAGATATTGAAAGATAGTAAAAATTGTCCTTCAAAACAAATGGAAAAACATGGATTTTTTCACAACTTTAAGATCAAATATTTTTGTTATTAGGCAAAACAAAGTGATGAAATTTTAGTATGATGTTGTTACCAAATAGAAGTCACTGTGGTATAAAATTCAGATTTTTACTGTGTACCCCACTGGCAAAATAGTTACTGAAAAAACCAAAAATTTCAAAATTCTCCATTTTCATCAGTGAAAAAATCTTGGAAAGGCTCAAAACACTCCAGTGTTTTCACCTTAAATACAATCTACTGTTGCCATGGTGCATGCACAATAAAATTGGTTTGAGTGTTTTGACCCCTTCCTGGTGAAAATTTGGCCCAGAAATTGAAAAATGCAAAATTCAGTAGTCAATTTTGACCACTAATAAAATTACCAAAACACCTCAGATAGTAAAAAAGTTTAAATCAAAATAATCAGCACTTTATTTTGAATAATATGGCTTTTGAATTTTTGAATTAGCTAAATTAGGGAAAAAGTTATAGCATTTTGCGTAAATACTTGCAACTCCAAAAAATGGAGATGTTCCAAGCGCCATCTAACGACCTCCACACCAAACAGTCAGGAATTTTTTTTTTATAAAATTGGTTTTGAATTCTCTAAAGATGTATAAAAAATTGTGCAAAAAATAAAAAAATAATAATAAATAGTGCAGCAACACCACCCCTTGTTGAAATGGCATGGAATGACCCACAGGCAAATTATTACAACAGAAGCAATTGTAATTGAGAAGCTATAGCAAAAATGCTGCAATAGTAATTCTTCCATTGATATTCCGTACACATGGAGACATTTGCTAGAACAACAAAGAAATAGAGCATCAAAATGTAAAAAACAAAAAGCCCAAACCATTAAAAGTTCAAGTTTTATTGAACTTCAGGAACACAAAGCTATGATAGATGGCATTACTATTGAGTGCGCAGAAGAACTCAAAACACTAATGCACTGCGACTCCGACGTTTTTGGGTGCGGCATGACTAACAGTCGAATCTCACTGCAACATCGAGCTTCGGAAGCAGCATATTGCTTTTGAACGTTATACTTCCATTGAGAATGACATGAATACATGTCGAAACTGGTCTGGAGATCTATGGCTCGCTTGGAGATGTGTGGATTAGACTTTTTAAATTTTTATTAGTTCTGTATTTTAAATCCGTTTCATTCCTTTGTTCTTCTCATCTTTCTAGAATTGAAGATATTCGTTCTCGTCTACATACCGTTTTAAATTCGTTTGCATAGGAAATGTTATCATCCTTCATTGTTCATTTGCGTAAAGTTTTTCAAAGAGTTTTATCCTTGTATTCAACTTGCTGTGCAATTTAATATCGCATGCTCGACATGGTTCTACATGGCTTCGGCAATAGGTGAGTTTTATGTTTACATGACACATTTCTTATTATCAATGTTTTAGCCTAGTTGACCATTTCTAGTATCCATGCATTAGTTATATTAACGTGTGAAACAATATTATCGCTACTTATATTAAGTAGTATATTTGAAATATATCGTGCCACATATAATGTTCCATGCAAGATTTGCATTTTGAACTTTTGATATTAACACCAGTAATGGTCGGCAAGAAAACAGGAGTTGCAGCATTTTTAAAAGGTAAGCAGCCAAATTTATTTGCTTTTGGATGTTTATGCCATTTGGTTAATTTGGCAGCACAAAAATCTACTGTAAGCTTACCTGTACTCTTTCATGAATTTTTAATTGACATATATTATAATCTAGAAAAAAGTTTTAAAAGGAAACAGGCTTTGACAGAAATTCAAGAGTTATGTGACGTTGAAACACAAAAGATTTTAAAGCAGGGCTGCACTCATTGGCTTTCACTTGGTGGATGTCTTGACAGATTGTTACAGCAGTGGTGATGCTTAACTTTATTTTTTAAAGAAGAGTGTTCTAATGAAAATGAAAAAAGATTAGTTTCTCTCCACGAACTGGTTCGTATACCATTGCAAAATTAGATCATTCAAAATCAGAAAGTTGTAACCTCAATGAAACGTTAAAGAGGAAAAATGTGAATTTGACTTCTGTTAATAAGAAATTTAAAATGACTGCAGTTGACACCGAACATGATAAAGAAATCTTAAACTCATTTAATTAAAAAGCAACTAGAACTGCATGAAAAAAATCTTATAAAAATGTGTTAAATAAGCAAAAGAGGATTTTTTTACCTTGAGTTCAACTGTGAATCACTCTTATGCACGTTTTTTTTTTGCCATGTTACAACAGTTTTTGAAAAATTCAATATAATGTTTCAGCAGGAAGAACCCTGTGTGCATACACTTAAATCCGATATTGAATGCCTTTTTAATGAACTAATTAGATTTGTAAAAGTAAGTGTTATTAAGCAAGCAAAATCAATATTTCATGTTGAATATAATGAAATAGAGAACCAAAAGGACAACGCAGAGTTTTGAAACCAAAAAATTGATTAAAACAGTTAGCACTGAGGAGCAGGAAAAATTTATTTATGAAGTTAGAAATTCTTTTATTAAAGGCTGGAACTATATAATTTCTAAATTTCCATGGAATTTTGAAATATTAAATCATGTCCAAGTTGCTGATACTTCTAGAAGAGAACAGTATAATTTTTCATCAATTCAGTAGGTAATCTCCTTTAAGGTGTGAGAATGAAACAATTCCTGAAGCTGTTGATGACATAGAAAGTGAGCATCATTACCAGATAACATTTAAAATAGCAAAAGTATTAGTAAACAATGGTCTTTATTATAAAAAAAAAAAGAACTCTTGTGGCAAATTTCTTTATAACAGATTTTATAAAGTCATGTTAGGGATTTTAACCTTGCCTCATAGTAATGCCTCATGTGAAAGAGATTTTAGTTTAGTAAGGAGAAATAAGATTGATCTAAGAGGCTCTTTGATTACTTCAACACTTGAATCACTTTTAATTGCAAAAACCAGTATGTCCGGACAAAAATATTCTGTTGAATTAAAAAAAAAAGCAAAGTCAGCCACACATATTGGTTTAAATAAAAGTTGGATTTCTTAATGGTTGTCATGTGTGAAATTTAATGTTTCTGCGCTTTTAATGGAAAGCAAAAATCCATGAGATACATTATAGTTTTCTAATGGTTTGATATTAATACATTTTGCTGAACCATTAAGATTTTTGTTTAAATTTAGTAAATGTTTGAAATGTTAAATATTGAATTTAATAATTAACAGCATAAGAGTTTTTGCTGATTAGATTTAATTAGTTTCTCAATAAAATCTTAATGTAGGGAAAAACACTTACATTCTGATCATCAAGAATTTATATAACTGAAATTAGACTTCAAAAATTATAAACATGTGTCGTGTTACAATTTTTCTATCTGAGTGTTAAATATTTTGGTTCTGAGAGGTTGGCAGGTCTGTGGCACTGCATCATTCTCTCTCCCCACCCATTATTCTTCTGAGAGGTTGGCAGATCTGTGCATCATTCTCTCTCCCCACTCATTATTCTCCACTCACATCCAAACCATCATGGACTGCTAGATTCCATCCTAACAACATGGAATCAGAAAGATTGAAATAACTTCAGTTTCATGGAAAATATGAATTATATTCTGATTATGGATGTGTTAGTTCTAGTGCAATATTGAAGGGATTACAGATTTGTTCCGTTATTTGCTGTCCAAGTCATTATAGTGCTAGTTCTCATGGCAAGGGTCTGGCTTCAAGTTTAGGGCAAGACATTGATATATTGATTGATTGTCTCTCAGTTTTGTTGTTTCCTTGCATGGTGCAATTTGCCCTATGCTAGAAATGGAAGATTCTTTCTGGTGTTGGATTCTTTTTTACTAGCAGAGGGAGGGAGGGGGGGGGACCTTACAGAAGTATGCAGGAATCAGGGTTCTTCTGTAAGCTATTTTTATTTGACTCTTGTTGGGATCCGATTTTTCTCGTGGAGATCATAGCTTGGCCAGAATGGAAATCACTGTGTTTAGAATGACAGTCACAGCAATCTACATTTGTGGGCATTGCTACTCTGATAGATTGGTATGGTTGAAAAATTAAAAATAATAGTAAATTATACACGTGCACAAGCGCGCGCACACACACATGCGCCTTACCTGTTTAAGGTAGAATAGTTTTAAATTACTGATTATCGTGAATTAAAGTTTGCTTATTTTCCTACTGTTTAAGTTGAATGAGTTTTCACATACAGCTGAAATGAAATGCACACCAATGTTATATTGAAAACTTAATAAGAATAAAAATTAGTTTAATATAATTTTGTTATTTACAATGCAAAAAAAAAAAAACAATTATAAAATATAGTAACATTATAAATAGTTAGCAAAAGAGTTTAATGTGAAACCCCAAAAGTCACTTAGTAAAAACATGGAAATTGCCTTTTCATACTGGACTTGTGCGAATTTAGGTTACAAATTATTGTAATAAATAAGGGGAAGTAGTGGCTGTCATAGTGTAGTGATAATGGGGCAGGGTGTAACAAATATAAATCTTATTCATACCTTAGAGAGAACTCCTGTTACTTTGCAGAAGGAAAACTGTTGGGTGCTGTCAAGCCTGTGAAAATAACTTTCCCCTTACAATCATTGATTTGCATTGTAGGGTATTTTGGAGTTAGTTACTCATGTGTGTCAATGATATCTGAGGAAGAAGTGAAAATGGGCACTGATTGCCTTCCCAGGAAGTAGTATGTTGCTGACTCAGTTCCTTCCTCCTTTCCCTCTGTTTGGCACTTCCTGTTGTTTTTTCTGCCTGCCTGTCATGTTTGTGTGATGCTAGGAAAGTCTTAAAGAGCATCATACTTTTCATTGCCACTCATGTTCAGTATATGAAAGATTAAAAATAAAAATTAAGAAGAAAGTGTAAGAGAATGGAAGTTGTGGAGCACTCAGTGTCATCTGACAGTGATGATGATACTGGATACATTACTCCAGATGATTTTGAATTTGTGTTCCTTGATGAATATGACTTGGATGGAACTTCAGAGGTAGAGGAGGTAGCATTTTTTCTTGGTACCAACATTAGCAACATATATGTATATATATTAGTCTGCAATTTTTCTGCACTTTTTGTTTCCATTTGTGAATTAATATGGAGAAGGGGAAAGCTGTAGTGTTGCTGCATAAGATGGGTCCTGTGCTTCACAGAGTGGTGAAACAGCACCTATTATTGTTTCACCTTTTACTTTTTTTTTCTGTTGTTTGCATGTATGAAGTGAAGGCTGCACAAAGTGATTGTATGGAATTTTATTGCATTTGAATGTTTGAATTAAGCTTTACTGTTTTGTTTCCAACAATGTGAAACTACAGCTGGGGGTGTGACAGTTTCAAGTCATCTGGTGGTCAGGTAGTTTAGGGTGTGGACTCTTGGTATTTCTGCGCCTCTGTTTAAATCCCAGATAAGTCATGGATAGTATATTTGTTCTGACAGCTCTGATATTTTCCTTCTCTTGACGCATAGCCCTAAATTAGGAATGGGCATCTCTTCCTGATGTGTTTACAAAAATGTTTACAAGGAAGTTATGAAACTTGGTAGGGCTGTGAGATCCAAGTGACAACCTGAAAAGATAAGCAGGGACACAAATATAAAAATGTAATAAATCAGGTAATGGTATAATGTATAATAGATATAAAATGGTATAATGGGAATGGCATAATGTATAAAATGTTATAATGGAAATGGCATAATGTATAAAATGTTATAATGGAAATGGCATAATGTATAAAATGTCATAAAGAAAATGGTATAATGGGAATAGTCTAATGATTTAATGTGTTATTGATCAGGGAATGCTATAATTAGAATGTAATGTTTATTACTGATGCTGATGTCTTAACTGATTTTGTTATCATTACCCCCTTTTTACTGATTTATTGACAGTCATAAATTTCACACACACACACATATATATATATTGGTTTGGACCCAGACTGTGGGATCTTGTGCTGCTACCAGTGTTTACACATTTTTCCAACTGTTGTGTATCTACTCATGTTCCAGATCACCCCATATTTCCAATGGATTTGCCTAGTTACACAGTCGTGGCCAAAAGTCCTGCACCAGTAGACCGAAAGTCAAATTTTGATGTTTGAAGACTACTTATACAGCATAATGGTAAAGTCAGGAATACATATATATTATACATCATTTTAAAGGAAATTTTATGCTGAATTCAAATATTTTTACAGAATGTTATTACCAGTAACAGAAGTGAAGTTACAAGCAAAAGTACAGCATCTAGTCATAAAAAGCAAAAAATAGTGGAATTTGTGAAATTTGTGTACAATGCTTTTAACGTAAAATTACTGTACAGTACATTATTGAAACTTGCAGGACACTTGAAATAACTTATCAACAAACAAAATATGCTTTAATATTTAGTTGGATAACCACGGTTTCTTAGTAACAAAGTGCACCTTCTTGGCATGGAACTAATGAGCTTCTCTAGTTGTCCATTGGTGATAACACGGTGCCATACGGCCTTTGGACTCAATTAATGCTGTTTTAGATGTGGGTCTTTGTTGACGGATCTTTTGCTCCAATCTCACCCACAGATTCTGTATGATATTAAGGTCCGGTGACTGTGCCGGCCACTGAAGTTTTCTTATAACTTTTCGATTAAACCACTCGTCAATCAACTTTGACCGATGGCATGGCGCACTATCATCCTGAATGATAAAATTCCGCAAACCCATGTCTTGTGCAGATGCTGGCAGTTTGGACTCCAAAGTATCCACATATTTCGACCCATTCAGTGTGCCATCAACAATGTGCAGACGGCCAACACCACTGGCTGAAATACAGGACCATAACATCACTGAATGTGGGTGCTTGATTGTTGGCTGGGTGCAGCATGCCTTATGTTTTTCACCAGCTCGACGACGTACATAATTATTTCCATTATTAGCAGAAATAGTAACAGTTGTTTCATCCCTGAAAATAACATTTTTCCATTCATCAACAGTCCAATTCTTGTTAGCCTTGGCCCAAGCAATTCTTTTGAGCTGTTGTTGTTCAGTAAGGAAAGGTTTTCATGCAGTCAGTCCATTTTCTTGTAGCCTACAATGAACTGTACGTGCAGATTCAATAATGCCTACTTTATTCTCCCACTCATTTCTGAAATTGGTGGCTGTTTTAAACCTTGATTTTAAAGAACGACAAATCAACATGCAATCATCACGTCCAGTACACATTTTTGGTCGACCTGTTCTTTTTTTCTGTTTCCTACACATCCAGTTTCTGTAACTCTTTTAATGGTGCGCAAGACATTTAAATGATCACAGCCACATTTAACAGCAATTCTACAACAACTGAATTCAAGTTCATGCAAAATAATAATTTTTGCCCTGGTTTGAAGAGGCAGGATCAATTTTTGAGTCTTTGATATCTCAAAATTCAAATATCACCAGGAATTCTGCATAACTTCCATCAACTGACTACAAGCAGCTGCGATCTAAGTCGGCAGATGATTCTGCATCCTTTTATATTTCACTAGCAGACGTCAGAGAAAGCTATTGTGGATTAGAGGAGCACGAACATGTTATCAGAACTGGATTTGTGTTTCCTCACTTGCACATTTTTGCTTATAACTTCACTTCTATTACTGGTAATAACATTCTGCAAAAATATTTGAATTCAGCATAAAATTTCCTTTAAAATGATGCATATTATGTATTCCTGACTTTATCATTACACTGTACAAGTTGGCTTCAAACATCAAAATTGACTTCCGGTCTACTGATGCAGGACTTTTGGCCACGGTTCTATATAATAAAAATACAATTGTTTACTGGCTTCTATATGTATATTCATCATTTGACCTCAAACCATGGCTGAGATGACATCTTTTCTTTCTTGAAATTGGTTTTTATTTCACTGGTGTATATCAACAAACTTACATTGCCAAAACTTCATGAAGGTCACACAAAACCTGAGGCATGTTTTTAATGAGGAATTGGATGTTTTTTTTTGGCATTTCTTAGTTTTTCTGTGCAGTTGTACCATAAAAATGGGGGATGAGAGAGATATTCAAACAAACAAAAAATATTTTTGACGAAAAACGAGAGTCCTTTATGAAAAGATTCGCTGTTTGTGATAAAACTTTCTGCATGTTGTCTCCAGGTCTCTGTGTGTGGCATAAGGAGGAAACTCATTGGTTTACAATACTGCCTTAGAACGAAGTGGAAAAAGATACTAAATGACACAAAAATCTCCCGAAATGCCAAATCACGGTGACCTAAGCATAAGGAATGATGTCCTTCCGATATTCTTTTCCTATGCATTACCATCTTCAGGGACAATGTCTGTTGTGTCCTTTGTGATCCCACTCACTCTGCTACTTTCGACTAAACCGCTGCCTCATCTTCGTCAAGATCCATGACATCATTATTTTGGGCTGTTGCCACTTCACAGTTTCGAAAAATCGAAGTTCCGTGCGCCGTTCGCTCCTGCCGACTCTCGGCTCCTGGTACTTCCTTCCGCAACCTTCTCCTTGCATTTATTGTTACCTCCTGTTCCTCTCTCATCAATATTTTCCCGGGGAGTGGTAGACGGGAGCTGAGAGTTGGTGGGAGCGATCGGCGTACGCAACTTCGATTTTTCGAAACCGTGAGGTGGCAACAGCCCAAAATAATGTCGTGGATCTTGAGGAAGATGAGACAGCAGTTTAGTCAAAAGTGGCAGAGTGAGTGTGATCACAAAGGACACAACAGGCATTGTCCCTGAAGATGGTAATGCGTACATTACCGAAATGCATAGGAAAAGAATATCGGAAGGACATCATTCCTTATGCTTAGGTCACCATGATTTGCCATTTCGGGAGGTTTTTGTGTCATTTAGTATCTTTTTCCACTTCGTTCTAAGGCAGTATTGTAAATCAACGAGTTTCCTCCTCATGCCACACACAGGTCTCTGAAGACAACATGCAGAAAATTTTTGAAACCTGTTTTTTGTCAAAAATGACATTTCAGCATGTTATTGGAAACTTAGAATATCATATAGGTGAAGCTGTGCACGTACTTGGGTTATCACTAAGGATATCTAAAAAGTTTTTCTGTGTTTAAAACAAAAAATATATTTCATTTTTGACCTCTTTAACAATATGCTGTAGACAGTTATAGTAAAAATGTAAATAAGTTACAATCATATATAAATCAAATGGAAACACCTGCGTAATCAGAAACCTCCAGGAAGATATTTACGGGAAAAAGAAAAACATGCAACCTTGATTCAGAAAGAGTTCTGAAACCTACTCATTAGAAGGTTAGTTCATAACATCATGCAAAACAGTTAAAAAATATATATATATACATACCTTGCTATGTAATGCTGAATACCTGATAATATTTGTATAAAAACAATGTGCATTATTATACACAGACTTCCTGCACTGAAAAAATTGTGTACAGTTTTATTTTAAAATAAGTGCATTTAAGTTTCTATTCCCCCCTCCCCCCAAAAATCATATAGAATAAATACATTTTTAACTTAGATAATCGGGGGGGGGGGGGGCACTATCAGCGTCAAAAGTGCATATCAGCATATTCTGTCTTTGTGATCCACACTGGCAACACAGACTAATAATTCACTGCGTAACTAATTTTAATGAACTTTCTGCTTATGTTGATATTTTAATTGATTTTAGTTAATTTGGGCCCGCTGATTACGAATATGGCATTGGTTTTGCTGTAGTGTCAATGGTTCAGATGGTATAAGTAATTTGTGTTTTATTCAAACTGTAAATGTAGTGTACCTATAAAATTTAAGAAAATTATTCCAAAGTCATTATTATTTTAGTTTTATTTAAATTTTTGCAGTAAAAGTGAAAGATGATAATGTAGTAACATGCTGGCACTTATTTCAAGTTATAAAAATACATTAAAAGAACAATACTTCAGGGCAGAATGATACACTATAGTAACATACAAAATGAAGTTTAGCAACATAAAAAATGTGAATGTATGTGTTTACAAAGAAATACATAAGAGTGACCTAAGGAAAGTGTTCACAAATACACACAATCTACATTCAAAAGTGAATGTTTGTGGTTCTTTGTCCTTTGTGAGTATTTGTCATGTCATCGTAGACTAAGCCCCAAATGTCAGCCATCATTGCACTGTTTCACCGTCTCTGATTTCTACTTTCCATGGCTTTTTGAAGGTCTTTGTGGAGGTGTTCACCTTGCTCTTTGCTAATATCACCAGATTATGCCTGAAGAAATCCAGGTGTGAAAGAAGTATGTGCAATTTCAAGGACATTCTACAGCTCAGCTTTCTATACCATTCAATGAGTGTTTTCACCTGTTTGTCATATTCCTCACATCTGTTGTGCACGAGAAAGCCTTTCACCAGCATTTCAAAGGCCTCCCAAGCATTTCTTTCCAACTCAGTCATTTTTTGTTTCAGTTCATCACTAAGCAGCATCACATGAATCTGTGGCCCTGTGAAAAAAGCCACCTACAATTTTGACTTGTGACAAATTAGGAAACATTTGTTTTATTAACAGTAGGGCAGCTGACTCTGTATCCAATGCTTTTACAAATTGTTTTACCAATCCCAGTTTAATTTGTAGTGTGTGCAGGAGGATCTTGTTCATAGTTACTAGGGCCTTGTTTATTGCATTATGTGTTCCTGGAATTGGCTCTCTTCTTTCAGGCTACACGGTCTGCGTGTAGTGTTTGCTGTCTGTTCAGATGTCCCAGAGACAGAGGAAGCACAAATATTTCGTGTACCCACTTTGTAAGCCTCAGAGAAATCCAAGCATTTTAAAATCACCACATATATCCCACTGATGACTTTCATACTGGATTTTTACCAACATCAGCTTCACACATTGGTAATTCTCCTTCAGGTGGATGGAATATGTGACTGGAGTAGACAGGTATTGGTTTCTGTTGTGTAAAAGAACACCCTTCAGGCTACTTTTAGAACTGCCCATGAAAAAAGTGCCATTCTTTTGGTTCACATGGAAAGCCGATGGCATTAAACATACCACTTATGTCACAACAGTAACACATTGAATTTTCCAAAGCAAAATAGCATGCAAACTACTTGTGGTGTCTGTTTCTGTACTTGTGTATTTTGCATGAAGGAAGAAAAAAAGTACCACTCCTTCAGTCATGAAGCTAAGAGTTCAGACTTACTTTTTGGTAATTGTAAATCTCTAATACGGTCACCTAGCTCATTCTGATTCAGTAAATGAGGTTCCTTTCTGTCCCTCTAAAAAACAACAACAACCCCCCCCCCCCAAAAAAAAAACCCAGTTATCTGAACTATCGTTGCCATTTGATTCTTCATCAACATTCCTTTCAACAGGAGGAGAAGGAACAGGCAGCTTCTTAGTGCTGGACAGGCGCAGTGGAAGACTGAATGTTGGGGTGATTCAGTTGACTTCTGTTCTTGCCCTTCTTGAAATTCTTCAGATCAATCATACAAAAGTAACAGTCATCGTGGTTATTTCTAGGTTCCCTCCAAATTCAGGAAAAGGCAAATGGTATGCTTTTTTTTCTACCAATCAGCCAATGTTTCAGTGTCGATCAGCAATTACCACAATACATGTATGAAGCCCATGACTTCTCAAGGTCACCAACGACCATTCCAAAGTAAGCTTTGTATGCTTCACAAAATTTAGTTCCAGTCATAATGGTGTGTTTCACTTGTTTTGGCCCAATGCAATATTCACATACATAGCAGAATGATTCTGCCTGCAATTTGCAATTACGGACCATTCACGCTCTGTTTATACAAATCAGAAGGCACGACAATGCAGGTAAAGAACCTAATAAGTCAAATGAGTGTCACACCCAGCTATTTCAACCTAGATATCCATCCTTTGCTGCCATCTATCGGATTTCATAGTGACGTCATTCTAAAAATAACAACAACTAGTATTGTAAAAAGCAAACACATGGTGATATCTCCCAAAATATTGACACTACAGTAAAATTAGTGCTTGACTCATGTTCAGCAGGTCAAAATCTAAAAGTATTCATCAAAAAACAGTGATAAGCAAAATCTTGGTTTACCAGTGATACATGACTAAAATAAAGTATACATTCACACAAGAATTTTTGTGCATTTGCAGGTTTTGTGAGTATTCTATAATTCTGATGATCATCTGATAAAGTAAGAAACAGAAAAATCAAAGAGAAAAAAAGAATGTTTTTGGAGTAACAATTTCTGTTGTCATATACAAAAGCCATGTAAATGTAAATCTGACTGTTTTAGTACATAGCTTTGAAGTAATAGTGAATGGCACATTTTGATTAACTTGCCCATTAACTTTGATCATCATCACTAAGTTTTTCTCTGAGATTCAGAGGTTAGCCCCACAAAGAAATATAACTACCAGATAGTTTTTACTTACTGTTGCTGTTAACTTTGATGTTTAAAGATAATTTAATAAACCACCATTAACTTTGATGGTTTATTAAATTGTCTTTTAATTTACACAATTACTATTAAAACATGAAGCAACTTATATATTTTAATAATCAGGGCTCGACAAATCCGAAGTGCCAGGTTGCCCAGGCGCCTAGAATTCAGGCCGTGGCGCCCAATTTTCTTTTTACTTGAGATTTCGTAATTTCTGTTGTATAATCCATAGATTATCAGTTAAAAAGTTATAAATTTAGGTACTGCAGATACCGCCCCCCCAAAACAACAACAACGGTGCAGTGTTTTAAAGCATCCGCAAGGTAATTGGCAGGAGATTGTGTTATTGGAAATGTATGAAAATGCAATAACAGGATGTAACAGCGAGATAAAAGACTGCGAAGAGATTGCAAGAATGTTTTCTTTTTAAATTTTTACTTTAGGAACATTCTGACAGAATATATGACACAACGAAGACATTACTATTTGCTTGCGTGGTAGCCCTACATGCTGTGAGAAGCCGTGACTCTTGGGAAACCCGCAGAGCTATTCCATGAGGAGCAAACCAATTCTTTCGATTTGACTCGCTAAAAATATTTGTTCAGACCAATTCGTTCATTTCGGTCATTTGATTCTTTCGGTTTAGAGAATTATTTGTGTCTAGGGAATTGTGTCTTTGTTTCAAAATGTACACATAATTTATTGCACTTGTACACTTTTGAATAAGGTAAGATTTTCTAACTAGAAAATGAACCTCATCGAGAAATCACATTGAAATTTTGATTTATAGTAATAAGTAATTCTCACTGATTCTTTCAAGGAATTGGCTCATTTGCAGAATTGATTATTTTCAGGAGAAATTAGACTTGGTTACTTGATAGGAGAAATTTGACTTGGTTACTTGATTCGTTCTTTTTGAACAAATTGTTTGTGAACGACACATGTGTAAAAGCGAGTATAACCATTTTGCAAATCGCACTGCTTAGTTTTGCTGCTCTAATTGCATTAGTTAAGGATTTTTTTTTTTGGTATTCAGTTGAAACACATTCAGAAAAGAAACAATACTATGTTATGATTGTCTGCAATTTTGGCAGATTTTTTAGTCTAATGAACTGTGGTAATCCTGCAACAGCTAGAGATTTTAGTTCTTTGTTTACTTAAAAGTAGCACACAAGTAGTTATAAATGAGTTACTTTTTCAAAAAGATGATCATTTCTTTCTTTTATCTTTGGATTTCTGAGTCGGTCCTGTGAATAGCAGTTTTCTGTCGGAAATTACAATTCACGATTAACATGACAGATGTGGATTATATGATCTTTTTTTTTCTCTGAATTTCATGGTCTGAGATATGCTTCCATGGATTATCTAAGGAAAAAAAAATGTTTTTCTCAGAATTTCACAATCTACGTATCATATGCTACCGTGGATCGTATGTGAGATTTTTTTTTATTTTCATGGCCTGTGGATTATGCGGCATTGTGGATATCGGGAAGTAATTTATTTCTGAATTTTATGGTCTGTGGATTATACGAAGAAAAAAAAATACAGTCGTTTGAATTAATATGTTCAAAATATGACATCCGCAAATAGTGTTTTAATGAAATCAAAACCTAAAATTTTAAATTTTTTTTATTTTGAGATATCTACTGGAAGAATGGAAAAAGAAAATTATGAAGCAAATTGAAACTTTATTTTGCAATAAGTGGTTTGGGTAAAAAGAAAATAAATATTGACAACAAATATAGTTTACCACTTTTCATTCCAACATCATCACCAAACATGTTTTTGTTCGTGAGTTATTGACTTTGTTTCACCTGGCACCTAAATTTTGGGAGCTGGCTTCTCAATCTAGAACATATTTGTCAAGCCCTGTTAATAATTATAATCTTATCTTTGATGCATTAAGACTTCCTTTCTGTGTATTAACAATGATACCAGGAAAACCTAATTGAAAGTTCATTTTTCTGGTTTTTCTTTTGCCCTGCATAGTTCATATGTTTTATACTTTATAGTATTTCTGAAACAACAACAATAAAAAAAATGGAGAAAGTACATTTTATTCATCACATCGAAGCTGAATAATTGTGTGTGCACACATGACCACACTTTCTGCTCATCCAAACTAATTTTCTGTCCTTGTGTGAACCTGTGACATATCTGCATCAGTTTAATAATATTTTGTAAGCATAAGATTGTATGAATATACTTACCCTACTTTCTATGTAGAAAGACCACTACCTGGGTATATGCAGCACATTGTTAACTCAGGGTATGAACGTCATGCACCTCAGGTTTCATATATATATATATATTCTTTAGAGGGATCATTATTTAGCAAATTATTATATTGTAATTAAGTAATTTATATGCCTAAGAAAATTAATGCTATTATTATTATTTTTTATCTAACCTTAAAACCTTGCGGTCAGGTTTATAAGTACATCATTGTCTTGTTATTTAGTTGTCAAATATTTTTACTTTTATAAAATTTTTAAATTTATGTATTTATATGCTATACTAATTAAAAACACAAAGTTGGATAGTAGAGATACTTAAATTCCATTGCGAATATAAGACTTCTAACCTATACACAGAACCAGGATTTGGATGCACCTCGTGGCATCGTTTTCAACATCGCCTTGTGTTCGCACACATACTAGGTAATTGCTAACAGTGAATGTTTGACATCATCTCCAAGTTTAATGGCAATATCAATGAGCACATGCACTGTTCGATAGTTCACAAAATGAGAGATTCACTCTTCGAGCACCTTTTATTGTGCACATCAATGATCAGAAAATGGAATCTCTGATTTTATGAACTATCAACAGTGCATGCATGTTTGTGCATCGATATTGCCATTAAACTTGGAGGTGAAGGACAAGCACTCATCATTAGCAATTACTTAGTATGTGTGTGAACACAAGATGATATTGAAAACAATGCCTCAAGGTGCCTTGATAACCTGGTTCCATGTATTGTTAGCACTATATTCGTGATGGAACTTCAGTACCTCTACTACCCAACTTTGTTTTTTAATTAGTATAGCATATAAATACATGTAATAGATGTAGAGTCAGGTGATGCGTAACATCACAGCCTCTCCTTGACAAATGTCAATCCCGCCTTCTCGTGGTGCATCCTGTTCCCACTAAAGGGGCTCTGACGACAGCCAATAGCGGTATAACTATACCATCGGGATTAGAGGAAATGCTATCCCACACTCACCAACCTGCTTGGCCAGTGTGGTGAGTTATGGCCAAACCCTCCAAAATGAATCCACAACTTAAATCTTGGCCCTCAGTCTCCAGCAGCTGGAATGTACCTGGCCAAGGCAGCGGCCAGTGCGACATGAAGGCAGAGGGTGCTAAGAATCCCCGGAGGACCAGACTAGGCTGCCATCTGATGCTGACCTTGGCTACGTATAATGGACGCTCCCTATCTTCTGATTCAAGGCTTCTTGAATTGGAAGAGGAACTACAAAGGATCAAGTGGGACATCGTCGGGCTAAGTGAGGTAAGGAGAAAAGGAGAACTCATTGAACTGAAAAGTGGACATCTCTTCTACTATCGTGGGACTGATACTGGCAGAACTAGTGGTGTTGGATTTATAATGAACAAGAAACTGAAGGATAAAGTTGTAGAAGTTGAAAGTTCATCTGACAGAGCTGCACGACTCGTTATCCAACTCTCGAGAAGATACCAGGCTCAGATTATTCAAACTTATGCACCCACCACAAGTCATCCTGAAGAAGAAATTGAAGAATTTTATGAGGAAATTCGTCATCTAAATAATAAAGGTAAGCAACACTTGAAGATAATTATGGGAGATTTCAATGAAAAAATAGGGCAACGACAACAGAATGAAACTTCAGTAGGTAAATTCGGTCACGGCAACAGAAACCAGCGTGGAAATACTTTCGTAGAGTTTGCAGAGGCAGAAGGGTTTTTCATCTTGAACTCCCTTTTCAAGAAAAAGCCACACAGGAAATGGACATGGAGACATCCAAATGGGATGACAAGTGAAATTGATTTTATTATGTGTAACAAAAAATTCGCCATAGAAGACTGCAGTGTGCTATACAAGTTCAACACAGGTAGTGACCATAGATTGGTGAGATGTAAGATGCACCTCAACACTAAACTCGAACGTAGCAAGCTCATAAGACAAACAAAATATATTGACATAACCAACCTTAAAAAATACCATAAAACCTTCAAGTTGGAACTGAAGAACAGATTCTCTGCTTTAGAAGGCCTAACATTGGAAGAAGTGGATATTTCTGAAGTTAACAGAAAAGTAACCAAAGCTCTTATGGAAACAGTAACAAAATTAGCTGGGTCTAAGAAAAAATTGCATGTAAACAAATTATCAGGAAAAACCAAAATGTTGATGCAAAAAAGAAGAGAGATGAGGACAACTAAAGAAGATGTGACTTCCAAAGTGGAATATATAGAGCTATGCAAGACAGTACGAAAAAGTATCACTGAAGATGTAAGGAAATTCAACTGTGAACTAGTAAGGAAATCAATTCAAAACAACCAAAGCCTAAAGATAGCAAAGGGACATCTCAGTAAGGGAAGAAAACAGATTATGGCACTCAGAAAAGAAGATGGTTCTGTAACAAGAAATAGGGGCAAAATTTTGACAAGAGTAAAAGATTTCTACTCCAAATTATATGAAAGGAACGATACATGTACTCCAGACATCATGAAAGGTACCAGTACCAGAGTTCTTCCAGTCCTCCCAGCAGAAGTTACACATGCAATCAAGAACATGAAGCAGGGAAAAGCTCCAGGAGAAGATGGAATTACTGTAGACATCATACAAGAAGCAAGTGGAGAAATCGAAACAGTACTCTCCCAAATTTTCACACAATGCCTTAATGAAGGGAAGATTCCTGAGGATTGGAACAACGCTACAATGATATTGCTATATAAATGCATAAATTAAACAAATTGTAAGGGTCAAATTATAAGGGTTAAAAGAATGATGTACTTATAACCTGACCACATGGTTTTAAGGTAAGGTAAAAAAATTTCAATAATGGCATTAATTTCCTTTAGTATCATCATCACCATCATTGTCAACCATTATCAATCCACTGCTGGACAAAGGTCTCCCCAAGTTTCCTCCACAACGGTGTGTCTTGTGCCAGTCTCCTCCATGTCACTCCTGCATACTTTCGAATTTCATCCACCCATCTCCCATGTGGTCTTCTTCTGGGTTTTTTCCTATCCCTTTGAATCCAATCTAAAATTTCGGCTGTCCATCGATGGTCTGTCCTTCTGGCAGTATGTCCAGCCCATTGCCATTTCAGGGATTTTACTCTGATCATGATGTCTTCCACTCTTGTCATTTTTCGGATCCATGAGTTCCTCTTCTTATCTCTCCTGGTTACATCAAGCACGCACCTCTCCATGCTTCTCTGAGTTGTCTGCAGCCTTTGTATGTCTCTTTTAGTTAAGGTCCACGTCTCTGCACCATACGTAAGCACTGGAAGGATGCATTGATCAAACAATTTTCTTTTAAGACATAATGGCATATTGCTCTTGAAAATTATGCTGTTTCTTCCAAAAGCTCTCCAGGCAAGTTTTGTACGCCGATTAATTTCTTCATCAATGTGACCCTCACTTGATATCTGCTGTCCAAGATAAACATACGTGTCTGTTATCTCCAGCTTTTCTCCATCAATCAATAAATCTTCATTTCTTGTAAAAGCATTGAACATCACTTTTGTCTTCTGAAAGTTCATTTTTAATCCCACTTCTTTACTCTTGTCAGCAAGTTCCTGGATCATACTCTGCAGCTCTGATGGGGTAGTTGCAAAAATGACTATGTCATCAGCCAAACGAAGGTGGGTTAGATAATCTCCATTAATCTTTATCCCTTTGTTTTCCCAGTTCAGTGATTGAAAGACATTTTCCAATGTGGCATTAAAGAGCTTCGGAGATATGGTGTCACCTTGTCTCACTCCCTTTCCAATTTTTATGCGTGTTGTATTTTCAAACAGCCGAATCTTTGTACTTGCATTTTCATAGATGTTATTAATAATATTAATGTATGCATCTTCAAAACCGCAGGACTTCAGAGCCATTGTAACTGCTGATGGTTTCACTGAATCAAAGGCTTTTTCATAATCGATAAAAGCCATACACAATAGAAGTTCATATTCCCTCGCTCTTTCAATTAGTTCTCTTAGTACGTGGATATGATCTATTGTGCTGTAGCCACTCCTGAATCCAGCTTGTTCTCTCGGTTGAGCCATGTCCAGTGTTACCTTCAAGCGGTGTGAAAGAACTTCAGTGAAGATTTTATAAACCACTGATAGTAGGCTGATAGGTCTGTAGTTCCTGAAATCCTCAATGTCATCTTTCTTATGTAGCAGGATCATTGTAGCGTTGTTCCAATCCTCAGGAATCTTCCCTTCATTAAGGCATTGTGTGAAAATTTGGGCGAGTACTATTTCGATTTCTCCACTTGCTTCTTGTATGATGTCTACAGTAATTCCATCTTCTCCTGGAGCTTTTCCCCGCTTCATGTTCTTGATTGCATGTGCAACTTCTGCTGGGAGGACTGGAAGAACTCTGGTACTGGTACCTTTCATGATGTCTGGAGTACATGTATCATCCCCTTCATATAATTTGGAGTAGAAGTCTTTCACTCTTGTCAAAATTTCACCTCTATTTCTTTAATAATCTAAAGCAACTTATGGGAATTTACTAGGAATTTTTTTCCATTTATAGCAAATTTTCGGAGAAAACTCTTCTCCTTCTTCAGGCTCTCTTGTTGTTGTCACTTTTTGCTTTTCACTATCATGGTTACGGTTTACCTTGACGGTTATGGTTAACCTTGACGGTTTAGGTTATTTTTCAACAAATCCTGCCAGATGTTAGGCAGGGAAAATCCTTGCAGTCATTGATGATGGAATTTTGATTTTTCTCAATCTCTATTCCTTCTTTCAGTTTTCTTTTTGGAAATTGCTTTGGAAACTGATTACTTTAAGGGAATTCCAATCCATGCTGTGCCCAGTTTCTCTAACATGCCTATCTAATCCAGTCTTGTTGGAGCAATTTTTTATAGCTGCTTTATGCTCAGCTGTACGAGTTTCTAGTCTGCGACCTGTTTCACCTATGTAAGATAGTCCACAACTACAATTTACTTCATAAACTACTCCTTGCATTTTTAAAATATCTTCTTCTCTTTGAACTATTTTAGGGAAAAAATTTTTAACTTTGTTCTCTAAACTTGGAGCTAGCCTAATATTGTATTTTTTACTAATTCTCTTTATAGCCTCAAATAAACCTTTGTGATAAGAAATTTTTCTAGTGAATTTTACTTCTTGCTTTTGTGAATTTTACTTCTTGCTTTAGTAAAATTCACTAGAAAATTTCTTATCACAAAGGTTTATTTGAGGCTTTAAGAAAATTAGTAAAAAATACAATATTAGGCTAGCTCCAAGTTTAGAGAACAAAGTTAAAAATTTTTTCCCTAAAATAGTTCAAAGAGAAGAAGATATTTTAAAAATGCAAGGAGTAGTTTATGAAGTAAATTGTAGTTGTGGACTATCTTACATAGGTGAAACAGGTCGAGACTAGAAAACTCGTATAGCTGAGCATAAAGCAGCTATAAAAAATTGCTCCAACAAGACTGGATTAGATAGGCATGTTAGAGAAACTGGGCACAGCATGGATTGGAATTCCCTTAAAGTAATCAGTTTCCAAAGCAATTTCCAAAGAAAACTGAAAGAAGGAATAGAGATTGAGAAAAATCAAAATTCCATCATCAATGACTGCAAAGGATTTTCCCTGCCTAACATCTGGCAGGATTTGTTGAAAAATAACCTAAACCGTCAAGGTTAACCGTAACCGTCAAGGTAAACCGTAACCATGATAGTGACAAGCAAAAAGTGACAACAACAAGAGAGCCTGAAGAAGGAGAAGAGTTTTCTCTGAAAATTTGCTATAAATGGAAAAAAATTCCTAGTAAATTCCCATAAGTTGCTTTAGATTATTAATTCAATTAAACTAGGAAGCCATTTCTCAATATGAGCTCTATTTCTTGTTACAGAACCATCTTCTTTTCTGAGTGCCATAATCTGTTTTCTTCTCTTACTGAGATGTCCCTTTGCTATCTTTAGGCTTTGGTTGTTTTGAATTGATTTCCTCACTAGTTCACAGTTGAATTTCCTTACGTCTTCAGTGATACTTTTTCGTACTGTCTTGCATAGCTCTATATATTCCACTTTGGAAGTCACATCTTCTTTAGTTGTCCTCATCTCTCTTCTTTTTTGCATCAATATTTTGGTTTTTCCTGATAATTTGTTTACATGCAATTTGTTCTTAGACCCAGCTAATTTTGTTACTGTTTCCATAAGAGCTTTGGTTACTTTTCTGTTAACTTCAGAAATATCCACTTCTTCCAATGTTAGGCCTTCTAAAGCAGAGAATCTGTTCTTCAGTTCCAAGTTGAAGGTATTATGGTGTTTTTTCAGGTTGGTTATGTCAATACATTTTGTTTGTCTTATGAGCTTGCCATGTTCGAGTTTAGTGTTGAGGTGCATCTTACATCTCATCAATCTATGGTCACTACCTGTATTGAACTTGTTTAGCACACTGCAGTCTTCTATGACGAATTTTTTGTTACACATAATAAAATCAATTTCATTTGTCGTCCCATTTGGATATCTTGTTGTCCATTTCCTGTGTGGCTTTTTCTTGAAAAAGGAGTTCAAGATGAAAAACTCTTTTGCCTCTGCAAACTCAACGAGAGTATTTCCACGCTGGTTTCTGTTGCCGTGACCGAATTTACCTACTGAAGTTTCATTCTGTTGACGTTGCCCAATTTTTGCATTGAAATCCCCCATAATTATCTTTAAGTGCTGCTTACCTTTATTATTTAGATGACGAATTTCCTCATAAAATTCTTCAATTTCTTCTTCAGGATGACTTGTGGTTGGTGCATAAGTTTGAATAATCTGAGCCTGGTATCTTCTCGAGAGTTGGATAACGAGTCGTGCAGCTCTGTCAGAGGAACTTTCAACTTCTACAACTTTATCCTTCAGTTTCTTGTTTATTATAAATCCAACACCACTAGTTCTGCCAGTATCTGTCCCACGATAGTAGAAGAGATGTCAACTTTTTAGTTCAATGAGATCTTCTCCTTTTCTCCTTACCTCACTTAGCCCGACGATGTCCCACTTGATCCTTTGTAGTTCCTCTTCCAATTCAAGAAGCCTCGAATCAGAAGATAGGGAGTGTCCATTATACGTAGCCAAGGTCAGCATCAGATGGCAGCCTAGTCCGGTCCTCCGGAGATTCTTAGCACCCTCTACCTTCATGTCGCACTGGCTGCTGCCTTGGCCAGGTACATTCCAGCTGCCGGAGACTGAGGGCCAAGATTTAAGTTGTGGATTCATTTTGGAGGGGTTTGGCCATAACTCACCACGCTGGCCAAGTGGGTTGGTGAGTGTGGGATAGCATTTCCTCTGATTCCGATGGTATAGTTATACCGCTATTGGCGGTCATCAGAATCCCTTTAGTGGGAACAGGATGCACCACGAGAAGGCAGGATTGACATTTGTCAATGAGAGGCTGTGATGTTACGCATCACCTGACCTTATATCCCTTATAAATTATTTAATCACAATATAATAATTTGTTAAATAACGATCCCTCTAAAGAATATATATCATCATCATCATCATCATCATCGTCAACCATTATCAATCCACTGCTGGACGAAGGTCTCCCCAAGTTTCCTCCACAACGGTCTGTCTTGTGCCAGTCTCCTCCATGTCACCCCTGCATACTTTCGAATTTCATCCACCCATCTCCCATGTGGTCTTCTTCTGGGTCTTTTCCTGTCCCTTGGAATCCAATCTAAAATTTCGGCTGTCCATCGATGATCTGTCCTTCTGGCAGTATGTCCAGCCCATTGCCATTTCAGGGATTTAACTCTGATCATGATGTCTTCCACTCTTGTCATTTTTCGGATAGACGAGTTCCTCTTCTTATCTCTCCTGGTTACACCAAGCATGCACCTCTCCATGCTACTTTGAGTTGTCTGCAGCCTTTGTATGTCTCTTTTAGTTAAGGTCCACGTCTCTGCACCATCCGTAAGCACTGGAAGGATGCATTGATCAAACACTTTTCTTTTAAGACATAATGGCATATTGCTCTTGAAAATTATGCTGTTTCTTCCAAAAGCTCTCCAGGCAAGTTTTGTACGCCGATTAATTTCTTCATCAATGTGACCCTCACTTGATATCTGCTGTCCAAGATAAACGTACGTGTCTGTTATCTCCAGCTTTTCTCCATCAATCGATAAATCTTCATTTCTTGTAAAAGCATTGAACATCACTTTTGTCTTCTGAAAGTTCATTTTTAATCCCACTTCTTTACTCTTGTCAGCAAGTTCCTGGATCATACTCTGCAGCTCTGATGGGGTAGTTGCAAAAATGACTACGTCATCAGCAAAACGAAGGTGGGTTAGATAATCTCCATTAATCTTTATCCCCTTGTTTTCCCAGCTCAGCGACTGAAAAACACCCTCCAATGTGGCATTAAAGAGCTTCGGAGATATGGTGTCACCTTGTCTCACTCCCTTTCCAATTTTTACGTGTGTTGTATTTTCAAACAGCCTAATCTTTGCACTTGCATTTTCATAGATGTTATTAATAATATTAATGTATGCATCTTCAATACCGCAGGTTTTCAGAGCCATTGTAACTGCTGATGGTTTCACCGAATCAAAGGCTTTTTCATAATTGATAAAAGCCATGCACAATGGAAGTTCATATTCCCTCGCTTCTTTCAATTAGTTCTCTCAGCACGTGGATATGATCTATTGTGCTGTAGCCACTCCTGAATCCAGCTTGTTCTCTCGGTTGAGCCATGTCCAGTGTTACCTTCAAGCAGTGTGAAAGAACTTTAGTGAAGATTTTATAAACTACTGAGAGGAGGCTGATAGGTCTGTAGTTTCCGAGATCCTCAATGTCATCTTTCTTATGTAGCAGGATCATTGTAGCGGTGTTCCAATCCTCAGGAATCTTTCCTTCATTAAGGCATCGAGTGAAAATTTGGGCGAGTACTGTTTCGATTTCTCCACTTGCTTCTTGTATGATGTCTACAGTAATTCCATCTTCTCCTGGAGCTTTTCCCCCGCTTCATGTTCTTGATTGCATGTGCAACTTCTGCTGGAAGGACTGGAGGAACTCTGGTACTGGTATCTTTCATGATGTCTGGAGTGCATGTATCATCTCTTTCATATAATTTGGAGTAGAAATCTTTCACTCTGGTCAAAATTTCGCCTCTATTTCTTGTTACAGAACCATCTTCTTTTCTCAGTGCCATAATCTGTTTTCTTCCCTTACTGAGATGTCCCTTTGCTATCTTTAGGCTTTGGTTGTTTTCAATTGCTTTCCTCACTAGTTCACAGTTGAATTTTCTTACGTCTTCAGTGATACTTTTTCTTACTGTCTTGCATAGCTCTATATATTCCACTTTGGAAGTCACATCTTCTTTAGTTGTCCTCATCTCTCTTCTTTTTTGCATCAACATTTTCGTTTTTCCTGATAATTTATTTACATGCAACTTGTTCTTAGACCCAGCTAATTTTGTTGCTGTTTCCATAAGAGCTTTGGTTACTTTTCTGTTAACTTCAGAGATGTCCACTTCTTCCGATGTTAGGCCTTCTAAAGCAGAGAACCTGTTCTTCAGTTCCAACTTGAAGGTATTATGGTGTTTTTTAAGGTTGGTTATGTCAATAGATTTTGTTTGTCTTATGAGCTTGCCACGTTCAAGTTTAGTGTTGAGGTGCATCTTACATCTCACCAATCTATAGTCACTACCTGTGTTGAACTTGTTTAGCACACTGCAGTCTTCTATGACGAATTTTTTGTTACACATAATAAAATCAATTTCACTTGTCGTCCCATTTGGATGTCTCCATGTCCATTTCCTGTGTGGCTTTTTCTTGAAGAAGGAGTTCAAGATGAAAAACCCTTCTGCCTCTGCAAACTCAACGAGAGTATTTCCACGCTGGTTTCTGTTGCCGTGACCGAATTTACCTACTGAAGTTTCATTCTGTTGCCGTTGCCCTATTTTTGCATTGAAATCTCCCATAATTATTTTCAAGTGCTGCTTACCTTTATTATTTAGATGACAAATTTCCTCATAAAATTCTTCAATTTCTTCTTCAGGATGACTTGTGGTGGGTGCATAAGTTTGAATAATCTGAGCCTGGTATCTTTTCGAGAGTTGGATAACAAGTCGTGCAGCTCTGTCAGAGGAACTTTCAACCTCTACAACTTTATCCTTCAGTTTCTTGTTTATTATAAATCCAACACCATATATATATATATATATATATATATGACACAAAATATATTAAAAACACAAATCCAAACAAAAACATTCAACTCACCCACCCCACCAAATGACCCGCAGCAGCCGAAAGGAACAATAAACCCAAAAGAAATAATGAACCAAGAAAAACATCAAAAATATATCTAAAATTTTGCTGTCATCATCAGGAAGACCCCAGCTAAATACACTATCTACCAACAAGTAATTGGACACCCCTGCAATCGACGATATCTGCGGTCCTGATACAAGTCACGGCCACCTCCGTTAAATATCGTGTAGGAAACAACAACGCAACCGGTCGCATGGAAGATGCCACGCAGTTCAAAGCTCTCCGATTTCGAGAAAGGTGTAATCGTCGGGTATCACAGAAATGGCCGATCCATATGCGACATATCCAGCGAGTTGAAGTACCCAAAATCAACAGTGGCCTACGTGATTGGCAAGTGGAAGATGAGAGGTGACTGTCGGAATATGCCTCGACCCGGCAGACCCACAAAACTGGGAGTTAGAGACCGACAGGTGCTGGCCAGAGAAATTCGGAAGAACCGCACCAAATTGATGGGCCACATCTGCGAGGAGTTTCAACAGGCATCTGGGAGTGTTCTTTCAATGAATACCATCCGTAAGGAAGCCCATCTGCTTGGTTATCATGGACGTGCTGCCGCCCACAAGCCTTTGATCACCAAGTCCAACAGTGCTGCTCGGCTAACGTGGTGCAAAGAACGTCGACAGTGGACCGTTGAAAAGTAGAAACAGATTCTCTGGAGCGATGAATCAAGGTTCACCCTCTACCGTTTGGATGGCAGGATCTGGCGTCTGTCTGGAGGACGCCTCCTGCCGGAATGTATTGTGCCAACTGTGAAGTTCGGCGGCGGTGGAATTATGCTATGGAGATGTTTCTCCTGGTATGGCACGTGACCCTTGGTCGCAATTACTGGAAGACTCAACGCCGAGACCTACTGCACCATTTTGGATGACCATGCGCTTCCTACGTTATGGCAGTTTTACGGGGTGGACCCATGTTACTTTCAGGATGGCAATGCCACCTGTCATGTTGCGAGGTCCATTATGACTTGGTATGGTGACAATGGGGTTAATCGAATGGACTGGCCTGCGCAGAGCCCGGACCTTAACCCTATCGAGCACCTCTGGGACGAGTTGGAGCATCGACTTAAGGGGTGCCCCGACCATCTGAAATAGGTGAAGGAACTGACCTGTCTTCTCCAAGCCGAGTGGAAAAAAATACCGCTAGTCGTCGTACAACACCTGGTTGAGAGTATGCCCCGGAGGGTCGCAGCTGTAATCGCTGCTCGTGGAGGCTCCACCAACTTATTGAAGGGGAATAAACTTCGTTTTACTTTGCTATCACAGGTGTCCAATTACTTGTTGGTAGATAGTATATATGGCCTTTCAAAACAACAGCAGAGGCAGACAAGGCCAATACCTGCTGTGTGGGTCCCTAGGCCATAAATGGAAACGATGACAGACCTAGATAAAACTAAAATATAAAAAAAATAAAATAAAAGTTACAATCCGGAGACATACCGAGAAACAGGAGACAGCATCGGACAACTTAACAGCCTGCGACAGAAATCCAAATGACCAACCATGTGACAATTGTGCAGTGGATGAGTGACGCATGACGTCGCGGTTGCAGTGAGGTATATATCAATAATGAGTGATGAGAAAAATTATAGATAGATAGATAGATGTTAACATTTTCTTGTGGGTTGAGTATATATATATAGTCCCTTTATCTAAAGTCTTAAAAATATATATATATATATATATATATATATATAATTAAAATATTAAAACCCGAGGTACACAATGTTCATATTGTGAATTGACAACAACGTGCTGTATGTAGTGGTCTTTCTACAAAAAAAAGTAGGGTAAGTGTATGTTTGTATAATACGTACATTCTTATGCTTGCAAAATATTACCAAATCCTTTTAAGCACATTAAATTTACCTAAAGCAATTTTTTTAGGTGTTTTTGACTTTTATATATGGGTCTGAAAACAGTTGTTACAAATCTCCATCAGTATATGCCTTACACACAAGTATCATCATGCTATAGCATTTTTCTACTTTTGAAATTTGAAGAATAGGATTAAGTAAATGGAATCTTTTTTCGTTTGCTCTGGTTCTTTTTGTTTCATATTGTTTTGAGAGAGTTTATTGCCTTGACCAAGTTTTCCCATTTACATTGTCAGAAATATTGAAGACTGTATTTCATGCACTGTTTGTTGCCTTCACAAAAGCAGTTATTCTATGCTTGCTTTGCATTGTGATATATTTGATATACTGCATGAATGGATTTTTGTTTCAATTTTAAGTAGGTAATGTGCTGTTTCACATCGAGGAGGCAAAAAATTGACAGGATTAATTATTACTTTTTTAGAGGGAATTTAGTTCATAAAATGTGTTTTGAAGTTGATTCTGATTGTTGTTGATTTCTTCCTAATGTGGTAAGAAGCAGTTTACATGAAGTACATGAAGATACTTATGCTGTTTACTAATGAAGAGCCATTTTTTTCTGAAAAAATGTAGTGGTTCTCATCATTGGATGAAAATGGACGCACCTATTTTTATGATGAAGACAGTGCAGAGTCATCTTGGGAGCTTCCTGATATATCAATCACATCTGATACTGAGGTAAAGTAGACACTTGATTTCGAACTTAATCAACACAGCGCCTTTTTCAAATGCAATTACAGAATTTAAAACATCTAATTCCATTAGTAAGGGTATGTGTGGAAAACTTTATCATTTGTTGAGTGAATTTTTTTCTTTTGAAGATGCAGTTCTGTTTTAATGCATTCATGAAAAGCTATTAAAAAGTATAGTATGTTTCCTCATGTTTCACTTAAAATACATGAGCATAATTAGAAACAAATACAGGTCTGCTGTATTTGCATGTACATTATCATACTTATTGATATACAAGTGTTGGACAGAATAACGTGAACACCAAAGGTAAATGTGAACACCAAAGGAAAAGGTTTTGCGAACCTAATAGGGCGTGGGACCACCTTTGGCATTCAAAACTGCCTGAATCCTCCTTGGAATTGATGCATACAAATCCTGGATGGTGGTTAGTGGGATGTTACACCATTCTTCATGCAGAAATTGCTTCAGTCCCTTAAGAGGTGCAGGAGGATGATAACGGGATCTTACTCTGTTTTCCAACACTGACCACAGTGGCTCAATGATGTTTATATTTGGTGATTGGGGAGGCCAAGGAAGGTGTGAAAGTTTGTCCTCATGTTCCTCAAACCATGATGGGACATTCCGAGCTCTGTGAATTGGCACATTATCATCTTGATAGATGGCATCCCCTGCAGGAAACAATGCCTGAGCCATTAGATGGACTTAGTCAGCCAAAATGGTTTCATATGCCCTGCCAGTCATGCGTCCTTTCAAGGTGATCAGGGGACCTGCTGAAAACCACGATATGACTGCCCAGAGCATGACAGAACCACTATCATGCTGCACTGTTGGGAGCAGACAGTCTGGGTTGTATGCTTCTGACAGTGTTCTCCACAGGTAAATATGTCCTGCAGTGGGGAATAGTGTGAATGTGGATTCATCCGAACACATTGCACTCTTCCATGCTTCGGCAGTCCATGTTGTATGTGCCTGGCACCACTGCCATCACCATTGTGTATTCACTCAGGTCACCAGAGGTTTTGCAATAGCAGATCTGTCCTGAATATCTTGTTTATGCAGTTCCATGTGCACTGTTTTCTTTGATACTGGAGTCTGGAGATGCAGATTGAGCTCCGCCCTAATTTTCGGCAGCGTGGTCTTATTATTACAGGTAGCAATCATCTTTAGTGCTGTCCCATCTCTGTCAGTGAGATTTGTTTTCCGACCGCTCTTGTGTTTTACAGACGAGGTTTTGCCATGAACACTGTATGCTGTCATGATGCTAGACACAGCAGTTCTCGATACCCCCTACCCTGGCGACTGTTGTCACAGAGGCACGAACTAGCCAGCCACCAACAATTAGTCCTCTTTCAAAGTCCATTAGGTCGCTCATTTTGTTGTCACCCTGAAAGAAATTTTGCAACAATTAACTTTAAATGCACTTAAACAGGACCTTGAGGTTTTAAACAAAGCTATTACAACCAAAATGTGGTGGATATCTATGCGTATGTGACGTACGCAGCTGCATGAAAAGTCACATCTCTGAGCATGGTGTTTACATTATTCTGTCCAACCCTTGTATTTGTTTGTACTATCAAAACATAAGTCTGTAATTTGGTTTGCTAGTCAGTGGGTAGTGTGCTTCTAGGCATGCTCATTTGACATAAAGCCAAATATATGTTGACCACCTATGAGGAGTGCCAGAATCTTTTGCCACTTCCTTTTTGGTAACACTGCAAAATCTTGGATCAGTAACTTTAATCAGCCATGTTCTTCAATGAGTAACTCAACCATGTTGTGATTAGATCATGCCTCATAAGCTTTGATAATATCCATTGGAAATTTTCACCCTTTCTACAGAGTTCCCACAGTCCTTATAAAACCCTTAAAAGTCTTTAAAAAGTGCTTAATTTTTTTAGGGTGTTTAAAAGTCCTTAATTTTTACCAGAAATTCCCCAAAGTGCTTAAAAAGTACTTATTTTTCTTTCCTAATGACCTGGGTGAAAAGCAGAGGTTGCAATGCAGTGCATACAAATACTGCTGCTGGTCGGCCATGTTCTCCATGTGACATCGGCAGAAAGCCTGTGGGAGAGCATGTGGCAGGACAAGCTCTCGTCAGTAACTCATGGCGAACTTGACTTTGAGTTTACAATTCAAGCCATGAAATAATTATATACGATATCCAAATCTAGATTGTGCAACTTTAGCTACAGTTTTATGATATACATACATTCTTTTTGTTGCAAAGTGATTATTCTGCCTTATGAAAACTGATTTGACTAGCCGAATTGTCTTTTAAACTGCATAAATTCTGATTTATTACATCTACAAACTTGAATTATATGCAACTATATTGGAAGCTTCATCAACAGATTTCAGTTTGTATAGTTAAATCATGTGTAAAAGTATATTTGTATATATGTTACTTTTGTGTGTAATTTGTAAGGTCCTTAAATTTTTTTTGTAGGGTCCTTAAAAAAAGTGCTTATATTTTTTGGGAGAAAATGAGTTGAACCCTGTTTTATGAATACTTGTGCTCATGGGAAATGTCATATTGTCATGCGACCATGTTTAATCAACTCCACAGTTGGATTTTATAGTTCATTATGAGGACTCTTGGGTGACGTCATGTGCAAAATTCCAATATCTCTTGCTGTTTTGTTTATGATGGTACTGTAGTTATTTCTAATCATTTTATCAATGTTTACCATATGGTGAATTGGTTTTAAATTGAGGTTAATGAGTGCATTTTTAATTTTATACTGATTTTCTTTGACTGTGTCCTTTTGTTCAGTCAGTAAACCTATTCAAACACCCACTGTATTTCCATTACATTAGGACCAAGAAAAAAAAAAAAAAATTTAACTGAAAGTGAGTTTTCCTTCCTGAACACCATCTTACTCCAAGGAATAATATGATGCTCTATGAACATTTTAAATTTAGTTATCAGAGAGTACAGTTGTTTTATACAATGATCTTAACTAATGATCTAATTCTAATACAATCTCACTTGATGAATGTACATGTACTCTCAATGGCCTTGTATGTGGATGTCACATTGCCAATATTTATTCATCGCAGACAAATTTGTCGCCTGCATCAGTTCATTGTGGACAAATTCATTGCATTCCCAAATTTGAGTTAAATACACTTTCTTGTTTTTTTTCATTCACTTTGAAGTTTTTTTCTTTTCGTTTTTTAGCACGTCTTTTGTAAAAAAAGGTCGTGCTTATATTATTGCTTTGCCCATCCGTCCATTTGTACTCACGATATCTCTGCAACTATTAGTCCGATTTGAAAAATTCTTTTTGCATTGGGAAGCTTGAAATATGCGAATGATGACCCTTCATTTTTTTTTTTTTTTTTTTTTTTTTACAATGTTCAATTTCGGCACTAAAGGGCGTAAATGCAGTAGATGCTGAATTCAAAAATACGTTTTATTCCACATATTTGCTTCTAAACATCCGATTGAAAAAATTCTTTTATCTTTCGATTCCATTTATGTCGAAGAGTATTTTAGATATAGTTACATTTTCAAATTACGAATAGATTTTCCGCTAGGGGTGTAAAAGTAAATTACATTTTTCCCGATAGCTGTTCTTCTAAAACTCCAATTTAAAAAATATTTTCTTCAGCAAATACACCTCCTGATAGAAAATCTTTTGCATATAATTTCAAATTTTTGGTAAAGAATACTTTGGCCACCAGGGGGTGTAAGTGTTAATTTTTGCTTCTGATGTATTTGCCATAAAATCTGAGCTTCTAAAATATCGATTGAAAAAATTATTTCGTGAACTGATGTCACTCACATCGATAAACCTTTTCAGAATATTTTCTTCTTAAAATATTCCACAGTTTCTCTGCCAGGGAGCATAGATGTACATCTTAATTTTGTCAATATCTCTACTTCTAGGAGTCCGATTTTAAAAATTCCTTCTTTGTTAGATAGTGTTTTCAGTGTGACATGTTTTTCATATAATTTCAAAATTTTCAAGTAATTCATAGACTTTTCACTAGGGGGCGTAGAGGTAAATTGTGTTTCTCCCTATATCTCTGCTTCTAAATCTCCGATTTGAAAAATTATTTCTGCACCGGATACAGCTCCTGATGGGAAATAGTTTGCACATAATTTCTAATTTTTGTAAAACAATGGTTTGGCCACTAGGGGGCGTAAATATTAATTTCCACTTCTAATGTATTTGCAGCAAAATATGAGCTTCTAAATTCTTGATTGAAAAAAAAAAAAAGTAGTTTGTTGACTGATACTACTCATGTCGACAAACCTTTTAGGAACATTTTCTTCTTGAATCTTGAAATAATGCATGGTTTCTATGCCGGGGGGGGGGGGGCGTAGATGTATGTCTTATTTTTGTCAATATCTCTACTTATAGGAGTTCGATTTGAAAAATTTCTTCTTTGTTGGATAGTGTTTCTGATGCGAAATGTTTTTCCGATAAATTCAAAATTTTCAAGCCAATCATAGACTTCCTGCTAGGGGGCACAAAGGTAAATTGGGTTTTCTGCATTATTTCTGCTTCTAAAACTTCGATTTGTAAAATTCTTCCTGTATCGCATACAACCTGATGGAAAATATTTTTCACATAATTTCTAATGTTTGGTAAAGAATGGTTTGGCCACCAGGGCATAAGTGTTAATTTCTGCTTCTGATGTATTTGTAGCAAAATCTGGGCTCCTGAAAACTCGACTAAATTTTTTTTCTTGGACCGATACCACTCATATGGGAAAACTTTTGAGTATACTTTCTTCCTAAAATAATGCATGGCTTTTTCCACCAGGGGGCATAAAGTCACATCTTATTTTTGTTGGTATCTCTGTTTCTAAGAGTCCGATTTGAAAAATTCTTTGTGTTGGAGAGCATTTCTGGTGCAAAATGTTTCTCATATAAATTCATGTTTTTCTTAATGCACAAGTCTGCAACCAGATGGCGTAAGCTCACGATTCAGTTTACAGAATTATCTGAGGGATTAAAAACTCGATTGGAAAACTTCTTTCTTCCGTCTTTATAATAAATGTGTAACTGTCTTTATAATTAATGTTTGCCATACCAGTTCCATTGACTTTGAATAGCTTTGATAAATTTAATTTGCGTCAGAACTGATTCAAAAGGCATGCTTATTACACCCGAAAATTTGATGTCATCTTTCTTGTTTTGCAGTAAATTCAAAACCTTCATGCTATATTTCTGCTCATTTTTACACAGAACTGGACAGACTGGAAAAATCTTACTTCTGTTCTTTTATTATGTGCCTGCATTTCTTGTGTTCCTTTGAGTTTTTGTGATCAGGGAAGTGTGATGGATGCTAATGAAGCTCGAGCGGTGTGCAGAGATCGTTGCAAATGGAGACATTTGATACACCAACAATAAGTAAATTCTAGCTCTATCATTTAAATGTGTACTTGGCACATGGTCTTTCTTTGAGGAGCTAACCTCTGAATCTCAGAGAACAGCTTAATGATATATAACTTATGTATTTCCTGTGTTTAGCATGAGTGCCAAATTTTCATTGGTACTGTAATTTTATCTTGGATGTATCATTAGAACTGAACTGCGAGTGCTGTATGTAGTATGTATTTATGAGATTCAGAGCAGCCAAACACACCTGGTTTTTTACCATGCTTTCATCTTGCCAAAAGGGTTTAGATTTTATTTTTATTGTTGTGGTGCTTTTTACAAACTTTGCTGTCCATTGTTTTTTAACGGGAGGAATGAAAACTCCTTTCTTGACTGGGGTCACTGTCCTGTAATTTTTCTTTGTACTGGTGAGCTGGTAAAATGAGATGTTCTGCCAGTTTAATTCATTGATCTGCCAGTGTAGTGAAAGGTATTTTTTTTATATCTTACAAAAACTGCCTAATTCAACACCTTGTATGAGAGTTATATTATTAATGCTCCATGATGTGTAACTGTCTTTATAATTAATGTTTAACTTATTGCAAACTGTTTTTTTGAGTGTTCTTTGCTTGCCTATATCATATGAAGCAATTCATCTTAATGTCTTTTATTAGGATTCTGTGAATGAAGTGAAAAGTGCCTCTCAGTCTGCAACTGAAGAAAATTTAGTGAAGAGTGTTTCAGCCAAAGAACTTTCTGCTTCGGTTACCTCAGAAAGTGCCTCATCATGTATTTCACGTGCAAAAATGCGCAGTAATAAAGCTCCCAAGCTTCTTGTACCTCGGCATTTCAAAGCCCGTTCTTTAGTAGTACCTGATTCAGTCCATCCCATCAGCATTGAGGATGGCAAAAGCTCATTACCACGCTCATTTGCTGATGGACACTGGCCTATCATGCAAGAGGGTCATCTTGTAAGTTCTTAAAATTATTTTTGATAATAAAAATAATAAGTGCTCTTTTCTGCAAAAGAGCCATTACAAATTGTTTGTATGATTTTTTTGTTCCAAAAATGGAATTAAACTTTGATTTTTCTGAAAATCAATTATGACAGAAATTTAATGTGAATAATTATATTATTTGTTCTGTATTATTTTAATAATACAGTTTCAGTATGAGATCTTTTGGCTGCACACCAGCCTTGGTTACACTGATTGCAAGATTACATGTGGTGGATCTTATTTATAAGTCTGCTGCCAATAAAGATTTCCAAATAACTGAAATGTTGAAGAGTGCATCTGAATTATAAGAGTTTGTATTGCAACTAAAAGATCTTATGGAAAGTATATTATTAAAATTATATGTAATGAAATTATTGGCATAAAATTTCTATCATAATTAATTTTCTGTTTGTTTTTACATGAATTGCCCTTACTTGATGATTTATTATCACTTTATTCTGAGTTTGTTTAAAAAAAAAAAAAAAAAAAAAAAAGCTTATGTCCTACGGTGTTTGTCATGGAGTTTGGCTTCTTGATATTTAACTGAACACAAGCCTTGGTAAATATTAAGAGGAGAGAATCATCCATTTTTTAGTTGAACTACTCAGAGCGATAAAGTAATTGTTTACATTAATTCTTGTTTTGTTGGTGAATATTTACTCTGAGTAAATTCAAAGTAAGCAGTTTGTTTTAAATTTGCTAAAGGCGAAAGGAGAAATAATTTCTGGAAACAGGTGTTGTAAAGTAATGGAAGAAACCATTGACCACTTGTATTGCCTGCAGTAAAATTTTCCAGAGTACATAAGATTGCAAAGGTTATACACTGGGGCTTATGCCAAAAATATGATTTCCTCATGCTTAATAACTGATGAAAACATAAAAGTTGATATTGTATCAGGAAATGATAAAATAGAAAAATCTTCCGTTTTGTTAAAATACAAATAAATTGTTACTTGAAACAAACATACTGAGTATAACCTTGAGGTAATTTTTGAATTTCTACACATCAGTGATGGAAAAACATGTAGGCAAATTAAATAACTATTAAAAAAAATACAACACTAATGGTATTACCTCTTTTGTCTTCCTAAAATGTTCAGTTTCCCAGTACAACTTAAATTATCATGTGAACAGGCTTGAAATTTCCCTGGATACACTAAGAGTTCCATGTTCCAAATGAATTTTTTTGTTTCCAACTAATGTTTTTTCTGATTTATGGTAAGATTTTGTTTTCTGCCATTACATGAGATCATAGTCATGCTTTCCCATGGTTCTTTGCATCATGGTCATGGTTTTTTGGATTGGCGTTTTGTGGTACCTTTTGTTGTCCTTGAAGAAAATGTTTTTCTTTTAAAAAGTCTTGTCCCTGTTGTGTTGGTAACCTCTATGAAGCTTGACACTGTATGGCAGGAGTGGCAAACCTTCTTGACACTATATGCACAAATTGGCTGTAAATTCTAGAAAGTTCTCTCTCTTGCCCATGGTAATTTTGAGCAGCAGATTATCATTTATTGTCTACTGTTCGCTCACAAACAACAGAAGAAAATTATAAGCAGAGCAAAGCCAATCCCAAGTGTTTGCTTCTATTATTACCCAAATACTGATGTGTGCACTGTGTCTGTTAGAGACATCTACAAGGACTTCAAACATTATATCATCATCATCATCATTGTCAACCATTATCAATCCACTGCTGGACGAAGGTCTCCCCAAGTTTCCTCCACAACGGTCTGTCTTGTGCCAGTCTCTTCCATGTCACCCCTGCATACTTTCGAATTTCATCCACCCATCTCCCATGTGGTCTTCTTCTGTGTCTTTTCCTGTCCCTTGGAATCCAATCTAAAATTTCATCTGTCCATCGATGGTCTGTCCTTCTGGCAGTATGTCCAGCCCATTGCCATTTCAGGGATTTAACTCTGATCATGATGTCTTCCACTCTTGTCATTTTTCGGATCCACGAGTTCCTCTTCTTATCTCTCCTGGTTACACCAAGCATGCACCTCTCCATGCTTCTTTGAGTTGTCTGCAGCCTTTGTATGTCTCTTTTAGTTAAGGTCCACGTCTCTGCACCATACGTAAGCACTGGAAGAATGCATTGATCAAACACTTTTCTTTTAAGACATAATGGCATATTGCTCTTGAAAATTATGCTGTTTCTTCCAAAAGCTCTCCAGGCAAGTTTTGTACGCCGATTAATTTCTTCATCAATGTGACCCTCACTTGATATCTGCTGTCCAAGATAAACGTACGTGTCTGTTATCTCCAGCTTTTCTCCATCAATCGATAAATCTTCATTTCTTGTAAAAGCATTGAACATCACTTTTGTCTTCTGAAAGTTCATTTTTAATCCCACTTCTTTACTCTTGTCAGCAAGTTCCTGGATCATACTCTGCAGCTCTGATGGGGTAGTTGCAAAAATGACTACGTCATCAGCAAAACGAAGGTGGGTTAGATAATCTCCATTAATCTTTATCCCCTTGCTTTCCCAGCTCAGCGACTGAAAAACACCCTCCAATGTGGCATTAAAGAGCTTCGGAGATATGGTGTCACCTTGTCTCACTCCCTTTCCAATTTTTACGTGTGTTGTATTTTCAAACAGCCGAATCTTTGCACTTGCATTTTCATAGATGTTATTAATAATATTAATGTATGCATCTTCAATACCGCAGGTTTTCAGAGCCATTGTAACTGCTGATGGTTTCACCGAATCAAAGGCTTTTTCATAATCGATAAAAGCCATGCACAATGGAAGTTCATATTCCCTCGCTCTTTCAATTAGTTCTCTCAGCACGTGGATATGATCTATTGTGCTGTAGCCACTCCTGAATCCAGCTTGTTCTCTCGGTTGAGCCATGTCCAGTGTTACCTTCAAGCGGTGTGAAAGAACTTTAGTGAAGATTTTATAAACTACTGATAGGAGGCTGATAGGTCTGTAGTTTCCGAGATCTTCAATGTCACCTTTCTTATGTAGCAGGATCATTGTAGCGGCGTTCCAATCCTCAGGAATCTTTCCTTCATTAAGGCATCGAGTGAAAATTTGGGCGAGTACTGTTTCGATTTCTCCACTTGCTTCTTGTATGATGTCTACAGTAATTCCATCTTCTCCTGGAGCTTTTCCTCTCTTCATGTTCTTGATTGCATGTGCAACTTCTGCTGGAAGGACTGGAGGAACTCTGGTACTGGTATCTTTCATGATGTCTGGAGTGCATATATCATCCCTTTCATATAATTTGGAGTAGAAATCTTTCACTCTTGTCAAAATTTCGCCTCTATTTCTTGTTACAGAACCATCTTCTTTTCTCAGTGCCATAATCTGTTTTCTTCCCTTACTGAGATGTCCCTTTGCCAATTTTAGGCTTTGGTTGTTTTCAATTGCTTTCCTCACTAGTTCACAGTTGAATTTCCTTACGTCTTCAGTGATACTTTTTCTTACTGTCTTGCATAGCTCTATATATTCCACTTTGGAAGTCACATCTTCTTTAGTTGTCCTCATCTCTCTTCTTTTTTGCATCAACATTTTGGTTTTTCCTGATAATTTGTTCACATGCAACTTGTTCTTAGACCCAGCTAATTTTGTTGCTGTTTCCATAAGAGCTTTGGTTACTTTTCTGTTAACTTCAGAAATATCCACTTCTTCTGATGTTAGGCCTTCTAAAGCAGAGAACCTGTTCTTCAGTTCTAACTTGAAGGTATTATGGTGTTTTTTAAGGTTGGTTATGTCAATAGATTTTGTTTGTCTTATGAGCTTGCCACGTTCAAGTTTAGTGTTGAGGTGCATCTTACATCTCACCAATCTATGGTCACTACCTGTGTTGAACTTGTTTAGCACACTGCAGTCTTCTATGACGAATTTTTTGTTACACATAATAAAATCAATTTCACTTGTCGTCCCATTTGGATGTCTCCATGTCCATTTCCTGTGTGGCTTTTTCTTGAAGAAGGAGTTCAAGATGAAAAACCCTTCTGCCTCTGCAAACTCAACGAGAGTATTTCCACGCTGGTTTCTGTTGCCATGACCGAATTTACCTACTGAAGTTTCATTCTGTTGCCGTTGCCCTATTTTTGCATTGAAATCTCCCATAATTATTTTCAAGTGCTGCTTACCTTTATTATTTAGACGACAAATTTCCTCATAAAATTCTTCAAAATTCTTTAAAAATTCTTCAAACATTGTATGTGAATTCTGAATTTTCAAAACTGCTGCGTTGCGCGTTTTGATTTTCAGGTTATTTTGCACCCTTCGTTTTAAATTCTAAAATTTTTTCCTTAGTCTTCAGTTTTGCTCTTAAGTATATATATATATATATATATATATACAGGGTGTCCGAGAATTTTTGGACACATTACAAAATTATATAAAACAAAACATTAAACAGATAGAAAAAAACTGACTGTACTAACTTACAATGTAACTACACAAGTTAATAAATTTTGATGTGAGGTCCCTTGGTTGCTCGTAGTATGTCCAAGCGATACTTGATTTCATGCCATGTAATGGCAAGCATCAGAGGAGTTATGGAATTAATAGCTGCTGTGATACCCTGCTTCAGTTCCTGCAAATCAGTACAAGGCATTTGATAGACACGATCTTTCGCATAACCCCACATGAAATAATCCAATGGAGTTAGATCTGGAGAGCGAGGAGGCCACGGAATGGGGCCACCACGCCCAATCCATCTGTTGGGAAAATGCTCATTTAGGCACTTATGTACACATGTTGACCAATGTGGAGGTGCGCCGTCTTGTTGGAAAACAACGTCATATCTTTTGATCTGGGGTATAGCAAAATTTTCTAGCATATCCAAGTAAATGTCACCATTTATGGTTTTTTCGCAGAAGAAGAAAGGGCCAATCACTCCTCTTTTTGATAGGGCGCACCACACATTAACTTTTGGAGAATCGCGTTCCAGTTTCAATAGCAGCATGAGGCGGTTCACTGCCCCATATCCTACAGTTCTGACGATTCACAATACCTGATACATGAAATGTGGATTCATCACTAAAAAATACAGTACTGAGAAAGTTTTCGTCGTTTTCCACTCGATTCAGCATATCCACAGCGAAATCATATCGCAGAGTGTTATCATTTACATGCATCTTTTGCACTATTTGAATTTAATAAGCACAAACTTTAATTTTTTGTGCAAGATATCGTGAACTGTCTATTTCGGATTACACAGTTCTCTGCTTGCTTTACGAAAGGATTTCCTGGGGCTTTGTCGGAAACTTTCATTAACTTGGTAAACAGTCTCACTGCTGATGCTATGCCTACTGGCTCCTCCACGATGTTCCACATTGCCAGTTTCTTTAAACTGTTTCATCCACCGCTTAATTGAATTAGTTGACGGAGGATTACCACCATACTTTAAACGGTACTGTCTTTTAACTTTATAATGACAGACTTTCATTCCGCAAGCTATAACACACACATCGCCTTCTGCTGTACGGATGACATGACTACTGATTGCGCATTTCTCATACATTCCTCATCAGTTCACACCTAGCGCCATCTATCGGATTCTGGTAATAACAATTCTGCAAAACAAAAATATAGAAACTGTGTTAGTAATACGTGACATAGAAAAACAGACAATGCTCATAGTGTTGTTTTTTTGTACATAATTTTGTAATGTGTCCAATAATTCTCGGACCCCACTAAAGTCCTTTCTCAGCCCCGTAACTTTCGAACGCCGACAGCTATAGCCATAAAAACGGTGTCTAGGTATAGTAAAGTGGCTATGCGCTATTTGATGAGACCGCTTACAGCGCCTCCTAGCGGCAAAGTCAGGAGTTAGTGTGCCAATCTCGAAAACTATACGAGATACGGGAAAATAGTCAATTACAAAGTTGTAGAGCAGCATCGATTTAATACAAAAAGACACCTTGTGCACATGAATGCTAAGAATAGAATGCATACAACGCTCGTTTGTTTGTTCGCGATGTCGAACACTGTTACGTCATGAAATGCGTCAGAAAGGAGATAATATCGCCTTCTGCAAAGCACTAGCTCGACTTAACTATGGAATATTTGGTTCCAAAATGACGCCGCCCTTTCACACCAGCCAGGAAACGTAAGAAGGTACCTGGTTGAGACATTCGAGCAACAAATCATCGGCTATGGTGGTTGCGTTGAGTGGCCTGCACGCTCACCGGACCTCATCCCATTGGACTTCTTCCTGTGGGGCTACCTCAAAGAGCAGATGTATCAGACCCCTCCGACAACGTTGCAGGACCTTCGACACCGTATAACTGATGGTTGTTCCAGCATGTCACCTGACATGCTGCAAAATGTGCAGCGTGAGATTCAATCTAGAGTCCAAATGTGTATTGTGGCTGACGGAGAGCACATTGAGCACCGACGGTAAATGTGCCTACTGACAACTAATTGCTCCTTTCTGACGCGTTTCGTGACGTAACAGTGTTCGACATCGCGAACAAACAAACGAGCTTTGTACGCGTTCTATTCTTAGCATTCATGTGCGCAAGGTGTCTTTTCGTAATAAACCAATGCTGCTCTACAACTGTGCAATTGACTATTTGCGCGTATCTCGTACAGTTTTCGAGATGATCACGCTAACTCCTGACTTCGACGCTAGGAGGCACTGTAAGCGGTCTCATCTAATAGCGCATAGCCATTTTACTATACTTAAACACCGTTTTTATGGCTATAGCTGTCGGCGTACTACAGTTACGGGGCTGAGAAAGGACTTTACTGGGCACCCTGTATGCAGGGTGCATATGAAAGTCCTTTTAGCCTGGAATAACTTGTGAACGGAGAGAGGTACAGTTATGTAAGTGAGATAACGGTATAGTAAAGCGATGATGCCCGATCGAATGCAACCAATAGCAGCACCCCTAGTGGCGAAATGCGGAAGTTAGCCATTGCAAATAAAAAATGAAAAGAGAGAGAGCAAAATTTCCAATTACAAAGTTGTAGAGCATCAACTAATTAGTACAAAATGACATTTGTTTTACACGGATAAGATAAATTGTCACCTGAGTACCCTAAAATGTCCGAAATCGACGTGTAACGATTAGAATCTGCATATTCACATTTCGCAAATGTAGCCGTATGCAAATGCAGATTGTGATGTTGTACCGTACCTACGATATAAAAACCAGTAGTAGGATGTACCCTGATCAGAAGTTTAGGTCTATGTACGCTGTGTGAGAATGGCGAGCTTGGATTTCTGGGGTTACGTAAAAAATCAGGTGTATGCAACAGCACCTACAAGTCTGCTGGATCTATGCCATCGTGTTCCAGATGCTTGCAATAGTGTGACACCTTCTATGCTGAAAAATGTGCATGCAGAGTTACTTTCACGAATACAAATGTGTATCGTGGGCAATGGCAAACTCTTCGAACATACTCGACATTAACTTTTTATCACTGTGCGCCAGTTTGCCTATTTTGTTTTTGTTTTGTCTGAAGTCATCAAACTGTATTGATATAAGTAGGCATTTATGCAATAAATTGTGTGTATTTGCTCATACCTATCTATGCCTGTTCCCTTCAAATGTTCACACAAAAGGTAGCACATCAATTTTGGATATTTTAGGATATTCAGGTGACAATTTATCTTATCCGTGTGAAACAAATGTTGTTTTGTACTAATTAATTGATGCTCTACAACTTTGGAATTGGAAATTTTGCTCATCTCATTTTGTTTTCGATTTGCAATGGCTAACTTCCGCATTTCGTCACTAGAGGCGCTGCTATCAGTTGCATTCGATCGGGCATAGTCGCTTTACTATACCGGTATCTCACTTGCATAACTGTACCTCTCTCCATTCGCAAGTTATTTCCTGGCTAAAGGGACTTTCCTATGCACCCTGTATAAACATATAAAACGAGCGAAACACACACAGAGTCACGTGCGGTAGAAGGTTCGTTTAGCGGTAGCTTTCGGTCATCCTACGGCCTTGACCACCAGCGATCGACTGGATGGGCTGGTTGCCAGAACTACAATTTGAAGTTGGGGTGTTGGAAATGTTGCCAGATTTTAGAAGAGAGATCCAAATAAATGGGATTTGGTGAGGGGTCTCTGAATTGCAGTTTTTGGTGAACAAAATTGCAATACTTTCTTGGAAATGCCGAGATGCCTTGTTGATGAATGGGGCAACTTTTTGGTTTCTTTCCAAATGGGAACTGCAGAGGTGTCTTCAAGGGTTAGTGCAGATAAAGCTGTCTTTGGAAGACCATTGGAAACATCTTTTTTGTGTTCACCAAGTCTTGTTTTGATGCTTCGGTATGTACTTCCAATATACACTGAGAGACCAGAGGAAGTTGAAATAGGAATAGCATTAACTCCAGGAGTGTCCAAAGGTGAGACAGGATCCCTGTCTTTAAGCAGGCACATTATTGCAGAAGGGTTTGGTTTCACTGTGAGAGTGTAGCCCATAGTTTTGAAAAGTTTACAGATCTTATAAGAGAAGGATCCATGGAAAGGGATGGAACCAATGAATGGTGTTTTTCCCATTATTATTGGTGAGAGAGCAGACAGATTTTTCAAGTGGGAATTTTGGAGGAATGTTTTAATTGTAGAAAGTGGGAACTGATGGGCTTCAGCAATTTATTATTATTATTATTTTTTTTATGGTGTCAATTTCTTTATTGAAGGAAGATTCAGTGTTGCAGACAATCCTGGCACGATTGACATACGTTTTAAAGGCTGTAAATTTGTGAGCAGTTGGGGAGTGGGATGAAAATGGGATTATGTTTGCTATTGCAGAGGGTTTTCTGTAGACAGATCTGTTGAGATGATTTCCTTGCCTGGCCAGGTGGGCATCCAAAAAGTCAATGCCTTGCTATGATTCTTCATTGATGGGAACTTTAGGGAAATCTTTTCAAGAAGAGATTCAAGGTCAGTTCTATTGTGTGGCCAAATTACAAAAATACCAACATATCGAAGCCAAATGGAAGTTGGAGATTGGGTTCCATGACTATGTTTTTTTCAATATGTTGCATGAAAACTTCAGCCAGAAGTGGAGAGAGAGGTGAACTCATCGGAAGTCCTTCTTGCTGACAGTAGCATTTGTTGTTTAACTTGAAACAATTAAGATTTCTCAGAGTACAATTGCTAAAAGAAAACCAATCACTCTCTGGCCCACTAACAAAAGACCTGTATGACTGCTTTCTGATAATCTGATTTGATCATCTTTTTTGAAATTACAGAACTATTTATCATCTTCAAGTCATGGTGTTACTTTATTAACTTTAAATACTGTATTAAAGTAGTTGGCTCTTATCTGTGCTCCAGTTGGAATTATGTTGCTGTAACCTTTTTTTCTTGTAAAACCATGAGATGACAATAGCAGAGTTGCTTGAATATGCCCCAATGGTTAGGTGAAACATAAGTTTCAAAGAAAAACCTCAATAGGTGATTCTCCGTGTGTCCAGAGAATTCAACCATTTTCAATTAAGTAATGGTGGAAGTTAAAGGACTTTTTGCAAGGTAAGTTGAAAGTTGTATTGAGAATTGAACACTTGAGGAACTTAGGAAGAAGAGATATAAAGCCACAATTGCTGTATAATTTTGAAAATAGTTATTCTGGATATAAACATGACTAGAAAAGAACAAGTGTAGCTTGTTGATGTGGCAATTCCAGGTGATGGCAGTTGAATGTAGCACTGTGGTTGGTGAACTGCAAAACATCATGAAATGCAAGGAATTACAGATTAAAATTTGAAGACTTTGGAGCAGAAAGTCACCATTTCTCTTGTTGGAATTAGGGCCTTCAATTTTTGTTGTTCAGATTGAGCTTTGGCTAAAGGACTTGAAAATAATCCGAACGATTTAGGCATCATAAATATGAGACCCCATAATTTGTAGAGAGCTAATTAAAACCCCACATTTTAAGAGATACAATGGTTGAGGTCTGTGAATTGGACTTACTGTTGCAGCAAAAATGTTACTTCATCCCCTCCCCCTTTTATTCTGCAGTCTCTGTCATGTAGTATCAATAGTTGGATCATAATGTTTTTTTAATGATTAAAGTAATATATAAAAATATGTGAACTTCAATGATTTTATGTGCCATGTAACAAAATAAACACTACAAATTCACTTTTTGAGAATACCAATACCTTCCCCCAGTTCAACAGATGCACAGGTTCCCACTTTGACTAAGAACTTCCAATTCGTTGTGCATGCTTATGCAGATGAAAGAAGACCATGCCCATTTCCCTCAGTGCATGAACAAACTCTGGCAAACATGAATATCTTGAAGTAGTGTGGTAATGAAGGAAGACATTGCTGAAAAAGTTGAAAACAGCAAACAGGATATTGCTGAAAATGTTACCTGCTGTTGAAACATGAGGTTGAAGTATACTTCTGTGCCTGAAATCTTTGTTTTTAATGAGATTTAGCTTGATTTTAATTGATTAATTTAAACAGATTTTAGAGGATTGAAAAATGTGCCAAACCCAGTGGGATCACCAACTTAGGTAAATAAATAAAAAAAACACTGTACAGAGCTCCGTTGGTTAAAGTGCAATTTTTAACTATAAATCAACCTTTTTTTCCTTCATAAGTTAATAAATTGGGTTTTATAAGTTCTTAAATGTATTTCATAAATATTATGAAATCAGGCATGAAGCATATGAAAAAACAATGCTAAATGCTATTATTGGCATATTGAAAATATGCCAATAGTAGCATTACAACGCCTACCATGTATTTTTGAAGAAATATTTTTTCTGGGAAATTTTTTTCCCAATTGTATAGATGTACTTTCATCACTGGAATTTGTGACCTACATCCGACGCTGGATGTGAGAAAAAGTCATGAGACGCTATGATGGGGCAGAAATAGCTTTGACTAGTGCAAATCTGAAGGTTTTCAGATATCTATGTTCAGTTGCTTGGAATTTCCTTGTCCTGGATAGTGTAATGACTAGCATCCTCAACCGGAAATCAGGAAGTGCGGGTTCGATTCCCACTCCAGGACAATGAAAGTTTTCAAGTTTTCTGAAGGAAGTGGTTACATGGAATACAGTGAAAATATGCCAATAGTAGCATTGTGGATCATTATATGACCTGTACTACAAACTCAACAAATATGTGGAATTGGCCACAAAAAATTCAGCAGATGTGGGAACTTGAGATTGCCTATAAACATCTGCTAGTAATTTCTCCAGGGTGTGTAATTTTTAGCACGTCTTTTGTAAAAAAAGATCGTGCTTATGTTACCGGTTTGTCCGTCCGTCCGTCTCTGCCCACGATATCTCTGCAATTATTTTTGCATTGGGAAGCTTGAAATGTACGAATGATGATCTTTTATTTCGTTTTTTTTATTACGATGTACAATTTCGCCGCTAGAGGACGTGAATGTAGATGATGTCGAATTCAAAAATATGTTTTATTCCACATATTTGCTTCTAAACATCCGATTGAAAAAAATATTTTATCTTTTGATTCCATTTATGTCGAAGAGTATTTTAGATATAGTTACATTTTCAAATTACGCATAGATTTTCCGCTAGGGGGTGTAAAAGTAAACAACATTTCCCCCGATAACTTCTTCTAAAACTCCGATTTGAAATTTTTTTTCTTCAGCGGATACACCTCCTGATGGAAAATCTTTTGCATATAATTTCAAATATTTGGTAAATAATAATTTGGCCACCAGGGGCGTAAGTGTTAATTTTTGCTTGTGATGTATTTGCCATAAAATCTGAGCTTCTAAAATATCGATTGAAAAAAATTCTTTCGTGGATTGATGCCACTCCCATTGATAAACCTTTTCGGAATATTTTCTTCTTAAAATATTCCACAGTTTCTCCACCAGGGGGCGTAGATGTATATCTTATTTTTTTTCAATATCTCTACTTCTAGGAGTCCGATTTGAAAAAATCCTTCTTTGTTGGATAGTGTTTCCAGTGTGACATGTTTTTTATATAATTTCAAAATTTTCAAATAATTCATATATTTTCCGCTAGGGGGCGTAGAGGTAAATTACGTTTCCCCCTATATCTCTGCTTCTAAATCTCCGATTTGAAAAATTCTTTCTGCACCGGATACAGCTCCTGATGGGAAACCGTTTGCACATAATTTCTAATTAAAAAAAATAGTTTGGCCACCAGGGAATGTAAATCTTCATTTCCACTTCTGATGTATTTGCAGTAAAATATGAGCTTCTGAATTCTTGATTGAAAAAAATGTGGTTTGTAGACCGATACTACTCCTCATGTCAACAAACCTTTTAGAAACATTTTCTTCTTAAAATAATGCATGGTTTCTACGCCAGGGGGCGTACATGTACATCTTATTTTTGTCAATATCTCTTCTAGGAGTCCGATTTGAAAAATTCCTGCTTTGTTGGATAGTGTTTCAAGTGTGACATGTTTTTCATATAATTTCAAAATTTTCAAGTAATTCATGGGCTTTCCGCTAGGGGCGTAAAGGCAAATTGTCCCACCCACCCGTATCTCTGCTTCTAAATCTCCGATTTGAAAAATTATTTCTGCACCGAATGCAGCTCCGGATGGGAAATCCTTTGCACATAATTTCTAATTTTTGAAAAAATGGTTTGGCCACCAGGGGGCGTAAGTCTTAATTTCCGCTTCTGATGTATTTGCAGCAAAATATAAGCTTCTAAAATCTTGATTGAAAAAAAAGTCGTTTGTTGACCGATACTACTCATGTCGACAAACCTTTTAGGAGCATTTTCTTCTTTAAATAATGCATGGTTTCTACGCCTGGGGGCGTAGATGTATATTTTATTTTTGTCAATATCTCTACTTCTAGGAGTCCGATTTGAAAGATTCCTTCTTTGTTGGATAGTGTTTCCGATGTGAAATGTTTTTCCTATAAATTCAAAATTTTCAAGTAAATCATAGACTTTCCGCCAGGGTGCACAAAGGTAAATTGCGTTTTCTGCATTATTTCTGCTTCTAAAACTCTGATTTGAAAAATTATTCCTGTATCGCATACAAGACCTGATGGAAAATATCTTTCACATAATTTATAATGTTTGGTAAAGAATGGTTTGGCCACCATGGTGCATAAGTTTTAATTTCTGCTTCTGATGTATTTGTAGCAAAATCTGGGCTCCTGAAAACTCGACTGAATTTTTTTTCTTGGACCGATACCGCTCATATGGGAAAAGCTTTTGAGAATACTTTCTTTCTAAAATAATGCATGGTTTTTCCACCAGGGGATGTAAAGTCACATCTAATTTTTGTCGATATCTCTGTTTCTAAGAGACCGATTTGAAAAATTCTTCCTGTGTTGGAGAGTGTTTCTGGTGCGAAATATTTCTCATATAAATTCATGTTTTTCTTCACGCACAAGTCTGCAACCAGAGGGCGTAAGCTCATGATTCCATTTACAGCAATATCTGAGGGATTAAAAAACTTCTTTCTTCCGTCAGATACTATTGTTTTCCATAGCGGTTCCATTGACTTTGAATAGCTTTGATAAATTTAATTTGCATCAGAACGGATTCAAAAGATGTGTTTATTTGGTGTCATCTTTTTTGTTTACAATTGAACTTGGTGTTTGGTCTTCAACTCCTAAAGCCCAGTAAGATGTGATCCTTGATGTGTGCCATATTGTGGGGTGTTTAAACCATCAGTGGCTATGACAGTATTTGATCTCCAGTATGTACTGTCGGGAGGACTGTGCAACAGATGTAATAACCATAGATGAGATCAATTAGGAATAATTATAATAGTGATACATTCCTCTCACATTATCTTTGAATGGCCTTGGTGAAACTGTTGAAAGAGCCAAAAACTGAAAGGCTCTGGGACCTTACCAGATTCACAGTTTCTGGTGCAGAGAACTATTACACATACTGCCCAGAAAATTGCTTTTTCTAGCTGGATAGGGAGAAATGTCAACTGGGAAGGTACTTGTCCCCTCCTTTCTTCACAGCTAATTCAGATCAAGTCCAGAAGGTTGAACAGCTTTTCACTTTATATCTAAAAATGTTTGGAGTTTTCCATTCCTTAGTACAGAGAACCACCCTTCCCCCAAAAAAGACAAGGAAACAAGACTACAGAATGAATGAATACCTAACAATAGTGTTTCTATAGTATATACACTGATGTGCCATTACATTATGACCACCTACCTAATAAGCTGTAGGGCCCTCTTTAGCCCACAAATCAGTGGCCACTTGGCGAGGCATCAATTCGATGAGGTGGTGATAGCTATCCTGGGGTATGTGGTACCATAATATCAACAGCAGGTCCTCCAGTTCCCGTGCATTTTGGGTTTTGGTGGTGATTTAACGCGGACCCGCTTTTCCAAGTTGAACCACATATGTTCGATTGGGTTCACATCAGGTGAATTTGGAGGCCAGGGCATTAACAGAAAGTCACCAGCATGTTCCTTGAACTACTCCTTGACAATTCTGGCAGTGTGGCATGGCGCATTATCCTGTTGGTAATGGCCATCACCAGCAGAGAACACAGTTGCCATGAATGGGTGAACAGCTGTCAAGTATCGATGTTCAGATACTTGACAGCTGACAGGGATTGTGCTATTGGGATAATGGGGCCTAAAGTGTCCCAAGAAAACATCGCCCACAGCATAACACAGCCGCCGCCGACCTGTTTCTGCCCAACAGTGCATCCAGGCGCCCTAGCCTCCGTTAGTAATCGGTATATCTGTGCTCGGTCATCTACGTGATGCACCAAGAATCTTGATTCGTCAGACCAGGCTACTTTCTTCCAATCAGTCGTGGCCCAATCTTGATTATCTTGGACTCATTTCATGCGTTGTTAGCGATGATGTGAAGTAAGCATGGGAACGCAGCCGAAGACCCAGTCAGTTTTCCACAGAAGGCTGCAATGAACAGTGTGCTGTGACATGTTGCCCTCATCACCACTGGTGTAGCTGCAAGTGATTTGTCAGACTGGCCCTGCGGTTGCTCTTAACAATGTGCGACTGTCTCTGCTTCCCTCTGGCATCAACGAGCTGCATACGACACACAGCTGGATGGCGATTAGTTGTTTGGCCATCTGTGCACCACTTTTGATACATATTCACTACAGCAGCACGTGAACAACCCACAAGCTGTGCCGTTTCTGAGATCGTAGTTCCGAGGAGTTGTGCCATACAATTTGTCCTTTATCAAACTCCGGTAAATCGGTAGCTTTTCCCATTCTGACTCCAAACCATCTATTAACTGAAACCTGGCCCTCGGGTTGTATATATACTGCTCTGCAAACTTCGCCTGAGCCACCATTCAGTCTTCAGGCATGCTCATTTCTCTAGGCTGGGGGTGGTCATAATGTAATGGCTCATTGGTGTACATTAAAACCATTTGCTGTAAAACAAATCATGCTAGTGAAGTTCTTTAACGGAATTGATTTGAAGAGTGACAAAAATTTACTTAGAAGAATTAAATTGCTAGTATATTTTGATAGTTTTCTGTGAGAGCTATGCAGCTTAATGAGATAGCAAAAGGCAATGTTGTGGAATGTGGACACATCCACATACACAGTTAATTTCTAAATTATTAGCCGATTTTGTGGTCTTTTATTTGCAGATTTATAAAAAAATGTTACTTGCAATTTTGTTTTATTTTAGACAAAATTTCCTTTTTGCTTAAAAATTTCAGGGTGTAAACCAAGTCATGGAAGAGTTGCAAAATGAGGAAAAAGTTACTGAATTGAAAGTCATATGTTACAGTTTTAGCAGAGATGAAAATCTATAGTTTTACAAATTAAAATTTTTTTTTCCTTTTCTTTAAAGCAAATTTCAAAAATGGTTTCAGAAATTTCAAAAAAGTTCAAAATATAGTACTGCCTGCTCAGTTTGCAGTGAATTTATGGGTAACAAAAGGTGGCAACACAGAATTCTGATTTTGAATTTAATTTCTTTTCAAACAAAAAGGGAAATACTTGCACTTTTGGTTTCTTGATATAGCAAGAAGTGACTGAATAGAAAAACATGCATTTTAAGGGAAAATATATTTCATGTAACTACTTCATTTCTGATGGAAGGCACAACAATAATCGAACTGTTTCATCACTGCACATTCAATTGTAACATTTGTCATCAATGAAATCTCTGTTGTAATAATTATTTATTGTTTTACTAATTTTTGCTTTATCTTATTCTAACATTAAATGGTCTGTTTTTCATGTGTTTGCAGCAAGTTTTCTCTTAAAATAAAACACATACTACATGAAAATGGGCTTCCTAGTTCATTAATTCAAATCTCAATTGGGAAATTTTTGGGCCTAGGAATAGCAAGTTTTCTGTTTCAATGGTTGCATGTACAGATACATTTTTTAATGCAACTCTGATGGCAGGTATGCTAAATATTTTAAAATTTCCACCGTGACAGCTACCTACTTGACTAATGAGAAAAGCAATATATTTTAGAACATTGCTCCAATTTGGAACTATGGGAGTATCATTAAGGAGCATGTCTTTTTAAATGAAAACATATTAAATATATTGAGGGATATATTTGATGTTTTTCAACATGTTTCATGTTTTTTCTTTTTCATGCTGACGTAAAATTTTATGACATGTAAAATATTTAATATGTGTCACTGCAAAACATGCTGTATGTCAAAGTTAGATTTTCAAAGTGTCACTATGTACACTGGTGTGCAAAAATTAAGGACGAAGAGGAGAAATTAGCATTAACAGTGGAACGAGCAGGCAGAACGGACTGAAAGACCACTCAGAAGATAGACGTGTACGCTAAGCAATTCGGTGAAAGCTATTGAACGGTGTACATCGGTTTGAACGACGTCAAGTTGCTGCCACCGTGGGATATGGCCAACAGGCAATCCAGTAGACGATATCTAGATGACTTTACCCGAGGTCGCGTCATTGGGAAATTGGAAGGAGGTCGAAGTGTGACTAGTGTGGCCAAGGAGTTTGGGATCGCTCACAGCATCATTTCATTAGCTTGGAGAGCATTTCAAACGACAGGAACAGCTGTCCAAGAGTTTAGCAGTGGTTGTCCACGAGCAACCACTCCGGCGGACGACCGGTATATTGTCCTACAGGCGAGAAGAGACAGACGGCAGACAGCGGGAGAAATCGCAAGGCACATGCAACAGACAACTGGACGTCCGTTATCACGTTTTACTGTGGCCAGGAGGCTGCACAAAGGTGGTCTATTTGCACGATGACCAGTACGGTGTATGACATTAACGCCTGCCATCTGAGATGGCGGTTTCTGTGGTGTCAAGAACACAAGAACTGGACACGTCAGCAATGGGGTCGAGTTCTCTTTACGGATGAGAGCCGATTTAGTCTGATGAGCGATTCTAAACATATACACATCTGGAGAGAGCAGGGAACACGCAATTACACCTCCAACATCATCGAAAGGGACCGGTTTGGAGATGGCAGAGTTCTCGTTTGGGGCGGTATCATGTTTAGTAGCTGTACTGACCTCCACATCTTCCAAGGAGGTTCAGTCACTGTTGTCCGCTATTGTACCAAGGTTCTCCTGCCTCACATGCGTCTGTTTAGAGGTGCTGTGGGTCCTAAGTTTCTCTTCATGGACGACAACGCTACACCTCATCGTACAGTGGCTGTCGCAGAGCTGTTGGAGAGTGAAGATATTCAATGCATGGATTGGTCCGCAAGGTCCCCGGGCCGAAATCCAATCGAACACATGTGGGACCTTAGCGCTACAAGAGGAATGGGCCGTGATGCCTCAACAGCTCCTTGACAACCTCGTCCTCAGCATGGACAGATGTTATAAATCCTGCAGCGCAGTCAGGGGTGATCATATATTCCGTACTAAAGACTGGGTTTTTCTTGGCAGCCACCTGTCACATGGACGTTTCTGTCTTCTGTCCAGTTGTGCTTGAAGCTACCTTTTCAATAAAGTGCCTTTGTATCCTTTGGATTCCTTGTTTGGCCGGTTTTGCTCACTTGTCCCATATTCTTACATCTTGGGGATCTTATGGTATGATTTGAGTCGATGTGGAGCACTTCTGCATGACATTACATTCGAAAAACCGTCTCTTCCTTAATTTTTGCATGCCAGTGTATATGAATTGATACTGCAGTTTTTAAGATGAACTCTATAAATAAATGTTATGTTGGATTGCAGTTGAAAATATAGTAGTTTAACCAAGACATATTTATGGTGTGTAAAGTGAGAAAAGAATTTGGCTTTCAATTATGTTTAATAAAGTTTAAAATTTTATTTTTATTTCTATTTTTAAAGATCCATTTATTTATACTGTATAATAATTTTTGTGAATTTAATGTCCTGAGAAGAATTGAGAAATTTTGTTGCAAATCAGCACTATTTTTTTTTTTTTTTTGTACGCTTTCCAACTGTAGGTTGAAGAAGCGTATATGCTCCAGCTTTGTCTGTCCGTCCGCCTGTCTGTCCGCATGAAAACTCGCATAAAAATGGTTTGATTTTGATGAAATTTTAGTATGTGGTAGGGGACAACCTTGGAACAAACCCTATTAAAAATGGGCGAAATGGGGTCAAAGGTCAGGACATAGTAGCGGGATCCACTCCATTGCCCTTATGCATCTTAACTTACGTAAAAATGCTTCGATTGTGACGAAATACAATACGTTGTTCCATAACGACTTTGGTAGCAGTTCCGCCAAAAATGTTTTTTGTCAGCTATTGCGGGCAGTGCGCATGCATGAGATTCAGTTAGCCATTATTTTCGCATGATAACTTCTGTGAAAATTGCCCAATTTAGATTGGATTTTTAATTATAAAATGGTTTATGTGTGGTAGCTTTTGATAATAGAAATAGGTAACACGGGCACAAAGAGATTTAATTTTGATATATGTGAACCTCAAATGTTATACCATAGTTTAGTCCCCTCAAAACCAAGGCATTTTTCTGATGATTTCTGGTATGTTGGAAAGCGTATCATAATCAGTGCATTGCATGATTTTACTAACTTGTTGGTTCATGCAAGAAATATGCTTGAATACCATTTTGGTATGCAGTTGTAAGATTGCGAATCATTTTTTCTTTTGAAGATTGTAGTTTCCCTGCAGTATGCACTGCTCTGTTTTTGTGAAGGATTTTATAATGCTCATTTTTGTAGGAAGTAACAAGTTAGAAGTGTGTTAATTTTTTTGTTCATATTAAGCTGCTAATTGTTTTTCCTGAATAAATTTGTAGGCAGGCTACAGATCTTTTTTGTGACATGCTCTTTGTTCAGTGCCATAAATTGTATTTCTGCCTTTCATAAAGATATCATTTATATATATATGTTTGCATTCATATGCGTAACATTCACTTGCTTAATAATATTTTTTTCTTCATTACAGTCCGTAGTCCGAAAAGGCACGCTCTGTAAAACAAAACTATTAGAAGGTGGAAGGCGTGTCAGAAAAAGTTGGTCATCTTCTTTTGTTGTTTTAACTGATGTCTTTTTACTTTTTTACAAGGACATACGTTCAGCACAAATGGTTAGTTTCACCTTGACGATGTAAATTTCATCATGCTTATGATCTGTTTGAACTGATTAATTGAATTTTTAATTTGATAATGGCAGTTATAGGCTAAATATTTTTTATGCCATGGTATGCTTTATAATGGGTGTTATGAGGAAGAAGTTTTCATAAACATTATGCCAATTTATACAGTAGTTTTCACATAACAATCTGTTAAGTAATAGAAATGTTACATCCAAAAATTTATTTTCAAGTATAGTAGAGAATGTTAAAATTCTTTTTATTGTTAAGAACAAATTTATTATAAAATGCTTTGCAAATTATACGGCAGCTGGCTGTGATGTACAGTAAGAAAATTAAACACCCTTTTCTGTTGGCTTGTATGTATAAGATCAGTTTTGGGTTGTGCATTGGCTGATAAATTGAATTTTACCTAATGCGAGTTAATATGTCATTTAAAGACAGTTGAACCAAAACTTTATTTTACAACTCTTGTGAAAAAGAATATTACGGCAAATGTTAGAGCATCCTAGAAGATGGGAATTAGCGGTAGTTGTTCTTGGAAAATTTGAATCCTGTTGAATTTAGCTTTTCCAAGAACCATTTGTTATTAAACTTAAAATAAAAAAGGCATGTTTTTTTTTTCTTCCTCATGTTTGGTTCTTAAAAACATCTTAAGCAACAGATGAAAAGTGAAAAGAATTCTAAATGACATAACAGAAATCAGTGCAGGACAGTTACACATGGCAAACATTTAATGGAAGAACGTTTTGGTAGCAGCTTCTACCTTCATTGGGCCAACTGTGAATGAGGATGGCATGAGATGGTAAACTGTTGAATCAGGTGTTTGCCAGATTTGAGAAATTTCCGAATTATGGGGATATGATGGGGTGAGTCTGAATTGCAAGGATTAATGCACAACTGAATTTTTAAGCTTTCTTGAAATATCAGGGATTGGCAATTTGTGAAAGGGGTGATATGTTTTGTATTTTGCCAATGATAAAGAAGGTCATGGAACATCAAGATCTCTAAGAAGAACTGATCAAGAATCTGTGTAGCTGCTTTGAAACTCGTCAAAGCTACAGTTTGTAGAAGCAGCCATTGAAGATGGTTGCTTCTACAAGCAAAATCAGGGTAACAATGCCACCCCCTCTTTTCTACTAGCTGAGATCTATATTCATTTTGCCCTCTCCCTTTCAACCTACCATCTGGTTAAGATATGGTGATGATATTTTCATCATGTGGTTTCATCCGAAGAATTTATTAGTGGTATGTCATCAATTTCCAAGTTCCCAAATATTAATTTTACTTCTATTGAGCAAGTTAGCAATAATATTACCTTTCTGAATATAAATATTAGCATAAACTCTGACTTTTGTCTTCACTGATTGGTCTACAGAAAACATTCTACTTCCTCCAACTTTATCCCCTTCCATTCACATACTTTTGCAAAAAATGAAGTTGCTCTTTTAAAATCTTACATCCATAAAGCCATATAACATATACCATTCTCTACTGCCAGAATGCAAAGCTTTGTACCAAAGTATTTTTCCAGGTATGCCATAATTTTTCAAGATTTTCACATTGGAGTGTAAAAAAAAGTTATTGTGGCAAAAACCAAACTGAACTCAATATTTTTCATAGCATCATGTTTTCATTAGAAAAAAATAGTTTTCTTATTGTACAGTAAATTAGGGTTAAATCAGTTTCCTTACCGCATAGTAATTGAGTCTCCAGAACTTGTCACAGAACTGCACTATTGGACTAATACAGTTGAAATTTGCAACAATTTCGCCCAATGCAAATTTGCAACAATTTCGCCCAATGCAATAGCCTCGCCATATAGCTACAGCCTTTTTTTTCATGTGCGGTTATTATACTAAGAAGAAGAAAACGTATAATAAATAAATCAGAATTTTGTATATTTTTGGTGTTTATAATTTTCTTGAAGTAATTTTTGTAATTCATAATTTCAGAAACTTTTGTGAAATTAATTATTAATATATACATTCAAACTTAGTAGTCAGTCAGTTTGATAGACCACTTTATAGTGCTTAGATTATGCTGCTTAAGGCTTATATTCAGTTCACATATTCTATTCATGCTTTTCCCTCAAAAATTCTCGCACTATTTTCTGTTTGGCAAGTTCATTTCTGAATGCTATGTATTGTTTAAAAACAGTATATTTATAATTTTTTAGACTATTACCTGAAAATGTACTTTTGCTATCACCAAACAGATATAGCAGTCTGTGACTATTTTGAGGAAAAAGACAAAGAAATAAAGCATGCTGAAAACAACATAAACCTGAAAAGCATAATCTTAAAACTTCAAAGGATCTTTCAAACTCAACAGAAAACCTCACATTTAGGTCTTACAGAGGTTACAATTATTTTTATAATTCAACATATGATGAGTTTATAGTCGTGCAGCTGTCTCTTGATGTAGTGAAAAAACTACAATTCATAAAACAAAGCTGTGATATGCAATCTTGCACGTCTTAGACATTCAGTGGTGGCATTTGAGGTGTTCGTGTTGCTTGTAGAATTTGTGTGCATTTCTCCCCCTTGCTTGCAGTGCTTTATCAAACATCAAGAAATGGTCATCAGATATTAGTTTTGTCTGAGATAAACTTAATGAATTGATATGACACACACACACACACACACACACACACACACACACACACACGCACACACACACACACACACGCACACACACCATTCCTTCCTTCTCTTTCTTTATTTTAAATGTTGAATCTTTTTTTTTTTTTTTGTTAAATTTGGTTGATTCTCAGTTTTTTTGAGACTGATGTAATAATGGTAACAGTGTCTTTAGCATTTGGCTACATGCAAGAAAGCAGTATGTTGTCTGCAATTTCATCTGGAGCATGTTAATTTTAAAGAAAAGAAATAGTTGTTATGTACATTAAGGTAATAAAGACTTAATATTATTATGTGGTAAAAAATGATTACATTGTCTCATCTCTTATGGGAGAGAAACCTCGTGTGATCAGCTATCTGTGTTACAGATGCTCCTGTCTTGCAATGTTTCATTGGACTTTTGGGAGTTTATTAGAAGCTATATGATTTTCTGTTAACTGTTGTTCTGGATGCATTGTTCTTGGTCTCTGTGATTTTTTCTACTTTATGAAGTAAATATGCCCCATAAGGGTGTGAACAGTGTGGATAACTTCTTCTACATATGTGGAGAACTTGCCTTAGCTTGAAGGAAGTGTGCCGCCCAATGGTAGGAAAAGCTTAATTCCTGTACTTGCCTGTAAAGTAGCCAACAAGGACAAGAGTGCTTTTGCACAATGAAAAATTCTCTACATATGTGTTGCACATCCTGTTCATCAAAGTTCAACACATGGGTAAATTGCAAGTGACATACATTGCATTTTGCAGTGCCCATGATGTGAAAGTTTCTTACAGTTCATATCACAGACTATTTACTTCTGTATGGTGCCTCCTATTTGGAAAGGGATTAAACCAGACAGTGGTGTACATAGATATGCTACCTACCTAGCACCCAATTCCTCATGGTGAAGGATTGCCCATTCCTGAACCTTCCAACCCCCATTCCCAACAGTTTTACCATAAACTGTGATGACAAATACAACCTGTATATCTCAAGAAATCCAAAATTTTGTCATATGACCTCTGCTGAACCACAGAAGATCATGGAGAATGAACTTTATGATCTCATTAGGGTTCTCAAACTGCCAAAGAATAAGAAAAAGCTGTCAGCCTCAAGACTGCGGCAGTTAAATCTTCTTAAGGACACTGCAAAAGTGACTGCATTTCACTCCTGACAAAAAGGTATGCAGCAGTTCTTCAAAGCAGAAGGTGAACTCAATGTTTATGAATACGTCTACAACCTGATGGTAGCAATGAACATCCTGCACAATCCTGTAAAATGGTGACCATTCATACACTTCTAAGATTAGTTTAAAAGCCATGCTGTTGCACAATAGAAAAAAGGTTGCCTTCAATCTTTGTTCTTTGGTCATGCCACTCACACAAACCAAATATATGTAAACATAAAAAACAATATTTTTTTTTTTTTTTGAAGATGGCAATCCATTTTTTGGTGTAAATATGACAAGGATGGTAAGTCAGATAACATCCAAAAACTTAAAAATTCCATCATCCTGGAACAGGAATCGAACCCGTGTCTCCCAGATATCACCCGGGTATACTAACCCACTACACCACCCAGAATGACCAAGTCTCAAGTTTCTGATTAATTTGAATATAACCATATATTCATATATATATATCATCATCATCATCATCATCATTGTCAACCATTATCAATCCACTGCTGGACGAAGGTCTCCCCAAGTTTCCTCCACAATGGTCTGTCTTGTGCCAGTCTCCTCCATGTCACTCCCGTATACTTTCGAATTTCATCCACCCATCTTCCATGTGGTCTTCTTCTGGGTCTTTTCCTGTCCCTTGGAATCCAATCTAAAATTTCGGCTGTCCATCGATGGTCTGTTCTTCTGGCAGTATGTCCAGCCCATTGCCATTTCAGGGATTTAACTCTGATCATGATGTCTTCCACTCTTGTCATTTTTCGGATCCACGTGTTCCTCTTCTTATCTCTCCTGGTTACACCAAGCATGCACCTCTCCATGCTACTTTGAGTTGTCTGCAGCCTTTGTATGTCTCTTTTAGCTAAGGTCCACGTCTCTGCACCATACGTAAGCACTGGAAGGATGCATTGATCAAACACTTTTCTTTTAAGACATAATGGCATATTGCTCTTGAAAATTATGCTGTTTCTTCCAAAAGCTCTCCAGGCAAGTTTTGTACGCCGATTAATTTCTTCACCAATGTGACCCTCACTTGATATCTGCTGTCCAAGATAAACGTACGTGTCTGTTATCTCCAGCTTTTCTCCATCAATCGATAAATCTTCATTTCTTATAAAAGCATTGAACATCACTTTTGTCTTCTGAAAGTTCATTTTTAATCCCACTTCTTTACTCTTGTCAGCAAGTTCTTGGATCATATTCTGTAGCTCTGATGGGGTAGTTGCAAAAATGACTATGTCATCAGCAAAACGAAGGTGGGTTAGATAATCTCCATTAATCTTTATGCCTTTGTTTTCCCAGTTCAGTGATTGAAAGACATTTTCCAATGTGGCATTAAAGAGCTTCGGAGATATGGTGTCACCTTGTCTCACTCCTTTTCCAATTTTTATGTGTGTTGTATTTTCAAATAGCAGAATCTTTGCACTTGCATTTTCATAGATGTTATTAATAATATTAATGTATGCATCTTCAATACCGCAGGATTTCAGAGCCATTGCAACTGCTGATGGTTTCACCAAATCAAAGGCTTTTTCATAATCGATAAAAGCCATGCACAATGGAAGTTCATATTCCCTCGCTCTTTCAATTAGTTCTCTCAGTACGTGGATATGATCTATTGTGCTGTAGCCACTCCTGAATCCAGCTTGTTCTCTCGGTTGAGCCATGTCCAGTGTTACCTTCAAGCGGTGTGAAAACTTTAGTGAAGATTTTATAAACCACTGATAGGAGGCTGATAGGTCTGTAGTTCCTGAGATCCTCAATGTCACCTTTTTATGTAGCAAGATCATTGTAGCGTTGTTCCAATCCTCAGGAATTTTCCCTTCATTATGGCATCGAGTGAAAATTTGGGCGAGTACGGTTTCGATTTCTCCACTTGCTTCTTGTATGATGTCTACAGTAATTCTATCTTCTCCTGGAGCTTTTTCAAGCTTCATGTTCTTGATTGCATGTGCAACTTCTGCTGGACGGACTGGAAGAACTGGAAGAACTCTGGTACCTTTCATGATGCCTGTAGTACATGTATCATCCCTTTCATATAATTTGGAGTAGAAATTTTTCACTCTTGTCAAAATTTCGCCTCTATTTCTTGTTACAGAACCATCTTCTTTTCTCAGTGCCATAATCTGTTTTTTTCCCTTACTGAGATGTCCCTTTGCTATCTTTAGGCTTTGGTTGTTTTCAATTGCTTTCCTTACTAGTTCACAGTTGAATTTCCTTACGTCTTCAGTGATACTTTTTCGTACTGTCTTGCATAGCTCTATATATTCCACTTTGGAAGTCACATCTTCTTTAGTTGTCCTCATCTCTCTTCTTTTTTGCATCAACATTTTGGTTTTTCCTGATAATTTGTTCACATGCAATTTGTTCTTAGACCCAGCTAATTTTGTTGCTGTTTCCATAAGAGCTTTGGTTACTTTTCTGTTAACTTCAGAAATATCCACTTTTTCCAATGTTAGGCCTTCTAAAGCAGAGAATCTGTTCTTCAGTTCCAATTTGAAGGTATTATGGTGTTTTTTAAGGTTGGTTATGTCAATACATTTTGTTTGTCTTATGAGCTTGCTACGTTCGAGTTTAGTGTTGAGGTGCATCTTACATCTCACCAATCTATGGTCACTGCCTGTGTTGAACATGTTTAGCACACTGCAGTCTTCTATGACGAATTTTTTGTTACACATAATAAAATCAATTTCACTTGTCGTCCCATTTGGATGTCTCCATGTCCATTTCCTGTGTGGCTTTTTCTTGAAAAAGGAGTTCAAGATGAAAAACCCTTCTGCCTCTGCAAACTCTACGAGAGTATTTCCACGCTGGTTTCTGTTGCCGTGACCAAATTTATCTACTGAAGTTTCATTCTGTTGCCGTTGCCCTATTTTTGCATTGAAATCTCCCATAATTATCTTCAAGTGCTGCTTACCTTTATTATTTATATCACGAATTTCCTCATAAAATTCTTCAATTTCTTCTTCAGCATGACTTGTGGTGGGTGCATAAGTTTGAATAATCTGAGCCTGGTATCTTCTCGAGAGTTGGATAACAAGTCGTGCAGCTCTGTCAGAGGAACTTTCAACTTCTACAACTTTATCCTTCAGTTTCTTGTTTATTATAAATCCAACACCACTAGTTCTGCCAGTATCTGTCCCACGATAGTAGAAGAGATGTCCACTTTTCAGTTCAATAAGATCTTCTCCTTTTCTCCTTACCTCACTTAGCCCGACGATGTCCCACTTGATCCTTTGTAGTTCCTCTTCCAATTCAAGAAGCCTTGAATCAGAAGATAGGGAGCGTCCGTTACACGTAGCCAAGGTCAGCATCAGATGGCAGCCTAGTCCGGTGCTCCGGGGATTCTTAGCACCCTCTGCCTTCATGTCGCACTGGCCGCTGTCTTGGCCAGGTACATTCTAGCTGCCGGAGACTGAGGGCCAAGATTTAAGTTGTGGAGTCGTTTTGGAGGGGTTTGGCCATAACTCACCACGCTGGCCAAGCGGGTTGGTGAGTGTGGGATAGCATTTCCTCTAATCTCGATGGTATAGTTATACCGCTATTGGTGGTCGTCAGAGCCCCTTTAGTGGGAACAGGATGTACCACAAGAAGGCGGGGTTGACATTTGTCAAGGAGAGGCTGTGATGTTAAGCATCACCTGACCTTACATCCTCGTATATATATATTTGAAAAAATATCTGGTTGTTTGTATTTCTTTTTGGAGCTAACCTCTGAATCTCAGAGAACAGCTTAGTGATATGTATGTATGTATGTATATATATTTGAACATAACCATATATTCAAATCTATATATATATACAGTGAAACTTTCTCAAGAACGACCACCCTCCGTACTGATAAAAAGTGGTCGTTGGGAGGGGTGGTCTCTTAAAGAGGTGTTGATACTAAGTATCAGTATTCTCCTCAGTCATCAAGAATGAGTTAAAGTGCAATGTGTGAGGTATCTAAGTAAAATAGTAGATATGTATAAAAATCGTTTTAAAAGACCAATATTTATTAAGAAGAAAACATAAATCAATTTTTTTGAAAAAAAGATGTAAGTTCAGTTTGTCTCAAATTTTTGAACTTCTCACTAACTACAGATTTTTTGATTGTCTGTTTTATCTGGGAAAATAACGTAGATAAATGCTCATCGGCCATACATTCAGAATGAATCATTAGTTCATCTATAGTTTTTAAGGTCTCTTGGGCTGAAGTAACTGGCTTGGCTTCGTCATTAACCCCATCTTCTTAAGAATCTGAATCAGCGCCTGAAAGGCACGAACATTTTCTAATAGGTAAGACCTTGTGAATCCGAAAAACATCTGTGTACAGTACACACGTTATAACAATTTTAATGTAATCTACTTACCTTGCGCAGCAGTGTTTTCCAAAAGTCGTGCCTCCCAATTTTCACCTAGGTCATCGAAGCACTCGATGTTTTCCTCATACTCCAATGATGTTTGGTTGCATTCGATGACAACAACCTTGGAGAGTTCAACTAATATTTCATCACTGATACTTGTTTTATCAAGTGGCTTAGTTTGGTTTTCAAGTTTTGAATTCGTCATTTCACAACTATCAAGCACTTTTTGATAAGATCTGGACTAACATCCCTCCAGGCAGATTTTTATCCACTCGTCTTCAACTGTGATTTTCTTGGCCATTTCCGAAGCAGTTGTGCTTTCATCAATTCAAGCCAGGATCGATTGCAATACATAACGCCGGTATTCATTTTTGAACCATTTAATCACACCGTGATCCAAAGGCTGTAAATTAGCAGTAGTGTTTGGGGGTAAAAAGAGCAATTTTACATTTTTGAGACTTGCTTCACGTACATGACAAGTGGAGTTGTCTAACACAAGCAGGACACTTCTTCTATGATTTCTCATCTTTTGATCAAAATTTATGAGCCACTCTTCAAATATAGGGAGAGTCATCCACGCCTTTGAATTTGAATTCCAAATCACACCCATATTTGCAATGTTTTTTTCCTTTAAACATCTTGGCCTTTGGTATTTCCAGATCACCAACAGTTTCTCTTTTCGCCTGCAGCACTAACACAAAATGCAAGCGTTAAGCGTTGTTTTGCAATTTGGCCTCCTTGTGATTCTTCCAATTTTTGCATCATGCTTTTCGTCGGCAGAGCACGGAAAAAAGTTCTGCTTTATCCATATTGAAAATGTCCTTGTCTTCATAACCGACCAAAAGTAATGGGAGTCTCGTAACCCAGTCCTCACACAATTGCTGATCTACATCTGCCGCTTCACCACTCAATGCACGATAAACGATGTTATGTCGGATCAGAAATTTGTTCAACCATCCATTGCTAGCAGAAAAGCTTTCAATCCCGAGAGCATCTGATATCTTGATGGCCTTTTGCTTAATCAAAGGTCCACTGATCAGAACGTTCTTTGCCCTTGCGATTTTGAACCACTCCAACACAGCTTCGTTGTTATCCGAAAACTTTGCGAGGCGAATCCGCTTGACTCCACGAAACTTGAAGTCCTCCCATTATTTTAAAATTGTAACTTTGCCCTTTGTAATCTTGTTTATTTGAGTCTTACCACAGTTAAATGTTTCTGATAACTTCCTTTCAGATTTTCCAATTTCATGTAATTTTATGACTTCAACACACTGTTAAAAACCCTGTTTTTTAGACATTGTAAGAAGTGAAAATTATCCACTCGAATTCGTGAATGAACACTAGATTCACCACTGGCCCGAGACAACAAGAATTTCTTTCTTTCGTCCGACAATGCAATGCTCGAATGCCCGCCCTCGAATGAGCAATCAGCGATCCCAGGTGTACACGTCAAAGTCAGACAGCTGTCTCCTCTCCACTTGTTCCCCCGCATCCAACCGGGTCGAATTCTTCTTTTAGGGAAGGAAGGAGGGAAAACCAGTCGCTCGTGGAAGTTGGCTTGGTCGTTCATAGGGGGCTTTTTAACATTACGTCTACAGTCTAAAATTCCGTGACTAAGAAAATCAGTCATTAGGGAAGTGGTCGTTATATAAGAGCGGTCGCTCAGAGAGGTTTCACTGTATATTTGAACATAACCATATATTCAAATATATATTTGTATATACACTATCTACCAACAAGCAATTGGACACCTGTGATAGCAAAGGAAAACGAAGTTTATTCCCCTTCAATAGTTGGTGGAGCCTCCATGAGCGGCGATTACAGCTGCGACCCTCCGGGGCATACTCTCAACCAGGCGTTGTACAACGGCTAGCGGTATTTTCTTCCACTCGGCTTGGAGAAGACAGGTCAGTTCCTTCACCGATTTCGGACGGTGGGGGCACCCCTTAAGTCGACGCTCCAACTCGTCCCAGAGGTGCTCAATAGGGTTAAGGTCCAGGCTCTGCGCAGGCCAGTCCATTCGATTAACCCCATTGTCATCATACCAAGAAACGGTGGACCTCGCAACATGACAGGTGGCATTGTCATCCTGAAAGTAACATGGGTCCACCCCGTAAAACTGCCACAACGTAGGAAGTGCATTGTCATCAAAAATGGTGCAGTAGGTCTCTGCGTTGAGTCTACCAGGAATTGCGACCAAGAGTCCCATGCCATACCAGGAGAAACACCCCCATAGCATAATTCCACCGCCACCGAACTTCACAGTTGGCACAATACATTCCGGCAGGAGGCGTTTTCCAGGCAGACACCAAACCCAGACCATGCCATCCGAACGGTAGAGGGTGAACCTTGATTTGTCTCTCCAGAGAACCTGTTTCCACTGTTCAATGATCCACTGTCGACGTTCTTTGCACCACGTTAGCCGAGTAGCGCTATTGGACTTGGTGATCAAAGGCTTGTGGGCGGCAGTACGTCCATGATAACCAAGCAGATGGGCTTCCTTACGGATGGTATTCATCGAAAGAACACTCCCAGATGCCTGCTGAAACTTCTCGCAGATGTGGCCCATCGATTTGGTGCGGTTCTTCCGAATTTCTTTCACCAGCACCCGTCGGTCTCGAACTCCCAGTTTTGTGGGTTTGCCGGGTCGGGGCACATTCCGACAGTCACCTCTCATCTTCCACTTGCCAATCACATAGGCCACTGTCGATTTTGGGTACTTCAACTCGCTGGATATGTCACGTATGGATCGGCCATTTCTGTGATACCCGACGATTACACCTTTCTCGAAATCAGAGAGCTCCGAACTGCTTGGCATCTTGCATGCGACTGGTTGCGTTGTTGTTTCCCACACGATATTTAACGGCGGCCGTGACGTATATCAGGACCGCAAGTATCGTCAATTGCAGGGATGTCCAATTACTTGTTGGTAGATAAGTGTATGTATATATATATATATATATATATATATATATATATATATATATATATATATATATATATCATCATCATCATCATTGTCAACCATTATCAATCCACTGCTGGACGAAGGTCTCCCCAAGTTTCCTCCACAACGGTCTGTCTTGTGCCAGTCTCCTCCATGTCACCCCTGCATACTTTCGAATTTCATCCACCCATCTCCTATTTGGTCTTCTTCTGGGTCTTTTCCTGTCCCTTGGAATCCAATCTAAAATTTCGGCTGTCCATCGATGATCTGTCCTTCTGGCAGTATGTCCAGCCCATTGCCATTTCAGGGATTTAACTCTGATCATGATGTCTTCCACTCTTGTCATTTTTCGGATCCACGAGTTCCTCTTCTTATCTCTCCTGGTTACACCAAGCATGCACCTCTCCATGCTGCTTTGAGTTGTCTGCAGCCTTTGTATGTCTCTTTTAGTTAAGGTCCACGTCTCTGCACCATACGTAAGCACTGGAAGGATGCATTGATCAAACACTTTTCTTTTAAGACATAATGGCATATTGCTCTTGAAAATTATGCTGTTTCTTCCAAAAGCTCTCCAGGCAAGTTTTGTACGCCGATTAATTTCTTCATCAATGTGACCCTCACTTGATATCTGCTGTCCAAGATAAACGTACGTGTCTGTTATCTCCAGCTTTTCTCCATCAATCGATAAATCTTCATTTCTTGTAAAAGCATTGAACATCACTTTTGTCTTCTGAAAGTTCATTTTTAATCCCACTTCTTTACTCTTGTCAGCAAGTTCCTGGATCATACTCTGCAGCTCTGATGGGGTAGTTGCAAAAATGACTACGTCATCAGCAAAACGAAGGTGGGTTAGATAATCTCCATTAATCTTTATCCCCTTGTTTTCCCAGCTCAGCGACTGAAAAACACCCTCCAATGTGGCATTAAAGAGCTTCGGAGATATGGTGTCACCTTGTCTCACTCCCTTTCCAATTTTTACGTGTGTTGTATTTTCAAACAGCCGAATCTTTGCACTTGCATTTTCATAGATGTTATTAATAATATTAATGTATGCATCTTCAATACCGCAGGTTTTCAGAGCCATTGTAACTGCTGATGGTTTCACCGAATCAAAGGCTTTTTCATAATCGATAAAAGCCATGCACAATGGAAGTTCATATTCCCTCGCTCTTTCAATTAGTTCTCTCAGCACGTGGATATGATCTATTGTGCTGTAGCCACTCCTGAATCCAGCTTGTTCTCTCGGATTCAAGAGTGGCTACAGCACAATAGATCATATCCACGTGCTGAGAGAACTATATATATATATATATATATATATATATATCATCATCATCATCATTGTCAACCATTATCAATCCACTGCTGGACGAAGGTCTCCCCAAGTTTCCTCCACAACGGCCTGTCTTGTGCCAGTCTCCTCCATGTCACTCCTGCATACTTTCGAATTTCATCCACCCATCTCCCATGTGGTCTTCTTCTGGGTCTTTTCCTGTCCCTTGGAATCCAATCTAAAATTTCGGCTGTCCATCGATGATCTGTCCTTCTGGCAGTATGTCCAGCCCATTGCCATTTCAGGGATTTAACTCTGATCATGATGTCTTCCACTCTTGTCATTTTTCGGATCCACGAGTTCCTCTTCTTATCTCTCCTGGTTACACCAAGCATGCACCTCTCCATGCTACTTTGAGTTGTCTGCAGCCTTTGTATGTCTCTTTTAGCTAAGGTCCACGTCTCTGCACCATACGTAAGCACTGGAAGGATGCATTGATCAAACACTTTTCTTTTTAAGACATAATGGCATATTGCTCTTGAAAATTATGCTGTTTCTTCCAAAAGCTCTCCAGGCAAGTTTTGTACGCCGATTAATTTCTTCATCAATGTGACCCTCACTTGATATCTGCTGTCCAAGATAAACATACGTGTCTGTTATCTCCAGCTTTTCTCCATCAATCGATAAATCTTCATTTCTTGTAAAAGCATTGAACATCACTTTTGTCTTCTGAAAGTTCATTTTTAATCCCACTTCTTTACTCTTGTCAGCAAGTTCCTGGATCATACTCTGCAGCTCTGATGGGGTAGTTGCAAAATGACTACGTCATCAGCAAAACGAAGGTGGGTTAGATAATCTCCATTAATCTTTATCCCCTTGTTTTCCCAGCTCAGCGACTGAAAAACACCCTCCAATGTGGCATTAAAGAGCTTCGGAGATATGGTGTCACCTTGTCTCACTCCTTTTCCAATTTTTACGTGTGTTGTATTTTCAAACAGCCTAATCTTTGCACTTGCATTTTCATAGATGTTATTAATAATATTAATGTATGCATCTTCAATACCGCAGGTTTTCAGAGCCATTGTAACTGCTGATGGCTTCACCGAATCAAAGGCTTTTTCATAATCGATAAAAGCCATGCACAATGGAAGTTCATATTCCCTCGCTCTTTCAATTAGTTCTCTCAGCACGTGGATACGATCTATTGTGCTGTAGCCACTCCTGAATCCAGCTTGTTCTCTCAGTTGAGCCATGTCCAGTGTTACCTTCAAGCGGTGTGAAAGAACTTTAGTGAAGATTTTATAAACTACTGATAGGAGGCTGATAGGTCTGTAGTTTCCAAGATCCTCAATGTCACCTTTCTTATGTAGCAGCATCATTGTAGCGGTGTTCCAATCCTCAGGAATCTTTCCTTCATTAAGATATCGAGTGAAAATTTGGGCGAGTACTGTTTCGATTTCTCCACTTGCTTCTTGTATGATGTCTACAGTAATTCCATGTTCTCCTGGAGCTTTTCCTCGCTTCATGTTCTTGATTGCATGTGCAACTTCTGCTGGAAGGACTGGAGGAACTCTGGTACTGGTATCTTTCATGATGTCTGGAGTGCATATATCATCCCTTTCATATAATTTGGAGTAGAAATCTTTCACTCTTGTCAAAATTTCTCCTCTATTTCTTGTTACAGAACCATCTTCTTTTCTCAGTGCCATAATCTGTTTTCTTCCCTTACTGAGATGTCCCTTTGCTATCTTTAGGCTTTGGTTGTTTTCAATTGCTTTCCTCACTAGTTCACAGTTGAATTTCCTTACGTCTTCAGTGATACTTTTTCTTACTGTCTTGCATAGCTCTATATATTCCACTTTGGAAGTCACATCTTCTTTAGTTGTCCTCATCTCTCTTCTTTTTTGCATCAACATTTTGGTTTTTCCTGATAATTTGTTCACATGCAACTTGTTCTTAGACCCAGCTAATTTTGTTGCTGTTTCCATAAGAGCTTTGGTTACTTTTCTGTTAACTTCAGAAATATCCACTTCTTCCAATGTTAGGCCTTCTAAAGCAGAGAACCTGTTCTTCAGTTCTAACTTGAAGGTATTGTGGTGTTTTTTAAGGTTGGTTATGTCAATAGATTTTGTTTGTCTTATGAGCTTGCCACGTTCAAGTTCGTTATATATATATATATATATATGGTTATATTCAAATTAATCGGAAACTTGAGACTTGGTCGTTCTGGGTGATGTAGTAGTTTAGCATACCCGGGCGCTATCTGGAAGACATGGGTTCAATTCCCGCTCCAGGACGACGAAATTTTCAAGTTTTTGGATGTTATCTGACTTACCATCCTTGTCATATTTACATCAAGAAATGGATTGCCATCTTCAAAATTTATATTGTATGGTGTAATCCCGTATTCCATTCATGATTTATCTGCTCCTCCGGGCAATCATGGGATAGGATTCTTAACCTCCAGATTCGCTAAACATGAATGCCGGCTGCTTTGAATAGCGAATCCTGCGATAGTTATATTCAAATTAATCAGAAACTTGAGACTTGGTCATTCTGGGTGGTGTAGTGGTCATACCCGGGTGCTATCTGGGAGACACAAGTTCGATTTCCGCTCCAGGATGACGGAATTTTCAAGTTTTCGGATGTTATCTGACTTACCATCCTTGTCATATTTACACCAAGAAACTGATTGCCATCTCCAAAATTTGTATTGTATGGTGTAATCCTGTATTCCATTCATTAAAAACATTCTCAGCAGCATGAACTACAAAAAATGTGAATGGATGTTTTTAAGGTAATCACCATTTTTCTTGGACAGCTGAAAGGTTGCACAAAGTTGTCACTTTCTATGGGATTGGAATAGTTTTACAAAGGGTATTCACTACAAGAAGAATTTTCCTTACTGTAAATCACTAACATCCGAAGTAAAGAACATGACTTTTCCAGCCACCGGTAGATCACTGTAAAGTTTTGTTTCCACCTTCTACATATTAAACTGACCCTCATGAAAAATTTCTCAAAGACATTAAACAGGAATGGACTGCCATTTGTGCACTTGCATGAGAAACTGAGAAGATTAAGACAGGAGTATTCATTGGTCCACAGATACACCAACTCTTCGAAGACAAAATGTTTGATCTCATCATTACTGAGAATGAGAAGGCAGCCTGGAATTGGAATGCCTTCCAACATGTTTTGACTGCTTTTCTATGAAATGTGAAAGCTGACAATTTCAGGGAGCTTGTGGAGGTTCTAATGACTTACGAAAGACTGTGCTGCAGTATGTCACTGAAGAAGCATTTCCTCCATTCACACCTGGATTTCTTCACAGCTAACTATGGTGCTGTAAGCAGTGTACATTTTGAGCATTTCCATCAGGATATCTCTGTGAGGGAGCAAGGATACGAAGGCAAATGGAATGCAGCTTAGCCACTTATTGCTGATTGGTGAAAAGGAATACTCCAGAAGTTCAGTACAAGTAACAAGAGTTAAGGTGCCATGTTTAGTTTAATGTAGGTATATGAATAGCTATAACCTGTTCCCATGTCACATTACAACAAAAGCATAAATATGAGGAAGTGGCCATTTTGGGGAAACCAGAGCCAACCCATTACCTTAGTCCCTGTTTTTGTGTTCAACATCCTCAAATCTATAAAGTGAACTTATTTCTGTTACCAAACAGAATACAATCAAAATTTGTTGAGCAGTATAACTAGCAGCAGAATGCATCCTCACTGTCTCCCATGACCACAGCAATGCTGCTTTGATCTACACAGGTAAGTGGAAGGATAGAAAGTAAAAACTGTGTTATGATTATCATGTTAAAATTATATTGTTTGGCTACAGTTGTGTTTAAGTAATATTGCCCTTACCTGTCTTTTCTGCGTGATTATTCTATTTTTAGATGTGTTCTTTTTTATTTTGCGTAGTTAAATGTGGAGTTCAGTTCAATTAAGTAGTTCAATTGCAAACTTAGTTTATTATATCATTTACTCATAGATGAATGTTTTAACTTGTGGATGTTTAAGAGCAGTGTTGTTGTATTAAAAGTTTTCTAATGAATTCATATTTTTTATTTCTTGAGGGAATACCTGGTGTAAAACCTGAATTATGTATAGATTTAAATGGTGCTTTAGTTGAATGGTGCCCTGACAAGTCTAGCCGGAAAAATGTTTTCCAGGTATTTTATATTAATGTTTTTTCAAAAAACAAATTATTCTATTATTCAAATGTAGAGACCTATTAAATGACCACTGTGAAAGAAATACTGTATGTTTTTGTTGCCTCACTTATTTTCACCATAGAGTATTCACACTGTATTGATCAGCATCATGTGTTAAAACATCTGGTGAACAAGACTTGTGTTGTATTTTCAAACAGCTTGATTTACATAGGATGATTCATTTTATTTGTGACTTAAACAATTTTTTTTTACTAAGGTATATTTATTCTGAATGCATACAGGCTTTGCTGCATATTTCTTTGAAAGAATTGCATATACACTATATTGACAAACGTCACCGGACACCTAGAAAAGAAACACAACATAGCATTTATTGACATACATTGCATACATGAGATTCTTCGGCGGATTCACGGAATTCCGCTTTTTTCGTCATCATTTAGGTTATTCTCGAGATTGATGCAGAACTGAAGAGAAATGGAGGGGAGAGGGGTTAGAGAAGGGTCGTTTTCCGTCTGGGATGGCATTTCGTCTTTCAAAATTTTTGAAATCTGAAGTTAAACAGAGTGACGATCAGTGTTTCTTTCAGGCATACATCCAGGGGGCGAAGCCCTCCCAGAAATGACCCCCACCCCCCAAGACATTTTAGGTTACCAAACCAAATGTTAATAAATTCAGGCTATGATGAAAAAGGAAGTTTCGTTTCTTTTTATGCTACAAATATTTCTCCAGTTATATTTTTTTAAATATTTGTTCAAATGGTACTAGTTATTGTTCATTTTATTAAAAAGTGTATTACGACGCATGATATTCTTCAAAATGTATAAGTAGACTAATCATACCTAGACGTGCTGGTTAGCAGGTTTGTCCACGATAACCAATGGGTCGCAAGCATACCATGAAAAACACTGCCACACAAGTTCACTGCCAGCTCCAAACTTGACCGTAGGAACAGTACACTGTGGTAAATAGCATTCCCACGCATGCTGCCATACCCACAGTGGCCATCAGACTGATGGATTGTGTATCTGGATTCATCAGTCCATTGGACCCATTTCCATTGATCTACGGTCCATGATAAATGTTCTTTACACCATGTTAAACGACGAGTAGCATTGTGAGTGGAGATGATAGGTTTATGAGCAGCCGCACGACTACAGTAACCCATGGAATGAAGTTCTCTGCAAGTGATACATGTAAATACCGAGGTTCCAGCATTTTTACTCACCTGTACACTGAGGTCTTGTGCAGTACTCTGTCCATTAGCCGTAACGACTCTCCTGAGGCTTTGACATCCTCTATCACTGATTTTCTTTGGTCTGCCGGTACGTTTTGCAGCTTCAGGCATGCCATGTGTCTTCCACTTATTCAGTACATCCAAAACAATTGACTTGGGTATGTTTAAATGCCTCTCTGTTTCTCTTATGGACAACCCACTAATATAGCACCCAACAATCTTTCCTTTCTCAAAGTCGGTTCTCTCCTGCAGCAATGTTTTCACTCAACCTCACAGTGCGATATGATCGTGGTCAGCTGCAGGCTTATTTTTATACCGTTTGCAGCTGTACTGTGCATCTTGACAATGCAGTGGATCCGTTCATTCGCTTTTGAAGGGGTGTCCAGTGACTTTTGTCAATGTAGTGTATTCTTTTATGTAATGCAAAGTACCAGTTTGCTACTTTAAAACTGAAACTAAGCACATAGATTAAGTAGGCATTTAATGTAGTGGTGTATATTCATTCTTAAGACTAAGAGGTGCAAATTTTGAAAGTAACATGTTATGCTCAGGTTATATGTTGAGTGGATATACCTATAATTAACACAAAATGTACATTAATTTGCCCATCTAGTCTAAAAGTGCAACATACATATAATAGTAACGGGGATGTCCATATTCACCACTACAGTGCATGAAATACTCTTTGCAGTAGCTTGTGGATCTGCAGTTACCTGGCAACTAATGTGGCAATCAGTGCAGGCTGCTGTCTCTGACTGCATTGGTCCTGCTATAGACATAAATGGTGCCTTCTTGCTACCCTTGTTAGCAACAACATCCAACTGTTCTCACATCTCAATGCACATGATCCACAAATTGACCAACCAGCTTCATGGAGGCCTGCAGTGCTTCCTCTTTCAAACGTATTCAGCTGATGATAGGGTTGCCGACAAGGTCTGCAAGGCATCTTTGATCCTTGTCGATACTGTAGCAGCTATAAATGAGTGGTTGGCAATGCACGTAACTAACAGACTAATTAAGAAGAAGGTAGTGTAGAACACGCTAAGTTACGTATAAAAGTTTAATGCAAATATATTTCAGCCATTACTATGGCCTTCATCAGTGCGACTACGATTGGTTTACGTTGCCAGATTGGAAAGGTAAGTTTTATAATGATCACTCTGGGTGACGTGATGCAATGAGGGATTTCCAGATGTAAGGAACAAAAATGGAGAGCTCAGAGTTGCAATTTTTGGAAAATAAAATTTCCAAACTTTCTCTAAACATCGGAGCATATCGATTTTGGAAGGGAGCCAACTTTTTAGTATCGGACCAAAGTGGAATAGCAGAAGTGTCAGCCATGGTAAGAAGAGATAAGGCAGATGAAGGTTTTCCAAATTTCACATCAGATTTGTGTTCCTGAAGTCCTGAGAGAATTTTCCGGAATGAACTTCCTATGTATGCGGTTAATCCAACGTTAGTCTTGATCGGAATTTTATACACTCCAGGCGAAGAAAGCGGAGGTGTTGGTCGGTCTCTGTCATTACGGAGTATAACAGAAATTGAAGGGGAAGAACGAATGGCAAGTCTATATCCTTCTCTTTTGAAGATACTGATGACTTTGTAGGCAGAAGGTTCGTAGTAAGGGATTGAGCCAGCAAACGTTAGTTCCTTTTTTGGTGAAACAGGTTGAAGAGCAACAACTGGTTTTTTTCTTAGCATTTTGAATTAATTTAGAAACCAGGAGAAGGGGGGGCATGTTGAGTAGCGATCAAGCGGATGTTTGCTAATTCATTTGTTAGATTAACTTCAGTGTTACAAAACAAATGAGCTCGATGAATGAGAGACTTGAGGGCTGGCAGTTTATTTTGGTGGAAGGTGTGAGAATTGAAAGGAATAATGCTATTGGTAGAAACTGGTTTTCGGTAGACAGAAGTGGAAAGATTATTATTACATTTTGAGATGCTGACATCCAAGAAATTTATCTTGCCATCAATTTCTTCATTAATAGTGAATCTAATGGAAGGGAATTTTTCAGTGATTAAATTTGTGAGTTGTAATAGATCTTTTTAGGATGAGGCCAGATGACAAAAATATCGTCGACATAACGGAGCCATAAGGTAGGTTGTCGGTCATGTTGCATCACTATTGATTGCTCAATATTTTGCAGGTACACTTCAGCCAAAAGTGGGGAAAGAGGTGATCCCTTCAGTACACCTTGGTTTTGTTGATAGCATTGATTATTAAAAACGAAGAAACTGTGTTGCCGAAGAGAATACAGGCAGTCATACAAATCCTTGGTTAAAGTGCCGTCCATGGAGAATTGTTTTTTGAATTTATGAATGAGAAGCATGTGTGCTTCAAATTGAGGCACATAAGAAAAAAATTGATTCAACGTCAAGGGTAAACATACTTGCATGACCATCAATGGAGTTTGGAAGTCTAGAGATGAATTCAGCAGTGGATGAGATATTGAAGGGGTGGTTATTAGTGATAATCTTGAATTTTTTGGCAAGACATTTTTCCAGGTTACAAGCAGGAGAGTGAGTATTTTACACAAGAGGTATAATTGGAGCATTAGCTTTGTGTGATTTAATTTGGGCAAATAATCTAGGAGAATTGTAGAAAGAAAAAGTGGAAAAATCGCCCAACAAAATTTTTAACGTCTGTAACTTATTGAGGCGATCCACAGATGATTTCAAAACTTCCACAGGATTTTTAGAAAGAAGTTTGCAATTGGTGGAAAGGAGGAAATCATTGACTTTTTGATTAAGGGTATTCTTTTCGATAATGACTGGAAGTCCGACTTTATCATCCATACCTACAGCTAAATTATTAGCTTTTAGGAACTGTTTAATTTTCAAGAGCTTTGAGGCAAACTTAATATTAGTGACAGAACTTGAGTGTGCTTGCTCAATAAAGATGGCAGCAGCCTGAGTACGTATTTTATGCTGAGCATCGGAAGTAGTGTTATGAATAGCAGATTCAAGCAAGGGGATGGTTTCCAAGAGATTCTCAGTTGAAGGAGGAGCAAATTTTGGGCCTTGGTTAAAACAGTCATTGAAGACGGAAGGCAGAACAAACATAGACAAGTTGACGAATTTAGCAGCATCCGAGGTGGGAGAGTCCATGGCTGACTCCTGTTGAGAGTGGTTAACAAAATCTGACTGTGAGCGTAAGAAACGTAATTTCTTAGCATGTTTTTTGCTTTCACAGAATTTGACAGAAGAGATGGATTGATGAATCATAATCATGAACTTATCCACTAGTAACGGGTTGGTCGAAAACGAGAGAGTTTGGTAGTTTTCCAAAAATTGCAACTCTGAGCTCTCCATTTTTGTTCCTTACATCTGGAAATCCCTCATTGCATTACGTCACCCAGAGTTACCATTATAAAACTTACCTTTCCAATCTGGCAACGTAAACCAATTGTAGTCGCACTGATGAAGGCCATAGTAATGGCTGAAATATATTTGCATTAAACTTTTATACGTAACTTAGCGTGTTCTACACTACCTTCTTCTTAATTACTGTAGCAGCTCCCAATACTCAGTTGCTTTGTTCTGTACAACCTAGAACATGGGACATGGTATGGTTTCTGTGGCCTGTGTTTGTTCTTTTATCTCATGTAGATCTTGTACAATCAGTTGCATAGCCAATTCTTTCTAGTTGGGGCAATTTCAGTGTCAAGCTGTGTATTTGAGCTTTTTTTTTTTTCTTTTCCGCGGTTAAAAATTGATACTATTTTGCCGTCTCTCTGAAATCTTCATATTTAAAACACAAGGTCGTTTCTTTCGACAATCTGCAAGCGCCATTCACTGGTGCAATTTTAATGATTTTTTTTAAAATGAAAGCTACTGACCCATTTTTATTGTTGTAAGTAATTGTCTTTACGTTACCATGGCATTTTCTTTGTACAATCCATCATTCATTACTCTGGCGTTTGTTCTCGCTTTAGTACTTGCAGCGCCATCTGCCTTTCTGCGGTTGTCGGACTTTGAACTAAGCCCTCCGCTATCAACTACGTAGTTGTAATTATCTGAATCTGTTCAATAGTTTTTTAGATTATAAAAAAGTTCTGTATATTAGCGCGAACTAATTTCTTTCACTTTTTTTTTTTTTTTTTTTTTTTAATTCAGTTGACATTAAATGTCCGTAAATTAATTCAGTTGACATTAAATGTCAACTGAATTAAAATATCGTAGCCATGTAAAAAGTATGTTCATAGCAACTTAGCGTAAATTGAACAATGATATATGTAATTTCTTTCACGTCGGGTGTGATCAGTTTGTATGTAAACAAAGCAGAACGATACACGGGAAATCGGGAACTACTTGAAAGTGATCTGATTCGGTAATACAGCTAAAAATAATAAAAAAAATAATGAAAAATAAATGAAATCCACCGGAAAGAAATAAGCTTCCTAACAGTGAAAGAATTATCCAAATTGGTTCAATAATTTTTAAGATTACCTCAAACACACAAACAAAATTCCTCTCTTTATATATTAGAATATATTATATAATGATACCAAAAAAAAAAAAAAAGAAAAAAAGAAACAATTGTTAAAATCATTTCGGGTCACTGAAAGAATACCTCAATATTCCCATGTAAGCCCGTCAACGAGAGGGTAAGCACATGTTTATACAATAATGAGAAACATCGTTGTTAAATTCGTATACAAGTAGTTGGAAAAATTAAAAATTTATGGGAATACTACACCATTTAATATGAAACAAATTAATTAATTTTTGTTATTTAAAAAAAGTTACTGGAGCATTTACTTCAGACTTGGTCACAAAGTGGTTAGTGTGATTTTGACTTGATATGCACTGCCCATTAATAATCCAACTGTTTATTATAGTTATGCATTTTATTATGATTCATGTTATACATGTGTATGACAAGAAAAATTTCAGTCACAGCTTTTTCAACCGTGCATGGCACGGGTTACAGACTAGTAGTGAAATTAAAACTTTCTGGGTCACTTGAATCTTGTACTTATGAGTCGGGCACGGACTTTGAAGACTTTTGAATTTTTTTTTGGATTTTTAGGGCTTTTTGCCTCTTTAATGCATTTTTAGGACATTTTTCAGCCTTTTCCAAAATTCTTTTGGCATTTTAGGAGGAATTTTGCAATTTAGGGCATTTTTTGTCACTTTTCTGCATTTTCTTTCTTTTTTATGTACAGTCCAGAAATGGCCGACACGGCCCTTCAATCAAACTACTGTGGCATTTCTTCACCCCTTGAGACATTGGGAAGGTCATACATAGTTGATTGTGCTGATAAGACTCCGAAGCTGGGTGTCCTCAAAAGAAAACAGATGTCTGACCGCCTCAAAAGAGCCACTGGCTTTGGACACGCCCCCGAGTCTCAAAGATGAGAGAGAGATAACCGATCGGCGCTTGGATGTGAGTGATTTGGCCTGTGTACCTTAGGAGGTCTTTCGTCACTGAAGCAACGCTCACACTCCCTCCCCCACACATACTCAACCATCTCCCTCAGGAAGTGAAAAGATTCCCCCAAGAAACTGGTAGCTCAAATTATAGGAAGCATTACTTGGGATTAGGTGTCACTCTCCACAGGGACATCTGAGAGTATTCCTCATTTTGTTGGGTCTTCAGAATGGAATAGAAATATTTGTGCCTAAGATTTTGAACACTGTTCGCGAAAGGGTTAGGTAGGATGTTTTTCCATTGCCCCCCAACCTTCTGGTACCAGGCAAAATCTGTTCTGAGTGGTTGAGAGGTTACACTTAAAGCATCTGGAATTGTATGGAAGCTGTTAGTACATACTCCAGTCATTATTTCCAGCCTGAAAAGAAAAGTAGCAGTTTATTTCCAATGATGCCTAAATGCAAACCTTCTCAATCTTGCTATTTACGCAAGTTTGTTTCGGAGTTCGGAGAAAATGTTTTTTCTACTGATGGAGTAATTCTGTTTTGCAAACTATGTAAAACTAAAGTTGCAACACAAAAGGAATTTACCGTCGTGCAGCATGTTGGACGAGAAAAGCATATTCGAGCTGCTGAATTTGCAAAGAAAAAGTCGCAGGCATCTCAACTTTACTTATGGAAAACTGTTCGACACCATCCAAGAAGTCACCATTTTATAAAGAGTTGTGTGAAGTTTTCGTTTCTGCAAATATTCCACTGCAAAAGTTAAATCCTACTAAATTTCACCAGTTTTTGGAAAAACACACTGGTCATAGAGTCTGCACTACGAAAAAACTACATACTTGAGTGTTACACTGAAACAATGAACAAAATTAGGGACAGTGTAAAAGGGGGAAAAAAAAAAAATGTTGGCATCTATTGATGAAACAAATGATGCTCAGGGTCGTCCTGTTGCCAACATCATATTAGGGACACTTGAGCCAGATTGCCCTGGCAAAATATTTTTACTGAATACGGAGATCATAAAGAAAGCGAATCACTCAGCAATCTGTCAATTATTTGGCAAATCCTTATTTCTTTTATGGCCTGGTGGTATACAACATGGCGATATCCTTCTGTTTTTGACTGATGCTGCCCCGTATATGGTTAAAGCAGGAAAATCAAAGGATTTTATCCCAAGTTGGTGCATGTCATTTGCCTTGCCCATGCTTTATATCGCACTGCCGAAGAAATCCGTGCAAATTATCATAATATTGATCGACTTGTATCCAATGTCAAAACAATATTCCTAAAAGCGCCATATCGCATACAATGTTTCAAATCTCAAGCTCTTAGTCTAGCCTTACCTCCACAGCCAGTAATAACACGTTGGGGGACATGGCTGAATGCATGCATATATTACAGTGACAATTTCCAGCCTGTGAAGTCTATAGTAAATAGTTTTCAAACTGGTGATGCCGCTTCAATTCAAATTGCTGAACACGTGTTCTCGGAAGATAAAACAGAAGGAAATCTAGCATACATTAAATCAAACTTCGGCATTTTGGCCTCAATGATTACGTGTTTAGAAAAACAGGGTATGGAACTCATCGATACAATCGGTTGCGTTGAAAAAGCAAGCCAAGTTTTTAAAGGAGCCAAAGGCAAGGTTGGACAATCTATCTTTGCCAAATTAAACAATGTTCTGGAAAAAAAACGTTGGATTCCAGACTTTGAAGAAAATCTTGCATATATTAACTGGAGAAACACAGTTTTGAAATAGAAGAACAACTAGCTGTAAGTGAAGCTGTTTTTTTTCAAGTATGCCCCTGTCACATCTGTCGATGTCAAGAGAAGATTCTTGAGATATAAAAACCTACTTACAGATAATAGATATTCATTTACCTTTGAAAACATTAAGATGCACCTTACAATTCAGTGCAATTATGATGCACTTACAATGAAGAAAGACTTTCAGTGTACAAGCAAATAAAATTCATATGGGATTGGTATGCACCATTCTTTCTTTTTCTTATGCAGTTACTAGTTATTTTTTTTTACGATAAATATTTATTTTAAAGAAAAGAAATATAATTTATCAATTATTTTAATTTTTAAGACAATACAACAATTTTTGGTGAAATTTACTGTAAGAACTGTTCTAGGTAGGTTCTCTTTTAAAATTTTTGAGAGCATTTTTTTTCATTTTAAGGGCATTTTTTGCAATTTTTAAGGGCATTTTCTGCTACTTTGAAATGCATTTATAAGAAATTTTTCTGTCATCAAAATCCGGGCCCTACTCATGAGCCATGCACCACAGGGTATTTTAGCTGAATGTGGTTCACAAGAATTACCAGTTAATGCTTTTATGGATTTTAAGAACATTTAAATTTTTTTTAAATCAAAGTAGATGTAAGTAATTGTTTAAGTATTTCAAATGTTTTTAAACTTGATAATAGTTTTTTAAGTATTTTAAATCCTTTTAAACTTGAGAGGCAGGCATAACAGAGATCAAGATGTGTGATATACACTATATTGACAAAAGTCACTAGACACCTAGAAGAGAAACACAACACAGCATTTATTGACATATATTAGTACGGTGTCAGTTTACTTTTGGCCTTAATGCATGCTCTAACCCTACGAGACATGCTTTCAACAAGGTTTTGGAATACAGCACAATAGGTATGTGCTTCCATTCAGTACATAATGCTGCTGCTAACTGTTGCTTAGTAGTAGGCCTTGGTTCCAAACTTCTTATGCGGCACTCTAATTCATCTCATAGGTGCTCAATGGGATTAAGATCAGGGCTCTGTGCTGGCTAGTCCACACACGATATGGAATTATTGTCAAACCACGCTGTAACAGTCCTTGCTTTATGGCTCTGTGCATTATCCTGCTGGTACCAACAAGGCTCGGTTCCATAGTATTGCCACAGAGTTGGTAGGGCATAAATGTCCAGAATATCAAGGTAGACGTGCTGGCCAACAGGTTTGTCCATGATGACCAACGGGCCGGGACCATACCACGAAGAACACTCCCACACGAGTACACTGCCAGCTCCAAACTTGACCGTAGGAACAGTAGTACACTGTGGTAAATAGCATTCCCCTGGCTGCCACCATACCCACACATAGCCATCAGACTTATGGATCGTATATCTGGATTCATCAGTCAATAGGACCCGTTTCCATTGATCTACGATCCATGATAAATGTTCTTTACACCATGCTAAATGACGAGTAGCATTCCGAGTGGAGATGAAATGCTTATGAGCAGCCGCACAACCACGGTAACCGATGGAATGAAGTTCTTTGTGAATGGTACATGTACATACCAAGATTCAAGCATTTTTACTCACCTGTAGACTGAGGACTTGTGCAGTACTCCGTCTGTTAGCTGTAAGGACTCTCCTGAGGCTTCGACGTCCTCTATCACTGATTTTCTTTGGTCTGCTGATACGTATTGCTGCTTCAGGCACACCACGTGTCTTTCACTTATTCAGTACATCCAAAACAGTTGACTTGGGTATGTTTAAACTCCTCTCAGTTTCTCTTATGGACAACCCACTAATATAACACCCAACAATCTTTCCTTTCTCAAAGTCAGTTCTCTCCCGCTGCGACATTTTCACTCAACCTCCCAGTGTGATATGATTGCGGTCAGCTGTAGGCTTGTTTTTATACCGTTTGCAGCTGTACCGCGCATCTTAACGCAGTGGGTCCGTTCATTTGCTTTTGAAGAGGTGTCCGGTGACTTTTGTCAATATAGTATATGTTTATCATTGTTTTAGGTAAGATTTTTGCCGTATTTCATTTCTTCCAAGTTATTTTCTTGCTTGAAAAGAACTGAAAAGATACACAATGTTGGAACAAAAATTATAGGGCCTTGCAAGTTTGATTTTAAATGGAAAAATGGAATTTTGTTATTGGAAAAATTACATAGTGTAGGTGAAGTAAAAGCAAGAAAAGTTAAAATGCAAATCGTGGAAGATCAGTTTGGATAATTTAAATAATGCAAGCTCTAATGATGTGTATTGTAAATATCTTTTAATTAAGAAAAATGATCCTAAAAATCAATAAAAATTGAGAGCCTGAATTTTTAAATGTTCTCATAAATAATTTTCTAGGGCAGGAGCATAGCCAGAGGGGGTATTGAGGGGCTGCAGCCCCCCTCCCCGAAATCAGACACTTATCTACTTTTTCCAAATGTCGAAAAAAAAAAAAAAAAAACTTTTAATTTCCTAAAAAATTTCAGCATCCATGCAATAAATACTATTTGGAAAAAAAATTTTCATGTATTTCAAATATAGCCATTATTTACTTTAATTTTTCCTGGTATAAAATAAAGTACATTTGATTTGAACCATTAAAAAAATCCTGAATTAAAAAATATATACAAATAAATATTAACAATACAAAAATCCGTAATTCTTCAACTGCGATTTGAGTGGAAAGGAACTATAAAATAAAAAATGTAATTTTGACAACGTTTGTATTCTAAATATACTATAGTTCAACATTATCTTTGTAAATTGAATGTTTCTAAAGTAAAGAAGTAAGGAATACTGCTAAAATTACTTATTAATACATACTTATGCCACTAGATGGCACCATATTTTCCTCTTTTCCAAGTCATACGTCCAAGAACATGCGCAGAATTATCCGAAGTCATTCAATAACGGTTGTTCAGACTGTGAAATAAGGTTTTGTGTTTTAATTGTCAGTTGTCCAAGATCAGTTTTAAAAAGGAAAAGAGGTCACACCCAAACAAACTTAATGGAGTTTATGTTTAAAAGTAAACGATTAGAAAATGAGGTTTCATCTCATAATGTGCTGCCTTGTTCAACCTCCACAAAACAGGACATTACTTCAGACTTGGATTCTGACAAGCCATTTCCATCTAATATGGAAGAAAGTGCAATAGGAGAAGTGTCAGGTGCATGCAACGACGGAAAAGCTTCGATATCACAGACGGCTTCTGAAGTTTACTGTGTGGATGATATTAGTGCTTGTATAGGCCTAAAATTAAGTAATCATGAAAAAGTTGGAAAATTAAAATCTCTGTGGGTGCCTCCAGAAAATTATATTTTTCCTGCAGAGAAAGGCCAGAAGGTTCAGTCTCGGATTTCAAAGAAAATAGTTGCAAAAATTCGAATGGCTTGTATATTCGAAAGTTAAGAATGGAAGTTTTTGCAAGTATTGTGTCATATTCTATGACTATAATTTCATAGGTAAAGGATCTCATCAAAAAGTAGGATGTCTTGTAACTGAACCATGTACAAATCTGAAAGATTCATTAGAAATTTTTTGCGAGCACGAAAAAAACAGTACCTTAAGAATGTGGTTTTGAATGCCGAGAACATAACTGCTATTTGTGATGAACGAGCTGATCCAGTGTCAGTTCAGTTAGATACAAGAAATAAGGAAATTATTAAGAGTAACCGTGCAAAGCTGGTTCCCATTGTACAGACGATTCGTTTCTGTGGAAGACAGAAGATTTCTCTTTGTGTTCATAATGATTCAGGAAGAATATCTTTGGACGAACCAACACATAACAATGGCAATTTTCGTTCACTGCTTCGTTTTCGTGCAAATTCCGGAGATTTGATGTTAAAAAAGCATTTAGTTGAAAGTAGTAGCAATGCCATGTATACCAGTCCTACTGTTCAAAATGAACTGATTGATTGCTATGCACAACTTATGCAATCAGAAATTATTAAAAATGTAAACAATTCTGGCTTTTATAGCATATTAGCCGACAAAACTACAGACATATCAGAAATCGAACAATTTTCTCTTTGCTTCAGGTATGTTGATGAAGATACGAATAAAATAAAAGAAGACTTTCTGACATTCATACCAGTTTACGATGCAACTGGGGCAGGACTCAGTAAAACTATACATGATACCATAGCTGAACTTTGCTTAGATTTGAGCCAATTGAGAGGATAAGGCTACGACTGAGCATCATCTATGCCAGGCCGATTCCGAGGTGTTCAAGCTCTTATGCAGCAAGAATATTCGAAAGCAATCTATACTCATTGTGTTTTCCATTGTTTAAACTTATCTCTGTCCGATAGTGCCAAAGTACGTGACATGCAAAATGCTTTTGGAACTACATCTGAAATTTGTAAATTTTTTTCGTTCATCAGGGAAACACACTAAAGTACTTAAAGCTAAAATTCAGGAATTGAAACCGAACTGTACAGTTTTAAAGTTGAAAACTTTATGTGAGACAAGATGAGTTTTAAGACATGAGGCTGTTTTGCTGTTTAAGGATTGCCTAATCCCAATCACGGCTGCATTGGAACATATTAAACAGCATTATAATTCAGAAAATTCAAGAAAAGCTTTTTCGTTATTACAAAATATATGTTCTTTCCCGTTTTTAGTGATAATTTTCATAACTAGCTGTGTGCTTGGATTAACTTGCAATCTTTCTGAAGAACTTCAAGGTCAAAATTTAGATTTGGCAAGCGCTGTGAAAAAAGTTAGAAGCATTTTAACTGTGGTACAGCATTATTGCAAGAGAGCTGATGAAAAGTTTGGCCAAATATATGAACAAATCTTAACATTAGCAACAGAGCTGAATATAGAGGATAGTACACCTTGTATTTGTGGTAAAAAAAACCAGAGCAAACATATTATTTAAAAATCCCAAGGAGTTTTACCTTAGAACTATTTTTATACCATATTTAGACGACTTCATTACGTCTCTTCAGGGACGATTTTTGACTCGTGAGGAGACAGTTCTATCTCTTCAAAATCTACTACCTATCAACATTTCAGAAATAGAAGCATTTTCGAAAATTGAAACTTCTAGTTGTAAATGCATTTATGGCACCTCTATTCATAGTGATTGTGGAATAACTCTTTTACGGGTCTTATAGAGGTTATTTTTCTTCAAAGTTGGTTGTCAAATTTTCGAACTAAAGCCTAGTTCGTCATCAGGACTATGTCACTGGAGTAGTTGCTGCCACATCCTGGTCTCTTCAGCTACTCAGAAAGATCTTCACAAAGAAGAATTAAAGGAAATATTGGCAGAAAACAATTACCCCTCCCCATATGTTGAAAATATATTTAAACAAGTGCCAAAAAAGAAGCAGGAGAAAACCAACTTCAAATTCACCAGCAAAATTACGTACCACAAGGGACTTTTCGAGAAACTGAAAAGGATCGGAGCAAAATATAATATCAGTTTCAATTTACTTCCGATATTGGAGGTTATATTTTAACGTGCATTAATGCATTTGCATTTTTGAACTTCACTTTTAGTTGGTAAAGTTCGATGAACACTTACTTCACTTTTAGTTGGTAAAGTTCGATGAACACTTACCGCACGTGGGGCTTGGCTTTCAATTCATATTTTCGTTATGTGGATGCGGCACGGGGTTGTTGTTTTTTTTTTCCATTTGGCCACGGTTCACTTCTTTTTTTTTTTTTTTTCCGTTGGAATTATTTTGCCTCATCACCAAATGAGTTTTTCCTTTGCTGCATCCTCATTTACTTCAATATTTATTCTTAACCCGAGTACTTTCGGTACTACTACTATACCGTCTTCGAGGGGACATTTTGCTCCCCTCGAAGACGGTATACGGTATATTTTGTTTGATAAACTCTGTATATTCAAACAAAATTCAGGAGGCCCAATGGGCTCACCATTATCAACTCTATATGCTGAGGTTGTGATGAACGAAATTGAAGAAAATGTCCTACATCATATGGAAGAAAAACCAGAAGTGTACTGTCGATACGTAGATGACATTTTCATTCTATCAAAACTGAACGAAGAAGAATTAAAAAAATTAACAAAACGTTACAGCGCATTATATCCAACTATAGAACTCACGGTTGAAATGGAAAAAAATAATGCAATAGCCTTTTTGGATGTACATGTTATCAAATCCACAGATAAGTTACTATACAGAGTTTATCGGAAAAGTTCATTTGTTCCGGTCCTAATCCCATACAATTCAGCACATCCATATCCTCAAAAATGCAATAGTATAAAAACCTTAATTAAAAGAGCATATACGCATTCTGAAAATAGTCAGTTCATCAATGAAGAAATCAAATTCATAAAAAAAATTGCAAGCAGCTTTGGTTATCCTAACCATTTAATAAAAAAATGGGACACAGAAGTAATAAAGAAAATAAAAAAAATAATGCTGTAGTAAATAAAAAAGAAATCAAATATTTAAATGGTTTTCCTTACATTAAAGGCACTACCAATGAAATTAATAATATTTGTAAAAAGCATAACATTCAAATTGGAGGAAAAGTAAATACCATCAAAAATATAGTAACAAAAAATAATGATAAAATAAGAATGTTAGAAAAAGCAGGTATTTATTCAATTCCTATTACTGAAAATCCTCCAATGGCTTATATAGGAAGTACCAAAAATAAGCTTAAACACAGATTAAAACAACACATAAAAAACTGGCAGAAAAAAGAAGAAAAAACAGCACTGATTCAATACTGTCTGGATAACCAAAAATATCCAAAATTCGAAAATATAAAAATCATTAAAAGCTGTAAATCCGAAAAACACCTCAGAATAGCAGAGTCGGTAATGATTGAAAAAAATGGGACAAATGTTTGCAACCACAATGACCCTAATAATTTGAGAAACAGCTGGAGAAATTTAATTAAAATTGAGCAAAAAAAAGAAAAAGTTCGAAAAAGGAGATCACTGACCAACAAGAGATGGCGCCACAACGCCCAAGAAGAAGCGATAGCAGATGACAGAAGCAGCCCGCGAGAACCACTGAAATGCCCAGCTGACACGGTCCGTGCTAGTTGGAGCAAAATGTCCCCTCGAAGACGGTATAGTAGTAGTACCGAAAGTACTCGGGTTAAGAATAAATATTGAAGTAAATGAGGATGCAGCAAAGGAAAAACTCATTTGGTGATGAGGCAAAATAATTCCAACGGAAAAAAAAAAAAAAAGAAGTGAACCGTGGCCAAATGGAAAAAAAAAAACAACAACCCCGTGCCGCATCCACATAACGAAAATATGAATTGAAAGCCAAGCCCCACGTGCGGTAAGTGTTCATCGAACTTTACCAACTAAAAGTGAAGTAAGTGTTCATCGAACTTTACCAACTAAAAGTGAAGTTCAAAAATGCAAATATAATATCAGGCTAGCTCCAGATCTTAATAACAAAATAAAGAAATTCCTGCCAGCTTTAAAGCAGAAAGAATTTGACATCCAATTGCAGGAAGGAGTAATTTACTGCATCGACTGTAACTGCGGACTCAACTATATAGGAGAAACAGGGAGAAGTATTAAGGTCCGAATGAAAGAACACCAAGCAGCTATTAGGAACATTGGGAACAAAACAGGGCTAGACAGACATATACAAGCAAGTGGACACTCCATAAATTGGGACTCAGTGAAAATAATCGCCCACCAGTCAAACTTAGTAAAGAGGAAACTAGAAGAAGGAATCGAAATAGCAAGAAGAAGAAGTACCACAATTAACGATAATTGCGGATGGACTCTTCCAATTGAGTGGCAGCAACTACTCCAGTGACATAGTCCTGATGACGAACTAGGCTTTAGTTCGAAAATTTGACAACCAACTTTGAAGAAAAATAACCTCTATAAGACCCGTAAAAGAGTTATTCCACAATTGAAACTTCTGTTAAATTCTATGAAGATTATCTCCCAGGATTTAGAGAGACAGTAGGGGAGAATGGGAGTTGTGGCAGCTGAAATGAATGTCAGAAAAATTCAAACCAACCTCAGCAATTGAAACATTTGCTGTGTGTGATAAAAAAACTTTATCTAAATATTCATATTGTCCTAAAAATTTTGTTTGTACTTCCAGTCTCCACTGCATCCTTGGAGAGAAGTTTTTCCACGTTGAAAAGACTTAAAACATATCTACAAAGCACGACATCAGGGTCCAGACTCGTAGGTTTAGCTCTTTTGTCTATTTACAGGGATATAGATATTCCTGATGATGATATTATTGACCACTTTGCTAACAGTGGGAAGGCAAAAAGATTGAATTTAGTATTACATATAATTAGAAATCAAACTCTGTGTTTTTTTGAGATACTATTCAAAAATCTAAGATGTATATATGTTTCTATTAATACAATCTTCTTTGTTTGTAATGTAAAAAATACAATTAAATTTTTACATGTTCTACCTAGTCTAGGTATACATATTAATTTGTGTAATGCAACGTTTTAGAAGTAAAACAACTGTATCAGAAATTGTTGAATGTGGAGTAGCATTCCTATGCTTGTAATTAGATACTTTATTCAAGAAAGTATCTAATTAATATCTAGAACTTCACATTTTTGGTAAGTAATTTTGTACATGTAATTCAAGTATTATTAGTTATTACTAATTAATTATTATATTCATTATGATTATAATTTACATTTATGTATTTTTTTATATGACTATTCAGTCAAATAATCAAAATTTGCCAATTCAAGAAGAAATAGTATGGGTGAAGGTGGGGCACCCCCCATAACCCCATGTAGAATTGCCCCTGCTGAGTACCCCCCCCCCCAAATAAATAAATCCTAGCTATGCTACTGTTCTAGGAAGTCCACAAGGAAATGCTACTGTGGGAATCAAGTTCAGGATTATATTCATACACAAGGTTAATGATATGAAATTGGTTGCTTTTTACAAAAATAATACTAATAAAGTTAAGTAAAAGGTTGCAGGCATGAAAGCATAGAAATTGAGAAACATGCAAAAAATACTACATTGTGATATTTTATGCCACCTTTTAAACTGCCATCTCACACTTATTAAATTTTTTTAGTTTTTCAGCACTTTATTTGAGAATGAATGTTGCTTTGTGACTAACATGCTATGAGCAAGAAATTTTTTTTTTGTGTGTGTGAAATCTATACTGACAGAATTTTAAATGAAAGTGCTGGAAAGAGAAATACCTTGTACTAATTTAATTAGATGCTAATTAAAAAAAACAGCCATCAAAATATTTTTTTTTTTATTTGTATTCTCAGCAGTTTTGTTTAAAGTTGTAGTTTTTACATTTCTTGTAATTCGTGTTTAAATAATTATTACTATTTATTTTAGATCAGTACAGTTCTTGGTCATCAGATACTAGTGCAAGATGACAGTGCTCAAAATAGCAAAGAATGGTTTGATGCCATACAAGTTGCTATTATGAATTTGGTAAGTAATTTAAAATAACTTTTGTGTTTAGCTTAATTAATTCTTTGACAAATTCTTTTTGAAAATTAATTACAAAGTTTATTATATTTATTAATAACAATTCGTGAAAGAAACCTTATGTTCTGTGGCTGTTAAATGTTCTTGTAGAGTGAATTTCGAAATTGTGAAATTGATAAGAGAATGAAAATGTGTCGTAGTGCTACATTATACGTATCAAAATCTATGTTATTGTCTTTTCAGTATACTGTATTTTTCGGTGTTAGATTATTCTTTGTTCTGTTTTTGGCCAGAATGCTTTTGTGTATGTATGTATGTATGCCAATGTATGTGCATTGTACATGGTCGAGTCACATTATTGTGACCACCAGCTAATATCCAGAGTAACCGTCATGTGCAGCGTGAACAGCAGCTAGACAGGCTGGGAGTGAGTCAATAAGGTACTGGAAGGTGTTCACAGGTATGTGGAGCCATGCTGACTGCAGTGCATCTGACAGCTGTTGGAGGGTGCGTGGTGGAGGATCCATAGAGCGAACAACACAATCAAGGTGGTTCCACAGATGCTGAATTGGGTTTAAGTCTGGGGAATTAGGGGGCCAGGGAAGTACTTTGAAGTCTTCATCGTGCTCTTCCAACTCTTGGACATTTCTAGCTGTATGACACATCGCATTGGCGTTTCTGGAAGATCCCATCCACCCCAGGGAAGGCAATCAGCATGTATGGGTGCACATGGTCTGCAAGGATGGATTCATAACGAATTCGGTCCATAGTGCCTTCCACAGGTATGAGTGGACCCACAGAATGCCACGAAAACATTCCCCAGACCATAACACAGCCCCCACCAGCTTATGTTCTTCCAGCAATGGTTGAAGAGTGTTTATTCTCTGATGTTTCTCCCCTTATATGCCAACGTCCATCCATTCGATGAAGCAGAAAACATGACTCATCAGAAAAGGCAATCCTTTGCCAATCAGTGAAGGTCCAATTCCAATACTGCCATGCAAATATGTAAGCCTTTTCTGCCAATGCACCTTCATTAGCGTAGGTGCAGTGATCATCCATCTGCATCAGAGCCCTATATTCAGCAGAGTTCGCTGAACTGTCATTTTATACACACTTCCAGTAGCCCCCTGGTTCATTCGGCCATTGAGTTGCGCCACTACAGTGTGTTGATCGACCCTCGAGCAGCTTCAAAGCCGACATTCACCTCTTGCATCAATGGCACGTGGTGCTCCGCAGTTTCCACATCGCTTATTCACAATGGTGCCATTTCTTCAATCACGATAGACTTTAACCACAGCAGCACTCGAACAGTTCACAAATTGGGTTGTTTCAGAAATACTACCACCCTTGGCCTGAAAGCCAATAATCATCCCTTTTTGCAAATCTAATAAATCGTGCCTTTTATCCATGATAGCAATGAGTGATTTTTTAGAATGCCTACAGCACACCTTCTCACGACATGTGCCTTCTTTCATTGGCTGCACGCTGTTGATGTCAAAAGTAGGAGGTGGTCACAATAATGTGACTCGACTGTGTATATGTGAGGGGTGAAAAACAGAGATATATCTCCTCCATGAAACGCTGTATGTAATTACAGAAGTAGTGAAGAAATTATTTTTGCAAATATGTGGGAAATACACAAGTGTATTTTTTACCTTCCTTGAGAAAGCCATCTGGTTGATGTGCAAAAGCTTGGAAAGTTTTATTTGTATTCTACGCCAAGAAATTTCAGATTTTTAGCATAGTTATACTATTTTGAGTATATTTTTTTCAGTGATCAAGATTTCAGTACTGAATTTTCTTTAGTCCACATTTCTTGATGTAGCATCTTCTCCAAAAACTTGAAAATTACATTGCACTGGAGTGAGAAAATAAGCTTATAGAATCGTTAAACATACAGATTTCAACAACTTTTCAAAATTGCATTACAGAATATCTCAACTGTGTGCAACATTTAAGCTTCGTAAACCAAATAAACCATTAAGGCCTGTTGTGGATTCCAAAAACAATCCCTTGTTAAATCTTTAATGTCATCACCTTAGCCAACTGAGGAAAATTTGTACAGATCCCCCTCTGCCTTACAAAAAAAAAAAGAAACTCAAAAGAGCTCATAATTAAGTTTGGCCTTTTAAAACTTGAACATCCTATTATAGCTAGTCTTGACATTTAAATCTGTTTAGTTCTTAATTGAAAATAGTCATCTTTTACAGTTCTTCACAGAAAATTTGGCTGACAAAATAGTTTTTCATAAGCACAGCAATGAAGAACATACAAGAATTAATGAAATACTGATTTTTTCTTTAAAAAATAACTATTTTCAATTTGGTAGCAAATTATACAAACAAGCATTTGGATTAGCTAGTAGCTCATCGGTAGTACCTTTTCTTGCAAAAAACTATGTAGGAAAACTAGGAGAAAAGGTATATATTACACCTTCAATCTTCTTTCTTCATGCAAAACGGATGGATGATCATGAAAATTAACACAGCAATCAGACATCACTGAATTGACTGTAATTACTGTTTCACACACAATATCAATCACATAAAAAAAACTTGAAAAATTTATCATCCTTTTTTAGATGCAGGTTCAATTCCCGAAAACAAACACGGCCACTCAACTTTTGGAAAAAACAAATGTTCTAAATTCATAATAATAGTTACCCTACTCTACTAGTCTACAAAATTCTCAATAAAAAAGAAAAGAACCAAATATCAAAAACTAAATTTCAGTCAAGAAAAGCTATTTACTATAAGGGACTGTTTGAAACATTTCAGAGGACTTGTGAGAAGTTTCTAGTCAGACTTGCTCCAAGATTACAAAATAAAATTAGTAACTACCTTCCAAAATTAAAGCAAAAAGAAGAAAACACCCTTTTACAGGAAGGTATGGTCTACAACATGAAATGTGAGTGTGGTCTCAGATATGTGGAAGAAACAGGCAGACAACTTAAAACTAGATTGGCAGAGAACATAAAGCTGCAATTAAAAATATGACAAACAAGTTAGTAAAATCATGCAATGCATTGATTATGATATGCTTTCCAACATACCCAAAATCATTACTCAAGTTATGAGGATAATGGCTGTGGAATAAATCTTGCTCCTGTGCCCTGACCTTTGATCTCATTTCGACGATATTCAACAGAACTGGTTCAGTATACCTCCGAAATAACATAATGTTTTGTCGCAGTCGAAGCAATTTTACGTAAGTTATGATGATAAGGGCTATGGACATGGGTGCAAGTTTTCCGTCCAGACGACGGAATTTCGTCTTTTGAAAGTATCCGAAGACGGAAGCGGGACGGAAGAAAATATCAGTAAAAATAAAATTTCCAAATATGTATTTTTCTCCCCCCCTCTATCCATGCGCTCTACTCCGGAAAGTAAGTACGCCATCGGCAACCACGCTCGTACCGTAGTACCTTGTTTATCATAAACTCGGAGTAGCAGCGGCGCCTGATGCATTCTGGGTAAGAGGGGCATTCTGGTTGAAGAGGAATCGAGGAGCAGTCCCTTGGAGGTTCTACGCCGATCCTCGCCTACGTCATAACCCCCAACCCAACCTCTCCTGTCCCTGGCTTTCTCTTCACTACGGGTACGTCACGCACCATAACCGGTTCATCCATTGAGCTTGTATTAGGTGGAGATACCACTGGCGCTGCCGCCATAGGTCACAGCTAATCTTTGGAGTGAGTCGTACCAGTCGATCTTGCCGTATTTTACGCGTGTATGCGTACGCATTTCTATATTAATTTACGTATGCGAAATTAACCAAGTATTGGTAAATTTGTGATTCCTTTTTTCAACATGCAGTCAGCTATCGAATTCATAGATTCAAAAAATATGTTGGCGTTGAACGATAGCAGTGTTAAAAATAAGTGGCGAAGGGAATGGTTAGATGAGACTGATTCCCATGACCAGAGATCGCTATAACGCTTTAAAAACGCTGAATACGCTTTAAAATTTAGAAATACGTATTTTTACGCATTGTTTTTCCATATGAAATTTCCTTTTATAATCTGTGATTACACCGCGATTTTGTCATAAAAATGACTTTTTTTTTTATCAAGAAATTATATCTTAACTTTTATGTCGCAGTTTATGAAAAAATCATGATTTGGTTCCCATTGCCGACCTGTTCAGCTAGGGATCGGCTTTTGGCAATCATTCGGAAGAACCTTCAGACAGTGTGGGAAAGAGCAGCTCAACCGATGGGCATGCACATTTCAGCCGCGTCGGAATTGAGACTAGTGTATCGGTGCAGTGTGGTGCCATTAAACCTTGGCGTGGAGGAAGTGAAAAGCGACGTGTTTTGAAGTTCGTTTAATTGCCATTTCAGGGCGGGATTCTCCTGCCTTACAAAATTTTAAGAAAATATATATATAAATATAGAATCTTGGGTCTGAAAATATATATATAAATATATAAACTTTCGAAAAACGGAAGTTAGACGAACTGCAAATTTATTCTGTAATCGCAATATTTCCTCTGCTCATTTTTTTTGTAAAATATAACTTTGTTTGATAACCGATTGGGTTTCAGCTTGAAAACGGAGGGAAAATTTCTGAAAACGGAAGTCGGACAAAGCGAAGATTTTTTCGTTATTTTTTATTTTCGCGATGTTCCACTGTCCTGAATTATTGTTAAATGTTATTTTTCCTCTATAAATAGTTGCAAAGGGAGAAACTGGACATTCCTCATATCGGAAGAATGGTTGAATCAACCAACTCTCAGTTATGTTAACTGTAAACATCTCATACCTAGTATTCAAGAAGATATTTTTTTTCAGAGCTGAAGGAAAACATGTTCAAAAATAATAAATTAGTTGGCCTTTGCAATACTAAACTTTCACATCACAATGCCCAATGAAGGTTTATTTTATCTTTTGTGATTGAGATAGACTGTAGATTTCCTTCCTCCACAATAGAACTCTTTTTGAAGTTTGAGTATGTAGAATCTGAATCTGTGAAGCAACACGCACACAAGTTTTGGTACAGTCTTTCGAAAGCAAAACAAAATTTTTTGCAGCCTCGTGGATAAAAAAAGACAAGTAGGTAAGATTTTTGATAAATTGTGACTTATTTTATATAAAAGAAAATCAATTACATGCTAATTCATGTTTACATATTTATATATAGATATAATTAGTTGTTTTAATATAAAATATTATTTAGCTAAAAATTTAATGCGATAATTGTTCGTTCTCTAAAATTACTCCTTTGAAAAGAAAAAATACTTCTTCAAAAATTGTGAAGGAGTATTTTTACTCTTTTGAAAAAAATCTTAGCATGATCTCTGCCTATGACGTCAAATTTGGTTCTTGGTGCCGGAAAATTAAGGAACCAGGATTTAGCTTTTGTGTTTTCTGCAGCAGAAAGTTAAACTATGGAAGCAATGGTAAAAAAGTGCTGTTCAGACACAGTGAGGATGCTGATCATCAAAAGTGTGTATGATCACAGCAGCATACACAAACATTGCCTGGAGTCGCTCCTGTTCAAATAAATAATTCACCTATGAAAATTTGTGATGGTTACTATAAAACTGTGATCATGGTGAAGTGAATTAATGAAACGAGCTCTCTGTGTACGCAACTACAGTTGGACATGCATAATCTTGATTATAATTTTTTTTAATCCTTATGTAATTTTACAATTTAAATGACTCTTTTAAAAGTGTGCAACACTTATTTGATTCAACAGAATTTACTAAAGATTATTTGAAACATCTTACATGGTTCCACTGAGTAGTTCTAATTCTGACTATTATATAGCTCTAATTATTGTACTATTCTCTTTTACGTGCGATATTTCAAAGTAACTTGTACAGAAAACTAGCGGATAATGCTTACCTTGGCATTCCTTTCTAGCGACGGGAACATTTCACGCACGTGTTTTCCGGTCTTTGTTGAGGTTATTGTCCTAAAGTCCGTTGTATGCGATGACTGGCTTTACTTATCACACTTTTCGCTGGGTATACTCATTGGATCTTTGCCTTAGGATTCAAACATCAATTTTTACCGTTCTTTATACTCGAAATTTTCGCCCATACTCTGGGCATCTTCAGGAGCGTGGCGACTTTACCACCGATGTTCGTGGTTAACTTCGCGCTAATGGAGTCCGATACTCCTTGTTGCCATTCGTCGGAAAAACTTTCCTGGATATATTTCGTTATCAAGCCCGGCTGGCGCCATCTATGTTTCGTTACAAACACTCCCCCCCCCCCGTATTTTTTTTTTTAATTTTTTAATTTTCTTCTCCTATCCTGGTTTTCTTGTCTTTTTTTGCCTGTTTTTCTTTTTTTGTTGTTTTTCTTGTCTTATTAGTTCTTTCCACAGGCCCGATAATGTGCTAGGGTCGTTCTGGTTACATACCCTTGCTTTATTTTTGTAGATTAATATTGCTTCTTCCCTCCTCATTTGCCTTTTCGAGTATAAAGAACGGTAAAAATTGATGTTTGAATCCTAAGGCAAAGATCCAATGAGTATACCCAGCGAAAAGTGTGAGAAGTAAAGCCAGTCATCGCATACAACGGACTTTAGGACAATAACACCAACAAAGACCGGAAAACACGTGCGTGAAATGTTCCCGTCGCTAGAAAGGAATGCCAAGGTAAGCATTATCCGCTAGTTTTCTGTACAAGTTATCTTACATGGTATGTTTGTATTAATTATTACAATTTCAATAATTTGGTTAACATATTTCTATTATGGGCTTAAAAATGCTATATAAGCAGCAAATATGTAGATTGGACTTGAATATTATGCAAGATCTTTTTTTTTTCTTTTGCAAGATAAGGAATTTTGGAGATTTGTTAAATTTCAACTGGTAGTTCATACCCAATAATCAAATTTAACTTTCCGATTACAATTTGCATGGACATCAAATTTTGTTTACATGTATATACATTAATGTTTGGTAGTTTTATGCTCTTTTGATTTAATAATGAATTTTAACCACATATAATATTTAATGTATATTGTGTTTATGTCTGAGTGTGCATGGGGGGGGGGGGGGTATTCAAAATATTTTCAGTCTTGGCCACATCTCAGAACTTGCACCCATTGCTATGGAATAGATCCCGCTCCTGTGTCCTAATCTTTGACCCCATTTCGCCCATTTTTAATAGGATTCGTCCCCAGGCAGACCCCTACAACATACTAACATTTCATCCAAATCGAAACATTTTTACGTAAGTTATGATGCATAATGGCGATGGAAGTGATTCCGCTCCTATGTCCTGACCTTTGACCCCATTTCACCCATTTTCAACAGGGTTTGTCCCCAGGTGGTCCCCTACCACATACTAAAATTTAATCGAAATCAAACCTTTTTTACGTTAGTTATGATGCATATGGAATGGATCCCGCACCTATGTCAGAGCAATGGAATGGATCCCGCACCTATGTCCTGACCTTTGACCCCATTTCATTCACTTTCAATAGGGTTCCTTCCCAGGTGTTTCCCTGCCACATATTAAAATTTCGTCGAAATTGAACGATTTTTATGCGAGTTATTGTGCGGACGAACATACGCACACAACGCGTGACGTAATGAAGCAGATGGGAATCGCGACCATCTGCTCGCAAGAGTGGGACATCATAAAACTTTAATAGGATTCACACACAACGCGTGACATAATGACACAGATGGTGTGACCGCGTGCCAACATCTGAATTGCGAGATTGTGACGTCATAAGATTTCTAAGCATGGATAACATTAATGGGATGATGCCATGACACTAAAAACTTGGTAATTCGGGGTGGTTATTTAACCCACTAAACGAATTTTCCTAAAGTCGAGATCAAGCTAAATCAATTTCTAGTACCAGAAAACGGTAGGTTAACGACTTTCATCAAAATCCTTAGAGCAGTTTTCAAAATAAAATTCACATACATACAAGTATACATAATATCTAAGGTATTTTACCTGATATTGTCAAAGTATTTCTCACGTTGTTTGCTCTGCGAGGCACGTGCTCCCGGTCCCGAGAGGTCCCTTACGTTACGGACCTTTGGTTAGTCATAAATTTTTTTTTTTTTGCAGAAATAAAACAGTTAGGTTATATATTTTCAGTTCCACATTCATTCACTTGTACAATCAAATGTTTAAAATTTACTATTAATTAAAGAATTTTAGTAAAAAGAGTTATACTTATCGGGTCATGAGACGTCTCACAAGGGGGTTCGTTGTTACGGCGAGCGCTTTCTGCGGTACTTTACCGCCATCTTCGGGCCAATATTTCTACACGAGGGTTCCTCGCATGTGTGTAGTTTTGGAGTTGCTTGTCGGGAATCGATATGAAGGTTTGCTGCCTTGTATGTGTTAGGTGATTTGTTTCTAATGTGTCGCCATCTGTTGGATGAGTTGGTAGGCATCAGTCGTAAGTATAATTCTTTTGTGTAAATATTTTTGGGCTATTATTATTTGTTCGTAGAAACAGGTGTATTTTTTTTGTTCTTTGTTTATTGATGTGATTTTTTGTAATGTTCTTTATTTTGCCTTTTTTTATGGATTTTTTCTTTTGTAAGTGATTTCCAGGCTGTGTCTAGTGTGGTGGCGTCTTGTAAGTTGCATATTTTATCTTTTTTTTGTTCAATTATAACGCTTTAAAAATTCCTTCTTAGACATAGAAATTATTTTATCTTTTATCTTAAGTTTAGGCGTTAAATCATTATTCCCATGTTCCCCTGTACCAAAAGCCATAGACATTATCATTAAAGAGTTAAAAAATAAATCTCACTTTAATAATACACAATTACAAGAGTTATTTAACATTTTATCCTATATTTCTAACAACAATTACTTTGAGTTTGACAAAAAAACCTACAGGCAAGAAGTAGGAGCCCCAATGGGGTCCCCATTATCTTCTTTATTTTCAGAAATAATCATGAGTGATATAGAAAACAAAATTATTAAAAAACTACCAAACCCACCCACATTTATTGTAGATATGTCAACAACATTTTTATTTTATCTAAATTAAAACAAGAAGAACTTGAAATATTGAAGAATAAATTTACCACTTGCTACCCAGAGATTGAATTAACTTTAGAATTTGAACAAAATGAAAAAAAATCCTTCTTAGACATAGAAATAATAAAAAAAGACTTAAATTTTGAATACAGAGTTTTTCGAAAACCAACCTATGTACCTATAATGATCCCATATCAATCTGAACACCAAAAAACTCATAAAGTAAATGGGATTAGGAATTGGGTAAAAAGAGCCTTCACACATTCCTCAAATAGAAAATACAGAGAAGAAAAAATCCAGTGGATTATTAACGCAACCAAACAATTTGGATATGACACAAAAACTGTCAAAAAGCTGATTTTTGAATACAAGATGAAATTGAAAGAGTCTAGACAAAACATCCCAAAAAAGAAATATAAATTTTCAGGTTCTTTCCCTTTTATTAGAGGACTAAGTGGAACATTTTTAAGATTAATGAAGAAGCACAACATTATTTTTGAACATTCAGTTCAGAATATTGGTGACTTAATTATAAAGAAAAAAAGTAACACTAATATACTACAATCAGCAGGCGTATATGAAATTCCTATTGTTTCACAGAGTTCTGAAGACCACATATCATACATTGGCAGCACAAAAAATAGATTAATAAAAAGATTACATCAACATATAAAAAACTGGAACAAAAAAGAAGAAAAAACTTCACGTATCCAACACTGTGTTAAACATAAACAATACCCTTATTTTGAAAATATTAAATTACTAACCACCCACACAAACAAAAAAGAATTAAGAATTTCCGAAAGCGTTATAATTGAACAAAAAAAAAAAAAAAGATAAAATATGCAACTTACAAGACCCCACCACACTAGACACAGCCTGGAAATCACTTATAAAAAAAGAAAAAAATCCATAAAAAAAGGCAAAAAAAAAAAAAAAAAAAAAAAAAAGAACATTACAAAAAATCACACCAATAAACAAAGAACAAAAAAACAACAAAAAAAACATGCACCTGTTTCTCCGAACAAAATATAATAGCCCAAAAATATTTACACAAAAGAATTTTACTTACGACTGATACCTACCAACTCATCCAATAGATGGCGACACATTAGAAACATATCACCTAACACATACAGACACACAATAGAATTATACTTACGACTGATACCTACCAACTCATCCAATAGATAGCGACACATTGGAAACAAATCGCCTAACACAAACAGGCAGCAATCCTTCCCATTGATTCCTGACAAGCAACTCTAAAACTACCCACACGCGAGGAACCCTCGTGTAGAATTAGTGGCCCAAAGATGGTGGTAAATTACTGCAGAAAGTGCTCACCGTAACAACGAACCCCTTGTGTGATGTCACCTGACCCGATGAGTATAACTCTTTCTACTAAAATCTTTTATTTAATAGTAAATTTTAAACGTTTGATTGTGCAAGTGAATGAATGTGGAACTGAAAATATATAACCTAATCATTTTATTTCTGCAAATTTTTTTTTTTTTTGTAACTAACCAAAGGTCCGTAACCTAAGGGACCTCTCGGGGCCGGGAGCATGTTCCTCACAGAGCAAACAACGCGAGAAATACTTTGACAATATCAGGTAAAATACCTTAGATATTATGTATAGTTTAATCAAAAGCACGTTTATAACACAAGACAACCTATAAGGTTGTCTCATGAATTGCATTTTTCGTAATACATACAAGAATTGCTCCTTTAAGGTGAACGTCAAGTAATTTTGCTTCCTATACTTCCAATGAAAAAACTTCTGTACACATTTTCTTCACAATTAATGCGTTCCGAAGGATGAAAATTTGAACATCGATTAAAATATCTTCATTTTATAACTTGGAATACTTAATATTTTCTAAAACGTAACCATAATTATGCAATCCAACATTTGTTTGTCTACTGACGCCATCAAAGTACAGGTCGCGCCATCCTTTTTCTGGTTTCAGCACCACCAAAGGAAAAGTTATTGATTTTTAATATAATTATTGTTATGTTTTAGAAAATATTAAGTATTCCAAGTTATAATATGAAGTTATTTTAATCGATGTTCAAATTTTCATCCTTGGGAACACATTAATTGTGAAGAAAATGTGTACAAAAGTTTTTCCATTGGAAGTATAGGAAGCAAAATTACTTGACGTCCACCTTAATAATATGGGATAATAGTGATGGAATGGATCCCAATCTTATGTCCTGACCTTTTACCCTATTTCGTTCATTTTCAATAGGGTTCGTCCCCAGGTGGTCCCCTACCACATACTAAAATTTAATCGAAATCGAACCATTTTTTACGCACGTTATGACACATAAGGGCAATGGAATGCATCCCACTCTTATGTCCTGACCTTTGACCCCACTTCACCCATTTTTAATAGGGTTTGTCCCCAGGCGGTCCCCTACCACATAGTAAAATTTCATTGAAATTGAACCTTATTTACGCAAGTTATGACGCATAAGAGCAATGGAATGGATCCCGCTCCTACGTCGTGACCTTTGACCCCATTTGTCCCATTTTCAATAGGGTTCGTGCCCAGGTGGTCCCCTACCACATACTAAAATTTCATCAAAATCGAACCATTTTTACGCCAGTTATCGTGCGGATAGACGGACAGATGGAAAAAGCTGAAGCATATACGCTGCTTCAACCTACGGTTGGAAAGCGTAAACAAAACAGGTTTGGACAGACATGTTCAAAATACAGGACATAAAGTGATTTGGGGCTCTGTGGAAGTTCTGACACATCAACAGCACTTTTTCAAAAGAAAATTGTCAGAAGGACTGGAAATTGAGAGAAGAAGAGGTACAACATTAAATGATGTGAAAGGTTGGAATTTATTTCATGAATGGCAACACCTACTGTAGCTGTAGTCCTGAGGAAGGGTAGGGTTACTACCCAAAACTTTGACTTAAAAATCTTCTTTATTTTGTAGTAAAGCTCATAAATTTGAAATAATTGAATTGAAAGTTACGTTGCACTGAAACAACAATGAAACCTACATCTCCTGATTTCCATTCATGTTGGCTACAATTACAGAATCTAAAACAATGTACAGAAACTGAACAGAAATCACGAGATATGGGTTTGACTTTGGCTCTAGGTAATGTAACTTCCAAGTTTTCTGTGGAGTAGTTACGTGGGTAAACTAAAGATTATTCAGTACAGAAATTTGATAGCCAAATATAATATAATAGTGTATTTTCCATATACTTGTGAAAATTATTTCTTCAATATTTCTGCAAGGATATTTGAAGCACTAGTGATTTGTTATCCAGATCTGTTCCTAGATTAGAAATGAGGAAGCATTGAGTTGCTTTGACTAGTACAGATATGAAATTCAGATTTCTAAGCTGCAATTGCTTAGCTTCGGTTGGTTGGAATATAATAACAGGAATGCCATAGTTCTTTTTTAATCCTTATATTACAAATGGTCTGCAAGAACCTTAAGGGCAAATTATGGAAATGTAGTGCAAAATTGCCTTCTTTGTAACACGAGAAATTTTTTTTACGTGAGATGCTATTAGTGAAGAATGCACTTACTTGTATATTTAGTAAGAATGATGTGATTCAGATAAATGGTTTATGATGTTTAGGGAATGTGTCCTGTTAGTGAAAATCTTCCAAATACGTGGAGACAAATGTGTTCTGGATGACGAAATGAAGCAGATTCAGATGCCAGATGAATTCAGCTGTAAATGCAATTGGAGCATTAAGTTCCCCCGAAAATGAATGAATGAATACATATATACATGCATGCATACATGCATGCATGCATGCATGAATGAGTGAATACATGCATACATACATATATGCATGCATGCATGAATGAGTGAATACATACATATATGCATGCATGAATGAGTGAATACATACATACATACATACATGCATGCATGAATGAATCAATGGCTGTGTGTGAAAACATACTTAGTTCTATTTTTACTTGAAAATTTTTCAATTTACCTTCACATCTGAGTTTCTTTTTTTTAAATGTCAAAGTGCAAACAAACATAATTGTTTGCATTTTGACTTGTGATAGTTTACCAGGATACTTCAGGAAAGCATATCATTCATGCTCTAAAGAGATGCATTACAGGCAAACATTAGGAGGGAAGCAGCAAATTATGTAGTGTAAAACCACTTTGTGAAGATATGTCATGTAAAACAGAATTTTTTTATAGTATTAAACATTTGTCTCGAACATCTTGAAATAAAAATGTAATATGTTAAAGTTATTTACTCAAAGAGATATGGGAAAAAAAAAGTGAGAATAAAATCTCATGTCTGAAAAAGAAGGTAATGAGAATAGTTCATTATATATATATATATATATATATATATATTATATACCTACCTTGTGGTTAGAGATTATTTTAACTAGCACTAATTAAAATTTGCTAAGTGATTTTTTTTTTTTTTTTGAGAGAAAATCTTTTGATTGTGATGGCCAATTTAATGTATGAGTGATTTTAGGGAAAGTCTAAATCTTTCAACAGCACAAGTTTTAACTGCGTATTGATAAAAGCTGTAGTTCTGATTTTAATCGAACAGTAGAATAATTTGTACAGAAGTTAGAACACTTAAAATTGATATAATTGTCATTCTGTGTTGTTGCAGTATATTATAATGATGTGTTTGCTTTGTTGTGATTTTGGTATTATTTATTTCAGCCTTCTAGTTTGGACCAGCTTAATGCAAGAGAAACCCGTGATAAGGAAGACAGCCCCAAAAAAGATGTAAAATTATCTCGTTCAAAATCTACAAAACGTAAGTGCAGGTTTTTATTTTGATAGTGTGGCATGAAAAACATAGATGCTGCAAGTGACGCAGTGAAATCACTCTTACAGAGACATGGTTGAAATAGATGTGATTTAATGATTTACCATCTTAGTAATAACTGTCGAACATAAACAAATAAAAAATACAGCGACTACGCTCAAACACAACCTTTCACTGTGAAGACAACAGCAGCTCTAAAATACTTTAGCTGTTATGACACGCATATTTTAAAGTGTGTGTCACAAGAACAATGCATGACAGTATCTATATCTCACTTTTCTTGAGTTACATTATGAAAGAGCAAATGAATGAATTACATCATTACATGAGAATATTAGATAACAAATAGGGATTGATTTCCAACAATCCCCCTCACAATACTTATTTTGTCTATATACAACATCTGTGAGTTTTCCCCCACATAAACACAACTCAGCACTAGTAAATCATCATACTGACATGCGAAATTAAATAACAGTGAGTCCTAATAACTCGCAACAATTATTATGCTTATTAGCATTCAGTCCTTTTGTCATAATGTCCGCAGTCATGTTAGAACTCAGGTATTTGACATCAATTTTACCTGTTTCATATATTTCCCGAACAAAGTGATGACGGATATCAACATGTTTAGTCCTTGAGTGATAGACAGGATTGTGCACTAGCTTCTGTGCTGACTGGTTGTCACAATATATGTTTGTTGATGATGTCTTGGGCTGTAAAGAAAGTTCACAAAAAGTTTCTCCAATACACAGTTTCTTTTGCAGCTTCAGAAAGTGCCATGTATTCTGCTTCAGTAGTTGACAAAGCGACTGTCGACAGTTCTGTTTCTTAGATTCCCAACTTATTGCTCCTCAGGAAAATTTGAACACATATCCGGTGTAGGACTTTCTATCGTTGACATCAGAAGCCCAGTCTGCATCTACAAAAGCTGTCAATGGCTCTTTTGCACGGTTAAATAGAAGCCCCAGGTTTTGTTTACCTTCAGGTATCTCAATATTCTTTTTGCTGCTATCCAGTGATCTTTACCTGGATTCTCGTTAAATTGGCTGTGAAAATTCACAGTGGGGGTGATGTCAGGTCTGGTTGCAACAGAAAGATACATGAGCGAACTGATCAGTGAATGGTTCGGAATATCTTTCATTTCAGATTTTTCTTTTTCACTTTTAGGACTCATTTCCTTAGTTAGCTTGGTGCTAATATCCATGGGAGTTGTTACAGATTTAGCATCCTGCATCTTGAATTTATGTAGGATATCCTGCATAACTTTCTTTTGCGACATTGTTATGCTGTTTGCATTTTGCGTAAACTCAATGCCCAAATTGAGTTTACGCAAAATGCAAATGTTTTCCAAGTCTTTCATTTTGAATGAACTGGCCAAATTATTTCATATGGTTTTAAAACTTTCTTTACTGTTTGCAAATACTGTCAAATCGTCAACATAACCAACAACAATGGCTTAATGAGTACAATTTTTCATGTGATAAACACATTTATCCGAATTAAGTGCTTTGAAACCAAGAGATTTCAGCTTTTCATCCAGTTTCTTATACCATTGCCTGCCAGATTGTTTAAGGACATAGATTGATCTTTTTAATTGACAAACTTGATCTTTATTGGATTTATTTTGGAAACCTTCCAGTAATTCCATGTAGATTTTTTCATCTAAGTTTCAATTTACATATGCTATTACGAAATCCAGCTGTTAAGCAATTTTGAACAGCATGAGCGATCACACTCTAATTGAACTTAATCTGGCAACTGGTGAAATTTTTTCTTCGTAATCAATTCCTGGTGTTTGAGAACACCCTTTTGCAACCAGTCTTGCTTTTAATTTTTCAATGCTACCATCTTGATTGAATTTCGTCTTTAAGACCCTTTTGCAACCAATAACTCTTTTATGTTTTGGTCGTGGTAATAATTCCCATGCTTTCTCCTTGACAAAAGCATCATATTCGCTTTGCATAACGATCTTCCAGTCTTTACTTTGCATACCATTTAAGGCTTCAGAAAGATTAGGATTAGCTTCGACATTATTGACAAACTGAGTTGTTTCAGTAATGTCAGCGGGAATCGTTTGATACTTTTTATGGGTCTGCCAAGTTTCCTAGTATGAACTTTTCTAGGATGGCCAACACTTTTGTTACTCTCACAAAATATTTGCCCTTTTTAGGTATCAGTCACCAGCAAAGTGCGTATATTTACGTGCAATTCATTAATGATATTCTATAAAAACAACCATTCACTTACCCGGAAAATCTTGGTCATTTTTTATCTTGTAACACTTCAAGCACGTCAGCACGTCACTTATATTGTTGTTGGCTTTCTGAGGTTGAACTGACTCATTTGCCTATGATTTTCCTTCTTCCGGGGATGAAACGTCATACTATTATTTACTGGGCAACACACATAGGTTTCTTTCTGCTATATGAAATGTACCCATAGCTTGTCATCACGATAAAAAACCTCACACATACACACACTATAACCACTCATTCATACATTCCATTAAAAACACTATGTACATATTTATACTATATACATTCCCAGGCAGTTAAACCATTTGTCAACTGTGATTAAAAAAGTGCTCAATCCGTTTCAACCTCCGTGTTAACCCCATTGCATGTGCCAACCTCATTCAGCCCGTCATACACAACCCTCTAGCGCTTTCAACAAGCACTGTCTTCATCAGGAGGCAGCTGTGTCTCACCGCCTACCACAGCTCAAGTGAGCTGATTTATTGAGGCCCGGGTCTCAGTCACAATCTCTGCATCTCTGCGTCTCTGGCGCCATCTATTGTCATTGTAGCTCTTTTTTCTCTTTCTCTCTCTTAGCTGTTGTTCTATTTTATTAAAGCCTTCCATTGTTCACTGAAGTTGCTAGGCTCATTAATGTTGCATAATCTTGATCTATTTTTTTCGATTAATATTGATTCTGCAATTCGCAACTGCCTTTCATTTTTACAGCTCTTAATAATTTTAATATCTTCAAACCTTGGATAATGATGATTTTACAGACAGTATTGGGTTAATGCGGTCTTCGCTTCTTTTTTATTCCAATTACTTATATGCTGGTTCAATCTGTATTTAAATTTGTTCTTGGTGCTGCCTATATATGACACAGGTGGTTGTTGGTTTACAAGAATTTCATAAACTCCTGCTCTGTCCAATTGGCTGATTTTTTCATTTTTTATTACTAAATTTTTTATAGTTTGTACCTGATTTTTTACTTGTATATCATATCTGCCACATATTTTATTAATTTCAGCTGACATGCCTTCAACATATGGTATTGCACCAACATATTTTAATGGTTTTTTTTATCAGTCTTGCTCTTATTATTAGCCTGAGTTACTTCATAAATCCATTTCTTTAATACTTGTTTAAAGTAACCAAAATCATGTGCAATTTTTTCAATATATTCAATTTCTTCTTTTATATGCAGAGATTGTGACTGAGACCCGGGCCTCAATAAATCAGCTCACTTGAGCTGTGGTAGGCGGTGAGACACAGCTGCCTCCTGATGAAGACAGTGCCTGTTGAAAGCACTAGAGGGTTGTGTATGACGGGCTGAATGAAGTTGGCACATGCAATGGGGTTAACACGGAGGTTGAAACGGATTGAGCACTTTTTTAATCACAGTTGACAAATGGTTTAACTGCCTGGGAATGTATATAGTATAAATATGTACATAGTGTTTTTAATGGAATGTATGAATGAGTGGTTATAGTGTGTGTATGTGTGAGGTTTTTTATCATGATGACAAGCTATGGGTATGTTTCATATAGCAGAAAGAAACCTACGTGTGTTGTCCAGTAAATAATAGTACGACGTTTCATCCCCGGTAGAAGAAAAATCATAGGCAAACGAGTCAGTTCAACCTCAGAAAGCCAACAACAATATAAGTGACGTGCTTGAAGTGTTACAAGATAAAAAATGAACAAGATCTTTCGGGTAAGTGAATGGTTGTTTTTATAGAATATCACTTTTGTTACTGCATGACCTTTGTTTGTAAACAATGGTGTATTTTGCTCTCTTGAGGAATCTGGCATGATTTTCTCTTCCTCTGACGTAGCTTCCTGTGACGTATCTGGCTCTGACGTCATGTCTTCTGTTATCATTTCTTGTAGCATAATGTCTGTTTCACTCTCAGCGTCTGGTGCACTATTCTCGTCTGGTGAGGGTGGCATGTCACTCGTTCTGGTAATTGGAATAGACATTTCGGATGATGTGAGGAGTTCGAATTCATAACCAAATAGAAGGTTATCTTCAAATTCATCAATAAAACGGACGTCACGGTTTGCGACTATTTTTCTGGAATTCTTATTCCATAAGCAGTATGCTTTGGATTCCATTGAATAACCAACAAATATATGCTCTTGAGATCTCTGATCGAATTTACCTCTTGATCGCTTATTCAAAACATAAGCTTTTTGCCCAAACACCTTGAGAAATGACACATTTGGTTTGATGCCAAACAGAGCTTCATATGGGGTGATATTCCCATTCAAACTTCATGTTGGAGAACAGTTTTTTAGGAATACATCACAGTTTATTGCTTCCGCCCAAAAGCTAACAGGTAGCCTGGATTGTAGCAACAAACACTTGCCATTTCGACAATTGTGCGATTATATCGCTCGGCAACTCCATTTTGTTGTGGCATTAATACTGCAGACTTTTCCCTGTGTATTCCTTCCTGCTCCAGATAAGCGTTGAATTCAGCTCCACAATATTTTGGCCCATTATCGGTACAAAGTGTTTTGATTTTTACTCCTGTACGGTTTTCCATTTCGGCCTTGAATTTTAAAAAAGTTTTCTTTACTTCGTCTTTTGTTTTAAGGCAGCTTATTGTAACACAGCGCAACTTGTTGTCACTAAACGTAATGAAGTAGCATCAACCACCAAGAGATTGAGTTTTCATCGATCCACAGACATCTGAAAGAACGAGGTCTAGCAATCCTTTGCTTTTGAATCTAGATTCCTTCGGAAAGGGTTTTGTCGTCGGCTTTGCCTGAATACAGACTTTACGATTCCTTAAGGTATACTTATTTGCAAAAGACAGTCCTCACACCATTTTGTCCGCTTTCAGCCTTTTTAGATCATTTTCATTGAAATGACCATATTTTGGATGTTATTTCTGAAAGTCAGTGACCACCCCCACACTTTCGTAGCTTGGTGTGACGTAATATAATTTGCCTTTTCTGACAGCTCGGAGAAGTATAGTTCCATTAGATTCAACGATCCTGGCTTCTTTTTCGGTGAAATAACTGAATGGTCAATTCAGTTATTTTCACCGAAAAAGAAGCCAGGTAGTAAATTTGAAAAAGAAGCCAGGTTGTAATTTTCACCAAAAAAGAAGCCACAGGTAGTAAATTGCTTACTACTACTTATAGTAGTAAGCAATTTACTATCTGTGGCTTTTGACACAGATAGTAAATTGCTTTTTAACTCGGGAACACAGAGCACATTTTCTAATCGAATGGTTCTTACTCCTCTTCCATTCATTACTGCGATCCGTATAGATCCTTTTCCAGTTACTTCTGTTGTTTTGCCAATGGCAAGCTTTACAAAACAATTTCTCTTTATTCATTTCAAAAATCAGATCTTCGTCATTGCACATATGAGAAATCTCTCCACTAAGTAAGCACCATGCAGATTTTGCATTGCGATTGGCACTCATGGTTATAGCTGTGCGAGTACTTTCATTTCTCGATTTTGTTACCATGGAAGCCTCTGGTCTCAAGGATTCTGCCTTTCTGTCAGCAATTCTTTTTCAACATTCCAAAGATTTGTGACCCATCTTTGAACAGTAGTTGCATCTATAACTACGGAACACTTTGTCGTTCCTTCTGTTGTGTTTCCCTTGATTCTGCCTCCAGTTGCTAGAGCTTACTTTCGAGTTTGAATTACCCTGTCTGTTGGAAGCCTTTTGGCAGTCTGGATTCTTTTTCGCTTTTTGAGCCTCCCATTCTTCTAAAAGTTTGACTTTCAAAACATTGGGTTTAAGTAGCTTATCTTGAGACTCTATGGAACAGCGGAAATTATCGTAAGTGTCAGGAATACTGTACAACATCAGTATTGATTGAAGGTCATCAGCTATCACTATATCCATTTCATGGAGTTTATCGACTGTTTCTGAAAATTCAGTCAGGTGTTCTGACATATCATTAATGTCATTTATTTTGTGAAACAGAAGCTGCTTTAATAGTGTGGCCTTTTTAGCCAGTCCTTTTGATTCATAAACTGATTGAAGTTTTTGCCAGACTTTGCATGAGCTTTTGCAATTCTTTACATGACAAAGCTCACTAGGACAGATTGAAAGAATTATATCTGCTTTAGCCTTCTGGTCAGCTAGAGTCCATTTGTTAAGGTCCCTCTATCTCAGCTGCAGTTGTTTCATCAACAGGTTTTGAATTCTGACCTATGACATAACTCCAACGATCATTGTGGATCAGAATGGCTTCCATTTGAATTTTCCAAGTGTCATAATTACACTTGTTTAACTTGTCCATGATTATATGCGACATCATCTATTTATAAATACAGTTGAAAATTTAATAAGAATTTATTACCAACAGCTGAATCGAAGCCTTTTTAAATTTCGTTGTACGCTTTCTTACTTTTCATCAGCCCCAGTTGTTGTGTCCTTCTCTGGGCCCATAACCCATTGTGGGGTAGAAAACATAGATGCGGCAACTGACGCAGTGAAATCACTCTTACAGAGACATGATTGAAATAGATGTAATTTAATGATTTACTATCTTAGTAATAACTATCAAACATAAGCAAATAAAAAACACAGCGACTGCGCTCAAACACAACCTTTCACTGTGAAGACAACAGCAGCTCTAAAGTACTTTAGCCGTTATGACACACATATTTTAAAGTGCGTGTCACGAGAACAATGTGTGACAGTTCTATATCTTACTTGACTTGAGTTACATTATAAAAGAGCGAATGAATGAATTATTTTATTACATGAGAATAATAGATAACAAATAAGGATTGATTTCCAACAGATAGTTATTTTAACAAGCAAGAAAAGTTTTTATTTAGTCATTGTTCTTAAAATGCATAGTAAAATCAGACATTTTACTTTCAAATCCTTTTGGGATAGGACACTCTTGAAATTCGATGAGTTTTTGAAGCATCTTGAAATTTAATAAGTTTACCATAGTTTTGTAAGTTTCTAAACACTGGCAGTTATTCTGGAACCTTTATTGACTAATTTGAAACACTATGTTTCTACACTGGAAACTTTCCTGGAAAAATTCTTGTTAATTTGTGTGTAAATTTCTCTGAAATTAAAGATTAAAATAGCTTCTTAAAAATACAGTATTATAAAATATTTCATTAAAAATTCTTATCTTTACTTCTGATGTTCTGGGAAGAATTGCAGATGAGTATAATTTCTTTAAAAATGTATTAAAAATATAAGTTTTCCAAAGGGCAGATATGGTATTTCTAGAAATTCATTGGTATATTTTAAATCAAGAATTAGTGATTAAAAAATATGTTAATGAAGTTGATGCAATTTTATCAATTTTATCAGAGTAACTGGGATTACATGGAATTAAGATTTTTTACTATTTGAATAATAGTGGCAATTCTGTTCATATTGATGTTGAATTGATAACAAAATTTCTTAGACACTGATGTCACCTGTATAGTGTAAATAAAATAGCTCCACAAAGAAATATAAAGACAGTGATGAAAGTGTTCAAGATGGTTATTCTAAATCTCATGGTACTTTAAACATAAGCTCAAGTGTAGGAAAGCTCGCCATGGTGGTTGGATGTTTACAATTGCAAGCTTTTGTCTAATCGTCTGATCTGGCCCTGGATTTGACCAGGTGGTGTGTTTATTATGCAGCTCAGGTTCTGACTATTCTTGAAACTAATAGCTCTAAATTAGGGAAAGGTAGTCCTGTATCACCTTAGATAGAGGTCATTATACTCTGGAAAAAAAAAAAAAAAGCCCTGTGGAAAGTTTAAGTTAAATGTTTTTTAAAGCAATAGCAATTTCCATAATATATTTAATTTTCCTCAGAAGTTAAAAAAAGACTTCAAGGTGAAATTTAAGAATCTACAGTTTGATATTTTCTGTGTGACTTATGAGTTATTTGAGTTTTTATGTACTGGTTTGTTAACACCTTTTTTTTTCTTTCTTCTTTTTTTTTTCATTGATCCAAAAATGTGTTAAGTACACAGACATAGTCGTTATGAATAATTATTCAAAATTATTCTAATTGTAATAATAGGTATTTATGTAGGTGCATGTTCATGAACATAAGTAATGCTATTATGAGCAGAATAACAGTATTCTGTAGTGTTCTTTGTGTTACTTTTTTCTCTTAGCGCATCACACATTCACATGTATCACTAAGCTGTTCTGTGAGATTCAGACGTTAGCTCCTCAAAGAAATTCAAACTACGAGATACATTTTAAACTAATTATTTATTTACTGTTGCTGTATCAAACTTCTCCATTTACAGCGATCTTGACATACAACTCGGGCTTCACTGACATCCATCACTCAACGTATGCAAGACCTTCTATACTCCATACTCATAATCTTTTTCTCATGCAGACACTCCTAAATCTAATCCTCCCATGACTTCCTTGGCCTTCCTCTGCCTTTCCTTCCTGCCACTTGGGCTAACAAAATTCTCTTAGTAAGCATCTCATCACTCATTCTTTCAATATGGACAAAACACCAAAGCATATTAGTCTCCACCTTGCTAACAACATTTTGCTTCAAATTACACAACTGAAAAAGAGAGAGCATAGTGCCCCCCCCCTCTTTGATATACACTGAAGAGCAATTGAATTAGAGACAGCTGGCGTTATGCAAATGTGGCGCTGTGGGCTGCCCTGTAAACGGAAACGACATGATGTATGCAGCGATCCGACAATATAAGGAGTGATGCGACAGGAATCAGTAAGAGGCAGACGCAGCATGGGTAAGACGAAGGATCTAAGCACATTTGATCGTGGGCAAATGGTCGGGGCCCGACGAATGGGCCACTCCATCTCGGAAGTCATGCAGGCATTGGGATTTTCATGAGCCACTGTGTCACGGGTGCACTGTGAGTACATCAAATCCGGTAAAATCATCCCTGTAAGGGCCAACTGCCGTAGACAACAGCATGTGGATGAGCGGGATCAATGTCTGCTAGCTCGCATTGTAACAGTGGATAGACGGGCCACAGTGCAAGAAATCACTCAGCAATTTAACACTGGTGCACAAAAACGTGTAAGCAGCCACACCATCCAGAACCATCTCCTTGCTATGGGGTACAGAAGCCATCGTCCCACGAGGGTACCGCTGCTGACCGCACATCACAGGGTGCAAAGATTAGCATGGGCACGGGAACATCACCACTGGACCCTAGACATGTGGGAAAATGTTGCCTGGACTGATGAGTCGAGATTCACGTTGGGACATGCGGATGGCAGGATACGAGTATGGCGCAAACCACATTAAGCGATGAATCGTTCTTGCCAGCAGGGTACTTTTCAAGCTGGTGGGGGTGGAATTCTCGTCTGGGGACTGTCTACGTGAACTGAAATGAGACCACTCGTATGTGTGACATCGTCCCTCACAGGTCAACGTTACCGGGATATCCTGGACGATCATTTGCTTCCATTTGTGCGTCTTCAACATCCCACTGGGGACCTCATCCTGCTACAAGACATGCACCGTGCCATCGCTCCCGAATTGTATCCGAATGGTTGGATGAACACTCCACTGACGTGACCTCGCTTCCTTGGCCAGCTAGGTCACCTGACCTCAATCCCATCGAGCACATCTGGGATGCCATCGAGAGAGATGTTCAAGGCTTTGACCCCCGTCCATCAAATCTTCGTGAACTGTGGGAGGTTGCTCAGGGTTCATGGATCCGTATGGCTTCCCAACGCTTCCAGTGTCTTGTTGAGTCCATGCCGAGACGAATCGCCGCTGTCATCAGGCGAAAGGTGGTGCTACACGTTACTAGACAGGTATCTCTAATTCAATTGCTCTTCAGTGTGTATATATATCATCATCCATTATCAATCCACTGCTGGACGAAGGGTTCCCTAAGTTTCCTCCACAACGGTCTGTCTTGTGCCAGTCTCCTCCATGTCACCCCTGCATACTTTCGAATTTTATCCACCCATCTCCCATTGTGGTCTTCTTCTGGGTCTTTTCCTGTCCCTTGGAATCCAATCTAAAATTTCGGCTGTCCATCGATGATCTGTCCTTCTGGCAGTATGTCCAGCCCATTGCCATTTCAGGGACTTAACTCTGATCATGATGTCTTCCACTCTTGTCATTTTTCGGATCCACGAGTTCCTCTTCTTATCTCTCCTGGTTACACCAAGCATGCACCTCTCCAGGCTACTTTGAGTTGTCTGCAGCCTTTGTATGTCTCTTTTAGTTAAGGTCCATGTCTCTGCACCATACGTAAGCACTGAAGGATGCATTGATCAAACACTTTTCTTTTAAGACATAATGGCATATTGCTCTTGAAAATTATGCTGTTTCTTCCAAAAGCTCTCCAGGCAAGTTTTGTGCGGCGATTAATTTCTTCATCAATGTGACACTCACTTGATATCTGCTGTCCAAGATAAACGTATGTGCCTGTTATCTCCAGCTTTTCCCCATCAGTCGATAAATCTTCATTTCGTGTAAAATCATTGAACATCACTTTCGTCTTCTGAAAGTTCATTTTTAATCCCACTTCTTTACTCTTGTCAGCAAGTTCCTGGATCATACTCTGCAGCTCTGATGGGGTAGTTGCAAAAATGACTACGTCATCAGCAAAACGAAGGTGGGTTAGATAATCTCCATTAATCTTTATCCCTTTGTTTTCCCAGTTCAGTGATTGAAAGACATTTTCCAATGTGGCATTAAAGAGCTTCAGAGATATGGTGTCACCTTGTCTCACTCCTTTTCCAATTTTCATGTGTGCTGTATTTTCAAACATCCGAATCTTTGCACTTGCATTTTCATAGATGTTATTAATAATATTAATGTACGAATCTTCAATACCGCAGGATTTCAGAGCCATTGTAACTGCTGATGGTTTCACCGAATCAAAGGCTTTTTCATAATCGATAAAAGCCATGCACAATAGAAGTTCATATTCCCTCGCTCTTTCAATTAGTTCTCTCAGTACGTGGATATGATCTATTGTGCTGTAGCCACTCCTGAATCCAGCTTGTTCTCTCGATTGAGCCATGTCCAGTGTCACCTTCAAGCGGTGTGAAAGAACTTTAGTGAAGATTTTATAAACCACTGATAGGAGGCTGATAGATCTGTAGTTCCTGAGATCCTCAATGTCACCTTTTTTATGTAGCAAGATCATTGTAGCGTTGTTCCAATCCTCAGGAATCTTCCCTTCATTAAGGCATCGAGTGAAAATTTGTGCAAGTACTGTTTCAATTTCTCCACTTGCTTCTTGTATGATGTCTACAGTAATCCCATCTTCTCCTGGAGCTTTTTCCCGCTTCATGTTCTTGATTGCATGTGCAACTTCTGCTGGGAGGACTGGAAGAACTCTGGTACTGGTACCTTTCATGATGTCTGGAGTACATGTATCATCCCTTTCATATAATTTGGAGTAGAAATCTTTCACTCTTGTCAAAATTTCGCCTCTATTTCTTGTTACGGAACCATCTTCTTTTCTCAGTGCCATAATCTGTTTTCTTCCCTTACTGAGATGTCCCTTTGCTATCTTTAGGCTTTGGTTGTTTTCAATTGCTTTCCTCACTAGTTCACAGTTGAATTTCCTTACGTCTTCAGTGATACTTTTTCGAACTGTCTTGCATAGCTCTATATATTCCACTTTGGAAGTCGCATCTTCTTTAGTTGTCCTCATTTCTCTTCTTTTTTGCATCAACATTTTGGTTTTTCCTGATAATTTGTTCACATGCAACTTGTTCTTAGACCCAGCTAATTTTGTTGCTGTTTCCATAAGAGCTTTGGTTACTTTTCTGTTAACTTCCGAAATGTCCATTTCTTCCGATGTTAGGCCTTCTAAAGCAGAGAATCTGTTTTTCAGTTCCAACTTGAAGGCATTATGGTGTTTTTTAAGGTTGGTTATGTCAATACATTTTGTTTGTCTTATGAGCTTGCCACGTTCGAGTTTAGTGTTGAGGTGCATCTTACATCTCACCAATCTATGGTCACTACCTGTGTTGAACTTGTTTAGCACACTGCAGTCTTATATGACGAATTTTTTGTTACAGATAATAAAATCAATTTCACTTGTCGTCCCATTTGGATTATTCCTACACAAGCTCTATTGCAGGCATATACGGCTTTTACACTATTAAGTAGATTCCCAGTAACACCATACATACATACATACATACATACATACATACATAGATACGCGGTGTGTGTACACATATACCGCAGCCCAGATAGGGATATATATATCACGGTTGCTCTGGCTTTTTTAAAGTTTTTGCCAAATGTAATCTGAGGTTGCCACTTTTTTTCACCCTCCACTGGAATTATATAAACCATAAAAACATAGTGTTATAATAGGTCTTACGTCAGTGATTACATCACTCTTTTCACATAATTGCTTTCTGTCTCGTGCGCAATGTAAACAATGAAAAAAGTAACTAACATTCAAATTTCATTTTTCAAATACCAAATTGAATAAAAATTAAAGATTATTTTTGCTCTGACATCATTAAAAAAGGTAATTGCCAATATTTTTGCTGAAACTTTTTATCAATTGCCAAAACAATTTTTTTTTTTTGCATATTCAGAAGCTGATTGGCAGTACATCCTCTGTATATATATATATATATATATATATATATACTGAAGTCTTTTAAAAGTGGTCATGGAAATTTCTTATTGGCCATGGAATTGTGTTTCCCAAATTTGGTAGACATCCTGGCATATGACATACTCTTCAACTCACTTTTGCTCTCTACCAACAGGACTGTGTCATCAGCATACAGCAATCTGCACGCAGGATATTGCCGATACATAAACCAAAAAAATTATCTGGTAGTTTGTATTTCTTTTGTGGAGCTAACCTCTGAATCTCAGAGATATGCTTAGTTATATGTATGTATAAAAGAGTATTGTCCATCTTAGCATCACACATGCATGCATCCATAAATATATTAAACAGCCATGGTGATATTACACAACCTTGTCTGACTCCTGCACCAATAGAAAACCATTTTGATAAAACACCATTTATTCGTACACAAGCTCTATTGCCGGCATACACGGCTTTTACACTATTAAGAAGATTCCCAGTAACACCATATTAATTCAATACCGTCCACAAAAGTGTCCTATTTACTCGGTCCTAAGATTTCTCTAAATCTATGAAGGCAGCAAGAACTTTCTCCCGAACAGCCAGATACTTTTCGATCATCATGCTTATGCAAAAATTTGGTTAGTGAAGCCTTTACCAGTCATAAAACCACTCTGAACATCCCACACTTTCTCTGATGTTAAACCTCATACATTTTCAATAATGACCTCACCAAACACCTTCCCTGGCACACTCAGTAGGCTAACAACACTATGATACTTCTTGCAGTCAGTCTGATCACCTTTTCCCATATACAAGGGAACAATGATAGCATCCTTCCAATCTCAAGGGACCATTCCTAACTCACCAGCACTGGCAAATTTCAGTTAACCGTTGATTACAGAGTCGCCACCATATTTCAACATCTCAGCAGTTATGCCATCCACTCCCAGAGCCTTACCATTGTGAAGAGATTTTAGAGCTTTACACACCTCTTCTCTTGAGATTCCTTTTGTACTGCCATTTCTTACTGTGACATCATCTGCTTCTGCCTCAGAATCACCTTTGCTTTCTTTATGTAATAACTCACAAAAGTATTCACCCCATCTTTCACTTAACTCATCACTTATCTGTTTTGTGAATTTTAAATTGACTAACAATTTTAAATGCTTGCAACAAATTTTTAAGGATTACTATTTATAGTAATGAATTATTTTCTATATTGTGGCTTTTAAAGAAATATTAACAAAAGCCAATGCTATTATGATGTATTTTGAAACTAAGTGAATACAAAATTAGTAGATGTTCATTTAGATTATGAGTTTTCTGACCAAGTTGCTGAAAGACACAAAGATCATTTATAATGTGTAATGCAGTGTTGAGCTAATGTTTAGTAGTTGAAGGTATGTCACATATTTGAATACAAAACAGGTTATAGTGATAAAAAACATTTAACATTTTTTAGTCATGCATCAAAGATAGCTAATTTATGTTTGTAATTATTTAAGCTTTTAACCATACATGAAAGCCAGCTAATATGTATACATGTAAGTATTTAACAATTTCTAATCATACACAAAAGCTAGCTAATTTGCATATTTTGAGCTATAATACAGTTTTTAACCATGCATGAAAGCAGCTGGTTTGTATGTTTGTAACTATTTGAAAGTTATGCACATTATATTGGGTGATCTGTTATAACATTATTGTGATTTGCTTTCAAGTATGTTTAACATTAAATATTTTATGCTCAAGGATTTTGTGTCATGCTGCTCAGCATCCATTCAATAATTTTATTGCAGAAATGTTCTTTTATTAGAGTTAACATTAAATACTTTGTGCTCAAGGATTCTGTGGCATGCTGCACAGCATCCATTCAATAATTTCATTGCAGAAATTTTCTTTTATTAGAGTTAACATTAAATACTTTATGCTCAAGGATTTTGTGTCATGCTGCTCAGCATCCATTCAATGAATTCATTGCAGAAATTTTCTTTTATTAGAGTTAACATTAAATTCTTTATGCTCAAGGATTTTGTGGCATGCTGCTCAGCATCCATTCAATAATTTCATTGCAAAAATTTTCTTTTATTAGAGTTAACATTAAATACTTTATGCTCAAGGATTTTGTGTCATGCTGCTCAGCATCCATTCAATGAATTCATTGCAGAAATTTTCTTTTATTAGAGTTAACATTAAATACTTTGTGCTCAAGGATTTTGTGTCATGCTGCTCAGCATCCATTCAATAATTTCATTGCAGAAATTTTCTTTTATTAGAGTTAACATTAAATACTTTATGCTGAAGGACTTTGTGTCATGCTGCTCAGCATCCATTCAATAATTTCATTGCAGAAATGTTCTTTTATTAGAGTTAACATTAAATACTTTGTGCTCAAGGATTTTGTGGCATGCTGCTCAGCATCCATTCAATAATTTCATTGCAGAAATTTTCTTTTTATTAGAGTTAACATTAAATACTTTTGCATTTTTGAACTTCACTTTTAGTTGGTAAAGTTCGATGAACACTTACCGCACGTGGGGCTTGGCTTTCAATTCATATTTCCGTTATGTGGATGCGGCATGGGGGTTTTTCATTTGGCCACGGGTCCACTTCTTTTTTTTTTTTTCCGTTGGAATTTATTATGACCCTAATATTTTGAGAAACAGCTGGAGAAATTTAATTAAAATTGAGCAAAAAAATGAAAAAGTTCGAAAAATGAGATCACTGACCAACAAGAGATGGCGCCACAACGCCCAAGAAGAAGCGATAGCCGATGACAGAAGCAGCCCGCGAGAACCACCGAAATGCCCAGCTGACACGGTTCGTGCTAGTCGGAGCAAAACGTCCCCTCGAAGACGGTAATGGAGTATTACCGAAAGTACTAGGGTTATGAATAAGTATTGAAGTAAATGAGGATGCAGCAAAGGAAAAAAAAACTCATTTGGTGATGAGGCAAAATAAATTCCAACGGAAAAAAAAAAAAAAAGAAGTGGACCCGTGGCCAAATGAAAAACCCCCATGCCGCATCCACATAACGGAAATATGAATTGAAAGTCAAGCCCCACGTGCGGTAAGTGTTCATCGAACTTTACCAACTAAAAGTGAAGTTCAAAAATGCAAATGCATTAATGCACGTTAAAAAAATATAACCTCCAATATCGGAAGTAAATTGAAACATTAAATACTTTATGCTCAAGGATTTTGTGTCATGCTGCTCAGCATCCATTCAATGAATTCATTGCAGAAATGTTCTTTTATTAGAGTTAACATTAAATACTTTGTGCTCAAGGATTTTGTGGCATGCTGCTCAGCATCCATTCAATAATTTCATTTCAGAAATTTTCTTTTATTAGAGTTAACATTAAATACTTTATGCTCAAGGATTTTGTGTCATGCTGCTCAGCATCCATTCAATGAATTCATTGCAGAAATTTTCTTTTATTAGAGTTAACATTAAATACTTTGTGCTCAAGGATTTTGTGTCATGCTGCTCAGCATCCATTCAATGAATTCATTGCAGAAATTTTCTTTTATTAGAGTTAACATTAAATACTTTATGCTCAAGGATTTTGTGGCATGCTGCTCAGCATCCATTCAATAATTTCATTGCAGAAATTTTCTTTTATTAGAGTTAACATTAAATACTTTATGCTCAAGGATTTTGTGTCATGCTGCTCAGCATCCATTCAATAATTTCATTGCAGAAATTTTCTTTTATTAGAGTTAACATTAAATACTTTATGCTCAAGGATTTTGTGTCATGCTGCTCAGCATCCATTCAATAATTTCATTGCAAAAATTTTCTTCTATTAGAGTTAACATTAAATATTTTATGCTCAAGGATTTTGTGTCATGCTGTTCAGCATCCATTCAATAATTTCATCGCAGAAATTTTCTTTTATTAGAGTCCCTCCCTTGTAAAGGAAGTGATGAAGATGTTAGTGTGATGATGCCTGCTGAAAAAAAGAGGAAAATCAGAGACAAACTTCGACATTTCTTTGTTCGTAGACCTACAATGGAAAGCCTGAGAGAAAAGGGCATAATTTTGGGTAAGGTGCATTCTGTATGAAAATAACAAAAACAAACTTATATTCCTGCATTGTAATCTATTTTTCAAATTGCACTTTGCCATATTTTACAATTTTACTTGTCTTCTATTAAGTTAGTGTCAGAGAGCACATAGCATTTATTGCATGGGACAATGTTTTAAAATCAGAATGTGGAAATGATTATTTAGCTGCATTAATACTGCTGGCAGAACAGTGCTTAAATCATGAAGTGTGAAGTTCATGTATGTAAAACACTGTTTAAAAAAAGTTTCTTTATCAAACATTAAAATGTTGATTGATGTATTTCCAAATTTACTTCACTTTTTTCTCAAAAATTCATTTAAGTAGTTTATGAAAATGGAACAGTGTAAAGTTGTAATTTTGATACTGAGTCTAATAATATTTAAGTCTTCTGGTGTATTGGCAGATTTTAATCTTACAGCAGTAGCATTTAGAACACAGCTTCATTTTAAAAATAGAAAGCAGTTAAAAAGTTCTATGTAAAAACTCCAGGTTGGTTGATTTTCTCCCAGCAAACTGAAGTTTTCATTAAAACCTCAAAAACACTACATTTCATCAATAAACTCTTAGCCGCCCCGGTGGCGCAGTGGTCTAAGGCGCTGGCGTCTGATCATTCATCCGTAAGGGGTCCGGGTTCGAATCCCGGTCAGGCATGGATGTTGTGTTTGTCTTACGGCACTGGCTCTCTCCCTTCCCTGGAACCAGTGACTCCAAATTAGGGACGGGCGACTGCTTATAGCCCATTGAGTTGCTCACGGTGGTCGTTAAACCTCCAATCAAAAAAAAAAAAAAACTCTTATTTTCATGAATACATATTTACGTTATTGTAAGATAACCATGTAACATGGCTTTTAAAGAAAACTACTGCACAAAATCCAGTGATAAACACCCTTTGTACAATTTTGCATGAACAAAGGGATGAAATAAATTTCACATGTAAAGGTAGGAATAAATGTGATTTTATGATACTGTAATTTTTTTCTATCTTCACATCAAATAAACACAATGTAAGCATCATTTCTTTGAGCAAAGAACTGTGAAATTATCTGTATATTTAAATCAATGTTGAATATTGGACTCTATGTAATAACAGATCCAAATTAATGAATAAAAGTACTTTTTTATTTGCAGCTCCTACAGTGGTGTGCAAAAGTGTTACATCACCACCAGAAACCATGAATTTTTAAGTTTAACTCTTTTTTTAAATTAATTTTCATCGTTTATACATCATTCGATGCACAATTTAATGGAGATTTAAAAAAATGTCTTAATTTTTCCTGCAACTACTTTTGTTCTTAAGATATGGCATAAAATATGTGAATAAACAAAGACATCGCAGTTTCCATGTTCAGCAACACACAGTAACTGAAAAGTTGTTATTCGGCCACCGTGGGGAATTGAATCCCGGATCTCTTGATATCTAGCCGAGCGCGTTAGCCTTACACCATGGTGGCCAACAATCTCGGGCCTATGTGCATTTTTCTGTCAGCATCTGACATTATTAATCTGTAAGATGGGCTCAGCTACTGAGACATCTCCATTTGGTGGGCATTAACGGTACTGGCTATATATTAATTATAGCAGTTAAATCCAAAGGGCGAGATCCAAAGTGAAAATCCTCCAAATACGTGGCATCAGTGAATAAACAAAGACATAGCTCTTTCCACGTTTAGTCACTGACGCACACATATTTGGAGGATTTTCACTTTGGATCTCGCCCTTTGATTTAACTGCTGTAATTAATATATAGCCAGTGTCGTTAATGCCCACCAGACAGAGATGTCTCAGTAGCTGAGCCCATCTTATGGATTTATAATGTCAGATGCTGACAGAAAAATGCACATAGCGCCGTGGATTGTTGGCCACCATGGTGTAAGTCTAACATACTCGGCTAGATATTGAGAGATCCTGGGTTCAATTCCCCGGTTGCAGCCGAATAACAATTTTTCAGTTGCTGTGTGTTGTCAAACGTGGAAAGAGCGATGTCTTCGTTTATTCACTGACGCCACGTATTTGGAGGATTTTCACATAAAATATGTGGTTTGACAAACACATTGAAATTCACGTTAGCTGGGTATCAGTTGTTATAGCCGATAATAGACATTCTTTTACCTCATTGGCTGCTTCCTAATGCTGTCCTAATCCTACTCCAGCCCTTATAAGGGTTGATGTAGAGCTACTAGAGCATTGTAGTGGTTGCTTCTTGTTATTAGGGTATAATTTGTGTACATTCTCAATGATGGTTGAAACTGCGGAATTGTCCACAGCAGAAACAGTAAAAATAGTTGTTCTGCATGAAGAGGGATATTCTTCAAGGCAAATCACTGAAAGAGTGGGCTGTAATTAATCTATAGTTATTAAGCTACTGAAAAAAGTAAAAGACACTGGTGATATTAAAAATATGCATCACAGTGGAAGGCACAGGTCCACTACAACCAGGTAGGGCAGCGTGCTCAGAAAGCTAAACTTGGCAAACAGGAGGCTTAATTCACCTGAATTTCTTTAAAGATTGTCTGAAGTGACTTATGTTACTGTTAGTACATCTACTGTTAGGAGGAGGCTGCTTCACTGTGACTTACGTGGCTCCAAAGGCAGGCGTAAATCACTGTTAACTGCAAATCAAATACAGCATAGACTTTAGTGGGCAAAACAGCATGTCTCATGGACAACCAAGCAATAAGTAAATGTTCTTTTCAGTGATGAATCAGAATTTTGCCTTAATGGGAATCAGTGTAGTGCCTATGTAAGGAGATTGAAGCATGAAAAATTCCATCCAAGTTGCTTAATGAACTACTGTTAAGCATCTGGTGAAGGTCATGGTTTGTAGCTGCATGTGAGCACATGGCGTTGGGAACCTCCACATTGTCGATGGTACGGTAAATGCCCACAAAAATACACCTGGATATTAGAAAACAAGATGCTACTGTCATCTAGAAGACTTTAATGACAGCAATTTTATTTTTCAAAATGCAATGTTCCCTGTCATCGTGCTAAAGTAGTTTAGGGAAAAAAATGTTCAGCATCTTGATTGGCCACCACAGTCATCAGACTTAAACCCGATCAAAAATTTGTGTTTCAAAGTGTTGTATGAACTATCAAAAAAGAAGCCAACAACCAAAATTCAACTAACTGAAGATGTAATTCAAATTTGGAATCATATTATTCAACCCAATCTTTTACAAAACCTTGTTCACAGTATGCTAGCAAAGATACAAAGGTCAATACCCAGCGAAACCATGGTCGGCTTGAAAAAAAAAACATTTGTGACAACTATGTTGTATTATCTTAATCTGTACACATATTTTATAATTTTGTTTCATTACATTTCTGTGTTTAAATGTTATTTCATTCCTTATGAATTACAAAAACAATTTATTGCTTTAAAGCTAAGTATTGGATGAATGATCCTTTTCATAATAATTTCGACTTTGTCATGGCTTTTGTAATGTACTTTAAGAACAGAAGTACCTACAAGAAAAACTAAGACATTTTTGAAATCTCCATTAAATTTTGAAATAACTATGAAAATTAGTTAGTTAAACAGAGTTAAACTTAAAAATTCATGGTTTTTGGAGGTGATATAATACTTTTGCACACCATTGTATCTTTGCATCTAGCAACCTCAAAGACATTGTAAAAATTTCTTTATTCAATGAGACATTTCTGTTGTTAGAATATTTGAAAATTATTGAAAATTTATTCCCCCCTTTGCGTTTTTCTCTCAATGATATGGGTCAGCCCCATAAAAGCTAGTGTTTATGAACGAAGAAGTTAAAGCAGATTACCCTCTCATCTACATTAAAAATGTCATTTGGCTTTTAGTTTTCTAAATATGTCAACTACAATATAGTCTTCTAGTACTCAGCCTTGTCTTAACTTATGTGGATTTTGATTATGATTCTGTAGGGATTATGTAAATGAATGGTGTGGGATTATGTTGATGAGTGGTATCAAATTGTGTCAATGAATGGTGAAGAATTGTGTTGATGAGTGGTGTGTAGGATTGTGTGGATGAGCAGTGTGTGTAGGATTATGTTGATGAGTGGTATAGAATTGTGCCAATGAATGGTGTAGAATTGTATTGTTGAGTGGTGTGTAGGATTGGGTGGATGAGTAGTGTGTAGGATTGTGTGAATGAGCAGTGTGTGTGTAGGATTATGTTGATGGTGCCTAGTGTTCTCCCTAGAGCCTTTTTACTGGGCGGCTCACCCAGCTAATTTTTCCTGCCGCCCAGCTGCGGAGGCAATTATGGGACAAGGGAAAAGTCCCCATACACGCGACTTTATCGTTGCGACACTCAGCGTTTTTGTTTTTTCACCTCATGATAGTGGCTGCTAGCGCTACTTTTTCCTCCACTGTTCAATGCTGTCGGTGTTCCTGTCTGTGTGGGGGAAAAGATAACCAGGTGCGGGAGGGGGCGGTAAGTCACTCTCCAGCGTGAAAGACAGGAGATTATCATCTCAACATTTACCCCCTATTTTGGTCCCATTTGTTCAAGTCTGTGTGACTCATAAGGCAGATGGTGAGGTTCGGGTATACATATGGTCACGTGATTGGTCGCTGCTATTCACGTGCATTTTCGGAGACCGCTACTGAAATCAAAGATTTCTAGATCACAAGTGCTTTAAAAAGAAGTTAGGAACTTTAAACTGGTATAATTTTTTGAAGGAGTTATTATATTTGAGTGATTTGATAGTATTTAATTTTGATTCCGTTTGCTTTTTGATTTCTGTGACAAACAAAAGTGCATCTTTTTTCTAAAAAATGCATGTGGATGGAACGGACAGAGCCGTGAAGTTCGAAGACCTTAAAAATGTCTTGATGCAAAAAGACTGAAAAATTTATGTACTGTAGTTACGAAAAGTTTGCATGATTCTTCAGAATAGCAAATAAACGCATCTTCAACCTACAGTTTTAAACTGTTAAAAATTGTTATGTTTTAAACTGTTTGAAAGTATTAGAAAAAAAATGTCCAAGTTTCTAAATAAAAAGATTATCAAGATTATCAAAGCTAAAATATTCTTTTTGATTTTGCAAAAATCTATTCACTATTTTTGAAATTATTAAAACATTAAGTCATAATAAATAGTGGAACGGAATAATTTAAAAAAAATGCGTAACTTTTAAAGTTTTCAACAGATTTTGATGAATTTTAAATCTGAACGTTATTTTCACATGTGTTGGTCTCCGTGAAAATTGCATTCCGATATTTTAAAAATTAGAAAAATTTTACTTTAGAAAATTTTATCCCAGTCCTGTTGCTGGGGTAAGATCGAGCACTTGCCTGAGCCATGGAAGTCGCATGATTGATTGACAGATAGAACTGATCGCCCGTTGGTTTTTGAAACTTCCAGGCTATGGCTGACCCCATCTTTGTAACAAAAGACTGCCACTGTATAAGTAAAAGATGCTTTTTTTTTTTTTTTTTGGCTTTTTTCTCTCCCAAAGAGACATCCAAGCTGTTTAAAACTTCGACGCAATTATCTGTCACTGAAAAATATAGACAAGTATAGTAAGATTTTCATTCTGCTGCTGAACTTTGAAACAATTGCACAAACTAATGAAACCCTTTTGTGAATATATTTTGTTATAAAATGTACCTAAATTATGGCATAAAATAATCATTGCACGCGCTAAATAGACATTTATCCGGTTCATTTCTCTGAACTGTGTGTTATTCAATTTGCGGTTTTTATGTGATGCTTTTTAAAATTGCATATGGGGGAGGAAAAATACCGCGATTAATGGCATACAACGAACAGGTAAAAACTGATGCCCCCCAAAGAAGTGCAAACATTTCATGTAATATATTATGAATTTCACCTTACTCTAACCAAGTTAAAATGATTCAGGCAGGTACTACAAGCTAAGGAGTTGGGTGTCAAAATGTTGTGCCTAGAACAATCCCAAAGAATCGATCGCCACTTCCTGAATTCTGCGTGCCGCCCGGTGGCGCAGTGGTCTAAGCGATGGCTTCTGATCGTTCGTCCGACAGGGGGTCCGGGTTCGAATCCCGGTGTGGCATGGATGTTGTGTTTGTCTTACGGCACTGGCTCTCTCCCTTACCTGGAACCAGTGGCCCTAAATTAGGGACGGGCGACTGCTTATAGCCCATTGAGTTGCTCACGGTGGTCCTTAAACCTCCAATAAAAAAAAAAAAAAAAAAAAAATTCTGCGCCTGTATTATAAATGCGCTTACTGTGAGCCATATTCGGAATTTTGCATAAAAAATCACTGTTGTTTTTCCTGCATGTCTATAAAATTCCTTGATAATTTTATTTTGGAATTATTGAGGAGCTCGGTGTAATTTCTCAAACTTGTTGCAGTGTCATTGGCCATGTTGAATTTAGGAAAATATTCTGAATCCCATATCATAACCCTGTGCACAGAGGTTAAGTTATGGTCACTATTTTCACGAAATGCGACAAGTTAATCCAAAATGCAAGAGAAAAATTAGTGTCCGTAGCAAAATGGCGCCAGCCATTTAAATACCAACGCATCAGTAGATTCTGCTACAGCTTTTCTATTTATGTGAAAACAAAAATTTCTGAAATTCTGGCAGCGATTCGGGCTCCGCTAATGTAATTTTTTTAATCCTTAAGGTATGTTCCTATACAGTATCTGTTTGCTTAACCATTCCCTCCCCTCTTCCATACACTCTAGAGCAGCCCCATAAAGGATGGGTGGGCTAAGATTATAGAGGTCACAGGGATTATAGACTCCTTCACCCTATTCAAAGTTTAAACCAGAGTCAGCCCTAATGTCTATGGCATTTCACCAAGGCCATCAACATTAGTTTTCCACTGATGTCCAAAGCATTGTTGGTGTGAATAATTCAGTTGGTGTTATGATTTTCTGAATGATAAAAGTGGCTAACTTTAGCATTTTGCTACAACCTCTTTCCCCATTTTAGCAGTTTTACAACAGCATTTTTTGAGCCAGCTTAAACATCAGTTGCAAGAATGTTAATCCAGTGCATCTAGCTGCAAGAAATATAGATAATAGGTTTATGTGTGGTTTATGTCTTGGTGATATCCGTGTGTGCAGATTGCTGTATGCTGATGACACTGTCCTGTTGACAGAGAGCAAAAGTGAGTTGCAGAGTATGTTGACTCGGATGCACGAAGTCTGCATGAAATTCAAACTGAGTATAAATAAGGGAAAAACCAAAGTTATGGTGTTTGAGAGAGGAACGGGTAGCACTGAATGCAATGTAAGTATAAATGGCACTGTGATTGACCAGGTGAGTGAGTTTGTGTATTTAGGAAGCATGTTTGACAGAGAGAACAAGTTGGATGGTGAAATCAGTAGGCGAGTGAATTCTTCTTTGAAAGTCATAGCTGCTCTGGGAGGTTTTCACAGGAATGATGGGCTCTCTAGAGAGTCCCGCATGGCTGTGTATGAAACAGTAATTGTTCCTACTCTGATGTATAGCAGTGAAACCTGGGTACTGCAGAAGAAGCATAGGAGTCGTTTGTGTGCTGGAGAAATGCGTTACTTAAGTGGGGTTTGTGGCAAGACACGATATGATTGTGTGAAAAATGAAGATGTATTGCAGTTGTGTGATGTGAAGCAAAATGTTGTTAGCAAGGTGGAGACCAATATGCTTCGGTGGTTTGGCCATGTTGAAAGAATGAGTGATGAAATGCTTACTAAGGAAATCTTTTCAGCCCAAGTGGCAGGAAGGAAAGACAGAGGAAGGCCAAGGAAGACATGGGTGGATCAGATTCAGGAGTGTCTGCATGAGAAAAAGATTATGAGTATGAAGTATAAAAGATCTTGTGTACGCCGTGTAATGGATATTAGTGAAGCACGAGTTGTATGTCAAAATCGCTGTAAATGGAGAAGTTTGATACGACAGCAATAAGTTAAAATATCTGGTAGTTTGTATTTCTTTTTGGAGCTAACCTCTGAATCTCAGAGAACAGCTTAGTGATATGTATGATGTATGTATCTAGCTGCAAGAATGTTAATCTGTTCTTACGCGCACAATGCTCAGCTGCTCTTAGATTAAGAAAGAGCCACATGGGTGTAGAAGGGGGGGGTATCTATTTAAAGAAGTAAGCAGGAAGCAGGGACTTAATCTCTATTGATGAATCATGTCTGTCTGACTAAGGCTGAGATGTTGGTGACAAGTTCAGCCACTTTCTAACAGAGGAATGCAGAGAAGTCACCTGAGTGATCATTGTCATTGTGACTGTGGTGAGCTACACAAGGCAGTAAACCGTAGTAGCAAATAAGGAAGTTATCAGTTCTGTGTTACATTTGAATGTAAGATTGGTGTATGGAATACTAGAGGTATAAATGGCAAGATGAGTGAGGTGATTGAGGAGATGACTAAGTATAGACTGGATGTGCAGTGTGTAAGTGAAACCAAAAAGAAGGTAATTGGGGTAGAAGAAGTGAATGGCACGGTGAGTGTGTGGTCTGGAGTATTGGATAATATGAGAGGACAGGCTGGTGTAGGTGTGATTTTAAGTGAAAAGATGAAGAACAACTTGATTCACTATAGTTGCATAAGTGAGAGAATTCTCTGGATTCGTTTGAAAGTGAGACTTCAGAGAATTGTAATTGTTGTAGTGTATGCTCCTTGTGACTCGGAACCTTCTGATAAGAAAGAAGATTTCTGGAATGAGCTAAAAGCTGTTTTGAGCCAGTTTGGTGCTAAAGAAAAAGTTATAATAGCAGGGGATTTCAATGCTAGAGTAGGTGTGCAGAATGCAATTTCTGACAATGTTCTGGGTAAGTTTAATGATCCTTGTGTGAATGATAATGGTGAAAGATTAATTGAACTCTGCATTGAGAATGGTTTGTGTGTATCTAATACATTTTTCAACCACAAGTATATACACACATATACTTGGGAAAATCGTACTCTTGGTCAAAAGAGTGTGATAGATTTTGTTGTTTACGATCAGCGTTTGAAACACTTAGTTGTTGAGACCCGTGTGATGAGAGGTGCGGATGTTGGTTCTGATCATTACTTGGTAGTGTCACGAGTGAAACTTAATGTTGGTTAGAGGAAAAGGAATAGGAAGAGACCCAGGATAGAAAGAATAAAGGTTGAGAGGCTCCTTGAAGATCATCAGCGGTACTCTGACTTACTCAGAGAACGACTGAAGGATCTGAAATCTTGTGAGAGGGATGTAGAAAAGAAGTGGGAATGTTTTAAGAACTGTGTTGTCACTGCTGCTAAAGAGGTCTGTGGCACCACAATAGTGGGTAACAATAGAGGTGATGCTTGGTGGAATAGTGAGATTGATGAGGCAGTAAAGAAAAAGAAGGAAGCCTATTTGGGGATGTTGCAAGGTAGAGTCTCTGTGAATGAATATCGCTGTAAGAAGCGTGAAGCTGCTAAGCTGGTTCGCCACAGTAAGGCAAAAGATAGGAAGGAGAAAGTGGAAAGGCATGAACTGGCTTTTTGGAAAGATAGAAAGTCCTTCTGGAAGTACATGAGACTCAGGAAAAATAGGGGAAACAAAGTTGTAAGTTGTGTGAAGAATGAGATCGGGGAAATGATATGGGAGCCCAATGAGTTAAGTGAAAGATGGGGTGAATACTTCTGTGAGTTATTAGATCAGGAGAGCAAAAATGATTCTGAGACAGATGCAGATGATGTCCCAATGAGGGATGAAAGCACAGGAGGGATCTCAAGAGAAGAAGTGTGTAAAGCTCTAAAATCTCTTCAGAATGGTAAGGCTCCAGGAGTTGATGGCATAACTGCAGAGATGTTGAAGTATGGTGGTGACTCTATAATTGACTGGTTAACTGAAATTTGCCAGTTGTGCTGGGAGTTAGGAATGATCCCTCGGGATTGTTCCTTTGTATAAGGGAAAAGGTGATCAGACTGAATGCAAGAACTATCGTGGTATTAGCCTACTGAGTGTGCCAGGGAAAGTGTTTGGTAAGGTTGTTATTGAAAAAGTACGGGGTCTTACATCATTGAAAGTGTGGGATGTTCAGAGTGGTTTTCTGCCTGGTAAAGGCTGCACTAACCAGATTTTTGCATTACGCATGATGATTGAAAAGTATCTGGCTGTTGGGAAGAAAGTTTTTACTGCCTTCATAGATTTAGAGAAAGCTTACGACCGAGTGAATAGGACACTTTTGTGGAAGGTATTGAATGAATATTGTGTTACTGGGAATCTACTTAATAGTGTAAAAGCCATGTATGCTGGTAGTAGAGCTTGTGTATGAGTGAATGGTGTTTTATCAAAATGGTTTTCCATTGGTGCAGAAGTTAGACAAGGTTGTGTAATGTCACCATGGCTGTTTAATATATTTATGGACGCATGCATGTGTGAGGCCAAAATAGATAATAGTGGTTTATGTCTTGGTGATATCCGTGTGTGCAGATTGCTGTATGCTGATGACACTGTCCTGTTGGCAGAGAGCAAAAGTGAGTTGCAGAGTATGTTGACTCGGATGCACGAAGTTTGCATGAAATTCAAACTGAGTATAAATAAGGGAAAAACCAAAGTTATGGTGTTTGAGAGAGGAATGGGTAGCACTGAATGTAATGTAAGTATAAATGGCACTGTGATTGACCAGGTGAGTGAGTTTGTGTATTTAGGAAGCATGTTTGACAAAGAGAACAAGTTGGATGGTGAAATCAGTAGGAGAGAGAATACTTCTTTGAAAGTCATAGCTGCTCTGGGAGGTTTTCACAGCAGTGATGGGTTCTCTAGAGAGTCCCGCATGGCTGTTTATGAAACAGTAATTGTTCCTACTCTGATGTGTGGCAGTGAAACCTGGGTACTGCAGAAGAAGCATAGGAGTCGTTTGTGTGCTGGAGAAATGCGTTACTTACGTGGGGTTTGTGGCAAGACACGATCTGATTGTGTGAAAAATGAAGATGTATTGCAGTTGTGTGATGTAAAGCAAAATGTTGTTAGCAAGGTGGAGACCAATATGCTTCGGTGGTTTGGCCATGTTGAAAGAATGAGTGATGAAATGCTTACTAAGAAAATATTTTCAACCCAAGTGGCAGGAAGGAAAGGCAGAGGAAGGCCAAGGAAGACATGGGTGGATCAGATTCAGGAGTGTCTGCATGAGAAAAAGATTATGAGTATGAAGTATAAAAGATCTTGTGTAAGGCGTGTAATGGATATCAGTGAAGCACGAGTTGTATGTCAAGATCGCTGTAAATGGCGAAGTTTGATACGACAACAATAAGTAAAAATATCTGGAAGTTTGTATTTCTTTTTGGAGCTAACCTCTGAATCTCAGAGAACAGGTTAGTGATATGTATGTATGTAATATAAAAATGGAAAAAACACTACTTTGCTACTTTTCTAAGTCCTCTAAAAGTTTCACTGAAAGAAAACATCCCTCAACCAGTGAACAGTTGAATTATTCTTCTGTTTCAGGAAGTGGTGAAAAAACTGAACTTCCAACTCAAGGTCAGCAGGTGAGTACTGTTAATTCCAAGCACCATTCTAGTGGCATTAACAAAGAATGGGTTCAGAAGTACAAATAGTTAACTGTGACTGAAGATGAAATGTTATGCACCATATGCCTGAAATATGCTACAAAAACTGCTAATCGAGAATTAACATGGGTGGATACTCCTTGTGCTCGACTGAGGAAAGAAAGCCTTTCAAATCATGAAAAAAGTAAGATGCACTCCGATGCCTGCTCACGTTCTTCATCTGCTGCTTTACTGGAAAATACTGGAGTTGGAGAGATCGAAAGATCTAATTCAGCTTTAAATAATTTGCAACATGATGCTTTTTAGGTGCACTGAAAAGTGTATATTGGCTTGCCAAAATGAATTGCCTCATACAACTTTATATGAAAAATTATTGGAGCACTGTAAATTGATGGGATGCACTTAAGTAATTTGAAAGTGACAGAAAATGCTAATTACACTTCTGAGAGAATTGTTCAAGAGCTCTTAGAGGTGCTAGCTTCAGAAATTTGCTCTAATATAGTAAGCGAGTTTGCCAAAAGTCAGTTTTTTAGTGTGCTGTGTGATGAGACAACTGATATCTCAGTTGTAAAGCAATTAATAATTTATACAAAATTTGTGTCCACAAAAACAAAAGAAGTTAAAGTTGCTTTCCTGACCACTAAAAGCATAAATGATGGAAAAGCTACAACAATTGCAAAGAATTTAACTGAAACATCAGGTGAATTAAATTTACAGCTTGAAAAACTGGTAGATTTGGGATCTGATGGTGCCACAGTGATGATTGGCAAGAATAATGGTGTTGCAAAATTGCTGAAGATGCAACTCAAATCTTTTAATTAATTGTCATTGTGTAAATCACCGTCTAGCTTTAGCTAGTGCCCAGGCTGCACAAGAAGTTAAGTATTTAGTAAAATTCAATGACATTCTGCGGCAGTTTTTTTTTTTCTTTCTTTCAAAATTCTGGTGTTCGAATGGCTGGATTGCACCAAATACAAGACATTTTCAACGTACCTCAGATGAAACTGAAAATGGCCAGTGATAGTAGATGGCTTTCTCATGAGGCTGCTGTTCAGTCACTTCGTAAAACACTAATGAGTGTTGTGGCTGCAGTGGAGAGAGAAGCCATTGAACGAAATGATGTCACTGCAGAAGGTTTAAGTAAATTTATAAAAACATACTCATTTCTTGCTACATTAATGATGTGTTGATATACTGCCAATTTTGAGCAACCTATCTAGATCATGGTTCCGGCAAGATACAGACTTAACCACTGTTAAATCAATATTAGAGGCAACCAAATCTAAAATAATTTTACTGAAATCTGACCTAGGAGAAAATTTCAGAAATCTACTCTTGCTATTGGAAAATGAGTGGATGGACCTGGCTGTTAAAGTAGATGAGGAAAGTACAAGAAAAATGTTTATGATAAATATCTGGATGCAATACAAATTCATTTAGAAGACAGATTCTCAGATATGCCAATAATGTCAGCATTTTCTATCATATTTAACACTGTTGCTCTAAAAGAAACATCACCAGAGAGGGTTAGTGAGCTATGTGAAGAGTTATTTATTCACTACTCAAAAAATGGAAATCCCCTGCCTCTTGATTATACTGCCACAAAAGCAGAATGGAGTGTGGCCTCAGTGATGATCAGAAGTGACTCATATAAAGATATGTCAACAAGAAACTGTCCCAAAAACTATCTATAAATCATGAACTTAGAGAATCGTTCCCTAATTTATCCAAATTAGCAACAATTTTTCTCTCTTTACCAGTGTCAACTGCAGAATGTGATAGGGAATTCTCTGCTTTGAAAAGAATTAAAACTTGCCTATGAAACAGAATGAGCCAGAAAACTAAATAATTTATTGACGATTGCATTAGAAGGTCCTGATCCTTCAACTTTCGATTATGATCGAGCTGCTGATAACTGGGCAGGGAAGAAAAAAAGAAAAATGCATATCTGAACACCCTGGTTATACATGTATATCACACATGAAATTAAGAATAATGTAAACTCTAGCTGGCACCTTAAATAACAGTTTCCATTTTTAACCCTGCAGGCAAGAATAAAAATCATAGTTTTATTGCTATTCAGTAAAATTTCAAAAATTGAATAAGTTGTGATTTCTTTTATGATTACTTTCTTTATTGTGCTCCATATTAAGTGCACATAATTGTAAGAGTGGAAAACTTATTCCCACATATACCATAAATACTGATGAAGACTAGCTGAAATCTGCATCAAAATTCATTTATTAGTAAGTACCCATTTTTTTTATCATTTATGTACAATTTTCTAATATTTATCATGTTTAGTTACCTTAATGCCTACCACACTGCTATAAAGATATTTAATAAGTATAGTAATATTAAAAAAAAAAAATCCCTTTTTTTTTATCTTTGTCTGCGGGAGGGGGGGGGTCGTTAAAAGTACCATCCAGCAAAATTTCTTGCCACCCAGCTGTAAAAAAAATCTTGGGAGAGCACTGGTGCCAATGAATAGCATAGATTTGTGTTGTTGAGTGGTGTGTTGGATTGGGTGGATGAGTAATGTGTAGGATTGGGTGGATGAGTAGTGTGTAGAATTGGGTGGGTGAGTAGTGTGTAGGATTGTGTGGATGAGTAGTGTGTGTAGGATTGTGTGGATGAGCAGAGTGTGTAGGATTGTGTGGATGAGCAGTGTGTGTAAGATTGTGTGGATGAGCAGTGTGTGTAGGATTGTGTGGATGAGCAGTGTGTGTAGGATTGTGTGGATGAGCAGTGTGTGTAGGATTATGTTGATGAGTATTATAGAATTGTGCCAGTGAATGATGTAGAATTGTGTTGTTGAGTGGTGTGTAGGATTGGGTGGATCAGTAGTGTGTAGGATTGGGTGGATGCATAGTGAGCAGGATTGGGTAGATGAGTAGTGTGCAGGATTGGGTGGATGAGTAGTGTGTAGGATTGTGCAAATGAGTTTAGGATTGTATGGATCCATGATATATGATATAGGCTTTTCATTTCAACTGCAGGATCTCGATTTGAGTTGTGGGGCACGATACAGACATGGCATATTGTGTTTGTCCTCCTGGCATGTGTTCTCTCCCTTTCATGGATCCACTGACTAAATTAAGGATAGGTGCACCCTTACAAGAGTTGTTAAGTCATTTAACTCTGAAGCAAGAAATCATAAATTCAAAATGAAACATGGTGACTAATGCAGATGAGTTGCATGAAATTTAAGTTTTTAATATTTTCCCTGAAATTTCGCTTCATTTATTCGTGTTCTTATTTTGTGTATGAGTGCAAAGCCGAACATTGACTTACAAGTAATGGAATGATTTCTGTACCTTATATGTAAATCTTAAAGCTGTGTTTGGTATTATGTTCAGTATCTTCATTTTTTGCAGCTACCAGTACATAAGAGTGCATTCCAATTAATGCTTTCCATTCAAACAAAAATACTGCTTCTGTTTACATTATTATTTAAATGTAATCTTTTGTATGTGAATTGTTTTCAGACAACATAAGAAGACCGAAAGCAGGGCTTGAATTGAAGTCTGAGTAATAATTGAGTACATGATAATCTGTAGCACTTAATTTAACTTAATAACTAAAATAGGTAGTGATTAATAAACGGAACAATACTTATGGTATAATGTAAAGTCTATATACACTGCCGGACAATTGCTAAGGGCGGATGACAATAGCAACGATAGCAACCATAAAATGGAAGGCAGGAAAATGTGGAAATTAGCATAAGTGCGGGATACAGTAAGACGTGTTGTGCGTATGCAAATTTTGGATTGCCGAACTTGTTCGTGACGTCATAGCGCTGATAAGAGATATAAAGGATTTGACGCGTATTGACCGTTGTTGTTCAAACGCAAAGTTGAAAGGGAAAGAATCAATTGACGAACTTGCAATTTTCAGTATGTCTTCCCGACATCACCTAGATGATTTTACGCGTGGCCGTATTATTGGCAAGAGTGAAGAAGGGCGAAAAATAACAGATGTTGCCAGGGAGTTCGACGTCAGCCACAGTGTTGTTTCAAGGCTTTGGAAATCATTTCAAACAAATGGAGAGTGTAGCAAACGTCACGGGGAGGTCGTGTTCACAGTACGACACCTGCAGAAGATCGGTACATAGTGCTATCAACAAAAAGACACCGGCGCAGCACGGCTAGTGAGGTAGCAAATCAGTTTATGGCTGCTACTGGCAAGCGGATCTCCCGAAAAACTGTCGCCAGACGTTTGCATGAAGGAGGACTATACGCCCGCCATCCTGTTGTGTGCATCCCATTGTCCAGACGTCACCGTACCGCCCGTTTGCAATGGTGCCATCAACATCGCAATTGGACTGATAACGACTGGTCTGCTGTCCTCTTCTCAGATGAGAGTAGATACAGTCTATCGTCTGATTGTTGACGACAACTGATCTGGCGTGATAGTGGTACTGCATATTGTCCAGCAAACATACAGGAAAGGGACCGATATCCGACATGTAGTGTCATGGTATGGGCTGGCATCATGATCAATGGCCGTACGTCCCTCTATGTGCTTCCAACTGGGACTATGACTGGCCAACGATACATTAATGATGTTCTGCTACCGCATGTTCCGTGGTGCTGTTGGTGATAGATTCATTTTCATGGACAACAACGCAACATGTCATTGAACAGTCGCTGTCCAGGAGTGTCTTGAGAGTGAGGATATTCAACGCCTTGTATGGCCAGCACGTTCTCCAGATCTGAATCCCATTGAAAATGTGTGGGATGCTTTGGGGAGGAGTCTTGCTGGTCGCCAATGCCCTCCAATAAACAAGGACACCCTCATCTGTGCACTGACAGAGGAATGGGATAAATTACCCCAACAGCTGCTTGATAATGTTGTGCAAAGCATGCCACAACGTGTGAAATCTTGCATCGCCCTCCATGGTGGCCATATCCCGTATTGACATCTTACGCCGGAACGCCTGCGGACGGTAATTGCATTTTTTTCACGTTTACGTATTCTGCACAAAATGGCCTGTTTGTCCCTTGAACACGTTCCAAAGCCTTCTGGATTTCAGAGCACAATAAATTGTCTTTCTTGTAATGTCCTGGCATTCTGACATTATTTTATTTCACTTGGCATCCAACCACACTTACTTTTTTATGCGCTATATAGCCGTTTATGATCCGTCCTTAGCAATTGTCCAGCAGTGTATTTCCCAACCTCATTTGCACAGCTATTCAACACTTTAATAACTGTCAATGCAAAGTCCAGTTTTTAAAACATAATTTTTTTAAACCTGCACATTTCTTTACAACGAATAGTCACTTTTACAGCATATTTTATCAATTATGAATATAATTCAAGTTAATTATAATTCATTTAATAAATACTTTATATTTCTTTTTGTGTTTTAATTATGTAGATGAACCAGTGTTTGGATGTCATTTAGAAAACCTGTGCCAAAGGGAAAAGACAACAATTCCCAAATTTGTTGCAAGATGTTTAGAAACTATTGAGAAAAAAGGTAGGTTGTGTGTAAGAAAGGTCTGCTTTTCAGTTTGCCTTGTATCTAAGATTTATCAATTACTTCAAGCATGTACTAGCATGATTGAAAAATGAGGATACACAGTATGTATTTTTATAGTGGCATCTTATTAGCAAATGACAACATTCTTTATTCGAACTTCTGTTGATTACATAAAAAAAAAAAAAAAAAAAAAAAAAAAAAGGAAGAAGGTACTCCAGCAAAGCATTTCTAAAGTCTAAAATGGTGGTAATTGATAAAAAAAATAATTAATAGAGAAGAAATACATGCATGCATGCACACATGCATTTTGCATCTCATCATGGGTACAGCATGTTCTTAACTGGTGCATTCTAATTTTTTGGGCATATTTCGCAATTCGTGACTCAATATATCTCATGTGATTCTATCATAAAGTTTACATACCATTACGTGACTACAAGGTTCTTCACAAAGACTCTTTAATGTCTGCAAGTTTTCTGTTTTACATGTTATAAAGTGGGTAGTCTGCGGCAGTGCATTAAGTTATTCAATTAAGATACAATTCAGTTAAAAGTCCTAAAAATGTTACTTACCGAAGTGTGTCTTCGGTCCCACATTGGTAGTTTAATTGAGAGCCCTTTGGTTGAAAGTTGTATCCTACTTCTGTGACGTCCAGTCGTTAGGGTTAGCTTGGTTCCGGTGTACTATGCTATGTTTTCAATTCAATTGAATTTAATTTATTTATTTTGCTGAGCTAAAAAACAAGTGTTACAAAAATATCATTGAAACAATGCACAGCAAGGAAGCGGGGGAAAAGGCCAGCCAGGGTCCCATGCTCCCTTGCTCCCTAGACCAGTTTTACACTGAGGTCGTAGTTGTAATTACATAATTACAAACAAAATTTTCATAGAGACAAAATAAATAAAAAAATAAAAGGTAATGCTATATGAGAAGATAATAAAATTAACAGATATTACCATTGAAAAAGCAATTTTCATCGTGATATACAAGTCGTAGTATTAATCATAGTTCCCATCCATTGTAATCATTAATTTGAGGAGCTGCAATTCATTATGAAGTTTTTAATTTTTTTTTAAAAAGGTTAAAATTATTTAAAGAAGTCAGTTCCGTCGGTAATGAATTCCAGTAGTGTGGGCCAACATAGTTTATACTTTGCTTCATGGTCTCCGTTTTCAGATGAATAGGCTGAACATATGATTTAGTGTGTGTGTATCTGGGGTATAATTTGTATGATGTTGGTGTGTAAATTATTTTTAATACGTTTGAACATAATTTTCCCTGTATTGAAGTAATATAATTGATTAATCGTAAGAATGTTGTATTTTTTTGGGAAAACTCTTGTGTTATTATATAGTGTTAGTTGTGTATTTTTTTATCAAATTTTAGGTCAATTAAACTTATATATTTGTTTTGAAGAATTTGAAGTTTTTTGAAATTATATTTAGCTTTCTGTCCCCATAAGATAGCATAATTAATATGAGTTTGAAACATTGTATAGTATGAATGAATTAGTGTTTTATAGGTAAGGTTTGTGAATACCACACTGATAACTCCAGTATTTTTAGAGAGTTTGAGAAGAGAGTCCACATGTTCGTTCCATCTAAGGTCCCTACGTAAGGTAATCCCTAAATAAAGTATGAAGCTAACCTCTTCTATATTTGTACCATTAATAGATAATGTGATAGGAGGTTGTGAAATATTTTGTTTTGAGAAAATTAAAGATTTTGTTTTGGTAGTATTTATTTATTAATTCATTGGAATTTAGCCAATCTGAGATGTTATTAAGTTGAGTATTAATATTCATAATGGTGTCAGTCGTTAAATTAAATGAGGTGAGAATGGTTGTGTCATCTGCATAGAAGAGTAAATCTATATCACTTATTGAAATAAAGATATCATTAATGTATATACTGAAAAGTACAGGTCCCAAAATTGAACCCTGTGGAACACCAGTTGGTATGAATTGAAGAGTGGATTGATGTCAGTTAATTTGTGTATATTGTTGCCTACCTGATAAATAACTTCTAAAAAGAGAATGTTCATTGTTCCTTATTCTTATAGTGTGTAATTTGTATAGTAAGATATGATTTATGGTATCAAACGCTTTGGGTAGGTAATGCGATGGTATATAAATTGAGTTCAAAATGATGTTGGACTGTTTGTTGTAGGTATAATGTTGATTCTGTTGACTTTCCAGATTGAAAACCATGCTGATTTGGATGGATAATGTTTAGATTATGAATGCACGAGATCAATCTATTGTAAATCAATCTCTCCAAAATTTTAGCAAAAATTGATAAATTGGCTATAGGGTGGTAATTATTTGCATCGTTTATTGATCCAGATTTGTATTTTGGGATTATTTTTGTGGTTTTAAGTAGATCAGGAAATTCACCAGATTGGAATATATCGTTAAATATAAACAATAGAGGATCAAGAATAAGATTAGTGACATTTTTTATAATAGATGATTGAAGATCATCATAACCAGGGCCAGACCTGGAATTTTTGTGTTTAAGTTCTTCTAATAGCTCCGTTTCGGTAATTTCAGTAAGATGAAAATTATTAGACCTCTGTGTGCTCCCTAGGTAATTAGTGAATGGAATTTTTGGGATAATTAAATTGTTTGTGGGAATAAGGTAAAATGTTCATTTAATCCATTTGTAATTTCTTGTTTGTCTATAAGCTTAAAGTTATTAGAATTTGTTAAGTACTGAGGAACCGTTAGATCTTTATCTCTGCCCATTAGCAAGTTTAAATGTTTCCATGTTAGTTTTGAAGAGTTATGTGCAAAAATGCCGAGATAGTAGTTACGCTTAGTGTACCGAATATCACTATTTAGTTTATTACAAATTTTTTTTAAATTTTGGAAGTCCTATGGTAGTTTACTTTTTATAAATTTTGAAAAGAGGTTATTTTTTTATTCTTTTTAATAAAGTGTTGGTGATTCATGGCTTACAAAAAAAATTTTTCAGTTTATTTTGTTTTAGAATTTTTGGAAAAGATTGATTATAAAGTTGTGTAATTGTTGTGATGAATGACTCATAATTTTTGTTTGCAGAGCCATGAATCAAAAAGTGCCCCAGTTAATGTTTTCTAATCAAAATTTAAAACTTTCCATATTTGTATTATTAATTTGTCTAAAAATGTAGTAGTCTTCAGGCGTAGTAGCTTGTTGTTTAAGAGGGTAGATTGTAAATATAGGGAGGTGATCACTAAAATCATACTCTAAGGCTCCTGAAATAGTAGTCTCAATTAATACGTTTGTGATAGAGTCTGTGTGGTAGAGATTATACGAGTTGGGACTGAAATCATGTGTTTGTGTCCAGAAGCATTAAGTGATTGTAAAAGTTGAAAAGAGTGATTGGTGTTTTGTAATAAGTTGACATTCAATATCCCCCATAAGAAACATTTTTTTCTTTGAAAAGTTACAGTAGTTAAGTAATTTAGTAAGTAATGATAGAAAAGCTGTAAGGTCTGAATTGGGTGGTCTATAGCAAACAATAATTATATAAAATTGGTTATGAGTAGTTAGAATTTTGACATTTAGATTTTATACTGTGAAATTTGGAATAATTGAGAAATCATTACAAATATCTTTAACAAAAATTGCAACCCCTCTACCAGTTGAGTAAGTTCTATTTAAGTGGAAATTTTTGTAGTTAGTAATTTGCAATGAGTAACAATGTGAAGGAAACCAAGTCTCAGAGATACAAACTATATCAAGATTTAAATTTGTTAGTTGAATTAGTGATTCCAATAAGGTAATCTCAAGTGTTAATTAATGATCTAGCATTGATATGGATTAATTTTAGGCTATTAAGTGAATAAGTCATTAATAGGTGATTGAAATTTTGTAATGAATTATATTCACACTACATTCAATTACTGGTAAAGAAAAAAACAAATGAACATAAAAAGTAGCAAAAAAAAATTATCAAAACAAATATGAAGGGTAAGTGGGAATCATAAATCGATATAAACACCGAGGATATCACATCAATGAGATAAAAAAATTTGGAATGAACTAGGTTAATCATCTGGTAGTTAACAGCAAAATGCACCAAAAAAAAAAAAATCCACATGTTGATTTAATAACATATCAATCCAAAACTATGGGACCATCAAAGTATTGCCAAAGTAGTAGTCATTAGTGATGACATACCATCACGGCATGTCACAACCAGTGTGCGATTTGCCACCAGCCATAGAAAAACTCCCATGAAAACTTCAGTTTTAAATCCTGATCCATTGTGTCCCCATCAGTGCCAACCACCGCACCATTTTAACTTGAAAATATGAAAACATCAAAACTTTACAAAGTGTGAAATTCAAGTGAATTAATATATTTCCATTATAAAACGAACTGTAGAATTAATAGCCTGACATTCACGAATAACAAACCTCAGCACTGCTCCGAGAGACGAGCAGTAACCAAAACAATGCAATAGCCAGCACCAACGAAGACCCAAACAATGACACCGCTCCTGTCAAGTATAACATAGTCAATAAAATTAGGTAAAACGTGTATGAAAGACACAGCAACAGTGATAGAGCATCACAGTTAGATCGTCATAACCTTAACATTTGAAACACACAAGCACCTAATCCCAAGAATGCATGCATGAGGCCTAGTTGTCTTCAAGGTGCTGTAAGAAAAACTCCAAACAAATATCAGGTCACAAAATCATGACAACATAGACAAAATTTCCGCTCTGAAGTTACAATTTATGAAATATCGCTTACCCTAAGTAATGCAGCTATATATGTACAAGTATCATAGTGAGAAGAATTGGCAGGAATACACGTAACACACAAAACATAAAAGGAATTCTTGAAATTGTCATCACACGCATAAGTTACGTTGAAAATTATAAGCGGGACGTTTCGGTAGCGACTTCTATTTTCATCAGCCATGAAATGGGACACGGGGTAAAAGCATCAGTTGTTGCCAGATTTCAAAATCGCTTTCCAAATAATAGGGATGTTAAAAGGTGCGTCAGTATTGCAGGTGTTAGGGGTAAGGTAGATTTCAACGCTTTCGCGGTATCTGAGGGTATGCAGATTGCTGAACGGGGCGATCCGCTTAACATTGCGCCAATCGGGAACCGTGGACGCATCGCTGATGGTTAAAATTGAAAGGGAGGGGAAGGGCTGCCTTTCTTAACATCAGCGATATGCTCCATCAAACGCCGGTTTATGCTGCGGTAAGTACTACCAATATAGTGTGGGTAATGCCTGTGGAAGTATTGATAGGGATAGAGTAGACACCTTGTAACTCTAGGGGTTTATTGAGATCTCTGTCCTTAAGGATGAGGTTGAGAAGATGTGGAGGTGGTTTGACTGCAATCCTATAGCCAAAAGACTTGAAAATAGAGCAAACTTTATGAGTGAATGACAGGCTAAAGGGCAGACTGCCAACAAACTGATGGGTGGTGGAAGGTTCAGGCAGTAAACTAGATATATTCTGTGATTCAAACCTCTTGATTAGTCTATGTACTAAGAGGGGTGGAAAGCCATGCAATTTGCCAATGTTGATGATGTTCTGATATTCTTGTTGAAGAGCAGAATGGCTGTTGCAAATAAGGTTAGCACGGTAAATGCATGACTTTAGAGCAGACAGTTTGTGTTTTCCAAAGGTGCGAGAATGGTAAAGGATGAAATTATGGGTGGCAGAAAGTTTCCTGTAAACAGAGAGGCCAAGTGAGAAGTTTGGGTTGATGTTAACATCCAGAAAACTAATATTGTTGTCGACCTGTTCGTGAGAAGAACATTTTATGCAGGAATTTTGAAGTTATGGAGGACACGAGTTCAAACAGAGAGTGTTTCTGGTGAGGCCAAATAATGAAGATGTCATCCACATACCTTAACCAAATAGTGGGTTTTAAGAGGGATGGGGCAACAATTAATGTTTCAATATTCTGCAAATAAATTTCAGCAAGTAAGGGGGAAAGAGGAGAACCCATAGGTACACCTTGTTTTTGTTGGTAATAGATACCATTGTGTACAAAGCTTCTTGCTTTGTACAACCCATAAGTATGCCTTGTTTTCGTTGGTAATAGATACCATTGTGTACAAAGCAAGAAACTTTGTACACAATGGTATCTATTACGAACAAAAACAAGGCATACCTATGGGCTCTCTCCTCTTTCCCCCTTGCTGAAATTTATTTGCAGAATATTGAAACATTAATTGTTGCCCCATCCCTCTTAAAACCCACTATTTGGTTAAGGTATGTAGATGACATCTTCATTATTTGGCCTCACCAGAAACACTCTCTGTTTGAACTCATGTCCTCCATAACTTCAAAATTCCCGCATATAAAATTTTCTTCTCAAGAACAGATCGACAACAATATTAGTTTTCGGGATGTTAACATCAACCCAAACTTCTCACAGCCATTCTGCTCTTCAACAAGAATATCAGAACATCATCAACATTGGCAAATTGCATGGCTTTCCACCCCTCTTAGTACATAGACTAATCAAGAGGTTTGAATCACAGAATACATCTAGTTTACTGCCTGAACCTTCCACCACCCATCAGTTTGTTGGCACTTTGCCCTTTAGCCTGTCCTTCACTCATAAAGTTTGCTCTATTTTCAAGTCTTTTGGCTACAGGATTGCAGTCAAACCACCTCCACATCTTCTCAACCTCATCCTTAATGACAGATATCTCAATAAACCCCAGAGTTACAAGGTGTCTACTCTATCCCTATCAATACTTCCACAGGCATTACCCACTATATTGGTAGTACTTACCGCAGTATAAACTGGCGTTTGATGGAGCATATCGCTGATGTTAAGAAAGGCAGCCCTTCCCCCTCCCTTTCAATTTTAACCATCAGCGATGCGTCCACGGTTCCCAATTGGCGCAATGTTAAGCGGATCGCCCCGTTCAGCAATCTGCATACCCTCAGATACCGCGAAAGCATTGAAATCTACCTTACCCCTAACACCTGCAATACTGACGCACCTTTTAACATCCCTATTATTTGGAAAGCAATTTTTGAAATCTGGCAACAACTGACGCTTTTACCCCGTGTCCCATTCCATGGCTGATGAAAATAGAAGTCGCTACCGAAACGTCCCACTTATAATTTTCAACGTAACTTATGCGTGTGATGACAATTTCAAGAATTCTTTTTATGATATGTACAAGTAATCAAAAGAAGTCACAAAACTGGTTACAGCCCCAAAATGTAACCCTAATGTTTCAAAACAAGCAGTGGGAAGTCCAAATAACTGCCCGACAAACATGCACCCATATCCAAAGTAAGAAACCATAAAGAAGTAACCCTAACAATTGAAACACGCTGAATATGATTAAAAAAGCGGAAGGTCATATCATGCACAAAATGCTGTACTACAACCCCTAGTGAGTGAAAGGCCATACAATCATAATGCATTACACCTAATTTTATGCATAGAATAAGTTATAAAAAAATTATACAGCATACAGTAAAATGTTGACTTCATATAGAGTAGGGAAAGGTTTTCCAGATAACAATTAAAAATTCTTGAATTAAGAGCTACTCTTTACATTATTTACATATCTTGTGCAATATTATATCCCTTTCTTGATTGTCAGTTAAGTTTCATTAAGTTCATTCCACTTGGAGCCCTACGTTGTATTTGGACATTAGGGCTATGTCGTCAATGTTAATGACCCCAATCTTGCAAAAAGCGGGTGTCTACTCTATACCAATAAGAAATAATCAAAATAAAATTGTCAGCCAATACATAGCCAGTACAAAAAGAAATATTAATACCAGATTGGCTGAACACATGAAGAAATGGAGCAAAAAAGAAAAGAAAACTGCACTTATTGATTTTTGTTTGGATAATCAATGTGTACCCTATTGGGAAGGAATTGCAATATTAAACCAGAAGAGTAATATGAGAACGATACAAATAGCAGAAGCAGTATTAATAAATAAGACCAAACCATTTAACTGTAATAATAACAGACCATATGACCTTTCGTATGCTTGGAGGAACCTAATTGAAACTGAGAAGAATTTAAATAGGAAGGGGGAAGAGCAAAAAAGGAAAAGTGAGAATAACATAAATGAAGATAAGGTTGATGCGACTTGACACTAGCTGGCATTGATGATGTGTTATGAGAGGATCATGCGCATTGTGGACACGAGACTTTCAGACAGCAGACTTCTACAGACAGTGTGAAGTCTTCGTTGAAAATGCCAGGGATGAGCCTGGGCGAAACGTGCATCCGATGATTGGGACAGTGGACATATTTCTCGATGTATCAAGATTTTTTTAAATCTCGATACATCAAGAAATACGTGCCTAATAAGCCCTTTTATCTTGTACGAATCTGACCTAACTTGGAGATTTCTTCGGCAACTCTGTGAGAATACAACATTGACGAAATAGCCCTAATGGTGAAGTACAACTTAGAGCTCCAAGAGGAATGAACTTAATGAAACTTAACTGACAATCAAGAAAGGGATATAATATTGCACAAGATATGTAAATAATGTAAATAGTAACTCTTAATTCAAGAATGTTTAATTGTTATCTGGAAAACCTTTCCCTACTCTTTATGAAGTCAACATAGCATAGTATGCTGGAACTGAGTTAACCTTAACAACTGGACATCATAGAAGTAGGATACAACTTTTGACCAAAGGGCTCTCAATAAACTACTGATGTGGGACCAAAGACACACTTCGGTTAGTAACATTTCTAGGACTTTTAACTGAATTGTATCTTAATTGAATAACTTAATGCACCGCCGCAAACTACCCACTTCATAATGTGTAAAACAGAAAACTTACAGATGTTAAAGTGTCTTGGTGAAGAATTCTTGACTCTTTTCTGCAATTGTATTTTACCCATAAAATAGCAAACCACTGTACAAACCTCTTGAGACTTTTTTTTCAAAGAGAGTGGCTATCATTCATTCGCTTTGATTACACATGGTTTTTATAATTTGTGCATGTTAAAGTAGTGTTGCTAGATAATTGAACAATTCAATATTTCTGTTCTTGGCAATAACAACTCCTTTATTACATATTATGTTTCAGTCCTTGACTTTTATGTGCATATAATATTTAAAACAATGAATGATATTGCACAATTAGTTTATGACAAAAGAAATGCATAATTCAGCATGAGTTGTGTACATAGTTCATGTACCAAAAATTTTGTAGTTTTATTATACGTAGATTCATACACACATATGCATGTGATACTCATTAACATATATATGGGCAGGAATGCATACACACATATACATACATCATCATCATTGTCAACCATTATCAATCCACTGCTGGACGAAGGTCTCCCCAAGTTTCCTCCACAACGGCCTGTCTTGTGCCAGTCTCCTCCATGTCACCCCTGCATACTTTCGAATTTCATCCACCCATCTCCCATGTGGTCTTCTTCTGGGTCTTTTCCTGTCCCTTGGAATCCAATCTAAAATTTCGGCTGTCCATCGATGATCTGTCCTTCTGGCAGTATGTCCAGCCCATTGCCATTTCAGGGATTTAACTCTGATCATGATGTCTTCCACTCTTGTCATTTTTCGGATCCACGAGTTCCTCTTCTTATCTCTCCTGGTTACACCAAGCATGCACCTCTCCAGGCTACTTTGAGTTGTCTGCAGCCTTTGTATGTCTCTTTTAGTTAAGGTCCACGTCTCTGCACCATACGTAAGCACTGGAAGGATGCATTGATCAAACACTTTTCTTTTAAGACATAATGGCATATTGCTCTTGAAAATTATGCTGTTTCTTCCAAAAGCTCTCCAGGCAAGTTTTGTACGCCGATTAATTTCTTCATCAATGTGACCCTCACTTGATATCTGCTGTCCAAGATAAACGTACGTGTCTGTTATCTCCAGCTTTTCTCCATCAATCAATAAATCTTCATTTCTTGTAAAAGCATTGAACATCACTTTTGTCTTCTGAAAGTTCATTTTTAATCCCACTTCTTTACTCTTGTCAGCAAGTTCCTGGATCATACTCTGCAGCTCTGATGGGGTAGTTGCAAAAATGACTACGTCATCAGCAAAACGAAGGTGGGTTAGATAATCTCCATTAATCTTTATCCCTTTGTTTTCCCAGCTCAGCGACTGAAAAACACTCTCCAATGTGGCATTAAAGAGCTTCGGAGATATGGTGTCACCTTGTCTCACTCCCTTTCCAATTTTTATGTGTGTTGTATTTTCAAACAGCCGAATCTTTGCACTTGCATTTTCATAGATGTTATTAATAATATTAATGTATGCATCTTCAATACCGCAGGTTTTCGGAGCCATTGTAACTGCTGATGGTTTCACCGAATCAAAGGCTTTTTCATAATCGATAAAAGCCATGCACAATGGAAGTTCATATTCCCTCGCTCTTTCAATTAGTTCTCTCAGTACGTGGATATGATCTATTGTGCTGTAGCCACTCCTGAATCCAGCTTGTTCTCTCGGTTGAGCCATGTCCAGTGTTACCTTGAAGCGGTGTGAAAGAACTTTAGTGAAGATTTTATAAACTACTGATAGGAGGCTGATAGGTCTGTAGTTTCCGAGATCCTCAATGTCACCTTTCTTATGTAGCAGGATCATTGTAGCGGTGTTCCAATCCTCAGGAATCTTTCCTTCATTAAGGCATCGAGTGAAAATTTGGGCGAGTACTGTTTCAATTTCTCCACTTGCTTCTTGTATGATGTCTACAGTAATTCCATCTTCTCCTGGAGCTTTTCCCCGCTTCATGTTCTTGATTGCATGTGCAACTTCTGCTGGAAGGACTGGAGGAACTCTGGTACTGGTATCTTTCATGATGTCTGGAGTGCATGTATCATCCCTTTCATATAATTTGGAGTAGAAATCTTTCACTCTTGTCAAAATTTCGCCTCTATTTCTTGTTACAGAACCATCTTCTTTTCTCAGTGCCATAATCTGTTTTCTTCCCTTACTGAGATGTCCCTTTGCTATCTTTAGGCTTTGGTTGTTTTCAATTGCTATCCTCACTAGTTCACAGTTGAATTTTCTTACGTCTTCAGTGATACTTTTTCTTACTGTTTTGCATAGCTCTATAAATTCACTTTGGAAGTCACATCTTCTTTAGTTGTCCTCATCTCTCTTCTTTTTTGCATCAACATTTTCGTTTTTCCTGATAATTTGTTTACATGCAACTTGTTCTTAGACCCAGCTAATTTTGTTGCTGTTTCCATAAGAGCTTTGGTTACTTTTCTGTTAACTTCAGAGATGTCCACTTCTTCCGATGTTAGGCCTTCTAAAGCAGAGAACCTGTTCTTCAGTTCCAACTTGAAGGTATTATGGTGTTTTTTAAGGTTGGTTATGTCAATAGATTTTGTTTGTCTTATGAGCTTGCCACGTTCAAGTTTGGTGTTGAGGTGCATCTTACATCTCACCAATCTATGGTCACTACCTGTGTTGAACTTGTTTAGCACACTGCAGTCTTATATGACGAATTTTTTGTTACACATAATAAAATCAATTTCACTTGTCGTCCCATTTGGATGTCTCCATGTCCATTTCCTGTGTGGCTTTTTCTTGAAGAAGGAGTTCAAGATGAAAAACCCTTCTGCCTCTGCAAACTCAACGAGAGTATTTCCACGCTGGTTTCTGTTGCCGTGACCGAATTTACCTACTGAAGTTTCATTCTGTTGCCGTTGCCCTATTTTTGCATTGAAATCTCCCATAATTATTTTCAAGTGCTGCTTACCTTTATTATTTAGATGACAAATTTCCTCATAAAATTCTTCAATTTCTTCTTCAGGATGACTGTGGTGGGTGCATAAGTTTGAATAATCTGAGCCTGGTATCTTTTCGAGAGTTGGATAACAAGTCGTGCAGCTCTGTCAGAGGAACTTTCAACTTCTACAACTTTATCCTTCAGTTTCTTGTTTATTATAAATCCAACACCACTAGTTCTGCCAGTATCTGTCCCACGATAATAGAAGAGATGTCCACTTTTCAGTTCGATGAGATCTTCTCCTTTTCTCCTTACCTCACTTAGCTCCACTATGTCCCACTTGATCCTTTGTAGTTCCTCTTCCAATTCAAGAAGCCTTGAATCAGAAGATAGGGAGCGTCCATTGTACGTAGCCAAGGTCAGCATCAGATGGCAGCCTAGTCCGGTCCTCCGGAGATTCTTAGCACCCTCTGCCTTCATGTCGCACTGGCCGCTGCCTTGGCCAGGTACATTCCAGCTGCCGGAGACTGAGGGCCAAGATTTAAGTTGTGGAATCATTTTGGAGGATTTTGGCCATAACTCGCCACGCTGGCCAAGCGGGTTGGTGAGTGTGGGATAGAATTTCCTCTAATCCCGATGGTATAGTTATACCGCTATTGGCGGTCGTCAGAGCCCCTTTAGTGGGAACAGGATGTACCACGAGAAGGCGGGGTTGACATTTGTCAAGGAGAGGCTGTGATGTTACGCATCACCTTCTATGAAATTCAAAAGTTAGATCTTAAAGGAAAGAGGTAATATTTTGTTCAGTGTAAATGTATTGACTGTTTCCATTTGTAGTGATCTAAGTATACAATTTGAGCTTATTTATTGTATGTCTTACACATGACCTCTTTTGCTTCATGCTCATTGTATTGTTTGGCCTTAGACCTAGTGGAATTTGATCATCCATCAGTTTCCTTGGCCTGCATATAATTTTCTTCCTTGTACTTGTAGAATTTGATCGTCCATCAATTTCCTTGGCCTGCATATAATTTTCTTCTTTGTGCTGTTGGTCAAATAAATTCACCTCAAGCCTCATTCTTTCAACTTGTGCAGACTACCATAGCACATGTCTTTCTTTGATTGTCTTGTGTCTGGCACTCTTTGGCCAAACATGGCCCTTGTGCCATAAAAATCCATCAACCAACCAACCACCATAGCATGTTACTTTATACTCTGCTAACGTTCTGTTTAACAGTACATACACAGTCCATTCAAAAAGTTATGACCATTTGTTAGTATGAGGTATGACCTCCTCAAGCCTACAATACCACAGATATACAGCGTGACATTGATTCAATAGGCCACTGCACATTTCTGTAGGGATGCTATATCATGCAGACACCAGAGTTTCTCGCAGATCATAAAGATTCATTGGGGGTGGATCCATACATTGAACCTCTTGGTCAAGATAGTCCCACAGATGTTCAATGGGATTGACGTCTGATGAGTACGATGGCCAGGATAATAAGCGAAAGTCACTGGAATGCTCCTCAAACCATTCTAGCTCACACATAGCAACATAGCAAGGGGCATTAACTTGCTGGAAGTACAGTGTTCCCATTCATGATGACTGCCTGGGGTAGACAGTTATCATGAATTGGGAGCACCTGATCTTCCACAATGGATAGATAGCCTGAAGCATTCATTGTGTGATCAAGGGGGATAATTGCTCTCAATGATTCCCAGGAAAACATGCCCCACATGAGCACTCTGCCATCTCATGCCTGTTTCTTCTCAAGCATCGTGTCGGGATGATTTTTGTCAGCAGTGCTTCACCATACTCTCCACTGACCGCCCTCATAATCAAGCAGAAAACGTGATTCATCTGAAAAGGTGACCTTCTTCCACTGTTTGATGGTCCAGTTTCTCAGATGCAAATTCATGCAATAATCATTGATGTCTGGCTATCAGCATGATGAATACCTTGACTGGACACTGGCTTCAGATACCCATAGAGAGTGAGTTTGCAGAACTGTGGTCTGCAATATGCTCTTTGATTGAAGTGTCTGCATTAAATACTCTGGCCAGTTCCACTGTGGCCCATCTGTTGGATCATACTAGTTGGGATAGCCATCAATGCTCTGTGGGCATCCATTATTACCCTGATTACCGCAGGCCTTGCCAGTTTCCTTCCATTCCTGGAACACTTTAGCAACTGCACCACGTGAAAAGTCCACAATATTGGCCATTTCTGTAATGCTACCAGCCTTCAGTATGTAGCCAACAATTATTCCTTTTTCAAGCTGTGTTAGGTCATGTCCTTTTCCCATTTTCATGTAAAACTGCATACCGTCTGCAAGTTTGTGTTCTTTTAAATGCCTTTCATCATTTGCATATGTTGCAATGCACACCATTTGGCTGCTGGTTATGGTTCCTTCTTACATCAAGGATAGTCAATTTTTTTATTGGACTGAAGATTACAGGCCTCTGCACTTTTGTACACTATCATTTGACACCTTTTTGATGACTTACCAGGCCTGTCTAATTGAACGATTTCAAAATTCAACTCACTTGTTGACTCTTTCCACATTGTTTTCTCAGTCAAACAGATTTCCGAAGTGCATGTACTTCACAGTGTCAACTTCATATCGTTGGAACAGATCCTGCATTCTGTGCTAACTGTAACTTGCTCAGAAAACTGATTTCCCTCATTTGTGCTCAGTTTAAATTTGTACTGCTTCACAGGTTTTTAGTCCTAGGCAACAAGACTGTATCATCTGCATATAGCAACATACATATCTAGACATCTCTAAGATGCAGAATGTGGATATCAGTGTTTGCATTCCTGAATTTGTCCACACTGTACATACAAAATGAAAAAGCTAGACAAGTAAGTTGTCTTAACTGTGGTTTTATAATTACCATTCTGACTTGTGTATGCACTATTATTCTATTGACTTGTCTTTATCTTGTTATCATTTTCATAAATCTGTTCCTGTGTTTCACCAGATAAGACTAATATTCATTCCTTTATTTCCAGAATTGACAGCTGATGGTCTTTATCGAGCAAGTGGAAATCTTTCGCAGATTCAGAAAATCAGGTTTCATGTTAATCAAGGTATTGTAATTGCACTTTAAGATTCCAATAATGTCTAAGTAAGTGTTAATTGCATCTGCTTTGTTCACACCAAAAACTAAAAAGAGTTAGAAAGCACCAAAGCTGGTAGCAGTGTAGAATAATAAGTCTGAACTTTTTTCAGTTGTCTGCATTGTGCAGAGAATCAGAACAATGAATTTGTAAATTAATAATTTTATCATTATATTGGAAATATTTAACTTCAATATCAACAGCTGTTTATTGGAACACAAAACTGATATCCATAAAGGGAATTCTGTCACTTAACTGAACACTAACTTTGAAGGACACTTCTGCAGAATGTTTGTGGACTGACCAAATTAATTGCCCCGTTCGTTAATTGTTTTTTGTTACATTTTTTGGTTTAACATTTTACGTTATTTTGTTTTTTGTTACATTTTTTGGTTTAACATTTTACGTTATTTTGTTTTTTGTTACATTAAATCAATTTTTCTCAGCTCCAAAATCTGTAATTCTGATTATTGTTTTCTTATTCCATTTATAGAAATCAATTTTATGATATGTAGGGAAATTTGGGGTTTAGAAAATTACTGTTGTTGTGATGATGAACTTGAACTTACTTCTTAAAACACCAACATTTCAACATGTTTATTTTCAAAATCTAAAAAAAAGAAAAAAGGCCGGTGATCTATCTAATCCACCCCCCCCCCCAAAAGAAATTTTAATTATTGGATTAACACCTAAGGTTTGATCCTAAAAACTCCTAGTAAATGGAAGGCGATTCCACCACCGCCGACAAGAGAAAAACACTAACAACTGTAAGTGATTTGCTTGAAACAGTCAATCCAGGTTGAACAGATTTTTTATTTCATGCCCTCAGGCAAGTGAATGTGAAAGTTTACAGTGAGCGCTATTTCTTGTTTAGATTTTTTTCTCTTTGCAGCTTGGCCAAAACCCAAGTTAAGGTAAAAAATTGAAAAACTGAATTTTGTCAACAGTTCAGTAATGCATACATACATATATATCACTAAGCTGTTCTCTGATGTTCATAGGTTAGCTCCACAAAGAAATACAAACTACCAGATAAATTTTACTTACTGCTGCTGTATCAAACTTATTCATTTACAGGGATTTGACATACAATTGGGGCTTCACTCACATCCATCACATGCCGTACACTAGATCTTCTATATTTCATACTCATTATCTTTTTCTCATGCAGACACTCCTGAATCTGATCCTCCCATGACTTCCTTGGCCTTCCTCTACCTTTCCTTCCTGCCACTTGGGCTAAAATGATTTTCTTAGTAAGCATTTCATCACTCATTCTTTCAACATGGCCAAACCACCGAAGCATATTAGTCTCCACCTTGCTACCAACATTTTGCTTCACATCACACAACTGCAACACATCTTCATTCCTCACACAATCAGACCGTGTCTTGCCACAAAACCCCCGTAAGTAACGCATTTCTCCAGCACACAAGCAACTTCTATGTTTCTTCTGTAGTACCCAGGTTTCACTACCATACATCAGAGTAGGAACAATTGCACTTTCATACACAGCCATGCGGGACTCTCTAGAGAACCCATCATTCCTGTGAAAACCTTCCAGAGCAGCTATGACTTTCAATGAAGAATTCACTCGCTTACTAATTTCACCATCCAATTTGTTCTCTCTGTCAAACATGCTTCCTAAATACACAAACTCACTCACCTGGTCAATCACAATGCCATTTATACTTACATTACATTCCGTGCTACCAGTTCCTCTCTCAAAGACCATAACTTTGGTTTTTCCCTTATTTATACTCAGTTTGAATTTCATGCAAACTTTGTACATCCGAGACAACATACTCTGCAAATCACTTTTGCTCTCTGCCAACCGGACAGTCTCATCAGCATACAGCAATCTGCACACATGGATATCACCAACACATAAGCCAGTATTATCCATTTTGGCATTGCGCATGTACGCATCCATAAACATAATAAACAGCCAGGGTGACATTACACAACCGTGTCTGACTCCTGCACAATAGAAAACCTTTTTGATAAAACACTATTTACTCGTACACAAGCTCTACTGCCAGCATACATGGCTTTTACACTGTTAAGTGGATTCCCAGTAACACCATATTCATTCAGTACCTTCCACAAAAGTGTCCTATTTACTCAGTCATAAGCTTTTTCTAAATCTATGAAGGCAGCAAAAACTTTCTTACCAACAGCCAGATTCTTTTCAATCATTATGCGCATAATACAAAGATTTGGTTAGTGCAGCCTTTACAAGACATAAAACCACTCTGAACATCCCACACTTTCAATGATGTAAGACCCAGTACTTTTTCAATAACAACCTTACCAAACACTTTCTCTGGCGCACTTAGTAGGCTAATACCACGATAGTTCTTGCATTCAGTCTGATCACCTTTTCCCTTATACAAGGGAACAATAATAGCATCCTTCCAATCCCGAGGGACCATTCCTAACTCCCAGCACAACTGGCAAATTTTAGTCAACCAGTCAATTACAGAGTCACCACCATATTTCAACATCTCAGTAGTTATGCCATCAACTCCTGGAGCCTTACCATTCTGAAGAGATTTTAGAGCTTTACACACTTCTTCTCTTGAGATCCCTCCTGTGCTTCCATCCCTCACTGTGACATTATCTGCTTCTGCCTTCAAGTCACCTTTGCTTTCCTGATCTAATAACTCACAGAAGTATTCACCCCATCTTTCACTTAACTCATTGGGCTACCATGTCACTTCCCCGATCTTATTCTTCACACTGACATATTATTAAAGAGCCAATCACTTACTCGAAATATCTTGGTCACTTTTTTCTTTACACTTCATGCACGTCGATTATCACATCATGTAATGTAGTTGGCCTTCAAAGGTTGAAAAATGCCTTACTTATAATATTCGTTCTTCCGGTCATGAAACATCGTATTTTTTTTATTATTTTTTTTTTTTCATTCACAGGACAAAAACGCTGATTTCATTCTGCCGTCTGAGATGTAACAGAACTCGTCATCTCCATAAAAACAACTCAAAGGTACACAACATACAACACATTCATACACTCAATTAAAACCACTATGTACATAATTACACTATTTACATTCCCTGGCAGTCAAATCCTTGTCAACTGTGACTAAAATAGTGCTCCATCTGCCTCAAGCACCGTACAAAACCTACCGCAAACGCCAACCTCATTCAGCCCGTCATACACAATCCTCTAGTGCTTTCAGCAGACAACTGTCATCATCGGGAGGCCAATGTGTCTCTCTGCCTACCACACCTCAAGTGAGCAAAGTCATTGAGGTTCCTGCTTCAGTCGTAATCACTGCATCTTTGTGTCTCTGGCGCCATCTGTTGTCAGTGCTGCTCTTGTTTCTTTTTTCCCTCTTAATTTTTGTTCAATTTTTATTAAGGCCTTCCACTGTTCATTTAAGTTGCTTGGTTGATTAATGTTACACACTCTTGATCTGTTTTTTTCAATTAATACTGATTCCATAATTCTCAACTGCCTTTCGTTTTTACAGCTCTTAATAATTTTAATATCTTCGAACTTCGGACATTGGTGATTTTCTAGACAATATTGGGTTAATGCAGTCTTAGCTTCTTTTTTATTCCAATTACTCATATGCTGGTGCAATCTATACTTTAACTTGTTCTTAGTGCTGCCTATATATGACAAAGGTGGTTTCTGGTTTATAGGAATCTCATATACACCTGCTCTATCTAGTTGGCTGATTTTTTTGTTTTTTATTACCATATTTTTTATAGTATGTACTTCATTTCCTACTTGTATATCATATTTGCCACAAACCTTATTAATTTCAGCAGAAATACCTTCAACATATGGAATTGCTCCAACATATTTTAATAGTTCTTTACCATTATTGCCCTTATTATTTGCTTGAGTTACTTCATAAATCCATTTCTTCAATATCAGTTTAGGGCAACCAAAATCATGTGCAATTTTTTCAATATATTCAATTTCTTCTTTTTTATATTGTTCTTTTGATGAGTGTGTTAAACTTCTTTTGATGAGTGTGTTAAACTTCTTTTGATGAGTGTGTTAAACTTCTTTTAATTAGTGTTTTAACACTATTTTTTTTATGTGTTAATGGATGCCATGACTGAAAAGGTATTAATACAGGAATATATGATGATTTTCTATGCACTCTGTATTGCATATAATCATTTGTTTTGATTACCATAATATCCAAAAATGCCAACGAGTTATTTTGTTCATGTTCCACTGTCAATTCAATAGATGGATAAATATCATTATACTTTTTTGTCAAGTCTCCAAGTTCCTCATTTTTTAGCCTGGACAACAGAAAAATGTCATCAACATACCTGCAGTATATCAGTGGTGGATCTTCTAGTTTTGTTTCTATATATTATTGTAATTTTTCAACAATTATGTCAATTGCCTGAGGTACTGGTGTGCTATATAAGTTACATACAATGAATGAAGTACAAATTGAAGAATTAAAAGAAATTTTATTGTACATATATGAAAATAACATTTTTATGTTCAATAACAAGATTTACAAACAAAATTATGGTGGGCCTATGGGGTCACCATTGTCAACCTTATTTGCTGAAATAATAATGTGTGACATAGAAACAAAAATAATAAGTAATCTAGAAGATCCACCACTGATATACTGCAGTTATGTTGATGACATTTTTCTGTTGTCCAGGCTAAAAAATGGGGAACTTTGAAGACTTGACAAAAAAGTATAATGATATTTATCCATCTATTGAATTGACAGTGGAACATGAACAAAATAACTCGTTGGCATTTTTGGATATTATGGTAATCAAAACAAATGATTATATGCAATACAGAGCGCATAGAAAATCATCATATATTCCTGTATTAATACCTTTTCAGTCATGGCATCCATTAACACATAAAAAAAATAGTGTTAAAACACTAATTAAAAGAAGTTTAACACACTCATCAAAAGAAGTTTAACACACTCATCAAAAGAACAATATAAAAAAGAAGAAATTGAATATATTGAAAAAATTGCACATGATTTTGGTTGCCCTAAACTGATATTGAAGAAATGGATTTATGAAGTAACTCAAGCAAATAATAAGGGCAATAATGGTAAAGAACTATTAAAATATGTTGGAGCAATTCCATATGTTGAAGGTATTTCTGCTGAAATTAATAAGGTTTGTGGCAAATATGATATACAAGTAGGAAATGAAGTACATACTATAAAAAATATGGTAATAAAAAACAAAAAAATCAGCCAACTAGATAGAGCAGGTGTATATGAGATTCCTATAAACCAGAAACCACCTTTGTCATATATAGGCAGCACTAAGAACAAGTTAAAGTATAGATTGCACCAGCATATGAGTAATTGGAATAAAAAAGAAGCTAAGACTGCATTAACCCAATATTGTCTAGAAAATCACCAATGTCCGAAGTTCGAAGATATTAAAATTATTAAGAGCTGTAAAAACGAAAGGCAGTTGAGAATTGCGGAATCAGTATTAATTGAAAAAAACAGATCAAGAGTGTGTAACATTAATCAACCAAGCAACTTAAATGAACAGTGGAAGGCCTTAATAAAAATTGAACAAAAATTAAGAGGGAAAAAAGAAACAAGAGCAGCACTGACAACAGATGGCGCCAGAGACACAAAGATGCAGTGATTACTACTGAAGCAGGAACCTCAATGACTTTGCTCACTTGAGGTGTGGTAGGCAGAGAGACACATTGGCCTCCCGATGACGACAGTTGTCTGCTGAAAGCACTAGAGGATTGTGTATGACGGGCTGAATGAGGTTGGCGTTTGCGGTAGGTTTTGTACGGTGCTTGAGGCAGATGGAGCACTATTTTAGTCACAGTTGACAAGGATTTGACTGCCAGGGAATGTAAATAGTGTAATTATGTACATAGTGGTTTTAATTGAGTGTATGAATGTGTTGTTTTTATGGAGATGACGAGTTCTGTCACATCTCAGACGGCAGAATGAAATCAGCGTTTTTGTCCTGTGAATGAAAAAAAAAAATAATAAAAAAAAATACGATGTTTCATGACCGGAAGAACGAATATTATAAGCAAGGCATTTTTCAACCTTTGAAGGCCAACTACATTACATGATGTGATAATCGACGTGCATGAAGTGTAAAGAAAAAAGTGACCAAGATCTTTCGAGTAAGTGATTGGCTCTTTAATGATATGTCATTAATGACTTGCACGTAAATATGCGCATTTTGATGGTGTTTTAATACCTTTTAAAGATGCAAATAATATTATTCTTCACACAACTTACAACTTTTTCCCCCTTATTTTTTCTGTCTCATGTTTTGAGTCTTGTGCACTTCTAAAAAGACTTCCTATTTTTCCAAAAGCCAGTTCATGCCTTTCCACCTTCTTCCTATCTTTTGCCTTACTCTGGGGAACCAGCTTAGCAGCTTCACGCTTCTTACAGCGATATTCATCCCCAGAAACTCTACCTTGCAACATTCCCTAATAGGCTTCCTTCTATCTCTTTACTGCGTCTTCAATCTCAATATTCCACCAAGCATCACCTCTATTGTTACCCACTATTGTGGTACCACAGACCTCTTTAGCAGCAGTGACAACACAGTTCTTAAAACATTCCCACTTCTTTTCTACATCTTTCTCCCCAGACCAGCTCCTTCAGTTGTTTTCTGAGTAATCCAAAATAATGCTGATGATCTTCAAGGAGCCTATCAACCTTTATTCTTTTTATCCTGGGCCCCTTCCTATTCCTTTTCCTCCAACCAACATTAAGTTTCACTCTTGACACTACCAAGTAATGATCAGAACCAACATCCACACCTCTCGTCACACGGGTGTCAACAACTAAGTGTTTCAGATGCTGATCATAGACAATAAAATCTATCACATCCTTTTGACCAAGAGTGCAATTTTCCCAAGTATATGTGTGGATATACTTGTGGTTGAAAAATGTATTAGATGCACAAAAACCATTCTCAATGCAGAGTTCAATTAATCTTTCACCATTATCATTCCTCCTCGGGGTGCTCTGTGGTAACAATGGCACACACAACAGCAACTAGGGCCTCTGTGAATCTTGGACAGGTGCCAGATAGTTCTGTGTGACATTGGCAAAAAGACCCCAACTCACTGGGTTTTGTTCCAGAATCTTTAGGTTGAATGACCAACTGGAACTGTCAGCTGTGGGCTAATCCCCCACACTGATATACTTACCTGATTAAAAAGACAAAACGAAGATTAAAAATGACAAGTGTGGGATATGGTGGACCTACCACACTTGAGAAGGATGGTCCACCACGGAACCGACCTGGACTTTCAAAACAGCGCATGAGAAAGAGATCTTGGCTGAGTGAATGTAAGATTGGTGTATGGAATACTAGAGGTATAAATGGCAAGATGAATGAGGTGATTGAGGAGATGAATAAGTACAGATTGGACGTGCTGTGTGTAAGTGAAACCAAAAAGAAGGAAATTGGTGTAGAAGAAGTGAATGGCGCGCTGAGTGTGTGGTCTGGAGTATTGGACGATGTGAGAAGACAGGCTGGCGTGTAGGTGTGATTTTAAGTGGAAAGATGAAGAACAACTTGATTCACTATAGTTGCGTAAGTGAGAGAATTCTCTGGATTCGTTTGAAAGCTATGACTTTCAACGAAAAATTCACTTGCCTACTAATTTCACCATCCAATTTGTTCTCTCTGTCAAACATGCTTTCTAACTACCCAAACTCATTCACCTGGTCAATCACTGTTCCATTTAGACATATATTACATTCACTACTACCAGTTCCTCTTTCAAAAACCAGAACTTTGGTTTTCACCTTATTTATACTCAGTTTGAATTTCATGCTAACTTCGTACATCCGAGACAACATGCTTTGCAACTCACTTTTGCTCTCTGCCAACAGGACAGTGACATCAGCATACAGCAATCTGATACACACAGATATCACCAAGACATAAACCAGTATTATCTATTTTGGCATCATGCATGCACTCATCTATAAACACATTAAACAGTCATGGTGACATTACACAACCTTGTCGGACTCCTGCACGAATAGAAAACCATTTTAATAAAACACCGTTCACTCGTATGCAAGCTGTACTGCCAGCATACATAGCTTTTACACTATTAAGTAAATTCCCAGTAACACCATATTTTTTCAATACCTTCCACAAAAGTGTCCTCTTTACTCAGCCATAAGCTTTCTCTAAATCTATGAAGGCAGCAAAAACTTTCTTACCAACAGCCAGATATTTTTCAGTCATCATGCATAATGCAAAAATTTGATTAGTGCAGCCTTTACCAGGCATTAAACCACTCTGCACATCCCACACTTCCTCTGATATAAGACCTCGTTCTTTTAACAGAAATGTAAAATGTTATTTCAGACATAGCCAGAGTAGCATCACATCTTCAGGTTTACAGATTTACCAGGCATATTTCATGTGGCAGTTTCTTCAACAGTGTGCAACTAAAAGTCAACAACTGCCAAAGATTTTATATCTATATTCCCACATCATATGTCATTTTGTGCCATTCTGCCTGTGTCACCATCTGTTTCTGAGAAAAGATAGAATTAGGTCTTTTATTTCTCATTATTTTATTTTATTTTTTTTTTCATCTTTTTCTGTTTTCGATTAATGCATATTATTCTGTGCAGTTGACAGTAACAAGGCTGTTAATATCACAATTGCATTCAATGATTTTTTTTAACGCATATTAATTCTTCTAAGATTTGTTCCATTGTTGGCTGTGTTGAATTATTATGTCACTATTACTTCAGTTCGGGTTAACATGAGTTTTCAAACTGTAGTTGATTAATGCTGTTTTGTTGTTTTCTGTTCCAATTTTCCAGGTTTCTGTTAATCTGGTTTCAATATTATGTCTTTTACTACCAATCTAATAATAATGGTTTTTCTGTATTGTCTGTGATTGGGATCTTATATGCACCTGATCTTTTAAAAAGTGAATGTTTTTTTATGATTTTTTGGTGATTGTATTTTATACAGATTTTTTTTTTGACATTTTTTATTGTAGGGATTGAATGTAAGCAGCTGCAGCAGTGAATCTCTTTTATTTCTTAGATAATTTTTTGTATTGTCTGATTTATTTTTGCACATGGCTGGAATAGCATGTTTGGACAACCTCATATTTATCTTGTCTAAGACGAATATTAAATCATCATGATTATGTACTAGATGTTTAAGCCACCTTGCTTATTAAAAGTTTTTATTGCAACATCATTATTTGGCCTGCATTGCAACAACATTTATAGGCCTAAACACCAACTATAAAAGATATTCTAACTGAAGACAATGAAACATCAATTATTTAATTTTATTTTCACATGAACTTTCATTTAATCTTCCTTTCTTCTGAGTTCTTTTGGTTTTTTTACAGACGTTTCTAGCCTCTGGATTTTAGCCAAAGCCTGTTCTCAATGTATAGAATAATTATAAGTCGAAATAGAATTAAATAAATATATCTGGGTAAAGCCGTAAGTATTTTAAAACATTATTTTGAAGATTGTCTAGGACCCAAAAGAGTATATCAGTTTTTTTCACATTTACTTTTAACAATAGCTATGCACAGTATTAACCATAATATTATTAAATGCTGAACAGAATTATGAATGGTACAGTGTGCCTGCTGTACATTTAAAGTCTCATGTGCATTTTTATATTTCAGAATGGCATTTAGTGCACTGCAGTTAATATAATTTTTTTTTCTTCATCTTCTTCTGAAACAGCATTTTTTTTTTTTTTTTTTGAGCTTGTTACACGTGATCTGTTTTTGCAAAGTTGTAATGGGCACGAGGAAAGGCTTTATAGTATTTCTGTATCCTACACTTTTGGGAATATTTTTTGTTGGAATGAGGCTGATTTTTTTTTTTTTTTTGAGTTAAATTTTAATGAAACTGTTTTCTTGTTTACTTTTTTTTATGTTTGTAACAATGTAAAATAACTTTGTCTTTTATTCTAAATACCATTTGGCAAGAAGTAATTTTGTGCCCATTCGTGGTCTGAAATGTTTTCTAGTTTATTCCTGCATGCCACCGTTGCCCACTGCTAAACCTCCTTCATAAAAGATAGTACAAAAGTGGGACATTTTCCATTTGAACTACTTGTGCCTGTGAGCCCTCAAGGTTGCCTAACCCAAGTATATTGTACAGACATGTGAGACAGTGTGTCAAAACCAATCCAAAACTTATGGATGTTAAACAAAGGGGAGCACTTTATCTGGTAAAGAACCCTGCATTTACTGACTTCATTTCTTTACATTGAAATGGACACTAGCAGAAATGTGTATCTTTTAAAGAAATAGTCATGGGCATTGCTCTAGAAAGCTGTGAGCAACTGTTGGAATTTTCTATCACTTTATGAAAACTATGGTTACCAAACACCTACATATTGTATTCAGCAGAATAAGGTCACACAGATTGCTCTGGCAGCACATTCATTTCCCCTGTCTTGAAGATGGAAATTTACCTGTGAAAGAAGGTTTATTCTTAACATAACAAATTTCAGGTCCTTAAAGCAAACTGCTGTTGAATGACTTCTCATTTTATTTTAAAAGTTGGTAATATTATTCTGCAGTATAAGGTTTTTCATGTCTAATTACACAACCCCTCCCCCTTCTGATTCCACTCACATGCTCACACCCACACAGTCTATGGCATTCTTCAGAGAGTTTATTTCCTGCAATTAGCCTATAAAATTTGTTAAAGTATTGAACCAGCCCTCTCTTATACTACCAAGTTATAAGAACATAGTTCTAAGCAGTGGTTGCTCTTGCTTTTTAAAGTTTTCGCCAAATTCACAAAATCGAAATTTTTTTCTCACCGAAGTGTTATAACCGTACAAAAAGGTAATCAATCACCAATAGTTTTGCCAAAACTTTTTTATCCTCACCAAAACGATTTTTTCCCCTGAAAATTGGAAGAATGCCTCATGATGATTAACACAGCAATGAGACATCTCTGAATTGACTGTATTTACTGTTATGACGATTATGGGCAAAACACGTAACAATATTAACAAAGAAAGGTAACTTGATCACGCTAGTTACGTTAACTAAAACTTTTACAAAAAGTTCGTAAGTTGGAAGCTTTCGACCTTATCTTAGGTCTTCATCACGCCAATGGAGGACTAAAATTGTTGCCAGATTCTACATTTGAATTTTTCCTATTTTTGTTGCCAAAACTTAGAATTGATCTCCAGATCAACGGAATGTAGAGAGGAGATTCGGAGTTGCAAGTCTTTGGGTTGAAAAAAATTTCTATGCTTTCACGGTAACGGAGGGCAAAACGATTGTCAAAGCGAAGCAATTCGTTTTGCTTCGTTCCAGTGGGGAACTGCAGAAGTGTCTTCCATTGTCAAAATAGACAAGGCAGTGTTGGGATTGCCTTTCGAAACATCTTTTCTGTGTTCTAAAATTCTATGGCTAATGCTCCTGTATGTGCTTCCAATGTATAAGTTATCCCCAGTAGAAGAAGAGATAGGAATGCAGTAAACTCCTGGGAGGTTCAGGCTTTCAACTTTGTCCCTATCCCTTTGTAGAAGTTTCATGATGTTTGGGGTAGATTTAATGGCAAGATGGTAACCAAAACTTCTAAAAAGGATCTGTAACTTATAAGCATAGGAAGGATGGTAGGGAACCGAACCACAGAATTTCAGGTCTTCTTTCTTGTGAGGAAGGAGGCATTCGATTTTCGAATGGTTTTCAAATTTCTTTATGAGGGAGTTAACTGTAACAGCAGGGAAACCATGAGAGAGGGCTATTGTAGAAATTTTGGAGAGTTCTTCTTGAAGAGAGAGTTGGTTGTTGCAAATGATATGAGCCCTGTGGATGTAGGACTTCAATGCTGCAAGCTTGTAGAGATGCAGGGTGCAAGATTTGTAGGGAATGATGTTAGTGGCTGCAGAAGGTTTTCGATAGACGGAACGAGTAATGGAGAGATCAGCGTTTCTGCAGATAGATACATCCAGGAAATCAATTTTGTGATTTACTTCCTTAGATATAGTGAGCTTAATGGAAGGAAATTTTTCTGTAATGGAGTTGATCAGTATCTGTAGCTCAGACTCGGAATGTGGCCAGCTAATGAAAATGTCGTCTACATATCTTAACCATAGGGAAGGTTGAAAAGGGTGTATAGGAATTATGGAAACTTCAATATGTTGCATGTAGATTTCAGCAAGCAGAGGGAAAGAGGTGAGCCCATGGGGAGACCAGATTGTTGCCTATACACAATTTTGTTGAAAACAAAACAACTGTGTTGATGAATAGTGTGGAAACAATCATAAAGATCTTTGATAAGAGGACCGGGGGGTTCAAAATGAAGAATCAATTTCTTCATGAGGAGCATGTAGGAATCAAAATATGGTACAGAGGGGAAACAAAGATTCTACATCAAGAGTATACAGATTATCACAAGGGGGAAAGGAATTAGGAAGGTTGTGGATGAAGTTTGAAGTAGAGACAACTGTATGAGGATGGTTGGCTGCCAGGGATTTGCATTTGAGGACCAATCTCTTTTCAAGGTTTACTGCTGGAGAAAAAGAATATTCCACTAAAGGTCTGATGGGGTTACCAGCTTTATGCAGTTTCACTTGCAGGAAGAGCCTGGGAGTTCTGAAGTAAGGAGGGGTGATATATCACCAAGGAAGGATTGAAGAGTTTCTTTCTTAGCTAATCTGTCAACTGAGTTTTTGAGTGAGTTGGTGGTGTCTGACTGTAAAGGGATGCAGTTAGCAGATGTAAGAAAAGAAAGCACTTTTTGGTTTAGAGTTTCTTTACCAATGATGACTGGGCAACCAACTTTATCTGCTTTGCATACGGCTAGGTCATTTTCTTGAATAAATGACCTGAATTCTTTTAAACAAGAAGAAGAGTACTTGATTGGCACAGAATTTTGCTTGGATAGGATAACAGCAGCGTTGGCACGAAGAATAGGCTGCTGAACAGTCTCAGTTCTGTGGATGGCTGATTCTATAACAGAAACAGTTTGTGGAAGATTGATAGGAAGAGCAGGTGAAAATTTTGGGCCTAATGATAAGAATTTATCCAAGCTAGGAGGAATAGTGACAGAAGAAAGATTTACATACTTTGGCTTGTCAGTAGAGGCTGATGACGGAGATGTTGATCGACTTTTTTGCTTGGAGAGTAGAAAATTGAATTTCTTATCCTAATAAGATTCGTTGTTTTACGGCCGGAAAGAGATTTTTCTTGATTCTGGCAACAAAAATAGGAAAAATTCAAATGTAGAATCTGGCAACAATTTTAGTCCTCCATTGGCGTGATGAAGACCTAAGATAAGGTCGAAAGCTTCCAACTTACGAACTTTTTGTAAAAGTTTTAGTTAACGTAACTAGCGTGATCAAGTTACCTTTCTTTGTATTTACTGTTCTTGTGCAATATCAGTTACATCAGAAAACTTGAAAATTTCATTACCAGCACACTTTTTTTCCAGTTGTCTGATGTCCAACTTACAGGTTCTTCACAGCAGGCAAGTCTTTTGTGCCCATGAACTGTGGTTAGGAGAGGATGTTGTCAGGGTCGTCTACTGTTATAGCCCACCATATGTACGAGTGTGTGATGAATGGTGATGATAGATATCATACTATTCCAGATTGACATTTGTTGTATTGGGTAGTCAACTGTTAAACAGTACTGCATCTGTTGGCCTGTATGAGTTGTGGGACTCCGTGCTTACCTCTCACATCAACTTTTCACAGGGTTCCCACGCCACCTGGAAAACCGGGAAAACCGGGAATTCTCAGGGAATTTGAAAATTGTTCCAAAAATCAGGGAAAACTCAGGGAAAATCGTGTTTTTCCGTAAAAATCAGGGAATTTCTTATCAGGGAACTGAAAAGTCAGGGAATTTTTATTTTGCCAAAAAAATATTTTCTTTCAGACTTTTGTAGAATATATTTCTGTATTGCTAAGTTTTAAAATAATTCCGAGTTGTTTTATACTTCGAGGCAACCCACCCACCGATTAAAGTGCAGCTGTGCTGGGGAGTGCGTCTCTTCGCGGTTTCCCCCATCTCCAGATGCTCTAAACTACAAGCGAACAAACGGACACGTCAAAGCGTGAGAGAAAGCCATTAATCACACCCCCATTTCGCAGGCTCTTATCTGCTGCGTTCGCGCAGAGGCAGTCACTTGTTCCTAAGTAGGTGTCCTGGTTCTCTGTGTAGACTGGGAAAAAAATTATGAAAAAGCTATTTCCTCAATTTTTTAAATAACCGACTGAAATTTTTACAGTGAGCAAGATATATGAAAATAACGTTCCATTTTAAATTTCGCCGAAATTCATCGGAAACTTTAGAAGTTGCGCTTTTTTTTTTTTTTTCTTTCCCCTTTCCTTTTGCATGTTTCACTTGTGTTTTATCAAACCGTACAAAAACATTTTATTTTGCCGGATGTTGGTTATCCTAATAAGATTCGTTGTTTTACGGCCGGAAAGAGATTTTTCTTGATTCTGTCTTATTTCTATTTCATAATGCATGAAGAAATTAATTTATAGCTATTTTGGCGATATTCCGATTACTGCAAGAGCTGGCTGGTTGCGAAAAATAGGGTAGTCCGACGCCCGGAACCATAGATTTTCTTCACATCTGGGTCATTCCACGCAAAATCGTCAGATATTGAAATAATTTTCCACCAACACATCTCTGATTCTTACAGGTAGCTGCTTCCAAATTATAAAAAAAACCCCTAAAAGTTTAAACTTTTTTTTGTTTCTGATAGATTAGAAGATATTATTTTTGAATTTTTGTGCATAATGGAACCGTTTTCCGTAAAAACGCAAATATCTCCGTTATTTAGAATAAGAAATATAAAATTCATCATTCTCTCGTAATTTTTCCTAAGGTTTCAGCTTATACATAAGGAAAAAAATTTTGCGAGAACAAAAGTTTGACGGGGTAGAAATTTTCTTGTAATCGTAAATTCTTTTTCTTGCGTTGCTGCACCTCACAAGAGTTGCATAAATTATTCATTTCACATCTTTACCCTCACATTGCCGAAAAAAATATAAAAAATCTACCTAGTTACTACTGATTTAAATGTTTGCCGTACTTGCTCTATTGGTTTCAAGTTTGTCAGTGCAGGCGCTAAAGCTTCTGTCTCCGTTTTGGATGATGTTATTTGTGGGGAGTTACTGCAAATGACCTGAGTGGGCTCCAGACCTTTCTCGCACTTTGCCTGATCAACATCGCACAAAAATGTTTTGCCCTTCGTAAAGATATTGTTAAGTATAAACATGCCACTCGCCACAGGATGAAAAATTATGTTGAAAAAAAAAGTGTTAGGAGGATTTTATGAGCACACATGCACACAAAACTTCCTCTAATTGTTTCCCGTACAAGTAATTTGACGTAGCGTGGAAATGAACTGTGACCTGCGAGAAAAGTTCAGTACTAATGTTTGTGTCACAAACGTAGCCAATCAATTTTAAGACTTCCGCATTTTGGAAGTACTTGTATGAATTGTAGCCTCTCAGGCAAAATGGTATTCCGTATTAACTGTTAGTTTTCTCCACTTGTTGCTTCCATTATTTTTTATTTATCTAGGGTTTAATTTTTTTTTGTTTGCCGTTATGGCATTAGGATCTCTGTGTGCCAGCTTATTGGTTATGAAATTTAACAGCACAATGTCTAAATATCCTATGCTGCGTTATTTAGAAGCAAATAGCAGAGGTGCCAACTATTACGAATTGCCCGTAATTATTACGGTTTCGACTGTCAGATTACGGAATTAGGGGCAGGTTGGAAGAATTACGGATTTCAGTGTGTTTTGGAGAATCTCAATTTTGTATCCTTTTTCGTTAAACCCTTTTAGTGCGACGCTGCCGATTTGTCGGCCTTCGATTTTGATCCGCATATTTTCCGAATCAGACTGCAGATTTCGGCGTCTCAATGATCATATCATTTATCAATCAGATCGTTTTGAAATGGAATGTCCCGCAGTGGTCTAAGCGATGGGCTCTGATCATTCGTCTGTAAGGGGTCGGGGTTCGAATCCCGTTGAGGCATGGATGTTGTGTTTGTCTTAAGGCACTGGCTTTCTCCCTTCCCGGGAGCCAGTGACCCTAAATTAGGGACGGGCGACTGCTTATAGCCCATTGAGTTGCTCACGGTGGTCGTTAAACCTCTAATCAAAAAAAAAAAAAAAAAATGGAATGTCCATGAATCATATCGTCAAACAGCGATATTATCGGAAGAATGGTACCGTAATTTTCTTTGTATAATCCGCGGATTATCTGTTAAAAAAGTTAAAATTATAGGTTTTGCGGATTATACACCGATGCGGTTAGTACGCCGATTTAAAAAAAAAAAAAAATTACAACCTTCCGATTTAAAAAAAATATGCAGCGTGATTGTGCAGGGAAGGGTGTAATAATTGGAAAAGGAACTCCCTCGGAAGAATTTTCCTCAGTTCAGGACTTCGTACGGAGCGGGGAGGAGGGGGAGGAATGTCGTAACGGAAGATCGGGAAAGTTGTGGGGAGGGATGACAGGGGTCATTTTGATATCGTTGAGGAGAGCTCTGACTGTCGTGCCGGCTCTGTTTTTGGCAAAAAGCTAAAGAAGTACGCACAGCACTTGCTGCACGAACCTATGCGTTTCTCCTTTCGGATTTCATGTGCGCGACCTTGTGTCTAGTTTGCTTTCGTTGTTTTGGCGAACGTCGTTGCTGCTGTTTTCCTTCATTGCTAATCATGATGTCTCTGAAAAGGAAACGTTTTAGTTACACTGCCGAATTTAAGCTTGAAGTGGTGGACAGAATTGAGGATATAATCGTGTCACTGCGCGATAGTTTTGAGGTCAGAACACAATCGTGCAGCAACGTACGGAAAGCCTCTGTGTCGCGATCTAAAACGTAAACAAATCCGTCGGTTTATTCCGCGGGAGAATTCACGGGTTTTTTATTGGCCCGCATATAAGACTATCTCTCAACTCTGAAAGCAGAAATTCCTCCAAAAACTTTCGACTTATACGCGAGTACATACGGTATTTCTACGACTTGTTCTGTATCAGCCTTTCGTCATTGGCAAGGTGGAATGCAATACTCTGGAGCTTCATCGGCGTGATCTATGGATGCCACACCCTTTATCTGTCCGGAGATATAAAACAGTTACCTTTAAAAATGAATTTCTTCATTTAATAAAATCGTTTTTTTTTTCCTCTCTTACTTCTTCGGACTCATTATGTGTTTCTGGAACGTGGAAAGAGCGATGTATTTATTTATTTTCTGGCGCCACGTATTTGGAGGATTTTCACTTTGGATCTCGCTCTTTGGATTTAACTGCTATAATATATATAGCCAGTGCCGTTAATACCCACCAGATGGAGACGTCTCAGTAGCTGAGCCCATCTTACGGATTTATGATGTCAGAAGCTGATTTAAAAATACACATAGCACCGTGGATTGTTGGCCACCATGGTGTAAAGCTAACGCGCTAGGCTATATATGGAGAGATCCGTGGATTCAATTCCCCGGCGGCGGCTGAAAACAATTTTTCGGTTGCTATGTGTTTCTGGAACGTGGAAAGAGCGATGTATTTTTATTTATGTGACCGACTTTTCTGTCGGAAATTCCACTTCTGGTTCGACATCTATGATGTGCGGATTATACGGCGATTTTTATTTCCTGAGTGTCACAGTCTGCGGATTATACGAAGGATTTTTTTTTTTTTTAATATGAATTTCGTGGTCTGCGGATAATACGACTAAAATTACAGGTAATATGCCGTAAGTTTCATCGTAAAAGAGTTTGCGCTTGCTATCGGTTCCCCACGCACTTTTCCGTGTGACGGGAGAAAGGTGACTTTAGCCAAAACTTTTCCAGCTGCAGTTGAGGCAGTGCTGTTCACTTTGCATTGTTGGTGAATTATAAGACGTCGTACTGTCGGAAATCACTTTTTCGAGCCCCGTTCGAAGTGCAATAACGATCAACTCGTCGCAACCCGTGGTCCCGTGATGACGGATGTTTATATTTCTGGCGGACTTTCGCCGCGTGGGAGAACGAAGTGCGGTGTTTTATTACTAGAAGCTCTTCACATTATTCATTTCTTTTTCCCAAACAAACAGACACAATCGCAAAACTCCGTGAATTATGAATCCCCATCTTTTTCCAAACTCGTGTTAGGTGAGGATGATTTTATTGACAGCTTGTTCCTCAGACTAGGAGACGTGCTTTTTCCCACTGCGTTAAATTGTTTTCTAAGGTTATTTGAAGTGGCTTGTAGTGAGAGTGAAAGTTTGCCAAGTGATGGTGATGATTTTGAATCATCTGATAGTGATATTGGCCTAGCAACATCAAGCCAAAAAAACTAGCCACCGTGCCACGCACACCTTATCTTCTTCAGAATGTGAAGATCTTCATAGTGAATATCTTCAGATCATGAAAGTTCTGAAAGTGAATGGGAGGATGTTAATAGAGAGAAGTGATGAACAACCTCAGCATCTTTTTTTATTAACATGAAATGCAGAGGCCCAAACATGCTCCCGCAACTGATGTGGCACCTATTGCATATTTTTTACTTGTTTTTTTACCAATTTCATCCTTGGAATTATCGTTTCTGAAACAAATAAATATGCAAAGAGGTTTCTCCAGGAACATCCAAATCTTGAGCAAGGAAATGGAAAATGTTACAAATGCTGAAATAAAGGTTTCCTTGCTTGCCTTCTAATATGAGAGTAATCAGTAGCCCATGTAGGACGAGATGATTGCCAAAGGCATATCCAGTCAAAACAAACACCAGGATTGTGTAAAATTAAAGACTCGATCAAAGCCTTTGGATAATTTTTTTGCAAAAAGAATGAAAATAGCGTGATAAACGCTGAATTGCTGTTTACTACAATCGTTGTGGAGCATAACCTACCTATAGCAAGCTGTGATCATGCTGGTCGCTTCTTTCATGCCATGTTCTCAGACTTATATTGATGAAGCTGGATATCCTTGAGCAGATGTGGCATGGAATGAAATATCTAAGACAAAGGATTCATCTGGCCTTCCCAAGTATTCCACATTGCCTAAACTAATGTTGGTAATATTGACTATCCCTCACAGCAATTCCTCTACGTAGAGAATATTTAGTATAGTAAGGAAATACCTCACGTACTTTTGCCCAACAATGAGCACCAAAACATTAAGTGCCCTTGTTGTACAGAAAAGTAAAGCATTTTCCTCAGGTGAGCTATGTTATAAAAAGTTTTCTGAAAAAGAATATACCACTGCAAAACAAGCAACAAGGGAGTTTTTATGTCAGCAATGACATGAGGTAAGTACAATATTGATAATTTAATTTCATATTTTTTTGTGAGGATAGTGTAAACATGCAAAGTTATTACATATTTCATGCATTAATTTCTCATGAAATACCCATTCCACGCGTTAACGGCATATGGTGATTACCGATAGGCACCTCATACAAGTATTACAGGTTACACAGTAATACAATAATATTGTCCTTAACTTTTTAATAAAAAAATGGTGTGTTACATTACTGAAAGTTTGTGTTACATTATTGAAACATTACTGAAAAATCCCCTATTTATTACTGATATGTTCTGCTAGAGGTTGGCACCTCTGAAATAGCATAGATTCGATGTTCTCATACCCAAGTGCAAGAACTAACTTTAGCTAAAATAATTACAATTTTGATTTTTAAATGTTAGCAGTATTTTCCCTGATTGCTAGAATTGTTGGGATGGTACTGGCACACGTTTTTCCTCAGATGCAGAAATGCTGTCATGATTTTCGTTCTCTCTCTCTTCTTTTTTTTTTATTTTTTAATAGCTGTTTTAGTTTGCTTTGTCTTTAAAGATTCTAAGTGAATTCCAATAGAAAATACAAATTGTTAGATCGATTTGATAGAACCGCTCTAACAAAATGTTAAGAGACTCTGTCAGACACTCTCCATTTTATCATTCCCATTAGACTTCAATTTCAGCAAAAGTTTCCGTGTTCTTTAATATTTATGTAAAATAAGCACTTAAAGGATTTAAAGCTTCAGCATTGTATCATTTAACGGCAATTTATTCTCTTCAGTCACATTCTCCCAGCTTGCATTTTTAAACCTAACTGGAACTCTAAATGTTGTGAGTCGTTTAAAATGTTATTTATATACTTGTGTGCACTTAAAATACAGATAAACCAGTTATATAATTTCACCTAATCGATTGAAATATTTCATTATATGTAGAATTTAAATTAAGTCTTTGTTCACATATTCTTGAAAACATGTAAATACATGGTTTGCCACCTCGGTGGTGCAGTGGTCTAAGCTCTGGCTTCTGACTATTCGTCCAAGTGAGCCTGGATTCAAGTCCCAGATGAGGTATGGGTGGTGTGTTTATCTTACGGCACTGGCTCTCCTTCTTCGTGAAGCCAATGGTCCTAAATTAGGGATGGACGGATATAGCCCAACCAGTTGCTTATGGTAGTCGTTAAACCTGAAACAAAAAAATAAGACATGATTTTGTTAAATATTATGTAAAATTTATGCTAAATACACAAATTTTTGTAACTATAAAGTAATTAGGGAAAATGAAAGTTATTTATCCTTTATATTCCATATTTTCTGTTTATCTTTATGGACTGTATAATCGGGACGTTCATTATGTGGTGTCTTTTTAATTCTCCCTCATATGTGAGATGAACATAACATTATCAGTATTAATTTCAGGTAAGCAATTATTTGCAATTACAGCCTGTCTAGAATTTGATAAATCTTGCTTTCAATACACATTATTCCTTAGTTCTCTAAAAATTATCAAAACTGAATTTAAAAAATTGCCTGTAGACATTACGGTTTTATTCGATTTCTGCAGATAGTTTGCTTCATATTTTGTAACGTGGAACAGCTAGGCACAGTGGCCTGGTACACTCTTGCTTGGAGAAACACATCACAAGAGAACCAATTAAACAATGGATCAAAGCCCTTTGTTGGGTGATTCTCTTTCAACATTTCTCTGAGCAGGAGCCCATTCGGTCATTAAGCTTATCTACACTGTGCTATAGAAGAAAGGAAAACAAACTATTTAACATACAGATTTTTTTCTTACATATGAACTGTTTCTACGGGAATGTATTAACAAATTGTACATGGGCAGTATACCACTTAGGTTCAGAAAAGATCATGGAATTATAATACCAAAAATAATATGCCTCATGCATTTAATTGTTATTCATAAAAAGCAGGTAATTGTATAAAGAACAGTTATTTAAAGAATTAACAAATGTATGCTTTCATAAGGAACGCAAGAATGTAAGGAAATGTAACAATTTGTCGCAATGTTATTTGATTTGCTGCTCTGGAAAAACTCTCAGAACCACCTGGAAAACCTGGAAAAGTCAGGGAATTTTTTTCTACTTTTGAGTGGGAACCCTGTTTCACTGTCCCGTGCAGTTTTGCCTCCTGGTCATCGTTTGACCATTTTCGCACTAGTCCTAATACTTTAATAAGAGCAATGAGAGTGAACTTACCCCTACCAGTAGGTCCGTTCTCTCAGAAAAGCATACACTTCTTTGCACGGTAACTTCCATTTCAATATCCTCGGTTGGTTTTGGCCGTTGGTGCGGTGGTTTTTTATGTTGTCTTCAACATGTTCTTTTATTTGACTGAGTGAGCAATTTATTAACCTATACTGCAGAAGGTTAATACATATATGTATAGGTTAATAAATTGCTCACTCAGTCAAATAAAAGAACATGTTGAAGACAACATAAAAAACCAACGGCCAAAACCAACGGCCAAAACCAACCGTGGATATTGAAATGGAAGTTAACGTGCAAAGAAATGTATGCTTTTCTGAGAGAACGGACCTACTGGTAGGGGTAAGTTCACTCTCATTGCTCTTATTAAAGTAATTATAGGCACATAAATTTTTGTGTAGTTATAGTGATACTGTGACTTGTCAAACAAGGAATTACTTAGTCCTAATACACTTTAATTACTGTGGATCGTGAATAACCCACCAGTCCAGCTGTGTGGGAAATCGGGGGTTCCTGCTTTTCAAGCTCCCACAATCTGTCCTTTCTCAAAGTCTGATAAATCCTCCCGTTTACCCATCACACACTGAATTTCACTATGTACTACTCCACTCACACCTTATAGATGGTATGTCTGTTGGCTAATCGTGCCCACTTGGAAATCACGTGGTCACCAAGCCACACCACTTTTGATGGGGGTCGCCATGACTCAGTGATCACTCAGTGTAGATGTAAAATAATAATTTTACCAGAGTTAAGAAAGTCAGAAAGGTCAAGAAAAAGTTGTGCCCTTGGTTCAAGTCAGGAAGCCTTATGCTTTCCTTATTTTATGATACTTCATCGACATGTATGCAAGGAAATGTGCTGTGCTGAAACATGTCTGAAAGTGAGGAATTTTCTTGGTGAAATCACAAAACAAATTAGGGAAAGGTCAGAAAATTCATTTCCATCATCCAGGAGACAACCTGTTCTGTGTATGTTTGTAAAATGATCAATCTGCAAAAGTATGTGTGTGGATTATTTTAAAACTGTTACACACTTATATTTTGAAATGAAACATTATGAGACAGTAATATATTCACTATGTGGAATAGATGCGCAGTACTTTGTTTTACATGTTAAAATTTAACGTGTCCTAATTTGAATACATATATCTCATTGATGTGTAGTATAGATGTTCTCACCTACCTGTCTTTAAATTCGTGTTTGTTTGTTTTTTATCAGCTGCGTCATTGATCCAGGTGTGTGCGTGGGAGAGGGGGATGGGTGTACATTCATGCTAATAATGTATAAAACAGTTACACAACCATGCTCACAAACACAGATTTACAAATATGTGTTATAATACAAGTTACATTAACAGTTCTATACATATGCAAACCACATACTGTACCTGAAAACTACAAAAACGAAATAAAAGTGTGAAAAAACAACCAACAATTTTTCATCAATATGTGAACATTTTTCCTGCTTTTCATGTTTTCATTTTTTGTGCAAATGTTTGCATATGCAAGTGTGTTAGGTAAGGCTTTGCAATAATTAATAGTCCGAAATCACTTAATTCTTTTAACTTTTTGTCTGTACTATTTTTAGATGATTATTCTTGTTTGGATGAAGAAGAGGATGTTCATGTGTTAACAGGGGCATTGAAGATGTTTTTCAGAGAAATGAAGGAACCTCTGTTTCCATTTCAAATGTTTGATAAGTTCCTGAGTGCTATAGGTAATTTATGGTCATGAACTTGTTCTAAGTGTTTTCTTCTCCATTAAATGTTTCTGTTGTAAACTGAAGTCATGCTTGTTGAATGTACGAGTGCTAGACAAAAGCAGTTCACTCGAGGTAAAAATGGGATGTAAAATTAAATTGCAGTGTGGTATCAAAAATTTTGACCTAGTAGTTTCCACATTATCTGTGGTTTGGGCTTATTCTGTGTTACCTGCTGGAAAGCTGAACCTTGGGATCAAAGTCATAAGTGTCAGTGACATCAGACCAAGTATTTTTCTGAGCTCCTTTCATGCAAGACTGAAACTTCTGCTCATGCATCTCCAGTCATCAGTTGTTTTCTTGATGTTAAAGTTCTTCTAAAAATCTTACACAGAAAGTTGATTTTTACCATTGGTATCCTTAAACATCTGAATGCATGTTCTCTGCTGATAACTTTTAAAAGCTGGTTCTTCTCAATGCCAGTGAATTTGGGGAACATGCATTATCCTAAATGAAAAGACTTTTAAAGGGCACACTTATCTCATAGTAAGCCTACAATTCAGAATAGAGTTCATTGGAAGTGTTGGATTGAAAAGCAGCTGCTGTAATCCAAGCTTAACCTTGACCAACTGTTGCCGTGTGCTGTGACCAACATGTGATTCTCTGTTCCCTGCTTCTCTTTGTCTTTGGTACCACCAATTCGTAATTGTGTATTTCACATACTATCTGAGACTGCCAATGATACACTAAGGTACAAACATTTATCTTCAATTACGCTTAAACATAAAACCTGCTGTGTGGACTTCAAACTCAAAGTGATTGCTTTTATTTCACCTTCTTATTTGATATGTACTTTATGATAGTATCTTGGGCTATTTATTGCCCAAACTATCGCTAAATTTACTTGCATTACTATAATAATGAATATCAGCTTACCTTTTGTAGGTTAGCTTCCGTTAAACATTTTTCTTGCACGTTAGAATTCTGAGTTTTCTGTAGGTTCCCAGATGGGTGTGGTCTTCTCATTTCAGCATTGTTCTTCACACTTGCAAATAAGCAGATTAAACGACTCGAAGCAATTTTGTAATAGCCCGAAATTATAGCAATAATAGCTGGTCTATTGTACATAATGTACATAGGTTTTTATAGTTTAGTTACAATTGTCTGTGTGTTTTAGTGCCTGGTTTGGATGTGTGTGTGAATTTGGTGGTATATGGTTGTAGTTTTATAGGGTTCCTGAGTTGCCGTAGTTTGGATGTGTGTGTTAGTAAAAGATTTTCAAGGGAGTGTAACATTTTTTAAAGTCATGGTGAATTTTGGGCTATTACAAAATTGCTTCGAGTTGCTTAATCTGCTTATTTCCACGTGTGAAGAACAACAATGCTGAAATGAGAAAACCACACCTGGCTGGCAACCTACAGAAAACTCAGAATCCTAATGTGCAAAAAAAAAAAATGTTTAATGGAAGCTAACCTACAAAAGGTAAGCTGATATTCATTATTCTATTTGGTGTTCACGTTAATAGCTGCTTTTTTTTTTTTTCACACAAGAAAGGCATAAAATCGGATACAATGCTACCAGAATTTGTGGCATGTATTACATGCCTATTTATTGAGGGTGCACTTGCACAATGATTTGTTGTTAAATTTGGCATGAACACCATGCCAACCCCATTCGCAATCAACAGCATTATGTGGATATGAAATTTCTAATTTCTTCAGATCCACAGGTTGTGCAATTATGCAGAGTTCATTGATATTTTTGAAATCACTTTCTTGTAAAAATGCATTAAGTGATATCACATATGACAAGAAACACCTGAATAAGAGAAATTTTCACATAGTATTATGTTAAAAGTATTTTGGAAGAAACAGTACAATTTTTTTTTAACTTTTTGGTAGGCATGTATTGAAAATTTCGTTTTTGTGATGTATGCATATCATACATGGTTGAGTCACATTATTGTGACCACCAGCTAATATCCCTGGAGTAACCGCCGTGTGCAGCACAACAGCATCTAGACAGGCTGGGAGTGACTCAATAAGGTGCTGGAAGGTGCTCACAGGTATGTGGGGCCATACTGACTGCAGTGCATCTGACAGCTGCTGGAGGGTGTGTGGTGGAGGATCCATAGAGCAAACAACACAATCAAGGTGGTTCCACAGATACTCAATTGGGTTTATGTCTGGGGAATTAGGGGGCCAAGGAAGTACTTTGAAGTCTTCATCGTGCTCTTCAACAACTCTTGGACATTTCTAGCTGTGTGACATATCACATTGTCATGCTGGAAGATCCCATCCGCCCCAGGGAAGACAATCAGCGTGTGTGGGTGTACGTGGTCTGCAAGGCTGGATTCATAACGAATTTGGTCCATAGTGCCTTCCACAGGTATGAGTGGACCCACAGAATGCCATGAAAACATTGCTCAGACCACAACGCTGCCTCCACCAACTTGTGTTCTTCCAGCAATGGTTAAATAGTGTTTTGTTCTCCGATGTTTCTCGTCTTATACGCCAACGTCCATCCGTTCGATGAAACAGAAAACATGATTCATCGGAGAAGGCAGTCCTTTGCCAATCAGCGGAGGTCCAATTCTGATATTGCTGTGCAAATGTAAGCCTTTTCTGCTGATGCAACTTTGTTAGCATAGGTGCAGTGACCATCCATCTGCATCGGGGCCTCGTACGCAGCAGGGTTCACTGAACTGTCATTTTAGACATACTTCCGGTAGTCCCCTGGTTCATTCGGCCAGTGTGTTGTTCCACTGTAGTATGCCGATTGGCCCTCGCACACCTTCGCAGCTGATGTTCACCTCTCACATCAATGGCACATGGTGCTCCACAGTTTCCACATTGCTTATTCACAATGGTGCCATTTCTCCAATCACGATACTCTTTAACCACAGCAGCATGCGAACAGTTCACAAACTGCACTGTTTCAGAAATACTGCCACCCTTGGCTTGAAAGCTGATAATAATTCCTTTTTGCAAATCTGATAAATCACTTCTTTTATCCATGACAGCAACAAGTGATATGTTTTCAGAATGCTTACACCACACCTTATATGCCCTCGAAGCCAGCTTACGACATGTGCCTTCATTCATTGGCTACGCTCTGTTGAAGTCAAAAGTAGGAGGTGGTCACAATAATGTGACTCGACTGTGTATAAATGTCATCATCATCATCATTGTCAACCATTATCAATCCACTGCTGGACGAACGTCTCCCCAAGTTTCCTCCACAACGGTCTGTCTTGTGCCAGTCTCCTCCATGTCACCCCTGCATACTTTACGAATCTCATCCACCCATCTCCCATGTGGTCTTCTTCTGGGTCTTTTCCTGTCCCTTGGAATCCAATCTAAAATTTTGGCTGTCCATCGATGATCTGTCCTTCTGGCAGTATGTCCAGCCCATTGCCATTTCAGGGATTTAACTCTGATCATGATGTCTTCCACTCTTGTCATTTTTCGGATCCACGAGTTCCTCTTCTTATCTCTCCTGGTTACACCAAGCATGCACCTCTCCATGCTACTTTGAGTTGTCTGCAGCCTTTGTATGTCTCTTTTAGTTAAGGTCCACGTCTCTGCACCATACGTAAGCACTGGAAGGATGCATTGATCAAACACTTTTCTTTTAAGACATAATGGCATATTGCTCTTGAAAATTATGCTGTTTCTTCCAAAAGCTCTCCAGGCCAGTTTTGTACGCCGATTAATTTCTTCATCAATGTGACCCTCACTTGATATCTGCTGTCCAAGATAAACATACGTGTCTGTTATCTCCAGCTTTTCTCCATCAATCGATAAATCTTCATTTCTTGTAAAAGCATTGAACATCACTTTTGTCTTCTGAAAGTTCATTTTTAATCCCACTTCTTTACTCTTGTCAGCAAGTTCCTGGATCATACTCTGCAGCTCTGATGGGGTAGTTGCAAAAATGACTACGTCATCAGCAAAACGAAGGTGGGTTAGATAATCTCCATTAATCTTTATCCCTTTGTTTTCCCAGCTCAGTGACTGAAAAACACCCTCCAATGTGGCATTAAAGAGCTTCGGAGATATGGTGTCACCTTGTCTCACTCCCTTTCCAATTTTTATGTGTGTTGTATTTTCAAACAGCCTAATCTTTGCACTTGCATTTTCATAGATGTTATTAATAATATTAATGTATGCATCTTCAATACCGCAGGATTTCAGAGCCATTGTAACTGCTGATGGTTTCACCGAATCAAAGGCTTTTTCATAATCGATAAAAGCCATGCACAATGGAAGTTCATATTCCCTCGCTCTTTCAATTAGTTCTCTCAGTACATGGATATGATCTATTGTGCTGTAGCCACTCCTGAATCCAGCTTGTTCTCTCGGTTGGGCCATGTCCAGTGTTACCTTCAAGCGGTGTGAAAGAACTTTAGTGAAGATTTTATAAACTACTGATAGGAGGCTGATAGGTCTGTAGTTTCCGAGATCTTCAATGTCACCTTTCTTATGTAGCAGGATCATTGTAGCATTGTTCCAATCCTCAGGAATCTTTCCCTTCATTAAGGCATCGAGTGAAAATTTGGGCGAGTACTGTTTCAATTTCTCCACTTGCTTCTTGTATGATGTCTACAGTAATTCCATCTTCTCCTGGAGCTTTCCCCGCTTCATGTTCTTGATTGCATGAGCAACTTCTGCTGGGAGGACTGGAAGAACTCTGGTACTGGTATCTTTCATGATGTCTGGAGTGCATATATCATCCCTTTCATATAGTTTGGAGTAGAAATCTTTCACTCTTGTCAAAATTTCGCCTCTATTTCTTGTTACAGAACCATCTTCTTTTCTCAGTGCCATAATCTGTTTTCTTCCCTTACTGAGATGTCCCTTTGCTATCTTTAGGCTTTGGTTGTTTTCAATTGCTTTCCTCACTAGTTCACAGTTGAATTTCCTTACGTCTTCAGTGATACTTTTTCTTACTGTCTTGCATAGCTCTATATATTCCACTTTGGAAGTCACATCTTCTTTAGTTGTCCTCATCTCTCTTCTTTTTTGCATCAACATTTTCGTTTTTCCTGATAATTTGTTCACATGCAACTTGTTCTTAGACCCAGCTAATTTTGTTGCTGTTTCCATAAGAGCTTTGGTTACTTTTCTGTTAACTTCAGAGATGTCCACTTCTTCCAATGTTAGGCCTTCTAAAGCAGAGAACCTGTTCTTCAGTTCTAACTTGAAGGTATTATGGTGTTTTTTAAGGTTGGTTATGTCAATAGATTTTGTTTGTCTTATGAGCTTGCCACGTTCCAGTTTAGTGTTGAGGTGCATCTTACATCTCACCAATCTATGGTCACTACCTGTGTTGAACTTGTTTAGCACACTGCAGTCTTCTATGACGAATTTTTTGTTACACATAATAAAATCAATTTCACTTGTCGTCCCAATTTGGATGTCTCCATGTCCATTTCCTGTGTGGCTTTTTCTTGAAGAAGGAGTTCAAGATGAAAAATCCTTCTGCCTCTGCAAACTCAACGAGAGTATTTCCACGCTGGTTTCTGTTGCCGTGACCGAATTTACCTACTGAAGTTTCATTCTGTTGCCGTTGCCCTATTTTTGCATTGAAATCTCCCATAATTATTTTCAAGTGCTGCTTACCTTTATTATTTAGATGACAAATTTCCTCATAAAATTCTTCAATTTCTTCTTCAGGATGACTTGTGGTGGGTGCATAAGTTTGAATAATCTGAGCCTGGTATCTTTTCGATAGTTGGATAACAAGTCGTGCAGCTCTGTCAGAGGAACTTTCAACTTCTACAACTTTATCCTTCAGTTTCTTGTTTATTATAAATCCAACACCACTAGTTCTGCCAGTATCTGTCCCACGATAATAGAAGAGATGTCCACTTTTCAGTTCAATGAGATCTTCTCCTTTTCTCCTTACCTCACTCAGCCCGACGATGTCCCACTTGATCCTTTGTAGTTCCTCTTCCAATTCAAGAAGCCTTGAATCAGAAGATAGGGAGCGTCCGTTGTAGGTAGCCAAGGTCAGCATCAAATGGCAGCCTAGTCCGGTCCTCCGGGGATTCTTAGCACCCTCTGCCTTCATGTCGCACTGGCCGCTGCCTTGGCCAGGTACATTCCAGCTGCGTGTATAAATGTATATATATATATATATATATAATATATGTACAGTATGTATACACTACTAAATACAGGTGTAACAATTTCTTTTGCAGCTTTCCCCGATAGTCAAAGCAAATTACGGGCTCTAAAAGAACTTGTTCATAAGATGCCAACACCAAATTATGATACCCTGAAGTTTCTGTTACAGCACTTATTAAAGTGAGTGATCAGTTTTATATCTACATACTAGTACTAAATAAGCCTGAAGTTTTTAAAATGTTTTTCTTCAAAATGAAATAAAAAACATCATGATTCCATAAATGTTTTTTTTACTGTGAACAATACAGTGACATCTTGAAGTAAAGGATGCTAACATTTTGACTAACTTAATAATATCATGCATTTTCTTGGATAACTGCAGGATATAATTTTCATGGACATCAGTTTTTCATGTTAGAAATATGACCATCCCCTGAAGTTAGTCTGTGGCATTAGTTGACATGGATTTTTCTTAAAACACAATGTTAAAATGGAGAAGGTGGTTGCAAATTCAACTTTGATCAGGAAAAGTAGGTATATTTATACTTATGAAATAATTTACAAACAGTGTGAAATGTCAAGCAAATGAGAATTGAAGGAACAGGGGTCACCCTCTTGAACTGTAGGTGGTTTATGTGGATCATATGTGCAGTGTACAAAAATAGAAATGACAATGCACACAAATCTTTGAAAATGACTTAAGAAATGAACTACTGAAGCCTGGTGAGAAATACCTCTTCATCTTTCATGGAATCCACTCACAGTAAGCACCTTCTCTATTATTACTTGGCTACTTGCTGCTCATGTGAATCAATGCCATTGAGATCCTTGATGCCAACTTCATCGAGTGCAAGCCCTTCTGTCAACTATGAAATCATCATGGGCTTCTACTTCAGCTCAGTAGTTTCCTCAGCTTTGTTTCTGAATTTTTGTTGAATGTGGTCTGAAAATGGGAGTTCAGCAATGCTAAGGCATTTCAGCATTGACTTCCAAAATAAGTTTTTTTTTTTTTTTTGTGGACAGTCGCAGCTCTTCTGTAGCAACTAGTCCTGAAACTTCACTTCTTGCAGTACCTAGTCCTGAAAGTCCATGAAAAAGAAATGGCCAAATGCTCTTCATTGTTTTCTCAGCAACTTCAACCACATGAGTCTTGAAGGATGCTCACTACATCAAAGGCTTTCCAAAAATCGGTCGTGACTTCATTCAATTAGCAAAATAATATCTTTGTCTCTCCTTGATCCATGAGCTGCATAAAGCAGGTAGGTGGTGGTTAGAAGCATGAAGACAACCTTCTCTCTTGGATTAAAGTCCAAGGGTGATGTTGACAATCAACATTACATAGAAAGGTAAGTTATAAGGGTAGCAATACCATTCAACCTCAGGGAGAAATAATGGCCCAACAAGCTCTCTGATACAGGAGCAGTTATCCAAGCCTTGAAGTTTGACCTCTGAATCACCAGAAAGCCAAACTTTGGGCACTTGCTTAAGAGCTGGTAGATTCTCTGAGCAATAAATTAGGAGTAACATCAATTTGCACTCACCAATAGCATTTCAATATAATATTTAACTTCTTTAGTACTTCCTATGTGTACTTATTAATTCTGTGGTTTTCACATTTTGATTTGAAGAATGGGTTATTGCTCTCTGTAATGCATAGTACCTGAATGCTGATATTTAATATTTTGCAGAAGAATATGAAAATAATGAACAGTTTCCATTTTTAGAATTTTATTAAGAAAATAATAATTCCACCATAGAATGTGAAGTTTACAGAGAACCTTCCTTTGTACCAACTATTATACCAAAAGAATCATATCGCCAATGGAAATATAAAATATCAGCATTCAGGTACTATGTACAGAGAGCAATAATACATTCTTCAAATAAAAATGTGGAAATCAAGGAATTAAAGTGGATTAAAAGCATTGCTATTGATTTTGGTTTTGATGTGTGAAGCTTATAATAAATAATAATTTTTGGTTTTGATGTGAAAACTTATAATACATTTTGATGTGAAACTTATAATAAACTGAACCATTGTAAATAAATAAAAAAAACATGGTTCGTACGCGTCCTGGAAAAGTCCTGGAATTCCATTTTGTCCTGGAAAAGTTTTAAAATTCTGCTGCATGTCCTGGAATTTTATCCGTTCCGGTCTTTTTGTCCCTGCGTGATGTTTGTAGTTGAGGATTTTTCTATGACATAACTTATGTCTGACACCCCCCCCCCTGCAAAATGGGGGAGGGAGAGGGGCTGTTTTTTTTTTTTGTCTGTTAGGAAGACTGAAGCTGCGTTATTAGCATCTTTCAGCATCGTGTTTATGTTATCACTTTGTCTGTCTGACCGGGAAAACCATATCTCTGCAATTATTTGTTCGATTTGTAAAATTGTTTTTGTATTGGGAAGCTTGAAATGTGAGAATGGTAATCCATTTGTTCCGGGTTTTTTTTTTCTGATTCACTCGCTGCTAGAGCGCGCATAAAGATCATATCGAATTTAAAATTCATTTTATTTCGTACATTTGCTTCTAAATATCCAATTGAAAAAATTCTTCCTTTCGACAACATTTATATCGAAGACGATTTTAGTTACAGTCCCTTTTTCAAATAATGCATAAATTTTCTGCTAGGGGCGTAACGGTAAATTGCGATTTTCCCAGTATCTCCGCTTCTAAAAGTCTGAATTGAAAAATTTATTCCTGCGTTAAGGGGAAATGTTTTGTATATAATGTCTCATTTTTGGTAAAGAATAGTTTGGCCGCCAGGGGACGTAAGTGTTTATTTTTGCTTCTGATGTATTTGCAATAAAATCTGAGCTTGAAACTCGATTGAAAAAATTCCTCCGTGGACCGATACCGTTCACCTACAAAAACATTTTGAGAATACCTCCTGCTTAAATAGTGCATAATTTTTCCACCAGGGGCGTACACGTATATTTTATTTTTGTCCATATCTCTGTTTGTAGGAGTACGATTTGAAAAATTCTTTCTTTGTTGAAAAGCATTTTCGGTGCGAAATGTTTCTCATATAATTTCAAATATTTCTTAACGCACAAGTGCGCCACTAGAGGGCGTAAGTTCACGTTTCCGTTTACAGCAATATCTACGGGACTGATAATTTTCCACTAGGGGGCGTAACAGTAATTCGCAATTTTCCCAATATCTCTGCTTCTAAAAGTCCGATTTGAAAAATTCTTCCTGCGTTGGATACAGCTCTTGAGGGGAAATGTTTTGCATATAATTTCTCATTTTTGGTAAAGAATGGTTTGGCCGCTAGGGAGTGTAAGTTTATTTTTGCTTCTGATGTATTTGCAATAAAATCTGAGCTTGAAACCCGATGGAAAAAATTCCTCCGTGGACTGATGCCGCTCACCTCCAAAACCTTTTTGAGAATACCTCCTGCTTAAATAGTGCTTAATTTTTCCACCAGGGGTGTACACATATATCTTATTTTTGCCTATATCTCTGTTTCTAGGAGTACGATTTGAAAAATTCGTTCTTTGTTGGAGAACATTTTCGGTGTGAAATGGTTCTCGTATAATTTCAAGTATTTCTTAATGCACAAGTGCACCACCAGAGGGCGTAAACTCACATTTCCATTCGCAGCAATATCTACGGGACTAATAACCCGATTGAAAAATATTCTCTTTTGACCAGATACTACTAACTGTGAATATTCCTTGTGTGTATTTTCTTCCCAAAATAATGCACAATTTCGCCGCTTGGGGGCACAAATATTTAATCTATTTTTTCTCAATATCTGTACTTTTAAATGTCCGATTTAAAATAATTCTTTTAACAACAGATACTATTTACTTTATGGAACACATTAGGTTTGTATTTGAGAAGGTTTGTGGTTTACAATTTTGGCACTGGGTCGTGTTGTGCACTTCCGATTAGCAGCCTATCTCTGCCTCTAAAAACTCTATTGAGAAATTTCTTTTTTTACTGTATGCCATTCTCTATAATAAAGATTTTCAACTTTTCCATTGTGAAAAATTATTCCGCTAAAAGGCATACAGTTGTATCATGTTTCCTTCTCTATCTCTTCTTTTAATTGTTTAATTTAAAAATCTTTTTGTCTCTAATACCTTCCTTCTGCTATGCGACACTTTTTTTGCACCATTTGTAATTTTCGTAACATACTTTTTAGCCACTGGTAGAAGTAAGTAGCTGATTTTTTTTTTTGTGGGTTATTTTGACCTTTATTAAAATTTGCTAATTAATGCTGTATATAACAATTTGCCATAAAATTATATTGCTTTGTAGCATCAGAAACTTAAATCTAGTTGTTTCTTAGTATTTTCTGAGCAAACTAATCACTTTGCATCTTCTATAATTAGTTTTCTAATCATGCCCAGTTAAATTGCCTTGATCACTAATAAATGCAGTTGTACACAGCCCTTGTATTTAAGGTTTTCCCATTATTCTCTTTCATTTCATGTTGGAAATTTTTGTGCATATTTTGTTTGCTGGCAAGTACAAATTTAAAACATAGCTACAGCATCAATATTATGTTGAAAATTCCTTCCCTAAATAAAATGTAACACAAATACTTGCTCCCATGATTATGTGTTTAAGAAATAACAATCCCTTTGGTCCTTTGAAAAAGTTCCAAATATTTCACCTTTCCTTACCCTTAAATTTCCAATGTAAGCATTATTTCAAAATAATTAAATATAAATAGTATTTTATGTATTGATTGTGTGGTATATGAAAGCATTTTAAGAGTAATGCCTACCTATGTATTTCTCAGTTTTATGTTGTTGTTTTTTTATTCTGTAATTTGCTTCAATAATTGAACTAAAGCCAAAGTAAAAAAATAAGTTTCTGAAAATCAGTGTAGTATACAAAAGTTTAGTAGATATTTAATCTGGTCACATTTTCAGTGACAGTTTTGGTATTCCAGTATTTATCTATGATTCTAAGTTTCTGATTAGCTGCAGCGGACAACATTTTTAACATTCTGCATTAAGTTTGCCCAAGCATGTAAGAAGTTGTTTGTTGTAGGTTACAGGTTGAACAGACCTATGGTTTCATTATATTTTAAGTAAGAGCGTTTGGATCGTAAGTCCTGGAAAAGTCCTGAAATGTTGTGATTGAAAAAGCGTATGAACCATGAAAAAAAAAAGTAACCAATGTTAAAGCTAATAGTAAAGATGAAAATTATGATCCTTTGGAAAAATACCATATAATCCACCAGTAACAGGAATACGACTTATGTTCTGATAGTTCGCTTAACGAACCAACCGAACCATTAATATGTGGCTTATGTTACTTTTTAGTATCTGTCAACAGTATAATTGTGACGGACGTAATACTGTTTCACACGTTATTCATGAAGAAGTTGACTACCCACGGGAGCATGTTATATATAATGAAATACAACAGAACGTTATGTTTTCAATTATGGAATTAATGTCATCAAAATGCGCTTACCTGGTTTTAGTTCAGTTGTATATTCACACCGGACTATTGTTGCAGTGCTTAATATTCGTAATTTCATTTGGAAAGGTTGCACGTATGATGAATAGTGTGAGGTAAAATCTTGAACTGAAGTAAAATTATGATTAGAAGTAAAATCGTGAACTGAAGTAAAAACACGAACAGCAGTAAAAACTCGTAACTGGTTGTCACCATGGACAGCATGAAACAAAGGAGCATTCCATGAACCAACAACGAAGAAATATCGTGAAACAAGAAGGCATGAAATGATAATATAACTTTAAACATAAATAATATCAAAAGGTATTCTTTACCTATTGTTGAAAAAGTATTTCCCACATTTGTTGCTCTGTGAGGCACGTGCTCTCGTCCTGAGAGAAGTAGATTCTGTTACGGGTTTTTAAAAAAAAAAATTATAAATCAAACATTTTAGTTAAATACTTTCAGTTAAACATTCATTCATTAGTACAATCAAACATTTAAAATGTTTTCGATTAATTAAAACATGCACAAGGAAAGGTTATACTCATCGGGTCAGGGGGCATGCGGCTCACATAAAAGCTCTTCTACGACATTACGGCAAGCGCTTTCCGTGCTCCTAGAGCACCATCTTCAGGCCATCTATTATCTACACACGTGAAGAACTCCTGCGTAGATAATAGATGGCCTGAAGACGGTGCTCTAGGAGCACGGAAAGCGCTCGCCGTAATGTCATAGAAGAACTTTTATACCGTGGAATTAACTTTTTTACAGGTCTTATAGAGGTTATCATTCAAAAAAGTTGGTAGTCAAATTTTCGAACTAAAGCCTAGTTCGTCATCAGGACTACGTCACCTGAATAGTTGCTGCCACTCAGTTGGAAGAGTCCAACCGCAATTATCGTTAATTGTGGTACTTCTTCTTCTTGTTATTTCGACCCCTTCTTCTAGTTTCCTCTTTACTAAGTTTGACTGGTGGGCGATTATTCTTACTGAGTCCCAATTTATGGAGTGTCCATCATCATCATCATCATCATCAACCATTATCAATCCACTGCTGGACGAAGGTCTCCCCAAGTTTCCTCCACAACGGTCTGTCTTGTGCCAGTCTCCTCCATGTCACCCCTGCATACTTTCGAATTTCATCCACCCATCTCCCATGTGGTCTTCTTCTGGGTCTTTTCCTGTCCCTTGGAATCCAATCTAAAATTTCGGCTGTCCATCGATGATCTGTCCTTCTGGCAGTATGTCCAGCCCATTGCCATTTCAGGGATTTAACTCTGATCATGATGTCTTCCACTCTTGTCATTTTTCGGATCCACGAGTTCCTCTTCTTATCTCTCCTGGTTACACCAAGTATGCACCTCTCGATGCTTCTTTGAGTTGTCTGCAGCCTTTGTATGTCTCTTTTAGTTAAGGTCCACGTCTCTGCACCATACGTAAGCACTGGAAGGATGCATTGATCAAACACTTTTCTTTTAAGACATAATTGCATATTGCTCTTGAAAATTATGCTGTTTCTTCCAAAAGCTCTCCAGGCAAGTTTTGTACGCCGATTAATTTCTTCATCAATGTGACCCTCACTTGATATCTGCTGTCCAAGATAAACGTACGTGTCTGTTATCTCCAGCTTTTCTTCATCAATCGATAAATCTTCATTTCTTGTAAAAGCATTGAACATCACTTTTGTCAGCTGAAAGTTCATTTTTAATCCCACTTCTTTACTCTTGTCAGCAAGTTCCTGGATCATACTCTGCAGCTCTGATGGGGTAGTTGCAAAAATGACTACGTCATCAGCAAAACGAAGGTGGGTTAGATAATCTCCATTAATCTTTATCCCCTTGTTTTCCCAGCTCAGCGACTGAAAAACACCCTCCAAAGTGGCATTAAAGAGCTTCGGAGATATGGTGTCACCTTGTCTCACTCCCTTTCCAATTTTTACGTGTGTTGTATTTTCAAACAGCCTAATCTTTGCACTTGCATTTTCATAGATATTATTAATAATATTAATGTATGCATCTTCAATACCGCAGGTTTTCAGAGCCATTGTAACTGCTGATGGTTTCACCGAATCAAAGGCTTTTTCATAATCGATAAAAGCCATGCACAATGGAAGTTCATATTCCCTCGCTCTTTCAATTAGTTCTCTCAACACGTGGATATGATCTATTGTGCTGTAGCCACTCCTGAATCCAGCTTGTTCTCTCGGTTGAGCCATGTCCAGTGTTACCCTCAAGTGGTGTGAAAGAACTTTAGTGAAGATTTTATAAACTACTGATAGGAGGCTGATAGGTCTGTAGTTTCCAAGATCCTCAATGTCACCTTTCTTATGTAGCAGGATCATTGTAGCGGTGTTCCAATCCTCAGGAATCTTCCCTTCATTAAGGCAACGAGTGAAAATTTGGGCGAGTACTGTTTCGATTTCTCCACTTGCTTCTTGTATGATGTCTACAGTAATTCCATCTTCTCCTGGAGCTTTTCCTTGCTTCATGTTCTTGATTGCATGTGCAACTTCTGCTGGAAGGACTGGAGGAACTCTGGTACTGGTATCTTTCATGATGTCTGGAGTGCATGTATCATCCCTTTCATATAATTTGGAGTAGAAATCTTTCACTCTTGTCAAAATTTTGCCTCTACTTCTTGTTACAGAACCATCTTCTTTTCTCAGTGCCATAATCTGTTTTCTTCCCTTACTGAGATGTCCCTTTGCTATCTTTAGGCTTTGGTTGTTTTCAATTGCTTTCCTCACTAGTTCACAGTTGAATTTTCTTACGTCTTCAGTGATACTTTTTCTTATTGTCTTGCATAGCTCTATATATTCCACTTTGGAAGTCACATCTTCTTTAGTTGTCCTCATCTCTCTTCTTTTTTGCATCAACATTTTCGTTTTTCCTGATAATTTATTTACATGCAACTTGTTCTTAGACCCAGCTAATTTTGTTGCTGTTTCCATAAGAGCTTTGGTTACTTTTCTGTTAACTTCAGAGATGTCCACTTCTTCCGATGTTAGGCCTTCTAAAGCAGAGAACCTGTTCTTCAGTTCAACTTGAAGTTATTATGGTGTTTTTTAAGGTTGGTTATGTCAATAGATTTTGTTTGTCTTATGAGCTTGCCACGTTCAAGTTTAGTGTTGAGGTGCATCTTACATCTCACCAATCTATGGTCACTACCTGTGTTGAACTTGTTTAGCACCCTGCAGTCTTCTATGATGAATTTTTTGTTACACATAATAAAATCAATTTCACTTGTCGTCCCATTTGGATGTCTCCATGTCCATTTCCTGTGTGGCTTTTTCTTGAAGAAGGAGTTCAAGATGAAAAACCCTTCTGCCTCTGCAAACTCAACGAGAGTATTTCCACGCTGGTTTCTGTTGCCGTGACCAAATTTACCTACTGAAGTTTCATTCTGTTGCCGTTGCCCTATTTTTGCATTGAAATCTCCCATAATTATTTTCAAGTGCTGCTTACCTTTATTATTTAGATGACAAATTTCCTCATAAAATTCTTCAATTTCTTCTTTAGGATGACTTGTGGTGGTTGCATAAGTTTGAATAATCTGAGCCTGGTATCTTTTCGAGAGTTGGATAACAAGTCGTGCAGCTCTGTCAGAGGAACTTTCAACATCTACAACTTTATCCTTCCGTTTCTTGTTTATTATAAATCCAACGCCACTAGTTCTGTCAGTATCTGTCCCACGATAGTAGAAGAGATGTCCACTTTTCAGTTCGATGAGATCTTCTCCTTTTCTCCTTACCTCACTTAGCCCCACGATGTCCCACTTGATCCTTTGTAGTTCCTCTTCCAATTCAAGAAGCCTTGAATCAGAAGATAGGGAGCGTCCATTGTACGTAGCCAAGGTCAGCATCAGATGGCAGCCTAGTCCGGTCCTCCGGGGATTCTTAGCACCCTCTGCCTTCATGTCGCACTGGCCGCTGCCTTGGCCAGGTACATTCCAGCTGCCGGAGACTGAGGGCCAAGATTTAAGTTGTGGAATCATTTTGGAGGGGTTTGGCCATAACTCACCACGCTGGCCATGCGGGTTGGTGAGTGTGGGATAGAATTTCCTCTAATCCCGATGGTATAGTTATACCGCTATTGGCGGTCGTCAGAGCCGCTTTAGTAGGAACAGGATGCACCGACGAGAAGGCGGGGTTGACATTTGTCAAGGAGAGGCTGTGATGTTATGCATCACCTGACCTTACATCCCATGGAGTGTCCACTTGCTTGTATATGTCTGTCTAGCCCTGTTTTGTTACTAATGTTCCTAATAGCTGCTTGGTGTTCTTTCATTCGGACATTAATACTTCTCCCTGTTTCTCCTATATAGCTGAGCCGATGAGTGTAACCTTTCCTTATGTATGTTTTAATTGATCGAAAATTTTTTAAATGTTTGATTGTACTAATGAATGAATGTTTAACTGAAAATATTTAACTAAAATGTTTGAATTCCAATTAGTAGTTCTAATTCTGACTATTATATAGCTCTAATCATTCTACTATTCTCTTTTACGTGCGATATTTCAAAGTAACTTGTACAAAATTCTAGCGGATAATGCTTACCTTGGCATTCCTTTCTAAGAAGGCCAAGAAGTGCACAACCAAAGGAAGATGAGGAAGAAAAAATTGAAATACATTGGAACTTTCCCATACTTGGAAGGAGTGAGTAATGAAATCAATAGGCACTGTGCTAAATATGACTTACAACTAGGAAGCTCAGTGCACACCGTGAAAAGTATGACTGTCAACAAAAAAACAGAGGGAAAAATGCTAGAAGAATCAGGAACCTACGAAATTCCAATTGCACATATACCCCCAATATCGTACATTGGAAGAACGAAAAACAGATTAAAAAAAGACTTAAACAACACATATCTAATTGGCAAAAAAAAAGAAGCCAAAACTGCTTTAGTGCAATTCTGCATGGAAAACCGGACATTCCCAAAATTCGATCAAATTAAAATGCTAAAAAAGAATAAAAAATCGGAAAGGCAAATGAGGAGGGAAGAAGCAATATTAATCTATAAAAATAAAGCAAGGGTATGTAACCAGAACGACCCTAGCACATTATCGGGCCTGTGGAAAGAACTAATAAGACAAGAAAAACAACAACAAAAGAAAAACCAGCAAAAAAGACAAGAAAACCAGGATAGGAGAAGAAATAAAAAAAAAAATTAAAAAAAGTTGTTTTTAATGAAACATAGATGGCGCCAGCCGGGCTTGATAATGAAATATATCCAGGAAAGTATATCAGACGAATGGCAACAAGGAGTATCGGACTCCATTAGCGCGAAGTTAACCACGAACATCGGTGGTAAAGTCGCCACGCTCCTGAGGATGCGCAGAGGATGGGCGAAAATTTCGAGTATAAAGAACGGTAAAATTGATGTGTTTGGAATCCTAAGGCAAAGATCCAATGAGTATACCCAGCGCAAAGTGTGAGAAGTAAAGCCAGTTATCGCATACAACGGACTTTAGGACAATAACATCAACAAAGACCGGAAAACACGTGCGTGAAATGTTCCCATCGCTAGAAAGGAATGCCAGGTAAGCATTATCCGCTAGAATTTTGTACAAGTTACTTTAAAATGTTTGATTTATAAAATTAAAAAAAAAAACCTGTAACTGAATCTACTTTTCTTGGGACGGGAGCACGTGCCTCACGGAGCAACAAACGTGCGAAATACCGTATATACTCGTGTATAGGTCGACTCCCGATTTTTTTCTGAATATAATATTTGCAGTTTTTGTATATCCCGTGTATAAGTCGGCCCCCTGATTTTTATGTGAATATCTACAGTTTTTGTATACCTACCTATCTTGTGTATAAATATGAATTTTTTTTTCTTTTCCGAGGATGCACCCACATGCGGAAATGTGAACCTACTATTTATTGTTGTAGCTGGCTCTCGCATGTTGCTTGTGGCAGTTTCCCGCAAAAAAATGTGGGTGCAATTGAGGCACAATTCTGGAAAGATGAGAGGGCTCACCACCCTGGTTAGAGAGTTTTCAGGGGAAGGTTAACACATTTTAACAATATATGAACCCACTTTTGCACAGTCTCTCCCCCCCTTTTCCCACTTTTTGCGAGCAAGTTTTCTGCAATTACTTTATTCATGGAGAGTAAAGCATTTGTCCCGCAACAAACGAATCGTGATGCATTTACCAAACATCGTAAGGCAGGCACATCGTTATTTAAAAAAAAAAAAAAAAAACTCCCTGAAACATATTTGAAAAGCGTAAATAGATCTTGATGTCAACCGATAGTTTTTTTTATTCCATAAAAAATATGCATGCCATGAAAAATAAATGTGTAACTTTTGAAGTTTTCAATGGATTTCTTCGACCCCTAATTTCGACCTAAATATTTAATTAAAAAAAGTCAACCTATGCACGAGTATATACAGTACTTTTTCAATAATATGTAAAGAATACCTTTTGATATTATTTATGCTTAATCTAAAGCATATTTTTAACATAAGACAACCATTAAGAGTTGTCTCATGGAATTTCGTAATAACTTTGATTGATGAAATCTTATGACTGTGAGCTTATATTAAAATCAAACCCTATTTGTTAAGATTAAAAGTATTTACAAAATTTTTTTTGGATGATTTCTTGAGAGTACGCCATGACACCGGACAGAAGAAGAACTTGAACAAAGGAACTGAACCATTTAATGAAAAAACATTCAGTACTCCCGCAGGTAATGCGCCCAGACTAGTTTAGACTATTTCTCATAGTAGTCATCATCTGTGGGTACATGCGCATTGAACGCCCATTGTTCAAAAGCTTGACTCATGTTGCATCAGTGGTTGGCGATCTATTTGAATGCTGTTGTGCAAACCTTCAAATTGCAGAAACTTTTAAAGGTACAGAAAGCATGTTGACTCAAGGTATTGGTTTTATATCAATTCTGGATAAGGCTGGTATATACCAGATATACCTATTGTACCATCAAATATGATAATAATATTAATAAAGTATACATAGGAAGTATTAAAAGAAGTTTAAATACACTGCTGGCCACCCAAAATGCAACACCAAGAAGGAAGCATCCGATTGGTCTGAAATTCGCAGCATGCGTCGCTCGCGAGAGGACATGCAAACAATTAGCATTGCAGGGCATTTGCAAATCATGTGTGCCCGGCATGCCACCGAGAAGCACTATAAGAAGGGTGCACAGAAGGCGGGGTGTAAGTAGTGGAAGTGTGTTACACTCCTGGACCTGTGCGTGGGAAGCTTCCTGATGTCTCGTCGCAGAATACGGCAGTCATTCCAGCACGTTTCGGAGTTCGACAGAGGACGAATAGTGGCTTATCGTGACAGCGGTTTATCGTACCGAGACATTCGTACGATATTTTTAAAACATAAACCAGCATCGTCCATCTTGGCATTACGCATGCACACATCCATAAATATATTAAACAGCCATGGTGACATTACACAACCTTGTCTGACTCCTGCACTAATAAAAAACTATTTTGATAAAACACCATTCCCAAGCTCTACTGCCAGCATACATAGCTTTTACACTAATAAGTAGATTCCCAGTAACACCATATTTATTCTGTACCTTCCGCAGAAGTATTCTATTTAGTCGGTTGTAAGCTTTCTTTAAAAGATTCTTCTGATTAAAAAGACACAAAGATATGACTGACTACATAAAAGGCCAATGCCATCATTATTTACACCAACATTAGTTTAAATGGTGAACATAGTTTTTTAAAGCTGGACATTAGTACCGTAATTTTTGGGCTAAGAGCCGCGGCTCTTAAGTTACTAAAACTGAAATTTTTTGGGTGTGCGGCCCGTATGCCGAAGCGGCTCTTATGCCGAATTTGTTTTCGATAAGACTGTTTCTTCCCTCCCCCTTTTTTTTTCATGCAGATGCTTAGTAAATTTTTTCAAACCATGTCTTTTTTTTTTTCACAAACTCGACTGTGATCAAGTTTCCCCCCTTTCTACTCATACGTTAGACACGTCTATTTAAACGATAACTCCGCTGTCCTGATGTTGGTTTAGGGGGAAAGTGGGGGAGGACAGGAATGCCTGACTCAAATGCCCTTTGCTGGAGGAGTGGGGGATGGAATGGGGACATAAGCACACAGACGAGTAGCGTGACGTCCGAGGCTTTTGTCGATATCGCGCCTAACTTATCTCTTTCGTTGGCTGCAGCATACATCATGCAGGAAGGTGCGATGATTTTCAGTGGGGTGGGGAGACCGGTTTGATGGGCACTTTCCTGAACAAAAGCTTAAGAACATGAACAATGCAAAAGCCTGCCCCAGGATGATTCCATTAGCAGAGACCTATTCCAAACAATACTGGCGGAACGGAAGGACAAATTCTGTTTACTCTTCTTGGTAAATCGACATGCGATACAGGTGTTTCTTGGCTCGTTCTCCTGAGTTTTGCTTCGATTTTAATTTTTTTTTTTTTATTGACTGACGATAGTGGAAGTGGAAGTTGAAGGCTTCGGCTGGAAAAAAAAAAAAACGAAGGGATTCATATAAAAGCGGAGCTCAACGCGAAGGCTCAGTGCGCAGTAAATGAAAGTAGGTCAAACCACTTGAAAGAGAGCGGCACCGCTGTTATGGAAGTGTTGGCGGCTAGATCCGCTAACACGTGCGAGGCAGCTAGTAAAGAAAAAAAGCATAACATAGAAAGAATATATTATTAAAGAAAACATTAATCAAAAGCATTACAAGCGATAATTTATAAGTTAATTACTTCTAAGATGGATTCTATTGCGGTGAACAGAGAACCATCCTGTAGCAGACATCCACATTGAATGGAATTTAGACAATTGTGCGGTTTTACGAGCAATGCGATATTCTAACGGCAGTCTTAAGATTAACCGTGATTTATATTGATTCATAAATGGTTTTGAGCATTTAATAAAGGCAAACAAATAACATCATTAACATGATTAATAAAAATGTATAAATAAAAATTTTTGCCAGTATGAAAAAATAAGTGTATAAAGCAGATCGACACTGAGTTGCAGAATTAGCCTTTGAAGTATACATATAATCACGTTGGGCGTGAGTTAATTCATGAAGATAATTTAGTTTTCTGAGCAGCACCATGACTTAACAGGTGCGGCCCTTATGGCAACTTTTGCTTCCAAGATTGCAAAATTTCTCACCTGCGGCCCTTACGCCATTGCGGCTCTTAGTCCGAAAATTACAGTAATATCTTGTAAAAAAGGTGACTCAGGGTTGTGTAATATGAATTTGCATTTTAGTGTTTAACAGTAATTTGTGGGCTACTGGTATTGTTTAAAATACCAGTAGGTTTAAGTGTTTCTTTGTATTGAAATTACATCCAGTGCTGCATTATCGTAGTGAGCGATGGGTTTGCCTCCTCGGGGCGCTCCGTGGTAACAATGGCACACACAACAGCAACTAGGGCCTCTGTGAATCTTGGAGAGGTGCAAGCTAGTTCTGTGTGACATTGGCGAAAAGACCCCAACTCACTGGGTTTTGTTCCAGAATCCTTAGGTTGAATGACCAACTGGAACCCTCAGCTGTGGGTTAATCCCCCACACTGATGTACTTACCTGATTAAAAAGACAAAGAAATATTAAGAATGACTCAAGTGTGGGATATGGTGGACCTACCACACTTGAGAAGGACGGTCCACCACGGAATCGACCTGGACTTTCTAAACGGCGTATGAGAAAGAGATCTCGGCTGAGTGAATGTAAGATTGGTGTATGGAATACTAGAGGTATAAATGGCAAGATGAGTGAGGTGATTGAGGAGATGAATAAGTATAGACTGGATGTGCTGTGTGTAAGTGAAACCAAAAAGAAGGAAATTGGGGTAGAAGAAGTGAATGGCACGGTGAGTGTGTGGTCTGGAGTATTGGATAATATGAGAGGACAGGCTGGTGTAGGTGTGATTTTAAGTGAAAAGATGAAGAACAACTTGATTCACTATAGTTGCATAAGTGAGAGAATTCTCTGGATTCGTTTGAAAGTGAAACTTCAGAGAATTGTAATTGTTGTAGTGTATGCTCCTTGTGACTTTGAACCTTCTGATAAGAAAGAAGATTTCTGGAATGAGCTAAAAGCTGTTTTGAGCCAGTTTGGTGCTAAAGAAAAAGTTATAATAGCAGAGGATTTCAATGCTAGAGTAGGTGTGCAGAATGCAATTTCTGACAATGTTCTGGGTAAGTTTAATGATCCTTGTGTGAATGATAATGGTGAAAGATTAATTGAACTCTGCATTGAGAATGGTTTGTGTGTATCTAATACATTTTTCAACCACAAGTATATACACACATATACTTGGGGAAATCGTACTCTTGGTCAAAAGAGTGTGATAGATTTTGTTGTTTACGATCAGCGTTTGAAACACTTAGTTGTTGACACCCGTGTGATGAGAGGTGCGGATGTTGGTTCTGATCATTACTTGTTGGTGTCACGAGTGAAACTGAATGTTGGTTGGAGGAAAAGGAATAGGAAGAGACCCAGGATAGGAAGAATAAAGGTTGATAGGCTCCTTGAAGATCATCAGCGGTACTCTGACTTACTCAGAGAACGACTGAAGGATCTGAAATCTTGTGAGAGGGATGTAGAAAAGAAGTGGGAATGTTTTAAGAACTGTGTTGTCACTGCTGCTAAAGAGGTCTGTGGTGCCACAATAGTGGGTAATAATAGAGGTGATGCTTGGTGGAATAGTGAGATTGATGAGGCAGTAAAGAAAAAGAAGGAAGCCTATTTGGGGATGTTGCAAGGTAGAGTCTCTGTGGATGAATATCGCTGTAAGAAGCGTGAAGCTGCTAAGCTGGTTCGCCACAGTAAGGCAAAAGATAGGAAGGAGAAAGTGGAAAGGCATGAACTGGCTTTTTGGAAAGATAGAAAGTCCTTCTGGAAGTACATGAGACTCAGGAAAAATAGGGGAAACAAAGTTTTAAGTTGTGTGAAGAATGAGATCGGAGAAATGATATGGGAGCCCAATGAGTTAAGTGAAAGATGGGGTGAATACTTCTGTGAGTTTTTAGATCAGGAGAGCAAAAATGATTCTGAGACAGATGCAGATGATGTCACAATGAGGGATGAAAGCACAGGAGGGATCTCAAGAGAAGAAGTGTGTAAAGCTCTAAAATCTCTTCAGAATGGTAAGGCTCCAGGAGTTGATGGCATAACTGCAGAGATGTTGAAGTATGGTGGTGACTCTATAATTGACTGGTTAACTGAAATTTGCCAGTTGTGCTGGGAGTTAGGAATAGTCCCTCGGGATTGGAAGGATGCTATTATTGTTCCTTTGTATAAGGGAAAAGGTGATCAGACTGAATGCAAGAACTATCGTGGTATTAGCCTACTGAGTGTGCCAGGGAAAGTGTTTGGTAAGGTTGTTATTGAAAAAGTATGGGGTCTTACATCATTGAAAGTGTGGGATGTTCAGAGTGGTTTTCTGCCTGGTAAAGGCTGCACTAACCAGATTTTTGCATTACGTATGATGATTGAAAAGTATCTGGCTGTTGGGAAGAAAGTTTTTACTGCCTTCATAGATTTAGAGAAAGCTTACGACCGAGTGAATAGGACACTTTTGTGGAAGGTATTGAATGAATATGGTGTTACTGGGAATCTACTTAATAGTGTAAAAGTCATGTATGCTGGTAGTAGAGCTTGTGTACGAGTGAATGGTGTTTAATCAAAATGGTTTTCCATTGGTGCAGGAGTTAGACAAGGTTGTGTAATGTCACCATGGCTGTTTAATATATTTATGGACGCATGCATGCGTGAGGCCAAAATAGATAATAGTGGTTTATGTCTTGGTGATATCCGTGTGTGCAGATTGCTGTATGCTGATGACACTGTCCTGTTGGCAGAGAGCAAAAGTGAGTTGCAGAGTATGTTGACTCGGATGCACGAAGTTTGCACGAAATTCAAACTGAGTATAAATAAGGGAAAAACCAAAGTTATGGTGTTTGAGAGAGGAATGGGTAGCACTGAATGTAATGTAAGTATAAATGGCACTGTGATTGACCAGGTGAGTGAGTTTGTGTATTTAGGAAGTATGTTTGACAGAGAGAACAAGTTGGATGGTGAAATCAGTCGGCGAGTAAATTCTTCTTTGAAACTCATAGCTGCTCTGGGAGGTTTTCACAGGAATGATGGGTTCTTTAGAGAGTCCTGCATGGCTGTGTATGAAACAGTAATTGTTCCTACTCTGATGTATGGCAGTGAAACCTGGGTACTGCAGAAGAAGCATAGGAGTTGTTTGTGTGCTGGAGAAATGCGTTACTTACGTGGGGTTTGTGGCAAGACACGATCTGATTGTGTGAGGAATGAAGATGTATTGCAGTTGTGTGATGTAAAGCAAAATGTTGTTAGCAAGGTGGAGACCAATATGCTTCGGTGGTTTGGCCATGTTGAAAGAATGAGTGATGAAATGCTTACTAAGAAAATCTTTTCAGCCCAAGTGGCAGGAAGGAAAGGCAGAGGAAGGCCAAGGAAGACATGGGTGGATCAGATTCAGGAGTGTCTGCATGAGAAAAAGATTATGAGTATGAAGTATAAAAGATCTTGTGTAAGGCGGGTAATGGATATCAGTGAAGCACGAGTTGTATGTCGAGATCGCTGTAAATGGCGAAGTTTGATACGACAACAATAAGTAAAAATATCTGAAAGTTTGTATTTCTTTTTGGAGCTAACCTCTGAATCTCAGAGAACAGCTTAGTGATATGTATGTATGCATTATATTTGTCAGGTGGCAGACATTCCAAGCAAAAAACCTGATCCACTGATTTCTACTGATTTTTTAAAAAGCTGTGGTCTTGATTTCAGGTAAAGTCTCTGGCAACTCTGGCTGTTAATAAGGGTACTTACTCGATGTGGGCATCCACTGCCATAGCCCAGTCATGCCATTGTTCCTCAGGTGTTCTTTGCACAAACCGTAATATTTGTCCCATCATTGAATACCACCATTATCTTTCCCACTGTGGCTCTCTGTCACGATATGAGAGAGGTGGTGCTCACCTCAAACATCAGTGGTCATTTGCATTTTTGAACTTCACTTTTAGTTGGTTAAGTTCGATGAACACTTACCGCACGTGGGGCTTGGCTTTCAATTCCTATTTCCGTTATGTGGATGCCGCACGGGGGTTTTTCATTTGGCCACGGGTCCGCTTCTTTTTTTTTCCCATTGGAATTTATTTTGTCTCATCACCAAATGAGTTTTTCCTTTGCTGCATCCTCATTTACTTCAATATTTATTCATACCCGAGTACTTTCAGTAAAATTTCCTTTACCGTCTTCGAGGGGACGTTTTGCTCCGACTAGCACGGACCGTGTCAGCTGGGCAATTCGGTGGTTCTCGCGGGCTGCTTCTGTCGTCGGCTATCGCTTCTTCTTGGGCGTTGTGGCGCCATCTCTTGTTGGTCAGTGATCTCACTTTTCGAACTTTTTCATTTTTTTGCTCAATTTTAATTAAATTTTTCCAGCTGTTTCTCAAATTATTAGGGTCATTGTGGTTGCAAACTTTTGTCCTATTTTTTTCAATCATTACAGACTCTGCTATTCTGAGGTGTTTTTCGGATTTACAGCTTTTGATGATTTTTATATTTTCGAATTTAGGATATTTTTGGTTATCCAGACAGTATTGGATAAGTGCTGTTTTTTCTTCTTTTTTCTGCCAGTTTTTTACGTGTTGTTTTAATCTGTGTTTAAGCTTATTTTTGGTACTTCCTATATAAGCCATTGGAGGATTTTCAGTAATAGGAATTGAGTAAATACCTGCTTTTTCTAACATTTTTATTTTTTCATTTTTTATTACTATATTTTTGATGGTATTTACTTTTCCTCCAATTTGAATGTTATGTTTTTTACAAATGTTATTAATTTCATTGGTAGTACCTTTTACGTAAGGAAAACCATTTAAATATTTGACATCTTTTTTATTTACTACAGCATTATTTTTTATTTTCTTTATTACTTCAGTGTCCCATTTTTTTATTAAATGGTTAGGATAACCAAAGCTGCCTGCAATTTTTTTTATGAATTTGATTTCTTCATTGATGAACTGACTATTTTCAGAATGCGTATATGCTCTTTTAATTAAGGTTTTTATACTATTGCATTTTTGAGGATAAGGATGTGCTGAATTGTACGGGATTAGGACCGGAACGAATGAACTTTTCCGATAAACCCTGTATAATAACTTATCTGTGGATTTGATAACCTGTACATCCAAAAAGGCTAATGCATTATTTTTTTCTATTTCAACAGTGAGTTCTATAGTTGGATATAAAGCGCTGTAACATTTTGTTAATTTTTTTAATTCTTCTTCGTTCAGTTTTGATAGAATGAAAATATCATCCACGTATCGACAGTACACTTCTGGTTTTTCTTCCATACGATGCAGGACATTTTCTTCAATTTCGTTCATCACAACCTCAGCATATAGAGTTGATAATGGTGAGCCCATTGGGCCTCCTGAATTTTGCTTGAATATTTTGTTCTTGTATGTAAAAATATTATTTTCATATAAATATACTAAAACTTTTTTGAATTCATGAATTTGTGTGTTATTTAAAATTTTAAGATTTTGCAACTTCTTAATGATAATTTCAATAGCATCTGGAACAGGAGTGCTTGGATATAATGCTTTAACGTCCATGCTTGCCATATTTAAGTCCTTTAGGTCAGTTTTTACATTTTTGATTTTCTCTATAAATTCATATGTGTTCTTGATGGTGAACTTGTTGTTCATGAAAAAGGGTGCTAGGAATTTATAAATGTTTTTCTCTAAAGTTATCAATGGTGAGTTTTTTTTTTGAAACTATCAGTCTCAATGGAGCATCATCTTTGTGCGTTTTTATCTTTGCAACGATACGTGGTATGCCTGCTCCCATTGGTGGAAAAGAGCGCTTGATTTCATCGGGTAAGGTGCTATGATTTCTTATATCCGCTAAGAATTTAATTTGATTATCAGTTGGGTCTTTCATAATTTCGGTACAATTTAATCCATTGATTGCAGCTGTCATTTTTTGTTCAAATTCATCAGTGTTGAGAATAATGATTTGGCCAGATTTATCTGCTTCACAGAATTTGATATCTGGGTCATTTTTCAATTCCAATAGTTGTTTTTTTTCATATTTTAATTTTTTCTCTATATAGAAGTTTTTGTTGTTTTTGGCATTATATTCTTTTAGAATAACTCTATATAATTTGTTCTCTACTTCAGTTTTATTCTCTGCGCCTGGTATATTTTTGAGAATATCTTCGAGGCAAGGGATGATTTCTTCAGTTTTAGGGAGGCCTTGTGGAAAGGCAAATTTTTTCCCTTTTTGTAAAATTGCTTTTTGTGTAAAGCTTAAATTCTTATCAGACCGATTTTCATATACATTATATTCATTTATGGGTTCCTTATTTAATTTTTGTTCATCAAATAGTGCATTTAATTTTTTATCAACCGTAACGCTATTGGAGTTGGCTTCTTTGTTAGCAATTTCGTTAATTTCGATGAACGTAGTATCCAAAATGCGATCTTTCCAAGTGCCATCAAATTGTGCATATTTTGAGTTCCTTATCAGCTTCCATATTTCATAAACTTGAGCATTGAGTCTGAATATTTGTTTTCTTTTAGCTATAATTTCGTTACTAAGTCGTTTTTGTTGACATCGAAGCAGGATGTAATAATCCTTCTTACTTGTTGGCTTGTTCTTAAGTCATGAACAACAAGTTCACCATCAAGAACACATATGATTTTCATGAACAACAAGTTCACCATCAAGAACACATTTTCATGAACAACAAGTTCACCATCAAGAACACATATGAATTTATAGAGAAAATCAAAATGTAAAAACTGACCTAAAGGACTTAAATATGGCAAGCATGGACGTTAAAGCATTATATCCAAGCACTCCTGTTCCAGATGCTATTGAAATTATCATTAAGAAGTTGCAAAATCTTAAAATTTTAAATAACACACAAATTCATGAATTCAAAAAAGTTTTAGTATATTTATATGAAAATAATATTTTTACATACAAGAACAAAATATTCAAGCAAAATTCAGGAGGCCCAATGGGCTCACCATTATCAACTCTATATGCTGAGGTTGTGATGAACGAAATTGAAGAAAATGTCCTGCATCGTATGGAAGAAAAACCAGAAGTGTACTGTCGATACGTGGATGATATTTTCATTCTATCAAAACTGAACGAAGAAGAATTAAAAAAATTAACAAAATGTTACAGCGCTTTATATCCAACTATAGAACTCACTGTTGAAATAGAAAAAAATAATGCATTAGCCTTTTTGGATGTACAGGTTATCAAATCCACAGATAAGTTATTATACAGGGTTTATCGGAAAAGTTCATTCGTTCCGGTCCTAATCCCGTACAATTCAGCACATCCTTATCCTCAAAAATGCAATAGTATAAAAACCTTAATTAAAAGAGCATATACGCATTCTGAAAATAGTCAGTTCATCAATGAAGAAATCAAATTCATAAAAAAAATTGCAGGCAGCTTTGGTTATCCTAACCATTTAATAAAAAAATGGGACACTGAAGTAATAAAGAAAATAAAAAATAATGCTGTAGTAAATAAAAAAGATGTCAAATATTTAAATGGTTTTCCTTACGTAAAAGGTACTACCAATGAAATTAATAACATTTGTAAAAAACATAACATTCAAATTGGAGGAAAAGTAAATACCATCAAAAATATAGTAATAAAAAATGAAAAAATAAAAATGTTAGAAAAAGCAGGTATTTACTCAATTCCTATTACTGAAAATCCTCCAATGGCTTATATAGGAAGTACCAAAAATAAGCTTAAACACAGATTAAAACAACACGTAAAAAACTGGCAGAAAAAAGAAGAAAAAACAGCACTTATCCAATACTGTCTGGATAACCAAAAATATCCTAAATTCGAAAATATAAAAATCATCAAAAGCTGTAAATCCGAAAAACACCTCAGAATAGCAGAGTCTGTAATGATTGAAAAAAATAGGACAAAAGTTTGCAACCACAATGACCCTAATAATTTGAGAAACAGCTGGAAAAATTTAATTAAAATTGAGCAAAAAAATGAAAAAGTTCGAAAAGTGAGATCACTGACCAACAAGAGATGGCGCCACAACGCCCAAGAAGAAGCGATAGCCGACGACAGAAGCAGCCCGCGAGAACCACCGAATTGCCCAGCTGACACGGTCCATGCTAGTCGGAGCAAAACGTCCCCTCGAAGACGGTAAAGGAATTTTACTGAAAGTACTCGGGTATGAATAAATATTGAAGTAAATGAGGATGCAGCAAAGGAAAAACTCATTTGGTGATGAGACAAAATAAATTCCAATGGGAAAAAAAAAAGAAGCGGACCCGTGGCCAAATGAAAAACCCCCGTGCGGCATCCACATAACGGAAATAGGAATTGAAAGCCAAGCCCCACGTGCGGTAAGTGTTCATCGAACTTAACCAACTAAAAGTGAAGTTCAAAAATGCAAATGCATTAATGCACGTTAAATAATATAACCTCCAATATCGGAAGTAAATTGAAATCAGTGGTCATATTTTTCTCAACAGTGTCTGGTTGTGAAATGGTGCATGTGTGCAATGATCACATGCAAAAATTCCAGACATTCTGCTCTTGTAAAGATGGAGCACCCAGTCTTCCTCACACAGACTTATCTGCCTATGATTGAAATTGTTCAGGTTGCCGTGTTTACCCATCATCATAGTCGCAGGTATGCTCTACTGTAGGTAGGTATCTGACCTAATTATAGACCACAGGAAGTTTCAACTGGTCACTTTATTGCAGTGGAGTAGGGCAGGTTTTGGGATGGGTGCAGTACATATAATAAGTGCTTTCAGTGGATATATGTAGTCATGTGTGTGCATGTATGTTTTCTGTATTTGTTTTAACACTGTGGACTGTAACTGCTGTAGTGTGACTTATTATGAAAAATTCGACATGTACTTTTCTAAGAAATTGTTGTTTTAAAGCTTTTTAAGATTTGAGTGAATACATATAAATTGTATATTGACCTTAGGAGGCTTTTTTTTTTTAATGTGTCGGCAACGTTTCACTTTTTTTCATTTTACAGGGTTACCGAATATCATAAGCAGAATAGAATGCAAGTTCAGAATCTTGCTATTGTTTTTGGACCAACTCTTTTACGACCAGAAGAGGAATCTGCCAACATTGCTTTGGACATGATGTATCAGAACCGGATCGTAGAATTTCTACTGCTTGAGTTTTCTGCCATTTTCAAATGATACTGAATTTTTAGGAGAAAATTTGAAATAACTGCAAAGCATAAAAGAGAATGTGTTATTTACGAAGTTTTTTTTTGAAATAGTTTAGATTGTGTTTGAATTTTATGTTATGTTCAAAATTAATAGCATGTTTCCATGGTTGTTTTTGTTTGTTTTTAGACTTATATCAATATTGAAACCTGTACATCATGAATTGCAACATCTCATTTTGAAGATATATTTATTTTTCATTATAGACACTTACAGTACATTTTATATACTGTATATTAATGCTTTCATTATACAAAGTATTTTGTATCACATAGTTTTAAAATTTGTATTAAGCAAATTCAAATTAGGAAGTATAATACATCCATCATGATATGCTTTGCATTTTTTCACCATCTGGTTTGTAAATCTGAAGTAAACATCCTATTCAATATATCACTTAAGAGTGCTCGAAACTGTATTGTATAAATCTGTTTATTTTTGTTTTAATATCATAAATACAAATTGCAAAGCTTTTGCTGTCACTGGAAGGCTTTTTCTAAGCAGATGTTAAACACCTAATTTGTTCATCCTTTGCCCTTCAAGCCGAGGTTGAACCCAGTGGAGAGTGAAAGCTTGGCAATTTGTCTATACTATATATATATATGTATTACACCAGTAAATAGGTTTATACTAGGCTTTATAAGTGTTTTCAATTGATCCTGTTGGATTTTAGATTTCACTGATGTTTTGTGTTTAGCTGTGATGCATTACTTTTGAATTTGAGAATTCTAAGAGGAAATGTAATATAAATGTACCTGTATATTTTGTTAGGAAATTATTCTTTTGTCTTGCCAGTAGGTGAAAATGAAAGAAGGTAAGCATACCTGTTGTGTACACATTCATAATGAGAAATGTAAATATATCTTAGATTGAAGGAACTTCCCATTACTGGAAAGTGATACCTAGTTCTAAAATGTTTTTGTATGATGAAGCCAATAGTTGCATTCATGAACTGTACTTCCAAGCTGTGCTGTGAAAATTTGCAAGCACTGTACTCTGGACAGTATCAGTCATATAATTCTCTTTAAGATGCTCTGCCTTTGACTTCTAGTAACAGCAGGTTTGTTTAGTAATGAAGTTATCTTTTCCAGAATTGTACATTATTTGTTCTTCATGTGTAAATCTTTCATCATGTGGCTTAACTTCTCATAATTATTTCTGTATAACAACAACTGTGCTTCCTATATAATCTTTTCTGAGGTTTTTGAAATTTGAAAATTTTGGTCATGTGTGTTATCACAGCTGACTTAGTTGGAAAGTATCCATAAAGTATAAGGGTGATTCAAATGAAAGTGAGCCAAGGTGATTTGAAAAGCATTACCTTTATGTCAGAAAAAGTCCACCAGCATTGAGGCAGTCACAATGCGAAAGGTCTGGACTGTAGGAAGGGTGTGCAAGAGTTTTGCACTTGAATTTCAATTCAATTCAATTCATTTATTTTGCTGAGCCCCCCTCCCACTGTTACAGAAATATCAGTTGAAACAATGCACAGCAAAGAAGCATGGGAAAAAGGCCAGCCAGGTCTGATAGGGTCCCATGCTCCCTAGGCTAGTTTTACACCGAGGTCAGTAGTTGTAATTACAAACAAGAGTATCAAAGAGTATCATAGTAACAAAAAAAAAAAAAAAAAGGTGATGATATATGAGCAGATAATAAACATTACAGATAATACCATTGAAAAAGCAATTTACATCAGGATAAGAGCATTTCCATGGTAACAGCCATATATGTTCACTCACGCAACAAGGTGATACCCCTTGATAATAAGCCACAGCACTTGTTCTTGATTGCCTTGTGCAGGTGTTGAGCATGGCACAGTAGTGGTCAGCATTGACAGTCTCCCCTTGTTCAGCATATTTGATCAATAATGGCCTCTCATGGTCAAAAAAAAAAAAAAGTCAACATTTTTCCAGCGGAGATTTTCTTGGCATTCTTTGGGGGTGGTGATTGAGGATGCTTCCACTGCAGACTCTGCTGGTTGTGTTTCAGCTCATAGTGGTTGCATCACTATTCATCTCCTGCAATAATACGATCCAAGAACTCATTTCCCTCGCAGTGATACTGCAGAAGATGTTTCAATGCTGCATCTAGTCTCTGCTTCTGGTCCTCACTGAGAACCTTCGGAATCCAATGAATGCAAAGAAGCTGATAATTCAGATGTTCATGAATAATAGTATGCACCAAACCGTGACTGATATTCATGCTTGCGACCAACTCATCAATACTTTGGTGCCTATCTTGTCTGATCAACACATCCACCTGTTTTAATGTGTTCAGCTTGATGGCACGATGGCTTTGCCCCAGTCTCGGGTCATTGCTGCAGCTTTCATGTCCTCCCTTGAAGCATCTGCTCCATTGCTTCGCTGCGGCCAATGAAATGAAATTCTCGCAAGAAACTGTGGGGATGCAGTGAAAAATATTGTGTTGTGAAGCACCTTCAGCTATTAAAAATCTAACCACACCATGATGCTCTTCTGCTGGAGCATCCATTGTGGTGCAGGCCTGTGTTCAAGCCATTGCAGCTCAGATTCCACAGTACCTCTCCTCACAACTACTGTTCTGACACATGACTGCATCTGACAAATGCGTATCAAGGTCAGTGGGCACAGCCATTTGGCCGTGGGGAAAGCTGGCTCATTTTCATAGATCATATGTAGAGGATTTTAGGAAGGGAGTGTCTGACTCCAGGTCTTAAACAACCCTTAGAAATAGGAAAATAGGAGAATTGGGCTAGCTTAGGTGCTCACTGTGTTTGTTAAACCTACAATAAAAAAAAAAAAAAGAAAAAAGATTTGGTCTAGAGTGCTCAATAGGAAAGTCACATGGAAGGGGGGCAGTACCCGGGGTTTGACTCCTTAACATGCCCATTCGATGCACAGTGGATATTTAGTGGTTCAAGCGTTCGTACCTGCCTGGGATTGAACCTGAGGTTTCTCTGTGGCAGTCACAAATGTTGACCACTAGGCCATCTGTGGCCCTAAAGGCTCACTTTAATTTGACTCGCTCTTATATATACCAAGTTTCCTCCTTTAATTCTGAAGCATTGTTCCCCTCCCCCTCAAAAATATTGATTCTGAACTACAATTTAGGACTTTGTTTTGATATGTCTCTTTAGGTTCATTTTTCATTTATGAGACAAATCTGTGCATGTGGTGAAAGCCATGAAATTGCGTTCCTTTTTTCTTCTAGGTAGGCTGAAGTTTATATATATTCAATGAATTTTCAAGACTTTATCAGTTTTAGACTCGCCTGTCTGATGACTAATGAGATTGTATTATATAGTAGGGTAGTATAATTTCTTGAGGTACTTTTCTAAGACGTTAAAGTACATATGTGTTAATGTGTATCTAAATAATGTTACATTTTACAGTTTTCTATCTGCAATAAAAATCCAAGGTTTAAATCTGTTTATCAACAACTGTTAGTGTTTTATTCCTAACAAACCCCATTGTTGTCTTTGCCATCTTATTGGCATGCCTTATTAGTTGTTTAAGGAAGATTTATACAAGACACTTAGTTAACATACAGTACTAGTAATTGAGAATTTTCTTGTTACATAGGTTGTTTTAGTGTTTAAAGTCAGACAAATATATTGCTAAATGTAGGGAGTATCACAAGTGTGGTATCATAAACTTCATATTCGTGATGGAAATGTTTCAAATTTCCTTTTATTCATGTGGTTAGGATTATTTTTCATGTAGTAGTGATACAAATATATATATGTGAACAAATTATAAATGATTCAGCACCTAAATGCTGAAAAATCAACTCATGTTGTGCACTGGTAACCAACAATGTGCTGCATGTAAAATGCATTTATGATCATTTTATTCATCCTTCAGAATGTACAGGTTTTTAGATTTTCCATGATTTATTTGTGTCTGATTCCAGTATAGCTTGTTCTAGAAGTAATAAAATTTTGTATTTCAATGATTTTATTACATTAGTGCAAATTATAAATGATTTTACTTTGATAGAAACGTAGAAATAGTGGCCAATTTACTGCATGTCGGTTTATCTTAGTTAATTTGGTACAGAGTTTTGTAGTCTTCGCCACATTTTTAAGTGTGTGGTAAAAAAGTTTACAGTATTCTGGTTTCATAATTAGTGTGTTCTTTCCAGGCTATATATGTTCTTTATGGTAATTTCATTGTGAAGAGCATTCATTAATGAAGTCTGTTTACATTTTCAATTCTTTTGTATTTATTTTGTTTTTATGTGAGGTGCTATTTATATGTAATGTAAGATCTCCGTGAATCATGGTGCATGAAAGTATGTATATATATGTATGTATAATTAGGTAACATCCATAAATGGAAAAAGATGTAATTTTTTTTTTTTTTTTTTTTTTAGTGATGGATTTGGAGATAGGTCACAAATGAGTATTGATGAGGCATAAAAGTGTAATTCTTACCATTTTTATGTTAGTCATATTTGGGTATTACAGAAGAGCCACAAACATTGTATAATACATCACAAAAGCACAGGCTCTGAGAGAATTTTTTCTGTTTGTACAGTAAGAAAAGGGAAGGTTTTTTGCTGGTAGGCGAAGTGTTGTAAAGAGAACACACACACACACACACACACACACACACACACACACACACACACACACACACACACACACACACACACACACACACACACACACACACACACACACACACACACACACACACACACACACACACACACACACACACACACACACACACACACACACACACACACACACACACACACACACACACACACACACACACACACACACACACACACACACACACACACACACACACACACACTCACTCACTCACTCACTCACTCACTCACTCTCTCTCTCTCTCTCTCTCCTGTTTCCTTATGTGGAGAGATTTGATCACAAAAAGTGTAATGAAAAATATCATACATAGTACTTTAGAACAGTGCCGTCAACTTCTGCAGAGCCATGGGCCAAGGGTTTTAGAATTAGATGGTGGGCCACATTTTGTTTTAAATACACATAAGATTATGTGAATATAAAAAACGTCCTGCTTAGTTTATTAAGTTTTTAAGCTCATTTAATATTAGAACAGTTGAAATTTAAAATTTGGAAAACAAAACTTACATTTAATGGGAGCACTGTTAATGGTTAAATTCCAGCAAAAGTTGTTGCATGTTGTTCACTTTGATGCTTGTCCTTGAGAATCAAAGTAATTATTCAAGAGTAGAGTCATTCATACTATTCCTGTGTTTTGACTTTATGTATGCATTTCCTGTCAGAAAATATACTCTTGTATACTTCAAAACATTGGAATAACCTTAAAATCAAATCTCTTATGTTTGGGTACGTATCATTGATAAAACATTTAAACAGTTCTGCTCCAGTATCAGGACAAACTCTAATAAATTGATCTGCTTGAAGTTCCTATAATTCCATTTAATAATTGTGGTTTGTGCTTTGAATGCTAATGGTTTGCTGAACAGATGTGTGCTGGGTTTGAGTTCATCAAATTGTTTATATTTGCCATCAAAATTCTTAATGTGTCTAGGTGAGGAACAAAGTCACCCAGACACACTAATGTTTATTATTATAAAGATAATAATAAATCTATAGTTTCACCAAATATTGTCATTTCGTCAAAATGCTCCGGGCAGGTTTCAAAATGAGTCAAACTGTTTCTTTCTAGATTTGATTTTAACAAGGGCAGCTTGTTACAAAAACCAGTTATATGACTATAAATGTTTTGGTCCTTCCCTTGCCAAACAATATTTAACGCATTCACAACACTCAAATGTTCTGTGATATTAGTGAGGAAAACTAGTGAGCTAAGAAAAGCAATGTCACTGAGAGTCTTAGTTAATTCAGCATCACCTGTTTTTATCAGTAAAAAAAGATAGTTCTTTCTGAAGTTAGAAAAATCTCACTAAGTATTTTCCAGTGCTGAACCAATGGATTTGATTTTGCAGAAGCAGGTCACCATGTTTGGCTTCAAGTTCATCAAAATATGCTTTGAATGTTCTATATGTAAGAACATGGTTTCTGCCACTAATTAAATCTGTTATTTTCACTACCTGGTCCATTGTATTTGATTGTGTTAGTGAATACCCACAAATGCTTGTTGGTGCCATATTAACGAATTGATTCCATTCTTTTTTCCAGTCAAAAGGAAATTTGATTTACACTTCAATTGTGGGCTGCAAAATTTGGTTCCGTGGGTTGCCAGGTGGACAGCACTGCTTTAGAATGTGAAACTGTTAAAATATTATTTTTATGATTAAAATGTGATTTATTTTGGATATATGTACCTGAAAGAAAAGTTCCATATGAAGTTTCTGTATTACAATATAGGTTTCTTACATGTTAAAACAACAAGAAGTGAAATAATGTATAAAAGATATGATGTTGATATTCAGTATCTTCAGACAAACATGAAGAAAGTTCAGAAAGGAGTAAATTCACAAATGTCTAAAACTGAAGGGAACAGAATGTGAAAAGTTAAGAGTTCGTAATTTGCAGTGAATGTAGTAATTTTCAAGAAAGGTAACAAAATTACTTTTAATTTTGATGTGAGTTAAAATATTGCAATTTGTCTTTATTTTTGAATTGAAAACATTTTGTAGAATTGGTTATGAAAGGCAGTCTTATAGTGTCCACCACCATGATAAATTTTTTTTCTACCTTAAAATGTGAAAACTGCTCAAAAGTAAAATAGCTGAATAATATATATGTGTGCCTTATAAGTTCATGCCTTGTTGCTTTAGCTTGAAAAGCCTAATCATTTAATGAACATTTGTCATACTTGTGTAGTGAAATAGTTATTGAACACAATCTCTTGAAAAATGTATTTTAAGAGTTGCAGAAGCAGGTATTGATACATTGTTATAGTGCTGGGTAGATAAATTTCTTCCACTGAGGAGATTGGTTTGAATTCTATGTGAGACATGGACTTCGTGTGTTTCTATGCTCTGGTTTGCTCTCATTACCAGACCCCCCCCCCCCCACACACACAATAACTTGGAATTAAAAGTGGGCAACTACTCCTGCTGGTAGACACTGTTTTGAGTTATTATTCTGAGAAAGAAAGAACAGATATACAGGGCCATCAGATAGCATGCATATGTTTGTATGAATATGAGTATCTAAAAGGAAGTGATCGTAAAGTATCATTTAATATAAGGGAACAGCACCAGAACTGTCTTGAATCAAGATGTAAAATTCTGAAGTGTACCTATGTGTCAGAATGCGTTTCAGATTTTCAAACATCAGTTTGTAAATCTGTCTCCCTTATTTAGCATCAGTAATGTAACTGATATGTTGTAAACAAAAGCTAATTCTGTGATAGATGTAGTACAAAGCATTTAGATATTAAGTGACATGCTGTAACAAAATTTCTGTTGAACATATAATCTGAATGAGATTTGTAAATATTTTACTTGATGTATCTGTTTATAGATACAGCTAATGGAATTTGTGTTAAAACAATGTTTATCCAAACTGTTTCAAATGGGCCATAAGACATAAAAAATTTAATCTGAATTTAAAATAATTTTAATGTTCATGATCAAATGTTGCAAGGAGATTAGTAATCTTCCTTTAGATTGTGATTGTAGCTATAAGAAATTGTTTGCTCAAAAGTGCTCCTTTACTTTTCTGTGGCAGCTTATGTTTTATTCCTGAATGAAACTCACCATTATGTTTTATATTAGTCATTAATTGAGTTGGGTAAAAATTAAGATTTTAGCTGTCATGCTGATGAGAATAGCTTGCTCAAATCGCATTGTATTCTTGATGCTGATGAGAATATAGTATTGTAGCTGTGATGCTAATGAGAACAGCTTGCTCGAATCACATTGTTTTTAGACTATGCTAGGATTGTGAACATCAGAGGTAGCTCAAATTATCAGTGCAACATTTATAAGTTTGTAAGGTGAAACTGGTTCACAGAGTCATTCTCAGCATGTAAAGCTTACTGATTGCAGTTAGTCATTTCAGCTCTCTTAGAAGATACATATGAATATGTAGGATTAGCAGTCTAAATCCCATGCAATATATAGAGCTTCACTACAAAACACTGAAAGTATTTCAGAATTCATGTTCCTTTTGGAAGATTACCACTAGCATTGCAGTGAAACAAATTGCCAGATGAAAAATCTGTGTCCTATCTTTGCATTGGGCTGAGCTTCAAAGTATTCCTGTGGTCAGCTAACTACTGAAAGTGTGCCCCAAGTGTGTTAGGAACTAGTTCCATTTCATACACCCAGAAAAACTGTAATAATAGTTATAGCTATGTGTGATGCTTCTGGAGTTGCCATATGTATTGGGGTAAGAACAGTCTAGAAACTTTGTTAAATTATTAACATGTTACATAATTTTCAAGGGATTCCCATGGACGTCAAACAAATTTTAACAGTAGTATTTTTAGTAAGATGGTTGTAGCAGGTATATACATTTTCTTTTTGTTTGTGACTGTGTTCAGCATAGTCACAGCCAACCAGCCAGCTGCTTGTAATAACAGAATAAGAGTCGAAACCTGGCAGTGAATGCTCTATTTCTCTTGAAAACTTGTATAAATGTCTGAACAGCAAACAGGGGTAAAATCCTGTTACATAAGATGTAGAGAAGAATATGGAAGTATCAAGTTTTTTATTCCATTCATATCTTAATAGGATTTGTATTTCATATTTCAGGATGCAAAAATTCTGTATTTCATTTTGGATAATTTAAAACAGACATGCAAATACGTGTGAAATTTTTAGTGGCCCATTAAAATAACTGGCAGCCCGAATTAAAATAAGCTTTTATTACTTACCATAGGTTTTAGTTGATTTTCAATATTTGTGTTGCTGATGAAAATGGCTTAAAATTGTGGCCAGTTGAAAACCAGAAATTTACTGCAGGAGTCTGATCGAGTTCTTTGAAAACTCACACCATTTGTGCTAATGTTCATTAAACTGTTGTCTCTGTGGACAGTCAAGAATGTTGTACTGTTTTAATGTTATTCATAGTGCTGAAACCGCATTCACAGCTAGCTGTTGAAACAGGAACATACTCCACTTAGCTATAAACTTGCTGAAGATACAGAATCAAGTTGGTTGACTAACAGCATTTTTTTTTTTTTTTAATGTAATGCCACAAAGGGAAGGAACAGTAGATGTGTGTTTCAAGTATATCACTCTTCAGGAATTTCATCTTCTTCAAAATCAGGCAAGGAAGTTTTGAAACATTTGACAATTTTCAGTACCTCTGTATTTCCAAAGTCAGATAATATTCTTCCATATGGCCAAATTGCAGTGTCTAATGCTTTGAAATTGTGAATAATGGTTGTTTTTAAATTTGAAAACCTTGATTTCAATCGATTATTTTCTGTTGGTCACTTTGAAATGAAGTTTCTCCTGCTTCATGATTTGCAACTTTAAGGGAGTAAAATTTTTTTTATTAGTGCAGTTGTAATTAATGTTAAATGACGATTCCATAGGACCTGTTCTGCCAGCTGAGGTACTCTCTTCTGCGAATGAGTAATTCATTCAGCAGTAGAGCATTGATGAGCCAATGAGCCACATCTGTCCACCTCTGGTATTGGTGATGTCATGCCCCATGACATTTGCTGGCATGTACAGGTGGGAGTTCATGGGCTCACCGCTTAGACCTCTTGGTGTCTCAGCCACGACGCCAAAGATGTATGGAGTCCGCTGGGACGGCTGCTGTAAATCTATATCCGATCTCTCCAGTTAAAACTAATCCCTTCGACCTGACATTAAAGTATAGATAAGTGTGTTATATGAAAATAATTCAGAGAAAAAGTAAAAGTGATGGCACTTTTTTTCATTAGCCTTCTTCAAGAAAAAGAAAAATTCATTGCTAGCTGGAAAAACTTAGTCACCAATGGCAACCGGATGATCACTTATTTTCATCCACGATTTAAAATATACAAACAGAAATGCGCGTGCACACACATGCAAATCATCTCAATGCACTTTTTTTTTTTTTTTTTGCATTTTTTCATCTGTTTGCATACATACCATTCCAGAGAACAGCTTTTAACAAAAACATTGTGTTATAGGATTCTGAGTCGAAAAAGAATTGTGCTGTGCAATTATTAATTTCTTACTGTATTGTATCAACTGATAAAATCTTCATGTTGTCAGTTCTTCATAATAGCTCCTTACAAAACTCCATTTTGTGTTGGTACGCACAAAAATAATAAAATTCTTAAAATTGCATACATACATATCACTAAGCTGTTCTCTGGGATTCAGAGTTTAGCTCCACAAAGAAATACAAACTACCAGATAATTTTTACTGACTGTTGCTGTATCAAACTTCTCCATTTACAACAATCTTGACATACAACTCGGGCTTCACTGACATCCATCACACGCCGTACACAAAATCTTCTATACTTCATGCTCATAATCTTTTTTTCATGCAGACACTCCTGAATCTGACCCTCCCATGACTTCCTTAGCCTTCCTCTGCCTTTCTTTCTTGCCACTTGGGCTAAAATATTTTCTTAGTGAGCATCTCATCACTTATTCTTTCAACATGGCCAAAACCACCGAAGCATGTTAGTCTTCATCGTGCTAACAACATTTTGCTTCACATTACACAACTGCAACACATCTTCATTCCTCACACAAATGATTCCTGTGAAAACCTCCCAGAGCAGCCATGACTTTCAATGAAGAATTCACTTGCCTACTAATTTCACCATTCAATTTGTTCTCTCTGTCAAACATGCTTCCTAAATACACAAACTCATTCACCTGGTCAATTACTGTGCCATTTAGACTTATATTATATTCGGTACTACCAGTTCCTCTCTCAAAAACCATAACTTTGGGTTTTCCCTTATTTATACTGAGTTTGAATTTCACACAAACTTTGTTCAATCTGCACACACAGATATCACCAAGACATAAACCAGTATTATGTATTTTGGCATCATGCATGCACACATCCATAAATATGTTAAACAGCCATGGTGACATTGCACAACATTGTCTGACTCCTGCACCAATAGGAAACCATTTTAATAAAACACCATTCACTCGTACACAAGCTCTACTGCCAGCACACATGGTTTTTACACTGTTAAGTACATTCCCAGTAACACCATATTCATTCAGTACCTTCCATAAAAGTGTCCTATTGACTCGGTCGTAAGCTTTCTCTAAATCTATGAAGGCAGCAAAAACTTTCTTACCAACATCCAGATACTTTTCAATCATCATCTGTAATGCAAAAATTTGGTTAGTGCAGCCTTTACCATGCATAAAACCACTGTGAACATCCCACACTTTCTCTGATGTAAGACTCCATAGTTTTTCAATAACAACCTTGCCAAACACTTTCCCTGGCACACTCAGTAAGATTATACCATGATAGTTCTTGCAGTCAGACTGATCACCTTTTCCCTTATACAAGGGAAGAATGATGGCATCCTTCCAATCCTGAGGCACCATTCCTAACTCCCAGCACAACCGGCAAATTTCAGGTAACCCGTCAATTAGAGTCACCAACATATTTAAACATCTCGGCAGTTATGCTATCAACTCCCGGAGCCTTACTATTCTGAAGAGATTTTAGAGCTTTACACACCTTTTCTCTTGAGATTTCTCCTGTGCTTCCATCATTTACTGTGACATCATCTGCTTCTGCCTTCAAGTCACCTTTGCTTTCCTGATCTAATAACTCACAGAAGTATTTTCTCCGTCTTTCACTTAACTCATTGGGCTGCCATATCATTTCCGTGATCCTATTCTTCACACAACTTTACTTAAAATTGCGATTCAGTTTATTAAAGCAATTCAATAATCTGAATTATTCATTAAAATTTAAATATGCAAAGATTGAGAGAAGACCTAGCTGGTGTCATTATCAAATTCATATGAGAAAATTCCATTTCATATTCGCCAGAAGATGCAGCATTGATCTTCTGGCGAATATGCTGTATTTCTCTTTGCTGTAAAGGCTGCTTAGATATTCCCCCCCCTGGAGTTATAGATAATCTCTAAAACAACAAATTAAGTTTCTTTCACTCAGTTGAAATCTTTTAGATAATTTTGTAATTTATTCTTCACCGTGTAGTGTATTTCCTGTTACAGTTTTTGACCAATTATTAACATCTTGCACTTTGGGATAGATTGGCACATCAATGTCTTCACTGGAAAGCAGCCTTTTCTTAATAGACTTTTTGAGACTCATAAAACACATTTGGGCAGGTTGGTGGGACATTTCTCTCTTTCTTGTTACATTTAACTCGTGCCATCTTTCTTCCTCAGATGTTATGATTTTTTCATTACTTAAATATAATTACATGGTATGGTTATTATGTTATTTTAATTTTCAATATTAATTACATGTTACATTATTTTAATTAAATAATTATTACAAAAACTTAAAACCAAAAATTGTGTGTTAAAAAAGATGTTGGAAAGTTGTGGTGCATTCCACCAGTAAAAAGCCCTGTTTATAGCGCCCACGCACATACGCACGCCAGCTTGGAGTCCTCTAAAACACATTTTGTTTACTGCTGTTCTCCAGAATGGCCTGCAAACTGTTGAGAAAATATGCCAAACATTTTCAGTGAGGTGAGACGTTTTTGAACATGTATCTTTAATGTATTTTAAATGACATTCACACATACTTCAGGATTTGCTGGAAAGGAAAATAATTTTTGTATCAAGAACAGTTATTAAAAGTTTGTCACCAGTTACCAAAAGTTGTAACTGTTGTATAAATATTGGAGGATAATGTACTTTGAAATCCATTTTCACATTCTCTGATGAAATAGGTCTTGTGTAAAAAGATCCTGAAGAAATATAAATTTCAAAAAACATTAGAGTAACCTATTATTTCTGGGGAAATATCAGCTGTTACATACAATGTGCATTTCCTGAGAAAATTCTAAAATCCTATTAGAATAAGATATTGTATAAAATACCAATATATATATATATATATATATATATATATATATATATTAAGCCATTTGGGAAGTATGTGAGCACTCGTTGTGCCACAGTGCCACAGTTCGAATAAGAGCAAAACAATTATAACAATATTTGAGGGTAATTATTACTAGTTCCCTCATTATCAATAATATTTTCCAAAACTGTGGGCAGTCATGAACATCATTGAAAGTACCAGTGTCATTGAGTCTACAGAAAATGTCTGCAATTCAGATATTCAAATTCTGTTTGTTATATTAGTGAGTACCAGATATCTCAATTTTCAAATAAAAAAATAAACAATCCTAGGATCTCATATCCAGTGTTCAGTGAATATGGTGGGTGGACAGCTCCACCTAGCTGTTCTGTTCAGTGAACAGCTGAACAGTACAAGCCTTGTGTGGCCTTGTATTGTCATGTATGAGGAGAGGATGCAGTGCCGATGCCGGGATGTGCTGCTCTAGAAATGACTTGTACCGCTCAGATGTCATGGTGATGTTCTCATCGTATGTCTTCTTAAAAGCCATGTCGTGAATATCTATGCTAATGATCAGTAGGTTTTAGGCTTATGCAACTTTGCACAGGATAAAGGCTCTGTAGAAATACTGGGTTCAAGTTAGGGCTGAAACTGATGTTATTGCCTGGGTGTGTGAAATTCCACCTAGCTGTCATGTAAGTAGAGGAAAATTGTGAGCACCCTTCTATTGCAACAGTATCACACAAGGTTACCCTTTACAGTTTTGTAGCAGAATTTTGTGTCGTGGTTAGTGTGTGCGGTACCCACATCACTAGTTTTCTCATTAGGCCTAAATATTCTGTCAGCATGGTATAAAATGTTGTGTGAGGGTTACCCAATTGTGTGGGAAAGTTATTGGTACTCAACCTACATGACTTCTGAAAGACCTTTTGGATACATTGTTTGGCTTCTTGTCTGGAAGTCTAAATCGATGCATGGAGGGCATTTTGACCACCTGCTGTCTTCAGAAGACTGTGCCATGCCCTCTGAATACTGTAATATGATTTGGGGGGTGGGAGGGGGAAATCATAGTGATTGGTTTTTGTTATTAGTACAGTGGAATAGGACAGAAGGGCATAAATTGAAATAATTATTAAAATAGCTGTATTAAACAGCCTTCATGTATTAAACTACGGAAGTGATAGTGCTGTGCTGTAGAGCATGACAAGTTATATATAATTTATGACTACAAACTTGTGGTGTTGTATAAAGTAAAAATATCAACGTTTACCACAATCAAAGGTTTATTATACATCGACTATAGTTTTGCAGAGCTTCTGGCTCGGCTTCATCAGGACGAATACGTTGATATTTTTATTTTATGACAAGTTATGTAAAGAATATACATAGCTTCATCTTGTGCTAATGTGAAAGGTGCTGAACTAAATTAGTAATTGCAGGATTATGACAAGGTCAACTTGTGAGGAGACATGGTGCTGAGCATGTGAAAAATGCTCCCTGGTATGGTAAATTTAGATCAAAAGTACTGTTTTCAGGAAGAAAGAAACTACTTTTGCTGATTTAGTTTTTGCAATGTGGTTGTGACAAAACGTGTTAGGAATTTTCAAACTCAGGCACGCAAGGACCATTTTTGGTAAAGATCATGAAATAAAAATAATAGCATAAGTTTCATCCCTTTAGTTAAACAAAGATTTTATTCTATTGTTTTAGACATCCTATAATTAGTCAATATTCTACAATGTAATTTATATGGACTTATCTTGAATTTAAATATTCACATATGCATAAGCCCTTGCCATTATACAGCCACATGTTTATGCATATGTGAATATTTAAATTCTAGGTAAGTCCTTATGAATTATGTTATAGAATACTGATTAACTAAAATGTTTTCTAGAGCTATAGAATTGAACTTTACATCAAAAATTAATATTGTTGAGTGTAATGAAATGCAATTTTCCTGAAAGATTTTGTTTTGCAAATTATAAATTTTGTCAGGTTATTATCCCCCAGTAAAAATGACTTCAATATCAATTAATAAGATGCTATAATGTTACAGCATAAAAATTTATAATCATTACAGAGTTATGGAAATTTAAAACAGTATCTAAGGCATGTATCATTGGCAGACATATGAAGTACATAGTTGGTTGTTCAAGTGAAAGAGAAACGTGTAAGTTTATGCAATTAATATGCAGCAATTTGGCAGAGCAACAGGATATGTACTAAGGTTTAATGTTCAAATAGCAAATTGTGTCGTGTAAAATATGCTCAATGGTACTTCTTATTTTTTACTCTTTAGAGAAATGGATATCTGTGTGTGTAGGTAATCCCAATTCTTTGAAAGTATTTTTATAATTACTTGTGTAGGATAAGATGGACATAGGAAAAAAATTGTGTGGCATTGCATTCATTTTGTTATTTCTTGCAACAGTGAGTGCCCAATTCTTCTTGGCAGTGTAGTTTTTTAAATGCCAGTAATGAAGTTTTATTGCTACCTACTGTATTCAGTACTTTTGCAACAGATGTGAAATGCAGTCATACCTTGATCATTACATAAATCATACCTTGGTTTATAATAATAATAATGTGTTGTTAAATTTTGGTTTTGTGACATCTGATTCCCATGCTCTTGAAAGTTTCTGAACTTGTGGCAACACAGTTTGCCCTTTCTTCGTATTAGAACTACATATCAGTTTATATATATATATATATATATAAGAGCAAAGTCAAATATATATATATATAAACATCTTTTAAAGGTGTATAAGCCCATTTAACAAACTCTTGTAAGATCGAAGTTTAGATTTATTCAAGTTCAGTGGAGGTGTAAGGTTTAAAGTTATTTCATTTTAGTGAGTTTTTGTATTTCAGTTCTGTGTTGTTGGTTCAGGTAGAGAAAACCAGGAGTATAACACTAAATTAAAAAAAAATAAATTAACCCTTGTTTCGGAAATCACATATTTCAAAGAAACCTGCTTGAAACCTGAACCAGGGTTCGGGGAGGGGGGGGTAGGGGGGTCTTTCCATGATGAGTGACTCCCGGTACCCGAACCCAAGTGTTTAACATTATTATTTTTTTTTTTTATTGTATGTGAATTGTGAGAGTTTTAATTTTAATTTGCGTGTGTTAATTTAGTGGGATTCAGGGATTTCTACGGGAAGTTCTTGGTTGAAGGTGTAGAGAGTTTGACTTATATATATATAAACTGAAATGTAGTTTTTTTATTTTCAGAAATATGCCAGTTTTTTTATTTCAAAAATATGCTTGCTTACATGCAAGCAGTGTATTAATTGCCCCATTAAAAATAAGTTTTTTGGGGAAGGTGGAACTGGAATAAACACAGAGGAAATTTGTGTGGATGGTTTATATTTTATGGTTGAAGGATGTGCCAAATTACTACAATGAAAAAGACAAAACATCCTGCAAAGCCAGAAGAGTTATTGGAAAAAATAAAAATGTCTTAAAAAGAAAAGTGGTTGTGAAAAGCATCTTGAAAACAGAAATATCTCTTGCCAACAATCATGACATGAAAAAGAATGAAATAGCTTTTAAAATGAACAGTTCATTTAATTCATTGGTTGAATACAGGAACTATAAAGAGTAGGAAAACCAGGAAATGTGATTGTATCCAGAAAAAGAAAGTAAAAGAAAAACTATTTAATCTTTCTACATTAATTTTAATACAGGGTTTACCCCAAAATATATTCAAAGCAATTTTATCACGTTGAACAATTTTAGTAAATATTAAACCTGATGAAAGAAAAGTTATTAAATTTAAGAAACCAGTGGCTATATTTCCTTTGTTTCTTATGGAAATTAATTCTTTAGTTTACAAAACAAGTACCCTTAAGAACCAATTAACATTTTTTCCAAGCCTTTTACTTTATGCATTTCAGACAGAAACTTCAAAAATATTCAAACTGGGACAGCCAGTTTTGCTTCAGAAATTGGATTCCCACAACTTAGGCTGACCATATTTTTTTAGTAATTTCCATGCCTTTTCATTCGTGGACTGTGCGCATTAATCTGTGGCAGCCAGGCTTTCTTTAAGTGGTAGGTCGTGGGTTTTAAACCCATGTCTGTATATACTATGTAGAAGTTTCAGTCAGTTTTAATATGAACATAGAGAGAATAGACGTCTGTTTTAGGCTGACTCTCTTGTATTTTCCTCACCAATTTTCTGGAACATTTCCTGGACCCTATTCTAGTGTAGATAATGGTCACATTAGTGAACAAGGGGAAAGAAAAAAGAAAAGCCCTTCAAAAATTTTACACAATTTTATTTTGATCATCATTATACAGTTAAAAAATGCTATTCTTAGCAGGCATTTCATAATGTATTATTTAAATCTTGGTCTTGTGAAGTATTTTTCTTATTATACGTATATTAAGGAACGTAGTCAGTTTCACTGTGTCATCATATCAGAACTTGTAAACTGCATGAATGGATTTATTGTTGCTAATAGCCTGTGAACTGTATTGGTGTACATTGTGTGTGTGTGAGCTTTATTGACTTCCATACTGTTGTATTTCTTATTAAGAAAACTTAATTCAGCAGGGTCATAAAATTCACGAAACTGTATGAAGATGAAACCTTTTTGTTCTTTATATTTCTTTTCTACATTCACTGAATTTTTTTGAATGGTTCATGATATGACTAAATATTAATTTCCTTATAATGAAATTTTGTTTCGGTTGCATCCAAGGTGTGAATTCAGCTGTTAGTATGAATCAAATTACTAGTCAAAAATGCAGGTTTGCTGGTGGAGAGAAGGGGGAAAAAAGGAGAATAGTGAGCACTACTTCTGCATTTTTTAATCACACAATGTTGACTATTGTAGATGTTCTCACCCCTCTTCAGCTCAGTGACTTGCTTTTTCTTTTGAAAAGTTTTATCATTCTTTGTTACAACAGTGAATCTGCCAGAGATGTTTTTCTTTTTAAAAAAGAAGCCGTGGAAGAATTTCAAAGCCTTCCACAGCGGCGGCTGAAAAACAATTTTTTGGTTGCTGTGTTTCTAGAACGTGGTTAAGAGCGATGTATTTATTTAAGTTGTGTAATACAGACAGTAGCTGACACAATCGGCAGAAATCTCCTAATACCAACAGGTGGTCTTAAACTTTTGGAAATGTGTTGACACTGACTTAAGTGTTATCATGGCAAACAAAGACAATTTCATGTGACTAAATAGGGATATCTTTATACCTTTAATCCCTGGAAATGCAGCCCCCTTTATTGCATATATTTGACTAACATATATGTTTTCAAGAACACATTAAATACACAAGCTGAGGATCGCCTGTAGCAGAAAGGCAAGTACATGTGGCAAATACATGAAATTAATAGTTTACAAATAATTACATACTCAAAAATTGGAAAAAAAAAAAAAAAAAGAAAACTGGATAATGTAGAATTATGATCTTCAGTCAGTGATATGGCTGCACTAATAGCAGTTTTTATTTTTATACCAAATACTTGGATTTAGGTCTTGGGTGAGAAATGAATGTTGTGTTTCTCCTTCAACTTTGGTCTGCTTTCCTGCTGTGAAATTGTGAATTAATTAGGAATGGGGGAATCCTGGCATTTGATGCTGTTGGGGAGATTTATATGAAATAAGGAAAACCATAACAGCCACACTGGAAATTAGTCAATTAATTAAGATGTCTTTATGTAGATAGTCTACAGTTTAGGTGGGTGAGATTTTTTTTAGGATGGAGGCACCAGAACCCTTGTTGCTTTTATCTTCTACAGAATACCTTTTCAACAATTTGCTTACTAAACACCAAAGGTCAACTACTTCCACATCATCAAATATGTCTGGTTGCATAGGTGTGAATGTTAATTTTATGCTTATGCAAGACAAATCTGATACACATTTAAAAAAAAAAATGAGGTTTTATGTTCATAATCAATCGAAATAAAAACCTCGGTTGTGGGAAATTGGACACATGCTTCCTGTGCGGATAAGTTTAGTGATTAAACAATTAATGCTGTTGGAGAAAGTGTGTGTGAAATAGACAGAATTTCAAAGCCTTTCATTCATCTGCAGGACTTAGTGCCAGGCTTAAAACTTAACAGCACATATGGTACATTAAAAGACTGGTGCTATATGTGTTGTTACAAGAAGTATATAGGTGTTTATGGTCAGCAGTGAAACAATGCCAGTAGCTGTAGTAGTTGCCATAGTCATCCAGTCATACTCAACCATTGTCAGTCCATTAAAGGTTGACCCAAAATTTACAATCCTAATCTTTCCCTTTGCATTGCTCATTCACTGCACCTCCACTGTCACTGCTGTTTCCTCACACAATCTTTTTCTTGGTTTTCCTCTCCATCTTATGCCATCACAAGGTAACTTTTCCATTACCATCTTTGTTCATCTCCTGTCTTTGTATCAGTCAAGAGAGTCAGCCCATCTCCATTTTTTAATGTAATGAATAATAATAATAGTGATCAATCAATCCTCAATTATTTTTCATGCCCTTGATCTAATTCATGTCTTTTGGTTTGGCATGGTAATATGGAATACTTTCCTCCATTCTTCTTTGGTAACTTTGTCAACTTATTCATCATTTATTCAGTGTCTGAGTTCTGTAAGTTATCACAAGAAATATACACTGATCAAAAGCTTTCCTTTTCAAGCAATGTGTGGGATCTCTCCATTAAAAATTCTTTAGTCTCTCCAAATACAATCCAGTCCAGTTCTACTCTTTGTGTGATCTCATGTTATCCAACATTCTTATTAATTTTTATAAATTTGTTCCCAATAAAAGTTAAAAGGTATTTCTTCAAATTTCAATGTTAAGTTGGTGTTACTTTCAAACAAAGGTCTTTGCTCTTTCCACGTTCATAAATGAGTCACGGAAAAATTCTCATTGGCCGCCACCGGGAGTCGAACCCAGGGTCTTCCAGTTACGCGCCGGATATGCTTCTTTAGTGGAAGCATATCCGGCGCGTAACTGGAAGACCCTGGGTTCGAAAGCATATCCAGCGCTTAACTGGAAGACCCTGGGTTTGACTCCCGGTGGCAGCCAATGAGAATTTTTCCGTGACTCATTTATGAACGTGGAAAGAGCAAAGACCTTTGTTTGAATTTCCTGGTCCACGTTAAATGTCGGTATTAATTATTCATTCGCCTTCTAATTATTTCTTCAGTTGCTGCTTACCTACCATCTTTGGTGAATCCCCAGCATTGTGCGGGGCTCCAAGAAGCAACCTGCCAACTTGGCTTGGCAGTTAGCGTGTGTGAGTCAGGAGGAATTCGAGGCCGCTGTTGTGTAGCAGAAGCATATCCGGCACGTAACTGGAAGACCCTGGGTTTGATTCCCGGTGGCGGCCAATGAAAATTTTTCCGTGACTCATTTATGAACGTGGAAAGAGAGAAGACCTTTGTTTGAATTTCCTGGTCCACATTAAATGTCTGTATTAATTGGTGTTACTTTATTGCTGGACATAATTTTATATTTTTAAAATCAATTCATCAAGAAGCCTGGCTTAACTTGTGCATTTCATTTTTCGTACTGTACAAATTCTCAGTCTAAAGAATTACATCAACTGTAAATTTGGCACATTCTTGCCACTATACTTTATTGTACCTCCTTGTCTAATTCTTCTGTTTGTAGGAATTCATCACTCTTTTTGTGTAGCTTTGTGACATAACAAAACAGAAGTAGCTTAAGTGTATATGTATTTTAAGGTTTCAACATATGTTGTATCTATGTCTTTTAGAAGTGCATTTAAAAATGACAATTCTTAAATAGTATACTTAGAGTACTATTTAAGGATTTTTATAGCAGGTTAACTGAGGATATAGTATGTAGACTTATGACCAAAACTTATATGTGTTCCTTAAATGTGAAGGACTTATGACCATATTTGAAAGAAATGATGAATGACAATGAAAGGAATAATTAATTCCATGTTGATTCAATTGTGAACAATTTATTAGGTTGTGAATAGTGAGCCTTAAAACTTAAAGCATACAGAATTGTAATAAAAGCCTATTGTAAAGGGTGGGTGCTATTCAAACGGTTTACCACTTCCTGCATGGAATAACATTTCAAAGAGCACATTTGTTTTCCTTTTTTTTTTTTTTTTTTTTGTTTTTCTTCTCCCCTTGCATTAACTCATAGCCTACTATTTGTTAAAAGTTCATTTGGATATCCCCTGACCTTTTCCTTGACCCCAGAGCTCTCTGTGCACTTTATTTTGCAGCTTTATTTCTTTTTTTGCATAGAATGTTGCCTTGTGCAGTGCCCCTAAATAGCATTCCTAAAGCAGAACAGACAAGATAAGTTTATTGAGAACAATGAAAATGTAAAGCCACCAGGATGCCGTCTTCCAAAACAGAAACATGATTTGTAGAATAATTGAATTTCTGCAATTGCTGTACCTCTTCTGTTGTATACATACAGCTAACCTTGTTCTCTCCCTTGCCTCCAAAAAATGAATGTTGTCTGCTTTGGGGATATCAGATACCTCAAACCAGAAAATCATTCATTTCATGGCACATAGTGTCAGTGAATCTCTTCACAGATTCTTGCAGTATCATTTTTGTAGAGCTTAGTATCTGTGTTCTGACATAGGGAAATGTATGTTGCATTACCAATATTGACAAAAATGCACATGTACTGGGCCGTACTTTAATTTATACCCATCAACTTCCCACAGAAACAGCTGTAGGTAAATGTGTTGCATTCCCTGCAATTCATAGCAACATGTTTCTTCTGCTGGGTACTTTTTGAACCACTATATAATTTTTTACATGATATTCTCTTCCACACGTCTTTGATATCATCCCATCTAATTTCATTAACGCTTGATTGTTTTAGGTTGGATGGAGGCAGGCTCTGTGTAATAATACTTTAATTATGGCCAACCTTGTATGTACACATAACTAATTCTGAAGTTAATAGTTTATGTGGAATTGTAACTAGGATGTAGTTTCTCAACTTAATGAATTTTTGATGATTTGTTTTCTTCATCAGCCTTTGTATCACTGTGGGCCACCATTTCTGCAGTGATTACAGTGATCCTTACATGTTCATAGTTCTGTTTATGATAAACTTTTGTGGCTATTAACACTAAAATCCTTCTTTTTCTCAATTTTACATCTCCCCTTAATTTTTTGTTTTTACAGTGTCTTGTTGTTATCCAATGATTTAAAGTGAACCACAGTTCACTACTGACCCACTTTCTGTTGTGTCTATCCAATATAGTTATGCCAGACATGCTTTTTTATTTCTGATTTATACTCCACCACACAAGTTGTCAGGTCTTGACCTGTCTTTCCAGTAAGATAACTTCCCAAATTTGATAAATTCGTAGGCATTTTTATTTTGTTGTGTTTTTGTTTATAAGATCTACTGCAAGTCTTATGCTTTTTACTCGGATAGACCTTTGTAAGGAAGGTAATTTTTCTGGCGAATTTGACCTTTTTTTATCAGGTGAGAGGTTTTTTTTTGTCTTGTGTGTTCGTTTTTTAATAATTTCTGTTGGATAATTATTTTCTGCTAGAATTTCTTGTAATTCAACTTTCCATACTTTTTTTCTGTTCTGCGTTTGAGTAAAGTGTTTATTTTTTCAGGAGACTGATGTATTTATTTTTATAGATAAAAGATGGTATGATTTGTTTGTTTTTCTGTGCTCATGTGCTTTTTTCGTGTAAGTGAGTAAAATTTGTTTTCAAAGTTTAGCTTGTCCTATTCAAAAAACACAAACTGGAATGATGAAATGCATGAGGGAGACAGACCAGCAGTTTTTATTTTCTCCCATCATCAGACAGAGTGCATTAGAGGTTGACCCTTGCTCAACAATACTGATAGAGCTTCATATGCATAAATGGGAAACTAATCTCCCCGAAGAAATAATTCTGATAGTGTTGCTGTGTCTTTGGCTTCTTGCCAGGTAGGTATGCTTTCCACTAATTTCTAAGAATAATGCCACAGGTCTTGATTAAGCTGCAACAACTTTTGGCACAGTCACAGTATGCTGACACTTGTTACTAGCTGTTATTTATTTATACCATAAAGAGACACTTTATCAGAATATATTTCATGATTTTTAAGATGAATTGTGAAGAGGAGGAATAGCTCTAAGAGTTAGTTTTGTGGAATACCCACTGTAATTGAATTAGCTTTAACAAAATTGAATGCTATTGTTATGAAATTTAAAAACAATAGTTTGCCTTGTGATGCTTACCAGATAAAACTGTACTGCTGGCAAACACAATATTTAAAATTAATTGATGAGCCTCTTTTGTGTGTGTGTCTTAGTAAGAAGAGAGATAATCTGTTGTGCTTGTGATGAAGACCACACCAACTTTCGTAAACATGGTATTTACTCATTATCCATAAATTTTAGCACCATCCTAAACTTCATTTTGCTTTTGCAAAGTTAATAATTATTTTGATGTCCTTTATTGAGGGTATTTCTTTTGTTTTTCCTTAGATTTTTATTCTGACGCTTTTAGTTAATATTTTTAGTTATTCTATATTTTTGTAGTCAATGGCATGCACTGTATTTTTTTAAACTTTCAATTGCACTTTTCTTAATGCACTGTGTAGCTAGCAAACCAAAATTATGGTAATGATAAGTGCATAGATGTTTCTGCATGAAAACGTGTTGCATTTTTTTTACATATTTTGTGGGACTTTATTTTATTTCCATTAAGCAGTATTGCATATTTTTCTGTTAGTATATTTTTGTTTCATTTAAATCAAGTTGGTTTAAATAAGTTTCCATAATTTCAGTCAAATATGTCATATCTGATAACAGTGTTAATCAGAAATTAAAAAAAACATTCCTAATTAGGACAGAAGTTGTTGGAATGATTCACTTTTTCCTCTGTACAGTTGTATGTAATTAATAAGGTTAAAGTAACTTTAGAATTTGTTACTTTGAATCTTGTGTGCAGTTAATTGTTTACCATGTTCCTATGAGAGTTTTGTCTAAAACATTTAATTGTGGATTTAATGACTGATTCATTGTGAAACTGTGTAGAATGTTCAGTATTCATGAATTAATTCTTGTATGTTTTTACCAAGTGTTGTGACATATCAGTTATAAGTTATTATAGTGCCTGAGTATTGTGATAATGAGTGCGTAAATTATAGAAAGGCATACCTTTATGAAGATATAATAAGTACATCATCAAGACCTGCCATTTTTATATTGTCATATATTTTCATATATATAGTAGTGAATGTCATTTTGGGGTTTGATTATGTAAGAATATAATATTATGTATGATTGTACAGTAGAATGCATATTTAATGATTGTTAAAGTTTTGCATGCAAATTAGCGTTTCAAACTGAAATTCTTATTTATGTTGTAGATAATTTAAAATTTCAATTTCTTTTTCAATCATACTGCCTGTATATGTAAATTTTCATGTTATTGCGCTATGGTGTGTATTGGAAAATATTCTTTTGTTGTAGATATACTTCAATAAAAATTAAAGAATTATTTGACACTAAGGATGCCTCAGATTTTATTAAGGACATCTTAAAAGAGATTTTCCTTTCCGGACGACAAAAAGACCGAATATTTTTTGTTAAATATTCCCCACTCGAAAATGAATTGTTGAATATTCCTCACTTAAAAATGAATTAATTCTAAAACCTTACGAAACCCCCGTAACAATATTATTAGTTTCTACTGCGAATTTCAAACATTTACAAGTAGTAGTACTGCACACACATCCGGAAGTTCAACAGAAAAATTAGCAATCAGAACTTGTCTTAATGCAAAGAAATTTGTAGTACCTCTCAAGAACTGAAATAGCCGCCCCGGTAGCGCAGTGGTCTAAGCGATGGCTTCTGATCATTCGTCCGAAAGGGGTCCGGGTTCGAATCCCGGTGAGGCATGGATATTATGTTTGTTTGTCTTACGGCCCTGGAACCAGTGGCCCTAAATTAAGGACGGGCGATTGCTTATAACCCCTTGAGTTGTTCACGGTGGTAGTTAAACCTCCAATAAAAAAAAAAACAGATGACATAATCATATTTCTAGGGAAGGACAAGTGCCCCTCTTGTCCCCCCTATATGGGCGCCTATTCCCGTACCGTATCGTTTAGGTAACGCACCCTGTCATATTGCTCACTTTGTTACAGATTAATTTGAGGTTATAGGCGTCCAAAAGTTGATTTGGCTAGCCCCGAGTTCTCATCTGAACCCCATAGAGAATCTGTGGGATGAATTACATCGTCGGGTATGTGGAAGAAGAGTAGAGATCACCTAACAAAGCTGAACTGGTAATTGCTTTGAAGGCCGAATAGTGGAACATATCGGCGAACATTTAACAAAAAAAAAAAAAAAAAAATTCCACGAACTGGAGCGATGTACGGAAAATTCTCCATTGAAATCTCCACCTTTTTGAGTCTGGGACCGTGCACAAAATTGCATTTTACACAAAATATCGAATGTGGGGGAGATTTCAAGTGTCACTGTTTCAATTTTCACGCAGTATAAAACAAAACTCAGCCGTTCTCTTGTCCAGAACTGGAAAGCAAAACCTTCCACACGACTTTCTTCCAATCATTCAAGGGCCGCCCCGGTGGCGCAGTGGTCTAAGACCTGGCATATGACTATTTGTCTGAGAAGGGTCCGGGTTTGAATCCCGGTGAGGCATGGATGTTGTGTTTGTCTTACGGCACTGGCTCTCTCCCTTCCCTGGAACCAGTGACCCTAAATTAGGGACAGGCGACTGCTTATAGCCCACTAAGTTGCTCACGGTGGTCGTTAAACCTCTAATAAAAAAAAATCATTCAAGGTCAAGTTTAATGCTCGCGTGCTTATTGTAGGTGCTTTCGATGCTGAACTGAGGTTAGCATAGGCACTTCGAGCGGTCTGCGGCTACGCAGCCCAATTTTCAGCAGGGTTCGATGTACTGCGCGTTGTGACACATTTCCGTCACTAGCATTCAAATTACCGGATTAGCTGTCTATAGATGCGCCACAGTACCCCTTCTGTTGGATCGTGCCTTTTTTTTTTCTTTTTGATTGAAGATTTAACGACCACCGTGAGCAACTCAATGTAAGCAGTCGCCCGTCTCTAATTTAGGGTCACTGGTTCCAGGGAAGGGAGAGAGCCAATGCCGCAAGACAAACACAACATCCATGCCCGAAGGGATTCGAACCCGGACCCTTCTCGGACGAATGGTCATAAGCCAGTGCTTAGACCACTGCGCCACCGGGGCGGCCGGGATAGCCTTCACTCCTATCACTGATGAGCCGTGGTCGCCTCACAACTGGTCAGCGGTTCATGGTTTTCCTCTCGTTGGACCACATTTTGAAGGTACTAATCATGGCTGACCGTAAGCACCCTACAATCCTTGCCGTCTCGGAAATGCTCTGATCCGGTCGTCTAGCCATTACAATTTGGCTTTTGTCAAACTCGCTTAAGTCCATTGCACTTCCTATCTGAAGAACAAGAATAACACTTGATTAACAGATCTCAGTATCGTGTATTATTTATACCGTTTCATGACCTAAAGTTTTCTGGATTTACGTAAGGACGCGCTGGTTTTAATGTTTTTTTTTTTTTTTTTTTTTTTTTTTTGTTTGAGGTTTAACGACCACCGTGAGCAACTCAATGGGCTATAAGCAGTCGCCCGTCCCTAATTTAGGGTCACTGGTTCCAGGGAAGGGAGAGAGCCAGTGCCGTAAGACAAACGCAACATCCATGCCTCACCGGGATTTGAACCCGGACCCCGTTCGGACGAATGATCAGAGGCCATCGCTTAGACCACTGCGCCACCGGGGCTGCAATGTTTTGGTTCTTTGGGGTATATTCATTCATATGGATCCATATAAACCAAAGGATAAAGAGGTGTTCTATAGAAACAATTCCTTTTTTCTAGTGCACTTAGTTATAATTTGTTCAAAAAGATTGAAACACATCAGTTTCTGTCCTTAAATTCACCAATTAGCTGTCTATAAAGTTTAGGTTACCTAACGATATAGATATGATTTGTCCTCAACTTTTGGAAATACTCTTTAGAGCTGCGAGTTTTACGTACCATTTTCATTGACTCACGAAGGCACTGAAATCACTTGATGAATTTTTACCTTTCTGTCAGATGGCTCCCTTTAAGTTGGAAAAATTATGGCATGAACGTCTTTATTACGTTCTATATTCTCAATTTAGATGCAATTATACTTGATTACAGGCACATAATTGCACAAGAATTGACCTGTGCTAAGCTTCGCGGCGCAGTTTTCCTTGATCTTTTGTTGAAATCTAATGTGGTTTGATGAATGTGAACAGTAGTTGCTCACAGCGCCTGCCTGCTCAGAGGAGAAACTGTCGGTATTGCTTCGTCGCAGAGAATTCAGTTCACTTTTTTCTTGGATTTCTGGTTCATGACAGTCGTCTTCGTTTCTAACTGCCTTCCTCGTTGTCATGTAGTTCCAATCGCAAGCTGACACGATGGAGTCAACCGATGCGGACACTACTTGGAAATTTATTTAGTATCGCTGGAAGCTCATGAGTTAGAGACGTTTTTAGTCAGAAATACCTTTTTTTATATACATTTCGGCTCTTCTCGTTGTTTCGGAGCATTTTCTAATTCCAGGAGGAAAAAAATTCATTTTACGGACCTCTCATTTATATTTCTTGTCGTGCATAATTGAATACAAAAGGCATTTCAAACAGACGATTAAAATCTCTGTCACTGCGTCAGATTGACAGGGATCTTTTCATATTGGTGAAACGGTTTGGCATAACGTCTCATATTTAAACATACTGTATATATTAATGAGCCATAAAACTATGCAACTACTACAGATTGTGTTGGGCAGCCTTTCCCCAAGATATCCGCTTTAACCGGATGGCGGAAGGTGTCCTCAGGCATTCTGCATCATGGGAAATGTTCGTAAGAGCAGAAACAGTAATGCCAATCGAAACAATTCCGACACTTGTTTCCATCCAAACTTGCAGTTATAGTTCCAGCTTTTTCGCTTAAAGGGGTAGGTTACGGATTTGTCCATCGATATATTGGAGTTGAAACATGAATATCGGATCATACCACAGTTTTTCAGTCTACTAATATTCAGTCACGGTACTTCCGCGCTTACCTCAGGCGGAGCTGTCGATGAGAGTCGGTCGATGTTAAAGGGCCACAGACTACTTTGCCCGACCGGAAGATGCGTTCTGTGGATTATATGCTCAGAAACAGTTTTCTGTGAGCCCTGCGTGTAGTTTCTTATTAATTAAGCGATCGTAAACCGTCAGTTGTATCGGACGGCATATGCCAACAGCCGTAAAATTGGAATGTCAACCAGGGCTGGTCTGCCGGCTTTTAGCACAATGCTCTAAGCGCTGGGTTTTGACCATAGTTTCGAGATGGGCCCGGATTTAAATACCGGGTGAGGCGTGGTTAGTGTGTTAGTCTTACGGCACAAGCTCTCCTTCAGTGGAACCAGGTTGTCTGTTTGGGGATTTAACGACCACTGTGAGCAACTCGATGGGCTATAAGAAGACGCCCATCCTCCGGTAATTTGAATACTGGTGACGGTACTAATGTGTCGCTACACACAGTACATCGAACCCTACTGAAAATGGGGCTGCATAGCCGCAGTCAGCTCCGATTTCCTATACTAACCTCGACTCACCGTCGAAAGTACCCACAATATGCACGCGAGCATCAAAACTGGATATTGAATGATTGGAAAGAAGGTCGAGGGGATCCGATGAATCTATTTTCCTGTTGCACCATGTGGACGGCATGGAATGTGTGAGTTGTTTAGCCGGGGAAGTATTGGCACCAGCTTCCACCATAGGACGAAAACAAGCCTGTGCTGAAAGTGTAATGCTTACGGTAATGTTCTGCTGGGAAACCCTAGGTTTGGTCTTTCATGTTCAGGAAACTATGACATCTACCACTTACCTAAACCTCATTGCACACCGGTGCATCCTTTTATGGCAACGGTATTTCCCTCTAACAAGGGCCTCTTTCAGCATAGTAACTAATGCGTCATGCCACACTGCCCGGATTGGCAATCGGAAGGAGTGTGCTTATACAGTTATTTATATGCCAGCGTGCATAGTTCACGTACGACAAAAAATTCGAGGTATGCGGCTTGATGAGCGGTAATGAACCACAAAATGATCTCGCCGTGAAAGCTTCCTCGAATAATTATGCGTCACGATGCATCTTTTGGGCACAAATGTTCTCCAAACTGTGAACGTAGCATTGTGGATTTGCAGTCTTAGGAGCATATCAGTGGAGACATAAAAACAGAAATTCTTTTTTGTCATTGTGACGTGAAAACAGATAACCAAGAATGCAATAACTGCAACTGAATGCATTTTGAATAAAGATTTTACTTAACTGTTGAAAAAATATATAAATGTATGACCACCCAACTGTGTGTCAGTCGTAAACAAACCTTTTCCAAGTTAGTGCTACTTTCTAGTTTAACAAAAATAGGCAAGACTACCTCATGTAGAGGAAAATGTCTCCGGAAACGTAGTCTTTCAATGGAGAGAAAGCAGAAGGGTAAGAAAGCTTTGATTTTATAGCTTTGAGAAAAAGTAGGAATTTTAAAGCTCAAATTAGCAACAAAAGTAAACGGTTCACTGATGATTCGGAGAGAAAGCTCTCCGATAGGTAAAAATTTAATGATTTCATAAAAAGTCTCCAAATGTTTTTCCACGGAGCAAAAAACTAACAGCAACTATCACACTAAACGGCAGGCAAAAATGCAGACCTTTAATTATCCGGCATTCCCTTTGCGTTATTTTCTAAAAAAATTAAGAAAATCTTTCCTTCTACTGGGTTTTATCAATATGTGAACTGATATTCACAAGTAAAACTCGGGAATTTTTAAGTTCCAAAGGATAAATTTCTTAACAAAAGGATTTCTATCAGCATAGCTGTTTGAATGTTTCCTGAGAAATAAATCGGGATGTGAACTGTGTTGCGATTCTTAGAAGCATTATTATGGTGACCTAGATTGCATACTAATTGATTTATCTTCTAAAATGAGATTATTCTTGCGAGCTAATTTTTTTATTCTCCACGTGTTCGTCTAGTATAAACAAGTGGAAACGAAATTGTTAACTGTTAAATTATCCTGAAAGGCAGGAAGTTTGCCCTTTTTTTTTTTTTTTTTATGACAAATGCTGTTAATTTTATGTGTAAATGTCTCCGGTTTTCGAATCCAAGGAAAAGGTATAATTTAAGATAACCCATTCAGATAACCGGCTATGTACCAGTTTCTTTTCCAATAAAATTTCAGCTATAATTAAACACTGATAGATTAAATCCAGTGATTAACTATCATGATGTTAAATGCAGCCAAAAGTTAGTATAGGCTTTGCAGATGAATATCATTAAACGACTACCGTTAATATGTGAGTGCATGATATGAAGGTGTTATTTCAACTTTGGTACAACACAGCTTGCTGTGAAATTGGGGTTGAGCGCACATTCGGGATCACGCAAGAGGATTCTTTTCATTTTGCAACTGGTGCACTTCCACTTCTTTCCATGACAAGCAGAGTGCATTACAATACAGGCATATCTATTATACAGGCCTTTTGTTTAACTTTAAGACCCGACATTTCCAGGTGAATGAAAATCGAGCTGTACCATTATTAAAACAACCTGTACCATTATTAGACGACCTTCGTAAAAGGTCGTCTACATCCGTTTCAAAAGAAATCTTTTTAGTAATCAGCACTACGAAGCGTCAAGTGCTGAATGTGCGATCCCATGCCAGACGTCATATCCACCTTTTCAATATAATATATTTACAAAAACAGGTGCACTTGATAAAATACTGAGCCCACCTTGCAGAACGCTTTGAACTATGCGCTGAACGGCGTTATGACGCAAGGTTTTAACCTGATGAAGTAATTATTTAGATTATCTTTACTTCAGATGCACACATGTTCTCCGTTTTTCAAATTAAAGTCGGGGAAATGCATGAAGTTGAATCCCCACTCTATTCTCATAATAATACCATAAGTGTATCAAGAATTTTTGAGCTGAAAGTATTGAAGAAATGGTTTTCTTCAGCAAATTCCTCAGTTCTTCGAAAAAAGTGCGTCTCTGTAATGTGGCCACCCGGGCGTGTAACTTACTGATCGGTGTAACAAAAACCAAGGGAAAAAAAAAAAAAACCACTTGAGCCAGCCCTCGCTCGGCGTTGGTGATGGTTGTTAAAGAAATACTATTATTCTTCAACACTTTGCGAAAAATTCATACTACACCTCTTTGTAAAATTAACAGCAATTTCGTTCAGCTGCATCCTATCCACTTTTTCAGTAGACGAAATGAATATTGTATTACGTCCTTACGAGCAAGTATTCTGACTCATTTTCTTTGGTTAATAGTAAAAGTAAGAGGCTGAAATTGGCAACCAAGGAAAATCCTTTCCTGATGATTCGATGAGAAATACAATACAATACAATTATTTATTGCACACATTTAAAACTTACAGTTATATGAAAATGCAATACACCAGGAGGAATCTGAACACATTGGTTGTAAGGCGATTCCCCCTATCAGATGTAAGAAAAAGAATAAAACATGGCATATATGAAAGCAAGTAAGATGGTTATAACAGAAGCACCACTGTTAGCAGCATGCTTGGAACTACAATTTAATGATAGGGTTGAGATTCGTTATGGAGATCAGGGTGATTTACAATGTAATTTCGCAGAGACAAGGAAAACTTTTTGATATTTTCCAGGGATCTGATGCTCTCTGGGAGATTATTCCATTGGATAATGGCTTTATACAGTATGTTATTTAAACCATAATTAAATCGAACACACGGCTGACATAATTTGTTGTTAGCAACAGATCTGGTGAAGATAGAATAATCCAGATATTTGATGTGAGTTTGAAAAATAGGCAGAAAGCTCTCCGATAGGTAGAAAGTTAAATGCTTTCATAAAAGTTCTCCAATTTTTTTCCACAGAGTAAAAAAATAACAGAGACTGTTACACTAAACTGCGGTGAAACTTGCAGATCTTTAATTATCTGGCATTCCCTTTGCATTATTTTCTGAAACGCTTATTTAGGAATTTTTTTTTCTTGTTCTGGGTTTTTTCAAGGTGTGAGATCGTATTCTGAAGCGAAACTTAGAAATTTTCAAGATATCAGTGATAGATTTCTAAATACAAGTGTCTTTCTCCTTATATAAATATAGCTGTTTTGTGATTGTTTTCTAAAAAAATAAAACAGCAAAGTAATTTATGTAGATGAAATTAATTATTAAGATTTCCTGGACTTGGTGGGGGGCTTGTGTACTACGATGAACCTTGAAGTTATGCCGTCGGGAGCATTTGTTCCTGGTAGGACCACCCAGTCCGAACAGGTTTAAAGAGAGTGGTCAGACTAAGAAGGGTACTCTGGTCTTCCAGGTTGGGGATTGGTGCGACGGGCCAACTTCCCGTCCACCGTAAAAACTTTGCAAATACTAAAAGACCAAATAGGATTAATGACAGACTGAATTCACGGAAACAATCTCGGAAACGGATACGGACATTGCATTTTGGATGCTGGAATATGCAAGGGTTGACATCTAACATAGACTTGCTGCCTAGCGAGTTGCATGAGTTTGGAGTTGATATCGCAGTACAATCGGGGACAAAAACGAAGGGTTACGGGGAGGAGCGTATTGGTGTTTATTTACGTATTTTGAGTGGACTTAAAAAACACCTACATGCCAGGGCTGAAGTTTTGGTGATGACAAATAGCACTTTCTCAAAAAGGATAACAAATTAAAAAATTATTAGTGAACGCATTCTATTAGTGGATTGGACAATATGTTGTAGAGAGATAACGATATGTGCAGCATATGCTCCTACAAAGAACGTCACGGTGAAGGAGAAAAACAGTTTTTGGAATGACCTCCGAGAGATGTTGGAGGATGTTCCGAGACGGAAAGAACTGTCCTTGATGAGTGATTTGAATGCCAGAGTGGGAAGAAGATTGAATGATAAGGTTGTCGGTAGATTTCACTCTCAACGATAATTCTACGCTCAACGATAATGGAATACGATTAATTGAAATTTGTGGACAACTTGAAATTACTATTCAGGACATGTTTTAAAAGCATAGAGATATACACAAATATACATGGCATTAAGATACTAGGAAGTGAGGGCTATCATTGATTTTATAGTTACCAGACAAGAAACCTCTGTTAAAGTCAGGAATGTGAGAGTGCATTGTGGTGCTGAATGTGGTTCTGATCATTACCTAGTCCAGGCTACAGTGGAGTGGCAATGGATACAGGTTCCTGCGTTATCTGAGAGCAATGTTGAGAGCTTCGAAAAAGATGAAAATTTGACATTTAATGTGGATCTCTTTCAGGTTGATAGTGTTAAAGGACTTTGGAGAAACCAAGACTAACAGATGACGTATCGTTGATAGAATCACCCACTATCGCAAAAGTAAGTTCTTCTTTGGTATCATCTCCAGGTGTAAAGAACATTCCTCATTCTAACATAAAAAATTCAGATATTGGTTTATTCACAAGGCAAGTTTTAATTGATGATGCAACCAAAAACAACTAATTGGAGAAGGATTTTGGAAACCTAATGATGCCTATTCATTTCCAAAGTGTCCGAAAAGTAACAGACGCTTTCAGTACTCATGGTTTTCGCGCTTTAATTGGTTAGAGTTAGTGAAGTTGAAAAGGGGGCCTTTTGTAAATATTGTGTATTGTTTGCTCCTGAATCAGCAGGTGCTCAAAACGTCCGCTTGCAAAGCTTTATTAGCAAGCCTTACACTAAATACAAAAATGCCATTGAAGATTTTGCAAATCATGCACAGACAAATTATCACAAAGATTCTGTAGAGGGCTATTCTAACTTTATAAGTTGTGTTCAAGGTAAAAAACCTAATGATATCAACCAGATTGATACGAATCGTAGAAATGAAGTTAAAAAAAACAAAAACAGAGAGATTTTAACGTCGATAATTAAAACAATCTTCTTTTGTGGGCGCCAAGAACTGGTACTACGAGGACATCGGGATTATGGGCCTTTTGAAGATTTGCCGGAAGCGAACGACGGAAATTTCAGAGAGGCTTTAAGATTTCGAATGGATTCTGGAGATAATGTCCTGAAAAACCACCTAAAAATAGCGTCGGCAGACGCTACATATATTAGTTGGCACACGTAGAATTCTATTATTGAAGAAATCGGGCAATACATTACAGAAGGGATTGTTAAAGAGGTTGCCGAAGCTGAATATTTCAGTATTTTAGTAGATGAAACCACAGATTGTTCTACTGAACAGCAAATGAGCATTACAATTCGATATATTTTAAATGGAAAATTGCTTGAAAACTTTCTTGCTTTCGTAAGTATTAACGATTGTATTGCGAAGAATATTTCGAAAGTTATTTTAGAGACTTTGGATGCTAAAGGAATTGATAAATTGTATATGCGTGGCCAAGGTTATGATGGTTGCACTGTAATGAACGGGCTTATAAGAGGTGTTCAAGCCCTTATTAAAAAGGAATATCCATTGGCAATCTTTACCCATTGTGCAAGCCATATTTTAAATCTTGTTGTGAATTATGCCTGTATTGTTTTGGCCATTAAAAATGCCTTAGGAACTGTAGGAGAAATATGTTCTTTTTTCGGCGCATCGGCGAAGCGACTAAATTTATTGCAAGAATGTATTAATGAAACGTGTTCCACAAGTTCACATTCAAGGTTAAAATATCTCTGTGCAACTCGCTGGGTACAAAGACATGAAGCTGTATCTATATTTCTTGAACTATTCCCAGCTGTTTTCTTGGCGCTTGAAAAGATGTCAGCTGAAGAAAAAGCCGATAACATTTAAAAAACAACATCTCTCCTTTCTTCAGTTTGCAACGGGCAATTTGTTATTGCTCTTTTGTGTATGCACCGCGTTAGCTCCTTGCTGCTCCCCGTTTCTAAGCTGCTACAATTACAAAGTTTAGAGCTCATTCAGACTGTAAAAGTAGTGAAAGATACGAAAGAATGTTTTGCAGACATTCGCGAAAATGCCAAAGAAGAATTTTCTTCGGTATTTGAGAAAGCTTTAAATTCGGGTAAGGAGCACGATTTTGAAATCAGAATGCCAAGACTGGCTAGGAGACAAAGTGTGACGTACCTGCCAGCAGGACGCACACGACATAAAGGCAGATAGGAATCAGAATAAAACGTCTGCGTAGCTCAGTTGGTAGAGCGACTTGTTCCGGAATAAGCGGCCTCGGGTTCGAATCCCGACGTAGACCAAAAATGACGGAGAAATTTACTTCGTTATAATGGCGCCCGAACTATCCGGATGACCCGGCCGTTCAAAATCTTGCATTGGTGTGATGTTATTTCCACACCGCGAGACAGGAAAAATCAGAGAATTCCTTCTCCAGCGCTTCGAAAAATAAAAATGTGTGATGTTGCATTCCACACAGCAGATTGACTGGGAGTTCTCAAGTGCATGTTCTACAGTGGATGGCTGCCTGCAACGATTCATGGTCACGGCTGACCCGTGGGCCATGCCCCCGGCCCTCTTTCGGGGGCATGGGGAGATGTGACGTACCTGCCAGCAGGACGCACACGACATAAAGGCAGATAGGAATCAGAATAAAACGTCTGCGTAGCTCATTTGGTAGAGCGACTTGTTCCGGAATAAGCGGCCTCGGGTTCGAATCCCGGCGTAGACCAAAAATGACGGAGGAATTTACTTCGTTATAAGAGAAACAGAGAGAATTATCCTGCGGAAACTGCAGAAAATTATTATAGACGATTCTTGTTCATTCCATACCTGGACCAACTGATATGTGAGCTGGAAGAGAGGTTCGAAGGTAGTATGGCTACTGCCGCAAAACTGCAGTATCTTTTGCCATTTTCTGCATTCAAACTTCTTTTGACGACATATCTGACGCTGTAAAACTGTATTCATCTGATTTGTGCAACGATGAATCTATCGTAAAAGGAGAATTCGAATTATGGAAAAAGAAATGGGGTAAAGTTTCAGAGTATCAGCGACCAAGCACAGCTTTGGAAACATTAGCAACTGTTCCAGAATTATTTGTATTATTTCCAAGCATAGCTAAAATGTCGAATATCTTTGCTGTCCTACCCGTCACCACAGCAACAGCTGAAAGAGCTTTCAGCACTTTACGACGGCTAAAATCATATATGCGCTCCACCATGGGTGAGAACCGCTTATCGGGCTTAGCGTTAATGTCCGTTCACAGAAACAGAGACATTGACATTGAGCACATCATTAACAAGCTTGCACTAAGGAAGAACTGCAGGCTAAATTTTGTACTTTAATTTTTATTTCAAATTTAAATGTGAATGTCGAACTCGAATGTATCTCCACACTCCATCTTTCTCTCTATATTCGTACAGTGTGAGAATGAGTCAAAGTGAAACTCATACACCCAAACGACAATGGTTGTTGGCTCAATACGAGTTTTTAAAAACTTCTTACAGTGTTTACTTCAATATTTTCTAATAATCGTACTACTTGATTAAGTAAAGTGCAGTGTATTAGATTCACGAGTTAATTAGTAATCAACCTATCCCAATAAATTCAATTTTAATGCGTATTTCTGTAGTTACACTTACATCTCTATTTATGTGTAATTCACACTACGTAATAAAGTGCACCTCGTATCCTAGAAAACCAAGTATTTAGTAATTAACGAAGCATTGAATGATTTGTGGCTTAAAAAATAAATAATGCAACATGGATAACTCAAGGTGTGTTTCATGCTGTTTGCATCTCGGCTGGCGTAACTGACCTGATTACGGCTAATGCGGCCTTCTGATATAAGCCCCTCCCCCGCCCAACAGAAAATATTCTGGCTGCGCTACTGGTTTGACTCATCTCGGCAACCTCGAGCGCAACACGACTGTGCGTGTTATCGTTTTAAAGCTCTCGACGAGATCTATTCAAATACACTATCTGCCAACAAGTAATTGGACACCTGTGATAGCAAAGGAAAACGAAGTTTATTTATCTTCAATAGTTGGTGGAGTCTCCACGAGCGGCGATTACAGCTGCGACCCTCCGGGGCATACTCTCAACCAGGCGTTGTACGACGGCTAGCGGTATTTTCTTCCACTCGGCTTGGAGAAGACAGGTCAGTTCCTTCACCGATTTCGGACGGTGGGAGCACTCCTTAAGTCGACCCTCCAACTCGTCCCAGAGGTGCTCGATAGGATTAAGGTCCGGGCTTTGCGCAGGCGAGTCCATTCGATTAACTCCATTGTCACCATACTAAGCCATGGTGGACCTCGCAACATGACAGGTGGCAGTGTCATCCTGAAAGTAACATGCTTCCACCCCGTAAAACTGCCACAACGTAGGAAGCGCATTGTCATCCAAAATGGTGCAGTAGGTCTCGGCGTTGAGTCTACCAGGAATTGCGACCAAGGGTCCCGTGCCATACCAGGAGAAACACCCCCATAGCATAATTCCACCGCCGCCGAACTTCACAGTTGGCACAATACATTCCGGCAGGAGGCGTTCTCCAACCCAGACCCTGCCATCCGAACGGTAGAGAGTGAACCTTGATTCGTCGTTCCAGAGAACCTGTTTCCACTGTTCAACGGTCCACTGTCGACGTTCTCTGCACCACGTTAGCCGAGCAGCGCTATTAGACTTGGTGATCAAAGGCTTGCGGGCGGCAGCACGTGCATGATAACCGAGCATATGGGCTTCCTTACGGATGGTATTCATCAAAAGAACACTCCCGGATGCCTGTTGAAACTCCTCGCGGATGTGGCCCATCGATTTGGTGCGGTTTTTCTGAATTTCTCTGGCCAGCACCCGTCGGTCTCTAACTCCCAGTTTTGTGGGTCTGCCGGGTCGGGGCACATTCCGACAGTCACCTCTCATCTTCCACTTGCCAATCACGTAGACCACTGTCGATTTTGGGTACTTCAACTCGCTGGATATGTCACGTATGGATCGGCCATTTCTGTGATACCCGACGATTACACTTTCTCGAAATCAGAGAGCTCCGAACTGCGTGGCATCTTGCATGCGACTGGTTGCGTTGTTGTTTCCCACACGATATTTAACGGCGGCGGCAGTGACGTGTATCAGGACCGCAGATATCGTCGATTGCAGGGGTGTCCAATTACTTGTTGGTAGATAGTGTATATTAAGAACACACCACTAAACTAAAATTAAAAAAAATGTTTTCATGTGTACGGGTTAACATTTTCGACAATGTCGCGGAATTTGCAGAATGCACGCAAGCAAAGTGTATGATATGAAAGTGCTTTTTTGCTTGCGTGCAGAATGCACACAAGCAAAAAAGCACTTTCATATCATACACCTGTGTTGGCTATAACAAATTAAATATACGCTTTGAAACCATACTCGACTAGCTCATTTCAACTCTCCGATCTGGAAGTCGTAGTCCTACGTTCCAAACTGACTGCTCAATCAGAACTCATTCTACCTGTATTTATTTTCTATCGGCTTTAAAGTTTTTTCCAGCACTGTATTACTAAAAATATAAAAAAAAAGTAAGATAAAAAGCATAATACAAATGCGAAACCGAAAACACGCCATATTGCCAACATTCCGGAGCGAGTCTGTGATTTGCAGATTTTTGGAAATGAAATGGCGGATTAATAACTTTATTTTTAAGAACTGTGCATGGACATCAGATTCTATCACAACACACAGTATTATTTTCTTTATCTGATGACCAACTTGAAGACCTATTAAATGCTCCGGAATTTACTGCGCAGCCAAAAACTGCTATTCGAAGATCTCAAGTCAACTGCAGTAGCAGCGTATAGTTTGACACAGAACTTTTGTTGAAAAAGCATGTCTTTTCAGACTGTTATCCTGCGGTCAGGAAACCGCATGTAAACTGCTACGAGAGTTGAACGAAGAAATTATTCTGTGTAGGACGATGATGTATATCGGGACTTCATTTCCTCCTGGTATTTCTTTGAGTCGTTGACAATCTTTTGTGGAGTTCGTATCTTGGTGACTAGAAGTCATTCATTTCTGAGGCGCAATTTTTCAGCCCCCTTGAGCAAAAGGAATCGCTGCTCCGCTTCCCTGTCAAACACGGGTGGCGATTTCGTGATAAATGATACCGACCAAAGTATGAAAAAATGAAATCTATTTTTCGGATAAATTTTTGATTTATGAGTCTTCTCCGTAACAGATGTAGTCGCAGGGCGCCCTCTTCATAATTATTCTGTTTTCTGAGAATTTTCTCTCTGCAGGGGAAGCATTTTTTAGACGCTCCCACGGAATTATAAACATTTTAAATTTCTTTTCACAGGCGACGCAATAACGAAGAAATGGAACCTATTTTAAGTAAAACCTGTCGTGCTTCAGCACTGATTTTTGACAAAGCTACACATTTTAAAAAGGAAAGTCTATTCACATAACTGAGTTTGTTTCCCTGTTCGGTATAAAATGCAAACGAAAATTAATATCCGGGTTTTCTGGATGGGAATGTTTAAAAGCACTTGGAAGCGTTCGAAATGTAAGAAACATTAAAAAGCATTTGATTTGTAATATTCTGAGATTGGGAACTTTATAGCAACCAGTATATGAGTAATAAATGTCGAGAGCAGTTACTATTTCCGTCTGCGCACTAAACAAATGTTGAAAGAGACTGCACCTACTTTGGCATCAGAATGATCGAGGATAAATGCAGCTGTTGCCCCGTGGCCACGTAGATGGAGATGCTGCCTTTTAACCATTCTTCCGAAGCGAACCGGGATTCGAGCACCAGTCCAGCCCGGATGGAGCTTTTGCGGGGCCCAGGGCAAAATTTCACTGCGGGGCCCGAAGAAAAATTCCATTACGGGGCTCGGGGAAAATTTCATCGCGGCGCCCGGAGCAAAATTTCATTTGCGGGGCCCGCAGCCAGATTACATTAATGGGCCCAGGGCAAATTTCATCGAGGCGCCCGGAGCAAAATCTCATTGCGGGGCCCGGTGCCAAATTCCATTAATGGGTCCGGGGGAAATTTCATCGAGGCGTCCGGAGCAAAATCTCATTGCGGGGCCCGAGCAAAATTCCATTAGTGGGCCCAGGACAAATTTCATAGCCGGGCTCGGAGCCAAATTCCAAGAATGGGCCCGGGGCAAATGTCATCCCGGCGCCCGGAGCAAAATTTCAGAGCGAGGCCCGGAGCCAAATTCCATTAATAGGTCCGGGGCAAATTCCATCGTGGCACCCGGAGCAAAATCTCATTGCAGGGCTCGGAGCCAAATTCCATTAATGGGCCCAGGGCAAATTTAATCGCGGCGCCCGGAGCAAAATTTCATTGCGGGTACTGGAAAGTAAATTTCATATTTTAATAAAGTCGTTACGTGAAAAACGTTGTCCGTAAAGAACACACATACGAAAACTGTCATAAAGATAATGATTATATCGAAGAAGTATTTGCTATAAGCTTAAGAAAAAGACCATAATATGGCTTGAAGGTTCCAAGAGAGACGGACAGAGACAAACAGACAGAGAAACAGAAAGTAAAAAGTGTTAAAACCTACTATTTCCTTTTCGGGGGTAAGGGGATTGAGATTATATTGTGACCTTAATAAAAACTTCCTCACAAAATGGTAAAAAGATAACGAATATTTTTGTATTTCAAATATTTTGTGCAGGAAAACAATGAAGATCTCTCTAAAATAAATTCGTATAAATGGTTTCCCCCCCCCCCGATATACGTATGTTTTAGTGATTGATTTTTAATGTAAAGTGGAATAACTGACAAATGAGTGACTTTTGAAACTTTTAATAAGCGCTCATATATGAAAATTACTTCTTTTTTTTTAAATTTCTACAGTAGTAATATTTTAAAGCCACTGAATATTTGGCCTTCATATATAGCTCAGAACCAACTTTGATATTTTACTTTTTATTTCTTTAAATTCAAGTATCTGGTTTGCACACAAATTGTTGAATGTATAAAAGTAGGGGCCAAATAATGATGAAATTTTATTTGCTATTTCACGAATGCTGAAAATATTAAGGTGGCTTTAATAATCACTTGAAATATGAAAATCTCCGTATCCATAAGTGAAGGGAGATAACTTATTCGTAAATGCCCCGGCTGCCCCTGTGGTCCAGCCGGCTATGGTACCAGTTGATACATGGGCGGTGTGTTTGTTTGATCACGCTGGTTTTGTCCCTACCCTGGAGCCAGTGGCCCCCAAATCAGGGATGGATAACTGCTTCCAGTCCTAAGAGTTAGTCATGGTAGTCTTTAAATCCCAAGCGAAAAAAAGCTCGAAAAAACTGCTGTGACTTTGGTGTCAAAAGTGTTGTTTTCAGTCCCGGAAAAAAATATTTCTTCCACGTTTGAAGAAATTGCGTATTAGTCGTGCACTCAGTACTGATCGCATTGAAAAGTTTTAAAGACTTTTACAACCGAATATCAGAAACAGAATGATTTGATCCCGCTCGTAACAAATATTGTATTTGATCGCGCGTGTTTGTTTGCAAAATTTGCAAAGCATTCGATAATCTATATACAGGGTGATCCTAATTAAAACACTCCTATTCAAAGCTGTCTATAGAGATATTTAGCAGCATGAATGCAACAAAATATAATAGGGTGACTTTTCTGGACATGCGGAAGACATTTACGTAAAAAGGAAAAAAGTAATACCAAAATTTACCACTATGGTACTTGTGGCGCTGCAAGCAACAAATATTTTATTTGTACAAGACATTCATGCTATACCTGAACATGATGAACACTGTGTTCAGGACCGTAGCAAGCTTTTTTGGCGAGACTTGAAATTTCGCCCCTTCGAGCAGTGGCAGCTCGTGGTTGGAAAAATAGGTGAAGAGGTACAAAAGCAGTATGAAAAGATATCTACTGTCTACAATGAAAATCCCTTAATGAGGACTTACCTATGTTTTGTATATTAAATCAATTTTTCTTCCCTTTAAAGCTGCAAATTTGTCAATTATGTCGTCATAAGATGGTTAGATGGTTTTTTCTTCGTGAGCATCAATAAAATGTCTTCCTGAATATAAGTATTTGCCAAAGAAGCAAGTCTATCTTGGGAACTAGTGTTTCTTGAGCAAGTCTGTATTCTTTTAAGAAAACTTCTTTCCACTGGCATACTTGTAGATGGAATTGTTAAACTGAGGAAAACCAATTTATAATCTTCTGTAAAAATGTCTCTTGTCTCCGTGAAACACTCGAAGGAGTTCTTGAGTCAATATATTCCTTAATATTTCATCGGTATATACAAGACTCAGTTCATTTTAAGGCGCTAGTGTTTAGTAAATATGTTTCCGTAAAAATGTAGATTTTTCAAGAGCGCGAGGGGGAAGGCATGCATTAAATTATTCGAATTGGGTTGCGTCAGCAAATCAGAAAAATTGAAGTTTCTTACAGTCTTGAAGTCTTATATCCATTTCCGAATGTGGTCCAAAATTTCAAAATACAATTGTTTATAATTTTGAAAAATTGTTTCCTGTGTAAGAGCAGCATGTTCCCGTGCTTATTTCTGTGATTTTGCTAGCTTTTCCAAACTGTGTTTCAAATACCTCATGGTTCCTTTTATGGCTCAAAATTTCACGTTTTTTTTTAAAATTTGAGTTACACAGTAGTTTATGTTTAGTTATTTTTTCTTCAAAATTTTGAATAATAGATCGGTGGAGCCAAAAATATAAATTCGAAAGGGTTCATATCATTCAAAAAACCCTTGGCAAGATGAATTTATTTTTTGTCTGATTATTCGCTATTCGTCAGAAATCCGAACACTCCCTTCAATTTATCCTAATCTTCAACAACTACACTTACTAATTTCGAAGTGGAGGACCATCAAGTTTCTGTTATGGTTGGCCTGCGTCTTGCGGTTGTTGATATAAGTGTATAAGACCGCTTCGTAGAATGGTAAACAAACGAAGCAATTTCCCTGAGGCTTGCAAAACGTATTCGACACTTAGAAATTTTAGAAAAACTCTGGTGTAATACAAGATTCAAACGATGAACTAAGCAATGAACAAAAACAGCTTGAGAAGCTTTATCCTTGATTTTTTTTTCTGTAGCCCATTTAAGTGTCCAGACATTATACTTGCCCCATCGTAATATTGTCCTATTTATTTGTGTTGGTAATCAGACTGTTCCAAAATTTTGTCTAGCATTTTGCATAAAGCTCCCGACGTTCTATCTTCACTCACATCATGGAAACCCAAAAATCCTTCAACCAATACACCTTCCGAATCAACAATCAAAAATTATTTAATTTTTGACGTGATCGTTTATATATTCAGAAATACATTCAATTAATTCATTTTGAATAGTTTTTTATCCTTTCGTATCGATTTTCAATTTCTAAAGAACTTCTTCATATCAACAATGAAAGTAATTCCATGAAATTTCCACGATTTATCGAGCCCATTCTTTCGTCATGGCCATGGAATGCTAGTTTTTGTTCGCTCAAATACAGTATAGACTAATACTGCATCAATCACTGTCTGCAGGAAAAGTCTATTTAAAAGAAAGTTTTCGTTAAAATGTGTTTTCAAAAGCCTAGCATTCTTCCTCAGGACATCAGCAATGGTGTTTCGAATTTTTTCAAAATTCCTTAACATTAATCCGCATTTCAGGTGTTCGCTAGAATCACGATGTTTATGAAGTGACAGTGTTACGCTTAATAAACCTGAGAATCCGTCTTTATTCCATGCCGAATGTTTATTACTAAAAAGTAAGCAGGGCCAAAAAAAAAATTAACACAGAAGTGCTGCAAATCCATTTATATTCAGTAAACCAACGATTTTTAAAATTAATATTGTTCGATTTACCGCTCCTTTTGATTTCGTTCTTGGCAACAATTGTCAGTGAATCCGTCGGTCGTTCTTGAAGCAAAATTTCTCTTTTATCTTCATCTTTCCACAGTTTAAATGGAGTTTGCAATAAATTACAAACAATGTCGTCCACAGGATGCATACTAAAAACTACCACTATCAGTTAAATTGTACATAAACCTAAAATATCAGTTAAAGCTTTCAACAAATAATCACAAAGGACGAAAGAACAAATTCCTTTCGGAAAATAATGTACCACAGCACTGTAGATTGCAAGGTACCGTGGTAGTCCGCCAGCTCCACCGTGATCTCTCACGACTTTACGCTCAAAAACTCAGAGATGCAGAGCTAAGGCGCCTGAAGCTGAAACACTTCAATTGAGCGAGCATATTAGGGAGGGTGACGTCACGATTACCATGACAACTCGGCCGAAAAATGCAGACTTCCAAGCATTCTCATTTCGGCTCTTCACTTGCACTGTTGGGCGTATAAGGATTTGTTTTCCGTATTGAGCGCGCCATGTGAATTAATATCTATTCAGAATTTTGAGTATTTTGGAACTAAATAAAGGCAAAAAAGAATATATTATAAAAAAATACTGAATAAAACTTTATTTTAAGTAAAATAGGTGAAGAGGCACTTCACCTACTTCACCTGAAAAGCCGCCACTGCCTTCGAGTTCCACTCAAATAATACGTGGTTTTTATTTTCTCACACGCATTATAGGAAAGTATTATGATCGTTCAAAAATCGTACTTCAGGTTTTTGATGTAATTTTATTAAAAATGGGAAAACTAGATAAATATTCAAGAGCCACAGGTTATAAATACCAAGTAATGCGTAAACGTTATGTGAACTCAGACAACACAGCACTCCACAGAAATGCAGAACGAAAAACAAATCAGCGCAGAACGAATGAGTATCCAATAGTGAACGCAACAACAGGAAGAAGCTTTAGGGGCAGGGGTCGGAAAAATTCCGTTAAAGGTTAAACGCTCAGATAGACTTCTTGCGACAGAGCTGAAATGATCAATTAGTTCTTCATCCCAACGACCTCTTCGGGAAGATCATGGAGGTTAGGAATATCAGCAAATTGTTTTCTATGCCTCCACTGTTTTGGAAAGATTCCCTTCATGGATATGAGATGTTCACACCTCATAGGGTATGTTACAAGTGCCCTGGTTAACTACGTGGAATTGTACTAAGTAAGGTCTTTAAAAAAATACTGAAGGGTGTAACTTTCTTTGTTAGTTACAATTTGTATTTTTTACATCCCCCAAAGTATCAATTTACGCCCTTGGAATGACCGTTCTGAGGGGCAAACCGCCCTCTTTTCCCTCCCGATAGCTACGGCCCTGACTGTGTTTAATGCCCGACCGTAACTGATCCTCTGTGATGCTTCTCATAAGCAATGTCATACTTACTGCCTTTCAAGGCTGCCATATTTGCAACATGTCCTTGATGAACTACACCTTTTAAGTGACCCCCAACCAGAAATCACAAGGATTAAGTTCGGGAGAACGAGGTACCAACACTATAATGTAGAATAAATTCAACTGCCGTGACACTGCACTTGCACTACTACATTATTCATTGAGTGTTCACCAACAGCTGTGGCCACATCTTCAACGACTTGTGAAGTGACAGGTTTGCGCCCTCGACCGGGTTTAACTCTTAGATGTCCGGTTTCCTTGAATCCAGTGGTCATTCTCCGGATTGCTTGTGGAGTCAACGATTACGTTCTGGAGAACGAGGTGGCCTCGGGTTAAATTCAACCGCCGTGACACTGCAAGTGCACTACTGGAGCCTGCAACATAGTTCACTGAATGCTCAACAAAACATGTGGTAACATCTTCAACGACTTGTGAAGTGATAGTGTGAAGTGATAGGTTTGCGCCCTCGACCGGGTTTAACTCTTAGACGTACAGTTTCCTTGAATCCAGTGGTCATTCTCTGGATTGCTTGTGGAGTCAACGATTACGTTCTGGAAAACGAGGTGGCCATGGGTTAAATTCAACCGCCGTGACACTGCAAGTGCACTACTGCAGCCTGCAACATAGTTCACTGAATGCTCAACAAAACATGTGGTAACATCTTCAACGACTTGTGAAGTGATAGGTTTGCGCCCTCGACCGGGTTTAATTCTTAGACGTCCAGTTTTCTTGAATCCAGTGGTCATTCTCCGGATTGCTTGTGGAGTCAACGATTACGTTCTGGAGAACGAGGTGGCTACGGGTTAAATTCAACCGCCGTGACACTGCAAGGGCACTACTGGAGCCTGCAACATAGTTCATTGAATGCTCAACAAAACATGTGGTAACATCTTCAACGACTTGTGAAGTGACAGGTTTGCGCCCTCGACCGGGTTTAACTCTTAGATGTCCGGTTTCCTTGAATCCAGTGGTCATTATCCGAATTGCTTGTGGAGTCAACGATTACGTTCTGGAGAACGAGGTGGCCACGGGTTAAATTCAACCGCCGTGACACTGCAAGTGCGCTACTGGAGCCTGCAACATAGTTCATTGAATGCTCAACAAAACATGTGGTAACATCTTCAACGACTTGTGAAGTGATAGATTTGCGCCCTCGACCGGTTTTAACTCTTAGACGTCCAGTTTCCTTGAATCCAGTGGTCATTCTCTGGATTGCTTGTGGAGTCAACGATTACGTTCTGGAGAACGAGGTGGCCATGGGTTAAATTCTACCGCCGTGACACTGCAAGTGCACTACTGCAGCCTGCAACATAGTTCACTGAATGCTCAACAAAACATGTGGTAACATCTTCAACGACTTGTGAAGTGATAGGTTTGCGCACTCGACCGGGTTTAACTCTTAGACGTACAGTTTCCTTGAATCCAGTGGTCATTCTCTGGATTGCTTGTGGAGTCAACGATTACGTTCTGGAAAACGAGGTGGCCATGGGTTAAATTCAACCGCCGTGACACTGCAAGTGCACTACTGCAGCCTGCAACATAGTTCACTGAATGCTCAACAAAACATGTGGTAACATCTTCAACGACTTGTGAAGTGATAGGTTTGCGCCCTCGACCGGGTTTAACTCTTAGATGTCCAGTTTTCTTGAATCGAGTGATCATTCTCCGGATTGCTTGTGGAGTCGATGGTCTTCGGCGTAATTTCTTACGACGGCGAAATTCCCCAAGTGCAGCCTCAGCATATCCCTAGTTTTTTTATAAAAGAGCTTTACCAAAAATGCGCGTTCTGTCATAGAGATGGTCATCGCAGCCGATAAGAATGATCAAATGTGGAGGATTTTAGGAAGTCTGACCCGAAGTCTTAAACAACCCTTAGAAGTAGGAAGCTAAGTGGTTTGGGCTAGAGTGCCCGACAGGAAAGTCACGTGGAAGCGAGGTATGAAGGGGTTGAAGACGACATTATTTATAACCGAGGGGCCAGTACCTGGGGTCTGACGGCTTAACGTTCCCATCCGACGCACGGCGGATATTTAGTGGTTCGAGCGTTCGTACCTCCTTGGAATCGAACCTGAGACTTTTCCATAGCAGTCATATTCGTTGACCTGTGATAATAACATTCAGCTGTAGTGGCAACTTTTATACCCAGAACTTGGTTGCAACACGTGTGTTTACGCAAATGAAAATGCTTTTTCCTTGCTTGCAACACCATAGGTGCCATAGTGATAAGTATTGGTACTATTTATTATTATTATTATTTGTTATGGAAATATCTTCCACATGTCCTGAAATATCACCATACCAAATTTGGTTGCATTTGGACTGCTAAATATCTCTCTAGACGCGGTGAATAGGAGTACTTTAATTACGATCACCGGTTATACAGGGTGTCCTAAAAATACACGGCAAAACTGCAGGAATGAGTTTCTCATAGGTAGATAAGAAAAAAGTTTATATGAACATAGGTCCGGAAATGCTTGGTTTCCGAGTTAGGAAGGTCTGTCTACGACACTTAACTGTTCACACTATCTGACTCTGGTCTGTCTTGGTTTCTCAATTATTCACAGGAATGTTTTATCTCCCGCAGGCGAATTCCTTCATCACAAAGTACTGACAGAATCTGGTGGTGTTCTTTTCCGACTAACAAGCACACTTTATGCACGATGGCGCTCTCGCGCATTTCTGCCACCTAGCTCGCAGTTATTTGAATCGAAAGTTTTTTAGTCGGTAGGTAGGTAGAGGTGGACCAACTGTCTTGCCTTCATGCTTACCAGATTTAAACCCCCTAGATTTTTTCTTGTGGGACCATTTAAAATCATCGGTGTATTCGACCAGTAGCAGATGTGGAAACGCTCCGCAATCGAATTGTGGCAGGTTGTGAAACAATATGACACATGCCAGGAATTTGGTAGCATATTCGTGCGTTCGTGAGACATCGATGTGAGGCCTGTATTGAGCCAGAAGGTGGACATTTTGAACAATTACTATAAGGTAATGTGAACAGTTAAGTGTCATAGACAGACCTTCATAACTCGGAAACCAAGCATTTCCGGACCTATGTTGACATAAACCTTTCCCCTTATCTACCTATGAGGAACTCATTCCTGAAGTTTTGCCGTGTATTTTTGAGACACCCTGTATAAAGCAAAGTGGGTAAATGGGAAAATGCGGCTGTTTTCCATTAGTGAATTGTTCGACCATTTCTAAATGACCTAGAGATCTGAAAATTGGTATGCTGATAGGTCTTAAGGTCCGGATACCTAGAAAAGTCCGAAAACAAAAAATAAAAATAAAAATGACGACTTTGGAACATTGTCTGCTTGAATTTTTCTCTAATTGTTCGACCCCTTGTAAGTGACCTGGAGATCTGAAAATTAGCATGCTGATAGGCCTTAAGCTCCGGATAACTAGAAAAGTCCGAAAACAACAACAACAACAACAAAAATGGCGGCTTTGGAATACTGCCTGCTTGAATTTTTTCCCGAATTGTTCGACCACTTTTAAGTGACCTAGAGATCTGAAAATTGGTATACTGTAGGTCTTAACGTCAGGATAGCTAAAAAAGTCCGCCCTCCCCCAATCGAAATGGCGGCTTTGGAACATTGTCTGCTTGAATTGTTCGAGAATTATTCAACGTGCTTGTATTCTCCTACCCATCAACAAGATACAGGCTTTTAGCTGTGTATATCTGGCCAAGTCTCCTTACATCGAATGGATGTTGGGATAGATTAGGACAATGGTGGAGTTGCCACTTGCCACTCTCACGCAATATCGGCCTTTTGCGACGAACTACGTCCCTCAAACGCTGCAAAACTTAACAGTAGTACTCCTTGTTGATTGGCTGGCCTAGTGGAGAGTATTCATGATGCACAATTCTCTCATGATTGAAAAAACAATCAACATCGTGTTGACATTGCTGCGACTCTGCTGTGCTCCTTTTAGGTCCGGGAGAGTTTGGGGTCTTCCACTGTGAAGACAGGGCCTTAGTTTCTGGGTCACACCCATAAACCCACGATTAATAACCAGCTATGATAGTTTAAAAAACGTTTTCATCATTTTCGACGCACTCAAGTAGGTCACTAGCAGCTGAAACACGGGCCTGTTTTTGTTCAGCTGAGAGAAATTTTGTCACAAATTTGGTTGAGACGCGTCTCATACCCAAATCGTTCGTAAAAATCGACTGAACTGAACCAGAACTAATGTTGAAGTCTTCAGATATCTCAAGAATAGTGATTCAGCGATTTTCTCACACAAGTTCAACATTGTTTTCGCTTTTGCTGGTTTCCGGCCTTTCAGACCGTTCATCACTGTCAACATCTTCACGACCATCTTTGAAACGTTTATGCCACTCATAAACTTGCGCACGACTCATATATTCCTGCCCATAGGTTTATTGTACATTTACATAAGTATGTGTCTTTCCAAGTTTAGCCAAGTTTTTGATAAAATCTGATGCAAATTCAATGAAAAATTTTTTTCGACATGACAAATGCGAGGAAGAGCTTCACACAAGTAAGTACTACTATAAAAATATAAAAAAATAAAAAATAAAAATAAAACACCGGACGAGCAAGGAAGACGTGACACACAGCACATGCGTAGTAGGTTCCAATGCCAGACCGCTTCCTGCTGAGTCGCGCGATTCCGAATTTATGCAACCAGTCTGGATATTTTTTGGTCACACTTCGTAATGTGATTTGATTCTTAATGGACCTTATTCATGTGACGTCACAAGTGGATTTATGCGGACCATCGTGGCTGCTGATTCAATGTTGTCGCTATTAGATTACCCTTACTGTTGGCCAATTTTTCTTAATGTCTTGGAGTATGCCAACGAATTAATATAGTTACAAGGCGAAGAAGAAGAAATTAATTTCTTAAAAGAACAAATCAAGGTTGCAAAAATACATCAAGACTATTTTGTGTTCCATGTTTATTTCAAATGATGCAAGAGAACATCGTCATTAGTCATGGTGAAATTTTTAATGAAGAATTTCTCAGACTCAGTATATTAAATTTCACGTTCTTGTTGTCAGATAGGCAAAACACCTGAAACATAAACCTGGATTTTTTTTTGCAAAACGAAAAATTTTCAAGTCCAGATAAATAGGTTACATGAACAAACTGAGGTTAAAAAAGCAACTAAAAACTTTGTCGCGCGCTGGGCAATCTGCTTAAAAATAGAATGAATGCGTAACATTAAATAAAAGAAAATTTTTAGATATGTTTCGCTCTTGGAATGGGTGGGGAAGAACCTAAAAGTTAATTCGCAACGTACCGATATAGATATACAATTCGCTTTCTCTTTTTTACCCTTTCCAACCGTAGGTTGAATATGCGTATATGCTCCAGCTTTGTCCGTCTGTCTGTCCCTCCGCTCGATAACTAGCATAAAATGGTTCGATTTCGATAAAAATTTACTATATGGTAGGGGACAACCTGGGGACAAAACCTATTGAAAATGGGCGAAATGGGTCAAAGGTCAGGACATAGGAGCGGGGTCCATTCCATCGCCCTTATGCGTCATAAATTACGTAAAAATGTTTCGATTGCGACAAAACTTTATGATGTTGTTTCGGAGGTATACTTAACCAATTCATTTGAATATCATTGAAATGGGGTCAAAGGTCAGGGCACAGAAGTGAGATTTAATCCACAGTCATTATCCTCATAACTTGAGTAATGATTTCTGGTATGTTGGAAAACGTATCGTAATCAATGCATTGCATGATTTTACTAACTTGTTCACATTTCTTTTGGAAATTAAATATCGAAGGAATACTACCAGGTTCTAACCGTCATCTATTCTTAGTGCCATAATGTTCAAAATCTCTCTTGTTAAAGTGGGCAGACCATGTCCGAGAATGCACATGGGGATGGAAATCATTGCGTTTCATTTTACATAGTCATTCCTTTTAACAAATCCGGCCTTTTCAGAAGAAAATTATGGAAGATTTTTCCTTCTTCTGTAGATTTTAAGATACAGGATTTATAAGCACAATCGTACGATATGGAAAAGTTAGGCATACCGTTAATAAATTCACGAAAATCACTATTTTCCTGAACCCTTGCAACGTAACGCCTTGTGAAGCAATGGGAAAACGCATGTAATGGTCCGCTGACACGGAAAAGTTTTCCTGTGATGCAATGCGAGGTGAATAAGGTCCATGCAAAAGCCATGACCAAAACTTTGCGATTAACAAAAAGTGCTAAAGGAATCCTGAACTACAGTACTTGAAATATGGGTAAAACTCTCAAATTCATTGTCATTTGTATAACATATTTGAACAAGAAAGATGACATCGAATTTTCGGTTGTAATGAGCACGTCTTTTGAATCCTTTCTGATATGAATCAAATTTACCAAACTTACTCAAATTCAATGCAACTGGTTAGAAAAAAAGCACAACCGGATTTCTGCAATCGATAAAACATCCAGAAATAGAACCAACTACTTACTTCCACCAGAGGCTAAAAGGTATGTTCCGAAGATTAACAAATAGCGTACGAAAAGTTTCTCATAGCAAAAGGAAAGTATCAGATTTTTAAATCGAACAGTTAAAAGAAGACATACAGAAGGAAGGATGCTATAACTCTACGCCTTCTAGCGGAAGAATTTTGCATAATGGAAAAGTTGAAAATAGGCGAATAATATTCTTCATGGGAAAAAAAAAGCTATGCTAACGAAAAAGAACTTTTCAAATGCGTCTCCCGGAAGCCTAGACAGCAAGAAAAAGTTATTGACCTTTAAACCCCCTAGCGGAAAATCTTTGCATTGTTTAAAGACGGTAATGCTCCGCATCTCTATTGTGGCGAATGACATACAGTAAAAAAGAAATTTCTCAATAGGGTTTTTAGAAGCGGAGATACAGCTGCAAACAAAAGTGCAAAAACACCACCTAGCGACAAAACTGTGAACTACAGAACTTCTTAAATACTAACCTGAAGTCTTGCACACGTTTAATGGCATCCAGTGCTGAAATAAGTTTTTAAATGCTACATTTAGAAGCAGAGATATTAAGAAAAACAAAGTAAACATTCGCGTCCTAAGCGGCGAAATTTAGCATTGTTTTGGGAAGAAAATATGCACGAAGAGTTTTCATAGCTAGTGGTATCTGACAGAAAAAGAATTTTTTATATTGGGTTTTTAGTCCCGCAGATATTACTGCAAACGGGTGTGAACTTACGTCTTCTGGCGGCAAATCTGTGCGTTAAGAAAAATTTGAAATTTCATGAGACACATTTCGTAGCGACAAAGGAAGAATTTTTCAAATCAGACTTTTAGAAGCAGACATATCGGCAAAATAAGATATGCATCTACGTCCCTGGCGGAAAAAGTATGCATTGTTTTAAGAAGACGGTGTTCTGAAAAATTTTCCCCGGTGAGCGGTATCGGTCCTCCAAAGAATTTTTTCAATCGAGTTCCCGGAAACATAGATTTTGCTGCAAATATAACAGAAGCAGAAATAAAAACTTACGCCCCCTGGTGGCTAAACCATTCTTTGTCAAAAATTCGAAATTATGTGCAAAATATTTCCCATACGGAGCTCTTTCAAATGCGAGAAGAAATTTTAAAATCGGAGGTTTACAAGCTGAGATATCGAAAAAAAGGCAATTTAGCTTTACGTCCCCTAGCAAAAAATCTATGCATTATCTGAAAAGGAAACTGCGAGTCAGCCTTCGTTATCAATGGCACAGACAGGCAGAAAGATTTTTTCAATCTGGTATGTAGAAGCAAATATATGCAATAAAATGTATTTTGAATTCGATATCATATCTGCATTTATGCCCTCTAGCGGTGAAGTTGTGCATCGAAAAAAAAAACAAACAAAAAAACCCGGAATACAAAAATCATCATTCTCACATTTCAAGCTTCCCGATGCAAAAATAATTTTTCAAATCGGACTAATAGTTGCAGAGATATGGTGTCCACAGCCAGACAAACCGATAACAAAAGCGCGATCTTTTTTACAAAAGACGTGCTTAAAGTGTAAAAACTTAAAATATCAGTCCCCTGTCTCACATCTAAGATTTCGTGTAGGAGAAATACAGTCCATAGGATTCCAATGCACGTGCCGGTAAACTTTCTTTCTATGCTTCCTCGAAAATAAGCGAAAACTCTCCGTCTATAGAAAATATTCTAAAACCGATTACATTCAAGTAAAAGTTAAGTTCTGCTTCATTGGGAGACAGATTATTCCATTTCCTTTGCTACGTGCCTTTGGGTTTCTGTTTCTTTTTCCCCTAAAAGGAAAGAGCAGCGAATGTTAAAATGCCTCACTTGGTGATTATTTTCTAATCTGAGTGCAAATACAAATCCTAGTAAGAAATATGCGCATTTGCAGTAGAGCTTTTAGCGGATAACTTCCATTTATTTTTGCAACAAAAGCTGCTTCTCGTAGTGGAAGCTAAATGTGGCCCTTTCGGCCCTTTCTGTCCTACGCATTTGCTGTCGCTTAAGTTCTGCAATCCCACGAGATATTAAGGTTGACGAGAGAGAGAGAAAGATAAGGTGATGCATTAGGAAGTGCATTTCTACCCACTTTTGCATGCGTCAGTATCTGAGTGATGTAATGATAACGTACCGAAGCTCGAGGGACGTAATGGCTCATTTATGTACCCTTGTCTCATTAGAGGGAGGAGTAACACATCACACATGTCACGTTGCTAAAGTCTCAAAGAACAAAGAAATTAAGTATGTTTGACCAGAAGCCATAAACAATATTTTCGTTTTAGCTTGTAACACGTGTGGGCTCATACAGCGAACAAAAATTATTTCCTTTTCATCTCTGCCACACACTGGCCAAATAAAAGGAGCACAGATATGTAAAAGGACATCATCTTTCCGACTTCTATGGATAAGAGGTAACGTGAGTTGACCTTCTGAATACCTATAAAGAAAAAGAATTTGCACTAGGTGATTATAATTAAATGCTTCTTAAATACACTGTAAAAAATAAGTGGTGTGAATTCATGGAAAATTCCCGAAAATAACATTGCGCAAAGTTGCAGGTAGATGTCCGTCTTTTAACGAAATTTCCGTTTTTAAAAGCTGCCGTTTTTTTTAACTTCCATATTTTCACATATTTTCTGAGGTCATAAATTCAGTTTATTTCAGAACAGTTCGTTTCGGGGTTTTCCGTGTTTATATAGAAATAACTCAAAACCGAAGACCCTTAATTAATGGTCTTTACACAAAATTATCCTTTCGCACAGGTGGGATTCGTTCTGAGGTCATTTGGGATGGCTCAACGGAAAATGCGCGTTTTAACCACTTGCCCAGAAAGACCTCGGAGTCATACACGCATTCAAGGTAAAACTCTCGCCAAAATAGCTCTTTTTTGGGAAGAGGGGGATATTAAGCTTCCAAAAGAAGACTGTTTAGGAAACTAGTGCACGTAGAAGTTAATGTAGCACTGAAAATGGGATATCATGCCCTTTTCGTGAAGCCCTTTCGCTTATTTTAACCACTGGGCTAGAAAGACTCGAGAGTCACCCACACGTTCAAGGTAAAATTCTCGCCGAAACAGTTGTTTTTTGGGATGGGGGATATTAAAAGACGACTGTGTACGAAACTAGTGCGCGCCGAAGTTTATGTAGTACTGGAAATGGGATACCAGGCTCTTTTCGTGAAGCACTTCATTGATCTTGTGACTAGTGTTACTCTCGTGACTTTCTGATCATCAATTAAAGTGATGGCCAGAAAGACACGAGAGTCACACACGCGTTCAAGGTAAAACTCTCGCCAAAACAGCTCTTTTTGGGGGAGGGGGTAACTAACCCCCAAAAAAAGACTGTGTAAGAAACTAGTGCACGTTGAAATTAATGTAGTACTGTAAATGGGATGGCATGCTTCTTTCATGAAGCACTTTCACTGATTTTAACCAATGGGCCAGAGAGACTCGAGAGTCACCCACACGTTCAAGTAAAATTCTCGCCAAAACAGCTGTTTTTTGGGATGGAGGATATTAAAAGACGACTGTGTATGAAACTACTGCACGCCGAAGTTAAGGTAGTACTGGAAATGGGATATCGTGCTCTTTTTGTAAAGCACTATCACTTATCTTAACCCCTGGGCCAGATAGACTCGAGAGTCACCCATACGTTCAAATTAAAACTCTTTCCCAAACAGCCCCTTTTTTGGGGGGGGGGGTATTAAATGACGACTGTGTACGAAACTAGTAGTATTGGAAATGGGATATCCTGCTCTTTTCGTGAAGCACTTTCATTGATCTTGTGACTCGTGTGACTCTCGTGCCTTTCTGACCATCAATGAAAGTGATGGCCAGAAAGACACGGGAGTCATGCACACGTTCAAGGTAAAACTCTCGCTAAAACAGCCCCTTTTTTTAGGGGGGGGTATTACCCCACAAAAGAAGACTGTGTTGGAAACGTGTGCATGTTGAAGATAATGTAGTACTGCAAATGGGATATCATGCTCTTTTCGTGAAGAGCTTTCACTGAAGTACAAGCATGGTTACTCGTGACTAATAACTACACTTACTAAGTAAAGAACGCCGTCGCGAAATGAAATGTAGAAGAAAAAAAAGGTTTCCTTGAAGGCCACGTCACAGAACGAAACCAATTTTTGACGCATGTTTGTGACGAGATAAATGCTTCTGTAGCCGATAGTTAGGTAAAAAATAAACTTTGTCATGTGTTACGACGAATATGGCAATAACTGAACATTCTATGAATAATGGGACACAAAATTACATATTCCACGATGTGTCGCTATTCATTACAGAGAAACCTCCTCTTTCAACGTGTTGTGTTTTGTCTCTATTTCCTTACTGTGTGGAGTACAGGCTCCTCTGCAGTGGGTGTAGATCATCCCGCTCTGCACTACGTGAGACGTCTATACAGAAGACTGGCTTTCAAATACGTTTCTACTGGAACCCCAGACATATTGAGGTCCGGAAAAATCGAGTAGGCTGGTGCTACTGTAACTTCCGTTTCCCCGTTGGTCGTCATTGCCTTACAACTGTAATACCGAGACGTCCATTCTGTTCTCCAGCAAAGTCTCCAGCAAAGTAGCATGCAATGACATGATCTCTACTGAACTACCATTGGTTTGGCATGCGTTATTAAAAGACGGGATCACGTCGCCGCGCGCTGTGTAATTACGTGCTTACAAATAAATCACGAAATATTCTCGTGATGTCACCCACGTTATTTTCAAAAATCATCTTTTTTCCTTATGTGTTCCAATTCCCTGCATTTTTATGTCTACCATTGCCTTGAAAAAGCCTCCCAGTGGAGTGCGAAAGCTTGGCGAATCTCTGTGATTACTACACCATAAGAAATAAACGGATTCAATACGCTATATGCGTTTCTTGAGTATTCATAAATAAGGTATGTCTCTTTGTTTTCACTGTTGAAGGCTCAACATGGATACGTAACTTTACTCTTTTTTGGCACTAGGAGTAGAATGCTGCCCTAGGTTCCATTGCAAATATTGTTCGTCTTGATGTGTATTATGACCCCTCTTGTTTTGTTGAAGGAGTTTACAATCACTCTGTATATTACTAACGAGTTTTCTTATTTGTTGTTTAGGATATTTAAACAAAAATGAAAACTTCACTGGTACTCGTGTACTTAATCTTAAGAAGAATTTCGACAAATGTATCTTAAAATTTACCCGCGTCCCTTAGTCAGTCCTCAAATAATCTAAAAGTAAATTTCAAGGTTGTTTATAACGATGGTCAATGTTTGAATGTTTCTCCCTCTTTTTTAATTAATTTCTAAAGCGGCGTATGGTAGGGCGTGGTAAGCCCATAGCTGTTTCATATGAAATGCAGTAGAATGCGCTTAAGTCGACCCTGAGCTTGGAGACCCTGAAATAGGAAACACAACCTCATCGTTCATGCCGCTAGACAAAATTTGGGGGTGGTTTGTTTAAGCAGTTTCTTTTTGGAGGTTTTACTTAATCCCACTATGGTGAATAAGCAGTTTCCTTTTGGAGGGTTTACTTAATCCGGATTACTACGGCGAATAAGACGTAGTAGTGGTTCGAAGAAAAAGGGCGTGGCAATAGGAAGATCTCATAACATGTTTTGAACAATTTTACATTATTTGTACAGCATAAGAGCAGTATCACGAGTGACAAGAAAGGAAATGAACAACATCACATTCCCTCAAAGGTATTGGTTCTTATGTCGTCAGCTTTTTTGTCTGAACGACACCAGGTACTTCACCTTTCTAAGGGCGATTTCCTAAGTCAGTGCAGAATAAGCGAGCACATGGGTTTAAGCGTAGCCACAGAACGCAAAAGGCACGGGTGGAATCTCCGCTTCACTCAATTCCAGCGGTTCGATTTCAAACAAATTGTATAACTACTGGAAAAAGTTGTGAGGGGGTTTATTTATCTTTTAACCCTTGAAAATGGATTGTTTATTATAATTAAGTTTCAGGTAAATCTCCCAAACTGGAGTTTTCGATACATTCGCGATACTGGAGAGATATGCTACTACGCTGCATTCGTAATATTTTCCTGAACACATTTTGTATCCGTCAAAAATTCTGATAAGCAGATGAACATTCCCACAATTTCGTATATGGCTAAAATATCGTTCACGATTAGGAAAAGCTGAGAAGTTGTCTTTAATTTGAGTTACTAAAGCAGGATATTAAACGGGAATTAACAAGATAGTGACGTATTACTGTTTCGTGGGAAACCGAGCAATGGTCTTGGGATTAACGGTGCTACTCCTCAGTTGCTGTTCCCACAAATACACGCCAGCCCTCGGCATTATTGAATGAAAAAGAAAATGGGGGTGAGCGTTGCTTCTTTTTGTAGAGCTGCTGTTTTTGAAATTTTGAACGAACAAATCCAAATAATGTAAAAATAATAATGAACTAACGCGATCGAATAATATTCGAATGTAATTCCCATTCCGTCAGTCGGAAGAGAAGCAGCTGATGGATTTTATATTAGCTTAATGTGACATTTAACTGCATGAGGGCACGTCCTTCACTTCGCGACCAGACGCTTGGTCGCAAAGTGAAGAATGTGCTCTCATCAGAGGGACGACGCTTATCTTACACTCGCTTTAATACGCGAGGATCACTAGCCGTGCAAGAGATTTTACACAGGGACTTGCATGCAGTTCGGATCTTTTACCTCTGAAGGTACAGGGGCAACATTTCCTCTACTGAATTAAAAAAAATAGAATAACACAAAAGAAAGGAGTGCAATTAGTCACTTCTGAGTACGACTAAAAATGTCTTTTCTTCATAGTTTCATGGGTAAGGGTCGAAAATTATACTCGTTCATGACGAGTCGAAAATTATAGCTGACGAGTAGGATTACAAGGCGAGCATTTCTTTTATTTTCAGTCAAGTTAAGCCTACTGGTTTTTATCATTGTCATAAAATTAAAAAAAAAATTGTAGCTGTTCTTCCATAAGATGCGTGAAAATGGGACTACTTACGTTCTTGTTCTGTATTTCTGAGAATTGGCTAGTGTCTTGCTTTAAACCAAAGGTTAAAAGTGGAAGTTCTGTTCCGTGTTATTTGTTTCAATGCTAAAAGTTATGATAGGAGAGCCAGCGAGTTGCCCTGCGTCCTGTGCTATACAGGTGACTGTATGTAGAGACGGGCGTAAAATGATGGAGTCTAGTCCTAAAATATAGAACAAAGAGCGCGCATGCGATATGCCAAATTTGGAAGGGAGATGTCATGAGAGGATTAGGGAATACAAGAAGTTGATGGGGGAGGACAGTCTTGCAACTGAGGAGGAAGATGCAATAACGAAACCAGAGTGAAATCTTTGCCCAACATAATGTTTTTTTACGAAGCTGTTGGTTGATTGATAAGAATTTCATGGCGCAAAGGCCATGATTTGCCAAAGGGCGTCAGACGAGGTTGTTAACCGCAAATATTGAAATGTACTGGCAGATGGTAATCCATTGATGAATAAAATATTTATTGTGTTGTGCCCAAGTATTGCATCACTGCAAAAACTGTTAATTTTTAAGTTTAACTCTTTGTTTAACTAACTAATTTTCATAGTTATTTCATCATTTATATGTAATTAAATGCGAAATTTAATGGAGATTTCAAACATGTCTTAGTTTTTCATGTAGCTACACCACAAAAATCATGACCAAATCGAAATTATCATGAAACAAATCATTTATCTAATACTTAGGTTTACAGTAATAAATCCTTTTTGTAATTCATGAGGATTGAAATAACATTTAAATACAGAAATGTAATGAAAGAAAATCATAAAACGTTTCTAATATTTTGTTGCCCAGCCTGTAGCTTTAATCACAGCTTTGCATCTCGTTGGCATACTGTGAACAAGGTTTTGTAAAAGATTGGGTTGAACAATAAGATTCCAAATTTGAATTACATCTTCAGTGAGTTAAATTTTGGTTGTTGGCTTCTTTTTTGATAGTTCATACAACTCTTTGAACCACAATTTTTCGATCAGGTTTAAGTCTGATGACTGTGGTGGCCAATCAAGATGCTGAACATTTTTTTCCCGAAACCACTTTTTCACTACTTTAGCACGATGACAGGGAGCATTGCATTTTGAAAAATACAATTGCTGTCATTAAAGTCTTCTAGATGACAGTAGCATCTTGTTTTCTAATATCCAGGTGTATTTTTGTGGGCATTTACCGTACCATCGACAATATGGAGGTTCCCAACGCCATGTGCACACATGCAGCTACAAACCATGACCTTCACCAGATGCTTAACAGTAGTTCATTAAGCAACTTGGATGGAATTTTTCATACTTCAATCTCCTTACATAGGCACTACACTGATTCCCATTAAGGCAAAATTCTGATTCATCACTGAAAAGAATATTTACTTATTGCTTGGTTGTCCATGAGACATGCTGTTTTGACTGAAGTCTACGCTGTCTCTTATTTGCAGTTAACAGTGGTTTACGTCTGCCTTTGCAGCCACGTAAGCCATAGTGAAACAGCCTCCGCCTAACAGTAGATGTACTAACAGTAATATCAGTCACTTCAGACAATCTTTGAAGCAGTTCAGGTGAATTGTGCCTCCTGTCTGCCAAGCTTAGCTTTCTGAGCACTCTGTTCTGCCTGGTTGAAGTGAATCTGGGCCTTCCACGGCAATACATATTTTTAATATCACCAATGTCTTTTACTTTCTTTAGTAGACTAATAACTATAGATTGATTACAGCCCACTCTTTCAGCGAATATCCGCCTTAAAGAATATCCCTCTTAATGCAGAACAACTATTTTTACTTTGTCCACTGTGGACAATTTAGCGGTTCTAACCATTATTGAGAATGTACACAAATTATACCCTAATAACAACAAGAAGTCACCACTACAATGCTCTAGTAGCTCTGCGTCAACCATTATTAGGATAGCATTAGGAAGCAACCAATCAGGTAAAAGAATGTCTATGATTGGCCGTAACAATTGATACGCAGCTAACGTGGTTTTTTTATTTTTTGATTGGAGGTTTAACGACCACCGTGAGCAACTCAATGGGCTATAAGCAGTCGCCCGTCCCTAATTTAGGGTCACTGGTTCTAGGGAAGGGAGAGAGCCAGTGCCGTAAGACAAACACAACATCCATGCCTGACCGGGATTCGAACCCGGACCCCTTACGGACGAATGATCAGAGGCCAGCGACTTAGACCACTGCGCCACCGGGGCGGCAACGTGGATTTTAATGTGTTTGTCAAACCCCATGTTTTATGTCATTTCTTAAGAACAGAAGTAGCTACAGGAAAGACTAAGAAATTTTGAAATCTCCATTAAATTTCGCATCTAGTGATGTATAAATAATGAAATAACTATGAAAATTAATTAGTTCAAAAAAAGAGTTAAACTTAAAAATTCACGTTTTTTTTGCAGTGACGCATTACTTTTGCACACCAATGTATATCCTACTGTTACCCAACGACATTACAACGAATTAGATCCAACAAAAAATATTAGGATAAAACATATACTGTAGGGCAAAATGCGAGCCATAATGTTCATTACCTTTGGTGTATCGCAAATGCCGAAATCTTTGACTAGTGACATTTTCTGCTGACTGGTGGACAAGTTTCATATTTTTTGACCCCTGTTCATGGGTGAGACCTTTGAACTCCCCCAAAGACAGTTGATTTAAAAATTCACTATCCATTAATACGCTTGCCGCAAAAGACACTTTCAGTTTTTTCTGAAAGCCATAGAAACATGTAACAAGTAGTTAACTCAGAGAGCCACCGTACAGTAACTGTCATCAAAAACACACTAAGTCGGACAGCTCTATTTGCAAGCCAACTTACTAAGACACTGTCAAGAAAACCCTTTTTGACGGGGGTGGGATTCGAACACAGCTCTCCTAGCTCTAGAGCCACTTATTCTCCCGCTTGAAATACACTGACCTTGGCTTATTGCTGAAACTTACTATTTTGACTCTTGCGCAACCTCAGTGGTGCGTCACATATATACCCCCCTCCGTTGGGAAAGAGCTCGGACGGAATCATAGGTTTCCGGGTCAGCCGACAAACCATCTCGCTGTAGACTAAGACATTTTGATTAATTCCAGAGCATGCGTGGAAGAAGCATCCCACATTATTTTCGAACTTTGCTGTCAGGAGATTGATGTTTACGTTCGTGCACCAAAGTGAAAATATTGCCCTTTTCTCCCCCGGTGGTGATATTTGAACTCACGTTTCCTCGCTCCGCAGCCAGTTATTCTCCCGACTGAGCTACACCAACTTTAGCTTATTTCTTCAATTTGTCATTTTGACTTTTCCACCTTAGTGGCACGTCACAATATATTTTCTTAAAATAAACAGAGATCTAGCTAGAACTAAGAGCATTGAACTGGTCTTCAATTTAGGGAAACGCAACCCAAGTGCACAGCACTGTAAGCGAGGTAAAAATAATCATCATCCTAGGAACTGTGAAAGAATGCTGCCCAATGTAAACTAGGCCGAATAACGATCGCTCCATGTCCACTCAGCCGTTCTTATCCTCCTTCTCCAAGAGTCGTCGGATATGAGACATTATGTGGCATTCGTATTATAATGCTCACCCTAATTGGATCACCAAGAGCAGTAGCTCTCAGCAATTTCCAACTATTCTTTGGACAGGAAATCCAAATAAGGAAATGCTCAGAAAGGAGCTTCTTAAATTACTGAAAACATCCACTTTAGTATGAAGAGCTTCATTGATAAACAGGACGCATGAGACTCTGGCTTCTTGAAATGCATTATTAGAACAGACAGTTCACAAATAGCAGAAAGATGCTTGACATAGTTTTCTGGGCACTGATCAGCATCAGAATGATTTTGTTTCCTAAAAGTAAAGGCATATTAATGCAGAAAAGGAAAATTTTTATCCATTCGTGACAAAGAAATCATCTGTTATATTGCCGATCATAGTTGCTGCAACAATCCTCAAAACCACAAATTATAACTTTATTTTTACAAAAACGTCTGAAGCATAAAGCTGCACATAGCAAAATACACAGCCCATTGCCGACACTCAGCTTTCTCTAGCTTTTTCTCGTTGTTGGTGACGCATTCCTCTTTATCATCGTTGTATTACCAGAATTTAGACTCACAAATTCGCCTTATTCGGAAAAATTCGTAAGACAGAGAGGCTATGGTCCAAATCCCACCGACCAGCCTGAGTTTTTCTAGTTAGTGTTGTATGAAACGACAAAAATTGTGTCACATAAAGGACAATTATTAACTCAGCTCTAGCATTTGTGACACACATCCCTGCCGCAAGCCCGCTTTTATTTCACAACAAGATCAGTAATTTTTATTTGCCTTTATTCTTTCTTTTAATATTCTTCCATTCGGTTTCCGAGGTTTTATGTGTTTATTAAACTTACAGATTGGAAGTTTTGTTTACATTAATTTTACTTTCTTTTTAGCTCTCTCTTTGCCTTCGGGTAAAAGTACAGAAGCAGAAAGATATGCCAAAAACCACGTCGATGTCTCACTGGAGAATAAAAACTTGGCTACAGGATGAGGTCTTAGACCAGTACTTGCTGAGGTACCAAACAATAAAAATGAGTTCTTTCTTAAACTTCACCAAAAATGTTTAGAGAGTTTTTATTTAAGCTACAAGGGGCGCCCTGAAAGTAATGCCTCCTCCTTAATAACTTTTGAAATTTTGAAGTGATTTTAACGAAACTGCACTGACATATACTATATGTTACCAATGTGGGAACAAATTTTTTTCAGAATCGAAAATAAAGATCATGGATGACAGAGAAAAACAGCGAGCCGTAATTGAATTCCTAGAGAAAGGGATGTGATGCTCCAGAAATCCACACAAGACTCCTGGCGGTGTATGGAGCTACCACAATCGATATAAATAATGTTCGAAGCTGGATGAAGAAGTTTCGAGAGGGAGAAGTTCAGTGTCGGACAAAAAACGGAGTGGAAGACCTGAAACTGCAGTGACAGATGCCAACAGGCAACGAGTGAAAGACCTCATCACAGCTGATCGTCGTGTCACCATCCAGGAGTTGCAACAATAAACAGTGCTCACTATGCACAGATATTGAAGAAGCCAAAGGAAGCTATCAGAAGGAAAAGACGTGACATTCCACTTCATGGTGTTGTTTTACACCATGATAACGCACGTCCCCACACTTCAATGGAGACTTCACAGGCTATTATCAAAATGGGGTGAACGGTGAAACCCAAACCCTCCTATAGTCCTGATTTGGCTCCCTCAGACTTTTTCCTGTTTGCCCATTTGCAAAACACCCTTCGTGGGAAAAGTTTCGACGATGTGACAGACGTTAAACTGGCTGTGAACTCATGGCGAAACGACAGCCTCAGGAATTTTTCCAAAATGGATTTTACCAATGGGTTCAAAGATGGCGGAAATGTATACAAAATAATGGACAATACTTTGAATAGGCTAGCATTATTAACAATATGTTCAAGAATTTTGCCACTAAGGTTCACATTTTTGCTGCTACAAGTAAAAATCTTATGAGGGACGAGGCATTACTTTCAGGATGCCTTTTGTAATAATTTTTATTTTGAAATTAACGTAATTTTTGTTTTCTGAACTTTTACAAGAACTTTTAATAATCCTTAATAACAGGATACGTTAATTCTTTGAAATGTTTTTAAATATTTTGTAGCTGAATTTTTTAACGTCATAATAGTTTACAGAATTTAAATGTTTTTCCAGTTTATATTCTTCAGCTGTATTACACCTCTAAATCACTCAGATTAAATATTTTAACTGTTTTACGGTAACATGAACGGAATAAGCTGTTTTTTCTAAACAGGGTACGTTGATCACCGTTATTAATCTTGCAAAATGTTTATGGAAATTCACTGGGAAAAATTATACGCTGCTTGATATTGAAATAGGTCGGCGTATCGACATGCAAATTGATAGGTGTGTACAGTGATATTGGATATGTGTACAGTTCGAATATGCAACCAATTGCGTGAGTTTTCCGAGATTTCAAGGGGAAACACACGTATCGACAAAGCAATTCCGCGTCCAAGTCATACGGAACAAAGCAATGGAGTATTTAGGGCTGTTTCAGACAGAAAGATTGAGGTAGAGGTCTGCAGGGGACGGGTCGGGCTTTTTTAGTTTAGAGAAGAAAGCAAATGGGTCGGGCTGGGCTGTTTCCCCAGACACTCACGGCCGGGTTGGGTCAAGTCAACACATTTTTTTTATCGCAATGGTAAACAAAGAAAATAAATCGTGTTTCCCGATTTCCTGGTCTGTTTAACTGTTTTGTGTTTCCCAATTTCCTGGTCTGTTTAACTGTTTTTTGTTTCCCAATTACCTGGTCTGCTTAACTGTTTTTTGTTTCCCAATTTCCTGGTCTGTTTAACTGTTTTGTGTTTCCCAATTTCCTGATCGGTTTAACTGTTTTGTGTTTCCCAATTTCCTGGTCTGTTTAACTGTATTGTGTTTCAACGATTTCATGGTCTGTTTGACTGTTTTGTGTTTCCCGATTTCCTGGTCTGTTTAACTGTTTTGTGTTTCCCAATTTCCTGGTCTGTTTAACTGTTTGGTGTTTCCCGATTTCCTGGTCTTCTTAACTGTTTTGTTTTACCCATTTTGCTGGTCTGCTTAACTGTCTTGTGTTTCCCGATTTCCTGGTCTGTTTGACTTTTTTGTATTTCCCAATTTCCTGGTCTGTTTAACTGCTTTGTTTTTCCCAATTTCCTGGTCTGCTTAACTGTCTTGTGTTTCCCGATTTCCCGGTCTGTTTTACTTTTTTGTATTTCCCGATTTCCTGGTCTGTTTAACTGTTTTGTTTTTCCCAATTTCCTGGTCTGTTTGACTGCTTTGTTTTTCCCAATTTCCTGGTCTGCTTAACTGTCTTGTGTTTCCCGATTTCCAGGTCTGTTTTACTTTTTTGTATTTCCCGATTTCCTGGTATGTTTAACTGTTTTGTGTTTCCCGATTTCCTGGTCTGTTTGCCTGTTTTGTTTTTCCCAATTTCCTGGTCTGCTTAACTGTCTTGTGTTTCCCGATTTCCTGGTCTGTTTGACTGTTTTGTATTTCCCAATTTCCTGGTCTGTTTAACTGTTCTGTGTTTCCCGATTCCCTGGTCTGTTTAACTGTTCTGTGTACCCCAATTTCCTGGTTTGTTTAACTGTTCTGTGTTTCCCGATTCCTTGGTCTGTTTAACTGTTCTGTGTTCCCCGATTTCCTGGTTTGTTTAACTGTTTTGCTGGCTTTACTTACTTCCATGACATAACCCACGGCATAATCACAGAGCGAGGAGAGGTACTGCCAGTGTTTTTGCCATCTGTAGGTATTAAGATGGAAAAAACACACTTTGGGACTTGTTGACAACAAAAATATTCGACCCCGAGCCAGTATGTGTGTGTTCGTGGAATAGGGGACGGCCGGTGTCTGCAATGAGATGGTGTGTGTGTGTGTGTGCGCGCGCGCGCTCTTGCGTGCTTTTATATGAGAGAGAGAGAGAGACGACATGAATTGCTTCACCTTCCTACTCTCTATAGGGATTAACTTTTGTAGTGTTTTTACTTGCTAGTTCAGAGAAAAGGAGATTTTGGACGCGCTTAATCTTTTTTTTTTTTCTTGTTAAGGGTTATATTCTTCAATAATTGCCGAAGTTTATTTAATACTTTTAAGCTTACACATTGAACTAAATATTTTCAATGATATCTCATTTCATTATTTAATTCTCACTATTTAATAAAATACAATAGAAAGACAAAATGATACCAAACGGCACATCACGGGCCGGGTTAGGCCTAAATAATAGTTGAAATAGACGAGCCGTGTCTTAAACGCACAGGCGTCAGAGGGGCAGGGCTCACCAAAATAAAGCCCGTGCAGATCTCTAGACTGAAGACGCTTCATAATCCTCGTCACCAACCCTATCGCCCGCTGGGCGCGTTTAAGAGAGGAATCCTGATGAAGCTGGTTTGTCAATTCGTGGAATCGCGGCCCATAGGCACCGGGATGCCGCAACAGTTGGACACTGTTGGTAACAGTAATTGCAAGAAGGTAAAGTCGGCGTAGCTGGATCGGTGTAGTCAGGCGGTCGTCAGTACATCAATGAGCGTACTTGTTGCCAGACAATAGCGAAGTCACAAGCTACTGCAAAGATAGTACTGAAGTTTTTATTCACTTTCGTACTTTTAGTGGAAAATAATTTTACGATATACGTCTTTAACGTGCACTCAGTCACTCTTGCAATTTTAGTACGTGCGATTTTAATGCACTTTTGAAGAGATTAAATATCAGTTATGAATAACTGAATTACGTGCACTGCTGAAGAGTGCATGAATTTCAAAAAAGAATAGCTTCCCAGGTGGTGCAGTGGTCTAAGCGATGTCTTCTGATAATTCGCTTGAGTTGGGTTCTGGTTCGAATGCCGGTGAGGCATAGAAGTTGTGTTTGTCTTTGAGTACTGACTCTCTCTCCCTCCCTAGAACCAGTGGCCCCTACATTGGGAACGGGCAACTGCTTGTGGTCCATTGAGTTGCTCATGGTGATCGTTAAACTCCCCATAAAAAAAACAACAGAATAAATAATTTTTCATAGATCCAGCTCCAATTTTAGCCTCTTCCCAAATACGTATATGATCGCCATGACCACGATCTTGCTCCATATCCCCACAGCATTTTTTTTTCGTATTCGTACGAGACGGGAAAGGGGATATTGAAATGTAACAACAACGAAGAAAAAATGAAAAGAATATGGAAACCACAGTACAAAGAACAGAAAACAGAAATATAAATGGAATTGAAGTGATGGCCAGTGCCTATTTCTTTAAAGCATAATAACACTCGGTAGTTTTTTTCTCTCTTTCTGGTCAACTACTGCATCCCGTAGGCATTGTGGATGAAAAGGGTACATTTGCCTTTAAATTCGATTTCAGAGGGAGAAGAGAGAGAGCCAAGAGCGAACGGGACGATTCCAACCTTTTGCTGTTGTATACACTGACGGAAAAAAATCCCAACACCAAGAAGGGGTTGTGTTAGATAAACGACAGTTGGTAGGCGGTGAGAGTACATCTGTAAGATGACGTCTATGCAAATTTCGCGCTCGGCGCATACGTGTGGCGCTAGTAGCGCTCCTCGGAACATGCAAAGCAGGTTTGCTGTAAATACGCGCTGTAACGTTCGTGGGCGTTAGTTATCGTTGAGATTCGACGTAGTGTGTTGATGTTAGTCAAGAATGCTTTTAAGAAGACGAAGAAGCCATTATCAACAGCTCACGGAGTTTGAACGAGGTCGTGTAATAGGGCTACGAGAAGGTGGATTTTCTTTCCGCAATATTGCAGAACGACTTGGCAGGAATGTAGCCACTGTGCATGATTGTTGGCAGCGGTGGTCAAGGGAAGGTACTGCCTCAAGAAGACCGGGTTTCGGTCGGCCACGTGGCACTACTGAGAGGGAAGACCGCCGTGTACGGCGTATGGCCGTGGCGCATCGTACCGCGTCTGCGGCAGCAATTCGAGCACCAGTTGCCACCACAGTGACACAACGAACTGTTACAAATCGGTTACTTGAAGGACAGCTCCGAGCCAGACGCCCTGTAGCGTGCTTTCCTCTTACTCCAAACCACTACCGTTTGCGACGTCAGTGGTGTCAAGCTAGAGCTCATTGGAGAACGGAGTGGAGATCTGTTGTGTTTTCTGATGAAAGCCGGTTCTGCCTAGGTGCCAGTGATGGCCATGTGTGGGTTAGAAGGAGGCCAGGTGAGCGCCTGCAATTAACCTGTCTGTGGCCGAGACACACTTAACCTACACCTGGAGTTATGGTCTGGGGAGCAATTTCCCATGACAGCAGGAGCACTCTCGTGGTTATGCCACGCACTCTGATGGCACAGTTGTACGTCGGTCTGGTGATTCAACCTGTTGTGCTGCCATTCATGAACAGCATTCCAGGGGGTGTTTTCCAACAGGATAACGCTCGCCCGCATACCGCTGTTGTAACCCAACATGCTCTACAGAGTGTCGACATGTTGCCGTGGCCTGCTACATCACCAGATCTTTCACCAATCGAGCACGTATGGGACATCATTGGACGACAACTCCAGCGTCACCCCGAACCAGCATCAACCGTCCCTGTATTGACCGACCAAGTGCAACAGGCATGGAACTCCATCCCACAAACTGACATCCAGCACCTGTACGACACAATGCATGAACGTTTGCGTGCTTGCATTCAACATTCTGGCGGTTACACCGGTTATTAATGTACCAGCATTTCACATTTAAAATGGCTCTTCTCGCGCTTACATTAAGTTGTGATCTTGAAACCTTAATCGATTAAATATGTTACCTATACAAATGTATTACCGCCATTTCATTCATCTACAGCTATGTTTTCGTGGTGTTGGGATTTTTTTCTGTCAGTGTATGTCGTATTCAGAGAAGTTCAGTACAGCACGAGAGCGCCGTGAACTACTTCACGAGAACACATGGGGTATGGCGTAGGTGTAAGAAAGCGATGCAGTTGTGGCCGTAACTGAAATACAGCATGCCGGCGCTCTGCTAAAAGGCGAATGGCGTACACAAGTCATGGCTACGACATAGGTCAAAATCAGGTTTTGTTTCGCCAGCTAATAATATACATGCACTATCTGTTACGTATAATGAACAATAATAATAGCAATTAAATAGCGAGAAACTGTACACCAACTATACCTAAAATAGTATAACCATATTAGTAATCCAAATATCTTAGTGTAAAATAAAAATCAAAGTTTCCAAGCTTTCGCACATCAACCAAATGGCTTTTTCAAAGAAGGTAGACAGCAAAATGGAAACTGAATAACAGAACGCTTCAACAATTTCAACGCGGTGACTTGACAATAAACGAACAGATGCGGATGTAATTATTCCTTCAAAGACACCAGACGTTTTGTTCGTTTAACACGCGGGATCACGGAAGGAAAACAAAAGATATTCACTGTTTGAAGAACTGGTTCCAAACTCATGGCAACTCCAGCGATACGCTGTCATTGCATGATTCGCTGTTGGGGATGATCTCCAAAGTTTCGTGAATGGCAGTAGATATTGGGGTGGAGTAGGAAGCTAATATCTTTACGTCTTATGTCATCCCACATAGGAGCAGCTGATTTGAACTTGACCTTTCTGGATAGGGCCGTGGTTACTTTACCGTTCTTTATGTCGCTTTTATGTTCGTTGACTCTAATTCTAAATGAACGTTTGGTCATTCTTATGTAGTATAGCTTGGGGTCGTACAGATATTATACAAGAATGGCATAAACATCTGCTTCATTGGAAAGTGCGGGCTTATTAATCTTAGTCTTTCTATTAAATTTTCTACGCCGCAGCTACGCTGCCTGGGCTCAATTCCCTACATAACAAGTGTTTCTTATCAGCTCAAGAACGCGCTCAAGAAGACGAACCTTGGTGTTGGCATCAGGTCTCCGACGTCTTTATATGCCATGCTTGAGGAAAACACTGACACGCCCTAAGGCATGCCAGATGGACAGAGACAAGTAACGTCAAACTGATAGCTTGTAAGCAAAGGGGTGTGCGGAACAAAAGAGTTTTTCATGGTTTGTCTTCACATCAAACAAACAGGTGACACGTGGCATTTTTGGCGTCCTTTTCTAAGCTTGTGTGACAAATGCTGCTGCCTATTGCATATTACAAATGTCTTCTTCTTCAAAGAAATTGATGATTATTTTTTCCCCCGACATTGTGACAAAATTCAAATCTTTAAGTCTAGTTCCGGAATCAGCTTGCCATAATTAGCATAAAATAAAAGTTTACGTTTATGTTACCGAAACCTTCTTGACTAGTGTTATCACGAAGTTTAATATCTTTTTTTAAATAAATTTTTGGCAAGCTGCTTTTCGGAATTTAATGAAACCAAAGTAGTTCTGTTTTCCTAAAGAATAGCTTAATTTGTGATCAATCATTTTGAGATTTCCGAGTTACGAATTAATCATGCATAAACTTTGGCTTAATTACGAGGGCCAGATTCGTCTTTTGTAAGAATACGGTGACGTGGACGGTGGGTGCAGTTTGCGCCAAACAAAGCAGATGATACAAAGAAAAACAACACGAAGCTTGTCGCTAAAGTTTGATGGCAGAAACAAATGTTTACGCATATTTTTCATTTTAAATCTCTTGTGTTCGTTGCCCTGATCAACGGTGTGATTAAAAAACGAGTTTTCAGGGCTTTTAAAAAGGGAAAATAAAATAAAATTTTATAAAACATCTCCTTGGTTTGCGCGCCATTACCATTCAAACACTGCGATTCATGACTGTTTTATAAATGTAATATGTTATCATCATGATCATTGTCAACCATTATGAATCCACAGCTGGATGAAGTTCTTCCCAAGTTTCTTTCACAATGGTCTGTCTTGAGCCAATTTCCTGCATGCCATTCCCGAATGCTCTTTCGAATTTCATCCACCCATCCCTCACGTGGTCTTCTTCTGGGTCTTTTCGTGTCCCTTGGAACCCAGTCTGAAATTTCGGTTGTCTATTGGTGGTCCGTTCTTCTGGAAGTATGTCCAGCACATTGCCATTTCAGGGATTTTATTCTGATCATGATGTCTTCCACTCTTGTCATTTTCCTTATCCACGAGTTCCCCTTCTTATCTTTCCTGGTTATACCAAGCATGCACCTCTCCATGCTTCTTTGAGTTGTCTGCAGCCTTTGTATGTCTTTTTTAGGTAAGGTCCACGTCTCTGCGCTATATGTAAGAACTGGAAGGATGCATTGATGAAACACCTTTCTTTTAAGACACAACGGCATATTGCTCGTGAAAATTGCCCTGTTTCTTCCAAAAGCTCTCCAGCCAAGTTTTGTACGCTGATTAATTTCCTCATCAATGCGACTCTTGTTTGACATCTGTTGTCCAAGGTAAAGGTAGGAATCAGTTACCTCGAGATTTCCCCCATCAATCGCAAAATCTTCGTTTCTTGTAAAAGCATTATACAACAGTTTTGTCTTCTGAAAGTTCATTTTTAATCCCACATCTTTAATCTTGTCAGAAAGTTCCTGGACCACAATGTGCAGCTCTGATGAGGTAATTGCAAAAATTTTTACGTCATCGGCATTTATTATGTACAGAAAAAGAAATATGCACCGCACTTTTCTACAAACCGAGTTTTTAACGCAAACGCTTGAAGTTTCCACGATCCCGAAATGTCTTGAGGATGACATTGCATTCATGCGTACAGCCAGAGGAATTTTGATATTTTTTAAATACAGTAAAACCTCTGAATAGCAGACACACTGGGACTTCAACATTCATTCGTCCGCTATTGGGAGGTGTCCGCTATTCCGGAGGTTGACTTCTGAGCTCAACTAGGCTTACAAAGCAAAAAAATCATTTTAAATACCTCAGTAAATACTGTATAATATATAGTTAAAATCATGTTTTGCAATTAAATGTTTTTCATTCTATTGTTTCAAGTGAGAAATAACACAGTAGGTGTATAACGAAGTAAATTTCTCCGTCATTTTTATCCGCGCCGGGGTTCGAACCTGGGTCCACTCATTCCGGAATAAGTTGCTCTACCAATTAAGCTACGCGGACATTTTATTCTGATTCCTATCTGCCTTTATGTTGTGTGCGTCCTTCTGGCAGGTACGTCACATCTCCTGGTACGTTACATCATCTTCCCTTTATTATTTTTTTTTTTTGTCGAAGTGCTGGAGAAAGGATTCTCTTATTTTTCCTATCTCGCGGTGTGGAAATAATATCACACCAATGCGAGATTTTGAACGGTCGGGTCATCCGGATAGTTCGGGCGCCATTTATAATGAAGCAAATTTCTCCGTCATTTTTATCCGCGCCGGGGTTCGAACCCGGGTCCACTCATTCCGGAATAAGTTGCTCTACCAATTAAGCTACGCGGACATTTTATTCTGATTCCTATCTGCCTTTATGTCGTGTGCGTCCTTCTGGCAGGTACGTCACATCTCCTGGTACGTTACAGGTGTGAATACATATAATACGTGAATAGTATCTTTATTTTAAAATACAGTACACACAATATACGCATTTCTACGCATGCTTAAACAAGAACCGATGATCCAGCATTACCTTATGACCACCTACCAAATAAGTTGTAGGACCCCATTTAGCCTGCAAAACAGCGGCCACTCGGTGAGGCATCGATTCAGTGAAGTGACGATAGGTATCCTGGGGGTATCCGGTACCATAATGACAACAGCAGGTCCTCCAGTTCCCGTACATTTCGGGGTAGTGGTGATTTAGAGGGAACCCACTTTTCCAAGTCGAACCACAAATGTTCGATTGGGTTCATGCCAGGAGCGGAAACAGGCCGCCGCAGGCCTGTTTCCGCTCAACAATGCATCCAGGTGTCATAGCCTCCGTTGGTAATCGGCGTATCCGCGCTCGGCCGTCTACGTGATGCACCAGGAATCTTGATTCGTCAGTCCAGGTCACTTTCTTCCCATCACCCACGGTCCAATGTCGATGATCTTGGACCCATTTCATGCGTTGTTGGCGATGATGTGCAGTGAGCATGGGGACCCGGCCGGGTCATCGGTTACGCAAGCCCATGCGCAGAAGGCTGCAATGAATTGTGTTCTGTGACACATTGCCCTGATCACCACTGTTGTAGCTGCGTGTAATTTGTCGCACTGTGGCTCTGCGGTCGCTGTTAACAATGCCGGGTAGTCTCCGCTCACCTATGGCATCAGTAAGCTACGGATAACACGCGGCTGGACGACGGTTTGTCATTTGGCCATCTGTGCACCACTTTTGATACGTACTCACTACAGCGGCAAGTGAACAACCCACAAGCCGCGCCGTTTCCGAGATCGTAGTTCCTAAGCGTCGTGCCATCACAATTTGTCCTTCATCAAACTCCGATAAATCGGCAGCTTTTTCCATTCTGACTCCGAACACTCTACTAACCGAAAGCAGGTCCTTGGGTTGTATATATACTGTATATACTGCTCTGTGAACTTTACCTGCTCCACTGTTCGGTCTCCAGGCGAGCTCATTTCTCTAAAAAAAGAGATGGCTGGGAGTGGTCATAATGTAATGGCTGATCGGTGTATGTACACGGCACTAAAATATATTACACCATGAATTTTAAAATGCACTTAAGACTTACCGGTCGTTATTTAATAAAATCTGTCAGCAATTTTTGGCTGCAATTGGTAGCATGTTTCGCAAAATGTATTTTTTAAATTTTTCAATAGTGCTAATCCCCATGTATCCCATTTGTTTACAAACACGTTTGTAGCTGTTCATTCTTCACTAACTACAAAAGATTTTTTGCAGCGTCTTTAAAAAATAGCTCACCCTTCTACAACTGCATCAGGTGCTTCCTAAATCAAATAACGTTTTTCCGACGTTTTCAAAGCAACGAACTCGCGCACATTGTTTGTTGCCGCTCCAATTCACAGATCCTCATCTACCGTAATGAAACCTTTTTTGCATTTACTTCACTGCTTAGACACCCAGTTTGTTCGAAAAGGGCATCTAAATCTCCTTCTCCTGGAATGACAACGAATACCACATTTTGTTTGAAAGCGGCTGTTTTGTGCAAATCTCAGAAAAGATCGGCCATATTGAAAACACAGACCAGTACGTTTTGTAATGGGGATCTAGACGACAAAAAGTACCATATTTTCGTACAAAGAAAAGCAAAACATTTGAGGCAAAAATTCGGCAATTTTTTTTTTCTCTTGAACCTTATATACTTCTGGACTTGGGATCATAAAACTGTCCGCTAAGTGGAGGTGAAACAAAACAGAAAAATAAATTTAACGTGCATGAGATTAATGAGCGTCACATGAAATAAAAAAATTTGGAAACTTTCGATAGTATTATTATAGGGAAAAAATAAGGTGTGAAAAAAAAAAAAAAGAAACTTTGACCGCGCTGCACCATCCACGATGTCTTATGTTTTTTAAAGTATGAGACAGTTGCCTACAGCATATGATAAATGTTTTTAGATTAAATAATAGGTAGGAACTGTACACCAACTATACTCAAAGTAGTATAATTATACTAATGATCCGAATTTCTTGGCGTAGAATAGAAATCAAAGTTTCCATGCTTTCTCACATTAACCAGATGGCTTTTTCAAGGAAGGTAGGCAGCAAACGTTTTCGATTATTCAGCAATTTTGTTTTTCTGTAAGAGCAAACTTTTAACTCATGGAGGTTCTTGGTGACCTCCATGAGTTAAAAATAGTTCACCCCAAGAGAGGATACTTGGTCTCCCACAAGAGCATCCCAAGGATCTTCAGTTGAGCTGAGGTCAGATGACCTTGCTGGCAACTGCATGTTTTGACATAGTAACTTTCAAGGACATCGCTAACAAACTTAGCTCTACGAAAAAGCGCACTATCATTCGTAAAAACAAAACACGAAATCGGGTTCACATGAATTACTTAAAATTGTCACACATATATCTAAGACATCATCTCTGTGTAACTGCCATCACAGAAGCCCTGAAGTAGTGAACGTCGATTGATCACGATTCGATTCCAAAGCAGACCGTAATAGCTGTTTTAATTCAATATGTTGAAAGGAGCTTTGTGTAGACGTAGCAGTGTTGAGAACAATTATTATATTTAGGCTGTATCTTGATTAATCTGAGAAAGGAGGATGGCTTGATCGTTGCTGTAGCAACGATCAAGCCAGCTCCGATTTTCTCTGCTGCCTGTCTAGCTAGTTCAGATGTTCTCTGCTGTATGCCCAACTAGCTAGATCGTTGCTACAGCAACAATTTAGCTAGTTCAGATGATCTCTGCTGCATGTTGAACGAGCTGTCTTGTGTGAAGAGATTATTGCAATGGCGGTAATGCGAATTCCAAGTTTCACAGAATAAAATCCTACCTATGCTGTTTCAGAATTCGTGAGACTGTAGATTGTGTCACCGTTAGGTCTGTAGCTACAGAAATCTACACAGAGATCTGACCACTCGGCCACCGCCCGGGTGATCGAATGGCCAGAGATTCTTCCTCTTTAGGACCAAACATTGGTCTCCTCCTGATACTGAAGCGCCCAAGAATGGACTTCAGTTTTCCTTGCATGGCTTGTAACTGTTTTCTTTCCAGAAATCCCTCTCTCGGACACAGTGGAGAACTTCCATCGCCCCACACCTCACCGGCTCATTTCTTATGGTGTCTCATCATTCTGTTGCTTGCTCCTGCAAACGTAATTTGTTTTAGAAACTAGTGGATGTCAAAGTGTTAAAGTCTAATTTTTGATGGGTTTTGTTTCTGCAAGAGCATACATTTAAGACACGAACACAGTGAAGAACCTCATTTAAGACTAGTCTTTCTAAGACTAAGGAAGTCTAGTCTTAAATGTATGCTCTTGGGGTCAAATGTTTATCTAATACTTTAAGCGGTCAAATGTTTTATCGAAGACTAAACCTTGACGGCTTAAAAAGGTTTTATAAAAATCACCTTATAAATATGAGTTTGGACTTTTTCAAGAATAAAGGTAGAAGTGGAGAGAAGTCGAACTTAGGTTTTGACAATCAGCGTCTAATACAAATCGAACATTATATTGTTCTCATAGAAAAGAAAAGAAAGAAGAATATTTTCAATTTTCTGTTTCTTTGAGAAAAGGGGTTCAAATGGGCATTTGGAGCTTTGGGAAGCAGCCCGCCCTGATTTGGGGCCACTGGATTCAGGAAGGGGTTAGAGCCAGCCACAGGGGTAGGGCGCATCACCATGACTCATCCAAAGCTCCAGCTCATGAACAGCTTGGACAGTTAGCCAAAAGCCAGTGCCTCTGACCACTCGGCCACCGCCCGGGTGATCGAATGGCCAGAGGCAGTGGCGTTCTTTCAATCGCCAATGCTACTCCAACCTTATGATTGTGAGGAAACAGGATAAAGCTTTTTATTCAGCGAAGGAAGAACAAAATCTATCTACTGCATGGAGCAATAAGAAACCAGATAAATCAAACATGGGGGATGCTCCTGACATTCCAAGTGTAATGAAAGAATATTTTGTCAAGGAACATTGAAATTTAAAGTGTGCCATACTATTTCAAAATCACGTGGAAAAGGAAACAAAATTAGAGAAGGAAACAAAATAAGCGTTTGTTACCTAGGTTCATTAATTTCAGTGAAAGTAGTGTTAAAACCATCTTTAATAATATCACCCCTTAAGTTCAAATCATTTCCATTTTTCGTCAATTCTTGGAGGGGTTTTGAGATGGTCCCCTCACTAGTTTTCAGCCAGCAGTTAATGAGAGAGGAGAGATGACTACTCCCTGTCATAATTCCGATGTTCAGAGAAAACGCTATTACTGGCCGTTTTCCTGCATCGGCTGTTCACGAAGTTCAGTTTAGAACTACTTTATTGCTTTGTAAATGGGTTTACAGCAGTATCTGGACTTCTCAGGATTCATCGTCTTTCCAGAACGACGTGGAAGGCTCACATGTAAGAGGTATTTGCACTGATAGCAATGCACATGTGCAAAGTATAAGTAGCTAATGAAGGGGTGTCCTTATAACTAGAAGCTGGCTTGATGGTCGTAAGAGGGACACGTAAAGTGGACTGGAAGACAAGCCCGGCCTTTTTCTGCAAAAAAACAGAAAAGAGGAGTATTGACCTAAAGCTTGAGAGGAGAAGAAGTAATTTTTGGTGATTATCCTCAAGACGGAGAGAGTTTACGGCTTACGAACCGTGAAGGTGAGATTTTCTGTTGTCCGAAATCGAACATCCAGTGAGAATTTAGGTTGGAAGAGAAAAGCTCCGCAGTGAGGTGACCAAGAAAATTGCCTGATAAAATAAGAAAGAACAGAACAATGTGTGAACAATAAAGTTAAACCATTACAGAAATCAGGACAACAAAATTCTTGACCTTCCCTATATGCTGCATTGAATAAGGTACATTATTGGAAAAGGGTGAATTCTCATTTCGCTAGTAATTCATTCTTTTCATCATTGGAAAAATATATGTAGCTAAAACCTCGGAAGTGCTTAATTTCCTTAGAAGCGAAGGTCTGACGAACCCACTCGACAAAGCACTGAAAGAAATCTAGTGAGCGGCCCTATAATAGTTCACCGGCTGAAGATTTCCTTTCGGTACAAACAGGCCAGGCCAAAATATTTCTCTCCGATATGACGTATTTCTGGTCAGGCCAAAATCTTCCTGACCAGAAATAAGTTTGAACCGAAAGGAAACCTTCACCCGGTGACCTATTACAGGGCTGGGGTATTAATAACCCCAGATATTTCTGCTGGTGTTTATTTTGAAAATAAATTAAAGATTTGTAGATGAAGTAATGACAAACCTGTACATAATTTTTTATACAATACTCTTCCACGTTTTCTATCTCTTTCTCTCTCTGTCTTATCCGATATTTTCTTGTTCGGTGGGCTAAGGAGAAGAAAAATATCCTTTCCTCAATGCGGTAATATCAATAATGTGCACTTTTATCAACGAAGATTCTCCTTTTGGAAAATTTGCCTTCATTGGTTAATAAAATCATGATATTGTTATTCCATGTGTATATGAAGTTAGATTAGTTTGAGCATTTTGGGGTTTTAAAATATCATTTAATAACACAGTAAATCCGTTTATTTTCGTGGTGTAAATTTGTATAAAGATTCGCCAAGCTTTCACACTCCACTGGGAGATTTTCTCAAGGCAATGTAGACATAAAATGTTTATATTGTCTAAGAAAGCCTCCTAGCCTCCCATGAGCATTTTATGTCTGCATTGCCTTGAGAAAGCCTTGCAGTGGAGTGTGAAAGTTTGGCGAATCTTTATACAAATTTACACCACGAAAATAAACGGGTTTACTGCGCTATAAGCGCTTCTTGCGTATTCACGACATGGTGTATTTAAAATAGGAGATCCTTTAATAACTTATTTATATTCAATACACGAAGTCTCGAGATATTACGTTTTTTTCTTTTTATAGACATGCAAAATTTGCTACTTCATTTCAATAAAATGTACACAGAGAAGAATTTTTCTTAATATACATATTTATATCATCATTATCATCATCATTGTCAACCATTATCAATCCACTGCTGGACGAAGGTCTCCCCAAGTTTCCTCCACAACGGTCTGTCTTGTGCCAGTCTCCTCCATGTCACCCCTGCATATTTTCGAATTTCATCCACCCATCTCCCATGTGGTCTTCTTCTGGGTCTTTTCCTGTCCCTTGGAATCCAATCTAAAATTTCGGCTGTCCATCGATGATCTGTCCTTCTGGCAGTATGTCCAGCCCATTGCCATTTCAGGGATTTAACTCTGATCATGATGTCTTCCACTCTTGTCATTTTTCGGATCCACGAGTTCCTCTTCTTATCTCTCCTGGTTACACCAAGCATGCACCTCTCCAGGCTACTTTGAGTTGTCTGCAGCCTTTGTATGTCTCTTTTAGTTAAGGTCCACGTCTCTGCACCATACGTAAGCACTGGAAGGATGCATTGATCAAACACTTTTCTTTTAAGACATAATGGCATATTGCTCTTGAAAATTAGGCTGTTTCTTCCAAAAGCTCTCCAGGCAAGTTTTGTACGCCGATTAATTTCAATGTGACCCTCACTTGATATCTGCTGTCCAAGATAAACGTACGTGTCTGTTATCTCCAGATTTTCTCCATCAATCGATAAATCTTCATTTCTTGTAAAAGCATTGAACATCACTTTTGTCTTCTGAAAGTTCATTTTTAATCCCACTTCTTTACTCTTGTCAGCAAGTTCCTGGATCATACTCTGCAGCTCTGATGGGGTAGTTGCAAAAATGACATATTTATATACACATTGCTAATTATTACATGAATAAATTAAGAAATAACAAACTGCATGCAAAAGTGCTTAAAACTGTAATACTGAAATCAAGTTTTATGCTAAGACAATGAGAAATTCCACATGTCACATGGGACTAATATAGAATTGCATTTTAACTTAAAGCAATCAAAATTCCATATAGTCTAGCTCTGTTCTGGTCTGGATATGCATATATAAGTTCAGGGTACAAAATTTTTATCTGATCACACCTGAAGCAGAGATATCGTGACCATAGAAAGATACTATATTTCTTCTTCTTCCTTTCTTTTTTTGAGCTGCATAACATATTAATGTCACTTCTAGTGGAAACCGTGTCCTAAAATAAATCGGAAAAACTTGGTCCTGCTTACTTCTGTTGGGTCAAAATTCATTTTTTTTCAGCCCGTATTCTACAAACCAGGAACTTGCTGACAAGAGTAAAGAAGTGGGATTAAAAATGAACTTTCGGAAGACAAAGGCAAAACTGATTTACAATGCTTTCACAAGAATAAAGAGTTTGCGATTGATCGGAGAAATCTGGAGGCAACCGATACCTACATTTACCTTGGACAACAAATAAAAAGCAAGTGCTACATTCATGAACAAATTAATCGGCGTATAAAAACTTGGATGGAGAGCTTCTAGAAGAAACAGTACAATTTTTAAGACCAGTATGCCATTATGTCTAAAAAAAAAGGTGTTTAATCAATGCATTCTTCCAGTTCTTTCTTATGGAGCAGAAACAAGGACCTTAACTGAAAACCACATACAAAGACTGCAGACAACGGAAAGAAGCGTGGATGGTGTAACAAGGTATGATAAGAAGAAGAACTCGTTAATAAGGAAAATGAGAAGAGTGGAAGACATAATGATCAGAGTAAAATCCCTGAAATAGCAATGAGCTGGAAATGTTGCCAGAAGAACGGAGAATCCAAATTTTAGAATGGATTCCGATCAACAGAAAAAGACACAGAAGAAGACCACGTGGGAGATGGATGGTTAAAATTCGAAAGCATGTGGGGGTAGCATGAAGGAGACTGTCTTAAGACAGATAGCTGTGGAAGAAACTTAGGGAGACCTTCATCTAACAGTGGATTCATAATGGTTGACAATGATGGTGATTCTACAAACAGAGATTCGGTGACAACCTCCAAGTATTCACAACACCTGGATGGAGAAATTGCATACTTGAAAACTCTATAAAAATCTAACGGGTTATTATTTCTATTACATCTCAAACTTCTGCCCTAGAAATCCGGAAAATATGTAAAACTCTGTTTACGCATATATCCATCGATTTAAAAAGATCCTTTTGTGATACGTCTTTTAAAGACCGAGAAATTATAATATATTTTCATTTAATTTTGCGGGAAAATCGTTCATCTGAAAATATTCCAAATGATGCAGAATCTTAGTCATGCTTGCAATTTCTTGATGCAAGAATAATTTCTCCAGTATGACTCCAAAGAGCGCAGATGTCGTGTCTAGACTGCCCTAGACAGAAAGCGGAAACATTTTGTGCTGCACGTGCCAAAAGGCATAGTAAAAATAATCTGGTAACGTATCCGTTTGAGAACCGAATTGTGTGAGAATATTCTTAAAAATCCTTCATTTCGTCAACTATTAAAAGCTAAGAAAATAAACGGTGAGAAAACAAAAGAAGGTCAATTTACTCTAGGAAATTTTCTGTTTATTCTGGCGTGAGGTGAACGACAAATGTTGACCCTCCCCCTCCTCCAGAAAAAAGTTAATGGAAAAAATGATAGCTAAATAATTCCCTTTTTATAACATCGTCCAACGTTTGCTTGAGAAAACGACAGCCAGTGTTCTTTAATGCCGACGGGCCTTTCCAGTAGGGATGTTGGCCATATTATCTCTCTCGGACGACGATGAAAACTGTTTATTTTATGTGTGCTCTCGCGTGGTAAGCTTCCCGCAAACTGAGGTGTATCTGTGTGTGTGCGAGTGTGTTTCCGACTGATAATATAAGAAGCTCATGCATGTGAGCAAGCATTCGGTGCATGTTTCCATATTAAACAGCTGCAGTTCTTCAATGTTTGTTTCTTTCTATAGGTTGGGATCTCGCCTCTTTTGCAGAGGGTTTACGGTTCTTTGCCTTACGTCGCATGAACGAATTGTAATCTGCCTGGCGAACGAGCAGTGATTTTCCGGTCGGTATTATGGACTCATGCGTGGGACTGTTCCCTACATCCCTGCTCATTAAAACTTCTCCATGTGTGTCGACTAAATAAACGTGGGATAATATTCTTTCGCTGGTTGCAACAGGATGTCGTTTTATACGGATTACTAGCGAATTTTTCTAAATCATAGTTCGCGTGTGTTATGATGCGTTGGTTAAACCCTTAATGAAGTTTAACATTACTTTTAGAGTGTACAAGAAATTGCTTTCGAAGTGTTTGTTCCCAGCACACTTCGGAAGAAAAAGTGCTGCGCTGTTTGCTCTTAAGTAAACACTAATGTTCAAAGATCTCACTTGCGTTTCTAATCCAAACACAAGCTGGAGTTTCATTTTCACAGTGCGTGCAGAGCTTAGATGAAAGTTTTAACTGTCTCTCGTTAGACTCATTGTGTTTGAAATAAGATTTTTGTATCAACATATACAGCACAATACGCAAATGATAATCTGCGGTAAGAAAATCAACTCCGTCATGTTGAAATTCTGAATTAAATTACACTGAAAGGACAAATTATTGCGTACACCCACGTAATAGCGTGTGGTATCACTTTTTTGCACGCAAAACAACATCCAGACCTCGTGGTACGGATGCAATGAGGTTCCGAAACACAGACTCAGGTAACGCTTACCAACATTCTAAGAGTACTTGGCATAGAGCAGGCAGAGATGTAAGTGGGGATGATTGATTACGAACAGCTCGTTCCAATATGTCCCATAAATTCTCTATCGGGTTGATGTCCGGTGAGCAAGGGTGGCCATGCGACTGTGGTAAGCTGACTGCTATTCTCGTGGAGCCATTCGGTCGCTAGCCGGGACCGATGGGGTGGAGCGTAGTCCTGTTAAAAGATCGGAACTTGGTTCGGACACAGGACACGTAATGAAAGGGTGGAGGTGGTCGGGCAGTAGCTGCTTATAGCTAGAACCAGTGACGGAAGATTCAAGAGGTACCAAGGGACTCAGGCCGGACCACGTGAAAGCTTCCCAAACAGTTACACTGCCTTCACCGGCCTGTAGTACCCCACCGGCCTGTAGTACCTCCACCGTCCTGTAGTACCTCCACCGGCCTGTAGTACCCCGACGGCCTGTAGTACCTCCACCGGCCTGTAGTAACCCAACGGCCTGTAATACCTCCACCGGCCTGTATTACCCCAACGGCGTGTATTACTCCAACTACCTGTAGTACCCCAACGGCCTGTAGTACCTCCACCGGCCTGTAGTGCCTCCACCGGCATGTAGTACCCGACGGCCTGTAGTACCTTCACCGGCCTGTATTACCCCAACGGCCTGTATTACACCAACTACCTGTAGTACCCCAACAGCCGGTAGTACCTCCACCGGCCTGTAGTACCCCAACGTCCTGTAGTACCCCACAGGCCCGTAGTACCTCCACCGGCATGTAGTACCCCAATGGCCTGCAGTACCTCCACCGGCCTGTACTACCCCAAAGGCCTGTAGTACCTCTACCGGCCTGTAGTGCCCCAACGACCTGTAATACCTCCACCGGCCTGTAGTACCCCAAAGGCCGGTAGTACCTCCACCGGCCTGTGGTACTCCAATGTGCCATGCAGGCTCTATAGCTTTGTGTGGTTTACGCCACACACGCTTTCTGCCATCGGCGCGATACAGTGTCAAACGGGATTCGTCAGACCATATGACGCGTTGCCAATCATCCGTACTCCAGTTTCGATGGGCCTTCGCAAACTGCAGCCGAATCATGAGATACTGTGCCGTTAACATCGGGACATGATGTGGTCGTCCACTGGCCCAGCCGAGTTGTGCCATGTGTCGACGGATTGTCTTTGAGTATAGGCTTGTGGATGCTCCTTCATTAAATAGTGATGTAATTTGCAGCAAACAAGCTTGCGATTCGTCTGTACGATGCTGTCCAATCGTCGACGCCTTCGATCATCCAATGCACTTTTACGGCCACATTTATCAGACTATTAGCGGTTTTTGCAGGATTTCACGTACTCCTAGTACACACTTGTTATGGTTTGTCGGCGAATTCGTAACAGTTTCGCCGTTGCGCTGATTGAAAATCCGGGTTTCTCGACTTCCACGACTTGAATTCGATCAAACTCCCTTAAGACTTGTCCTCGACCCATGCTGGAACTTCACGGAATGTATTCCTGTGCGTACCGACCCACTCTATAGCCCCAACCGGTTTTCTTCCACACAGCGATTTGATGCTGTCCTTCTGCTTTGCGTATTTTAACCGGGGTGTACGTAATTATTTTCTTTTGAGTTTATTTCCTCATTTTATTTGTAAGAAATATCTAAAACATTGCTTCCAGTCTTTTCGTCAACAAATTCCAGCAATAAGCAGTACTGTCTAATAAAGAAAAATCATGAACAGCCTACTCCATTTCAATGAAAAAAGAGTTCTTTGTTCTCACGCAAACGCCCATTCCAAATGAATTCTACCTTGCATTTCATGCTAGCATTTTTTTACGTAAGTCCTCACAGTGTCATTGAAGTAAATCAGTTGTTCAAACATTACATTCTTCAAAAAAAAAAAAAAAAAATGAAAATCCGAAGGCGCTGACTACGGGCTACATGGACAGTACAAAGTCTCGTAGTTTTTCTGTCGTTTGGATGCCTGTGGACGTAAATTTGGGTTCAGTGACTCAGTTCTGTGTAACTCAGCTTGAGGGCAACGGTTTCCACTGAATTAACCATTCACAAGTTCTGAAAGTTGTACATTAACTTTAAAATCCATTCGGTTTCATTCGACGTGGTTTCTGAAACGCCCCACAGTGCTTATATCTTATTCTGTTATAAAAAAAGAAAAGAAAAATATTTTTTTAAGACTAAACCACGCTGACCTAACATTTTCCGTCGAAAGAAATTCAATAACATACTGTTGCCAGCAACTCACAGTAATATTGTAAGTAATTTTGAGTTGTAATATTTGATGTTGCCATCTGAGGTGGAAATATTGCTGTTCAAAATTTCTGAAGACAAAACCATGGACAACCATGGAAAGCTCAAACTTAACCCTAGAACGCACAGCGGAGTGCTACACCATCCCAGTAGATCTTCGTTTGCTCACAGATAGTGCAGTGTTTGCTAAGGAAGGTTGTTGTTTCCTGATGAATGGTTGTTGTTTCCTGATAAGGTTGTTGTTTCCTGATAAGGTTGTTGTTTCCTGATGAATGGTTGTTATTTTCTGATAAGGTTGTTGTTTCTTGGGATTCCCAGAACCCGCCTGCGTATTAGGAGGTGAGAAAATAGTCTGTGTATTCCAAGGTTAACTTACTGTCTAAACTCGTTTTTTCTTAAACCGGGAAGGATCAGGAAAAAAACACAAAACTCTCGTTAAGTGTTCGAGAATTTTTTTTTTGTAGAATTGGAAAAAATAAAAATAAAACTCTTTATGTTGAAATGTCTTTAAAAACGTGTTGTTATTGCTTTTCGAGATAACCTCGAACTGTGGTGAATACTGGAATGTTAGAGAGGAGTACATAAATAGCACCGGATTACTTTACAGTCCCTTTAGATTAAACACAATCTGAGAATCCTGTTGGTTAAAGATTTCTTTTTCCGAAAAGCAGAAGAGTGAAGGTATGATATTGGAGCATAGGAACTATCATTGCCACATTTACTTAATTAAACACATTTTGAATGCCGTGTAGATCCTTCCTGTGTATTTTGTTGTGTTTTAGTATACCGCGGGGATTTAATCAAATTAATTCGTACGTAGCAGAGTTTGGACAACACTTGGAAGTTCTGCTTTACAGATGATTTAGAATTATCTTCTCAACTATGAAGATTTCCGTGAAAAAGTTTCTGCATCATTACGAAGAGATGTTAATTAAATAGGGATGCACATTGTATTACTTATTTGCGCAGCGTATATTAGGATCAATTTTTAATTGAACCACAACTCTGAAATTTACCAATGATTTTCTCAGATAATCTGACCACTAAAAGAAAAACGAGCACGTTTGTTTAATCAAAAAATCCTAGGATTTTCTTGTTCGTTGAAGTTATTGAAAAAATCTATTTAAATGGGCCATATATCACAGTAGAAAGTGTGTAATAACTTGAAACCTTTCAGTGAACTGTACATTGTGATTTCTAGTGCATGGAGTATTAAGATCCTTCACAGTCTGCATTTCAAGGCTATAACTTGAATATGATGATCGTTCTCTTTCACAGATAGTTGCCACCGTGGAATACATTTTCTTTATTTTACGACTTCATTCTCTTACGTATGTCAGTGAGTGATTTCGATTCAAACTAAAAAGGTGCAGAGGACGTTCCAGTGTTTTTAAAAGCAGAAATTGAAATTTTATTGCTCAAGATATACTATATGGACAAAAGTCACCGGATACTCCTTCAAAAGTAAATGAACGGATCCACTGCGTTGATAAGATGCGCGGTAGAGCTGCAAACGGTATAAAAACAAGACTGCAGTTGACCGTGATCATATCGCACTGTGAGGTTGAGTGAAAATGTCGCGGCGGGAGAGAACTAACTTTGAGAAAGGAAAGATTGTTGGGTTTATATTAGTGGGTTGTCCATAAGAGAAACCGAGAGGAGTTTAAACATACCCAAGTCAACTTTTTTTGATGTATCGAATAAGTGGAAGACACATGGTGTGCCTGAAGCAACAAAACGTACTGGAAGACCAAAGAAAATCAGTGATAGAGGACATCGAAGCCTCAGGAGAGTCATTGCAGCTAATCAATGGAGTACTGCACAAGACTTCAGTGTACAGGTGAGTAAAAAGGCCGGAACCTCGGTATGTACACGTACCATTCACAGAGAACTTCATTCCATGGGTTACCGTGGTCGTGCGGCTGCTCATAAGCCTTTCATATCCACTCGGAATGCTACTCGTCGTTTAGCATGGTGTAAAGAACGTTTATCGTGGACCGCAGATATATGGAAACGAGTCTTATGGACTTATGAATCCAGATACACGATCAATCCGTCTGATGGCCGTGTGTGGGTATGGCGGCAGTCGGGGGAACGCTATTTACAACAGTGTACTGTTCCTACGGTCAAGTTTGGAGCTGGTAGTGTACTCGTGTGGGAATGTTTTTCGTGGTATAGTCCCGGCCCATTGGTTGTGGTGGACATACTTGTTAACCAGCACGTCTACCTCGATATTCTGAACAATTATGCTTTACGAATTCTGTACAATACTGTGGAACCGAGCCTTGTTGCTACCAACCGGATAATGCACCGAGCCATAAAGCAAGGACTGTTACGACTTGGTTCGGCCATAAGTCCGTATCGTGTGTGGACTGGCCAGCACAGAGCCCCGATCTTAATCCTATAGATCACCTATGAGATGAATTAGAGCGCCGCATAAAAAGTTGGGGACCAAGGCCTACTGCTAAGCAATAGTTAGCGGCAGCATTATGTACTGAGCGGAAGCGCATACTTATCGCTGTGTTCCAAAACCTTGTCGAAAGCATGTTTCGAAGGGTCAGTGCATGCATTAAGGCCAAAGGTGGACCGACACCGTACTAATGTATATCAATAAATGCTATAATGTGCTTCTCTTCTAGGTGTCCGGTGACGTTTGGCAACATAGTATATATGATAATAGACTTTGATGTATATGGTAGGCTTGAAAACAACAGCAAATCCAGTCCCATCGGCAAATTTCAGGCAGCAAATCACTCTGTGTTGCAAATTATCAATTCCGCATTTAGTGGGGTTTCGTTTCTCGACAGATATTTCTCCTGCAGTCAGTTCAGTCGTTTGTTTCCTAACGTTTTACATTCTTCTATGTTCCATGATCTTACTTAAGCAGTTCGTACATCTCATCTTAGATCTTCCCCTTTAACTCTATGTGCGAAACTCTACTTATACGTCAGGTATTATTCACTCCCTTTTAACACATATCTATATCATCGCAGTCTTGCCTTCAGGTCTTTTTTAAAATCTCCGTCATTTAACTCATGCTTCTACCTTCTCATTTCTAATTCCGTCCTTTCTAGTAACGCTTCACATCCACTTCAGCCTCTTCATTTCTCAAGATTTAGCTTATTCTGAAAAAGTCATTTCACTGGCATGTCTTAGCATAATTTCTGATTTTCAGGATGGATATTCTAGTGCATGGAATTTATGAAGAGTTATTCCGAAAGGAAAGGCGTTTATTAATACTAAAACAGGAGCGCTCAAATGAAGTGATCTTCGATATGCACTTTCATACACAAGAACAGCATTAGAGTATGAACCCTCTGAAACAACTCATTTCCTATGATCAGAAAAGAAGCCGGAAGGTCCATGGCACAAAGCGGGATCACGACCTTGCGAATGAAGCTAATTTCAATTGCGGATATAAGATTCTCTCTGGGTGAATGGCTTTTCGTGAAGTTATAAATAAAGATGCAACTTTTTATTTTGATATAGGACTACATCTAACTCCGCGGATAGTATGGGGCGATTTACGGTTGACTTCCTGTGGCAAAAATAGGTCCCAATTGAAATCATTATAGCGTTAAAAATACGTGCCGCACACTAATTGTGTAACGTATACTCTAGATTCACTTTCCTTTTGATTTTTACTATCTCTGGTTATTTTATTTTACTATGTAAATTATCTTCTTACTGAACGAGATGTTATTTCTCCCGCTGAATGAGATCTGGCAATGAGTGTAAGCCATGACGTGGTGGTAGCCAGTATAAATAGGCGCGTTCAACGATACGTTGAGAGAGCTTTTGTTGATGTGCGTAGAGAGAGCTGTTGTTGTACGGAGAGAGCTGTTGTTGTACGAAGTGAGCTGTTGTTCATGTGTCAGAGAGCTGTTGTTGTATAGAGAGAGCGGTTGTTTATGTGCGTGAGAGCTTTGTTTCGTGTGTAAAGAGATCTTCGTTTATGTGAGAGCCAGAAGTTTACCAAATAAAAGATTGTCTTAGTAAGTACGTCTTTCTCAGTTCATAGTTTTGTCAGATCTCTGTCTGGCTGTTAGGTTAATTTCATTAGTTGATTATTATTAACAACCAGCATAAGACTTTATTCATCTTAAGTACTACTACAACATTACTAGCAGTTAAAAGCTTGTTCATTATTATTACTACACTACTAGCAGGATTCATGATATAATTAACAAACAACAAGCATTAGAAGAAGCATTAGCTTAGAAGAAGCTGAATTCATTATAATTCAGTAGCAGAAGCGATATATTCACTATAATCGTGTTAGCATATTCGTAAACAGCATGGTGTTCAATTCGCGTTCTGCGCAATACATCACGCGCGCGACGCTCCCCTCGCTCCCTGTAAGCAGGAGAGGTGATGCGATATTTATGGGTGTGCCACCGCGTTTGACTCAGTCTATCTCGGCAACCGTGAGCGCAATACGACTGTGCGTGGTATCGTTTTAAAGCTCTCGACGAGATCTATTCAAATATACGAAGGATATTTCGCAGTGGTTTGAACTGAACATTTTAAATATTGTTTTCTTGTGAACCGGTGATCACCTTTGACAATGTCGCGGTTTTTCTGGGCAACCGTGAGTGCAAAACGACTGCGCGTGGCATCGTTTTAAAGATCTCGACAAGATATATTAAAATATATAAAAAACAAATCACAGTGGTTTAAATTAAAATTAAAAAAAAATGTTTTCGTGTGAACGGGTTCACATTTTCGACAATGCCGCGGAATTCGCAGAATGAACGCAAGCGAAAGTGGAAAAAATCAAAATGAGTGGCAAAAGCAAGTGATGAGGAATGTAAGAAGCCCAGAAAGACAGAGCACTACATTGGGTAGTTCGTGTATCGATCTGCTTTGTGTTCGCAATGTATCCAGCATTATTTGTAAAAATGATGTAAGCTATTTTTCATATCATAGACCTGTGTTGGCTATAACAATTTAAATAAACGCTTCGAAACTATACTCAACTAGCTCATTTCAACTCTCCGATCTGGAAGTCGTAGTCCTACGTTCCAAACTGACGACTCCTGTGCCTACCTGTATTTTCCCCGCAATTGGAAAAGAGCTAAGGAATTTAACCATTTTCACGATAATCAAATACCTGAACTTTTGGTGATTTAAAAATAAACTTGATCATCATATACAGACATCTCATACATTTCGAATTTACTGTTGAAAAAATTCTTGTCAGTACACATACGTCGTGTGTAGTGTGTCAGAGATGAAATGCCAAATTTTTACTACGGAATTCAAAACTAAATATTTCACAATTTGCCATAATAAAACTTGAAAGCCCGATGGAAGTAACAAATTTGTTTTTAAAAAAATATTTTCATGCAGAATGCTTCTCAGTACAAGCGTCTCGAAGTCATTTTTGCAAGAATTCATTTATTTTCTTAGGTTAAGAATAAAAGTGCCTCATTGTGAGTTGCGCAGTTCTGCCTGAAGAAACACTGAATAATGTATGTATGGTTTTGTGGATAAAGGATGATAGGGCGAGAACAAAACAATGCAATTTATTTCACGCTTTTCAGATACGACTCTTTTTTGTTACTTCAATAAAATTTCTGAGAGAGACAGAAAGGGGTAATTGTGAATCGAAATGACCCAGCGACTCAAGCATATGCATGTTTTTTCCTTTGAAGAAAACTGAGCCAAAGGTTTTTATAAAACAATATTCGTGTTCGATTAACTTACTCTTATTCAGAATGGACTTTATTTTGAGATTAACAACTTGCAAACAGGTGTGATTTTGTCACTCTTTATTTAGTGCATGGAAACTATAAAGCCTGGTGACATTCAGCACATACTGTTTTTAATATTTGGCATTTTGAAGTAACACTTTGTTTTTTCTTTCGCTTTAAAATAATAAAAAGTTCCTCCTTTTACAAGAAAGGATGCAATATGAAGTCGTCGCATGTACGTATTTCTTTTACAGTGTCAAATAATACATACATTTTGTGTCAAAGTAAATCGTAGGATAAAGGTATCTTTAATTAGGCTTCTCAGCTCCGGAACGAATGTTTTAATATGGTAACGGCGATTAGCAAACCATTTCATAGCTGTCCTGTTGTCAGAACGGAGAGACCAGCTAGTAATTTCTTTTGGTGTTCATAAGAAGGCGTGCGAGAAAAATTCAGAAAATTTTCGCCAACAGGTTTAATTTCTCGCTTTGCATTGTGTATGAGCATTTCTTCATGTAAAAGAACAGATGAATCTTTAATAGGTTTTTATTATTTCTTTCAGAAGGTTGTAAAACTAAACCTCCTGTTACGGCATTCCAAAAGTAGTATATCCTGTAAGTGTTCACCAGCAAAACACCAAAGTATATGTGATTTTTTAGTTTTTGTAAAGCCTTGTGTTCATGCGGTAGTAAGTTGTATGACAGGAAAGCTTTTTAGATAACGGGAGAGAGTGGCAGAAATAAAATTAGAAATTCAGAGCAAAATAAAAATGATTTTTTTGTGGTATAATGTTTATGAAGATTATGTCATAAGGATTTCGAAGTCCAGAGATAAGTGAAAATTTTCGTCTTTGGAATGATGGTAATGAGGATTGCACAGGCATAGTAATCAAACCTTAAACAAAGTCCAGAGGTAAGAGAAGGAAAGTTCTTGGCCGTGAGAAGTGTAAAGTAAAGACTTGTCTCCAATATTCAAATAACAGCAGCAAGTTGTTGAAAAAAAATGCAAAAATTTGGCTCCAATATTCAAAGAATAACAGCAAATTGTTGAAAAGAAAACATTTGAAGTCTGGGATAAAGAAACGAACAGGCTACTAGGACTTCTTTCTACTGCAGCAATATATGTAGCAAGATATATATAATCAGACGGACTTGTTATGTTATGTTTGGAATCCCACCTCAAACATCTAATCAAACTTGAAACTTCCTCGTCACCTTTTTCTCAAAACGCAGAAACAGAAGTCCTCTGGATAAAACGACGGTTGCTCCATATAAATTGATAGTGCAGTGGTAGGCCAAAACAGACGTTTCTTCAACAACGAGAGAAAAAAATGTTACACACTCTCTTCAAGTAAAAACAAGCAGCAGCAAGTTTCTCATCAAGGATGAGAAACGAGAAAGGAAATCCCACGGTTCTGTGACCCACTGGCAAAAAGGAGATAAAAGGAAAAAAAAGAACTCGCAAAACCAAGGTAGGAAATGATAGTAAAATGAATGGTGAAAACTAAAAACTCTTTTCAGTTAAGATACTGCTAACTACCTGACACGTACTTCACGTATTTTCTGGGGTTAGAGAGGATTTGAGAGACAGCTGGAGTTAAGGTGGCAGCTATAACGTTTATCAGGAGAGCGAAACTAGGAATTCAAAGGCCATGATGTCCCTCAAGGAAGGCCATAGTGAGGAAAGTGATATTCGACAAGAAGAAACAAAGTACAGGAATATGACGATGAAGAAACGGAAGAAAACATGTAAGAAAGGACAGATCATCAGCTTTTTTTATTCTCTGTGAAGGGAACCTAAGTTGTATACGGTGATAAGAAAAAATCTTATAATAGGAAGGAATACTCAAAAGAAAACACAGGATGGTCAGGGAGGGGGAAAAAGAAAATAGAAGATGGAATATGGGGAAAAATAACATAGGGCAGGAAAAGAAATGGAGTGCAGCAGACAGAAAAACAAGAGAAATACCGAAAGAAGCATAGTAACATTTTACGTACATTATCATCAGTAGGGAAACCGGTAACACAGCTTGGAGTTTGCATACTGTAATTATCGACTCAAGGAAAAGTAGCGCTGAAAGAATACTACATTGTAGTCATACACAGCTTTTAAATAAACCTTTTTAACCGGGTAGTGGAGGAATGTGAACTTATAAAACAAAGAACATTCGTTCCATAACAAAGGCCCAACTCGCAAACCACGATTCGGGCGACAAACAACGAGAAATAAAAGGCCAGTATAGTTAAAATGCTTTTTTCTGCAATTTACATAGGAAGAAAATGCCATTTTCCTGTCAGGAAGTGAGAATGTGATATAACAAAAGATCAAGGGACAAACAGCCATTTTCATAGGCAACACTATATGCATAAAAACATCAATGCCTTTACGTTAATTCCTCTTTTGCCTCACATTTCTTTCTATGTATTTGAATCTTCTGTTTGGTGTATTCAAATCCTCGTCGTTACTTAAGTCAGAAATCCTCACCGGGATGCGGGAATGTAATTAGAAGCAACGCTTCGTAATGAGGAAATGTGAGATCAACGAAATTAATTTTTATTATCCAGGAAATGAAATGCTCCTTGGCTCTGAGGAAAAGGAAAGTTTCATAAAAAGATAGAAAAAGGATATTGTTTCTTCTACGTAGTTTTAATATTCGTGAAATTTTATTCACTTTGAAATTGATTTTTCCAAGAATGGAGAGCGAAAGGAAAGGTAATTACGTTCTGCGTAATTTATGAAGACAAACTCTGAGGAAGTTCTCTTGCATTTGATTCTTCACAATAAAACTGCGAAATTGTTACTCTTAAGAAAAGAAGCGAATTTCACTGAAAACACAGCTCCTAAGTACCGTCTGAATCAAGTTTATTGCAACAAGTATTTACATTTTAGAGAATAAGCGTCGAGATGCTCATTTTTTAAAAGTTCATGTATGCAAATGAAATATTCCGCAGATGTTGCGCCATTGGTGTAAGAATACAAATGTCGGTATTAATACATTTTACGTGGCAAAGACTACATTATATTAAATGTTATGCACTTAGTATTTCAACACTCACAGGAGTCCCCAGAGAATGTACAATGGGAATAAACATAATATAGTAATATTGTAAGGGCACATTCATTCAAAAAAGTTTTTACGCGCGTAACATTTCGGAACGTTCTTTACCCATAGAAATGTCTCGTTATTGCGACTGACTTTTGCCGTAGGGTTTTTCTTATAAAATTAAACTATTACACCAATATTTACATCAATAAACGTATTCACATCTTCCAAATTTGTGTTGTACAATGGTACAATCCCGTATCTTATTCACTGTTATTCTGCTTCTCCGGGCAATCACGGGAATGAATAAAAACCTCCAGATTCGCTACATATGAAAGCCGGTTGCTTCTATTAACAAATCCTGTGATGGTTATATTCAAATTTATCGGAAACTTGAAACTTGGTAGTTTTGGGTGGTGTAGTGGTAAGCATACTGGGGTGCTATCCGGGAGACGCGGGTTCTATTCAGAGGTGAAAATGGGTCACGGGTCAATGGGTCGATAATTTCTTGCGGATCCAACGTGTCGGGTCAAGGTGTTCCTGACCCGATTGACCCAATTTTATTCCCGTTTTATTTTTGAAAAGAGAAAAATATGTTCCAAAGAAAAATGAGTGTTGTGGAATTCTGTAGTCGATACTGGTGCCCACGGAGTGAATAATGATTTGCCATGCAAACATATTGTCGTCTCTTTCTTAAAGCAATGAAGATTTCCACCCACCGACGTCAAAAACACCGACACCATATCGTAAAACGATACTTCCTTTGCGTTCTTTTAGAGTGCGATTGTCCAGGGCAAGGTACAGGCAAACGCCATTCGCCTGTTTCTCAGCTGATTCACTCTCTCCTTTAGAAGTTCACTGTATGACTAAGAGTTACTTTTCACATCGCAACTTTTACATTGAGCATTCAGAGGTTTTCCATTGATGTGCTAACATCCCGTTCCCATGACATATCATGTCGAAATTAACCACTTATTTGTTAATATGGATGGATTTAATATTAAGGAGGTTGAGAAAAGCGTCGAGGACAACAAATACGTGCTTGTTTAAAACCACAAGAGGAAGAGTGAATGCTGGAAATTGTTTCGTCTCATTAAGAAACCGGTGAATAATTCTGTGCTGTTTGGTCTTGCTTGTTGTTCAAAATGTGGAAAGTGCATAATTACAAAGAAAGATGTCGATGGTGTAATAAAAGATTATGGAACTAAAAATCAAACGGACCATATGAAAGCATGCGCACCTTTATCAAAGCGTGGATAGAATGGACAATCTAAATACATTAAAAAAATACATTTGTGTAATCGTAAATAATGATTCCAATTTGTAATATACTCCATGGTCACGGTCATAGTTAGCCATTACTTCTGGTTTACGCAAAATAGTGGCACTAAAAATGACACTAAAATTTAGCAAGTAACCAAATTTTACTATTAAAAAGAATTTCAGTTATTAAATATCAAGTAGTTATTGGGATGAATATATATATACACTGGCGGAAAATGAAAAAAGAACACCAAGAAGGAGACGTCTGATACCAACGAAATTTATACAGCATAATAACGGAATACAGAGGATAACGTGATCAAAACATTATGGCAAAATACAGCTGTATTTGCTGGTAAACTGAAAAATAACATTTCAATGTAACATGGTTAGTACGAGGTTGAACCGCTGTGAACTGCGTCACACTGTGCAATTCTGGCATGGAGTCTGTCGTACAGATGTTGGATGTAAGTTTGGGGTATTGAGTTCCAAGCATCCTCAACCTGGACGCGTAAATCGGGGATGGTCGTGGCTGGCCGTGGAGACCGGATAAGTCGTTGTCCCATAAAATCCCACACGTGCTCAATGGGGGACAAATCCGATGAACGTGCAGGCCATGGAAGTTGTCTTACACCATGAAGTGCATGTTGCGTTGCACGTTCCGTGTGAGGGCGTGCGTTATCTTGCTGGAAAACACCACGATGGACCGACCTTACAAATGGCACAACAACGGGCTGAATGATGTTGTTGATGTAGGAGGTGCTGTTTAACGTACCCGGTACAAACACAACTTGTGTACGGGAGTGATAGCTGATCGCTCCCCACACCAAGAAGACCAGGTGTAGGCCCTGTGTGTCGCTGACGGATGCAAGAAGAGTGGAGACGCCCCCTGTGCGTCTGCGAACACGCATAAGGCCACCGGAGGCTCCCAAGCAGAATCTGCTTTCATTGCTGAACACGACAGATCGCCATTGAGTTCTCCAGTGCAGGCGTTGGTGACACCACTGCAGCCGTTCCTGACGGTGGGCTGGAATCAGAGGTACACATGCCAGAGGAACACGTGCACCTAGTCCTGCATCCAGTAGACGGTTGCAGATTGTTCACACAGTCACCCCAGGTGCAACGGCAGCTCAGATTTGCGTGGCAGTGGATGTTCTGCTTGACAACGCCACTCTTCTTATGCGTCGATCGGTCCGCTCATCAGTGCGTCTGTGACTCCCGGTTCCACGTCTTCTCGTGTGGGAATGTTCCTCGGACCATCTACGCCACCATCGTACCACCACCGATACTTCCCGTCCAATTCGCTCCGCAATACGACGATAGGACCACCCGGCCTCGCGGAGTCCGACTAGACGACCTCGCTCAAAGTCCGATAACTGCTGAAATCGTACACGTCTTCCATGTCTTCGCACGTGTCCGTACGCCGACGACTGATTACATTCACTTCGCCGTACTCCTTAAATACCACCGACGATAATTTGCATATTATGCCGTGCTGTGGCGTAAGCACTCACCGGTTGGTCCCGAAATTAACATCACACCTACGTAAACTCGACCCCATCAACATATGTAAATTTCATGATCGTCCGCCAATTCCTTCTTGGTGTTCTTTTTCGCTTTCCTCCAGTGTATATATATATTATATATATAAATTGTGTTTCGAATTTATAGTTCAAAGCAGATTTGTCTGGGTGGTGTCCTGTTATGGAGTGTCCGGGTCCGAAATTTTTGACGCGCTTCCAGCTCTGGTTCGATTCCCGCTTCAGGACGACGAAATTTTCAAGTTTTCGGATATTATCTGACTTCACATCCATGTCATATTTACACCAATAAACGGATTCACATCTTCCAAATTTGTGTTAAACTTCTCCATTCCTTAAGTTTTGTATTTTAATGTAGAACATTCACGTTTCGCATTCATAAGAGCTACAGGATTATCAACCCCAAAATCAGAATGCCTGAATTGCTTAGTTTTACTGTTCTGCATGTAACATCACGTCAGAAAACTTGAGAATTGCATTCGCATGCAGCGGGAACAGAACCCGCTTCTCCTGATTTCCATTCGAGAATGCTATCCATTACACCATACAGGCTAACGGAATTATAAGCTTTTGAGGATGAAGAACCTGAGCAACTTCTGGTTTCTGACAGTCCAAGCCAATTACGATTCCTTGTAGGGTAATTAAGTAAATTATCAATATCTCAGGTATGGAAGTTATGGAAGAAATATTCTTCGTTAATTCATGGAACAATTATAGGATTATTATCTCAGTAATCGGAATGCTTGGAATTAGTTCAACTGTCCTGCATGTAATGTTACATCACACCAGAAAATTCTGCAATGCAATTCAGACATTCTGACTGTTGGGTTAATAATCTCGTAGCTGTTACATGTACTAGTAAAGAATATTTCTTCCGTAACTTCCATAAATCAAGTATATTTGTATATTCGTACAAAAGATCTGCACTGGAGAACAGTTGGATACTGATCTTACAGAAAATGTTTTACGATCTGGATCCTGACATTAATTCCTTATTTCGCCGAGCTATAATGTGTCGGACGATACATTAAATTCATTCATAACATTTACACTCGGATGCAGGGACGTGCACTCGGATGCAGTGACGTAGTTGCAGATAAAAAAAGTGCCTCAGTACTGACTGGATTATCAGTACACCACCAGGAAAGAACATGCTCAAAATTTTCAGAAACCCTGTGAAATACGGGTTTCATATTTTAAGAATATTAAATTTCATTTAAATACTGCTGACTTTTTCTAACGGTTCTAAATTTTCATTATTAATAATACATACAGGGTATCCCACTCGCTACCGAAACCGTCATTTCTTTAATAATATTAACACCAATGAAGATATTGCAACGAAATTTGAAGTGGACTTATCTCATTTCGTGAGAAATGTGATGACATCACAACATGGGCTGGAAGTTGCAACCATTTGCGTCCGGACAGCATTGAACCCGGCGCACCATATTGTGGAAAGTCCTTTCCAGTACGTCTGCCGTCACTGCCGGAATTTCTTCGGTGATGTTTGCTTTCACGGCATCTATGGTTCGCGGTTTCTTTTGGTAAACTCTCATTTTTAGATATCCCCCATATTGGACAACCCTGTTTCCTGTGACAGTCGGCGAAGTGACTTCCTGGGAGACGTAAGTAGTCGGCCCTTTACATTCTGAATCGTTTCCTCGGACATTTGTGGACGACCTTCTGCATGGTCGTTTAATAGTCCCCTTGGTTTCCAATTTCTTCGACAGTGCCCAAATGGAGGACTGGCTCGGCGGATGTCCGCCTGCAAACCTCTTCAGGAATTGCTGTTGACAAGACTTTATCGATTCTGTTTTCCAATAAGTGCGAACAATAAACACTCGCTTCTCCAGAGTATACCGATACATTTTCACACGTACGCGAACGGCCACGAGCACGAACACTCACTATCAACAAGCGTATTGTGCAGACACGCTCAGCGAAATGGCATAACAAAGCAGAAGAGAGGGGCGTCCGGCTGGCTGGAGGACTGCTCCTCAGTGGCGCCACACTTAGGAATGTGTCTGCCACTAAGAAGCACTTAGGCTGGGTGGTGGACTGCTCCTTATTGGCGCCGCACTTAGAAATGTGTCTGCCACTAAGGAGCACTCCGGCTGGCTGGCGGACTGCTCCTCAGTGGCGCCACACTTAAGAATGTGTCTGCTAGTAAGGAGCATTCCGGCTGGTTGGCTGGCGGACAGCGTCGGGTTCAATGCTGTCTGGACGCAAATGGTGGCCACTTCCAGCACATGATGTGATGTCATCACATTTCTCACGAAATGAGGTAAGTCCACTTGAAATTTCGTTGCAATATCTTCATTGGTGTTAATGTTATTAACGAAATGCCGGGTTCGGTAGTGAGTGGGACACATTGTATGAATTACATTGAACAGATGCAGCTAACAGAGTCACATCCATTCAGTGAGTCTAATGAGCAGTTTTCCCTAAGATTATGAGGTAGGTGAGCAATTATAAGGTGGTGAGTCGATACCAGGTGGTGGGCAGTTTAGTAGAAATGCCCTTCACTGACGTTGCTTTCTTTCGGTAGCAGTCCAATCTTAACTCCACGGAGTACATACCAATATTATTTTTGACTGTCGTCTAGATAAAAAAAAGGCAGCGTTCTCTTTCTATACTTAAACAGTTATGATACATGAGACCACATACGGCCTGACCACACTGTATTACTTCATCCATGCAGTTTTTATCGTTTTTGAGTTTAAAGACTACCATGAGCGACTCATAGGGCTAAAAGCATATCTCCCGTCCATAATTTCCAGCCACTTGTTTCAGGTAAGGAACAGATCCAACGCCATTGGCCAAAAGCACCACCAATGCCTCCTCTGGATTCAAACTAGGGCCCGGCTAGAGCGACTGGTCAGAGGTTGGTGTCTCAGACCACTGGCCCACCGGGGCGAGCAACTCTTCAGAACATTTGGTAAATACAGAGGTATGTTTTCATTCAGAACATAGATTTTCCTATTTTTGCGTGCAAGATCATCTAAAAAAAAATCCTTTGCCCAGCTTCTCATATAACTATGAAAAGTGCCTTAACGCTGCTAAGGTTAGCAAAATAGTGCCTTAGCACCGCTAAGGCACTATTTTAGGATGGAGTACGTTTAGAACGAGAACGATTTTAACGGGTAAATTGTTAGAGTCATTTCCCCATGTTTCATCAGAGAAGTCGCGTACAGTAGAAAATGTTTCTTTACTGATTGGAGCACTTCCCTTCGCGAGTAAATTACAATGGCAACTGTACTCGTACACTTTGCTCTCAGCCTTTCAGTTAATTTTTTGGAGGTAAAGAAACTGTCGGTCGCCACATTTCTGCCTTTGTTTAGAAAAGAATCCAGAGCGGCAGTATAAAATTTTCAGTAATTCTCGCAATTGTCGGGGAATGTTAATCTTTTCTTAAAATAAGGAAACCCGTTCAGTGTATGTACATTTTTCATTAACATCAGCTAAAAGCCAAAATTTTGCTTCAAATTTATCTGATTTAGTAACACACTGCGCGAATCTGCACCGATCTTTTTTTTATTCCTTTTTCTGAAAACAGCTTTTCATAAACTGAAAGGCATTTCCAAGCTTATAACATTTCATGTAGTTACATCGCTGGAAAGCACACTTTAGTAATAAAGTAATAAGGTTACCTTGTTCTATAAAATATGCAAATAAACTTTTAAACTTCCGGATTCCGGTTGTTTTTATAAAAAAAAACAAAAAAAAAACAACAACAAAAAAAAACGGAATAGGTCAGTCGTTCTGTTTAGTACAGTAACTGTTTATATGAAGATTATTTTGGAAAATTAAAAAGTCACGTGTTGTGACAGTGAATGTGGTTTCTTTTTTTGCGGGGGGAAGAGGGTGGGAGGTGGTAAAGGTCCACCGTGGCGAACTTGAAGGGCTGTAAGCAGTCACCCATCTCTAATTTCGGGCCACTGGTTCCAGGGAAGGGAGATAGCACCGAACAAGCATAACAAACATGCCTCACCGGGATTCTAACCCTGAACAATATCGGACGAATGGTCAGTAGCAAGCGCTTAGACTACTGTGCCACTGGGGTAGCAGAACTTAGTTTACGTAAACACTTTTCAGAAAGGACAGTCATTTACACACCTGCACTTGACTAATTTTGAATTTCCTAGTGGCTACTGTGTTTCGCATGAAAACTCTACTGCAGTTAAATTGATTGCTGCGGTGTCTCTAGTTATCTCCTGGGAACTACAAATGAAGAAAACGCCAGGTATTATTAATCAGATTTTAGGAAAAGTCATGAAGCAATAGTATTCAGGTAAAACGCACAGAATCTAGGAAGTCAGATCGTGATAGAAATCACATTGACGGCTTTAGTGTTAGCAATCACAATTCAAGTTTTCAAAAACAAGTTAGTAAAATCATGCAATGCATTGATTATGATGCGGTTCCCAACATACCAGAAATCGCACAGTCGAACCCTGCTCCCTACCCGACTATTGATTCGTTCAGCATACCTCCGGAACAACATACTAAAGTTTTGTCGCAATAGAAGCATTTTTACTCGAGTTATGAGAATAATGGCTGGGGAATAAATCTCGCTTCTATGTCCGAACCTTTGACCCCATTCCTGTGATATTCAACAGAACCGGTTCAGTATACCTCAGGAACAACATGATAAAGTTTTGTCGCAATCGAAGCATTTTTACGTAAGTTATGAAGCATAAGGGCGATGGAATGGATCCCGCTCTATGTCTTGACCTTTGAACCCAATTTGTCCATTTTCAATGGAGTTTGTTCCCAGGATGTCCCTTACCACATACTAAAATTTCATTGAAATCAAATCATTTTTACGCGAGTTATTGTGCGGATAGACAGACGGACAAAGCTGGAGCATATACGCTTCTTCAACCTACGGTTGGAAAGCGTAAACAAACAAAGGAAGAAGTAAACAAACAAACGAACAAAAAAAAAAAGAAAGATGACATCATACTTTCAGATGTAATGAGCACGTCTTTTGAATCTTTTCAGACACACACAAAAAATTCAAAGCAAATTTTTAGAAAAAAAAATTCAGCGAAAAGCTGTATGCCTGTACACTATACAGAGACAATGTACGCGTAATTTAAAATGTTCGATGTAAGCTATATTCTTCATAGTGTACTGAAGAGCTTATTAAAAAAAATGTCAACCGGAGTTTTGCACAATCGATGAAACATAGACAAATAAAAATAGCTACGTTCGGCTGCAATAAGTAGAAACGTACTCTACAAAAAATCACATATTGTGCGCAAAGCAATTTTTCGTAAAGAAATACGCTATACTGAAAAAAGTCACCGGACAACAATCAAAAGAAAATGAACGGATCCGCTGCTTTGTTAAGATGCACGGTACAGCTGCAAACGGTATAAAAACAAACCTGCAGCTAACCGCGATCATAAGAGCCGCGGATGGCTTAGTGTTTCAGATTATCGATGCTGGGTCCCCAGGTTCTAGCCTGGGCTGATCTTTCAGAGATGGTGTGATTTACTAACAAGCGCTGAATATCCGCCGTGCATCGGACGAGCACGTAAAGTGACGGACCCCAGGCTGGACCCACTGGTAAAATGGGTATCCTTTCCTATGTCCTCCCTGAAATTCTCTCATCCATCTATGTGCAATATCGTACTTGTACGGTGGCGCCATCTACTGTACTCTAATCTCACTACAAACTGTTCTGTCAAAAGTCGCTAGACTTGCTCTCATTCCTTCCGTTTCTGTGTCCTGCCCAAAAGGCGATCTCGCTGTAGGTGGCTGGGACCTAAACTCTACTCCCTGTGGACGGAAGTCCTACATGAAAATGACAAATGCTCTCATGGCAAGCTCATGGTGCAGGAATCCTAATACCGCGATAATATCGCACTGTAAGTTTGAGTGAAAATGTCGCGGCAGGAGAGAACTGACTTTGAGAAAGGAAAGATTGTTCGATATTATATTAGTGGGCTGTCCATAAGGAAAACCGAGAGGCGTTTAAACATACCCAAGTCAACTGTTTTGGATGTACTGAATAAGTGGAAGGCACATGGCGTGCCTGACCTTATACTAAAGAAAGGCTAAAGAAAATCAGTGATAGAGGACGTCGAAGCCTCAGGAGAGTCGTTACAGCTAATCGACGGAGTACTGCATAACACCTCAGTGTACAGGTGAATAAAAATGCTGGAACATCGGTATGTACACGTACCATTGCAGGGAACTTCATTCCATGGGTTACCGTGGTCGTGCGGATGCTCATAAGCTTTTCATATCCACTCGGAATGCTACTCGTCGTTTAGCATGGTGTAAAGAACATTTATCGTGGACCATAGATCAATGGGAACGTGTCCTATGAACTGATGAATCCAGATACACGATCCATCCGTTTGATGGCCGTGTGTGGGTATTGCGGCAGATGGGGAAACGCTATTTACCACAGTGTGCTATTCCTACGGTCAAGTTTGGAGCTGGCAGTGTACTCGCGTGGGGGTGTTTTTCGTGGTATGGTCCCGGCCCATTGGTTATCGTGGACAATTGTACCTGTTAAACCAGCACGTCTAACTCTATATGCTGGACAATTATGCCCTATCAACTCTGCGGCAATACTATGGAACCGAGCCATGTTGGTACCAGTAGGATAATGCACCGAGCCATACCGGCAAGATAATTAACCGAGTTTCGGCGTGGTTTGACGATAATTCCGTATTGTATGTTGACTGGCCAGCACGGAGCCCTGATCGTATACCCATAGAGCACCTATGGGATGAATTGGAGCGCCGCATAAGAAGTTTGGAACCAAGGCCTACTATGCCGACCCGGTGGCGCAGTGGTCTAAGGCGCTGGCCTCTGATCATTCGTCCGTAAGGGGTCCGGGTTCGATTCCCGGTGAGGCATGGATGTTGTGTTTGTCTTATGGTACTGGCTCTCTCCCTTCTCTGGAACCAGTGACCCTAAATTAGGGACGGGCGACTGCTTATAGCCCATTGAGTTGCTCACGGTGATCGTTAAACCTCCAATCAAAAAAAAAACAAAAAAAACAAGGCCTACTACTAAGTATCAGTTAGCGGCAGCAATATGTACTGAATGGAATCGCATACCTATCGCTGTGTTCTAAAACCTTGTTGAAAGCATGTCTCGAAAGGTCAGTGCATGCATTAGGGCCAAAGGTGAACAGACACCGTTCTATTGTATGTCAATAAACGCTATGTTGTGTTTCTCTTCTAGGTGTTCGGTGACCTTTGTCAATATAGTGTACACTGAAGACAAAGAAGGTTTATCAGATCGGGTTCTTTGAAACGAAGATAGTATGTATGGTACAAACAGACATGAGCATTGTACTCCCTGGTGGCAAACTTTGTGATACGAAAGTCAGCAAGTACATATGAAAATTATTTATCGCCAAAAACGCTGTCAGTAACGAAAATAATTTTTTGAACTGTACGTTTAGAAATGGGTACATAATCATCACAGAGATTTAAACTAACGCCCCCATAGATGAGGAAAATGGAACAGCATTTTGCGTAAAAAAAAGGAACACCAAAATTGTTTCCGCTGTGAGTAGAATCTGTTTAAAAAAGAATTTCTTCAGTTAGATTTTTAGAAGGTCAGATATATGATTACAGACATGTTAAGAATAGAAATATGCACTTATGCCTCCAAGCGGAAAAGCATTTTGTCACAAAATATTGTAAAATGCATGCAAAATATTCAGCGACGTGCGCTTTGCGTAACTCGAAAAGAATTTTCCAAAGGAAAGATTCCAGTAAAAATACAATATATATTTTCGACTCCGAGTGGTGACATCATGCATTATTTCAAGTGGAAAACGTGCGTAAAATGGTCTTCGTGGGAAAAATTATGGGAAAGCAAAGATAATTTTTTGAATCTTTTTTTTTTTTAAGAGGTAAAACATTTATATCTTGAATTTAATGGTATGTGAATATCCGCTCCTGAGCAGTGAGTGAGGTTATGCATCCGAAAAAGACTAAAACGTATGGACTCTCATTTTCACGTTTCAGGTTTTCGGCCGCAAAAAGAAGTTTTCAAATAGTACTAATAGTTGGAGAGATATAGTGGTGTCCATTGATGGAGAAAGGGATGAACATAATGAAGCTCGTACTTTTTCTATTTTTTTCAAAAGAAGCGCTAAAAATGAACCACGGAATTCATTCATATACCTTTCGATCAAGTGATTTTCAGTCAACTAATTTTCGGTCAAGTGATTTTGCGCTGAAATGAGCGATACTCACAGAGGACACATGCTGATGAATGTCATTTGGTGTGACATTCTGGAAACACAGAAATTTTACATTTTGTTGTTCAGCTAGCGTGGACACCAACAGCGGAAACGTGAAGTTTAGCATGACATAACAGCAACTGTAGTATTACCACCATCTGAGAAGGAATTATAAGCAGTATTTTGAAATGTCATTTTTCATTTGAATTTTCTGATATTCTTAAATGTTAATTTAAATAAAATAGGAATATAAAATGTTACAGCAAAAGGCTTTTGATTTTTCCCTCGAATATTTGTACCAAAAGTAAATTCTGGAACGTGAGTTTTTGTAAAAGGAAAACTTAAAGGATGCATTTATGTTTCGACCGTAATTTAAATTCCTCACTCAGAAATTTATTTCTTAGTTTTCATTGTGCAATACGAGGAAGTTCATAGGAGAGCAAAAGAGATTTTTTTATGATTGATTTTCCAGTTACTCGAAAAAAAAAATCGGTTTTACAATGTATTAGTTAAATTCAAGAAGACGAATAATTCATCATTAAAATATGTGATAAAGGAAAATCTGTTAAAACATGAGATTTTATATGAATACATAAGGTCAATTGAAATTATGGAACATCAGTTACACAGAAAATAATAGATTTTTTAAAAAGAAAAGGCAGAAAAGAAGATGCACAAATGCTGGTTATGAAATATATTAATTATTTTAAATAAGGAGCTTGCGAAATATATTGAACTCCAACTTTAAAATACTCTGAAAGAACACCGTTTTGCAAGAACAGCCAGCTTTCTAAAACGTAATCCTTGCAACGAAAGTAGTTAATTAAAAGTTGGGATTCATATTTACATATTATAATAATTGCTTCTGCAAATAGTCTCAGAAAATACTCAAACGTTTGTACGCCACAGTTTATCGAAAGCATCAAGGTCATTTTAGAAAAAAGAATGAAAATCGTGGGTTGCATAAGAAGGCGACATTAAATATTTTCCTAAAATTTGAAAAACAAAACAAAAAAAACAAAAACAAAAAACGTATGTCCAGATCTAGCAAGACGTATTCGTGCCTTTAGCATACAGGTTCATGCTGACCTAGTCATACACTGAAGAGCAATTGAATTAGAGATACCTGTCTAGTAACGTGTAGCACCACTTTTCGTCCTGATGACGGCAGCGATTCGTCTCGGCATGGACAAGACAAGACACCGGAAGCGTTGGGAAGCCATACGGATCCACGACTCCTGAAAAAGCTCCCTCAGTTCACGAAGATTTGATGGAGGGGGTCAGAGCCTCGAACATCTCTCTCAATGACATCCCAGATGTGCTCGATGGGATTGAGGTCAGATGACCTACCTGGCCAAGGAAGCGAGGTCACGTCGGTGCGGTGTTCATCCAACCATTGGGATACAATTCGGGAGCGATGGCACGGTGCATTGTCTTGTTGCAGGATGAGGTCCCCAGTGGGATGTTGAAGACGCAGAAACGGGAGCAAATGGTCGTCCAGGATATCCCGGTAACGTTGACCTGTGAGGGACGATGTCACACGTACCAGGGGCCCCATTTCAGTCCACGCAAACAGTCCCCAGACGAGAATGCCACCCCATCAGCTTGAAGAGTACACTGCTGGCAAGATGGATCCATCGCTTCATGTGGTTTGCGCCGTACTCGTATCCTGCCATCCGCATGTACCAACGTGAATCTCGAATCATCAGTCCAGGCAACATTTTCCCACATTTCTAGCGTCCATTGGCGATGCTCCCGCTCCCATGCTAATATTTGCACCCTGTGACGTGTGGTCAGCAGCGGTACCCTCGTGGGACTCACGGTACACCCGTAACACAATGGCTCGTGAAAATCCCAGTGCTTGCACGACTTCCGAGATGGAGTGACCCATTCGTCGGGCGCCGACAATTTTCCCACGATCAAATGCGCTTAGATCCTTCGTCTTACCCATACTGCATCCAGCTCTTACTGATTCCCGTCGCATCACTCCTTATATTGTCGGATCGCTGCATGCGTCATGCCATTTCCGTTTACAGGGCCTCCCACAGCGCCACATTTAGCATAACACCAGCTGTCACTAATTCAATTGCGCTTCAGTGTACTTTACGAAATGCCGTTTCGTAAGTACACTAGTGCTCAAAATGAAAGGATAATTTATAAATTCGTGCATAAGCGGAAGTATTTAAAAGGAAATTCAATGAAATTCAGAAAGGAGGTTTATTATTGCATTAATAATGTAACTCATGCGGAAAAATTCATAATTTTATAGACCGATGAGTCATTACATTATGACCACCCTCAGCCTAGAGAAATGACAGTGCCTGGAGACCGAACAGTGGCGCAGGTAAAGTTCACAGGGCAGTATATACAGTATATATACAATCCCAGGACCGGCTTTCGGTTAGTAGAGTGTTTGGAGTCAGAATGGGAAAAGTTACCGATTTATCGGAGTTTGATAAAGGACAAATTGCAATGACTCGGCGTCTCGGAACTACGATCTCTGAAACGGCGCGGCTTATGGGTTGTTCACGTGCCGCTGTAGCGAGTACGTACCAAAAGTGGTGCACAGATCTCCAAATATCGAACCGTCGTCCAGCCGCGTGTTGTCCGTAGCTTACTGATGCCAGAGGGGGAGCGGAGACTATCGGGCATTGTTCACAGCAACCGCAGGGCCACAGTGCGACAAATCACACGCAGCTGCAACAGGAGTGATCAGGGCAATGTGTCACAGAACATAATTCATCGCAGCCTTCTGCGCATGGGCCTGCTCAGTCGGAGACCCAGCCGGGTCCCCATGCTCACTACACGTCATCGCCAAAGTGGAAATCCTCCAAATACGTGGCGTCAGAGAATAAACAAAGACATCGCTCTTTCCACGTTTAGCAACGCACAGCACCCAAAAAATTGTTATTCGGCCGCCGTCGGGGAATTGAACCCCGGATCCTCGATATCTAGCCGAACGCGTTAGCCTTACACCACGGTGGACAACAATCCACGGTGCTATATGCGTTTTTCTGTCAGCATCTGACATTATAAATGCGAAAGATGGGCTCAGCTACTCAGACGGCTCCATCTGCTGGGCATTAACGGCACTGGCTATATATTAATAATAGCAGTTCAATCCAAAGGGCGAGATCCATCGCCAACAGCGCATGAAATGGACCCCAGATAATCGAGATTGGACCGTTGATGATTGGAAGAAAGTGGCCTGGACTGACGAATCAAGATTCCTCATGCATCACGTAGACGGCCGAGCGGGGGTACACCGATTGCCAACGGAGGCTATGCGGTAAATGGTATTGTCCGCAAACGACATACACTGAATTGCCAGAAAAACTGGTACACCAGTCTAATACTTGGTAAGTCTCCCACGGGAGCGCAGGACTGCAGAAATACGAGGGATCATGGAATCCACTAGCTTCTGGAAATATGCCGTAGGCAATGCCCACCATACTTCCTACAGAGTGTTCCACAATTCGAGTGTATTTCGAGGTCTCGGATTCCTGTTTTCGATAGCGCGTTGCATGGCATCCAAAATGCGTTGTATCACGTTCAGATCTGGGGACTTGGGTGGGAATGACAATACCCCAAATTCAGATGAATGCTCCTCTAAACATAAAAAATTGTGGCGTCCCGACGCTTGTGTGGAGGTGAATTGTCCTGTTGGAACGGGCCCAACCCATCAGCATGAATGCAGGACATGAACGGGTGTACCTCGTCATAAAGGATGCGCACATAGCTTTGGCCGGTCACAGACGTTTGTAGACGTACCAGGGGTTCCAGTGAAGTCCAGCTAAACACACCCCATACCATTACGGACCCCCACCAGACGGTACAGTTCCCTGTTGACAGGCGGGATCCATGGCTCCATGGGGTTTGCGCCACACACGAATCCTTCCATCTACCCGATACAGTTGGAAACGCGATTCGTCAGACCAGGCTACTTGTTTCCAGTCATCAAGTGTCCAGTGGCGGTGTTGCAGTGCCCAAGCGAGTCTCATAGCTCGGCGTCAGCTCCCAAAGCCCGTACCGTGCAGGGTACGTTGCACAGTCCGGACGCTGATGTTTGTTGAGGCTCCAGCATTTAATTCCGATGATACCTGCGAGAGTGTTGCACGCTCGCGTGAAACGATTCTTGACAGCCGACGATGCTCACGTTCACCCAATGCCTTTTTACTGCCACAATGGTATCGTAGGTTGGAGGTTTTGACGAAATTCTCTGTAGTCCCTTGCAATGGTCGTCCGTGAAAATCCGAACTTCGTTTCTACCTCCGAAATACTATGGCCCATCTCACGAGCGCCAACTATGACACCGCTTTGAAAATCGCTTAAATCGTTATTACTTGTCATTCCCATGCCGAAAACAGCTCTGACAGCTGGCAAGGATGTCTATCGCTTTATATACGCACTGGCGGACGCAACCGAGTACGCGCATAGGTGACGTTGCTATGTATTTTGCATAAGCTCGTCTGTACCAGCTTTTCTGGCACTTTAGTGTATATGGAGGCAGATATCACCGTAAGCTCAAGTAGTTCAAATGGCAGTTTATCAGGATTTAAACGATTTCGAACATGCTATGATAGTCGACGCCCGGGAGATGGGTCACTCCATCTCGGAAATTACCACGAAATTTGGATTTACACGGTCAACAATTTTAAGGACTACACAGGTACAGGGGAAAAACCAGAGTGCCGCAGAAGGACCCTGGATGATCGTGGACGGCGGCATCTGGCACGCATCGTAACATCCGCCCTGCATACAACACTGCCGCAAATGACAGCCCAATTCAGTTTTGGGACCAGTAGTAGTATCAGCGTTCGGACAGTACAACCTTTCCTGTGTTCTATGGGTGTTCCAAAGCGAAAGGCCCAGCTGACTGCCATTCGTTACCTAACGACTCAAAGCTGTGCGCCTCGCCTTGTCTAGAGAATATCGCCATTAGACGCAGGATGACTGAAAACGTGCAGCCTGGTCTGACCAATCGTTGTAACAACTGTTTCGGGCAGATGGCCGTCTCTGGATGTGGCGACAACCCCACAAGGCAATGGATCCCGCATACCTACAAGGGGCAGACCGGTGGTGGCTCTGTTATGGTGTGGGGTGTTTTCGCGTATTAGGGCCCCCATGCGTCTGCAAACCGCTCTGACCGGTGAAGGCTTGTGACGTACCTGCCAGCAGGACGCACACGAGATAAAGGCAGATAGTAGTCAGAACAAACGTCCGCGTAGCTCAATTAGTAGAGTGACTTATTCCGGAATGAGGGGATCCGGGTTCGAATCCTGGCGTGGACAGAAATGGCGGAGAAATGTACTTCGTTATAATGGCGCCCGAACTTTTCGGATGACTCTGCCGTTCAAAATCTCGCATTGGTGAGATGTTCTTTCCACACCGCGAGATAGGAAAAATCAGAGAATCCCTTCTCCAGCGCTTCGAAAAATAAAAATGTGTGATGTCGCATTCCACACACTAGATTGACTGGGAGTTTTCGAGTGCACGTTATACAGCGGATGGCTGCCTGCAACGATTCATGGTCACGGCTAACCCGTGGGCCATGCCCCGGCCCTCTTTCGGGGGGGAGATGTGACGTACCTGCCAAAAGGACGCACACGAGATAAAGGCAGATAGTAGTCAGAACAAACGTCCGCGTAGCTCCATTGGTAGAGTGACTTATTTCGGAATGAGGGGATCCGGGTTCGAATCCTGGCGTGGACAGAAATGGCGGAGAAATGTACTTCGTTATAATGGCGCCCGAACTTTTCGGATGACTCTGCCGTTCAAAATCTCGCATTGGTGAGATGTTCTTTCCACACCGCGAGATAGGAAAAATCAGAGAATCCCTTCTCCAGCGCTTCGAAAAATAAAAATGTGTGATGTCGCATTCCACACACTAGATTGACTGGGAGTTCTCGAGTGCACGTTATACAGCGGATGGCTGCCTGCAACGATTCATGGTCACGGCTAACCCGTGGGCCATGCCCCGGCCCTCTTTCGGGGGGGGGGAGATGTGACGTACCTGCCAAAAGGACGCACACGAGATAAAGGCAGATAGTAGTCAGAACAAACGTCCGCGTAGCTCAATTAGTAGAGTGACTTATTTCGGAATGAGGAGATCCGGGTTCGAATCCTGGCGTGGACAGAAATGGCGGAGAAATGTACTTCGTTATAATGGCGCCCGAACTTTTCGGATGACTCTGCCGTTCAAAATCTCGCATTGGTGAGATGTTCTTTCCACACCGCGAGATAGGAAAAATCAGAGAATCCCTTCTCCAGCGCTTCGAAAAATAAAAATGTGTGATGTCGCATTCCACACACTAGATTGACTGGGAGTTCTCGAGTGCACGTTATACAGCGGATGGCTGCCTGCAACGATTCATGGTCACGGCTAACCCGTGGGCCATGCCCCGGCCCTCTTTCGGGGGGGGGGGGGGAGATGTGACGTACCTGCCAAAAGGACGCACACGAGATAAAGGCAGATAGTAGTCAGAACAAACGTCCGCGTAGCTCAATTGGTAGAGTGACTTATTTCGGAATGAGGGGATCCGGGTTCGAATCCTGGCGTGGACAGAAATGGCGGAGAAATGTACTTCGTTATAATGGCGCCCGAACTTTTCGGATGACTCTGCCGTTCAAAATCTCGCATTGGTGAGATGTTCTTTCCAAACCGCGAGATAGGAAAAATCAGAGAATCCCTTCTCCAGCGCTTCGAAAAATAAAAATGTGTGATGTCGCATTCCACACACTAGATTGACTGGGAGTTCTCGAGTGCACGTTATACAGCGGATGGCTGCCTGCAACGATTCATGGTCACGGCTAACCCGTGGGCCATGCCCCGGCCCTCTTTCGGGGGGAGATGTGACGTACCTGCCAAAAGGACGCACACGAGGTAAAGGCAGATAGTAGTCAGAACAAACGTCCGCGTAGATCAATTGGTAGAGTGACTTATTCCGGAATGAGGGGATCCGGGTTCGAATCCTGGCGTGGACAGAAATGGCGGAGAAATTTACTTCGTTATAGGCTACGTAACCATCCCTGGGTAATAGTTCCCTCCTTTCATATCATGCAACCACTTCGACGGGTGCGACCTCTTTCAACACGACAATGCGCCACGGCACACGTTCACAGTCTCCCGATTATAGCTGAAGGAATATTCCGCGGAGTTTTGCATCCTGATTTGGCATCTTTGTTCACACAATTCAAACGCCATCGAACACACTGTTCAACGAGCCGTCAATGCTAGGAACCCTCCACCCGCATATATTACGGAATTGTGGGATGCTCTTCAGGAAGCATGGTGTGCACTGTCTCCACAGTACTACAGAGAACTCGTGAAGTCCATGTCCCGTCGCGTTTCTGCCGTTATCCAATCGCGAGGAGGACCAACGCGGTATGACAGAGGTGTCGCAATTTTTTCGCCACTTCAGTGCATATGCTTTTGTAGATTATTCGTTAATTTTGAGCAGCAGTGTATTTCCATTTCTTACAGATATATCTTATCAATCCTTGCTACTTTAACACCATCAGTATCTCCCTCATATTGCGACTGCAGAAAGGAAGATTCGGCGTCATGCCGTTTTTTTGTGTAACAGATTCCTTAGAAGGATTTGGCTGATAACACATTGATTTTGACATTAATCTCAATGTCTCTGCATTGGCTGATAACACATTGATCTTGACATTAATCTCAATGTCTCTGCTTTTAAAATTTCGATCTGGGGAACTCCCTTGACATCGGATACCATTTATTTCGAGGAACATTTTACATATATTCTGTTTTTTTGGCAAAGCACAGTTCCAGCCAGGGGTGTATATAGAATTTTTTTCGGATTGGAGCGGGGCTACCGAAAAATAGAAGTGTTTGAAATCCATCAGGACAAAATAAAAGTTAATGAAAAAATAGAAGAAAAAGTTAAAGCAATATATTCTGTTGTAAGTTGATGCATTTTATTTAAATTAAAACATTTTTCCTAATGTCAGTCGGATTTTAACAAAGAAATGAAACACAAGGCCTCCTTGGCTCCCCCTCTAAATATGCCCATGGTTCCGACTTTAGGTAGGGTTATATACAATGGGGATGTAAGGTCAGGTGATGCGTAACATCACAGCCTCTCCTTGACAAATGTCAACCCCGCCTTCTCGTGGTGCATCCTGTTCCCACTAAAGGGGCTCTGACGACCGCCCATGGCGGTATAACTATACCATCGGGATTAGAGGAAATTCTATCCCACACTCACCAACCGCTTGGCCAGCGTGGTGAGTTATGGCCAAACCCCTCCAAAATGACTCCACAACTTAAATCTTGGCCCTCAGTCTCCGGCAGCTGGAATGTACCTGGCCAAGGCAGCGGCCAGTGCGACATGAAGGCAGAGGTGCTAAGAATCCCCGGAGGACCGGACTAGGCTGCCATCTGATGCTGACCTTGGCTACATATAACGGACGCTCCCTATCTTCTGATTCAAGGCTTCTTGAATTGGAAGAGGAACTACAAAGGATCAAGTGGGACATCGTGGGGCTAAGTGAGGTAAGGAGAAAAGGAGAAGATCTCATCGAACTGAAAAGTGGACATCTCTTCTACTATCGTGGGACAGATACTGGCAGAACTAGTGGTGTTGGATTTATAATAAACAAGAAACTGAAGGATAAAGTTGTAGAAGTTGAAGAGTTCTTCTGACAGAGCTGCACGACTTGTTATCCAACTCTCGAAAAGATACCAGGCTCAGATTATTCAAACTTAGGCACCCACCACAAGTCATCCTGAAGAAGAAATTGAAGAATTTTATGAGGAAATTTGTCATCTAAATAATAAAGGTAAGCAGCATTTGAAGATAATTATGGGAGATTTCAATGCAAAAAATAGGGCAACGGCAACAGAATGAAACCTCAGTAGGTAAATTCGGTCATGGCAACAGAAACCAGCGTGGAAATACTCTCGTTGAGTTTGCAGAGGCAGAAGGGTTTTTCATCTTGAACTCCTTCTTCAAGAAAAAGCCACACAGGAAATGGACATGGAGACATCCAAATGGGACGACAAGTGAAATTGATTTTATTATGTGTAACAAAAAATTCATCATAGAAGACTGCAGTGTGCTAAACAAGTTCAACACAGGTAGTGACCATAGATTGGTGAGATGTAAGATGCACCTCAACACTAAACTTGAACGTGGCAAGCTCATAAGACAAACAAAATCTATTGACATAACCAACCTTAAAAAACACCATAATACCTTCAAGTTAGAACTGAAGAACAGGTTCTCTGCTTTAGAAGGCCTAACATCGGAAGAAGTGGACATCTCTGAAGTTAACAGAAAAGTAACCAAAGCTCTTATGGAAACAGCAACAAAATTAGCTGGGCCTAAGAACAAGTTGCATGTAAATAAATTATCAGGAAAAACCAAAATGTTGATGCAAAAAAGAAGAGATGAGGACAACTAAAGAAGATGTGACTTCCAAAGTGGAATATATAGAGCTATGCAAGACAGTAAGAAAAAGTATCACTGAAGACGTAAGGAAATTCAACTGTGAACTAGTGAGGAAAGCAATTGAAAACAACCAAAGCCTAAAGATAGCAAAGGGACATCTCAGTAAGGGAAGAAAACAGATTATGGCACTGAGAAAAGAAGATGGTTCTGTAACAAGAAATAGAGGCGAAATTTTGACAAGAGTGAAAGATTTCTACTCCAAATTATATGAAGGGGATGATATATGCACTCCAGACATCATGAAAGATACCAGTACCAGAGTTCCTCCAGTCCTTCCAGCAGAAGTTGCACATGCAATCAAGAACATGAAGCGAGGAAAAGCTCCAGGAAGATGGAATTACTGTAGACATCATAAAAGAAGCAAGTGGAGAAATCGAAACAGTACTCGCCCAAATTTTCACTCGATGCCTTAATGAAGGAAAGATTCCTGAGGATTGGAACACCGCTACAATGATCCTGCTACATAAGAAAGGTGACATTGAGGATCTCGGAAACTACAGACCTATCAGCCTCCTATCAGTAGTTTATAAAATCTTCACTAAAGTTCTTTCACACCGCTTGAAGGTAGCACTAGACATGGCTCAACCGAGAGAACAAGCTGGATTCAGGAGTGGCTACAGCACAATAGATCATATCCACGTGCTGAGAGAACTAATTGAAAGAGCGAGGGAATATGAACTTCCATTGTGCATGGTTTTTATTGATTATGAAAAAGCCTTTGATTCGGTGAAACCATCAGCAGTTACAATGGCTCTGAAAACCTGCGGTATTGAAGATGCATACATTAATATTATTAATAACATCTATGAAAATGCAAGTGCAAAGATTCGGCTGTTTGAAAATACAACACACGTAAAAATTGGAAAGGGAGTGAGACAAGGTGACACCATATCTCCGAAGCTCTTTAATGCCACTTTGGAGGGTGTTTTTCAGTCGCTGAGCTGGGAAAACAAGGGGATAAAGATTAATGGAGATTATCTAACCCACCTTTGTTTTGCTGATGACGTAGTCATTTTGCAACTACCCCATCAGAGCTGCAAAGTATGATCCAGGAACTTGCTGACAAGAGTAAAGAAGTGGGATTAAAAATGAACTTTCAGAAGACAAAAGTGATGTTCAATGCTTTTACAAGAAATGAAGATTTATCGATTGATGGAGAAAAGCTGGAGATAACAGACACGTACGTTTATCTTGGACAGCAGATATCAAGTGAGGGTCACATTGATGAAGAAATTAATCGGCGTACAAAACTTGCCTGGAGAGCTTTTGGAAGAAACAGCATAATTTTCAAGAGCAATATGCCATTATGTCTTAAAAAGAAAAGTGTTTGATCAATGCATCCTTCCAGTGCTTACGTATGGTGCAGAGACGTGGACCTTAACTAAAAGAGACATACAAAGGCTGCAGACAACTCAAATTAGCATGGAGAGGTGCATGCTTGGTGTAACCAGGAGAGATAAGAAGAGGAACTCGTGGATCCAAAAAATGACAAGAGTGGAAGACATCATGATCAGAGTTAAATCCCTGAAATGGCAATGGGCTGGACATACTGCCAGAAGGACAGATCATCGATGGACAGCCGAAATTTTAGATTGGATTCCAAGGGACAGGAAAAGACCAGAAGAAGACCACATAGGAGATGGGTGGATGAAATTCGAAAGTATGCAGGGGTGACATGGAGGAGACTGGCACAAGACAGACCGTTGTGGAGGAAACTTGGGGAGACCTTCGTCCAGCAGTGGATTGATAATGGTTGACAATGATGATGATGATGATATACAATGAAGTGCCAGAAAAACTGGTACAGACGAGCTTATGCAAAATACATAGTAACGTCACCAATGCGCGTACCCGGTTGCGTCCGCCAGCGGGTATACACAGTGTGCATAAAGCGATAGACATCCTTGCCAGCTGTCAGGGCTATTTTCGGCATGAGAATGACAAGTAATAACGATTTAAGCGATTTTCAACGCGGTGTCATTGTTGGCGCTCGTAAGATTGGGCCATAGTATTTCGGAGGTAGAAACGAAGTTCGGATTTTCACGGACGACCATTGCAAGGGACTACAGAGAATTTCGTCAAAACCTCCCACCTACGATACCAGTGTGGCCGTAAAAAGACACTGGGTGTACGTGAGCATTGTCGGCTGTCAAGAATCGTTTCACGCGATAGGCGTGCAACACTCTCGCAGGTATCATCGGAATTAAATGCTGGAGCCTCAACAAGCATCAGCGTCCGGACTGTGCAACGTATCCTGCACGGTACGGGCTTTGGGACCCGACGCCAAGCTATGAGCCTCGCTTGGGCACGGTAACACCGCCACTAGACACTTGATGACTGGAAACAAGTAGCCTGGTCTGACGAATCGCGTTTCCAACTGTATCGGGCAGATGGAAGGATTCGTATGTGGCGCAAACCCCATGGAGCCATGGATCCCGCCTGTCAACAGGGAACTGTACCGTCTGGCGGGGGGTCCGTAATGGTATGGGGTGTGTTTAACTGGACTCCACTGGGATCCCTGGTACGTCTACAAACGTCTGTGACCGGCCAACGCTATGTGCGCATTCTTTATGACTAGGTACACCCGTTCATGTCCTGCATTCATGCTGATGGGTTGGGCCTGTTCCAACAACAATGCTCCTCCACACAAATGTCGGGCGCCACATTATGGTTAGAGGAGCATTCATCTGAGTTTGGGGTGTTGCCATTCCCACCCAAATCCCCAGATCTGAACGTGATAGAACACATTTGGGATGCCATGTAATGCGCTATCGAACACAGGAATCCGAGACCTCGAAATACACTCGAATTGTGGAACACTCTGCAGGAAGTATGGTGTGCATTGCCTACAGCATATTTCCAGAAGCTGGTGGAGTCCATGCCCCGTCGTATTTCTGTAGTCCTGCGCTCCCGTGGGGACCTACCATGTATTAGACTAGTGTACCAGTTTTTCTGTCACTTCAGTGTATATACATCTGCTTCCCATTGTATGTCCGCATCTACGAAATCTTTAGAAGAATTGTTTTTTTGTGCTGAACATAAGTTGTTATGATAAAGATTACGAGCATCATCCTTTTTAAATAATGCATAGTTAGCTAGCCGCGTGCCTAAAACCAGGAACAGAAACCACAGGAAACAATCAAAGATATACCGCCACCAAAGGAAAACATTTCATTCACCAGAACCACCCAGATTGCTACTGAAACATAGAGAGAAGCTGGAGTTCGTCTCACTTCGAACTGAACTTTAACTCCTTTCTTTTTACTTAAGCACAGCACTGCACTCGCTGCAATACAACCTAGTGAGCTCGACGCACAGTAGTATTCTTTATTCCAATCTTATCCGTTTCGCTGAAGTACCGAAGGAAGAGCGTCAAATCCTAAAGGACAAGGTGTCCGTTAGGTGTCTTTCGGGAGTGAATTTAGGTGTCTTTCGGGAGTGACTGTCGTGTCCGTTGGCCACTGTTAAAAGCTTTCGTTGTTTGGAGGTTATCGTGTACTATTAATCCTATGGCAACTGTTGTGTGCCAATCGAAACTTGCCGCTGCTATGAGGTTACTGTTGTTCGGATGTGTCTGTTAATGAAGGTTTTAACTGTATTTCAGTTTCAATACCTTGTTTAATTTTTTTATTCTAAAATACGTTGAGAAATGCGTTCTTGGTAGAATTTCATTCACCATGAAGAATAAATGATTCGCATTCACTTTCTTCTACAAGTAAGTCACAGCTTTGTCGTTCTTGGGGCTGGGAGGGGGCTATATCACGTTTTTCTCCATACTCTTTGTTCTAGTTGTTCGATTTGGAAAAAAACCTCTTGTCTGGGATACCTTTCGCTATGAGAAGCATTTTGCGCACGATTTGTGAGTTTTCGTAAAGCACATTTGAGCCGCTAAGGAGAGAAGTAGTTGTTTTTTTTTCCGATTATAAAAATCCAGCTGCAAAAAATGTTTTCCGTAACTGGTTACATTGACTATGAAGACAACTGTAGACATTGTGGATCACATTTTCTTTTCTCTGATTTTTTTTCTTTTCTTAAAATTCTGCATTGAAAAGGTCTTTTCGTTTCAGAAAGGATTCAAAAGACGTGATAAAAAATACACTCGTAAATTGGCTGTAATTTTTCTCGAGAACACGTCTTATAATTATCGTAGACCTAAATCAAGATGTACTTTCCATGTAATATAACCACAGAAATTTGAAAAGTTCATCGTCCTAGAACGGGAATCGAACTTGCATCCCCCGATTTGCGCACGAGTATGCTAACCATTTCACCACAGAGGACAATGAAATCCAAACAAACTGAAGCATTAATCTGAAACATCTCCCGAGCGCAAATCGGGAGATACGGTTTTGATTGTCGTTCCAGGACGATTAAATTTTCAAATTTCTGTAGTTATGTTACATGAAAAGAACAGCTTGATTTGTGTCTATAATGATTATTCCAGGTGTTTCCAACTTGATACGTCCTAAAATGTTATTATTATGCTCGTCCGTTCGTCGGTGAACACCAAATCTTTGCACTTATTCGTGCACTTTGAAAACTTCTTTTTGTATTGAAAAGTGTGAACTGTGATAATGATGATACTTACCCTTTGGTGTTTTTGTGGCTCATAATTTTGTCCCTAGGTGACATAAATGAAGATTTTGTTGATTTCAAAATGTAGTTTGTTCCTTGGCACTGCTTCGAAGACTTCGAATGAAACAATTCTTTTATCGTTCGTTACCATTTTCCACTGAAAATATTTTTCTTGCAGTTCCTTCTTCAAAATAACATACAGCTGTCCCGCCAAAGGGTTTAGATTTATATGGTACTTTTTTCCTATATTCTTTTACCTTTTGACAGAATGGCGAAGAACATTTTGCATATAAGAATAAAAAGGCAGCTGTCTAAGCATGTAGAAAACCAACTCTATATATTATAGTGTGTGTGTTCTCCTAGCGCCAGTTCTTTTAACCTGATGACGCACAGGGCGCCTGTTGCGAAAGATTTTACCTAATAAGTCTTTTTAGTAGTAAAATTCTAATTGTACGTTTTGGGCTGGGTTTCTCCATGTTTAAACAGCTGCCTTTTCATTCTTATTGATATTTTTAGCATGCAACTTTTATGATTGAACATTTTGCATAGAATTCCGAATTTTACGGAATGTAAGATTTTATTTCTGTTCGTTAACGTATTTGTTGCCGCATGTATGTTTCCGAAAGCTCAATTGAAAAAATTCTCGTTTGTTCATATGCTACTCACAGTGGAAAATACTTTCTGCTGGTGCTTCTTGTTTAAAATAACACACAGTTTTCATGTAAGAGCCGTAAATTCATATTCTATTTTTTATATCTCCGCTTTCAAAAGTCCAATAACAGAAATTCGCCATCAAAACGATGATTGCGTGCAGAAAATATGCATTTATTTAAAACAAACCGTCGATACACGATTAAACTCATAGTTGCAGTAAAAGACGCCCTTAGAGTCGTGACGAACTTTACTAAAAGCTAAAAGAATTATATACAAGTTAAAATCTTTCGGGAACACACTATGGTCAAATCATCAGACTAAACTTGTATAATACACCGTGCTGACCCCTTAAATACCCAATGCGCAGAATGGGAATGACGTAATTAACTTGTATATATTTCGTTTAGCTTTTAGTGAAATTAGTCACGACTCGTAGGGATTCTTTTACTGCAACTATGAGTTTAATCTTGTATTGACGGTTCGTTTTTAATTAATGCATCAGAAATTCCTTTTCCGAGGGATAGCTGTCATGATGAGCAATATTAAGCATATAATTTCTAATGGCCACCCAAGTGTCCCAGTGTTCTCAGCACTGGCATAGGACCATTCGCCCAAGATGGGTCCGTTTTCGAATCCCGGTGAGGCATGGATGTTGTGTTTGTCTTACGGCACTGGCTCTCTCAATTGCCTGGAGTCAGTGGTCGTAAATCAGGGATAGACGACTGCTTATAGCCCACTGAGCTGATCAAGGGGATCATTAAACCCTCAGAAAAAATAAAAAAGATTCTAATGTTTCGTAATTCATATATTCTCCTATGTTCTCAACTTGAGGGCGCTAACACACGTTTGCAGTCTTATCAGCACGCATAATAACACAATTCAAAGATGTTTTTGCGAAAAAAGATACACTACAGAAAACATTGGAAAGATTATACTTATTTAAAGGATCTAGAGAATTTATATTAACTTAAACTGCGTTCAAACGTGGATCCGTAAAATCTTCAAATTTTTATATCCCCAGAGGAAAGCGCAAAGAAAGCAAAATGCAAACCACGTTTTATCTAACCACGACGAAAAACAAATGTTAAAGAAGAAAAGATAACTGAAGCGTCATCATAAACTTTGATGTACGAAACTAAAATGAAAGATTAATACAGACAATTGACGTGGATTAGGAACATCAAACACAAGTAATCGCTCTTTCCACGTTTGTAAGTGAGTCACGGAAAAATTTTCATCGACCGCCACCGGGAATCGAACCCAGGGTCCTTCAGTTACGCGCCGGACATGCTACCACTGCACCACAACGGCCTCGAATTACCTCCAGACTCACATACGACTAATTGCCAAGCCACTGGGCAGGTTGCTTCTTGGAGCCCAGCACAATGCTGGGGATTCACCAAAGATGGTAAGCAGGAACTGAACAAATACCTAGGAGGCGAATGAATAATTAATACAGATAATTCACGTGGTATTAGGAACATCAAACATAAGTCATCGCTCTTTCCACGTTTGTTTCGAAGCCATAACAAAAGTTTTTTCACTTATAAACGTGGAAAGAGCGATGACTTCTGATAAAATGAAACAATTTAGGAAGTTGGTTGCCTGTACGATACTTTAAATAGTTGAATCTATCTGATTTGGACAAATGTACATATGAAGCACTTATGCATTTATCTAATTTTTTCTTTACCATCTGAGGGTTCAATTGTTCCTGTTTCCAAATGCATGCTGGACAGCACTTTTCGGGAAATCATCTTTTTCCAGCCATTTTGCCATGCTGCCTTTAAGTCAAGATTCCACAGCACCGTCAAAACCTTTGTTATCGCTTCAAAATTCCAAGACAATACATGCCATTGACGAACAATACCGTCATTTAGGAAGGATGTTTTCGTGAAAAGAGTCTAATAATGATTTATTTGCAAATACGTGTGCATTTTTTTATCAGCCTATTTTACATTATAACAAAATGCAACTTCTCATATCTTATAGAAAAATAATAATGCTGATTTTTTTCTATTTTTATTTATTTCATTCTTTCTGACATAATTTGCTTTTTTCCATATAATATCTTTCCTTTCATTTTGCTCTCACAAAAGCATTTCCTTTTCCTTGTTACACTTTCCAGTTTCAACAGCAACTGTCCTGATTCTTTTAGCGTGGATAAAGAAACCTAACAGCAGCAGGGACTATTCCAAATGCTTTTAAAAAGAAATACAGAAGCACAGAGGCGGAGAGACTACATAAAATTTTAAAAGAAAATGAATAGGTTTAAAATAAATGTGATTCGGGCCCATCGATTCTCAAGAGGAAGTCAGAGATAAAGACAAACGGAAGTAACCTCAAACAGAAAGAAAAATTAATCGACTGGAGACGAGAGAGAATTTCATTCTGAAAGGTAAACAAAAGTCTTTCCCTAGGAAAAATATTTCTTTAACCACATAACACCCGTATTGTTCTTGTATTAGGCTAAAGAGAAGGTGCTGCAGTAAATATTTCAGATAACTTTAAGGAAAGAATCAACATAAAACATACTTTTTCTTCACTTACAGTTTCCATCAAATTATGGAAAACTGAACTGAGTGAATGATATTATTGAAACGTATGCGCGTAAGCAGCAAGATAATAAATTCAGCACGTGGTGTTCGCACAATGGCAGTTCTAGAGCTGCAGCCGGAGCTTGTTTGAGCATCAATAAAATGATACATTGTCCTGTTTGTAACTTTTGTATCTCTATATGAACGGAAAACCGATTCGAATTGCGACTGATTACAGATTGCAGATTCTGTAATGTTCGTGGAAATATGGCTGTCTGAACACTACATAAATCAGTTCTCCAAACCTTCACCTACAGCGAAAACAGGAGTCTTCCAAGAAAACGTCAAGAACAGGTTACTTACAGATTGATTCCTTTATTCTGTCAAGAGATCCTTGAACAGTAACATTCCAACAGAACAGAACACTTTAACTCGAACGTTTGTAGCGTTCGTATGTAGCTGACTTACTAAAACACTACATAGTTCAAAAACTTCACCTACAGTGTCACTCAAATAAAGTATTGCTTACAGCAAATTCTTTATTGCTGTTAATAATCACTTGATCATTTGCACTTCAACAAGGTGAGATCAACGAAAATTGGATTAGTATCCACAGTAACACTTAGCTTTTTTTTTTTTTTTTTTTTTTTTTATTGGAGGTTTAACGACCACCGTGAGCAACTCAATGGGCTATAAGCAGTCGCCCGTCCCTAATTTAGGGTCACTGGTTCCAGGGAAGGGTGAGAGCCAGTGCCGTAAGACAAACACAACATCCATGCCTCACCGGGATTCGAACCCGGACCCCTTTCGGACGAATGATCAGAGGCCATCGCCTTAGACCACTGCGCCACCGGGGCGGCACACTTAGCTTTGAAACACAACACTGGAACTTCAGTTAATATCTACAATAACACTTGACTACTAAACACAACTCTGTCATTAAAGGAGAGCACGTAGCCTTAAAAATACTTACATTAAGCAATCTCGTATACAAAAGGAGCATTAACGTTCACCATCAAAATGCCCCTCTCACAGCTACTGCGTAACCATTACATCTCTTTCGTCTTCTTTTTATCACATGCATACGTCACTTACGTACTGACCTGAAGGTGTTGCCAAACCTCCATTCATGTGAGAGAGAAGCTATCACGTTAAATTTGGAAAGTGCAAAAGAGAACAAACTCAAATTTACATAGGAAAAGGAACTAAAAACGAAAGTTAGAAAAGAATATACGTCACACGTTAAACGTATCAGATTAGTAGTAAACTTCAGAGCTAAATAATATTAATCGGTAGAACTCTGAACGCTAAATAAATATATATATATACAGTATATCAGCACAACACAATCTTTAAATAGACAAAACTTTAACTAAACATCGTCTTTTCCACAATTAGCATTATACTTCCACCATCTCCACATTCTGCTGCTGCTCAAACATTGTATATCGGTCAGTTCTCATCTGACACATACACACGTCATACGCATGTAACGTACCAGGAGAGGAGATGTGACGTACCTGCCAGCAGGACGCACACGACATAAAGGCAGATAGCAATTAGAATCAATGTCCGCGTAGCTTAATTGGTAGAGCAACTTATTCCGGAATGAGTGGACCCGGGTTCGAACCCCGGCGTAGACCAAAAATGACGGAGAAATTCTCTTCGTTATAATGGCGCCCCAACAACCCGGATGACCCGACCGTTCAAAATCTCGCATTGGTGTGATGTTATTTCCACACCGCGAGATAGGAAAAATATGAGCAGCACTTCAAAAAAAGAAAAATAAGGGGGAGATGATGTAACGTACCAGGAGAGGAGATGTGACGTACCTGCCAGCAGGACGCACACGACATAAAGGCAGATAGCAATTAGAATCAATGTCCGCGTAGCTTAATTGGTAGAGCAACTTATTCCGGAATGAGTGGACCCGGGTTCGAACCCCGGCGCGGATAAAAATGACGGAGAAATGCCACTTCGTTATACGCACTGTTCTCAGAGTGTTGCTAACTATACTCTTGCGAGAAAGAGGATATGACGTTAAGTTTGAGAAACGCGAAGGTAGACAAACTCAAATTTACATAGAGAAAGAAACTAAAAAGGAAAGTTAAATTAGAGTATACTTCATGGTTCTGAAAAAACATATCCCTCAAGAGTTTGGGAGCTCGGGAAAAGTATATCAGGTTGTTCGGAAAATAATGGCCGATTTTCTGAGATGCCACCTTCAACTCGAAAACAATGCTTGCAGAACAACCAGCTCTCAGCGCCATTCGTATGAGTTGATGGGCGACTCAGACGTCACATACACGCCATAATCGGTTGAGCTTTAGTCTTCGTTATTCGTGTGAAAGGGGTCTGTACAACATGACAGAAAACAGTGAGTTGCGGGGATTCTGCTCCATGAGTTCAAATAGGGTCGTAATGCGGCACGAACCTACCGTAATGTAGGCGAGGCATGGGGCGAGGAGGAAGCAACTGAACGTACTGTTCGCCGGAGGTTTGAAAGGTTTCTTTTCGGTAACACGAAACTACAAGGTGAGGAGGACCGAGGACGATATTCGGTCATTGATAACGACGCTCTGAAGGCAAATGTGGAGGCAAATCCTCGCGTAACAGTAAGAGAACTCGCTAAAAAGCACAATGTGTCGGTGTCAACCATTCCTGAACACCTCCACCATATTGGTAAGGTCAAGAATCTCGATACGTGGGCCCCTCACGAACTGATGGAGCATCAGAAACAACAGCGGTTTGAGATGTGCAGTAACCTTCTGCATCGCAAAGAAAAGGAGCCCATATTTGATCGCATTGCAACCTGTGATGAAAAGTGGGTGCCATACCATAATCGTAAGCGATCTGGATAGTGGCTGAACTATGGTGAACCACCTAAACCAAGGTTGACGCTAAAGATGGTTTTGTTGACAATGTGATGGAATGTTTACCGTGTGATATACTACAGGTTCTTGAATGCTGGTGAAAAAGCATGACCTCAGTCACACATTGTGAAGAAACTGAGGGAATGCACCAGAAGTTGTGTTCCAAACAGTCATCTTTGGTGAAGAAGAGCGGTCCTGTGTTCCTCCATGATTACACGAACTGACGTTCGAAATCCTCCCACATCCAGCCTGCTCGCCTGATTTGGCATCTACCGATTTCCACCTGTTCATGCATTTTAGCAATTACCTCAAGGAAAGAACCTTCGGAAACCGAGAAGAGGGCAAAATTGCATTCAAGGACTTTCTTCCATACAGGGAGCCAGATTTATTCCCCACTGGCATTGAAACACTTCTCAGTAGCTGGCAGAAGCTACTGACCCACAGATTTGCCATCGCTAATTTTTGATGTCATAAGTAATTTGTTTTTATGCTACCATGGCAATTTCTTCGTACAATCCGCCGTTCGTTATTTTGCTCGTCGGACTTGGAACTAAGCCCTCCGCTATCAACTACGCAGTTGTAATTATCCGAATCGGTTCAGTAGTTTTCGAGATTAGTAAAAAAAATTCCTTATATTATCGTGAACTACTTTCTTTCATGTTGGGTGTGACCATGTTGTATGTAAACAAAGCGGAACGATACACTGGAAATAGGGAACTACTTGAAAGCGATCTGATTGGGTAGTACAGCCAAAAAAAAAGTAAAAACAAAAAACAAAAACGAAATAGCCTATGTCCACCGGAAAGAAGAAATAAGCTTCCCAACGGTGAAAGGATTGTCCAAATTAGTAATTTTCGAGATTATTTCAAACACACAAAGTTTCTTTCTTTATATATTAGTATAGATTACATAATGATACAAAAAAAAAGAACTGTTAAAACCAGACTGCCAAAATAAAACACATATTAAACCCATTGTGTAGTTATCTAGACACAATATCATTTCGGGTTTCTGAAAGAATACCTCAATATTGCAATGTAAGCTCGTCAATGACGGGGAAGCACATGTTTATAGAATAATGAGGAACGTCATCGTTAAATTTGTACACGAGTAGATGAAAAGATTAATGGGAATATTAAGAAAAATTTGTTCTTGGTGTCCCATCTTATACACTGCCCATTAATAATAAAACAAATAATCGAACTGTTTATTATAGTTATACATTTTATTACGATTCGTGTTATATGACAAGAAAAAATTTCAACAACAGCTTTTTCAACCGTACATGACACGGGTTACGGAGTAGTAATATTTATAACACATGCTTTGTTTTTCCTTACTGTGATTTTCTTGGGTTTCTTTATCATAGGTAAAATACATTTGAGAGATAGTAATAATTTGTGTTGTTGTCTCACTTTCCTCTAAGGTAAAATTTTTCATATGATCTAAATTTGAAAACCTCTTTGTTTGAAAACTTTCATATCTAAATGTTCACGGGTGACAGTGCTAAAGTTCTTTCAAAAAGTTTTTAGCGTATAATTTCCACGTTAGAGAAAATATAAGGGTTATTCAATAAGTAGTGAGGAGATTCTTTGGGTGGTGTGTATTTGCGCTTCCTAATTTTGTCAATGAGTAGCACTAGTGTACGGGCGATTTAAAGGCTATGCAACTGCATTGCAGCTTGTTTGTTGCGGAAGCCCTGCAACTCCTGGACTAATTTTATTGTTCTCTCGTAGGAGTTGGATAAGTCCAAAGTTGCTCAAAGCGCATGTGAAAACACAAGTTTGTCAGCGACGGACATCAAATCCGTGAAACCTCACTCCGGGGTATGTCGTTCTCTCAACTGAGCTACGCGGACAGAATGTTTCGCTGCAGATTTGTCGTCTTGATACATGTTTCCACCTCTGTAGTACGTCACACGCACTCCCAACTGAGCTACGCGGACAGAATGTCTCGTTGCAGATATGTCGTCTTGACACATGTTTTCACCTCTGTAGTACGTCACACGCTCTCCCAAATGAGCTACGCAGACAGAATGTCTCGGTGCAGATTTGTCGTCTTGATACATGTTTCCAATTCTGTAGTACGTCCCACGCTCTCCCAACTGAGCTACGCGGACAGAATGTCTCGTTGCAGATTTGTCGTCTTGACACATGTTTTCACCTCTGTAGTACGTCACACGATCTCCCAACTGAACTACGCGGACAGAATGTTTCGGTGCAGATTTATCGTCTTGATACATGTTTCCACCTCTGTAGTACGTCACACGCACTCCCAACTGAGCTACGCGGACAGAATGTCTCGTTGCAGATATGTCGTCTTGACACATGTTTCCACCTCTGTAGTACGTCACACGCACTCCCAACTGAGCTACGCGGACAGAATGTCTCGTTGCAGATATGTCATCTTGACACATGTTTTCACCTCTGTAGTACGTCACACGCTCTCCCAAATGAGCTACGCGGACAGAATGTCTCGTTGCAGATTTGTCGTCTTGACACATGTTTTCACCTCTGTAGTACGTCACACGATCTCCCAACTGAACTACGCGGACAGAATGTCTCGGTGCAGATTTGTCGTCTTGATACATGTTTCCACATCTGTAGTACGTCACACGCTCTCCCAACTGAGCTACGCGGACAGTATGTCTCGGTGCAGATTTGTCGTCTTAACACATGTTTTCACCTCTGTAGTACGTCACACGCCCTCCCAACTGAGCTACGCGGACAGAATGTCTCGCTGCAGATTTGTCGTCTTGATACATGTTTCCACCTCTGTAGAACGTCACACGCTCTCCCAACTGAGCTACGCGGACAGAATGTCACGCTGCAGATTTGTGGTCTTGACACATGTTTTCACCTCTGTAGTACGCCACACGCTCTCCCAACTGAGCTACGCGGACAGAATGTCTCGTTCCATATTTGTCGTCTTGATACATGTTTCCACCTCTGTATTACGTCACACGCTCTCTCAACTGAGCTACGCGGACAGAATATCTCGCTGAAGATTTGTGGTCTTGATACATGTTTCCACCTCTGTAGTACGTCTCACGCTCTCTCAACTGAGCTACGCGTACAGAATGTCTCGCTGCAGATTTGTCTTCTTGACACATGTTTTCACCTTTGTAGTACGTCACACGGTCTCCCAACTGAGCTACGCGGACAGAATGTCTCGTTGCAGATATGTCATCTTGACACATGTTTTCACCTCTGTAGTACGTCACACGCTCTCCCAAATGAGCTACGCGGACAGAATATCTCGCTGAAGATTTGTCGTCTTGACACATGTTTTCACCTCTGTAGTACGTCACACGCTCTCTCAACTGAGCTACGCGTACAGAATGTCTCGCTGCAGATTTGTCTTCTTGACACATGTTTTCACCTCTGTAGTACGTCACACGGTCTCCCAACTGAGCTACCCGGACAGAATATCTCGCTGCAGATTTGTCGTCTTGATACATGTTTCCACCTCTGTAGTACGTCACACGCTCTCCCAACTGAGCTACGCGGACAGAATGTCTCGCTGCAGATTTGTCGTGTTGACACATGTTTCCACCTCTGTAGTGCGTCACACGCTCTCCCAACTGAGCTACGCGGACAGAATATTTCGCTGCAGATTTGTCGTCTTGATACATATTTCCACCTCTGTAGTACGTCACACGCTCTCCCAACTGAGCTACGCGGAAAGAATGTCTCGTTGCAGATTTGTCATCTTGATACATGTTTCCACCTTTGTAGTACATCCCACGCTCTCCCAACTGAGCTACGCGGACAGAAGGACACAAGTTTTCACCTCTGTAGTACGTCACAAGCTGTAATTCAGTTCATGAAAACGAAGAAAACGTTAGTAAGCGAAATTCACAGGAGAATGAAGGCGGTGTATGGGCCTGCTTGTCATCTACGCGGTACTGTAATGCGGTGGTACCAACTCTTTAGTGGTGGACAAACAAGCCCGACAGACCAGACAATACCAGAAGCACCACGACCTGCTGTTTCAGTGACGACAATTACACATATGGATGCTACAGTAAAGACCAACCTAAGAATCACGATCAGAGAATTGGCGAACAGTGCAAGTGTGAGAACTGGAACTGTCAATGCAATCATGCATTCGCACCTTGAATATCGTAAAGTCTGAGCCACGTTGGTACCGAAACATCTATGTGTCAATGAATGAGACTATCGTTACAGCTACCAGGAAGAAGGTGAAGATTTCCTGCTACGAAGTATTGCTGGGGACGAAAGCTGGTGTCATCATTTCGAGCCAGAGTCGAAGCGCCAGAGCAAGCAGTGGAAATATGCATCATCGCCGCCGCGGAGTAAATCAAATCACGGCCCACCATTTCAAGGTGATGTCAGTCCTGTTCTTTGACCATCGAGGACCATTGCTTCCTGAGTAGCTACCAAAAGGATCAACCATCGATGCCGAACGATATTGTGAAACTTTAATGAAGCATCGACAGTCCATCAGAAACAATAGATCTGGAAACCTCACTCAGGGTATTGCGCTTCTGTATGAAAACGCCCGGCCACATACGGCAGTTACCATGCAAACGTCATTGCAGCGCTTCCGCTGGGAAGTTCTTCAAGATCCGTCGTATAGTCCTGACCTATCGCCTTGCGATTTTCCCATCTTTGGACCTTTGAAAAAAATTCTCAAAGGCAAACGTTTCCCTACAGAAGCTCAGATGCGTGAATTTGTGGATAATGGTTGCAGAAGCAGCCTGCCTCATTTTATGCTGCAGGAATGCAAGGACTTGTGCGACGATGGGACCGCAGTGTAAATACTGGCGGCGATTATTTTTAGGTATGGCATGTTTTGACTGTTTCAGCAGAGTTTCATTACTTATTGAATAACCCTTACATTTGCATGTATTACATTTTTGTTTGTAACATGCAGATTCGAAAATTCACTTTGCATCGGATAGATACCAGAATGACTAAAATGTTCTGCATATTTCCAGCTCTTCTGCAGTTAAATGTTCACAGTAGAGAGCTTGAATGTATATTTTAATTCTTACACAATCAATATACCTACACTGCCTGGAAGTTCTTCTGAAAGGACAATATTCCAAAGATTTAGAGAAAAATCCTTTTAATATCGACAAAACCAAAATCCGCAATGCATTTTAAGAAGGCAATTAATTTACTTGCAAATATGAAGAGCAGACACTCTCAAAATCCTGCTGTCAATATATATATTTCTAGTTTTGTTTTTCTTATTTTCGGTAAAGTGGGAATTTACTTCACACTAAAATTTTATTTGGATTGAACACGATCTTAAATTCATAAAATTATTTCTAGAAACTGTGCAATGGCAGAAAATTTTAAGAATTTCTTTAACTGAATGAGGCATTTTTCTTTAAAATCATTACGTTCTGGTGAAAGTATTTTTATAATACCTTATTTATTTTTATTTTATTTAGAAAGTGATACTTTTATTTTTGGTTTTGTGGTAAAAACAATTAAAACAAATTTTGGCTTCGTGACGGACATCAAATTGTGGAACCAGTGTTTCGCAATCTGATACTAATACATGTTGGATTTTATTTAGCCTGAAGTGAAGATGCTTCTGAGATAAAAGAGGAGACTCAGTTGATACATGCTCCCCAGTAAACTGTTGTCGTAATTAAGCTTCTCCGGGACGCAAGATAAAAAAAAATTAATTTCATTTCCATTCTTTGTTGCTGTCGGCAAAACACATTTAAGAGAGACTTCCAGTGAGAAGCATAAAAGGACTGGCAGACATCATTAAGCGGTGAAAGGCCTGCTTTGTGAAGAAGTTCCTCTTGTCGAGGGTTTCTTTCATAATGGATCTAGCATGTGTATATATTGCCAACTCAGAAACTGATGTTGCTCCAAAGACTGCACTATATTATTCTCTTTTAGTCTTCCTTTTCTTCTTTTCTTTTGTGAGAGTGTCAGGAAAATATTACTTCCTCAAGACCCGAACCGTAGGCTCCTAACTACTCATTAAAACTTCGGAACCGGAGTGAACTTTATTAGTAAAAATTTTTTATTGGTTGATGAGAGAATTCTCTTGTGGCCAAAAACGAAAAATTGCTTTCCAGATAATGTATAATGTATTTTCCCGAGAGTAAGTTCTTTCCTGAATATGTTTATTAATTTATCCTTTTCCAATGCGTCTTCATACATACTTGCTCTTTAATATTCTGAAATTGCAAGGGATTTATTAGCGAACATACATATTGTATAACGAAGTAAATTTCTCCGTCATTTCTGTCCACGCCAGGATTCGAACCCGGATCCCCTCATTTCGGAATAAGTCACGCTACCAATTGAGCTACGCGGACGTTTTATTCTGATTCCTATCTGCCTTTATGTCGTGTGCGTCCTTCGGGCAGGTACGTCACATCTCCTGGTACGTTACAATTGGGTTGATGAATAAATTCATACCGTTTTATTTCACGAGTGTTTCGCAGGTTAGTAGTGACGGCGCAGATGGCCAGTTGTATATCAAGATGCAGCCAGAAATATTGTGTATTCAAATCATATTGCGTTGTGTGATTGTGGCTAATGGTTTTTTGGTTTTCAGGTCCGGAAATATGGAGCGTCAAGTAGAGAGGAATGAACATTTCCGACATCTGCTCCTCTACGAGTTTAACAAGGGATCCACAGCAGTCGAGGCTACTCGACAATTTTTTGCTGTGTATGGGGATGATGCTATTGCGCCGAGGACAGCCCGAAAATGGTTTGAGCAGTTTCGAGGTGGCAATTTTGACCTCAACGATTCTCCACGCACAGGTCGCCCATCTCACTTTGATGAGGATCGTTTGAACCATCTCTTCCACTTGGATCCGCGTCAAACCACATGAGAATTGGCCACTGAGGTCGACTGTGATTGGACCACCATGGTGCGACACCTGGAATGTATGGGAAAGGTCCAGAAATTGGGGTCTTGGGTGCCTCACACTCTCACCGAGGACAACAAGAATCAGCATGTTGGCATACGTGGTTTCTTGCTCGCCCGTCATCGCGAAAGTTCTCAGCAACACAAACCTTTTCTGTTGCGTATTGTTACTGGAGAGGAAAAGTGGTGCCTGCACGTGAGTTTAAGGCATCGGACGAAATGGTTAAGCCCAAACAAGAGGCCCACACCACGTTCAAAACATGACCTTCATCCTGCGAAGATCATGTTGTGTGTCTGGGGGGACATGGAAGGCATTATTCACTGGGAAATGCTGCCGAGGAATCGGAACATCAACGCTACACTCTATTGTGAGCAACTCCGCTGTGCGGAGGGAGCAATTCAGCAGCAGAAACGGCCACATCGGCGTCATGGTGTCATTCTCCAACATGATAACGTACGCCCTCACAGTGCAAACATGACCAAAATGGCGATTCAGGACATGAAATGAGAGATCCTTCCACATCCAGCCTATTCCCCAGTTTTGCCTCTTCAGACTATCACCTGTTCTGATCTCTGTCGAATGCACTATGGCAGAACGTTCAACAATGATGTTGATCTCCAGAATTCCTTTGATGATTTGTTCGCAGAAAAACCTGCACGTTTTTTCAAGAATGGCATTGCAGACTTATCCAGACGTTGGGACATCCTCGTAAACAATGGAGGAAAAAAATAGTTGATTGATTCCGTTTTCCCTTCTGATGTAATACATTCCTATAGTGCGGCGAAAAAAAACCGGTGTGAACTTATGCATCCATCAACCCAATACTTATCAGTTGCAGTGAAACATCGATGCCATCCCGGTAGCCTAGTGGTCATATGCGTAGTTTACTGGCTAGGCGTCCGAGATGGGCTTGGGATCGAGAACCCGCTAAGGTATGGGTCATGCGTTTATCTTACGACGCCGACCCTCCCAAAGAGCCAGTGGCCCTAAATTAGGAACCGGCTACTGCTTATGGCCCTTAAAGTTTCTCATGGGGTCACTAAACCTCAAAAAATAAATAAATCATTTAGCTGTTTATGTAGCAAAGATCTGAAATAAAAACATACCAGAATAAAAATAACCGAATTTTAGATTTAACCTTGCATGACTAAAAACTTACCATTTCTCCGAATACGTCTGGAAACGTAAACACGTTGTTATGAAAAAGTCCACTTTGGGCTATAGGAGTTACAGTGTTTCAGAACTAGCGTGCACTTTTTGAAAATTTCAGAGAATTCCTAAAGCCATTACGCGATTTCCTTAGCAGTCGCTGGAAAGATGCCCTTTGACAGGGTTGACGTGCGGAACATGCGGGGCGGGCATTATGCTAATGTCGTCTTCAACTAAGTGTGAATTGGCAGTAAATACAGAAATGCCAAACGGGACTGCTTTGTTGGGAAATAACTGTTGTACATTTTGCCTATGCAATGCAAGCACATTAATTGACGAATAACTCCAAGTAGATTTTCTTCCGTGTGAAAATTTTTAGATCGCGCTGGTAGTTCAGGTTTTGGTTTTGCTGTCCAATCTTCTCTGTTGCTTTCTCTCATACGTTTGGGTTTGGTCTTTTCGCACTTGAATGTACACTAGTGGCCAAATTTGTGGAAACCTTTAGGAAAATTTGTATTTCTAAGGTTTGATGGCTCATAAAATCAGTCTTTTTAGAATAATACCATAAAATTATACATCATTAGAAAATTTAATGCAGAATGTAATGCATTAAATTGAATTATCTTTATTCTTTCCAAAGTTAATGTTAAAGAAAATAGCTAAAGAAAACACAACTGCCTTATGTGAAAAAAGTGGATTTCCTTAATTCAAAACTGAAAAGCGAGACTGATAATTTTGAGAGCCAATCAGGTCTTATTATGACACACCATGGAACCAGTAAGGTGTTAGAATGAGTCAGCTGTCATTTCAGATACCAGAACTAATAATAGAAGTTTTATTCAGTTGCGTGAGGGTCATTAAGTTGGCCACTGGTATTTTTCATGGATTGTTCTATTCCTTGATCACTTTGTGAACTGTGTAACTTAGTAACGTAACAAGCATAGTGAAAAGAATTGAGTGGTCACCTAGAAAACTATGTAAAATAATAACTTTGGGTAAAGAAGGCAACACCAATGAGGAAATCATAAGAAAAGTAGGTGGAAATCTAACCAAGAGAGGTATTTCTAAACTGTGCAAGAGGTATCAACAGACTCAGCCAATGTTAATCCAAACTGGTGAAGGCAGGAAAAGGTGTCAACCGCATGTGGTGATAGAAGAATTAAAAGACGGTATTTAAGTGATTGAAGGAAATCATCTGAAATAGTTAAAAACGAATTGTCTTAATGTGGTTTGACGATGAATGTAAGGTTTTTTAGACGCAAACTCAAAGATTTTAGTTTAAATTCTAGAATTCCAGGGAAAAAGCCATTTCTGTCCCCCAAACAAAGAAGGAAGAGATTAGAATGGGATACATGTTAATTTGTCAGAGGAACAATGGGCAGAGTCATTTGGAGTGATGGAACCAGAATATACATTTTTGCTAGTGATGAAGTAAAGTATATAAGAAGAAATGGAGTAGATTTGCTACCTGAATGCATTTCACCTACCATGAAGCATCCAGTTACTGTTATGGTCTGGGGTTGTATGACAGCAAGAGGTGCGAGCAGAATTTGTGTGATTAATGGTACTTTAAATAGCATAAAATACATTACTGATGTACTTAAGCACACAAGGGACATAACACGGTAAAATAACCACAGCCCTATCCAGAGAAGTCAAATTCAAGTCCGCAACACCTGTGTGGGACGATATAAAGCAATTAGCTACCTACACCACTCCTAAATCTACAGCCATTCGAGAAACCTTGGAAATTATTACCAACGGTGAGATTGCAATGAAAGCGTCTCTCTAGAGTTGCCACGAATTTGGAGCCATTTCTTCAAATAATGCCTTTCTCTTACCAGGATACCACATGCCAAACCAACGAGACACCTCTGTCTTTGAATGAAAATTACATCGTGTCTGTTTGGTTATTGTCAAGTCAAAGTCACTGCGTTCAAAGTGTTGTAGTGTTTTGTTATTCAGATTTCAGTTTCTGTCTATCTTCCTTGGAAAAGCCATCTCGTTGCTGTGCGAAAGCTCGGAAACATTTATTTATAATCTGACGCATATAAATCAGATTTATTGTACACTGATGAGCCGTTAAATTATGACCACCCCCAGACTAGAAAAAGGACCGCGCCTGGAGACCAAACGGTGGCGCGGGTGAAGTTCACAGAACAGTATCTATTCAACACGAGGACCCGTTTTCGGTTAGTAGAATGTTCGGAGTCAGAATGGGAAAAGCTGCCGATTTATCGGAGTTTGATAAATGACAAATTGTGATGAGACAGCGCCTCGGAACTACGATCTCGGAAACGGCGCGACTTTTTTTGTTCGCGTGCCGCTGTAGTGAGTACGTATCAAATGTGGTGCACAGATGGCCTAACAAAGAACCGTCGTCCAGCCATGGGTCGTCCGCAGCTCATTGATTCCAGAAGAGAGCCGAGACTGTCGGGCATTGTACACAGCGACCGCAGGGCCTCAGTGCCACAAACAACCTGCGGCTACAACAGTGGGGATCAGGGCAGTGTGTCACAACACACAGTTCAATGCACTCTTCTGTGCATGGGCCAGCGTAGCAGAAGACCCAGCCGGGTCCCCATGCTCACAGCACGTCATCGCCAACAACACAAAACATCATCAAGCTCATCGAGATTGGACCGTGGATGATTGGAAGAAAGCGGCCTAGTCTGACGAATCAAGATTACATAGACGGCCGAGCGCGGATATGCCGATTACCAATGGCAGCTATGGCACCTGGATGCACTGTTGGGAGGAAAAAGGCAGGCGGCGGTGTTATGTGTGGACTGTGTTTTGGGGGGGGGCATTTTAGGCCCCATTATCCCAATAGCGCAATCCCTGACAGCTGTCAGGTATCTAAACACCGTTGCGGACCAAGTTCACCCATTCATGGCAACTGTGTCCCTTACTGGTGATGGCTGTTACCAACAGGATAATGCACCATGCCACACAGCCAGAATCGTCAAGGAGTGGATAGAGGAACATGCGGTGACTTTCTGTTAATGCTCTGGCCTCCAAATGCACGTGCCATGAACCCAATCAAACATCTGTGGTTCGACGTGGAAAAGCGAGTTCGCGCTGAATCACTGCAACCCCGAAATGTACGGAAACTGGAGGACCTGCTGTCGACATTATGGTACCAGATACCTCAGGATACCTATCGCCACCTCATCGAATAGATGACTTGCCTAATGGTAGCTGTTTGTGGGGATAAAGGGGGTCATACAGATTATTAGGTAGGTGGTCATAATGTAATAGCTCATCAGTATATAGCTTTACTGTATTTGACGTACGCTTTATCGTTAGTAATTTGATTTGTCGTGTCAATCAGTAATGAAGGTTAAAATTTCAAATTTAAAGCGCCGGGAGTGATTTGGGGGAGTATTGACCACAATCATGAACAACTTCGTGGGGTTTAAGTAGTAGCCAGTCTCTTATTTAGTGCCATTGGTCCCAGAGAAAAGGCAAACCCATCGCCATTCATAGAAACACACCAGCCATGCCTCATCCGGAGCTGTCTAAGACGAATGAATAGAAGCCATTCCTCAAACAGTTCGGCCACCGGAGGCGGCACCGGGAGTGACTGAATTTTTAACTAAACATGGAGACGTTTAGGTCATTTTCACGAACACGTGTTGTACTCACGAAACATATTTCAGAACTTCAGGATGTCATCAATCGTTAAGCCAATGCAAAGATATGATAAATACTCTCAGTTATCTGAATTACTTGGATAGACTAAAAATAATGGCACGGAATTGCTGTGATCCAAAGCAAATGTGTTCTATCCCTTTAGCATATTCTACGTCCGCTGTACACGAAGCATTAATTCGTGTAAGTGCTGCTACATGTTAGCCGTGGAGGGAGAGAGATGAAGCACGTATTACTGAAGGACAATTCTTCGTTGCTACCGCGAAAGCATGGATTTATAGCACTTCCTACATGCTATATTAAAGTTTTGGGAAAATTTTAACGAACTCAGTCTCTCAAGAAATTGCAAGGCTTAAAGCAATCTCAATGAAACTACGAAGCTGAACACAATCTCTCAATGAAATTACGAAGCTGAACACAATCAATGAAATTACGAAGCTGAACACAATCAATGAAATTACGAAGCTGAACACAATCAATGAAATTACGCAGCTGAATGCAATCTCTCAATGAAATTACGAAGCTGAACACAATTTATCAATGAAACTGTGACCTGTGAGGCCTTGTCTTCTCGAAGGCATGTGCCGTGATCTCTTTTAAGTCTATTTGGCTCATTAATTATTCCTTTTTCTTCTGACATCAAAAAATGATATTTAGTCATGAACGTAGCACTGATATACGTAGATTGTTCTGAATTCTTGGCATTTTTGAAAATAATTTTTTTTTTCGTAAATAGTAAATACACTGACGGAAAAAAATCCCAACACCACGAAAAAATAGTTGTAGAGGAATGAAATGGCGGCAATACATTCGTATAGGTAACATATTTAATCGATTAAGGTTTCAAGATCACAGCTTATTGTAAGCGCGAGGAGCCATTTTAAATGTGAAATGCTGGTACATTAATAACCGGTGTAACAGCCAGAATGTTGAATGCAAGCACGCAAACGTTCATGCATTGTGTCGTACAGGTGCTGGATGTCAGTTTGTGGGATGGAGTTCCATGCCTGTTGCACTTGGTCGGTCAATACAGGGACGGTTAATGCTGGTTAGGGGTGACGCTGGAGTTGTCGTCCAATGATGTCCCATACGTGCTCGATTGGTGAAAGATCTGGTGATCTAGCAGGCCACGGCAACATGTTGGGTTACAACAGCGGTATGCGGGCGAGCGTTATCCTGTTGGAAAACACCCCCTGGAATGATGTTCATGAATGGCAGCACAACAGGTTGAATCACCAGACCGACGTACAACTGTGCCTTCAGGGTGCGTGGGATAACCACGAGAGTGCTCCAGCTGTCATAGGAAATTGCTCCCCAGACCATAACTCCAGGTGTAGGTCCAGTGTGTCTCGGCCGCAGACAGGTTGGTTGCGGGCGCTCACCTGACCTCCTTCTAACCAACACACGGCCATCACTGGCACCCAGGCAGAACCGGCTTTCATCAGAAAACACAACAGATCTCCACTCCGTTCTCCAATGAGCTCTAGCTTGACACCACTGACGTCGCAAACGGCAGTGGTTTGGAGTAAGTGGAATGCACGCTACAGGGCGTCTGGTTCGGAGCTGTCCTTCAAGTAACCGATTTGTAATAGTTCGTTGTGTCACTGTGGTGGCAACTGCAGCTCGAATTGCTGCCGCAGACGCGGTACGATGCACGACGGCCATACGCCAAACACGGCGGTCTTCTCTCTCAGTAGTGCCACGTGGCCGGCCGAAACCCGGTCTTCTTGAGGCAGTACCTTCCCTTGACCACCGCTGCCAACAATCATGCACAGTGGCTACATTCCTGCCAAGTCGTTCTGCAATATTGCGGAACGAAAATCCACCTTCTCGTAGCCCTATTACACGACCTCGTTCAAACTCCGTGAGCTGTTGATAATGGCTTCTTCGTCTTCTTAAAGGCATTCTTGACTAACATCAACACACTACGTCGAATCTCAACGATAAATAACGCTCACGAACGTTACAGCGCGTATTTACAGCAAACCTGCTTTGCATGTTCCGAGGGGCGCTACTAGCGCCACACGTATGCGCCGAGCGCGAAATTTGCATAGACGTCATCTTACAGATGTACTCTTACCGCCTACCAACTGTCGTTTATCTAACACAACCCCTTCTTGGTGTTAGGATTTTTTTCTGTCAGTGTATAAGGAATTGATACATAGGAAGAAAACTGGATTCTAATTTCTGTTTTGCTGGTAAATTTAAAGCATTCTGAGGCAAACGATTTTGGACCACGAAAACGTTTAGCAAAGAGTATTGCTTAATCACCCCCTCCTCAAAAAAAATTGTGGGTACATCCATTCTTGCTATTTCAAAAAAGTCAGTGTCACTAAAATCTTTAAAGTTGCATAAAATTTTAATGCTCGCTTGCAGTTAAATAAAAAAAAACATTCATCATTTAAGGTGAAACTATTTCCCATTTTTCTCCTCCTTTTTCTAGAGATCTAATGAACAGATAGTTTTGACGTGACAGCTCCACTGTCATTATTCTAGAAATTTAACATTAAGATAGTTCATATACGCCACTTTTCTTTATTTTAGGGACACATTTCGGAAGAAGTGTGCTCCTAAAATAAAGCAATAATATCCTGACTGACACCCTCCGTTGATAGTGAATTCGGTCCTACGTAACCACCACACCACAGACTTAACTATACATATGCGCGTAGGGCTATGGTGAGATAACAGCATGACTGTCGACCTGAGTTAATTGATGCCTCGGTCGACCGAGTTAACTGATTTGCAGCGTGGACTGATAACAGCGTGCCACATAAGCAACTCTCCGTACGAGACATTTCAGCGGCATTGAACATCCCTAAGTCGACGGGTGGTGATGTGATGCGCTCATGGAAGCAAACTGGAGTTGAATCTGCCGGGAAACGACCCAGTAAAACTACGAAGCTAACAGAACGTGACAAGAGAGCTCTGCAAAGGGCATCACACTTATAACGTAGCATCAACACTGCTTCAAGTAATGCAAACCCTATGTGAAACTATTGGAAATGATGTTAGCAACAGTACAGTGTATGTGTTACTTACCATCAGTACAGTGTATGGCTATTGGGATCGATGTTAGCACCAGTACAGTGTATGGGTTACTTACCATCAGTATAGTGTATGATTATTGGGATTAATGTCAGCACCAGTACAGTGTATGGGTTACTTACCATCAGTATAGTTATTGGGATTGATGTCAGCCCAAGTACAGTGTATGGGTTACTTACCATCAGTATAGTGTATGGTTATTAGGACTGATATTAAAACCAGTACAGAGTATGAGCTACTTTCCATGAGTACAGTGTATGGTTATTGCGATTGATGCTACCACCAGTACAGTGTATGGGTTACTTACCATCAGTACAGTGTATGGCTATTGGAATTGCTGTTAGCACCAGTACAGTGTATGAGTTACCGTCAGTACAATGTATAGTTATTAGAACTGATATTAACACCAGCACAGAGTATGAGTTACTTATCATCAGTACAGTGTACGGTTATTGGGATTGATGTTAGCACCAGTACAGAGTATGGGCTACTTACCATCAGTACTGTGTATAGTTATTGGGATTGATGTTAGTGTGTGGGTTACTTACCACTAGTACAGCGCATGGTTATTGGGACAGATGTTAGCTCCAGTACAGTGTATGGGTTACCACGATCGAGTCAATCCATAAGCCGCTTATTACTTCGACCAATAACTCACTTCGATTGGCGCGGTGTAAGGAACGTCCATCTTAAATTGTAAACCAATGGGAAATTGTGCTTTGGATTGACCAATCAATGTGTACAGTCTACCAGTCTGATGGTCGTTATTGGGTGTGACAGATGCTAGGAGCAAGTAACTTCATCGGCCTGACAATAATGAAGATTGGTGGAGGCATATGGTCATATGGAGCTGTTTTTCGTGTTCGACTTGAGCCCAATGATAGTTTTAGACAAAACCATGAATGCCGAACTGTTTCTAGACGTCATGCACAATTGTTCACTACAAATGTTGCGACAGTCCTTCGGGGAGGCCCATACCTCTATCAGCAGGACAATGCAGCATGTCATTCTGCTCACATTGCCACACACATTGGCTTAAGGACACGGGCATCGTGACGTTGTAGTGGCCAGCCAAGAGACCATGCCTGAGCCGTATAGTGAATCTCTGTGACGAACTGGTTCATCCGGTGCGTGTAAGAAGAGATCGCCCGAACAGTGAGACATATCGGCGGATATATACAAAAAATCTGGTGGAGAGTACTCCATTAAGATTCGAGATAAGAGTCAAAGGTTTCAGCACACAATATTAAATTTTCTAAAAATAAAGATTATTTGCAGACATGCAAGTGTCTGTATACTAATGGTAAGGCAGTATACTTCCTTAATCGGAGTCCTTGATTTAAAGCAGAACTACACAAATTAATTTGAAATTTCTAATGTTTAGGAAAATGTAAAAAGAGACTGTTGTTTCGATACAGCAGTACTATCCAAATGAAAAACGACTGAAGCATTTCTTTTTAGGTAGGAAAAGAAGTTTTGGGTAACCTGATTTTGCCTGCCACATGGAGTGATAAAAGGCGCAGTCAAATCGTCCTATGTGGGCGCGGGTTCGATTCCTAGATGAGATATGACGGTGCTGTGCTTGTGCCAAGTGTTGAGTCTACCCGCTCTCTAGAACCAGCTTTACTCAGTCGTCTCCCTATGTAGATGAAGGTTCTCCTGCTGGTTGTTACACCCAGAAACAAAAATGAGTCGGGAAAAGAAGGAAGAGAGACAAAATCCAAAGACTCTTAAGATGAAAATCCCAGAGGCTTGCCAGCTGAATTGAAGACACTGACGCAGTGGTCTAAGCGCTGGCTTATGGCGGTTCATCCCAGTGAGTCTGGGTTAGAATACCGGCGAGGCATGGATGTTGTGTTTGTCTTACGGTACAGGCTCTCTCCATTCCCTGGTAAATTAGGGACGGGCGACTGCATATAGCCCATGAGTTGCTCACCGTACTCCTTAAACCCTCAACCAAAGAAAAAAAAATGAAAAAACTAGTGAGTGTCCCTTGACACTGAGATTTACTATTTTCTGCACTGCATCAAGTAGTTTTATGGTTTATTTAGATGCTTCAGCCCAGTGTAAGAGCGACACTTCAGAGTTGAATTAATTTCAGATTGACAGTATTGTTGTGAAATGAAAACTTTAATAGCTATTAGGGTAGATACGGTCGCAAGAAGTGATGAAAACAGTAACAAAGAAAAGGAAAGAATTAATTTGAGATTGACAGTATTGTTGTGAAATGAAAGCTTTAATAGCTATGAGGGTAGATACGGTCGCAAGAAGTGATGAAAACAGTAACAAAGAAAAGGAAAGAATTAATTTGAGATTGACAGTATTGTTGTGAAATGAAAGCTTTAATAGCTATGAGGGTAGATACGGTCGCAAGAAGTGATGAAAACAGTAACAAAGAAAAGGAAAGAATTAATTTGAGATTGACAGTATTGTTGTGAAATGAAAGCTTTAATAGCTATGAGGGTAGATACGGTCGCAAGAAGTGATGAAAACAGTAACAAAGAAAAGGAAAGAATTAATTTGAGATTGACAGTATTGTTGTGAAATGAAAGCTTTAATAGCTATGAGGGTAGATACGGTCGCAAGAAGTGATGAAAACAGTAACAAAGAAAAGGAAAGAATTAATTTGAGATTGACAGTATTGTTGTGAAATGAAAGCTTTAATAGCTATGAGGGTAGATACGGTCGCAAGAAGTGATGAAAACAGTAACAAAGAAAAGGAAAGAATTAATTTGAGATTGACAGTATTGTTGTGAAATGAAAGCTTTAATAGCTATGAGGGTAGATACGGTCGCAAGAAGTGATGAAAACAGTAACAAAGAAAAGGAAAGAAAAGGGAAGAACTCGAGAATGCGCCGAATAAAGAAAACCTTCAGCAGAGACGCTATATGCTACTTAACTAAGACTTTATAAACTGTTCTGAGCAGAAGGAGAACAAAATAATGTTACAAATTCTTCCTGCTTTATGCGTGAGTGATAGAAAATCCGTGAGATAGAAATAAAGGCAAGTGTTCTTCCCTGATGAACGAAGCTCCAAAAACGGAGACGTTATTTTCAGCATTTGAATACAGGCGGATGTTTTTGGAGAAAGCGAATTTCAAAGCTCAAGTTATGTTCTTCTGGTGAAGTGCATTCTTTAAGGAGGTCTTCGAACCGCAAGAAGTCGATTGAAGTCGCAGATAAATGCGAATTTGAGTATTTCCTAGTGCTCAAGTTCGTATTTCAATGAGGAAAAATCTTGAGGAGGCATATGCGGAACTGAACACCAACAGAGGGAGAATCAGTTGTTTGCTGAGTGCTACACCGTTTCGTATAGAAGATCATCGCTAAGACCGAAAACTGAACGGAAATGACTGTTTGAGAGCTTAATTGAGAAGACTAGATGAAAAGGATTTAGGTTCCTTTTTGTCACTTGGATTTATAAATCAATAAATTAATTACAAATATATTTAAAAATCCATATAAATTACAAATATATTTATAAATTATTTATAATTTAAAAATTTTAATATTGGAAAATGATTTGTATGCAGATTAAAAAACAATGCAGAACCCTGAAAGGTGAAATGCAGTCAAGTTTAAAAAAATCAAATCATTTATTCGTGTAGTGACTGAAATACAAATCACTTTGTATTTAAACACAGTGTTAAAACAAGGTACGAAAAATATTTATTTCTGTTTTGTTTAGGTTTTTTATTGAAGGTTTAACGACTACAGTGAGCAACTCCGTAGGCTATAAGTAGTCGCCCCTTTTTAGTTAGGGCCACTGGTTCCAGGGAAGGGAGAGAGCCGTAAGACAAACACAACATTCATGCTTCACCGGGATTCGAACTCGGACCCATCTCGGACGAATAGTCATAAGCCATCGTTTAGACCACTGGGCCACCAGAGCGGCTTCATCATTTATTTATTCAACCTGGTGGTACAGATACAGTGACAGGACGAATAAACATAGTTAAACGGTATTGTCAGGCAGACATATACAGAACATTCATTTTGCAATCTACATAGCGAACATTTTATACAGTATGTCAAGTGATCAAGTAACACAGACAGAGTCACTGCTGACCAAGTAACACATAGACATAGCGAACATGGTATGCATTATGCAAAATGATCAAGTAACACAGAGAGAGAGCCAGTGCTCATCAGTAACACATAGACATAGCGAACATGGTGTACAGTATGTCAAATGATCAAGTAACACAGAGAAAGACCCAGTGCTCATCGGTAACACATAGACACAGAGAGAGTCAGTGCTGATCAAGTAACACATCGACATAGCGAACGTGGTATACAGTATGCCAAATGATCAAGTAACAGAGAGAGAGAGAGAGCCAGTGCTCATCAGTAACACATAGACATAGCGAACATGGTATACAGCATGTCAAATGATCAAGTAACACAGAGGGATCATTGCTGATCAAGTAACACATAGACATAGCGAACATTGTATACAGTATGTCAAATGATCAAGTAACACAGAGAGAGTCAGTGCTGATCAAGTAACACATCGACATAATGAACATGGTATACAGTATGCCAAATGATCAAATAAAACAGAGAGAGAGCCAGTGCTCATCAGTAACACATAGACATAGGGAACATGGTATACGTATGTCAAATGATCAAGTAACACAGAGAGAGTCAGTGCTGATCAAGTAACACATAGACATAGACATGGTATACAGTATGTCAAATGATCAAGTAACACAGAGAGAGTCAGTGCTGATCAAGTTACACATCGACATAGCGAACATGGTATACAGTATGCCAAATGATCAAGTAAAACAGAGAGAGAGAGCCAGTGCTCATCAGTAACACATAGACATAGCGAACATGGTATACAGTATGCCAAATGATCAAGTAACACAGAGAGAGTCAGTGCTGATCAAGTAACACATTGACATAGCAAACATGGTATACAGTATGCCAAATGATCAAGTAAAACAGAGAGAGAGTCAGTGCTGATCAAGTAACACATTGACATAGCAAACATGGTATACAGTATGCCAAATGATCAAGTAAAACAGAGAGAGAGTCAGTGCTGATCAAGTAACACATTGACATAGCAAACATGGTATACAGTATGCCAAATGATCAAGTAAAACAGAGAGAGAGTCAGTGCTGATCAAGTAACACATTGACATAGCAAACATGGTATACAGTATGCCAAATGATCAAGTAAAACAGAGAGAGAGTCAGTGCTGATCAAGTAACACATTGACATAGCAAACATGGTATACAGTATGCCAAATGATCAAGTAAAACAGAGAGAGAGTCAGTGCTGATCAAGTAACACATTGACATAGCAAACATAGTATACAGTATGTCAAATGATCAAGTAACACAGAGAGAGCCAGTGCTGATCAGTAACACATAGAAATAGCGAACATCATAAGCAGTATACCAAATGATCAAGTAACAGAGAGAGAGAGAGCCAGTGCCGAAAAACAAACACAAATATCCATGCTTGAGATGGGATTCGAACCCAGACTCCTCCCTGGGCGAATGATCAGTAGCCATCGCTTAGATCACTGCGCCTCCTGGGCGGCTTTGGGGTTTGACGACCACCATGAGCAAATCTATTTGGTATGAACAGACGGTCATCTCTAATTTGGAGCCGCTGGTTACATAGAAGGGAAACAGCCAGCGCCGTAAGGCAGAGGTACACAGACTTCATCTGAGAATCGAAGTCGGGTCCGGATTAGACAATTAGCCAGAAACCTGCGCCACTGACCACTCACCCATCGGGGTGGAAAATTTGTATATGGTGCTGTTTATTAAATAAATCTGATTTTCCCACAACTCGCTTCGATGATTAGATAAGTTTTGTGATCACCATTAAGTCTGCGTTCTTGGAAAACAGGCTTTAGTAGTTCTCTCGGGTTACAAAAATTTAAACGAACGTAACATGATTGTTCGATGCATAGTCCGTCTCGCCGCCCCGGTGGCGCAGTGGTCTAAGGCGTTGGTCTCTGATCATTCGTCCGTAAGGGGTCCGGGTTCGAATCCCGGTCAGGCATGGATGTTGTGTTTGTCTTACGGCACTGGCTCTCTCCCTTCCCTGGAACCAGTGACCCTAAATTAGGGACGGGCGACTGCTTATAGCCCATTGAGTTGCTCACGGTGGTCGTTAAACCTCATTCAAAAAAAAAAAAAAAAATAGTCCGTCTCCAAAAGAATTCTTAGGAGGAATCAAACTAACATCTGGAATGAACTTCTTAGCTGGTACAATATATTAATAACGTTTAATTCGATATTAAAAAATACGTTTAACATGCCACTAACGGAATTTGCCAAAGTAAACAACGATACTCCCTTCTCCTTAGAACATGATAGAAGAACTGATCCAATACTCGATATTTGATTGCTTGTGATAATTCATATCGTAGTAAAACCCAATTAATTCGTAAGTTCCTCACCTACTTCCATAACTATAAATTAATTTGATGTTACGTGACTTAACTTACCGTTCACACGCAGATTAAATTCATCGTTTTTGGTTTTGACTAGCTTCCCCATTCTGACTGTGGACAAAAGCGACGAACGCCACAGTTGTTCTCTCTCACAATTTTTTTTTCTCGTAACTTGACTTTACGTAGTTCTGTCTCACATAAAAAAGTTCTGTGTCATACCAACTCTGTAGTTCGTCTCAGGCTGAAGCAGTGAACATCGATGACGTCATATAATGCCACACTTGGAACCATACAACAATTTTAAAGGAGATGCGGAGAAGAGGCATCGTTAAGAAGCCCTTCCTTTTTTTGAAGCAGGTGTGGAAATGAAAGAAACGTGGCTGTTCCAAGAGTAGTTGAAGGAAATGTTCTGATCAAAACAGACATAGCAGAGTTTCCTGTTGGACTGTTATTCGGCTCGGAAATAAGAGAAAAGGTCAAATACATGTCCCGTTCTAGAACAATGTAATTTTCACGGTTTCTGAGGCATGCCTATGTGCAATAAGACGAAACGTTTGATACTTTTTCTTGCTTAAAGAAGATGTAACGTATACTCTATATTCACTTTCCTTTTGATTTTACTATCTCTGGTTATTTTATTTTACTATGTAAATTATCTTCCTACTGAACGAAATATTATTTCACCCGCTGAATGAGATCTGGCAATGAGTGTAAGTCATGACGTGGTGGTAGCTAGTATATAGGCGCGTTCATCGAGGGTGTAGAGTTGTGTTGTTGAGGTTGAGTTGTGTTGTGTTGGTTATAAGAGGAAAGTTTATTCATTATTATGTACAAGATATATGAGTGCCTTAGTTGACCACGAGTCTGGGAAATAAATAGTTGTTCAGTAAGTTCAGTCTTTCTCAATTCTTAGTTTTGTCAGACCTCTGTCTGGCTGTTAGGTTTATGACTTTGATTACTTAATATAAATAACCAGCGTTGAGACTTTGTTTAAGTTCATAATTAACGAGTAACAACACCCTTTTGGGAATTCATTATTTTGAAGCTTAGAGCATTATTCATTCATAATAATTAGCTTAGCAAAAAGAATATAAAGCTAATACATTATAATTGGCGCCCGAACTTTTCTCGAACACGAGATCCTGACTATTATTACCCATGGCTTCCTTACCTGAGACAATTGCAAATTTCCACCTTCCGGCAAGTCTCGAGGGTAATGGTGTTTGTTTGGACAATTTGTACGAAGCCTGTGGCTCTGACTTGGATATGAATGATCTACACATACCCAAGCATTCTTCACCATCTCGTAATGCACCAGCTTCTTATTACTCTGAGTCGCGGGTCGTGCCTGAGGGAATTCAATCCTCTCAGCGCAGCAGAATGCTTGCTCATTTCGTGCCGCATGCAGGAACAATTTATTTCAATGGTTTGGAGGGGTCTTTAAAGTTCCTTGAAGATCTGGAAGATCATTTTGATCTCTATAATATTCCGGAAGACTGCAAGGTCCAAATTGCCGGAACTTGCTTGAGAGATACCGCCAAGACCTGGTATCGGCAGTGGCGAGGGTCGAACCCGGATTCTCATTACGAGAATTTCCGTGCAGAATTCTTGGAGGTCTTTCCTTTCGGCCTCAGTCGAGCTAGCCTTGCTCAACAGCTGTTTTCTCGTCAGCAGGGTCCCAATGATAGCCCTGTTGCATTTGCATTGGAAACTACACGCCTATATAATCTATGGGATCCACATGCCAGTCATGTTGACATGTTGGATACCCTCGTACAGCAGCTCGACCCATTCTTACAAGATTTTCTTGAGGTTCGACACCCTACCACCATTCATGAATGCCTTCGCCTCATACGCACGTATGAAGAGCGACATGGCAAACATGCTTCAACTCACCATGCTCGGGCACCCCGCGAGGCTTATTCCGAAAACCCTCAGCGGCATAATAGACAAAACTTTCAGCGCGAGCATACACAAGTGCCCACCCAAGCTTCATACGTTCCACCACACAGAAGAGTGGCGAACCAACAGCGAGTTTCTGAGCAAGCTTTGGGATATCGTCATAATGCACAGTATGCTCGACCCCGTTTCGCTCAGCAGCATTCGGAACGTTCTCATGCCCAGGGCAATAATAATTTTTCTGCCCGTGCTGAGGGCAGACGTAACAAATATGAAAATGTCAACAGACACGCGGAGTTCCCGACGAAGGGTTCACGCAATTTTCCTTATCGTGAAAATTTTCCCGATACCCGGCAGGGTCGAGGTTTCCGACCACATGATAACACCACCAGAATTCCTTTAAACTTCCACAGGAAGTAGACGAAGGGTCGGTCCTTCTTCCTGATACCAAACATTCTGACCCTAAAACAGTATTAGTGACTGTTCAAACTCCTCAGTTGCCTGATGTATTTTTGACACTTGAAGACGTTATTGTCGAGACAAAGTTCGACACTGGGTCTGAGATATCAGCCCTAAATACAAAGTTTTGTAATGACGTTTTTTCTGCAATACACGTTCAGCCTGCAACGCAGTATTTGCGAGGTGCCAATAATGAAATCTTCAGTATCGCAGGAACTGTCACATTATCTTTAGGGCTGGGAAAAGCTCGGTTTACACATTCTTTCCTGCTTATAGACGAGCTACCCGTGAAATGTCTCATGGGTATGGACTTTATTAACAAGTTTCAAATAACTTTGAATTTTGTGCAACATGTGATTTCCTTTCCGGAACCTGTCGAAATGATTCCGACGGTTCCTGTAGATATTATGAGTTTATTGTTGAGTGACCAATTGAATGAGGGGCAACGAGACCAGCTTTCTCTCCTTTTACAGGAAAGCCCTGGTTTATTTTCGGATCAACCTGGTTTCACACAGGTGGTTTATCATGTTATTGACACTGATGGTTCGAAACCCATTGCGACGAAACCTTACCCTTGTGCTCCACATAAAAAACAGGAAATGCAACGTCAAATTGCGGAAATGATTAAGCAGGGCATAATCAGGGAATCAACAAGCGCCTGGGCTGCTCCTGCCTTCTTGGTTCCAAAGAAACAACCAAATGAATTTCGTTTCGTGACAGATTTTCGCAAGCTCAACCAAGTCACAAAAACAATCAATTATCCACTACCTGTCATGTCACATATTCTAAATGACTTGTCGTCAACCAAATGGATGTCAACTTTGGATTTGGCGAGTGGATATTGGCAGGTGGCAGTACATCCGGACTCTGTCGATAAAACAGGCTTTGTGACTCCTTTTGGGGCCTATGAATATTTACGTATGCCTTTTGGTTTAGCTTCTGCACCTGCTACTTTCCAAAAGCTTATGGACACGGTTCTCAGACCTGTCCTGGGTCCCCATGTGCATGTCTATTTGGATGACATTATTATCACATCAGAGACTTTTGACGAGCACCTTTTTCTGCTCAACCAGGTGTTCCAACTTATATACAATGCTGGCTTGACGTTAAAACCTAGTAAATGCCAGATAGCGCGGGACGAGATTGTATATCTGGGGTTGAAAATTACTCCCCACGGTTTATTCACTGATAATGAAAAAATTAGGCCTATTGTTGACTTTCCTCGGCCTAAAACAGCAAAAGAACTATCCCGCTTTCTGGGAATGACCGGTTGGTATCAGCAGTTCGTCCCCGCTTATGCTACAATATGTGAGCCGTTGTATGCTTTAAAGCGTAAATACAAGAAGTTTATTTGGACACCTGAAGCTAACGCTGCATTCGAAACACTGAAGTCTGCATTGACTCAGCCTCCGGTGTTGGCTTTCCCGGATCATACTAAAGAATTTGATATTTATACTGATGCATCCGGAGTTGGTCTTGGTTGCGTTTTGTCACAAGCTGGGCATCCAATAGCTTTTGCGTCTCGTACTTTAGCCAAAGCTGAACGCAATTATTCAGCTACGGAACGTGAATGTCTTGCTGTTGTGTATGCACTGAATAAATTTCAATGTTAACTTAATGAATTGACAGTTAACATAATTACGGATCATTCTGCCCTTCAGTATTTAAATTCTGCTAAGCACCTATCTCAAAGACTTATGAAGTGGGCTCTGAAGTTACAAGAGAGCAATATCAAAATTTCGTATCAGCCAGGTCATAAGAATCAATTACCGGACGCATTATCTCGCGTTCCGATTAGTGGGGTCCCCACAGAAACTACTCCTGGATGTCAGCCTTTGCTTTTGATAGCTGATATCACATCCAGAGAGCAGATAATGGCAGAATTAATAAATGATCCAGATTTTGGGGATATTTACAATTTTTTGCTTGCGGGTTCGCCCCCACAAAGTGATCCTTCTCTGGCTGGAAGGTCACAACATTTTGAAGTAATAGAGGGTCTTCTTTATTATACAAAGTCTCGGACTACTAGGGCAGAGTTTCGCCCATGTATTCCGCGAACCCTTAGAATGGCTCTTTTAAATGAATTTCATGACAAACCTCTTGCAGGCCATTTAGGTATTCGCAAGACCCGTTGTAAATTGCGGGATGTTGCCTATTGGCCTGGCATGTACCAAAGTGTGCTCGCATACGTTCAATCATGTCACTTGTGTCAGATTAATAATTATCGTAATGTAAGACCGGCCGGTCACTTGAAATCTAGTTCAAGTTCTCATGTATTTGATATTATTTCCATAGATTTATTGGGACCTTATCCATTATCTGTTAAAAATAAAGCTCGTTATGTTTTAGTACTAACTGATAATTTTTCTAAATGGGTTGAAGTTTTTCCCATTAAAGCCGCTACGGCTGAGATTATTTGTAATGTCTTAGTTAATGAAGTATTTTCTAGATATGGTGCACCTAATAAAGTAGTTTCGGATAATGGTCCTCAATTTATTTCTGACATTTTTGAAAGAATGTGTGCGAGATTACACATTAAACATAAATTCATTTCCCCATATCATCCCCAGAGTAATCCTGCAGAACGCGTTAACCGAACATTAGTGAAAATGATTGCGACTTTTGTAATGGATCACCATGAAAGATGGGATGACCACTTAGAACTTTTTGCGTTCGCCCTCCGCTCGTCTGTCCACGAGTCTACTAAAATTACTCCTGCAGAACTTTTTCTGGGTCGCAAAATTAAAACCCCTTTTGAAAATTTAACGGGGATTATCGACGAACTAAATCAGCGACCAACTCCGCAATCAGTACACATTATGGCAGAAAAAGCTCGTGTTGCAATGCTAGGAGCACAAGCGGCTCAAGCACGATATTATAATTCTAGGCGTAGGGAACCAGATCTTGTCGTTGGAGATCTCACTCTCGTGGAAACGCACTTCCAGTCTTCTGTTTCGCATACTTTAGTGAAGAAATTTGCACCCAGCTACGAAGGTCCATATCGGGTGGCAAATGTCTTTGAAAATAATATTGTTCTGGAGAAACCGAACAACAATTTTCAATATGTACATGTCGCAAGTATCACGAACGGAATATCGATTTCATTATCAATCCTACTCAACCTTCTGTTAAACAGACTCAAGAATCTATATCTCATGTTCAACCGCCAGAAATTGTGGACGAACCACCGAACATTTTTGACGAATCACCAGTGATTTTTCCTTCACCCTCCCCCTCCAGACGAGTTTCTACACACGCAACCTGATTCTCCCATGAGACCAAGGCTCGAATCGAGTTCGTCGAATACTAGTATCGTTCCTTTCCCTCCAACCATTGCCAAGACTATTGCTGCGCCGTTTCCGGCTAACTCTGCACCAACGCGGGATACTTCTTCTTTGAATACCTCATCGGAAAGTATTCCTATAGGCAAATCTAAACATCGCCCTGCACGACCGCTGAATTACAGCAGCGACTCAGAGGCGTCGGACATTTCTGATTTATCAGTTATGAATCCAACATTTCATATTCCACACCGTCCAGCACCACCAAAAGCTGGGCGCAAACGTGACTTGTCTCCCCAATCTGCTTCGCCGCAACAGCGACGAAGGCAGAAATCTTTGCATCCGCCCGGGTTTCGCCCCTGGAACCTCCGTTCAGGGCAAACAGGGCCGATGCCTGCTACTACTATCATGCCCCGTGGGCGTAAACGAAAGCAAGCGATGTGGCCGGAGACACGTCCGTCCAAAAAGATACTGGAAGGACACAACGGGCCCCAGCACCAAGGGACTTCATATCCAAAGCCTGGGGGAGCCCGTTCCTATCATCCGCAGCAGGGATTTCCGGACCGCCAGACTTCGGACGTTCCTGACCGTTCTTCTCAGCCGCAGGGATTTCCAGACCGCCAGACTTCTGACGTTCCTGACCGTTCTTCTCAGCCGCAGGGATTTCCAGACCGCCAGACTCCTGACCGTTCTTCTCAGCCGCAAGGGATTCCGGACCGCCAGACTTCTGACCGTTCTTCTCAGCCGCAGGGATTTCCAGACCGCCAGATTCCTGACCGACAACAGACCGAAGTTCCATTACCGTCCCGGAAGAGATCCAAGCCACCTGATTTCACCAGTCCCATTCGGCCGGGAAAACGTTATCGCACTAGAATTTTTTATGCGTCCTCGAGATAAGTAAGTTCTCGTGGACAGGTTCTTTTCTCAGTTTGTTGTTTTTCCTGCACGACCAGTTGGCGTGTCAGAATTTCTTTTTTTCGTGTGGGCCTATGCATTCTTTTTTGTGTATATATGTGTGTGTTTTTTTTTATATATTTCTTCTATGTCCATCTACTAATCCACTTTTTTTGTATATATCTATGTGCTTAGGGGTAAAATAATAAAATTGTTACTGTTAGGCAGCTCCAGGTAAATTTCGCTGCTGATACAGTTGTTCTGTATTTCAACGAATGAGGCGAACGTAATTTGAAATGAAAATAATAAAATTGTTACTGTTAGGCAGCTTCAGGCAATCTTCGCTGCTGATACAGTTGTTCTGTATTTCAACGAATGAGGCGAACGTAATTTGAAATGAAAATAATAAAATTGTTACTGTTAGGCAGCTTCAGGCAATCTTCGCTGCTGATACAGTTGTTATGTATTTCAACGAATGAGGCGCACGTAATTTGAAATTAAAAAAGTGATTCCTGCTAGGCAGAATAAAAGGAAAGTATGCCGATGCAGGTTTGGTTTGTTCTACACTACCAATTTCACAGTCGAATACAGATTCGTAAATTGTCATGCCAAGTTGATAATGTAAATACGGCTACCACCAAACAACAAATCAAAAAAAGATCGAGAAACGTCAATCATCGAAATGTAAGACTTACACTCCAAAATTGATAGGTTTTTCGGACATAAAAAAAAGAAAAAAAAGAAAAATTAAGGGGGAGATGATGTAACGTATACTCTATATTCACTTTCCTTTTGATTTTACTATCTCTGGTTATTTTATTTTACTATGTAAATTATCTTCCTACTGAACGAAATATTATTTCACCCGCTGAATGAGATCTGGCAATGAGTGTAAGTCATGACGTGGTGGTAGCTAGTATATAGGCGCGTTCATCGAGGGTGTAGAGTTGTGTTGTTGAGGTTGAGTTGTGTTGTGTTGGTTATAAGAGGAAAGTTTATTCATTATTATGTACAAGATATATGAGTGCCTTAGTTGACCACGAGTCTGGGAAATAAATAGTTGTTCAGTAAGTTCAGTCTTTCTCAATTCTTAGTTTTGTCAGACCTCTGTCTGGCTGTTAGGTTTATGACTTTGATTACTTAATATAAATAACCAGCGTTGAGACTTTGTTTAAGTTCATAATTAACGAGTAACAACACCCTTTTGGGAATTCATTATTTTGAAGCTTAGAGCATTATTCATTCATAATAATTAGCTTAGCAAAAAGAATATAAAGCTAATACATTATAAAGAGCGCTCGATTTTGCAACACAAAACCACCACAGTGTTCTCCCTTTAATGACATATGACCTAGATGTCGCAATTCAAGGCGGAGGCAGCAATGCAGCGTATTCTTGAATGCTCAACAGTAGTGTATGAGTAATCTAAGGCATAACATTTCGAAAAGTACTGCCGTTGGTAAAACTATAAACTGAGTTATGTGTAATGAAAAGGAGTTAATTGATGTGAAAAAAGAAAGAGAGTATCTGACGAAAGAAATTCTTGTCTTCAGGGAGAATGCGGTGAATTGCGTATGCACCTTCAACAAGAGTGTATTGGAGGGACCGGAAAGTAATGTCGTTTTTAGAAAAAAGAGAAACACCATTTGTAACAGAAGATATTTATTTCTTAATCAATTATATAATCGCCATCTTTATCGACCACACTTGCCCATCGTGAAACCAAACTTTCAATGGCGTCTTTATAAAAAGACGTTGGCTGTGATGCAAAGAAGTCCGAGAGCCCCGTTTTGACATCATCAATATTGTGGAATCTTTTCCCATTAAGAAAGTGCTACAGAGATCTGAACAAATGGTAATCAGATGGTGCAATGTCAGGGGAATAAGGGGGATGGCGCAGAAGTTCCCAACCAAACTCTCTGATCGTCTGCTGGGTCCGTCTCGCAGTGTGAGGTCTCGCGTTGCCATGCTGGAGGATGACACCTTTTCTGTTGACCAGTGCTGGATGTTCTACAGTAGGAACTTGCTTCAAATGATCCAGTTGTTAACAATAATGGTCTGCCGTTATGGTCTGTCTGGGTTCCAAGAGCTCAAAGTGAGCTATGCCAGAGGTAGTTAACCAAACACAGAGCAAAACCTTTTTGAGGTGTAGGCCTGGTTTTGGCGTACGAACTGGTGTCCGACCTGGAGAAAGCCACTGATTTTTGCGTTTGTTGTTCCCGTAAAAAACCCATTTTTCATCTCCAGTGATAATTCGATGAAGAAATGGATCCTTTTTATGTCGGTTGAGCAAAGAGTTGCAGATGGTGGAACGCTGGGCTTTGTTGTCTAGTGAAAGTTGGTGTGGGATCAAAACTCCTTGTCTATAGACCTTCCCTATCTGCTGAAGCTGCTCTTGAACAGTAAACTATGATGCATTAAGATATTGGGATAATTCATACATGCTTTGACGAGGATCTACCTCAACGGCTGCACGCAGCAGGTCATTGTCCAGCTCCACGGGCCTTCCTGCACGAGTGGTATCAGAGAGGTCAAATTTCCCGACCCTAATTGAAGGAACCAACCCTGGCACTTGCGGACATTCAACGCATTCGGATAAACAACGCAAATGTTATTTGCGGCCACGGTTGCACTGTTCTCCTTGTGAAATTCATACAGCATACAATGACGAAGATGGCTCTTCTCGGATCTTATGTCACTCAGTTTGTCCTGCAAATCTGGAAGACAAAAACACATACATAAGTTAAAGGCGAATAGTTCATTCACTTGTACATACACTTACTTTACGTTGAACGTACATAAGCACCTCACAACTACTCCCCAAACTTAGCCTCCCAAAAAACGACATTACTTTCCGGTCCCCCCAATATCTTATATTCTACCAGAAACATAAGGCTGAGATCTCTTAACATAAAGAAGGACGAAGACTCTAACTGCAGTTTATCTAGAAATAATTCGACATCAGACTTTATGAAAGGCTTTTTAAAAGCCAAGTATCGTAACCTGAGTTTAATGAAACTTTCCCATAGCCAAATTTTAAATAAAGAAATATGTTTCATACTACGTGACATAACGTAGATGACGTACAACTGAGGTAACTCAGGAGTCAAGTCAGAAATGGAGCAGCGATAAGTCTGCCAGCGTAGCTCAGTTGAAGGGAGAGCCACTCGATATTTAGAAGACGTCGATTCCAGTATCACTACCGGCAGAAGGTTATATGTTATAAATCATTTCCTTAAACAGCATCTTCTCGTCCATTTAAAGAAAAAGCGCAATGATGGTGATTAAATAGAATGGAATACTTCAGATAAGACAGCAGCTGCTTAATGATCCCCACCTTCAAGTACACTGGTGTCCAAAATTAACAGGACGAACACAAAATAACGAATAGCACAAAATCCATACGACAGAGTTTAATGATAGTTGGTACGTACACACATACAGTGTATCTATAGTGAAGAAATACACAACAAAAGAAAATGAATACCATTACAGCATGAGGAGGAAGTATGCACATGACAGCAATGACAGTCGAAAAGTGATGCAACAAGTGGCGCCGATTTCGAGGGGCTTTTAGGGAGTGTGATTACTCCGAACAACGATATACCTTGCACAACGAGGCCTCATTTTGTTTACAAGACTGAGAGTGACGGTTCGGGGCAACACGTGCCACTCTCCCAGCAAGGCACGTTGAAGTCCTGAAAGGGGCTGCCGAATTGAAACTGCTTTCTCCAGGGCATTCCAGACGTACTGCATCGGGTTTTGGTCCAGAGATCTCGCGGGCCTCTCCATCCTGTAATGTCCTGTCTCTCTCTCCAGGTATTCGTTAACTGTGCCGAGTCTATGAGGATGGCTTTATGGTTCATAAAAAGGAACTGGAGTCCAGTAGGTCTCTTGAAAAGCCATACATAGTGCTCTAGGATGTTATTCCTTTAGCGTGAAGAAGTCAAGGTGCCTCCTGGAAAGATGAGAGTGGAATGCGTTCATCCAACATGATACCAGCCTAAAGCAGACTACTCCATCACCGTAGTGGTCAATTTCCCCAACATTGGAGGAAAGCTGCCCACATCTCTCTGAATGTACAGTCTTCGAGAATCTTTGTTCAGGCTGTTCCGCGATTTACCATTAAGTGAACAGAGGCCCATTGATCAGGGGTTTAGGGGTGATGTTGTCGGGCCTAATTTAGACGGACCTTTCTGCGTAATGCGACGAGTGGGATACAGATCGTTGCCCTTGCATACAAAGTCTCTCGTGGTGTCATCTGTAAACTGCTTCCTCGATATCTCAGTTCCCCTAGCAGAGGAGAGCTCCTGCGAGAGTTTCCGGGCCTACGGAGGCGAGCTGCTAGAGACAAATGCCAGTAGTTTTAACTTGCTGTGGCCACTGGGTGTCCTTGTCCTGGCTTTCTGGTTATTGTTCCGAATTCCTGGAACTGTTTCCAGAGATTGGAGAGCACTGCCTCGACACATTCAGTGGTCTCTCACTATTTCATCTTGCGATTGCCTTACTTACAATCTACCGATCATTCTCCACTGTAATGAGACTTCGCCGCCCCAGTGTCGCAGTGGTCTAAGCGATGGATTCTGATCATTCGTCCGAGATGGGTCCGGGTTCGAATCCATGGACGTTAGGTTTGTCTCACCGCACTGGCTCTCTCGCTTCCTGGAACTAGTGGCTCTAATTTAGGGATAGGCGACTATTTATAGCCGACGGAGTTGTTCTCGGTGGTCGTTAAACCCCCAATAAGAAAAAAGTGTCTTCCAAGCGATAATGCGGAGCCATTCTTCCACTAAAAGTCCAACTCAAGCTTCCATTGCCGCACCCCGCACAGAACAACGTTCATCAAGGTCGCGTGCCTGCCAGCTCAATAGCGTGTGGTCGTCATTTGCGTATTTACATAAGAGCTGGCCCAATTTTGCTTGCTTACGTCGATTTAGCATTTCCGTTACACTGCCTCACCCGTGGAGGTTTCTCATTAAGGCAGAAACTAACTACTAACTCCCTCGAAGTCACCTACCAGTGCATCTTTAACCCCTTTATTCCGAGTGGTACACATATATACCAGAAAGAGTGCAAATTAGCGGAAACCTGGAGAACGCTTGACAGACAAGTAAATATTGAACCACGGCGGGATTTTCTGTTACCGCTTGGTGAGCGGTTAACGCATGGAAGACTGGAGGGACACTTTTGCTGAGATTGGGTAATGCAGACGGCTAAATGGAAGTGACGACTACAAAATACCGTCTAAGCACATTCACATCGTGCTTAGACGGTATTTTGTAGTCATTGATGTTGTTCTCACGAATTCGGCATTGCATTTCTTTATATGGAAGTGTTTTAGGCAAGATTATATGTTAGTCCAAAATGTTACTCATTCATGAAATCAACAGTGTAATTCCGTCTGTGTAAGAAAAAACAGGATATATTGGTATAGCACCTCCTGCACTGTACTCGCAGGGAAGACTACAGACACACCTCATTCGGACGCCTCCAATTAGTGGTTCGTGCAACTTCCATTTCATATTGTACGGCGTTAACGGCGGTAACTCGCGGAATCCCGGCATTTGACTTCCGGCCGTGTTGGGTGGCAATGTGACTCGGCAGCATCTATAAAACAATAAACACTCACCCGATCCAGATTAATGCGTCGGCGGGTGTGTGTGTAACGACGGATGAGTGAGATGCTTTGAGTGTTTTCAAACAAAAGACAGTTGCATTCGGTACAGTATAGAATAGTGTGATACAAGGTTCGGCAATATTCAAGTGGGTAAATATTATTTTTGGTTTGCTTATAAGTCCGTGATTTTTTGGCGTGGTACATATAAGTACCAGCCGTATTTCCTACCGGTTCACTTGTGTACCAGAACATTCGTTGCTGAATGTATGTTGATTTGAGCACTAAAAGGAAAATAACAATGTTCAGGCAGAAGGAGGTGTAGTGCAGTGCTGAACATATGTCTGATATGTCTTCTTCATCGTCTGGCGATGATGATGATGAATATGAACCCACTGATGATGAGACAGAAATTTAAAATGAGTATGAAGCTTGCCGAGGAGATTTTGGAAAACCATCAACATCGAATGAACAACAAGAAGAGACGGAGGATTCAGAACTATCCTCTTTAGTGATTCTGCCTGAGAAGAAGGTATGACTAAGCAGAATACTGTCAAGCGTCTTCTTCATTTAATGACTCCATATGATACAGTTCAGCCTGTTAAAACCATCCATACGGAAAGAACTTGTGAATTGCTCGTAGACATCACTGAGCAATCAAGTCCAATGCAAATATTCCATAAAGTGTTCCCTCATTCTTTATATCTGCAAATAGTCAACTGCACTAATCAGCGTCTTCAGCAACTAAACACATCTCAAAAGAGTACCGAAAAACTAACTGATAAGGGCGAAATCCAAAGAAACTTTAGGATGTATGTTCATAATGTAGTATAATCATCTACATGGTCTAAAACACTATTGGAGTCCAAGAGTCACTGGGAAATCAAACTATTGAAAATGCTATTTCTCGTGATAGATTTATGATTGTTACTTCTAAACTTTACTTTGCTCTACCAGAAAAGCCTTCACATGCTGCAAAACCTATTACGTTCATGACTTGATTTCTTGCTTGAAGTGCACCTTTAGTAAATGTCGAGAAGATAGTCAATTTCAAAGCATAGATGAATCAATGACTGAGTTCAAGGGTCGTTCTTCACTAAAACAATACATGCCACTAAAACCAACTAAGCGGGTTATATAATTATGGCTTCGTTGTGACGCTGATTCGGGGTACACATACGACCTAAATGTCTACGCTGGTAAAAGTTCACCAGTTGCAGATGAATCACTAACCCTTTTAGAACGAGTTGTGAAATCTCTTGCAGTGACAATAAAAGCCCCCGATGTAGTTCTGTGTTTTGATCGCTTTTTCTGTAGCGTACATCTATTGGAAACTATTCCCTTTGCTGCAGTTGAAACTTGTATGGCAAACCGCAGAAATGTACCTACCATTTCAAACAAGCTGAAACGGGGAGAGTCTTTATTCCGATGTACCACAAACGGACTGTTGTGTGTAAAGTGGCAGGACACCAAGGAGTTCTGGGTAATGAGTAATTGCCACAAACCTGAGTTGACCAACCCCATGTCACTAACCATGTCCTTCCCTATCTCTGTGGGAAGTGTCACCTAGATCGGCTGAAGATCTTTGGAGGAGATAGATAGCAAACGACCCCTTCTCAAAACCCGGAAAAACGACTAAAAATGCAAGTTTTTGGACGATTATACCTCAGTGTCACGGAATTTCGGGAATCGAAAGGCATCAAAACCGGACCATGGACGATGTCCAACCGCATGCAAAAAATCACGGTGATCGGATGTGTCATCTCGTACCTATGCCCGAACAACTAATTGTCTCGAGTCTTGCGAAGAGAGCTCCGCTCGGTCTTCGGCCTTGCTTCGCTCAATAACATTTCATCATCGCGCGATACGAGTCATCTTCATTTCTACCTTACACGTGACCACGTGTTAAGTGTCTTTCTCAGTAACTTGGTACCGCGCTAAGCTATCGGTGAAAGCGTATCAGGTTCGAATCTCACTAAAGGGAAAAGATTCGTCCACGTCGTACACCAGGAAAGAATCTCTGGTAAACGAGGTGAGAAAATCAAAGTTTTTGTAAACTTACTGCATAAAAACGGAAAAGCCTGAAGCGGTCTTTTCCGAAATAAACGGAAATCGCAACGCAAAATCTGTCAAAATACTGAAGTAAGCAACAGGGACTTTTAGAAATTTAATTTAAAGAGGAAAACCTACGGAGAACTTTGCTGTATGTTATTTTCAGGAATTTTCCGTGAATTAACACCGCTTATTTTTTGCAGTGCAATATATCCTCGACAAAACTTTCATACACATTATTTCCTTTGCTACACACATTACGTAATGAGATCAGCAAAGGAGGAACTCGCATTAGTTTGACAACCATGTCAAGTGCGGTGTATACTGGTAGCTGGCCAGTTATTACCGTAATACATTTGTAAAAGCACCTTATGTAGCATAGTTCTTAAAAACTCGGTCCTTACTGACTCCTGTTTTTATGTCAGATAAACAAACCATGGAAGCAGCGGGAGGTTAGAAGGAGGCTTGCTTGAGATGCAATGACGACTGAAGAATTTACGATCTTTTAATTATTGACGAATGTTTAATATGAAAATATAAACATGCATAAAAAGATAAATGTATCACACTACTCCATTACCATCAACGCAAGCATCTAAATACTGCATTACGCGTTTTGTTGAACTCACATAGTTATTTACGCGATTTTTGTTGAACTCACCACATTGACTCATACAATAATGATTTCTGCAACCTTGATAACCATGCGCACGGTCATACAGTATACTCGTGATGCCAGCTTTCATCAAGTGTTTTTCCTGATGAGAGGGTTTCAGTTTCTTCTCTTGATGTAAGAAAGCAACATTAATAAACAAAACATTGAAATACACTGACAGATCTCGATCTCTACTAAGTCAGACATTTCTTCCGGATTGCTTCACCTAAATAATAAGGTTTTAAAAAAAACATGAGTATGGTTTTTTTTCAATTCTAAAATGATCTTCAAAGAAAGAAGTATTTCTGCTTCGAGTCAGTCATTATTTATTCTTCAAGTAACTGTTAGTGATGCATAAACCATTAACTCATTCACTATGGACACCCAAAGCAACTCTTAATCATCATAATAATAACATAACAAGCATAACTACATTCTGTCATTCGTCTTTACTCGCAGTAAAACTAAAGCAGAATGGATACGTGAACTCTTAATAATTGTAGTTTCTGTCGACATGCCACACTAAGCATCAAATTAATGAATTGATATGCAAATAATAGAAAGCAGATGCACTCTTATATCGCAATTATATCTACTTTTTAGGGCATACAAACTTAAGGTTTTATAACGTACAAGTTTCTCCGCGCTGGTCATCGAATCTGGCTCCCCTCACTCCGCAGTAAGTCGCTCTCCCAACTGAGCTACCCCGACATGTGCTCTCACTGCTATCTGCCTTTATCTCATGTGCGTTCAGCGGTGCAGGCACGTCCCATCTCCCCCTGCCCCCCGAAAGAGGGCCGGGGACATGGCCCATGAGTCAGCCGGGACCATGTGTCGCTGTAGACAGTCATCCCATGAAGAACGTGCATTTGAGAAATTCCAGACAATTTGGTGTGTGGAACGTAACATTACACTAATTTATGTTTTTCGAATCACTGAAGAAGGGATTTTCATTATTTCTGTCTCGCCGCGTGGAAAGAACATCACGTCATTGCGAGAAACTTAAGCGCCGGGTCATCCTGGAAGTTCGGGCGCCAATATAACGCACAAGTTTGTCCGCGACGGACATCGAAACCGCGTCCCCTCATTCTGGAGTAAGTCGCTCTCCCAACTGAGTTACGCGGACAGAATATCTCGCTGCAGATTTGTCGTCTTGACACGTATTTTTATCTCTGTAGTATGTCACAGTTTTGTAATTTGAAATTGCACTGCTGAAACATGAATCGTTCCAAACAAAAAGGCTGTTTGTCGTTTTAATAACACTAAGCTATGATAGACGAGACGGCCAGGGGGATTTTTTCAGTCCAATATACAGAGGGTAAATCGAAAGTTTTGCAATATTTGGAACACTTTATGTTTTCGTACGTACCTTTACAACGAAAGCTGACTAGCGTTCAAAGTATAGGCCATCATGTTGCAATGTCCTTAGCCCTCTGTCTGCCAGTTCTTCAATTCCGCGGCGGTACCAGTCCTTGTCCTTCGAAGCGAAGAACTCCTTCACCCCAGCTGCCACGAGCTCCTGTTTACTGAAGTGCCACCCGCGAAAGAAGTGGGCCATGGACCGGACCAAGAAATCATCCGAGGGGGCAAGGTAAGTCCGGAATATATGCTGGGTGTGACGTCAGTCCGATGCCCTCAAGTTCCTGGAGTTTTGCCCAGGTCGTTCGCGTGGTATAAAGCCGAACGTTGTCCTGCTCTTGGAGAGCGTGTTTTCTGTTCAGCAGTACCGAGTACGTCTCCTCCAAATCGGCATACATTCGCTTCAGCTGTTCAGAGTGGAGATTAGTGTTGACAGTCTGACCGTCTGAAATAAATTCGTTATGAATTATGCCCTCGGATTTTCACCAGACGCAGAGCATCACCTTGTGCTCGAAGCGCCCATGTTTGGCAACAGATTCAGGAAGCTGGCCAGGGATCAAACACTTCCGTTGTGTGTTAGGATTACGGACATAGACCCACATTTCATCGCACGTGACAATTCTTTTGATGAAACGTGCATCGCGCGGGTTTTCTAGGAGCGGTGACATACCCACCGCAGCACATGTGTTTATGCAAATATTGCAAAACTTTCTACTCACCCTCTGTAGGTAATGTAATGCTCTTTGAACTTGAAATGCCTTCCACTTATGTCAGCCCATTTCACAAATATAGACAGCCGTTATAATTCTATGTCTTGTACAGTTACCATTATTTATTCTGCTGTTTGAACCATAACTGAAATACCTGTCCCACGTATTTCAGTTATGCGTCGTTTGATACTTAGAGTAGCATTATCCCCAAAGTCAGTACGTCATATAGAATGAGGATCATACAATGAGTTATGGGAACTGACTAGTTCCAAGGACATCAAAATACTGAGAAGTTTTTTCAAGTATTAACTGTGAAGGTTTTCCAAGTGTACTTAGTTTAGATGTCCAAATAAGAAGAAAAAGCTAATTTCGAAGAGTTTAACCTCTCATGATATTGTTTTTTGTTCTGTCTGATACAATCTTCATCTTTCATGAAATGCTCATTTAAAACAACATTTCGTTTGAGTAAAAGTTTAGCTTTTACACAAATTATCCCTGCCTTCAACTGACATGTAAATGCCTGAATCAGTTCGGTCTTTTCTGGAATTTCGGAAGGATTTGTTTCAAGCATGTATGAAATGTAAGGGGAATGTGATAAGCTGGAAATGATTCCTTTTTATTCAACATGATCATATTCGAATCATGGGATTCATTAATGATCATGACGGTGCATGCAGAATAAATCCAATGATCAGGTAAAACGCTGTGCTATGCACGATGAAAACGAAGTCCAAGGATGACATATATGTACTTCGTAAAATTACATTTAATCGCACTTAACTATATACAAAGATTAAAATGACACTCATAAGATTTTTTGGACTCCCCTGGAGTCCTTCATCAGATGAAAAATAATGACCTCATAAAAGGCTGTCTTGGCGTATAAATAAGATAGTCGTTGCCACTGAATAATGCAATTCACAGAAGTAAATAAAAGTCAAGCAATTTACATACCGATGGCCTGCACCAAACACAGATGAGGAGAGGACACACACTGTTCCAGACTTCAGGGGAGAGTAGGATTTTCTTTAATTTTAACAGGTACAATGGCTTTCCAAGCCTGGAAAACTTGGGTAGGTGAATCCTCGTTGCAACACATATTAAAGAACCTGTGAATGACACACATTCACAAGTTCTTTAATATGTGTTGCCACACATTCACAGGTTCTTTAATATGTGTTGCCACACATTCACAGGTTCTTTAACACACTGGTGTGCAAAAATTAAGGACGAAGAGGAGAAATTAGCATAACAGCGGAACGAGCAGGCAGAACGGACCGAAAGGCCACTCAGGAGATAGACTAGGGTCCGGTACGGTAGGGAATGCGCATATATGCAGCATGACGTGGGGAGGGGGGTGTCGGAAGGGTATAAAGCACACGGGCGGTGTACGCTCAGCAATTCGGTGAAAGCTATTGCACCGTGTACATCGGTTTGAACGACCTCGAGTTGCTGCCACCGTGTGATATGGCCAACAGGCAATCCAGTAGACGACATCTGGATGACTTTTCCCGAGGTCGCGTCATTGGGAAGTTGAAAGAAAGTCGAAGTGCGACTAGTGTGGCCGAGGAGTTAGGGAACGCTCACAGCATCGTTTCACGAGCTTGGAGAGCATTTCAAACGACAGGGACAGCTGTCCTAGAGTTTAGCAGTGGTCGTTCACAAGCAACCACGGCGGCGGACGACCGGTTTATTTTCCTACAGGCGAGAAGAGACAGATGGCAGACAGCGGAAGAAATTGCAAGGCACATGCAACAGACAACTGGACGTCCGTTATCGCGTTTTACCGTGGCCAGGAGGCTGCACAAAGGTGATCTATTTGCGAGACGACCAGTACGGTGTGTGCCATTAACGCCAGCTCATCGGAGACGGCGGTTTCTGTGGTGACAGGAACACAAGAACTGGACACATCAGCAATGGGGTCGAGTTCTCTTTACGGATGAGAACCGATTTAGTCTGACGAGTGATTCTGGACGTATACACATCTGGAGAGAGCAGGAAACACGCAATCACACCTCCAACATCATCGAAAAGGACCGGTTTGGAGGTGGCAGAGTTCTCGTTTGGGGCGGTATCATGCTTGGTAGCCGTACTGACCTCCACATCTTCCAAGGAGGTTCAGTCACTGGTGTCCGCTATTGTACCGAGGTTCTCCTGCCTCACGTGCGTCTGTTTAGAGGTGCTGTGGGTCCTGAGTTCCTCTTCATGGAAGACAACGCTACACCTCATCGCACAGTGGATGTCGCAGAGCTGTTGGAGAGTGAAGATATTCAACACATGGATTGGCCCGCAAGGTCCCCGGACCTAAACCTAATCGAACACGTGTGGGACCTTCTCGAGATACGTTTGGCAGCACGTCACTAGCCGCCAGCAACGATTCCGCAGCTGCGATGGACGCTACAAGAGGAATGGGGCGCGATGCTTCAACAGCTCCTTGAAAACCTCGTCCTCAGCATGGACAGAAGTTGTAAATCCTGCAACGCAGTCAGAGGTTATCATATCCCCTACTAAAGTTTTCTGGGCAGCCGCCTGTCACATGGACGTTTCTGTCTTCTGTCCAGTTGTACTCGAAGCTACCTTTTCAATAAAGTGCCTTTGTATCCTTTGGATTCCTTGTTTGGACGGTTTTGCTCACTTGTCCCATATTCTTACATCTTGGGGATCTTATGGTATGATTTGAGTCGATGTGGAGAATTTCTGCATGACGTTACATTCGAAAAACCGTCTCGTCCTTAATTTTTGCACGCCAGTGTATCTGTTGACATACATTCACGGGTTCTTTAATATGTGTTGACACACATTCACAGGTTCTTTGATATGTGTTGCCACACATTCACAGGTTTTTAATATATGTTGACACACATTCACAGGGTCTTTAATATGTGTTGACACACATTCACAGGTTCTTTAATATGTGTTGACACACATTCACAGGTTCTTTAATATATGTTGACACACATTCACAGGTTCTTTAATATGTGTTGCAACGAGGACTCACCTACCCAAGTTTTCCAGGCTTGGAAAGCCATTGTACCTGTTAAAATTAAAGAAAATCCTGCTCTCACCTGAAGTTTGGAACAGTGTGTGTTCCCTCGTCATTTGTGTTTGGTGCAGGCCATCGGTATGTAAATTGCTTGACTTTTATTTGCTTCTGTGAATTGCATTATTCAGTGGCAACGACTATCTTATTTACACGCCAAGACAACCTTTTATGCGGTCATTATTCTTCATCTGCGAAAAATCTTATGAGTGTCATTTTAATTTTTGTATATAGTTAAGTGTGATTAAATGTAATTTTACGAAGTATATATGTCATCTTTGGACTTCGTTTGTATTGTGCACAACGTAGTGTTTTACGTGATCATTGCGGCATGGGATTCATTATACGGATGCAAATGGGACGATGAAGTGTAAGTTCTTTCAGAATACGGAAACTTGTAAAAAGCACAGGTAAATTTGCTGATCACAAATAATTGTGGTTAATGAGCTGGTTCCACCCTGGGGACACATAACACACTGATGAATAAAATGCGCGCCTGCTTTTGCGTATGCGTGTAAAAATGATTTCAGTATTAAGCAAAATTCAACCTAGATTGATTAGTTTGGTAAAACGCAATGAAAGCGTTATTTCACGCTTGCTTACTTTGTCGTATTGCCGAAATCTAACGCCGCTTCTCCGATGAAACAGATGCAAATCTTGTTCGCAGCAGTGCACGCTGGGAATTACTTATTTACCTGAATTATCAAGGCTCATTTAGTGCGTTGTTTGTGAGAGAAAAGCAATATTTACAGCCCATGATGCCCCAGAGCACCAGTTCGTCATTGATTTAATCAAGAAGGGGAAGAATTCCTGAACAACGAGGAGAGACACGATGGAAAGCCAATAATGCACTGCACTGAAAGGAGACCGAAGGGCATAAAAGTGGATGTCGGCTGAGAGTGGAACTACGTCGTGGCTGATAAATACTACATAGTAGAAAGGCAGAACGCCACTAGAGATAATACCAAGGAGTGAGTTGTTACCTCGGATTATATCACGTATTTATTTTCACTGATTCGAAATAGAGGTGGGCTTCAGACCTTCTCTTCAGTTTTCGGCCGAATTCCTTTTATTGTATTATGTAGTAGCAGGGATAGACAGGCTCAGCCCCACACCCCACTTCCATTTCATCTTTTCTTTCAACTAGGAGAACTCTAATCACAAAAAGTTTAGGTATTTTCTTAAGAGCAGTAGAATAATTCCAAAGCTTTTCTCGCTCATAAACAGGATTTTCCCCCATCAGTTCAATACTCGAAGAACAAAGTAGACTCCCTCCTTTGAAAATTGCCAAATTTTTCAAAGAAAAAACGAAAACTACTTTGTTGCATGAAAAAAGACGAAAATCTTCCAAATACGCGGAGACAATGTAAATAGAAAAAGTCATCGCTCTTTCCACGTTTAAAAAAAAATTAGCACACAGCAACCAAAAATATTGTATTTCGATACCTCTGGGATCGAACCCCAGATTTTTCGATAAATAACCGAGTGCGTTTGCCTTATGCTACGGTGGCCAACAATCCACGGCGCTATGTGTGTTTATCTGACAGCATCTGACTTCACTCCCAAATCCGTAGAGATGGGCTCAGCAACTGAGACGTCTCCATCTGGTTAGGGTTAACGGCACAAGCTGTTCAATTATAGCTCGTAAATCAAAAGAGCGAGAGAAATGGTGACAATCTTCAAAATCCGTGGAGACAATGTAAATAGACAAAGTCATGGCTATTTCCATGTTATTTCTTCAATTAACACACAGCAATCGGAAAATTGTATTTCTACACCTCTGGGATCGAACACCAGATTTCTCGATAACTAACCAAGTGCGTTCGCTACGGATTTGAGAAGTCAGATGCTGACAGATAAACACACATAGCACCGTAGAGCAAGGCGAACGCACTCGGCTAGTTTACGAGAGATCTGGGGTTCGATCCCAGCGATGCCGAAATACAATTTTTCGGCTGCTGTGTGCTAATTAAAGAAAACCGTGGAAACTGCGATGTCTTTGCTTATTTACTTTGTTGCATGACTGCTGTGTGTCAGGTACTGAACTTTGAAAAAAGAGAAATGTTGAAGAATACAAATTAGTACCCTGAAGTACGAGTACATCAGTCGCGTAGTTCTTAAAACAACGCAATGCCAGATATTAGGATTTAATTCTCCTTGGGTAAATTTCAGGGGAGGAGCAAAAGACAAATAATTCTACAATGGAATTTCTAAAGTATGGAAAACCGATGATAACACATACAGATCTCCTTTTACGCAAATCTTAAAAAAAATAAAGAGACTGATATTGAATCTGCTCTATAGTCTCTTTATTAAAAAGGCCCAGAAAGAGGAGGCAGTTTTTTGAACTGCCCTTCGAATGCTGTAAACATATACTGTTTGTGAGATATATCCACATTTACCAGACATTGGTAAAAATGTTTCATGCAAAGTTCAGAGTCCTAACGCGAATTGATAGGAACCAACAGAGTTATGGAGTGGAACTGTAGGATACTAAAAAGTATCTTATGATAATGAGCGATTCTTTTCCAATTTCGTCAAATTGTTTGAAGGAGTGATCCAATTATTCACACACAGATTTCATTTTCGCATATTATCATCAGTGCCATCAAAGTTCTATCGATTTCTGTCAATATTAGGAATTTTTAAGCCTGAACAATCAGCAGAATGCGTCATTAAAACAAACCCTAAGGAGAAGCAACTGAACAAATGTAACCTTCTGCTTGTATGCTGAATAACTCAGTTACTAATGTCTATTCATGGCAGCCGACATCTGTCCAGAATAGCTCTAGATACATAGCGTTGAGAGAAATATCCCTCAAATTATGATCTAACTGCCCTAGTGGTCAGAGTACTGACCAGTCATCCGAGATGAGCTTGGGTTCTAGACCCCGATGAGGAGTATTTGTCTAATGGCGCTAACTCTGTTCCTTCGCTGGAATCAGTAGCCTCAAATGATCTGATATGAAATCATCCCCCCGTCCCACCCCCACCCCCAAAAAAGTAATCAAATCTATTCTTTGCCATTCTCCGTCCTGATTGTTGTTGGCACTTGGCCGAAGCACATTGTTTCCTTTTTTGTGCTGCTTCATTTTTGTTTCTTTCTAAAACATATAGAAATGAATAACATACACTCTCGGACAATAAATTTTGCGTACCTAGAAGAAAACATGCTACAACAGCGAAACTTTGCAAATAGCTAGTGTGCGTGCTGGTATGCAAATGATCCACGTTGCTGCGAGTGCGCATGACCGCACACCTTGTGGTGGTGCTGCAAGCACGAACCGGCAGCCTTACAAACTGGCATGTAGTCGACGCCCCATGAAAGCGAAAAGCACCGGCCGACGCAAGCAAGAGTACAGAGTGAGAAAAATGCCAGTTAGAAGCCAGAGACGTCGATTTACGCAACGTACGGACTTTGAGAGAGGCCTGATCATCGGGCTGGAAACCGCAGGGTGGTCGGCGCGCCGTATAGCCCGCCACGTGGAATGTTTTGACCATACCGCCCGACTGTGTTTCGAGCAGTGGACACGTGACGGCACTGCCACACGGTGGAGTGGTTCCGGACTGTCCACGAGGACCACTGGTAGAGAGGATCAACGGATCGTGCGTCAGGCACGAACGGATCCCACGGAGATCCGGTCTACTATATACAGGCAGATGTAGATGCTCCTGTGTGCCCACGAACCATTTCCCGACGTCGCGCTGAAGTGAATCTGCGAGTCCAGCGCCGCTTAAGTGTGATGCCATTGACATCGCAACATCGCAGGCTCCGTGTGCAGTGGTGCAAGGCCGGAGTGACGTGGAACGCCACGGACTGGCGACGTGTGGTGTTTACGATGAGTGACGCTTCGTTTTGGGGACAGATGATCATTGTGTCTAGGTGTGGAGGTCTCAGGGTCAATAGCACAATCCCAACTTCACTATCGAGCTCCACACCTCCCTCACTGCAGGTATTAGGGTGGAGAGCCATTGCCTACGATAGCCGATCAGTTCTGGTAGTGGTACGTGGATCATTGATGGGTCAGCGGTTTGTGAATGAGATCCTACGGCCCCATGTGCTCCCATTCCTGGCCGGGATTCCAGGTGCGCTATTCCAGCAGGATAATGCCCTCCTGCGCACTCGGGTTGCCCAGATCTGCCTACGTCATGTCCAGACTGGCCTGCCCGCTCCCCAGACATGTGCCCTATCGAACATGTGTGGGACCAGTTGAAACGCCGGCTGCCGCCGTGCTGCACTATCCTCGATTTGGAGCACACCGTCCAACACATGTGGGCCAGTCTGCCACAGGACAACATGAGGCGTACGTTCGCCTCTATGCCGGACCGTATTGCAACATGTATCGCCGCACAAGGCGGTGCGACGCGCTCTTGAAGATGACCGGACGGTGCGCCACATATCCCTCTGTAATTATCCTGCAGCTCTATTTTTGCCATCACGTGTATCATTCATGTGTATCACTACGTCCATAAAATTTCAGTTCAATTCGATGCTTCTTTCTTGGCGCACACATTTCTTTGTCCGTGAGTGTACATAAGCACCCAAATCCGTCTGTCTCTCTGGAACGCTTGACGCCACAACAACGTCTGCATTGATGCGCCATCACTTATCGAACAATTCGTGTGTGCTCTCGCGATGTCAAAATGATTGCCTGCTATATAATAGCACGTCATCACTTTTAGATGTCAAGGTGATCGCCTGCTAATTTAAAAACATTGGATTATTAATGACTTAAGTCCTATTTTTCCGATCTACAAAATTCGAATTGAATTTTTAATATCACAACAAGTTGAATTTGCACGTGATCCCATTGAAATGTCAAGGTGATCGCGTGCTAATTTTAAAAACATTGGTTTACCAATGACTGGAGTTCTATTTATCCAATCTACAAAATTCGAATTAAAATCTTAATATCACGGCAAGTTGCGTTTATATAGTAATTTAATTTAGCACAATTCGAATATTAATTTGTACGCTTTAATTATTTTTTACTTTTTTAATTTAACTAACTTTCCGAGTTTAGTGCTGATTATATTATACAATTTGCAAAATATCGATCTATTTCAAGGCTGTAACCTACAATACAAACTGAAATCTTGAGATGCCAAAGTGTGCAAGATTGCATCTAAAAGCAGATGTCGCCCCAAAAGCACATTGTCGAGTATTTATATAGTTCCGATTTGTAATACCATATGTCCATTGTTTTGTAGAAAAAGCTTTGTGATGAAGTTTCAAACTAACAGTCGAATAGGACAGTCTAAAACAAGCCGTGAAGGGAATAACATGTGTGCCGGAGAAAAAGTCATTTACCGTGAAAGATCAAAGGAAAAGTTATTAATGTAAGTTTACACGAAAACAACTTTCCGAGTTTAGTGCTGATTATACGTATTACACATTTTGCAAAATATCGATCTATCTAAACGCTCTAATCTACAATTGTTAAACAACAAATATTTTACACAGAATGTTATTTATCGCGAGGTCTGTTTAAAAACGGAAGTAAATAGCATATAATTTGTAGTTCTAACGTTAATGAGTTCTTACTATATAAGTTTTCCCTATATTTCCTTACGGAAATCCGGCGTCTATTTGATTTGTTTTCAATCTGTTTCAATTAAAACTTTCAATTCGTCATACGTCGGGCAACCTCCTCTATATATTAATATTTATTTAAAGTTTAAAAACAAGCGCTATACGCTAGTTTTGAATAATCTAACAGTTGAGGGGCATCTGTTACAATAACCTAGTCAGTGGGATTTCGAATCAAAATGTATGTCTACTAGAGACGTATTGATAATGCAGCGCACAATCACGTACTACGAGGTGTTTTGTCTGAATTTGCCGCAGAGGGCCTGTGTGACGTGATATAACTTCTAAACAATAAGAAATATCAAATTCTTTTAAGGACCTTCTTTATTCAGCTTTTATGGTGAATAAAAATGGTCGTTAGAAAATATTTGATGCAATCACTCTGGAAGGAGTTACACCGATCAAATTCTGTTTCAAAAACTGTAGAGGCGCCATCTTGGATTAATGATTTCACACAGGCCCGCTGCCACAAATTCAGACAAAACACCTGGTAATACATGATTATATTTTCATTTGCAATGCACCCCCGGTATTCGTAACTTCCTTTGGTTCAAAATCCCACGGAATTACATATGTTCTTCAACTATAAGTTACGAAATATCTATTGCTTATACATTTAAGTCACTGTTTGCATGCATTGTTAACTATAAAGGTTTGAATGGTTTGTCTACTTTCACAGAGAGACGGTTTCCTACCATTTTAGCTTGCATATAGCATTCAACCGCACTCTTTCTTAATAGCAGTGATAATATAATTTTTATTATCCATTTCCTTAATGAAATTGGGGGAAAGTGATGGACAGTTTGGCGGTCTCTAAACGTGTTGGTCCCTTCTGTGCAGGATGCCTTGCTTCCTGTTCATCAAACATGAGCAGAGTCTTCCAGCAGAGATGCCCACCCCGTTCTGTTTCTATTTTTTTCCCCATTCTTATTTCTTTACGAGTTCTTTTACTCAGGTCTTCTAGCTTCCTTTTTCTGAACGGGCAATTTTAGACTTGGAGTCAGACACTCACTTACTAAAACTACTTTATTCAGCTTCTGCTTAATGAAATTGGGCGGACTCGGAGACTTTTACATAGAATTTTGCAATTATGTTCATTACCGTGCAATGCAGCTTTTAGCTTATGTAGATCGGAAGTGGCTGAAAATGCGTAGGTTTCATAGTGCTTTATCATACAGATAGGTTAAAATTTTTATCTTCAAATTTTCTTAGAAAACAAGAAGCTGGTTCTGTAGTTCGGTACAACAAGCATTTCCTGAAAGTTTGCATCTTTTTCGTGTACAACTCTCCAGAGCTTCCAGCTCGCTTTTCATCTCCTTCAGTTTTCTTTTCTGTTTCGCTAAACACGGTCAAATATTATCAATTTTTTGTCCAGTTAATTAGGTTCTTCACTACCTGGTTTGTCAGGTTGTTCAGTCGTAGAAACTTTGAAATTCATTACTTGGTTACAGCTTTCTCAAAAGTTCACATAAGTAAATCAATTAAAAATAAACAGTATTTAAGAAGTTCCATATTTTAAATAGGAAAACAAAAATTTATCTTGATGCTGTGCTTGACAGCCCGTGATCAGTTCTTCACAAAATGAAAAACCAAACAAGTTAGTAAAATCATGCAATGCATTGATTATGATACGCTTTCCAACATACCAGAAATTATTGCTCAAGTTATGAGGATAATGGCTGTGGAATAAATCTCGCTCCTGTGTCCTGACCTTTGACCACATTTCAATGATATTCAACAGAACCGATTCAGTACACCTCAAGAATAACATACTAAAGTTTTGTCGCAATAGAAGCAGTTTTACCTAAGTTATGAGAATAATGACTGTGGAATAAATCTTTCTTTTGTGCAATGACCTTTGACCCCATTTCGTTGATATTCAACAGAACCGGTTCATTATACCTCCGAAACACCATGATAACGTTTTGTCGCAATCGAAACATGTTTTGGTAAGTTATGACGCACAAGGGCAATGGAATGGATCCCACTCTAGTGTCCGGACCTTTGACCCCACTTCACCCATTTTCAATAGGGTTCGTCCCCAGTGGCTCCCTACCACATACTAAAATTTCATCGAAATCGAACCATTTTTACGCAAGTTATGATGCATAACGGGCAATGGAACAAATCCTGCTCCTATGTCCTGCCTGACCTTTGACCCCATTTCGCCCATTTTCAATAGGGTTCGTGCCCAGGTGGTGCCCTACCACATACAAAAAGTTCATCGAAATCGAACCATATTTACGCATGTTATGACGCACAAAGGCAATGGAATGGATTCCACTTTTATGCCCTGCCTGACCTTTGACCCCATTTCGCCCATTTTCAATAGGGTTCGTCCCCAGGTGGTTCTTTACCAAATACCAAAAGTTCATCGAAATCGAACTATTTGTACGCAAGTTATGACGCATAAGGGCAATGGAATAAATACCGCTTTTATGGCAGGCCTGACCTTTGACCCCATTCGCCCATTTTCAATAGGGTTCGTGCCGAATGGTTCCCTACCACATACTAAAATTTCATCGAAATCGAACCATATTTACGCAAGTTATGACGCATAAGGGCAATTGAATGGATCCTGCTCTTATGGCGTGACCTTTGACCCCACTTCACCCATTTTCAACAGGGTTCGTCCCCTGGTGGTCCCTTACCACATAGTAAAATTTCATCGAAATCGAACCATTTTTACGAGAGTTATCGTGCCGACAGACAGACGGACGGACGGACACACGGACGGAAAAAGCTGGAGCATATACGCTTCTTCAACCTACGGTTGGAAAGCGTAAAAAAGAAAAAAAGAGGCAGAAAAACGGCATTCGTTATGAAGATTTCTGTATCGAAATTCCGACAATCATAGATACAAGGCAAACATCTTTTTGTAGAGGTATTACACAGATATATATGTACTGTTATACATTTAATCTTTACTTTATCTGAAATAAATTTTTCATAGGCTATCCTTCGATTCTTTCGACTCCACAAACTCTGAAGTGGGCTCTAGTGTAAATTTCCTCAACGTTGTCTATTTCATCAGTCGATTGTGCTTCCTGGCTTCGAAGCAGTTAAAATTTCAGGTTACTCTTTAAGAGTTGAGGTAAGAAATCAATAAAAACATAAGTTGATAGAACTGGTGAGTATGGTGGAAGATAAATCTCGTTGACATTGATGATTTAAGCTTTCTGTTTTGGGGTTTAACGACCACCATGAGCAAATTTCTAAACTATAATCAGCCTCCCATGCCTAATTCAGTGCCACAAGTTCCAGGGATGGGACAGAGACAGAGCTATCAGACATACACACCATCTATATTTCACCCGGGATTCAAGTCCAGGCCCATATCGGACGCATAGTCAGCAAGTCTGAAACCAGAGTCTCAGACCAGGGGTGTCATTTTAATTTCCAAGATGACTTTCCTGAGATAAAGAAGAGAATTACCTTCAGGACGCAATAGGTGATGTCATAAATCTGGTATTTTATGTTAGGTTTTCTGCAAAAATCGCTTAAAGAATCTATGCAACCACATCATGTCGGGTCACAGTTGCACAAACACCTAAGAAAACTACCGTCTGAGATTTTTGGGCGTTCCAGCAGTTATTAGAGGGTGTGACAAGAATTCTTAGTATAGCGTTTCCGACCACCTGAGAAACAAACGTACATACGTATGTCTACAAGGTTATATACGACGTCTTCCCTATTCAAAGCTTAAATCTGATAACGTTTGACTGCAGTTTCATTCAATTTAACAACAAAATCTAATGCTCTGTCTATACGTGGTGTGTCATTACGAATCGAATTGTGATCGCACAGTATTAACTGCTCAGTTCTCTCTCTTGGACTTCAGTCAATGACTTGAAGTCAGCGAACGTGATGTTGAAGAGAATGGCTGATCTGCTGTAACATTGGCAGATTGCCAGTCAGCTTTGTTTTCTTATATCCCAAATGGGGCAGTTCTCAGAGCTCCATTATTTTACTTCATTTGCTCACTCTTTAAGGCTGGTCACGGAAAATCAAACAATCTAAAGATGCAGGAAGGCTACCAAATATTGCCGGAGTTTATTTTTGCCCACAAGAAAACAAAATTAGGCAGCGAGCCAAATAAGGAAGTAACGATAAGAATTCAGAGAGCAATTAAGATCATTGGTTGTCTGCCGACCGGTGGGCAATAAAATAAAAAAACTCTACTTCTTGTATTTTACTTCATATTTACTCTTTGTTTCTGCATAGTCTTGCCCAGTAGCTCTTCATGGAGATCATTCGCATGTCTTAGGAAGCGCCATTAGCGTGGTGCACGTATAAATACATCACTCTCCTAACAAAGGTCTTGAAAGATGTTAACACTGCCCACTTATGCAAGAAACCGTGAGGACATATTCCCCGATTTTTAAGAATTCTTAGTAGTTACCGTTTAGTGATTAAAACAGGAATGTGCGAGACATCTGCCATAGCCGAAGAAAAATTGCGGAACGAAGCAAACTCGTCATGTAGCGGATTTTCCAATCTTTATATTGCGGTTTTTTCTCCTTTAATACTTTACTCTCTTTTCTCTCCACTGTCCTTTTAGTCGTCTGTGCAAAACGTGATCCTTTTTCAGATGTTGGAAGGGACACAGGGTAAAAAAGAAAGCGGATAATGATAAAAAACGACATAGGACTTCTGGTGAGCAGAACGTGTATGTGGAAATGTCAATAGTGGGCACATCGGACAAGCAGGGAATCATGGCTGGGCTACGAAAGAGAAATTTATTGGAAGAGAATTTGCCGTGGAGAGGATATCAAAGATCAAGGGAAGGGCAGTAATTCTATTCCGCTAGAGAACTTTCTCTGATCGGGAGTCCAGTGACATCGTGCTCAGAATTTCAATTGACCTATCAACCGGGTCTTACTAGTAATCTGCAAACAAAGAAGAAATCGAAGTCGCGAGCGTTGTTAGATGAAAAATCAAGAACAAGCCGAAGATGAGGGTTTTATTTTGAAGTACTCTGTGTGTGTGTTTGTGTGTGTGTGTGTGTGTGTGTGTGTGTGTGTGTGTGTGTGTGTGTGTGTGTGTGTGTGTGTGTGTGTCATAAAATCAAAAATCAATCTCGAAGTATGTACAAGAAACCTGTAAGTATTCTAAGTTCTCTTTTGGTTTTTATGTACATACGTGCCACAAAAAGGTTTTAGTATTCGAAAGGAATGAATAATTTGGTTCATAAATAAACATAAAAGGAATCAAAACACGAGGGTTGTACGGAAAGTAATGCAAAAGTGGGAAAAACCTTTTTATTAACTGACAGAGGTTGTTCAAACCGCACCTGTTGGTAGAGTAACTCTTTCTCTATGCAAAGGTACTACTCAACATAGTCTCCATCACAAGCAATGCTTTTGCGCCATCGTTGAACCCAACTCTCGAATCCTCTGTGAAATAAATCATGTGTGAACTGTAGTACCCACTTCTTCATAGCCAATTTCACCTCGTCTGTGTCATCAAATCGTTGTCCCCGGAGACTGTCCTTTATTGGACCGAACAGGTGGAAGTCGGAGGGCACCAGATCTGGGCTGTACGGTGGAGGGGAGGGGGGGCATCAACCAGCATAATTTGCTAATCGCCTGATTTGTTGCCAAAGATGTGATTGGTCTTGCATCGTCATGGTGAATGTGGACCCTTTTCGGATTCTTGTTCGGTCTCTTCCTCCTTATGGCTTCTTTAAGCTTCTTCAGTGTCTCAGTGTACCGCTCGCTGGTCACAGCACGGCAATGTTCCAGAAAATCAAGGAGAATGACACCCCTGTCATCCCAAAAAACAGTCACCCTGACTTTCTGTGCTGATCGCTGACTCTTCAACTTTTTAGGCCTTGGTGAAGCGATGTGACGCCATTCCATGGATTGATTCTTCGTTTCCAGATTGTAAAGATACGCTCACGTTTCATCCCCTGCTACAAGATTGAAAAAGTTTCTTCATTGGCTTCAAACGCTTTCAGCAGATCAGAGCAGACTTCCACACTTCTCTCCTTCAAATCGGGTGTACACTGCCAAGGTATCCACTTTGCACACACTTTCCGATACCCTAAGTCTTTCACCAGCTTCTTAATGTCATTGTGACCACGGTTCAGTTGTGCAACAAGCTCACGGATGGTGACTCGTCTCTCCGCGCGAATCGATTCATCCACTCGCTGACGATTTGTGTCAATGGTCGCAGATGATAGTCTCTCACTGTGTGGTTTGTCTTCAATGCTATTTTCCCCTTCTTTAAACTTCTTCATCCATTTGTTCACATTGCTCTTATCAATGGCGCCATCTTCGTAAACATTCTCTAGGCTTCTGTGGATGTCGGACAGGCTGCACCCTTACTTCGTCAAGAACTCAAGACGTCACGTTGCTTCTGCTTGGAATCCATTATTTACCTGCAATGAAGAAAAAGGTAACAATAGAGGAAGAGTTACTCTACCAACACGTGCAATTTGAACGACTCCTGTTAGTTAATAAAAATGTTATGTCCACTTTTGTATTACTTTCGGTACAAACCTCGCAAATCTGTTTTATTGGTGTAGATCAAATAAAAACCACCGAGATTTCACGCATACATGGATGGCATTACGAAGGCATACAATCAATCGAAAAATTATTTTAGTTCATTGTACCAATTTGAAATGCGGAGGGACTATACCGGGCTGCAAAAGGAAGATTCAAATTCGAAGTGCGATGCGCTCTTACTTTACGAGGAAATCATGGTTGCGGATTCTCGTGGGACGATGTTGAACCTGTGTCTGATGATTCCACATTGATGGTAGTCCGCTCGAAAAATTATCATTACATGCCTCTGATATTAAAAGGACTTCTACAGAATCTAAACAAATGAATTTCATTTGTCTTTATGCTTCTTCGTTTATTAATGGCGTATTTCCTCGATATACGTTTATCAATTTCCATATCTTTGGGGACAGTGATTGCGGTATCTCGTTGCCCAAATTCATTCATAATCTGCACAGGATATAGTGCAATGACTGTTTGAACTAATTTTCATTTCTTTTTTATAAATACTGGTCTCCAAAGGAAAATTATTTTTGAAATTCTTCTTTCTAACTGTAGGATATTTAACCACGAGAAAACATGAAAAAGAAATTTTAGCAATTTCACAAGCTACACAGCCGCTTTTGATTTTAACCGTTTTCAAGTGGTTGAAAGACAAAGTCTTTCTGAAAAGCATATTTTGTACGAACGCTATCAGCCGATCCCTTCCTGGAAAAAATATTTCTCACCATCGCCTCGGTCGTTGCCGTCATCATCATGTCGAAGTTCTTGACATCGTTTAAATTACACTGAACAAAAATGGTTTTGTTACAAAGAAAACTTTAATGGTTTTGTGTATTTACGGGTGCTGACCCCAAATATGAAGTCACAATCGCTCCCCTGAGCTCCAATTTCTTGTAATGAAACTCTCTATTGGAGGAATGTTGTGCTACTTGAAGGAACTTCCCTATGTTTACCAACAGAGACATCTGTCTGCAGTCAAGATACCTGTGTCTCTGAGAGTAGACATACTGGCGCCATTACTTCATGTTGTGGAAATCCTTCTGAGAAGGGGAACAAAGCAAAATTTTTGTCATTCGAATGCATTTAATCGTATTAAGAGAATACAAAGTGGTTTGTCACAAATATTTATTTTTCAAGTTGACCATGGTTTACCTAGCTTCATCAGGACGAATGACACGTAAATATTGAAACTGTATATGATGTCATAAACGGTGTTCACAGTCACGGGTTTTGGTTAGTTGCTTCCACGCGCTTGATGGAAATGGTGTGGATGTCATGTCATTAACAAGTTGCCAAGACTTCTTATATATATGGAAAGCTTCCAAAATATCAAGTTTGGTGGTTGAATCAGGCTTGTCAATTAGTTTTGCTTCTTCAAAGAGAAATTGATGGTCCTTTTCGTAACAATGTTTAGCCATCGATGACTTCTTTAGGTCTCATTTCCGAATGTAGGTCTTGTGCTCCTTCAATCGAAAACGCAAGGCTCTACGAGTCTGTCCTATATAGGAAGACCCGTAGCCGTTTGGGATCAAAATACTATGTTGAAGACAAAAACATGTAGGGAATTTATCAAATTCTATGTGGATATGGCGCTTCCTGTATTGAACAGACCCGTAGAGCCTTGTGTTTTCGATTGAAGGAGCACAGAACTGTGATGTAAACAAGTCACACTGTTACGAAAAGAGCCATAAATTTCTCTTTGAAGAAACAAAACTGATTGACAAGCCAGATTCAACCACCAAACTCGATATTTTGGAAGATTTCCATATATATTAGAAGTCTTCGCAACTTGTTAATGACATGGCATCCACCCCATTTCTATCAAGCGCGTGGAAGCAACTAACCAAATCCCGTGACTGTAAACACCGTTTATGATATCATATACAATTTGAATATTTACGTGCCATTCGTCCTGATGAAGCTTGGTCAACACCCAGCGAAACCATGGTCGACTTGAAAAAATAAATATTTGTGACAAACCCCGTTGTATTCTCTTAATACGTATAATCGTCACAATATATCATATGTCTTTGAGATCAAGAAGTATTTAATCGGTTTTGAAGGACGTGCTTTTACTCGTGGTTTTAAGAAGTAGTGTGGATTATGCAACCTATACGTTACATAATGCCGCGCAATTGTATGAACCATCCAAACAGTTTCTGCTACATTTGTGGACAATTTACTTCAAAGATTCAAAGGCAACATTTCACACCATTGATTAAAAAATCATATGAAATTTATTTCCAGTGCAAAATGGGTGATGAAGATAAATCTTTAGCGCCTCACATTTGTTGTAATTGATGTGTAACTTTGTTGACTGGCTGGTTGAAGGGATCACGTCAAATGCCATTTGCGGTACCAATGGTTTGGAGAGACCCGAAAGACCACTCAACAGAATGTTACTTCTGCATCACTAAGATATCTGGAATTAAAGCTAAGACGAAAGACACGATTCAGAATCCCAGAATCCCTTCGGCCATAAGGCCTGTTCCTCATGGTCCAGATCTTCTTGTTCCTGTACCTCCACAGTTATGGAGCTTAGATGATAGTGATACTGATGAAATATATCCTCACAGCGAAGAAGATATTGAAGTACAACAAGACCCCGATTTCTCGAAAGATTCTGTGCCTCACCTTATAAGTCAGGAATAATTAAATGATCTGGTTCGTGACCTTTATTTAGCAAAAAGGCAGGCCGAAATATTGGCTTCAAGATTGAAGGAATGGAATCTTTTACAACCAAGTACAAAGGTATGTAGTTTTCGTCGACAACAGCAAGTGTTTGAGCACTTATTTTCGAAGAGTAGTGATCTTGTGGACTGCAATGATATAGACTTATTGTTTGAAGCCTGAGGACAGCAACATAAACCTGAAGAATGGAAACGTTTTACAGATTCCTCAAAAATAAGCTTAAGAGCTGACCTTCTTCATGAAGGAAACATGTATCCGTCAGTACCTGTTGCATATGCTGTATACATTAAAGAATCATATGCAAATATGAAACTGTTGCTTAAAAGTATGGTATACAAAAACCAGTCATGGAATATTTGTGGCGATTTTAAAGTGATAGCTTTACTCCTTGTTCTACAACTTGGATACACAAAATACTGCTGCTTCCTCTGTGAATGGAACAGTAGGGACAGAATATCTCATTACATTGAAAAGGCCTAGCCTAAAAGAGAGTCCTTAATTCCATTTAATAAAAAATGTTGTTGCTGAGCCTTCAGCAAGTCTTCAGAACGTGTACCTACCACCACTTCACATCAAACTGAGCTTGATAAAATTTTTTAAAGGCATTAAATCAAGGTGGAGAAACCTTTCGTTTTGTAAATAACAAGTTCCCCAATATATCTGAAGCCAAAATTAAACAAGGCATTTTTATTGTTCCACAAATAAAGGAACTTATGCGTGATCTTGTATTTGAAAGAACTTTGAAAGAGACTGAAGCTGCTGCGCGGAAGTACTTTAAAGATGTGGTACTGAAAATGTTAGGTAACCGGAAGGCAGAAAATTATGAAGAACTTGTTACTGAGCTTCTAGAAAATTATAAGGCCATGGGATGCAATATGTCCTTCAAAATACTATTTCTTCACTCGTATGTGGACGTTTGCCCACGGAACTGTAAGCGATGAGCATGCAGAACGTTTTCATCAGGACATGTGTACCGTAGAAAACCGTAAAAGAAAATGGAGACCTAAAATGCTAGCTGATTACTGTTGAACTTTAAAAAGGGATGTAGTACAACCAAAGTACAAAAGAAAATCTAAAATAACTACTTTTCAAGGTAAGTGTAATTAACTGTTTGTAGGGAAATATACATTCCAAAATGAAGGTTTATTGTACACTGTAGCAACAGGTTACTTGAGAACTATGACCGATAGCACAATTTAGGAAGCAGATTTGCAATCAGCATGAAAAATACTGTATGATTCGGCATATGAAGTCTTTGTAACAAACAAAAAGTTTATTTTTGTTGTTCAGTGTTATCTTCGAAAGTTATGCACAGTTTATAAAATAATAGGGTTCAATTGTTCGTAGACTTGTTGGTTTTTAATGTCTAAATTAAACTTCACGTTAACTTGTTGCCTTAGTTTGCTGAATCCCTTATTTTTCCAGTTTGCATCGCTGGTTGTATAACGAAGTAAATTTCTCCGTCATTTCTGTCCACGCCAGGATTCGAACCCGGATCCCCTCATTCCGGAATAAGTCGCTCTACCAATTGAGCTACGCGGACGTTTGTTCTGACTACTATCTGCCTTTATGTCGTGTGCGTCCTGCTCGCAGGTACGTCACATCTCTCCCCCCCGAAAGAGGGCCGGGGGCATGGCCCACGGGTCGGCCGTGACCATGAATCGTTGCAGGCAGCCATCCATTGTAGAACGTGCACTTGAGAACTCCCAGTCAATCTGGTGTGTGGAATGCAACGTCACACATTTTTTATTTTTCGAAGCGCTGGAGAAGGGATTCTCTGATTTTTCCTATCTCGCGGTGTGGAAAGAACATCACACCAATGCGAGATTTTGAACGGTCGGGTCATCCGGATAGTTCGGGCGCCATTATAACGAAGTAAATTTCTCCGTCATTTTTGGTCTACGCCGAGAATCGAACCCGAGTTCGCTTATTCCGGAACAAGTCACTCTACCAACTGAGCTACGCAGACGTTCATTCTGATTGCTATGTGCCTTTATGTCGTGTGCGTCCTGCTGGCAGGTACGTGACAGTTGTTCGTAACAGCTGCAACTTCAATTAAACACAGGAACGCCAAATTGGGCACTTTCAAATAAACGTCTAGTTATGAGACAGTACTTACAAGTCCAAAGTCCACGTTATTATAGCTCCCAGTACATAAAGTATTCCGTCACATCAGTATGCCTTGTAACAGAAAAGTGCAACACATTTCAATCTACTATTAAGTGTACAAATAAGTTTTAAAGCGTTTTTTCTGTGACGTGTGCCGCTAATTTACATATCCGTCATTCCCTCGCGTTGTTGTTATGTGACCGTAATTGGTCCACAGTATAAAATGTGACACAGAAGTTTGCCCGACAGTCAAACGCACTTGCACATCGTTAGGGGAAAGATGGCAAGCGATACGCCGTATATTCGACACTGCATTCGTTGCGAATTTCAACGTAGCGGTGTCCCGCAGAAGGTAACGTATGAAGAACTGCAAGTATTGCTGGTTGAAGATTCGTCTGAAACGCAAACAGAACTAGCTGAACAACTGGGGTAACTCAACAAACCATTTCCAATCGTTTACGCGCAATGAGAAAGATTCAGAAGGAAGGAAAACGGGTGCCTGAGCCAGAGGGACAAGGATGAGCGTGTCATGAAGTGGTTGAATCTGTTGAATAAACAACACCGAAAGTCTTTCCTGTGGGAAATCCTTTCGGATGATGAAAAGTGGATATGGTACGACAATCCCAAACGCAAAAAACATTGGGTAGACCCCGGTGAAGCAACGACTTTCAAACCGAAACGCAATATTTATTCCAAGAAAGTTCTACTGTGCATCTGGTGAGATATGAAGGGTATGCTTTATTATGAACAATTGGAACAGGGTGAAACTGTTACTGATGATCGCTACAAGCAACAATTTCTGCGATTGAAACAGGAAATCTGTCGGAAGCATCCATTCACAGGCAAAGGATTGTGTCCTGTGAAATTACTGTATGACAACGCTAGGCCGCATGTCGCGAAATCGGTCAAGGAAACGTTATTGACGCTTGGCTGGGAAAGTTTGGAGCACCCGGCGTATAGTACCAACATAGCCCCTCCAGACTATCATTAGTTTCATTGGTTCCGATCGATGCAACATGGTTTGTCTGCTGTACGGTTCCGGACATGTGACGAAGTGCCAAAAATGGGTTGACGACTTCATCGCGTCACACGACGAAGTATTCTTCAAGGCTTGAATCCGTCAGCTTCCCGACCGATGGCGGAAAGGGATAGATAGTGATGGCTCACACTTTTATTCGCAAGGGTATTGTTGTTTACTTTCAAATTGCATGTTGCGTTGTCTTAAAACGCTTTAAAACTTAGTTGTACACCTAATACTTCGTAGCACTATACTTTTGACTATTATTGCTCACCTGCATCCCATATCACAGGCAACACCTTACGGAGGTCTGCCAGTTTACTGGGGTATGTGGCATGGTTATCGAAACGTCGCTGCACAACGTCCCAAATGTTCTAAATGGATCAATTTTGTAGCTCCTAAAGTGCGCTGCAGGCACGGTGTCTGGTTGCATTTCCTTCGATAAAACGGAATGCATGTCCAATAGTCTCGTGAAACAGCGTCACAATCCGCACAATTATCTCGTTTCGGTACAGCAAAGCTTTCATGGTGCCTACACAATCATACGAGTTAGTACGACCTTTAAAACACACTGCTTTTCAGACCAGAAGTGACTGAAATTGGTAAGGGTGGACGGACTGCACATGGTGTGATATGTCGGATCTGTTTGACACGTGTCTTCTTTGACGACTGTGAGCTGATGTCAATGCTACACATCTCAGCGGCTGCCTTGCTCTGAGTTCGTACTCGTGAAGACGGTTACCTACCGTTTGAATAGATACTGTGACACCAAAAGTAGCTCGAAAGGATTCCTGTTGTTGGCTACTGGTGATACTAGGCCTTCTCCGAGCACCTATTTTCAGGGAGCCAGTTCTGGTCGTTATCCTCGGGCAACCACTCCTGGGTCGCTCTGAAATATTTCTATGCAGTAGAAATCTTGTGCGTTGCTGAATTAGTACACTTTGTGAAACTCCTAAAGCAGCAGCCACATGGATCTCCAGTACACCTGCTTGTAACATGCCAACAGCCCTATTATTTCTGTTGTCAATGCTTAAACGTCGTCTGGATGTCATTTCAGGTCAATCTATCATTGAAGACAACTTCTAGACCAAGGGTTGAAACGACCCGTTTTTTTTTGTTGGATCTCGCATGCCATGAGCTGTGTTGTCATGATGCTAATTTACATATGTCCTAGCTACCCACGCTGATAACCGATCTCCAGTAGTCGCTAAATTTGCATATCACCACATTTTTCCTTCGAAACCTAAATATCTCTAACTTTTTGTTACCATCTTCAGGTTATCTCCCTACCATAGGATTTATTGCGTAAAACCTTTCTGTCGGTGGTGGCATTCGGATCCATGTCTTGTTCTCCCAACTGAACTAGGCCGGCAAGGCTTATCGCTGGAACTTTGCCCATTCATACATCACCGCAATATTACGTCATGTTAGTAGTACGTTACATTATCTCTCACTGAGAAATGGTTGTCACCTGCCCCGAAAACCTGGCACGAAACCTCAGGTTTTCGGGGCAGCCGACAACCATGCTTTAAGGAAGGAGCTCAGCGTAGAATGAATTTTTGTTAATTCCATGCGATGTGTGGAAGATTCATCACACATGTTTTTCCCAAAGTAATGCACAATTTCACCGCTAGGTGGCGCAAATGGTTAATTTGTTTTTCTCAATAACTCGGCTTACACATGTGCTATTTAAAAAATTCTCTCAACATCGGATGCCATTTGACTTGTAGAATACTATAGGTTAGTATATGAGGAGTTTTTTAGTTCACAGTTCTGTCGCAAGGTGGTGTTTGTGTACTTCACTTTGCAGTTGTATCTCCACTTCTAAAAATCCTATTTAGAAATTTGTTTTTTTTTACTGTATGCCATTAGGTACAATAGAGATGTGAGACATTATCCTCTTTACATAACGCAGAGATTTCCCGCTAGGAGGCGTAAAGGTCGAAACCTTTTTCTTGCTATCTCTGCTCCCCGGAGACGTATTTGAAAAGTTTTTTTTTCATGTAGAATATTTTTCGCCTAATTTCAACTGTTCCATTATGAAAAGTTCTACCGTTAGAAGGCATAGAGTTATATCATGTTTCCTTCAACATGTATATTTCTTATTTAAAATGTTCGATTTGTAAATCTCTTTGCCTCTGATACTTCCTTGTGCTATGAAAAACTCTTTGTACGCCATTTGTTAATTTTCTTAATATACTTTTTAGCCGCTGCTGGAAATAAGTAGCTGTTTCTATGCTGGCTGTTTTATCGATTCTAGAAACCCGTTGATAGTTTTACTAACCGGTTCCATTACCTTTGAATAACTTTGATAAATTTAATTCGCTTCAGAAAAGATTCAAAAGATGTGCTCCTTTCAACCGAAGATTCGATGTCATCTTTCCTGTTTTCGATATTTCTGCTTCTGACAATCCTATTTGAAAAACTTTCTTTGTCGACTAGCATTTGTAGTAGAAAATATTTCCCGTATGATTCCTAATCTTTTTTAACAAACAATTTTGTCTTTAAAGTTCGTGCTTCTGTTCATTTCTTTTGTTCAGTAGGTTCTGCAGGTAGTATTCATAACATAGTCATTCTCTCCAGTAAATCTCAGAATATGCATCTTAAACGTTGTGTCCGAGCAAGCCTACTACAAGACAGCTATAGTTTTAAAACTTTAATTAATCTGTAATTTTAAAACTTTAATTAATCTGTAATGATTGTAACAGATTAATTAAAATATTAGTGCCATGTAAATTAAACTTAATATGATGTCCTAAGAATCCTGACTGTCATTAAGAAAGAAAATTTTTAACCATCGCATGCTTCATGATTATTTTTCAATTTTCTTTCATTCAGTCACAGTTTTTTTTGCTTTTCGATTTTATGATCTCACAGACCTGAAATATCCTAGGCCTTTAGATTGTCAAAAGCCGGCTCTGATCGTGAAGTTTATTCCCGGGTATACGCGCGAGTTCCCGATTTCCTTTGTTACAAGGGTGGATTTAGTTATAGGTTTTGTCGTTATATCGGGCGATTTTTTTCTCTGTGAAACACATAGTTCATGAAATCCATCTTTGAAAATGTACCGAGCAGATAGGTGACACAGCAAGATGAAGTCGTCAAGAAGAAAGATTTGTAAGGTCGAAAAAGAATGCTCTGGCACTTTGTTTCGGTTAAGAAACAATTTTCTCAACATTTGAAACGAATTGTTCTACTAACTGTGGTTTTGTGACGCACTACAGCAGTAAAGCATGTGTCAAGACGACAAATCTGCAACGACACATTCTGTACGTGTAGCTTAGTTGGGAGAGCAACTTACACCGGAGTAAGGCGCGCGATTTTGATCCCGTCACGGGCAAATTTATGTTTTCACAGCTTGAGTGTGAAATGTGAAAGCAGTGGATGGCACTTCAGAATTTTCGTTCTCGCCCAATAAAATTACTCAGCGCTAAGAAGCTGGTCTAAAAACATAAACAAGAAACAGTTTCTATCGATATTGGACGAAATACATGTACATACCTCTGTAAATGTCTTCTTTTATATCTTATGTATAGGGAGATAACTTCTACAAACTGTTTTCACTTTAGAGACTTTTTTTGTGGCGACTCAAGAATGTAGATTAAAACAGAAAGAAAAAAATGTTCAGTTTTGAAGCGCTAAAGTACTAAACGTAGCTCACGTTAATTTATATTTTGCCTTTTCGTTGGTTAAGTAGTTTGAGGAGCAGGCTTCCAGTCAGTCGTCCGAAAAGGGCAGGGGTTAAGAGCCCAATTTCGAGTCCCGATGAAACTGACATAAAAAACTTTTATGTTGCATTGCAAAAATGATCTTAAAAGTCACATTTCACACAAGGAATTTTGTGTTACGTTGAAAACGTGGTTTTGAAAGCCAATTTTGGCACAAGAACATCAAACAGAAGTCATCGCTCTTTCCATGTTTATAAGTGAGTCACGGAAAAATTCTCATTGGCCACCACCGGGAATCGAACCTAGGGTCTTCCAGTTACACGACGGACATGCGTCCGCTGCACCACAGTGGCCTCGAATTCCTCCAGACTCACATACGACTAACTGCCAAACCACTTGGCAGGTTGTTTCTTGGAGCCCCGCACAATGCTGAGGATTCACCAAATATGGTAAGCAGCAAATGAACAAATAACTAGAAGGCGAATGAATAATTAATACAGACATTTGACGTAGACTAGGAACATCAAACAGAAGGTGCAGCGGAAGCATGTCCGGCGCGTAACTGGAAGACCCTGGGTTCAATTCCCGGTTGCGGCCAATGAGAATTTTTCCGTGACTCACTTATAAACGTGGAAAGAGCGATGACTTCTATTTGGTGTTCCCAGTCCACGTCAAATGTCTGTAATAATTGACACAAGAAGTTTGTGTCACGTTGCGAAAATGATTTTAAAGTCGAATTTCGCACAAGAAATTACACGGTCGTATCAGAATAACATGACCACCTCCGGAATCACAGTGTAACCACCCACGCGCATCACAGAGTGCACGTGACAAGGTCGACCACAAGGATATATAAACGGCCGGCCAGGACAGATGAGTCACAGTGCGTAACGAGAGGACAATGGGCAGAGATAGTGATTTGACGGACGTACGAAAATGAATGATTATTGGCTACCACACCAAGGGTGGAAGCATCTCAGAAACAGCAGACTTCGTGGGCTGTTCACGAGGTGCTGTAGTAAGGGTGTATCAAGAATGGACCGCTGTCACACCGAGTACCTCTGACGTCATAACTGTGGAGCCCCAAAGCCATCGACCCTAGAGGAGAACGTCGCCTTCGTCGCCTGGTGATGGGCAATCGATGCGTAACAATGCAGCAATCTGACCACGGAAATGAAAGCTGGGGTACCTAGGTACGTGTCCCAGATAACAGTAGAGCGAACCCTGTTACGCCTGGGTCTCCGGAGTCGACGCTGGCTCAAGGCACCCATGTTAACCCAAATCTATAGGCAACGACGCCTGCAGTTCGCATGGGGCTACTGTCAGTGGAAAGTGGAAGACTTGCAAAAGGTTGCCTTCTCCGACGGATCGAGGTTTCTACTCCACAGAAGTGTCGGGCGGTGGCGGATACGGCGTCCGACACACGAGAACCAACACACTGACACGGTTGTCGGTCAAATACAAGTCGGCGGTGGCAGTGTGAATGTCTGGAGGATGTTTTCCTGGTATAAACTGGGACCGCTGGTACAACTGGATGGATTCCTGAACGCCAATGGCTACATGTCCATCCTCGCTGACCATATGCATTCTTTCATGTTGAACGTTCCTCTATTGGTGATGCTGTCTACCAATAGAACAATGCGCCCTACCACGTCGCTAAGGAGATGCGTGACTGGTTCCAGGAACACGACAGCAATGTCTCCGTTCTCCCTTGGCCGGCAAAATCGCTCGACCTCAATCCCATGGAACACTTGTGGGACTGTTTGGATCGACAAGGGCGACGTGCCGACCCACAATCACGTCATCTCCGCGACCTCCGTGCTCTTCTGCAGTCCGTATAAGTACGTGTGCCTTGGGCAACCTTCCAGGGCCTCATTGCGTCCATTGTCATGCCAAGGGTGGTTATTTACATTATTAGGTGTGCGGTCATATTATTCTGATACGACTGTGCATGTGTTACTGGGCAAAAATGGATTTGAACGACGAACCTGTCACAAGAAATTTTGTGTTACGTTTAAAAAGTGCTTTAGAAAACAAAGTTTGACACAAAAAATTCTGTGTTACGTTGCAAAAATGGTTTTAAGAGCCATGTTTCAAATTCGTGCAGTACTGTACCTTCCGCAATATGTACTTATTGAATTCATATATTTTTGTTATATCTCATAGAACACACCGGATGAAAAAAATTACGGAATTCTGATTGAAACAGGTATAACGTAATTGCATAACTGATTGGACCTGATGGTATAAAGTTGATAAACGTAACGAGTAGTAAGAATATTGAGAGGGCGACTGCTTGTAGCCCATTGAGAACCTCACGGCGGTCGTTAAACCTTCAATAAAAAAAAGAATATTGAGAGTGAAATTGTTAGATTGTGACTGTGAATGTCTGAGGTGTGCGTTTAAAGCATATGCAGCATTCTGTATTTTCTTTTACAGGTAAAACTACGGGTGGTAAAGTTGACGTTACTGAGTGGCAAGGGGGAGGGGGGCATTGCCTTTGGCCGAGAACATGGCCATTCCTTGCAAGAGGTGGCGAAGTTTGTTGGACTGTTTGAGTCAACAGTCAGTAGTGTTGTTTTTTTGTTTGTTTGAAGGTTTAACTACCACCGTGAGCAACTCGATGAGCTATAAGCAGTCATCCGTCCCTAATTTAGGGTCACTGGTTCCAGGGAAGGGAGAGAGTCAGTGCCGTAAAACAAACACAGCATCCATGCCTCACCAGGATTCGAACCGGACCATTCTGGGAAGAATGGTCATAAGCCATCGCTTAGATCAGTACGCCACCAGAGCCGCTCAGTAGTGTTCATTTTCGGTGAAAGAAGTATGGAAGCTACAACGGAAAGTGGAGCAACTTTGGGAGAAGCTCTATGATGACAAATCGGGATTGCAGGACTTTGGGACGATTAGGAACTGCTGCATGTTTCTAGACTCGTCAAGAACTGGTTTAACGGTACAAATGCTGGACCCAATAAACTAGTCTCAGAACGAACTCTACCGAGGAAATTTCATTTTTTGGTAGTTTTGCCAGGAAACGTTCGAAGTTAACAACTGCCCAGAAGAAAAATCGCCTTGCTTGGGGTAAAAAGCATCGTCACTGGTCCACTGAATAGTGGCTACGAATAATGTGTTCCGACGAATCCAGATTCTGTTTGTATTCCAATTATGTTCGTTCCAGGGTCATGCTGAAGGCTGGAGAAGTATTTAATCCAGAATGTGTCCAAAAAGCTGGGCAAAAGGGAGGTGGAAGTGTAATGTTTTGCTGCTGTATTTCAAATAGTGGAGTTGGAGCATTTGTTTTTTCGTCCAATCGCATGAAATCTATAGATTATATGCCACTTTTACATAATGCATTATTGCCATGTGTCTAGTTTTTGGAACAAGGGCACATGGTGGATCCTGTGTTTCAAGATATAAAGGGCATCCTGAAAGTATTGCCTCGTCCTTCGTGAGTTTTTCGTTTGCAGCAGGAAAAATGTGAAATTTGGTGGCAAAATACTTGGTCATATTTTTAATAGTGCTAGCTTATTCAAAGTATTGTTCATCACTTTCTATACATTTCCGCCATCTTTGAACCCATCGGTAAAATCCATTTTGAAAAAATTTCCGAACCTGTAGTTTCACCCATGAGTTCACAGCCAGTTTAACATCTGTCACGTCGTCGAAAAGTTACCCACAAAGGTTGTTTTTCAAAGGGGCAAACACGAAAAAGTCTGATGGAGCCAAATCAGGACGTAGGGGGCTTGGGGCCATTTTAGGCCCCAAGCATTCCTTTGCCCTCCCTAGGGGATTTCCACCCCATTTTGGCAATGCCTGTGCAGTCTCCATTGAGGTGTGAGGATGTGCGTTATAATGGTGTAAAACAACACTATGAAGTGGAATGTCACGTCTTTTCCTCCTGATAACCTCCTTTAGCTTCTTCAATGTTTGCACATAGTGAGCACTGTTTATTTTTGCAACTCATGGAAGCTGACACGACGATCAGCTGTGGTAAGGTCTTTCCCTCGTTGCCTGTTGGCATCTGTTACTGCAGTTGCGAGTCTTCCACTCCGTTGTTTGTCCGACACTGAACTTTCTCCCTCTCGAAAGCTCTTCATCCATTTTCGGACATTACTGATATCGATTGTAGCAGCTTCATTCACCGCCAGGAGTCTTTTGTGGATTTCTAGAGCCTCATACCCCCCCCCCTTTTCCAGGAATTCAATTATGACTCGCTGCTTTTCTCTGTCATTCATGATCTCTATTTCCGATTCTGAAAAAAATGTGTTCCTACATTGATAACATTGTGTAGTATATTTCAGTGCAGTTTCGTTAAAATCACTTCAAAAGCTATTAAGGAATACTTTCAGGATGCCCCTTGTAATAACTCTCGTGTTCATCGAGCTAGAATTGTTCTGGATTGGTTTGAAGAACATGACAGACACGTTCCAGATCTCAACTGGCCTGAAAATTCACTCGCTACAAATGTGACTGAAAAAAATCTGGGACATATTAGATAGGGCCGTGAAGAAGAAAAAAGAACACCTTGCAGATTTAGCGGAATTAAGGTATCTTTTGAGCACAGGGTAGAATAAAATTGATACGCATGTGATACTGAGTAATAGCTACAGCATGCCAAACAAAATTAAATTAAAGTAGGTAGTGATATGAATCCATATTAAGGAATAGGGTTCCGTAATTTTCCGTATATAACATTCCGTAATGTTCCGTAAATAACATTCCATAATTTTCCGTAAGAAATATCCCGTAATTTTTTGCCCGGTGTGTTTATTATTGAGCATGCTGATTTTAGTTCTGGAAGTACTTGCTGGAAGAGAAATGAAATTCCAGTGGTACGGTTTTAGCTGCCGTTTACAATGCCGAAGTTATTCGCTCTCGCGCAAGTGTATCCATGGCTCTGATGGCCTTCTTTCGTTACTTATTGATGCTAACGAACGAAACTACGGCACGTTCAGCCTTTATTTCTAACTTGTTAGTTTCCAAGATACGAAGGGAGCAAAAAGAGGGAGCAGGTAAGAAGCCCTTCTATTTTGAAAGAACTTCACCCTGCTAAGGTTCGTTTCTCGGTTTCAAGGGCTTCTGCTCAATTCTCCGTAATGTTCTCATCAGGAACAAGAGTTCTCAGTATTTTAAAAGTTTGACGCAATCGATTGCAGAATTCGCTAAGTTATGCGCATTATTTTTAAGATTAACAAAATCGACAAAAAATGGCGTAGTGATTCTACAGAACAAAAGAATCATAAAGGAAATAAACGAAACTCCAAACCTCTTCTTCATAATTTCCTTTTTCGAACAAAGGAAAGTTTGGTTGACCATTCATTAATTTTCACTATTAAGCAGCCACATTAATTTCCTTTGAATTACTTATTTTGTTAGGGAAATTATTTCTCCCAGTTAATTAAAACATTTCCAATTAGCAATGGCATGCTTCGTTCTTTCCACAAATACATAGTCCAATGTTAAAAAACGGGAAGAAGGAAAAAGGAAGCTTTTTATTCATAAAATGTATTGGGAGCAGTTTTTAGAAGTTAAAAAGCTAATTGCCAAAAAACCAACTTTGGAAATCTGTTTCGTTCTTCAAGTACCTTTTCTTCATTAAAAATAAAGGTTTCTCTTAATGAAACAAAGTACTTTGCTTTCTGTTCGGTAAAGAATTAGAAACAAGAAAAATGTTGAAATGATTTCAAATTAAAAATCACGGCAATTATACTGAGCGCTTGGAAATAAATCTAATTTTTAAGTTCAATGCTAAGAAACGAAAATAAAAATTCTTGTCTTTGCTTATTATCATTTCAAAAGGAACAGATTTCTTGTTTTTTATGCTGAATTCCTGTTTCCAAAGCATTGAGCATCATAACAAAATGAAAAAACACGCTGTCCAAGCACGATGAATATTATGACCAAGAACTGAAGGTGTCGGTTACTAAAAGATGACATTTATTTACAACTTAAAAGATATACACAAAACGAGGAGGTTAAAAATCAGTGACAAGATCTTTCGGTGCTTCTGAAGCACCCATCTTTCGGCCAAGTGACACAGAATGAAACGCGCACATGAATATTTATACTCATGTTATGTAAAAGTAGACCATCCTGCCTTGCCGAGGAGGTAGTAACGTGTTGCTATGAATTACTTATTTTGCTAAGGAAATTATTTAACTGATAATCTATATATTTATAGATTATCAGTTGGCAACACGTTACTACCTCCTCGGCAAGGCATGATGGTCTACTTTTACATAACATGAGTATAAATATTCATGTGCGCGTTTCATTCTGTGTCACGTGACCTGAAGATGTGTGCTTCAGAAGCCCCGAAAGATATTGTCACTGATTTTTAACCTCCTGGTGTTGTGTATATCTTTTAACTTGTAAATAAATGTCATCTTTTAGTAACCGACACCTTGAGTTCTTGGTCATAATATTCATCCTGCTTCGACAGCGTCTTTTTTCATTTTGTTATCATCTAGCACGAATTTGGTTCCTAACATTGAACATCACGACGTTGGAAACAAAAATGGACTAAATATGGGACTTTATTAATAAAACAATTGTAGAACTTACACTGTCGTGCAAAAATTAAGGACGAGACGGTTTTTCGAATGTAACGTCATGCAGAAGTGCTCCACATCGACTCAAATCATACCATAAGATCCCCAAGATGTAAGAATATGGGACAAGTGAGCAAAACCGTCCAAACAAGGAATCCAAAGTATACAAAGGCACTTTATTGAAAAGGTAACTGGACAGAAGACAGAAACGTCCATGTGACAGGCGGCTGCCAAGTAAACTCCAGTCTTTAGTAGGGGATATGATCAACCCTGACTGCGTTGCAGGATTTACAACGTCTGTCCATGCTGAGGACGAGGCTTTCAAGGAGCTGTTGAAGCATCGCGGCCCATTCCTCTTGTAGCGCCAACCGCAGCTGCGGAATCGTTGCTGGCGGCTGGTGACGTGCTGCCAAGCGTCTCCCGAGAAGGTCCCACACGTGTTCGATTGGATTTAGATCCGGGGACCTGGCGGGCCAATCCAAGCGTTGAATATCTTCACTCTCCAACAGATCTGCGACAGCCACTGTACGATGAGGTGTAGCGTTGTCGTCCATGAAGAGAAACTCAGGACCCACAGCACCTCTAAACAGACGCACGTGAGGCAGGAGAACCTTGGTACAATAGCGGACACCAGTGACTGAACCTGCTTGGAAGATGTGGAGGTCAGTACGGCTACCAAGCATGATACCGCCCCAAACGAGAATTCCACCACCTCCAAACCGGTCCCTTTCGATGATGTTGGAGGTGTGATTGCGTGTTCCCTGCTCACTCCAGATGTGTATACGTCCAGAATCGCTCGTCAGACTAAATCGGCTCTCATCCGTAAAGAGAACTCGATCCCATTGCTGATGTGTGTCCAGTTTTTGTGTTCCTGGCACCACAGAAACCGCCGTCTCCGATGAGCTGGTGTTAATGGCACACACCGTACTGGTTGTCGTGCAAATAGACCACCTATGTGCAGCCTCCTTGCCACGGTAAAACGCGATAACGGACGTCCAGTTGTCTGTTGCATGTGCCTTGCGATTTCTCCCGCTGTCTGCCGTCTGTCTCTTCTCGCCTGTAGGACAATATACCAGTCGTCACCCGCCGTGGTTGCTCGTGGACGACCACTCCTAAACTCTCGGACAGCTGTTCCTGTCGTTTGAAATGCTCTCCAAGCTCGTGAAACGATACTGTGAGCGATCCCGAACACCTCGGCCACACTAGTCACACTTCGACCTTCTTCCAACTTCCCAATGACGCGACCTCGAGTAAAGTCATCCAGATGTTGTCTACTGGATTGTCTGTTGGCCATATCACACAGTGGTAGCAACTCGAAGTCGTTCAAACTGATGTACACCGTGCAAATGCAATAGCTTTCACCGAATTGCTGAGCGTACATCGCTCGTGTGCTTTATATCCTTCCGACACTCCTCCCCCTAAGTCATGCTACATACATGCGCATGCCCTACCGTACCGGACCCTGGTCTATCTCCTGAGTGGTCTTTCGGTCCGTTCTGCTTGCTCGTTCCGCTGTTATGCTGATTTCTCCTTTTCGTCCTTAAGTTTTGCACATCAGTGTATCTTTACGGTATAAGGCAAAATTCAGATTCAAAAATTTTCAAATTACTTCATATAGAACATGTTCATTGATATGCAAAGGAAGGAGGAAAAGCCTTACGCTACATTTCTGATAAAATTTCGTCATTTATTCCATAGAAAGCGAAAATCATGAAAGTTTCTGCTATGAAAAAATGAAGACAATGGAAAAAACAATCCTGCTTCCTGATTTTCTCCCGTTCCTGCATTGTGCAGCTCTTATTGAAGTTACAAACAAACAGAAGTTCATAAAATAATAGAATGTTATATACATATTAAAATGTTTTAATATAAGTAAGAAATGCAGCAAATAATACACATAGAATCAGATGTCAATTTTATTGATGTAAAACTTTACAAGAAACGGTTATAAGTAATAAGAAGAACTGACGAAAAACCTTAAAATTTAACAAAGGACTTCCTGCACTATCACCAAAAACTCTCGTCTATTACTGATCAAGGTCTACAAGCTTAGTTATGTAGCATAACTTAAAGATTTCATTAATGAGTCAAAGTAGCTATTTAAACTTCTAATCCAATAAATACCATAGTAAGTAAAATGAAAACTTCAATACGCAACTCAAGTTTGCTGAAAGCGTTATGACAGCTGCGAGAATTCCACCTGAAGCTACAATTTCGCATCTTTTCAGGGGATTGAAGAATTACAAACCTTGAGGTAACTAATAGCAAAAAATGTTTCAGAAACGAATTTTCCAGAAAGACGAATGCTCTTTTTACATTGTATAAAAGACGTGCAAGCGCTGCGAAAATCTACGAAAGATTTCAAAGATTACAAGAAAACTGTTACTGTATCAAATACCAATGTGTGACATACTGTACGTTACCCATTTTAATTTCCTCTTTTTCTGTTTGCTGTCATGTAAATTTTGATTACCTCTCGTACTTTCTTAACTAAATGTCACGTCTGAATTCCCCAGTTTTTATTTTATTTGTGGCAACACAGACTGTAAGTCAAAGGTTAGGCGACGAGAAAAAAGAAGCGACGAGTTATGTAATGCGTATTAGGTAACGCGATTTCGTCTGTTCAACTTTGTCAACTTAAATGCGATATATTTCGTATTTCGTAAGAGTTTCGTTGTTGTGTTTGTTAAAATATCATCGTTAACAGTCTACTAATCTATTTCAAGTTGTTATTTAATTGATCAACGCGTTAGTTCTTTGTGCTTATAAGTGAAAGCTACTTCCGTCTTGCTGTTACACAAGTCATCTGCACTCAAATAAACAATTACGTTGGACATTTCTTATAAGTCATTTTTGCTATTTTCTTCATTGGTATCTAGCTTAGAAAGAGAACCCTGGTGCGTAGTCTCAATTTTACATACACTGCATAATATACGCAGTTTCGATACTGTTTCCCTGTACCCTTCAGTACCATCGCCGGAAGTATATCATTGAAAAGTCAGTACTAGTTTTGAATTTGTTTTCGCCCCCCCGAAACAAAAGGATCATATAAGTTTTGCAAAACTAACACATATAGAATCATAAGTTTTGCAAAACTAACCACATATCCACTTAACTTTGAAAGAAAATATCTACAGATAAACAAATCAACAAAAATAGACTCCTTTCCATGTAACATTACCACAGAAATTTAAAAATTCAATTGTCCTAGAACGGAAAACGAACCCTCATCTCCCGATTTGCGCTCGAGTATGCTAACCATTACTCCACCCAGGACAACGAAATATAAACAACTGAGGCAGTTGTTGTTTTCATTGTCCTGGGTGGTGTAATGGGCAGCATTCTCTACCGCGAATCGGGAGATGCGGGTTCGGTTTCCGTTCCAAGACGATTAAATTTTCAAATTTCTGTGGTTATGTTACATGGAAAGAACAGCTTTATTTATGTCTACATTAATTACTCCATGTGTTTCCAACTTGAAATAGACTCCTTATTGTCAAAATTCCTTGCAGAAATTGTGCTCAGATAACGTGAGAAAAATATTTTTTTTACACTAAAGTACAGAAACCATATGTGGATGAATTCTTAATATGAGAGCGTCGGGCGCAAAGCTTACTTAATTCTCTAAATTAACTGTTTCACAATTATTGTATTGAAAATTGAAGGAGATAGAATACTGAATTATCTTGAGGTATCTACCTCTCTGCAGGCCCATCTCACAATGTGTATAGGTCAAGGACGCATGGTCAGTGACACCCCAGGACACCATCCGGGGACTTTCCATTGAATGCCACGCCGCGTAACCGAATGTATAGCCCAGCATGGTGGTCATACGACTTATTGACTCATATGACCTATTGACTCAGGCCACATTATATTGTTTGGTCATATATTACCTGTAATTTCCATTGGATGCCACGCCGTGTAACCGAATGTATAGCCCAGCATGGTGGTCATACGACCTATTGACTCAAGCCACATTATATTGTCTGGTCATATATTACCTGTACTTTCCATTGGATGCCACGCCGTGTAACCGAATGTATAGCCCAGCATGGTGGTCATACGACCTATTGACTCATACGACCTATTGACTCAGGCCACATTATATTGTCTGGTCATATATTACATGTATTTGATGCCACGCCGTGTAACCGAATGTATAGCCCAGCATGGTGGTCATACGATCTATTGACTCAGGCCACATTATATTGTCTGGTCGTCTATCGCATTCATGAAATCAGTCAGAAATTAAATTACTTCTTGCCCACTTACTTGTCTAACGCGAGGTGAGTTTTGTCCCTTCCTTCATGATGTGGTACTTCCTATGTCGAGTAGTGTACTTCAGGTGACTTCCATTCATTATTATATCTCCCATGCATCATACTGTTTTGAAGAATATAAAATGGGTTTGTTTTGGTTAGGGTTTTCCGTGCCTACAACCTTTGAAGATGTGATTTTTTATCAAGAGTGAAATCATCGGTCTGTTCTAAAGAAATTGAGCCACTGTATGAGAAACAGGATCTGTATCAAGTATACAGAAATGTAAAGACAAACGCAGTTAAAACAGGGGCTAAAGCGCAGAGAACGTCATGAAAATACAATGAATCAATCGAATTTGTCCCAGACTTCCCACAGAGTTTTAAGAATTTAGTAAGAAGTTATAACCTTAAAAGTAGCTATAAAACCCGTTGCCACATTACCAAGCATTAAAGCTCTCGGTAATCAAGAACAGAAGGAGAAAAGCAGGTGTATACCTTACACCAGGTAAATATCCAGACAGTTCCAAAACTTATAAGTAGGGAGGACCAAGAGCTGTTTAACCGTGTGTCGTGAGAATACAAGAAAACATTGTTAAAAGAAAAATATTTTAATCGTAGTATTTCTAGCATCCAAACGTTTTCGACAGAGGCTGATTTACCGATAAGTGGACTAAGCATTTAGTTAGAATCCCGACTTGCTAGGGGCCGCAAATTGTTTTGCGAATTTATAAATTTTATAGTGCATTCATCGTCCTGCTTAATGAGCACATAATCCTCATTCGATAAACAAATGAAAATGCATGAATTATGCTTGGGTACCCAAAGCCAAAAATAAACAAATTAAAATGCATGAATAATGGTTGGGTACCCAAAGCCAAAAATAAACAAATTAAAATGCATGAATAATGGTTGGGTACCCAAAGCCAAAAATAAACAAATTAAAATACATGAATAATGGTTGGGTACCCAAAGCCAAAAATAAACAAATTAAAATACATGAATAATGGTTGGGTACCCAAAGCCAAAAATAAACAAATTAAAATGCATGAATAATGGTTGGGTACCCAAAGCCAAAAATAAACAAATTAAAATGCATGAATAATGGATGGGTACCCAAAGCCAAAAATAAACAAATTAAAATACATGAATAATGGTTGGGTACCCAAAGCCAAAAATAAACAAATTAAAATACATGAATAATGGTTGGGTACCCAAAGCCAAAAATAAACAAATTAAAATGCATGAATAATGGTTGGGTACCCAAAGCCAAAAATAAAGTCCATTGTAATACAAGAAAAATCACAATGTTCGTTACCCCAAGGACCAGGAAGTACGCGCAAATGATGGAACCTGAAACGATTTGACGAAAAAATTATCCGATTTTCAGCTGTCACTCAAAATGTCAACTGGATGGACTGGGAGAAGCATTATGAAATCTTACGGGAAACAACAGTGAAGAGAAAAATCACGGCATGCGAAAAATTCCTTTAAAGAGAACAGTCAGCAGCTGACGTTTTCGTAATATGCAATTTTACCTATTAGAAAATAAATCCATTAAACTTTATAATCAGAGACTTGCCGGAAAGAAAGGCAACAGGAATTTGAAATTAGTTTTGTATTTCAATGGTGAGGGATGTTTCTGTTATACTGTATGTGTGGTTGCACTTTATAGAAAACCACAAAATGGAACAATGCTACAGCTTCCACTATACTCAGCGTTGATAAGTACATTTCAGTAAAGCACTAGTACATTTTTATCTATTTGAAAATCATTTTTGAAAGATTTTCAATACGTGTATACAATAGATACAGCAAGCTAAAAATAGCGTTCCGTTAGTGCTATTAAACACAGAAACTCTTTATAATATTCAAATAAGGACATTTATTCTAAAATTGTTTCAGAAGAGTGCTACAATTTCCTGTTTCTTTTTCGATGTTTAAGGTGGACGTCAAGTAATTTTGCTTCCTATACTTCCAATGGGAAAACTTCTGTACACAATTTGTTCACAATTAATGCATTCCCAAGAATGAAAATTTGAACATCGATTAAAATAGATTCATTTTATTACTTGGAATAATTAATATTTTCTAAAACGTAACCATAATTATGCAATCCAACATTTATTTGTCTACTGACATCATCAAAGTACAGGTCGCGCCATCTTTTTTCTGGTTTCAACACCACTAAAGGAAAGGTTATTGTTTTTTAATATAATTATGGTTATGTTTTAGAAAATGTTAAGTATTTCAAGTTATAATATGAAGTTATTTTAATCGATGTTCAAATTTTCAACCTTGGGAACACACTAATTGTGAAGGAAATGTGTACAAAAGTTTTTCCATTGGAAGTATAGGAAGCAAAATTACTTGACGTCCACTTTAACAGTCTGTATTTAAACTGCGATATGCAGTTACCGGGGAGAGTCAAACGTTCATTCCGTTTGGAGCTACTCATAACGTCTGGTCTCTATGCACATGACAGACGCGCGCCATTGTCAACTGGTTACCTCGATGACGTGGAACACACGTGGCTGATGACGCGCATGTGGCACTGATCCACTTTGCTTTATCAGGTGAGCAGGGGATGGAGATCGATAAACATGCTGTTCGTTTGCTCCTACGCCATTATTGAAAAGAAAAAGGTTAAACGCGGTAGCATCAGCGCGATAAAATTTTGCACTTTAAGGCGAGGAAGCGGTGGACAGTAGGATTGCATGAAAATGGTTTCGGCGCTTCAGCACTGAAGACACCGGTCTCCATGAGAAGTAGAGGTCAGGACGTCCAATGACCGCCAACACTGGCACGCTGGGCAAAGCTGTGACAGCGAATTACAGTACCAGAACACAAAAACTCGCAGCTGAGGTGGGGTCTATATCCCACAGGCATCCTTCCGCTCCGGATCCGAATGCCTTCCCAATTAAGCTACACCGACAGAAATTGTGGCTGCAACTTTGCCGTCTTGACATGTGCGTCACCTCTGAGGTAGGTACGTCATATATATTTTTCCCCCCTTGAGAAAGCGCTGGGACGGAATCGTAGGTTTCCGGGTCATCCGGCAAACCACGCTTGAAGAAGAGCTCACTGTAGAAGAAGGGATTCTGACTAATTCCAGACGATGTCTGGAACAAACATAACACATGACATGTAGTTTCTGGGTCATCCGGCAAACCACGCTTGAAGGAGAGCTCACTGTAGAAGAAGGAATTCTGACTAATTCCAGACGATGTGTGGCACAAACATGACACATGTCACGTATATCACCCCTTGAAAAAGGGCTGGGACGGAATCGTAGGTTTCCGGGTCATCCGACAAGCCATGCTTGAAGAAGAGCTCACTGTAGAAGAAAGAATTCTGACTAATTCCAGACGATGTCTGGAACAAACATAACACATGTCATGTAGTTTCTGGGTCATCCGGCAAACCACGCTTGAAGGAGAGCTCACTGTAGAAGAAGGAATTCTGACTAATTCCAGACGATGTGTGGAACGTACATGACACATGTCACGTATATCACCCCTTGAAAAAGGGCTGGGGCGGAATCGTAGGTTTCCGGGACATCCGGGAAGCCACGCTTGAGGAAGAGCTCACTGTAAAAGAAGGAATTCTGATTAATTCCAGACGATGTCTGGAACAAACATAACACATATCATGTAGTTTCTGGGTCATACGGTAAACCACGCTTGAAGGAGAGCTCACTGTAGAAGAAGGAATTCTAACTAATTCCAGACGTTGTCTGGAACAAACATAACACATATCATGTAGTTTCTGGGTCATCCGGCAAACCACGCTTGAAGGAGAGCTCACTGTAGAAGAAGGAATTCTGATTAATTCCAGACGATGTATGGAACAAACATAACACATGTCACGTATATCCCCCCTTGAGAAAGGGCTGGGACGGAATCGTAGGTTTCCGGGTCATCCGGCAAACCACGCTTGAAGGAGAGCTCACTGTAGAAGAAGGAATTCTGACTAATTCCAGACGATGTCTGGAACAAACATAACACATATCATGTTGTTTCTGGGTCATCCGGCAAACCACGCTTGAAGGAGAGCTCACTGTAGAAGAAGGAATTCTGACTAATTCCAGACGATGTGTGGAACGTACATGACACATGTCACGTATATCACCCCTTGAAAAAGGGCTGGGACGGAATCGTAGGTTTCCGGGACATCCGGGAAGCCACGCTTGAGGAAGAGCTCACTGTAGAAGAAGGAATTCTGATTAATTCCAGACGATGTATGGAACAAACATAACACATGTCACGTATATCCCCCCTTGAGAAAGGGCTGGGACGGAATCGTAGGTTTCCGGGTCATCCGGCAAACCACGCTTGAAGGAGAGCTCACTGTAGAAGAAAGAATTCTGACTAATTCCAGACGATGTGTGGAACGTACATGACACATGTCACGTATATCACCCCTTGAAAAAGGGCTGGGACGGAATCGTAGGTTTCCGGGACATCCGGGAAGCCACGCTTGAGGAAGAGCTCACTGTAGAAGAAGGAATTCTGATTAATTCCAGACGATGTGTGGAACAAACACAACACATGTCACGTATATCCCCCCTTGAGAAAGGGCTGGGACGGAATCGTAGGTTTCCGGGTCATCCGGCAAACCAAGCTTGAAGGAGAGCTCACTGTAGAAGAAAGAATTCTGACTAATTCCAGACGATGTCTGGAACAAACATAACACATGTCATGTAGTTTCTGGGTCATCCGGCAAACCACGCTTGAAGGAGAGCTCACTGTAGAAGAAGGAATTCTGACTAATTCCAGACGATGTCTGGAACAAACATAACACATATCATGTAGTTTCTGGGTCATCCGGCAAACCACGCTTGAAGGAGAGCTCACTGTAGAAGAAGGAATTCTGACTAATTCCAGACGATGTGTGGAACGTACATCACCCCTTGAAAAAGGGCTGGGACGGAATCGTAGGTCTCCGGGACATCCGGGAAGCCACGCTTGAGGAAGAGCTCACTGTAGAAGAAGGAATTCTGATTAATTCCAGACGATGTATGGAACAAACATAACACATGTCACGTATATCCCCCCTTGAGAAAGGGCTGGGACGGAATCGTAGGTTTCCGGGTCATCCGGCAAACCACGCTTGAAGGAGAGCTCACTGTAGAAGAAAGAATTCTGACTAATTCCAGACGATGTGTGGAACGTACATGACACATATCACGTATATCACCCCTTGAAAAAGAGCTGGAACGGAATCGTAGGTTTCCGGGTCATCCGGCAAACCACGCTTGAGAAGAGCTCACTGTAGAAGAAGAAATTCTGACTAATTCCAGACGATGTGTGGAACAAACATAACACATGTCACGTATATCCCCCCTTGAGAAAGGGCTGGGACGGAATCATAGGTTTCCGGGTCATCCGGCAAACCACGCTTGAAGGAGAGCTCACTGTAGAAGAACGAAGTCTGACTAATTCCAGATGATGTGTTTGATGAACATCACACATCTTTCGAAGAACCCAAAGGCCAGAGATTCATTTTACGCTCAGGCACCAATGTAACGGAACAACCCATTTGTCGATGGTGGAATCGAAGACAACCCATTTGTCGATGGCCGAAGAAGTTTGTCGCTGCAATTTTGCCGACGGGACATGTGCGCATCTCTGAGGTAGATACGTCACAAGGACCATACGGTTTGGCATTATATCTTCACGAGTGATGAAAAATGGATAATTCTACGTTGTCGTACCCCTGTGAACTAATGGCTGAGGCTACGCCAGGAAGCACACACAACCAGTTGTACAAAGAGGGCGTTCCGAAACGAAAGCCATACTGCTCATTTGGTGAAATTGGGAGGATCCTGTGCACCGGGAACTCGAGCCAGATGCAGGATGTGGACGAGAATTCCATGTCGAACAACTGTAGGCCGTCTATGATGCTCTGCGCCAACGCTACACAAAGCTCATCCGTAGGAAGTAATTGTTGCTGCAATTGTATAATGCCCCTAGTCAGATCGCCAGAGTGGTCCATCGAAAACTGCAGGCACTGGAAAGGACCTCTTCCATACAGTACGGATTTAGAGTGGTCCGTCGAAGACTACAGGCAAGGTCCGGACCTCTTTCATACAGTCCGGACCTTGCTCCATCCGACTAGCACCTGTTCTTGGCTTTTTTCCTATCACTGTTAAACATTTCAGTTTAACTTTGCACCACAATCACGTGCAGCATATGATACTTACACCATGATATGGTGCGATTTTCACACTTGCACCATAAAGTGGTTCACGAAAACGTTTGACTTGTACCGAGTTTTCGTGCAAATTATCAAATGTTGCCAGAGGGGCGTTACCTTGCGCCACATTTCCGGCCAGTAGAGGAAACGGCGCATGCGTCTTTGTTATCAAGTCATCCGAAGGAGGCAGATGCTGTGCTGTACCGCCATGTTGGTTTTGTCATCAAAGTGAGGGTGAGTTCGGAAAATTTTAAAGCAGGGTTCACCAAGTTAGTAAGTGATGAAAATAATTTTTGTAGCACATATACATTATATCTGGTGTTCCTGACATAATTATTTTCACGTTGAACTTTCTGATGTTACATATGTGCCTAGCCGCCTGTACAGGACAACGCAATTTTAGTTTTCTGAGGAGGTTGTTCACATGGAAGCAGCTTCTGATGCAGTATAACAAGCTCAAATTACGGCATTAATATGGCCCAGTGTATTGATCTTGAAATTGAGACTATATTTGCTAACATAAGCAATGAAGATTAAAGTCTTGCGAATATGCGAGAAACAATTTAAAAAGAAAAAAAGAATCTTTATTCCTAAATTGATGAAGTAAACACAAACTTTTTGGAATTGTACACGGAAACAATGTTTTCAAAATATTTCATCCATAAAGCAGTGATGTAAAAAGACTACACTTAAGTTTGGTGATATGTTGCACCAATAAGTGGAACTACACCAGGTGCACCACATTTGGGGAAAGCTACACCAACAAGTGGGGCAACTTTGCACCATATTATAGAGTAAGGTTGCATTATAAAGTAGTGCATCCTTACATTTCATGGGGTTAGATTGCACCATTTTATGGTGCAACCATACACCGTATTCGGCTGCAACCTTATCCCACAAAGAGATGTAAGGTTGCACCAAATTGTTGGGTTTTGTTTGCACTACATAATGGTGCATTTTTTCTCAGAAAGTGTTGCTGATGGTGTAGCACTACTTTTTGGTGCAACCTATCCCCAAATTTTTAACGGTGAAAAGAAGGCGCTTAGCTTCCGTGTTGGATATGGAATCAGACGTAAACGAGTTTCTGCCCTCGAAACCTGCCGAGCGGCACTGCTGTGGTATCATGGCTCTGGTGGAACGTTGGCAAAGAACTACAGAAAGCAGCGAACTGTACTTTGCAAAATGAAGTGAACTCGTTGTCCTTCTAGCGTAATTAAACTCTTTATTTGCGAACAAAGTGAACTTTTGACTCAACCTGGTGTATTTGAATAACTATCACTATGTTTATTCTATTGTTGCATCTTTTAACAGTCACTAGCAAAACTATTTTAATGATCCCAAAATTATTTAAAATTCGCCATGTACAATGCACTTCCACTTACATTCCCGTGAACCATAAATCTGCCCTTGGCCCATAGGATCAAAAGATCAGATATTATTTCCTGTTCAGAGGAGCAAAAGGAAAAATTACTCATTAATAACATCATCAAAATTCAAGAAACTGAATTGCTCATTGATAACATCTTTTTCAGCATTCAGGGAACGAATCTGCTTTTTTATTATATCTTTATCAATATTCAGGAAACTAGATTGCTCATTTATAACATCTTGATCAACATTCAGAAAACTAGATTGCTCATTTATAACATCTTCATCAACGTACAGCAAACTTGATTGCTCATATGAAACATCTTCACCTACATCAAGGCAACTATAGATTGCTCATGTATAACACCTTCATCAACATTCAGGAAACTATATTGCACATTCATAACATCGTCAACATCAAGGCAACTATAGATTGCTCATGTATAACACCTTCATCAACATTCAGGAAATTAGATTGCACATTCATAACATTGTCAACATTAAGGGAACTAGATTGCTCATTTATAACATCTTCATCCATGTTCAGAAAACCAGATTGCTCATTTATAACATCTTCATCCATGTTCAGAAAACCAGATTGCTCATTTATAACATTTTCATCAACATTCAGGAATTAGATTGCTCATATATAACATCTTCACCAACATTAAAGAAACTATAGATTGCTCATTAATAACATATTCATCAACGTTCAGGAAACTAGATTGCTCATTTATAACATCTTCATCAACATACAGCAAACTAGATTGCTCATATATAACATCTTCGCCAACATCAAGGCAACTATAGATTGCTCATGTATAACACCTTCATTAACATTCAGGAAACCAGATTGTTCATTTATAACATCGTCAACATTAAGGGAACTAAATTGCTCATTTATAATATCTTCATCCATATTCAGAAAACCAGATTGCTCATTTATAACATTTTCATCAACATTCAGAAACTAGATTGCTCATATATAACATCTTCACCAACATTAAAGAAACTATAGATTGCTCATTTATAACATCTTCATCAGCGTTCAGGAAACTAGATTCCTAATTTATAGCATCTTCATCAACATTCAGGAAACTATAGATTGCTCATTTATAACATCTTCATTAACATTCAACAAACTAGATTGCTCATTTATAACATCTTCAGCAACATACAGCAAACTAGATTGCTCATTTATTACATCATCAATATTCAAGAAACTAGATTGCTCCTTTATTACATCTTCATCAACATTCAGGAAACTAGATTAATGTAACAACCCTGAGTAAGCATCTCCATATTTTTTCCGTGGTCAGAAAGTTTTGCTTCCTGGCTCTACCTGATTTTTTCGGATAAAAGTTTTTCTGCTGTTTAGGATGTTAGTAGTACGTAGCAAAATCACCTTTGATGAAGGCGGAATATTCCATTATATTGAGAAAAAAGTATTGCAAGATATTCATAAACAGTTGGAAAGGCGAAAAAAATGGAGTCAGCGAAAATTCTTGAATAACGAGGCTTTCACCAGGTAATGACTTCTGCTCGCGGAAGACATATACAGCAGTTATCCTACTTTTAACTGTTAGTTCGTAAATCCCAATTCAACAGTTCTCAAGGACAAAATGTACAAATTATTTGTAAACAGATGAACACAATACGGATCTAAAAGTGTTCATACCAGAAAGATGTGCTAGAAGAGATAAATTGCAAGAGCTTCTCCATTGCTTCAATCGTCTTTCATTTCCTACTAATAATTGTTGATTTCATGGGGACAAACCATTTAATGCTCCGTAGTTTGCTGTTTGACCTTATCAGTTGCGTTTGACCTTTTCACGTGCGATATTCATGAGCATCTCTCGGGCTTTTACTTTCTTAATGATTTCCATCTTCTTCCCCATCACGACGCTTCGACTCTTCCTGCTGGCACTACCATCTCCACCAGAGGTATTACTCTTTTTGGCTATGATTCAAGGATGATACAGTCTCCAAATGACGAAAAAGGAGTCATTGAATGCTAGAGGATAGAGATGTAACGAAATTAGAAGTGGAAACTGGACAGATAATATCACTCCAGAAGCAGCAGCTACATGCGCGCAACGTCTGACGGTCATCAATGATGCTTTTGCGAACTGTTTGCAAAACGTTCGCATACCTGAATGTTCTCAATTAGGAAAACAAGTGTCATAGTGGAAATAAGAGAATCGTGGCATGTAATAAACACTGACAAGATTCTGTAAATTAAACCGAATGAGTTCTTTTCTTTCAAGTGTAGTTCTTTCAAAAATGAAGGAAGATTTAAGTAAGGTTGCGTAGAAAGGTTTGTACTGTTTTTAATTACTTGAAGCAGTTTAGGTAATTAGCTAAATGTTCCTAGATAACTTTCAAAATATATTTCATAACTTCTGAAATAACTAAGCTAGTAATAATAACGACCCAGTTGAAATAATCAGCCCCAAGGATAACATCAACTTGTACTTTATCTTCTACTCACTGGCAGTTAGGTTATAAATAGCATATATTCTTCAGAACGTTGTAATTTATCCGCTGATACTAATTAGCTTTTGTATTAACATATATCCCGATTATATAATAAAAATATCTATGTATTCGTCGATAGATATCCAGAAAGCTTCAATCCCTTCGGCTATCTATTCACAATTTCTAATCCATTAACATTCAACGGGGTCTATTTATTTTTCTCTGACTCACTGTTAACTTTGCCGGAATGTACAAGCTGTTCGGGGAAGCAATGTACCGTTCAGTAAAAAAATGCTTAACCAAGAAGAAATGAAATTTATATAAAAAGGCAGGAACACAGGAACTCAAAAGAAAGATTAAATTTAAGCATGCGTCGCAGGCTTTGAAGATTAAAGACAAGGAGTGATAAAACGAAAACAAGATTTCAACATTTGAATTAGAAACTAGGTCTCCGTTGATTTTTGAGATTTTCAGGTGTTTTCAGGCTAGAAGATAGTTCTTGTAAGTCCATATATCGTAAAAGAGATTTTACTTTCTCGCAGATATAATGCTTCCTGTGTTGCAAAAAAGTGCGATCATTTCATTATACAGCGCAAAATGGCTGCATAGAGTGTCTTACCACACACTGTAGTTAATGTTGGCAGCCATAAATGTTTTTCTACTAACTTTAAATCTTTTAAACACGGCTTAGTCATTGTAGTAATGCACTTAAGTAAGATTACAAAAAATTCGTTCTTTCGCCACTTTATTTTTTTTGTGTCTGAACCAATGTATAACGCAAGGAAATTTTGTGGAGTCCCTTTTATTTTCAGTACAAGACCAAAACAATTAATAGAAATGCTATAAAACGTTTCTGAAAAGTACTGCAATTAGTCGCGAATGTTATAAATAAGAAAAAACAACTAAATACAACCTTTTCTGTTAAATAACTGCAATTGATCCTTGTTTATTCTATGACGAGAATCTATTATTGCACTTAATTAAACGATTGAAAGAGATAAAAAATTCTCAGATATTTCTCCAGCGTGTTGTCTTGAAAGATTAAAAGCTACGATGACAACATCTTCCTCTCTCCTTAACTTGTAAATTCGTTTGTGTCAGAGACTTTGTAATAATAACGGATGAAGTTTACGCGAAGATGGATCGTTTTGAGTAAAAAAAAAATCAGAGTACAAAAAAATTGTAAGAAAAAAAGGTGCCAATAAAAAGAAATCATTTTCGAGGAAAGGGACTACATGCCATTTTATGTATCTTTTTCCTTTAACGAGAGCTTCAGTACGAACCAGAAACCGATTTAAGGAACGAAATTATTAAGGAAATTTTTTATTAATGTACACTGCTCGACATAAAAAATGCTACACCATGCAGGAATACAAGAAATGAGGCCACATCAAGGAACATTAATGGAAATATGTGATTTAATTTCTGAGGGATTACATAAAAGCCAGCCACCCCGTAGTGGTCTAAGCGATAGGCCCTGGCTCTCTCCCTTCCCTGGAACCAGTTGCCCTAAATTAGGGATGGCCGAATGCTTAAAGACCACTGATTTGCTCACGGTGATCGTTAAATCCCAATCCAATCAATGAATGCCATCGGCGAGGAGACAGTATATAATATGGCCTGAATCCGTAGGAGGTCACATAACGCCATGCTGGGCTATACATTCGGCAACACGGCGTGGCATCGAGTGGAAAATTCCCCGGATGGTATCCTGAGGTATCGATGACCACGCGTCGTTGACCGGTGTCCACGATTTATCGATATTACAAGGGAGTCGTATTTATCGATATTACGAGGGTGTGGTATATATGGATATCACGAGGGGTCGTGAAGACGCGTTAATTCGTCCGCCAATGACGTCCCACACGTATTCTATAGGGTAGAAATCTGCGGATGGCGCTGGCCTGAGTAAAATCTGAACACATTGTAAGCCCTCTCTCTGATGTTGGCAGTGTACGGAATGGTGTTATCTTGTTGAAACTGGACATAAGGGATACCACGGAAACAGGCTGCAGCACGTCATCGACGCGTAGCCGTGTGGTCATTGTACTCACTACGCGAACGAGCTTTGAATTGCTGTTCAAACTATCAATAATAACGCCATAAACCATGACCCTGTCTAAGCAGCCGCATGACGCTCACGGATAGCACCAAGATCAGCCCGGTGACTACACCGTCTGCAAACCCCCAATCAGCGGTCGTTGTTACTGAATACGTTGTAGTTCCATTCCTTTCGCCACGCATGTTTTTTGTTTTTGTTTTTGTTTTTTTGTTTGGAAGTTTAACGACCACCGTGAGCAACTCAATGGGCTATAAGCAGTCGCCTGTCCACTGGTTCCAGGGAAGGGAGAGAGCCAGTGCCGTAAGACAAACACAACATCCATGCTTCACCGGGATTCGAACCCAGACCCCGTTCGGACGAATGATCAGAGGCCATCGCTTAGACCACTGCGCCACCGGGGCGGCGCCACGCATGTTTGGTACGTCACCACTGGAACCTTGCCCGACGGTGTGCTGCACTGAATGACAGTCATTAAAATGGCTAGCGAAAGCGCAAACTTGCCTCAGCTGATCTGCCATTCATTGTCCATGCTGATACGGAGATGTCCATAACTGCCTTTATACTTCGTCGAACGTTGTCCGCTGTGGATTGTGAGGCAGCTACGGCTTGCCGTCGAATGCTGAGATCTTGGCATTCTCATGTGCGACTACTTACACCGCCCGTCCGACTTCGGCGACGCACGTTAGCTTCCTTGAAGCAGTGCTGCCACATTCGGTTGGCAGTTGTTGCACCCCGGTACGCTTCCGCTGCGATGCGACGCAGGGACCAAATTAAGCTTAGGTAGGCATATGATGAATCATCTGGTAAAGGTGTCCGTGTGATGGTTGGATTCCCGATGACGTCGTCCAGGCATTCTCACTACTTATACATACTTTTGCCACCGAGATCACATCGATGCTGTGATAAACACACCCAGGTTAGTACATAACATCAAACATTCTTCGGAGAACCCAACGACCAGGATATTCGTTTTATATTCGGGAGCCAATATAATAAAATACCCCATTTGACAATGGCGGAAATCAAAGTAGCATATTTTTGCGCCGGAGCCGAATGCTTTCCCAATTAAGCTACTCCGACGAAGTTTACCATTATAACTTTTGCCGTCTTGACATGTGCGCCCCCTCTGAGGTAGATACATCCATAACATCACACATTCTTCGAAGAACCCAACGACCAAGATACTCGTTATATGGTTAATAAAGAAATACATCGCGCTCTTTCCACGTTCCAGAAACACACAGCATCCGAACAATTGTATTTCAGCCGCCGCTGTGGAATTGAACCAACAGAACTCTAGATATCTAGCCGAGCGCGTTACATATACGCCACGGTGGCCAACAATCCACGGTGCTATGTGTATTTTTAAGTCAGCTACTGACATCAGAATTTTTCGGATGCTGTGTGTTTCTGGAACGTGGAAAGAGCGATGTATTTCTTTATTATTCGTTTTATATTCGGGAGCCAAGATAATGAAATGCCCCATTTGCCAATGGCGGATATCAAAGTAGCATATTTCTGCGCCGGAGCCGAATGCTTTCCCAATTAAGCTACTCCGACGAAGTTTGCCATTATAACTTTTGCCGTCTTGACATGTGCGTCCCCTCTGAGGTAGATAAATCCTAAGGACGCTACGTCACTAGGGCTAATCTTAGTTATTCTGAGCCGTTTGGCCTTTTATCTCCCTCACTTATCACGTGATTTGTTCGTAACTGCAATCACTTACATAATCCAAATTTGGACACATACCCATCAATTTACATGGAGGTCTTACAAATACTTCCCGGTGGGGTGTTTTCACGTCGACATGCGTATTTGGCTTCGATTTCCTGTTTGCACAAATAATGAACTTCAAATCATGAAGTTTTCTGTAGCACAATGTGTAAAGCTGAAAACAAAAACTATCTGTTGTTCTTTTATCTTCCAGGCACTTCACAAGTGGTGTTCAGAAAAGCCCAGCCAATCATACGCGTATCTTAGGTCTGAACTATGTAAAACAACATTCAGTTTGCTTGAACTTTGTTTTAGCCGTATTAGCGATAAGAACATTTATTGCGCATGGAGTTACAGAGGATATTGACACAGTTTCAGAACGATTTTCCAGTAATATAATTAATGTTTAAAATAAAATTATTTATTTCTTAAATTTTCTTTCTGATAGCACATTCTCTGGACTATGAACCTACATCTACATTTCCAAGAAAACAGGGCATTTCTTAATATTGGTAGCGCTATTTTATTCTACTCCTATTCCACTGCTTTCCATAGTCCATTGTTTTAGGTCTGCATTTATACTGCTGACCACCCAAAATGCAACACCAAGAAGGACACGAGATAGCAAAGCCAGATTTACCTGACTCATAACAACAGATACAAAGATGAAACGATTGAGCTTACAGACCCGTGTGACTTGCGGAACACGCAGACATCAATAGTTCGTGTGGCCCCCATGGCTGGCAATAACGGCCGCTACACGCCGCGGCATCGAACGAAAGAGACTTTGGATGTGGGCTTGAGGCATGTTGGTCCAGGGTGCTTCCACACGTTGCCACAGTTTATCAGGCGTATCCACGGGTGGTGCTTGCCGGGCCACCCGGTTGCCGATCAGCGACCAGACGTGTTCGATGGGCGACATATCGGGAGAACAGGCGAGCCACGGCAGCAGTGACACCTGGTGGGCCGGGAAGAATTGTTGCACGATGCGTGCCACGTGCAGGCGCGCATTATGCTGTTGAAACATGGCAGCTGGCAGGTCATGCAGGTAAGGGAGGACTACAGGCTCCAAAACGTCGGAGATGTAACGATGGCTGTTGAGTGTACCGGCGATGCGTACCAGAGCGGTGCGGGTGTCATATCCAATTGCGCCCCAAACCATAACGCCAGGCGACGGACCGGTATGGCGATGCATAATGCAGACGTCATACAGTCTCTCGTCACGGTGCCGGCACACGCGGATCCAACCATCGTGGTGTTGCAGGCAGAAGCGGGATTCGTCGGAGAAGACAATGTTGTGCCATTCCGTAGTCCAGGTGAGGCGTTCAACGGCCCAATACCGCCGCACTCGCCGGTGGTGTAATGTCAACGGTAATCGGAGCAACAGGCGCCGTGCGACAAGTCCCCGCTCATGCAGACGACGTCGAACGGTACGTGCTGACAGAGGTTGTTGCGCAACACACCCTAATTCCTGCGCTAACGTTCCTGATGTGGCGGTGCGAGCCGTCAATGCCCGCCGCACAACATGCCGGTCGTCTCGTTCGATGGTGTGCCGCGGCTGCGGCAATCGCTCACGTCGGTTGTCCGTCCCTCCTGCACCCACCGAATCCATAGTAGCGTCACTGTGGCTAGATGTCGTCCCACACGGGCGCCGATGTCTCGGTACGATAAACCGTTGTCGCGATAAGCCAATATTCGTCCTCTGTTGAACTCCGAAACGTGCTGGAATGACTGCCGTATTCTGCGACGAGGCATCAGGAAGCTTCCCACGGACAGGTCCGTCAGCGCAACACACTTCCACTACTTACACCCCGCATTATGTGCACCCTTCTTGTAGTGCTTCTCGGTGGCGTGCCGGGCGCACATGATTTGCATATGCCCTGCAATGCTAATCGTTTGCATGTCCTCTCGCGGGCGACGCATGCTGCGAATTTCAGGCCAATCGGATGCTTTCTTCTTGGTGTTGCATTTTGGGAGGCCAGCGGTGTAGAAGGTTCTCTTTTCAGCAGGTCGATGGCACAACAGTCCAGCAGGACATTGAAGGAATATCGTCAAAAGTCTCTGTTTTCATTTTTCAAGAAATATAGTGGTAGATTTGGATGTGAAATCCTCCAAATACGTGGCGTCAGTCAGTAAACAAAGACATCGCTATTTCCACGTTTTAGCATTGTTATTCCCCAGAAGTGGCCGAATAACAATTTTTCGGTTGCTGTGTGTTGCTAAAACGTGGAAAGAGCAATGTCTTTGTTTATTGGATGTATGTGACTGGTAGCCTTATCATAATTAAGAGCAATGTCTTTGTTTATTGGATGTATGTGACTGGTAGCCTTATCCTAATTAAGAGCAATGTCTTTGTTTATTGGATGTATGTGACTGGTAGCCTTATCCTAATTAAGAGCAATGTCTTTGTTTATTGGATGTATGTGACTGGTAGCCTTATCCTAATTAAGAGCAATGTCTTTGTTTATTGGATGTATGTGACTGGTAGCCTTATCCTAATTAAGAGCAATGTCTTTGTTTATTAGATGTATGTGACTGGTAGCCTTATCCTAATTAAGAGCAATGCCTTTGTTTATTGGATGTATGTGACTGGTAGCCTTATCCTAATTAAGAGCAATGTCTTTGTTTATTATATGTATGTGACTGGTAGCCTTATCCTAATTAAGAGCAATGTCTTTGTTTATTGGATGTATGTGACTGGTAGCCTTATCCTAATTAAGAGCAATGTCTTTGTTTATTGGATGTATGTGACTGGTAGACTTATCCTAATTAAGAGCAATGTCTTTGTTTATTGGATGTATGTGACTGGTAGACTTATCCTAATTAAGAGCAATGTCTTTCTTTATTGGATGTATGTGACTGGTAGACTTATCCTAATTAAGAGCAATGCCTTTGTTTATTGGATGTATGTGACTGGTAGCCTTATCCTAATTAGGAGCAATGCCTTTGTTTATTGGATGTATGTGACTGGTAGACTTATCCAAATTAAGAGCAATGTCTTTGTTTATTGGATGTATGTGACTGGTAGCCTTATCCTAATTAAGAGCAATGTCTTTGTTTATTGGATGTATGTGACTGGTAGCCTTATCCTAATTAAGAACAATGACTTTGTTTATTGGATGTATGTGACTGGTAGCCGTATCCTAATTAAGAGCAATGTCTTTGTTTATTGGATGTATGTGACTGGTAGACTTATTCAAATTAAGAGCAATGTCTTTGTTTATTGGATGTATGTGACTGGTAGCCTTATCCTAATTAAGAGCAATGTCTTTGTTTATTGGATGTATGTGACTGGTAGCCTTTTCCTAATTAAGAGCAATGACTTTGTTTATTGGATGTATGTGACTGGTAGCCTTATCCTAATTAAGAGCAATGTCTTTGTTTATTGGATGTATGTGACTGGTAGCCTTATCCTAATTAAGAGCAATGACTTTGTTTATTGGATGTATGTCACTGGTAGCCGTATCCTAATTAAGAGCAATGTCTTTGTTTATTGGATGTATGTGACTGGTAGACTTATCCTAATTAAGAGCAATGTCTTTGTTTATTGGATGTATGTGACTGGTAGCCTTATCCTAATTAAGAGCAATGTCTTTGTTTATTGGATGTATGTGACTGGTAGCCTTATCCTAATTAAGAGCAATGACTTTGTTTATTGGATGTATGTGACGGGTAGTCTTATCCTAATTAAGAGCAATGTCTTTGTTTATTGGATGCATGTGACTGGTAGCCTTATCCTAATTAAGAGCAAGTTTTTCTTTATTGGATGTATGTGACTGGTAGCCTTATCCTAATTAAGAGCAAGTTTTTGTTTATTGGATGTATGTGACTGGTAGCCTTATCCTAATTAAGTCCTTCTCTTTGACGGCTTTGTGGGTAAAGGAATGATATTTTACATATAGGAGTCAAAACATTATTTTGGTACTATGTAGAATTTTTTATATCCTAATTAATTTTTTTATCCTAATTAGCCTTATCCTAATTAAATCCTAATCTTTGAAGGCTCTTTGGATAAACGAATGATATTTTACATATAGGAGTTAAAACATTATTTTGGTACTATGTAGAATTTTTCTTATCCTAATTAATTTTTCTTATAATAATTAGCCTTATCCTAATTAAATCCTAATCTTTGAAGGCTCTGTGGATAAAGGAATGATATTTTACATATAGGAGTTAAAACATTATTTTGGTACTATGTAGAATTTTTCTTATCCTAATAAATTTTTTTTATCCTAATTAGACTTATCCTAATTAAGTCCTACTGTTTGAAGGCTCTGTGAATAAAGGAATGATATTTTACATATAGGAGTTAAAACATTATTTTGGTACTATGTAGAATTTTTTTAAATTTTAATTTCCCATTGTACGAGAAACCAGGAATTATCAGGAATTCTTTACTGAAACTTTCTTTGGATTCTCGGAACCAAGTTTGTAAATCTTTTCTGATCTTTTGGGATAAGAAATTGACCATTATTGTTACAGTCGTTTAAGTAGATCCATGCTTCATCATTAGTCACAATAAGTTTCCATCTGTCTCCGGCTAAGCGATTTTCATAAAGAAGCTCAGGCGGTGAGCATTATGTTTTTTTTTAGTTTGCTTTTCTTCATATTCAAATCTTTGTTTCTTACCTTTTTCACAGTTGATACAAAGATTTTTGACTACTTAGCGATTGCTTTTTGAGTCTGTGGATTTTCGTTTGAGACCAGAGAGCTTACTTTTGAAATAGTCGTAAAAGTACTACCGTCTTTGGATATTCGTTTGGTGTTCGTTTTACTGTTAAAAGCAATGCTTGACGATTTCCCTCTCTGTTATTAATAATATGGATTATTTTATATTTAGAAATGCCAATTCCATGATTTTCGCATTGTTTTTTAATTATGGAATAGGAATATTCTGTTTCGTAAAGAGCAAAAACATAACTTTCTACACGGCTTGTTTACGTGTGCCATTTTCTTAGCAGACGAAAGAAACATCTGCAGCAGATGTTTCTTTCGTGTTCATCTAACACGCTGCTGCCAGTTTCAATTCTTTGAACTTCTTTTATTTTCTGTAATTTCTTATCATAAACGTTCTAGAAATGTGTGAACATCCTCTGCATTAATCGTTCCTGAGAAGTGATTCTCGGTGTTAGACAAGTTGAAAAGCTCCAGTTAAGGGTAGAATAAGGCAGAATATGCACAGCATTTAACCGCAAGCTTATTAATACTTCTTTGCCTAGTTCATTTTTCTTTCTTTAGTAATTCAAATTTTCGCCAAACGTTTGAAACATAATTTTCTCCTGCTTTACTGACTGACGCAAAAGGTGGCTTGGGGAACTCCAATAACTGTTACCCAATGCCTACTTCGCTGTTTTTGCTAAATCATAAGGCAATATTGATAAGCGCTATCAGTATCCGATGCTATTGCATCATACCTGTGTAACGTACCAGGAGATGTGACGTACCTGCCAGAAGGACGCACACGACATAAAGGCAGATAGGAATCAGAATAAAACGTCCGCGTAGCTCAATTGGTAGAGTGACTTATTCCGGAATGAGGGGATCCGGGTTCGAATCCTGGCGCGGATAGAAATGACGGAGAAATTTACTTCGTTATACCTGAGATTAGAATATCCTGCCTATGTTCCATGAGCTCATTTCACATAAAATTCGAATAGATTGAGACTTTTAATTTCTTCCCAATGTATATTCGTGTTCAATAAGCTTCTGTATCACTAAATTAGCATTGCTCGCAGTAATCTTTGAACGTCGTTGAAACGCAAAGTGGAAATACTAACATGAGCTTTCCTGCTTTATTTCGTTGAGGACTTCAGCTTCCGAGATGCCGCAATGAAAGATCGAATACAAGTAATTTCCATTAGTGCCCCATTGTTCTTTGCTAGGATGATTTGCGGAAATACTGTACATAGTACGCATCTGAATGTCCTTCTCTATTACAGCGTAAAGATTTGGGCATTTTGTAGAACATACACATGCTTTACCAACATTTGATGCTAATTTGGGTTACAGTGATCTCTGTAGATGTTCTTGCGATAATTCTTCTGTTTTGAATCATTTGGGAAAAAACTTTTGTAGGTTTCAAAACTTAAAATTCCTCGATGTTTTAAGACCTCAGAGTAGGAAATAATCAAAAAAGCGTGAAGGAATGTCTTTATCTAAGAAAGTACTTAATCATTTGAAACCTTCTTGCGTCATTGTGGAAAAATGTTGTGTTGTAACTTTATTTAATTAGGACAAAATATTTTTGTCAAAAAAGGAGATGATTATCATCCTGTGTCTATAAAACTGTTTTTGTTTGAAAAAATGTTACGGTTGCATGACAGAAGGGAAGGAAACATCTGAATTTAGATGATGAAAAAAATAGGTCCTCTGGAACAAGATGATGCCAAACCTGTTGAATCTCTCCGAACGGTACAAAAAGCTTGAGTTAAAAGGGATTCAGTCCTATCTTTTGTAGAACGAAATTCACTCCTCCTATAGAGAATAAAGCATGATATGCTTATCTTTCGCCTATTTTTTAAAGGGCAATAAACTCTTCCTAATATAATTTAAACTTAATTTCTGTTTATCATTCTTCCACTTGAGGTGAGGGAAGACACTTTTGTGGAAAACATTTGAGTTTGGAAAATCTGAAACGGAAATTATTGACATAAAACGAACGAGAGACATCATTGAATATTGAAAATTTAAGGAAGCTGAACAGGAGTCATATAAGACGTTTAATCGTTTTTATCATGTAGTTTTGGTGGTGGGAATTAGTGATGCTTTACTACTGTACCGAAAAAATGAATGATGTTGAAATAAAATAAAAACTGTACGCAAGGAACCATGCCTTTTATCTATTTTCTTCAAAATGCGCAGTTGGACGTTTAGTACATCTACACACCGAAATGCATATCTACAGTGTTGATATAATCTTTAGAAACCTTTGGGAAACTGATCTGATATAATGGTCACATGATATCGGTAACAATACAGCCTGATTTTCAAGTTCGGAAGTAAAAAAGAGTCTTCTGTAGACAGATCTGTTCAAAAAGGAGGCTCAGTTGACAGTGCCATCCTTTTTCTGGCCAGAAATGTCTTAAAATTGAGATTTGTATGAGTAGGGGCAATTTTTTCTCTAATCCAGTTCTTTAATACGTAATTGAACTTATTTATTCCATATTCATGTCTAGATCAACAACCATTATTCTTTGTGAAAATATGTTGCAAATAAATGGCCGAATGGCGAAGTTTGTTTACTATTTCGGCAGTTAAGGCTGTTCCCGGACGTCTACGGTGAGGGTCATATTTAGGTTCTCACTACCTTTTTGAAAACAGTTAAATAACCAAAACGTATGTAATTGCGGCTGAACCTAATACCAACAAGCTCTTTGCAGAAAGTTTTAAAAACAACCTGTTGTAGAGTTTTAAAAACAACATTGTTACTTTGTGAGTTTATGGCTCCAGAATAAGGCAATCCACGAACACGCCAGTAAGAAATAACGTAATCCGAACTGGTTACGACTTGTGGCATTGTTAGGGTTGTACTTCAGTGAGTTTGTGAGAATCTCAAGAAAAACGATACCGGCACTGAAAATATAAAATGTAATACAGTTTCTTCTCTTTTAAAATTCTGATTCAGTTTTTTCATTTTTTGTTTCGCAATGGGAGAAAGACAAAGGAGTGAGAACACGAAAAATTTCCAGGTTCACAACAACACATTTACGGAAAATATTCTTTCTCTGCTTTAACCGCTCCAGTTATGATCATTTCTCAAAACCTGAAATTTCGACTATCTTAAATTTTTCAGTTTTTGTTGCGACTATAGAATGAGGGAATTCCTGCTGTTTAGTTTGTAATCTGCTAAATACAGTGATTCATATAAATGGATTTCATCCTCTGTGAGTTATGGCAGTGCATCAGTTTTTGTTTGATTCGTTCATCTTTATAATGCTTTGCCCGTAGAATTCGTATTGTTGCTAAAAATGTTCAACTTTATGTTGATTAGAAAACATTATTTGTATTTTTTGAAATTGTACTTTTACTTAGGATCCTCGCATAAATTTATAACAGCGAAACAAGCTAGTGGAAATGTGTTTTTATTTCTCAGCCTGGGATTTTTGTGTTCGCATTAGTTTTTCTATTTAAAAAAAGACAATTTTTCTGTCTAACAAATTTTAGTTTTAGAAGCTGATACAGTAACTGTGAGATTTATAAGCAATATTGATCATATTTGTTTTTCTCTAATGCCTGACGTTTATCCTGATCCATGATTGGCATGTATACAATGCATGTTACTCAAGTTCAGCAAACCATGGATTTAAGAAAAAGCAAATTTATATTATTCATATCAATAAGTGTAGGACAACGCTAATGCCTTCCTTTCTCATTCGGTGAACTGATCTGAGCTAACGTATCTAACTAATATGGAAACTACTGCTGCTTCCCGGAGATGGCCACAGGATTAACTGTGCTTAGTCCTCATGGGACCGCAAACATTGATCCTAATTGGAATTCTGGTTCCGAGAAATCTATTGATTCTTAGGAGAATTCGGATCAGCTTGTTATTCTTAGCCTTCTCTCACTGCTGCCAGTTCCAAAATGAACGCCAGAAAAACTTTTTGAATAAAATTTCCACAACGTCATTTTACGCAAAATTAACGTTTTTGGAATATTTATAAGGGTGCACGATTAACGATCTACTTATAATTAGAATTTAACAATATACACTGAGTGATCAATTTATTTGGACCACTTATAGCCTTCAGAACAACAATAGTAGTCTCATGAATGGAATACGGTATTACACCATACAATACAAATTTTGAAGATGACAATCCGTTTTTTGGTGTAAATATGACGAGGATGGTAAGTCAGATAATATCCGAAAACTTTCGTCATCCTGGAAACGAGCATCGAACCCGCGTCTCCCAGATACTGCCCGGGTATGCTAATCATTACACCACCCAGAACGACCAAGTCTCAAGTTTCCGATTAATTTGAATATAACCATCACAGGATTCGCTTGTCGAAGCACCCGGCATTCATGTTTAGCGAATCTGGGGGGTAAGAATCCTATTCCGTGGTTGCCCGGAGGAGCAGATAAATCATGAATGGAATACGGGATTACACCATACAATACAAATTTTGAAGATGACAATCCGTATTTTGGTGTAAATATGACAAGGATGGTAAGTCAGATAATATCCGAAAGCTTGAAAATTTTACATTCAAATTAATCAGAGTCTGAAAATATCTGAAAACTTTTTGGTAATAGTCTCAGTATAGATTTTCCTGAAGCTTTTGCGCTCCCCAAACAGATATATTCACATAGAGGCTCGGTTTCACGAAAGCTACTGCAAAACATTTCCTTTCCCCAACCTACGTCAGTAGTACAGACCATAAACTTGATACTGTTAAGAAGCGCTCGCTTCTCGTCCTCTTTTCTCTTTTCTGTGACCCAAGGCACGATAGGGAAGGCCAAGTTCCACTGACACGAACATCATGCCACTGCGTAGAAACAAGTGATTCAAAAATCTTTTATCTCCTTTCTTAGGTTTGTCGCCAGTATTACAGCTTTTTGAATAGGTAATCAGTCAGAAAGGAGAGTGTCAGTCATCCGTCTAAATGGCAAGTTTGAATAACAAAGCTAAAGGGAAAGCAACGATTTCTGATGTAGATTCACTCGTTCCAGCAGCTTTCGGGCCACTTTTTCGACAGCTCACACATGCATTTGTTCAAGCTCATTTCTGCGTATTTTTAACCCCAAGTTAATTCGTTCCAACCTGAAAAGGATTTAAAATACCCTTGGACATTCAGGATCTTCTAGAATCAAAGGACCTGAAATCTCCTCTGAAAATATGCCCCACACCATGAAAGTGACCCCCATATCCTGGTGAGTCGCAAACATGCGAAAAGGATTCATACTATCATGTCATTGTTTCCAAGTTCTCACCCTCTCATCTGCATTGCACATTTGAAAACGTAATTCATCCACCACGTGACCCTTATCCAACCAGTTTGGATCCGCCAGCTCTGCCCCTCAAAAACTGGAAACGTCTTGTTTGCTGTAGACAGCAATGCTGACCTCCAGGACAATAGTAGTTGTAATGGAGACGGTGCAATGTACGACGCACCGAGCATTGGGAGGTTGTGTAACATTGTCTTTGATTCAAATTCTTTGTTACATGACTCGTTGTTAATCGTCAACAAATCTAATGATTAATGACTTCATGGCTTCCTCTAATTACTTTCAGTACCGTGGATACTTAATGGGAATTATAGAAGATAAATTTATTAAGGTACATTACCTCTCAAAATTTCGATCTATCGTCGTCAGAAGTTCTTGCGTCTTACGGCTTCCACAGGTCTGACGACCAATCCTGGTTGATTTGCAGTGTAGCATGGTTGTTGATGTTGCCTCCTTGTGTCTTGAAAATTTACAGGGATTCCTTTAATTTTCCGATAATTATGTGAGATTGATGATTGATAACTGGTAAGGAATCCCATTCCATTTTGGGGCCAGATTGTTATATGTGCCTGTCTAATCTTGTTTTATTTGAAATGTTCCTAATTGTTGCTTTGCGTTCACTAATTCTGGTGGTTAACCTTCGTCCTGTTTCTCCTATGTATGGTAAACCTAATGAATACTCGATTTTATAAATGACTCCTTCCTGGAGTAAAATATTTTTTCTTTTTGTTTTATGGATGGTAAGTATTTTTTAATTTTATTATTTAAAGCCAAATCCAGCCTAATTTTATATTTATTGCTGATTTTTCTTTAGTTTTTCAAACAGTCCTTTGTGGTAAGTGACTTTTCTTGTGAATAAATAGTCAATTTTCTCTTTATTTTTTACTGTAGTTCTGGATCTATTCCTAGTAAGATTCTCTTCCAATATTGCATGATTTCTTTTGACTGGTAATCTTTTTCTAATAAGATTGATTTTAACTTATTTTTATGTTTTTCTTTAGCTTCTAAAAATAAATTCAGCTTTTCACCTTTTTTTTAAATTGTAAGGCTACATTGTTTTTATATGTTTAGAGATATCTGAGTTATAACTTTAAATTTCACCCGTATTTGTAGGCTTCTTGTATAACTCTGTGGTAAGAGATTTTCCTTCCTACTTTAAGTAATGTCTAGGTAATTTAGCTTATTTATCTTTTGCTCTTTTAATGTAAATTACATTGTTTCACCTTGGGAATTAAAACCTTCTAAAAGTTTTGTTGAGTATTCACTCGAATCTTGATCAATGATCAGTGCTGTCAACCTTGCTTAAAAAAGCCATCTGGTTGATGTACGAAAGCTTGAAAACTGATCTACAATCTACGCCAAGAAATTCGGATTATTAGTATAGTTATACTATTTTAAGATGAAAAGGATATCATCCATGTACCTGGTATACATACAGAAAATAGAAGGCTTCAATAGGAAGGCCTCTTCTATTTTACTAATGTAATAATTCACTAGGAAAGGTGCTAATGAAGAACCCATTGCTAGCCCATATCTTTGCTTATAGAAGCAGCTTTGGAACTGAAAAAAATGTTATTCAGAGCAAAAAAATGTTATTCAGAGCAAGTTCATAAATGTCTATTGTTTCTTCTTTATTACAAACATGAAACACTACTAGATCAGATAGGTCAATAACGAAGCATAAATACCTGTCTATTAACACGATAAGAAAAACCTGCAACTGACCTTTGTAACCTCAGTAAACGTTATGACGATATAGGTTTAAATCGGGTTAAAAGACATATACTAGTTAAAAACAATACTTTAAAACACAATAAGTAAAAGTACAAGAGTGAAAATCCTCTAAATACGTGGCGTCAGTGAATAAACAAAGACACTACTCTTTCTACGTTCAGCAACACACAGCAACCGAAAAATTGTTATTCGGTCACCGCCGGGAAATTGAATCCCGGTTCACTCGATATTCAGCCGAGCGCGTTAGCCTTACACCACGGTGGCCAACAATATATCCACGGCGCTATGTGTGTTTTTCTTGTCAGCTTCTGACATCATAAATCCGTAAGATGGCCTCAGCTACTGAGACGTCTCCCTCTGGTGGGCATTGAAGGCACTGGCTATATATGAATTATAGCAGTAATCCAAAGTGAAAATCCTCTAAATACGTGGCGTCAGTGAATAAACAAAGACATCGCTCTTTCCACGTTTTAGCAACACACAGCACCCGAAAAATTGTTATTCGGTCACCGCCGGGGAATTGAATCTTGGATTTCTCGATATCTAGCCGAGCGCGTTAGCCTTACAAAAAAATCCCCGTGGTGTAATACTAACGCGCTCGATTAGATGTCGAGAGATCCAAATAACAATTCTTTGGTTGCTGTGTGTTGCTGAACGTGGAAAGAGCGATGTCTTTGTTTATTAAAAGTACTAGGTATTTCGATCAACACTATGTGGCCTTCATCAGATACAGGACAAACTGAACAGACTGTTCATACGAGCACAACATATTTACAGCGACAAGAGCGTGATGACGCATTATCACGTTACCGAAGAAACACACTGGAGAAAGGTGGGTGATCTAATGAACTACTGAAGGTTGGAGTCAATAAGGAAAGGTAGAAATCCAGTTGGTCTGATGGTCTAGTGGAAAAATAAAGTACGATGATCACCAAAGCGTTCCAAAAGTTTAGTCCAAATTTTGGAAATATATGCGGGTACGTCGTCGTTGCAACACCTTTGCTTAAGAAGATAAATAACGAAACTTTCAGCAAAAATATTCGTGAATCTGTTGTTGTAAGGCGCGGGGATTTGAGTTTCATCTCATAAAGGTATATGAGACCCGCTAGCAACCAACCTAGCTAATGCCATTGATCGAGATCCGGCTCGCAAGTCGTATAAATGTTCAGACACACGGGTTTTAACCGCTCTAAGAGTACAATTTATCTTCGACATTAGGTTCCACAGCTATAAGTGGAATTGAATATACGCCGCATTTAAGTATTGGTTTGATAGGGTCCCTGTCGTGTCTGATCTTGGAAAATAAATTACGAGTCCTTAAACCAAAGTCCAAGTTGGATGTAGCGCAAATATTTTTTAAGGCATTGCTGAAAGCAGGAGAGTAATCCATAGATCCCACATAGTGCTTTAGATGGTTGGTTGGCTCTAAAGTAGTGAAGGAGAAGCGTCTGAATTTATGCAGAATTGAAAACACAGTTTCTTTTGGGTATCCGAAGTCACTAGCAACATTCAGGATGCGATGTAACTCAAGCTTACGTACCAAAAATCTGATTGCAGCAAGTTTAGCAGGCTGTGGTTGAAACGAAGAATAAGGTACAAGAACAGGTTGGTAGGTTGGCTTCCGATGTACAGAATATTTTAAAGAGTGGTTAGAAGGTTGTCTTTTAATCAATAAATCCCAAAACGGAAGGGCACAATTCTGTTCCAATTCCAAAGAAAGATTAATTGGTGAGTATTTAGAATTCAGTAATTTCAGAAAATTAAGGAGATTAGATTGAGGACGCGGTGAAATGAGAAGGATGTATTCCACATGTAAAAAGAGAAGAGGTTTTAAGGGAAGAAGTACTAAGAACCTCATTTGTAAGATTTTGCAAAACAAATTCTGCGAACACGGCAGAAAGGGAGGAACCCATAGGGGTACCACCCATCTGCCGGTAAATAACTTAGTTAAATTTAAAGAAAGTTTTAGAGGCTGTGAGTTTAAGGGCTGATATAACTGCTTCAGTTTCGGTCAAAGGGGTAGGGGAGTCAACGAATGTAAACGTTCCTCAATAAGGCTATGTGCTGCATCGAGGGGGATACTGGGGTAGAGAGAAATGACATCTAAGTATGCGAGAATGAAAGACACACTTTGGGTGCGAAGAGATTTAAGGAGATGGATAACCTGGAGCGAACTGTTGACAGAATATTGTGAAGAGTGCAGTAAGGGGGATAAGTATGAGGCCAAAGTCTTTTCAAGGGGATAGGTGGGTGATGAATGTGAAGATGCCAAACGTCAGATTGGTTGGAGTGGTTTGTGGAACTTAATTTTACCGAACATCTCAGAGACCCCAGGTCTCTGTGAGGGATTCATATTATCAGAAATGCTTTTTGGTAGGTTCTCTAGATTTTTAAGTTTACTTATGGCTGTAATGGTTGAAGCTGACGGATCATAGCGTAAGATCTTATGCGGGATAGCTTTAACAGCTTCAAGCATTTTTATTGGTACGTGGTTTGATCTAAGATAACAATCTTTTGTGACTTATCTGCTGTTAATAAATAAATAAATACATCGCTCTTTCCACGTTCCAGAAACACGCAGCATCCGAAAAATTGTTTTTCAGCCAACCGCTGTGGAAATGAACCACCAGAATTCTCGATATCGCGCCGAGTGCGTTACATTTACGCCACGGTGGCCAACAATCCACGGTGCTATGTGTATTTAAGTCAGCTTCTGACATCATAAATCCGTAAGATGGGCTCAGCTACTGAGACGTTTCCATCTGGTGGGCATAAACGGCACTAGCTATATATATTATAGCAGTTAAATCCAACGGGCGAGATCCAGGTGAAAATATTTCAAATACGTGGCGACAGTTAATAAATAAATAAATGCATCGCTCTTTCCACGTTCCAGAAACACACAGCATCCGAAAAATTGTTTTTTAGCCAACCGCTGTGGAATTGAACCAACAGAACTCTCGATATCGCGCCGAGTGTGTTACATTTACGCCACGGTGGCCAAGAATCCACGGTGCTATGTGTATTTAAGTCACAGAAAAATTGTTGGCTGAAAAACAATTTTTAGGATGCTGTGTATTTCTGGAACGTGGAAAGAGCGATGTATTTATTTATTTATTAACTGTCGCCACGTATTTGGAATATTTTTATCTGCTGTTATGATGACAAGAGCAGGATTTTTACGTAATTGGGACAGCTGATATTGTTCCTCTCTAAAGCTGTTGCAGGCAGTGACTGAAGAAAAAGAATGTTCATTGTTATAAATTCTATAATGCGGAGACGAAGAGTGAAACGTTGTTTTAGATATCTTGTACCTTGCTTCATCTTGCTGCTCGGATGGTAATGCACGAACAATATGTTCTGTTTACGTCATGGTAATGCACGAACAATATGTTCTGTTTACGTCATGGTAATGCACGAACAATATGTTCTGTTTACGTCATGGTAATGCACGAACAATATGTTCTGTTTACGTCATGGTAATGCACGAACAATATGTTCTGTTTACGTCATGGTAATGCACGAACAATATGTTCTGTTTACGTCATGGTAATGCACGAACAATATGTTCTGTTTACGTCATGGTAATGCACGAACAATATGTTCTGTTTACGTCATGGTAATGCACGAACAATATGTTCTGTTTGTGGTACAAGTCTAAGTGGATTAGTTTGAGAGGAAGGATAGCAACATTTGTAGCCAGGAGATAAAGCACGGTGCTGAAAACTATTGAGTTGACAGGAACTAAGATTAACGTTTATTTCAGCATAGCATTTTGTATTAGCTGGGTGGCGATAAATCGTAGGGCGACACTCAATTTCAGAGGCAACCAGATGTCGTAGCTTATCAACATGCCGGCGTCTTGTAACATCGGACTCATGAGCGATGAGAGCATGAAGCACAGTTAAATGTCTGTTGAACGAGATAGCATGGCAAACAGCTGAAAGGTAGCCATAAGCGTGGTAAGTTTTCCGTGATAGGTAATCAATTAAACTACATTTAAACCTAATGGCAGTGTTCGATCTCTAGAGTTCCGAAAAAGCCAGGACACGATAAACTTATTTAGAAATAGCAAAGCGAGACAACGACAAAACTTTAGCGGTAACATGAAGTCCCTTGCAGTTAGTCAAACATGCCAAATGCATTAATTCGGCAGCGCGCTTGCGTCGTTGTCTGTAAAATGTAGCAGTCACAATGTTCATAACAATGAGAGATGACAAATACTGACTAAGTAAAAGTCAGTGAAACAAAAGTTCTTTAGAGAATGCGCTATAACATATATAAGTCGTGTTAAATGTAACAACAAAAGCATAAATATCTGTCCATTAACACGATAAGATAGGCCATCTGCTATGTAATCTATGAGTTTGTTCAGGTTAATATTTGTATACATTGGCCCAACATCCAAAATAGCCATGGAAGGGGTTTCTAATTCTGGAAATTTTTCCAGTTTTTTTAATAGCTCCTTAGTGTCAGACCTGTGGAAGTAGTGAGACACAGGAACCTCTGACGATGATCTAGTTTATAGATCGAAAATTTGAGAGGTAATGTACCTTAATAAATTTATCCTCTATAATTCCCGTTAAGTACACTCACGGACAATTCAATTTGCGCACCAAGAATGAAGCATCGGATTGAACTGAAATTGTATGGACGTAATGATACAGAGGAATGAACACATGATGGCAAAACAGAGCTGCAGGACAATTACAGAAGAATCTGTGGCACGCAGTCCGGTCATCTTCAGTAGCAGGTCGCATTACCTCGTGCGGCAATAATGCTGCAATACGGTCCGGCATAGAGGCGAACAGACGTCTGATGTTGTTCTGCGGCAGACTGGCACACACAAGTGTTGGACGGCGGCAGGTGGCGTTTCAACTGGTCCCACACATGCTCGATACGGGGCATGTCCGGAGAGCGGGAAGGCTATGGAAGTGTCTGGACATGACGTAGTCAGTCCTGGGCACCCCGAGCCGTATGTGGGCTGGCATTATCCTGCTAATATAGCGCACCTGGAATCCCGGAAAGGAATGGAAGCACACGGGGCCGTAGGATCTCATCCACATACCAACTAGCGAGTCAATGATCCACGTACCACTACTAGGGCTGATCGGCTATAATAGGCAATGGCTCCCCAGACCATAATGCCTGCAGTGGGGGAAGTGTGGAGCTCGATAGTGAGGTTGAGATTGTACCATTTACTCCGTGACCTCCACACCTGAACACGATGATAATATGTTCCCAAAACGAAGTGGCACTAATCGCAAAAAACTACACGTCGCCAGTCTGGGGCGTTCCACGTCGCTCTGGCGTGGCACAGCTGCACACGGAGCCAGCGATGTTCCGGCATTAATGGTAGCACACGCAAGGGGCGCTGGGATCGCTGACTCGCTTCTGCGAGGCATCGGCAAATTGTTCGTGGGCACACAGGAGCTGCTATATCTGCCTGTATAGTGGACCGGGTCCCCGTGGGATCCGGTCGTGCCTGGTGCACGATCAGTCGATCCTCTCTACCGGTGGTTCTCCTTGTCCGTCCGGAGCCGCAACGCCGCGTGGCAGTGCTGTCACGTGTTCACTGCTCCAAACACAGTCGGACAGTATGGTCGGAACGATCCACGTGGCTGGCTATACGGCGCGCCTACCACCCTGCGGTTTTAAGCCCAATGATCCGGCTTCTCTCAAACTCCGTATGTTGCGTAAATCGACGTCTCTGGCGGCTACCCGATATTCTTGTCACTCTGTACTCCTGTTTGCGTCGGCCGGTGCTTTTTGCTTTGATGGGGCGTCGACTACATGCCGGTTTATAAGGCTGCCGGTTCGTGCTTGCAGCGCCACCACAGGGTGTGCGGTCATGCCGGCTCGCACAAACGGGGTTCATTTGCATACCAGCACGCACTCTAGCTATTTGCAAAGTTTCGCGGTTACAACATATTTTCTTCTAGGTGCTCAAATTTCATTGTCCGTGAATGTATTTACAGTACTGTCAACCAATCTACAAATCTTGCAATCATCCGTCATTTGACTCGTTGTTAATCGTCTAGAAATCAACAAATCTGGCAATCCTCTCCCTCGCACTTCGGTTGTCCGTTTCCAGCCACAGGTCATTCATTTACTACAGGACTTCCGCTACGTTAACCACTCTCTGAGTACTCTAAACACATTTCACAAACATAGCGCTTTTGCTGATAATTTCACTCACTCTCATTCCTTGCCCAAAGTTCATTTGATCACGCCTGTTTTTCGTTAAACCTTCAGTACCATATTCCGAACAACTATTCCGAGTATTCCCGATCCCTAAATGATGCTGTCGTAGTGACGTGTGGTCAGCGGGTGGCATCTCAGCCAATCTACGTAGAATGGTTTGTCCTACTAAGTTAGAAAAGCGTTTTATGTTCCCTTTTCATGGAGTGGTAGAACTTTAGTGTTGCAAAACGATTTTTTTAAAGGCTCAATGTAAAAATGTAAAGTGAAATGTTTACGGCGCTATTTGTATTGTTCGGAACAAGTATCCAGGACACTTACTACTTTCCTTTGTTAGACAACTTTTGAAGAAAAAGCGTGCGTGCTTGCAATATCACAATGTAATTCCGTACGTCTGTAGACACCATATATCTGCATCTACAGTGTGTTTCACTAGGAAGTCTCCCCAAAGAATCAGTCATATTTTGCAACACACTCTACTTAGAAATATGACATGTGGTTAACGTACCTTAGTTGATGGGAATGTAGCACCGTTCATAATAAATGCTGGAGATGTCATCCACTGACATCCAAACACACGTGAAGGCAACGCTACATACACTGGCGTGCAAAAATTAAGGACGAGACGTTTTTTCAAATGTAACGTCGTGCAGAAGTGCTCCACATCGAATCAAAACATACCATAAGATCCCCGAGATATAAGAATATGGGACAAGTGAGCAAAACCGTCCAAACAAGGAATCCAAAGGATACAAAGGCACTTTATTGAAAAGGTAGCTTCGAGCACAACTGGACAGAAGACAGAAACGTCCATGTGACAGGCGGCTGCCAAGAAAACTCCAGTCTTTAGTAGGGCATATGATCACCCCTGACTGCGTTGCAGGATTTACAACGTCTGTCCATGCTGAGGACGGGGTTGTCAAGGAGCTGTTGAGGCGTCGCGGCCCATTCCTCTTGTAGCGCCAATCGCAGCTGCGGAATCGTTGCTGGCGGCTGGTGACGTGCTGCCAAGCATCTCCCGAGAAGGTCCCACACATGTTCGATTGGATTTAGGTCCGGGGACTTTGCGGGCGAATCCATGCGTTGAATATCTTCACTCTCCAACAGCTCTGCGACAGCCACTGTACAATGAGGTGTAGCGTTGTCGTCCATGAAGGGGAACTCAGGACCCACAGTACCTCTAAACAGACGCACGTCAGGCAGGAGAACCTCGGTACAATAGCGGACACCAGTGACTGAACCTCCTTGGAAGATGTGGAGGTCAGTACGGCTAACAAGCATGATACCGCCCCAAAGGAGAACTCCGCCACCTCCAAACCGGTCCCTTTCGATGATGTTGGAGGTGTGATTGCGTGTTCCCTGCTCTCTCCAGATGTGTATACGTCCAGAATCGCTCATCAGACTAAATCGGCTCTCATCCGTAAAGAGAACTCGACCCCATTGCTGATGTGTCCAGTTCTTGTGTTCCTGGCACCACAGAAATCGCCGTCTCCGATGAGCAGGCGTTAATGGCACACACCGTACTGGTCGTCGTGCAAATAGACCATCTTTGTGCAGCCTCATGGCCACGGTAAAACGCGATAACGGACGTCTAGTTGTCTGTTGCATATGCTTTGCGATTTCCCTCGCTGTCGGCCGTCTGTCTGTTCTCGACTGTAGGACAATATACCTGTCGTCCGCTGCCGTGGTTGCTCGTGGACGACCACTGCTAAACTCTTGGACAGCTGTTACTGTCGTTTGAAATGCTTTCCAAGCTCGTGAAACGATGCTGTGAGCGATTCCGAACTCCTTGGCCACACTAGTCCTACTTCGACCTTCTTCCAACTTCCCAATGACGCGACCTCGGGTAAAGTCACCCAGATGTCGTCTACTGGATTGCCTGTTGGCCATATCACACGGTGGCAGCAACTCGTTCAAACCGATGTACACCATGCAATAGCTTTCACCTAATTCCTGAGGGTACACCTCCCGCGTGCTTTATACCATTCAGACACTCCCCCTCCCCCACGTCATGCTGCATACATACGCATGCCCTACCGTACCGGACCCTAGTCTATCTCCTGAGTGGTCTTTCGGTCCGTTCTGCCTGCTCGTTCCGCTGTTATGCTAATTTCTCCTCTTCGTCCTTAATTTTTGCACACCAGTGCATTATCGAAGGTCCTCCGCAGCATGTCCTCGTCAATTATCTGGATTGTGGCACGGATTCTACGTGCACTACGTGCTCATCCAAATGAAACCATGCTTCGTCAGTGAGCCATGCGAAATCCAAAATATTCGGAATTGCGAGTAAAAATGTTAGGAACCAGTGGCAATAAGACACATGAGTTTCAAAATCCGGTTCTTGCAGCTCTTGCACAGATGTCACACGGTACGGAGAAAGCAGCGCTTTGCTCGCGGCTCACAATACCTAGTTCAAATACTCAGGTGGAAACACAGTACTCAGTTCCTTGCGACAACGTCGTAGGGACTTCTTCGGTGATGCGAGCAGCCTGTGCTTCACCTCTTCGATTTTTTCTTTCGCCAAAATAGGACGTCCTCCATTGTGTTGGTTCAAAACACTCCCCATGGTTTCAAATTTCTTCGCTGACCAGGCGTGAAACGTTTGTGTGGTGCTTTTCTTCCTCCAAACTTCTCCAGGTATTCACGGAGTGCTACTCTTATAGACTGTTGTCCAATAACTTCTGACAATAAACACCCGCTCCGTAACGGTATACACAAACATCCTGAACGACGTTCAACAGCATAGCAAGACACGCAGATCACTTACTGACAGAATTACCGTGGCCGGCCGTCTGGTAGGGTGACGTCACAAATGAGTCATCGCCTTATCAGAAAAATCGCTGCCACGCATTTCTAAAAGGTCAAGGTTATTTACAAACCAAGAAATCGTGTTTCTATGTAGGGTAGGAAGAAAAGAATAGTTGTTTTTTTGGGGGATTATCCAGTGAAACACCCTGTATTATTCCAATTTGATTTTTTTTTTTTTTTTTGCGTTGCGAAGTCTGAACTATGATATCAGTTCGATGCGTAACCATTACTCTAGAGGACTTAGCGCTGATTCATATCAATTCAAAACATATTTGATTCCATATTGTTGTTTCTAAAAATACGATTGAAAAACTTCTTCTTCCCTTCGAGACCTTTTATCACGAAGACAATTCTAGTTACAATATCTAATTATTTATAATTTTCCCGCTATGAGGACATGTAACGTACCAGGAGATGTGACGTACCTGCCAGAAGGACGCACACAACATAAAGGCAGATAGGAATCAGAATAAAACGTCCGCGTAGCTCAATTGGTAGAGCAACTTATTCCGGAATGAGGGGACCCGGGTTCGAATCCTGGCGCTGATAAAAATGACGGAGAAATTTACTTCGTTATAGACATCTATAGACATATTCGAAATTCAATGCATGAAATATTCAATTTCGAAGTTGAAATTGTTCCTTTTTGTCATGAAAATCAGCAACATAACCGCGTTATTCTGCTTCCAAGTTTAATCAACTATACACACCCTCGAACCCAAAAGTTTAACTAAACGAGGTAACATTAAGTACTACTTGGCTGGTCCCTTTAGTTGAAAACCATATACCTACACAGTCTTGCATTTAGTATCTACGAACATCTTTTTTGACAAGGTTTGTTACAGTTTTAAGACGTTTTCATTCGTGCAATTCCTTTGCTTAACCACAACAATCATCCTGTTCCATACTTTTTTCCTTATATGTTAATTAACAGAGAGTGTTCACCTTTCAATCAGGTTACAAGTATCACCGTTTGTGCTCCACAACAGCTTTTTGGCTGGGTTAAGTTACAGTTTTAATACTTTTTGGCTGGGTTAAGTTACAGTTTTAATACTTTTTGGGTCGTGCTACTCATTTGCTTAGCCGCAATGATTTTCCGGTTGCATACTTTATTTTTCATATCTGTTATCTAACAGATAGTGTTAATCTTTGAACCATGTTGCACGTTTCACCATTTCTGTTTAACAAGCATGTTTCAAGCTGATAGCTGGTAAGATTCCATTTGTTCTGTGTTTGATTATGCATAATTTGTATGATTTTACTCCCATAATAAGTTATCTGTCATTATGTTTTTGGGAGAATTTGTCAGTTGGCATGAGTGCCCCTGTAGTTCACTGACACTAGATAAGGCACTTCTCGAAGCTGATGCAATCTTGATTTCTCGCGTTTTCAACTTATCAGTTTTCCTTTGTTGTGTATTGTTAAATTTTTACTTTGGGTCGATGTGCTAGGAATTTTTAGTTAGTGTTTTGTTTTTGCATTAATTATCTGTTTGGCTATTATGATAATACATTGGGTTTTCCGCTGTAGTACAACCTATCTGATTAGCTTTGTTTCGCTTTTCCTTTTGTTTCATTCAGCTTGTTTCTTTCCAACAATTCTCATAATTTTTTATTTTTTTTTGGTTGGAGGTTTAACGACCACCATGAGCAACTCAATGGGCTATAAGCAGTCGCCCGTCCCTAATTTAGGGTCACTGGTTCCAGGGAAGGGAGAGAGCCAGTGCCGTAAGACAAACACAACATCCATGCCTGACCGGGATTCGAACCCGGACCCCTTACGGACGAATGATCAGAGGCCAACGCCTTAGACTACTGAACCGCGGCTCTCATAATTTATTCCCCTATATGCGACACACAACATTTTATGCCACTGTACGCCACCTACAAGATTTTATGAGATAATACTTGTTTAGGTTGCTGTTTTCAGATAGGAGAGCGTCTAATATTTGTTTAGCCGCCCCGGTGGCGCAGTGGTCTAAGCAATGGCTTCTGTTCATTCGTCCGAGATGGGTCCGGGTTAGAATCCCGTGAGGCATGGATGTTGTGTTTGTCTTACGACACTGGCTCTCTCCCTTCCCTAGAGTCAGTGACCAAAAATTAGGGACGGGCGACTGCTTATAGCCCACTCAGTTGCTCACGGTGGTCGTTAAACCTCCAATGAAAAAAAAAATGTTTGTAATTGATAATGATTTTGGATCTCGATTTTCGAAGCACAAGGACTTTCTTTTCCTGACCGTGGTCATGGTGTGCTGAGAAAAAGTTTCTCACTTGGAAAATTCCTTCAGTGCCATTTCTCAAATGACTAACACGTCTTTGTCTTTCTTTTATTGCTGAAAGTACAAGAAAGTTTGAAATGATTGAGGTTTCCGACATTCTGGTGACTAGATGGTCTCTATACGGTCCTGAAAGAAGCAAAGAAACAAAATAAAACAAACAAACAAAATATAGCAGCTGTTTGCAAATTAGGAGACAGTTCAGATTCCTCGTACTTAGTATGACAGGTAGCTCTGCATTTTCCCTTGGTACAAGTAGAATTCGTGTTTCCGAACAAAGGGAGCTAGTTTACAGAATAGTTTATCCAACCTATGGTGTCACGTCCTGCACGTGAAGGGATATACTTTCCTATTTTACGTTGGATTTCTTGAGAAAACTACACTGATCATTTCGACGTTTCCCTTCTTGAAAGATTAATGTTGTTTGTGCGCTGAGGAGATATTCTACATTTGTATGATAGGTTCACTGTGTAGCAAGAATGTAGATATGAGTTATTTTTAAATAACTATTTTATATGTTTGAGTGAAATTGACTTGAGAAGAAATTATTAATGAAAGGAAAAATGTTAAATTCATCTCAAAGGGAAATTGTTTAAGCTGTAACATTTTAACAAAACGTGCTGCAGTAAAATTGAAAAGAATGATGGATTTTTATCCATTTTTTTGTAAATTATCACGTGAAGTAAACAAAATTCAGCTGATACAATTAAAGAACATATTCTTTCGAGATCTATAAGACAAGTTTATAAAGACAGTGTTTTTGTAAACATAATAATAATGAATAAGAACAAAAAAGATGACACCGAACTTTTGGTTGTAATGAACACGTTTTTGAATAATTTCCGACACGAATAAAATTCATCAATGTCATTCATAATCAGAGTGACGTATTAGATAACGTGAGTGTGGCGTATTAGTGGAGCGTGTTTTATGAGCAGAAATCTCGGAAAAAACACAATTTACTTTTACGCCATTCATCGGAAAATCTATGCATAACTAGAAAAAGTGACTGTACCTAAAATAATTTTTGATATAAATGGAATCGAAAGGTAAAATATTTTTTTCAATCGGATATTTAGAAGCAAATATATGGAATAAAATGTATTTCAAATTCTATATCATCTGTATTTACACCCTGTAGCGGCGGAATTGTGTATCATAAAAAAATGGAATGCAAGGCTCATCATTCTTGCATTTCAAGTTTCTCAACACAAAATAAAATTTTTAAATCGGACTAATACTTGTAAAGATATGGTGTCCACAGACGGACGGATGGACGGACAAACTGGTAGCATAAGCACTGTCTTTTTTACAAGACTTGCTAAAAATAAAAAGTATTGCGCTGTTGTATTCGTATGCTATTCCTGAAACCTGCAGCCTTAAATTTCTAACTCACCATTTCAACATTCTGCTTTAATTTCGTGCTGACTGGGACAGGCCCAGATTCGAATCCCGGGCGAAGAAGAGGTGGTGGGTTTTTCTGATGGCGCGATCCCCGTATGGAACCAGTTTCCCAAAATTAGGGACGGATGACGGCTTTTAGAGATGCTCATGGTAGCATTTAAACTCCGAAAAAAAAATAGATAAACATTCTATCGCAAGGAAATTATCAACATGTGAAAAATTTATATTTTCGTATTATAACATTACTTGTAGTGGTGCATTTTCAACTTTAGAAGCAACAACATTCCAACATCTCCTGCACCCTCATAGAGGAGCTCCAGGTGCAATTGACCCTCTTTTCTGTATGTTGCGTCGCTACGCCTCTTTCCCCTAGTTAAGGAGCTGCGCATTTCTTAAAATAAGTGTGCCCGAATTGTTCATACTAAGTGGAAGAAGTTAGAAAAATAATTTTAGAGCCACATTCCTAGCATCGATAAAAGACTAGCAGATGGCCACATGATTCTATCAGGGCAGAAAAATGTGTTACAAAAAACCAAAAATTGCATGCACAGTCTTCTTCACAGTGGAAGATATCCGAAGCAAAAAGGATTTTTGAATCCCGCAATGAAGAGCAGACAGATGGAGGAAAACGTGATTCACACACCCTAACGGCAAAACTTTATTTTAAGACGAAAATGAACGCAAAAAAATGAAACAGAAAGAGAGGTACTATTTTTTATGTCAGACCTCTTTAGAAAAGGCAAAAATTCTGCACTTGGAAATGTACACTGACACCCCTAGGGGCGGAGCTGTGCATCATGAAAAAAATATTCATAAAATATTCTTTATAGACGAAGCTACGTGGTGAATGGGTAGAAACTTCTTTTCTGAAAAGACAGTCACGAGAAGAGATAGCAAGAAACGCTCCCTAGTGGAAAGACTGCAACATTTGAAGTGTGCAATGCTCGCAATCCTTATCATTGCAAGTCACATACAGTACGAAGATAATTTTTTAACCGGATTTTTAGCAGCGGAGCTACATTTAGGAATAGAAATCCACACCTACGCCACCTAGCCTTAGTATTTTTATTTTGAAAAATTGAAAACATATGTGCAAAATGTTCCTTGAGATTACAATGCCACCTTATGCACAAAAAAACAAACAAAAAAAAACCCAACAATAAAAAACAACAACTTTAAAATCGGGCTTTCAGAAGCCATGATATTATAGAAACTGAAATATACGTGTAAGCCTCCAAGGGGGAAAATTGTGCATTATTTAGGACCGGAAATACAAATGACATGTTTTCCGTATTGAGCGGTATCAGACCAGAATCAATGAGCTTCTGCAGTTCAATTTTAGACACATAAATACGGCTACAAACAGAAATATGCACTATTCTAATAAAAAAAGTTGTGCGTTACAGAAAGAAAATTTTTATGCTAGGTATTCCTCATCGTGAACACTATGTGATATATATATATATATATATATATATATATATATATATATATATATATATAACATTGACAAATAAGGACAGAAAAAAATAAAAAGACGAAAACCCAAACTCCAAAGAAAGAGCCAGTGAATCGAAACCCAAAGGAATTATATCAAAGAAAGATGTGATTGAGGCTGAGCATAAGCCACTAGTCCAGACCACACATCATATATTACTACGTTCAAAAAGTTCCGGAACTTTTTATATTAAAAAAGAATGAATTCAGATAATACTTGTATATGAGGTGTTTTCTTCGAAGTAATTACCCTGTACAACTATGCATTTTTGCCAGAGCTCATACAAAGATTTAAATGCAGATTGCAAGCCTTCTTTTGCCACATCCTCCAGCACCTCTGTCGCAGCTCGTTGCACGTCTTCGGAACTTGAGAAACGTCGCCCCTTAAGAAAATTCGTCATCCGGGCAAAAAGGAAAAAAATCACATGAGGCGAGATCAGGGGAATAAGCTGGTTGTGGAAGAACGGGAATGTGATGTTTGAATAGGTAATCGGACACCAGGAGGGATCTGTGAGCCGGCGCATTATCGTGATGGAGCACTCCCGAGTTCGTCTTCCAAAGATCGGGTCCCTTGCGTCTCACTGATTATTGGAGACGTTTCAGGACGTTGACGTACTCTTCTTTAGTGACTGAACGACCAAGTTGAAGGAATTCCTTGTTTACGACCCCCTTGCAATCGAAGAAAACTGTTAACAAGACCTTACCTTTGGAGTGGTCAGCCTTGAAATTTTTTTGGTCGTGGTGACGACGGTGATTTCCACACTTTTGACTGTCGGTTGGATTGCGGGTCGTACAGAAAGCACCAAGTCTCATCGCCAGTGATCAATCGATTCAACAGATCGGGATCTGAATCCACTGCATTGATGTTATCCCCGCAAACTTGCATGCGCTCATCCATTTTTCTTGTGTCAGGTTTTTGGGAACAATTTGTTCGCACGCGCGATGCACGCCCAGTTAAAATGCCATGGCAACTTCTGCAAACGCTGCAACAGTTTTTCGACGGTCATATTTACAATTTATTTGGCAATGACGATTTGTTCACCCGTTGTGGATGTTGAAGATCGTCCTGAGCTCTTATCATCCTCGATACTCTGTCGTCTGTTTTCGAATCTTCGATGCCACTGATAAACTCTAGTTCGACTCATTGCACTCTCACCGTACGCTGACTTAATCATTTGAAAAGTCTCAGCGAAAGATTTTTCGAGCAGAACACAGAATTTTACACTTGAACGATGTTCAAAATTCGACATCATTGTGCTCTCGACAGATGGCCTAGAATGCCTGTAATCACGAACTACGCACATACGCTGTACATGTTGGATCTGGATCAAACCGGTTCAAGCTGGTCTGTCACGTCATGCTCTTTGCTTGCTCAGTGAGGAATGACGTAATTCACTGACATTTGGCAAATATTCAAAAAGTTCCGGAACTTTTTTAACGTAGTAGTACACCAATATCTTAAGCAAAAAACAAGACAAAAACAGAAAAAAAACTTTGAAAATATATAATCCTTCGAAATGAAAGCTAAGACCTAAAAACACAAGGAGAATTAGTAGAACAAACCCAGGCTAAAGATAAACTTACAGCAAAAATAAAGGAGCAAAAAGTAAAAGACCACTCAACAAATGAAGACTTTGCCCATAACTGAAGACCTTGCAACTGGGCAAGGTCTTCATTTGGTGAGTGATCTTTTACTTATTGCATCTTTATTGTTTGCTGTAAGTTTGTCTTTAGCCTGGGTTTGTTCTATTAATTGTCCTTATGTTTTTAGGTCTGAGGGTTCAGTTCTAAGGATTATGTTTTTAAAGTTTTTCTGTTTTTATCTTGTTTTTTGCTTAAGAGATATCATCATCATCATCATTGTCAACCATTATCAATCCACTGCTGGACGAAGGTCTCCCCAAGTTTCCTCCACAACGGTCTGTCTTGTGCCAGTCTCCTCCATGTCACCCCTGCATACTTTCGAATTTCATCCACCCATCTCCCATGTGGTCTTCTTCTGGGTCTTTTCCTGTCCCTTGGAATCCAATCTAAAATTTCGGCTGTCCATCGATGATCTGTCCTTCTGGCAGTATGTCCAGCCCATTGCCATTTCAGGGATTTAACTCTGATCATGATGTCTTCCACTCTTGTCATTTTTCGGATCCACGAGTTCCTCTTCTTATCTCTCCTGGTTACACCAAGCATGCACCTCTCCATGCTTCTTTGAGTTGTCTGCAGCCTTTGTATGTCTCTTTTAGTTAAGGTCCACGTCTCTGCACCATACGTAAGCACTGGAAGGATGCATTGATCAAACACTTTTCTTTTAAGACATAATGGCATATTGCTCTTGAAAATTATGCTGTTTCTTCCAAAAGCTCTCCAGGCAAGTTTTGTACGCCGATTAATTTCTTCATCAATGTGACCCTCACTTGATATCTGTTGTCCAAGATAAACGTATGTGTCTGTTATCTCCAGCTTTTCTCCATCAATCGATAAATCTTCATTTCTTGTAAAAGCATTGAACATCACTTTTGTCTTCTGAAAGTTCATTTTTAATCCCACTTCTTTACTCTTGTCAGCAAGTTCCTGGATCATACTCTGCAGCTCTGATGGGGTAGTTGCAAAAATGACTACGTCATCAGCAAAACGAAGGTGGGTTAGATAATCTCCATTAATCTTTATCCCTTTGTTTTCCCAGCTCAGCGACTGAAAAACACCCTCCAATGTGGCATTAAAGAGCTTCGGAGATATGGTGTCACCTTGTCTCACTCCCTTTCCAATTTTTACGTGTGTTGTATTTTCAAACAGCCTAATCTTTGCACTTGCATTTTCATAGATGTTATTAATAATATTAATGTATGCATCTTCAATACCGCAGGTTTTCAGAGCCATTGTAACTGCTGACGGTTTCACCGAATCAAAGGCTTTTTCATAATCGATAAAAGCCATGCACAATGGAAGTTCATATTCCCTCGCTCTTTCAATTAGTTCTCTCAGCACGTGGATATGATCTATTGTGCTGTAGCCACTCCTGAATCCAGCTTGTTCTCTCGGTTGAGCCATGTCTAGTGCTACCTTCAAGCGGTGTGAAAGAACTTTAGTGAAGATTTTATAAACTACTGATAGGAGGCTGATAGGTCTGTAGTTTCCGAGATCCTCAATGTCACCTTTCTTATGTAGCAGGATCATTGTAGCGGTGTTCCAATCCTCAGGAATCTTTCCTTCATTAAGGCATCGAGTGAAAATTTGGGCGAGTACTGTTTCGATTTCTCCACTTGCTTCTTGTATGATGTCTACAGTAATTCCATCTTCTCCTGGAGCTTTTCCTCGCTTCATGTTCTTGATTGCATGTGCAACTTCTGCTGGAAGGACTGGAGGAACTCTGGTACTGGTATCTTTCATGATGTCTGGAGTGCATATATCATCCCTTTCATATAATTTGGAGTAGAAATCTTTCACTTAAGAGATATATATATATATATATAACTTCTTTAGTTGTCCTCATCTCTCTTCTTTTTTGCATCAACATTTTGGTTTTTCCTGATAATTTGTTCACATGCAACTTGTTCTTAGACCCAGCTAATTTTGTTGCTGTTTCCATAAGAGCTTTGGTTACTTTTCTGTTAACTTCAGAGATGTCCACTTCTTCCGATGTTAGGCCTTCTAAAGTAGAGAACCTGTTCTTCAGTTCTAACTTGAAGGTATTATGGTGTTTTTTAAGGTTGGTTATGTCAATAGATTTTGTTTGTCTTATGAGCTTGCCACGTTCAAGTTTAGTGTTGAGGTGCATCTTACATCTCACCAATCTATGGTCACTACCTGTGTTGAACTTGTTTAGCACACTGCAGTCTTCTATGACGAATTTTTTGTTACACATAATAAAATCAATTTCACTTGTCGTCCCGTTTGGATGTCTCCATGTCCATTTCCTGTGTGGCTTTTTCTTGAAGAAGGAGTTCAAGATGAAAAACCCTTCTGCCTCTGCAAACTCAACGAGAGTATTTCCACGCTGGTTTCTGTTGCCGTGACCGAATTTACCTACTGAAGTTTCATTCTGTTGCCGTTGCCCTATTTTTGCATTGAAATCTCCCATAATTATTTTCAAGTGCTGCTTACCTTTATTATTTAGATGACGAATTTCCTCATAAAATTCTTCAATTTCTTCTTCAGGATGACTTGTGGTGGGTGCATAAGTTTGAATAATCTGAGCCTGGTATCTTTTCGAGAGTTGGATAACAAGTCGTGCAGCTCTGTCAGAGGAACTTTCAACTTCTACAACTTTATCCTTCAGTTTCTTGTTTATTATAAATCCAACACCACTAGTTCTGCCAGTATCTGTCCCACGATAGTAGAAGAGATGTCCACTTTTCAGTTCGATGAGATCTTCTCCTTTTCTCCTTACCTCACTTCCAAAGTGGAATATATAGAGCTATGCAAGACAGTACGAAAAAGTATCACTGAAGACGTAAGGAAATTCAACTGTGAACTAGTGAGGAAAGCAATTGAAAACAACCAAAGCCTAAAGATAGCAAAGGGACATCTCAGTAAGGGAAGAAAACAGATTATGGCACTGAGAAAAGAAGATGGTTCTGTAACAAGAAATAGAGGCGAAATTTTGACAAGAGTGAAAGATTTCTACTCCAAATTATATGAAAGGGATGATATATGCACTCCAGACATCATGAAAGATACCAGTACCAGAGTTCCTCCAGTCCTTCCAGCAGAAGTTGCACATGCAATCAAGAACATGAAGCGAGGAAAAGCTCCAGGAGAAGATGGAATTACTGTAGACATCATACAAGAAGCAAGTGGAGAAATCGAAACAGTACTCGCCCAAATTTTCACTCGATGCCTTAATGAAGGAAATATTCCTGAGGATTGGAACACCGCTACAATGATCCTGCTACATAAGAAAGGTGACATTGAGGATCTCGGAAACTACAGACCTATCAGCCTCCTATCAGTAGTTTATAAAATCTTCACTAAAGTTCTTTCACACCGCTTGAAGGTAACACTAGACATGGCTCAACCGAGAGAACAAGCTGGATTCAGGAGTGGCTACAGCACAATAGATCATATCCACGTGCTGAGAGAACTAATTGAAAGAGCGAGGGAATATGAACTTCCATTGTGCATGGCTTTTATCGATTATGAAAAAGCCTTTGATTTGGTGAAACCATCAGCAGTTACCACGGCTCTGAAATCCTGCGGTATTGAAGATGCATACATTAATATTATTAATAACATCTATGAAAATGCAAGTGCAAAGATTCGGCTGTTTGAAAATACAACACACATAAAAATTGGAAAGGGAGTGAGACAAGGTGACACCATATCTCCGAAGCTCTTTAATGCCACATTGGAAAATGTCTTTCAATCACTGAACTGGGAAAACAAAGGGATAAAGATTAATGGAGATTATCTAACCCACCTTCGTTTTGCTGATGACGTAGTCATTTTTGCAACTACCCCATCAGAGCTGCAGAGTATGATCCAGGAACTTGCTGACAAGAGTAAAGAAGTGGGATTAAAAATGAACTTTCAGAAGACAAAAGTGATGTTCAATGCTTTTACAAGAAATGAAGATTTATCGATTGATGGAGAAAAACTGGAGATAACAGATACGTATGTTTATCTTGGACAGCAGATATCAAGTGAGGGTCACATTGATGAAGAAATTAATCGGCGTACAAAACTTGCCTGGAGAGCTTTTGGAAGAAACAGCATAATTTTCAAGAGCAATATGCCATTATGTCTTAAAAGAAAAGTGTTTGATCAATGCATCCTTCCAGTGCTTACGTATGGTGCAGAGACGTAGACCTTAACTAAAAGAGACATACAAAGGCTGCAGACAACTCAAAGAAGCATGGAGAGGTGCATGCTTGGTGTAACCAGGAGAGATAAGAAGAGGAACTTGTGGATCCGAAAAATGACAAGAGTGGAAGACATCATGATCAGAGTTAAATCCCTGAAATGGCAATGGGCTGGACATACTGCCAGAAGGACAGATCATCGATGGACAGCCGAAATTTTAGATTGGATTCCAAGGGACAGGAAAAGACGCAGAAGAAGACCACATAGGAGATGGGTGGATGAAATTCGAAAGTATGCAGGGGTGACATGGAGGAGACTGGCACAAGACAGACCGTTGTGGAGGAAACTTGGGGAGACCTTCGTCCAGCAGTGGATTGATAATGGTTGACAATGATGATGATGATGATATATATATATATATATATATATATATTCCATTAAGAAGAGACTAAAGCAAAAAAGTTTTTGACTCATACCAAGTACAACATAGAAAAGGTTATGTATTGACCGGTGTGAGTAAAAAGAGAAAAAATAGAACAACTGAATGTGGAAAATGTCGAGAATACTGAGCCTTGGCTTTATCAAGGACCCGCAAAAACTCTGCATTTTCTCACTTCCACAAAGACCTATTTGGAAATGGTTTTCTGCAAAGTCATAGATGCAAGTAATAAGCCCACCAAAAAAAAGTTAAAAAATATATATATGTCATGACCTCCGCAGAGTTGTATGACCAAGCTTTAGTTAACAATTTAGCTTGCATCCATAACTTTCCTGGCCCGACCCATGTTCTTTATCTGTTACTAATAAACAGAAAGAAGATGATTATAGAAAACTCAAGTTGTAAGAGTGACATAATGAATCAGAAATAATGTTCAGCAATAACAAATTGCCAAGTTCGCCTGAGAGAGAATTTAAACCTGAATAGTAATACAAAAGTATTACAAATCCTTAACATTGCAATAAAAAAGGAAATATTAATTTTTTTCTAAAACGCAGATTCTTGAAAGAAAACTGGATTATAAAGACCCCCTACTCCACAACTTCTGACAACACAAAAACGAGAATAAAATAAAGACAATAATAAACTAAAGAAATGCTTTGTGAAGGTTATGTGACATAAACAATTAGTTGCAATATGTACAAAGTATTTCAGAAGTGCTTTAAGTGCATAATTAAGTAGTTATTAAGACCTTAACTACATTGAAAACACAGCGCAGACTACAAGAACAATGAAACGGCCGGCTGCTAGGCCTTAGTTCCCTAAAAAGCGCGCAAAGTTACCAAGAAAAGAAAGAGTTAAAATCCGCAAAAAAGTTAATAGACTTGCTAGTGCCTAAATGCTTAAAGCGAAAAGAAAAAATGTTCAAGAAGTTCAAACATTGAACTTGGAAAACCTAAAACCCAAAGACAATGAAGAGAGCTTACCTCTTATGCAACTCTTGAGAAAACATGGCAGACCTTTTAACCCAAACTTCCAAACACCCCTGCCTCTCCCTACTCGCTGGATGGCAGTGTGGGTGGGGCTGTAGGCCTCCACACACTGAAAAAATCCTACTCGCGGAGATTTTAACCAGAGAAAAAAATATAATTAAGATTGTGGACCTGTATGATCAGAAAGAGCAGAATTAACTCTCCAGAATACATGAGAAATATTATGAAATACACAAGTAGTGTATTTAATAATCTTTGCATGTATTTAATCACCTTAGTGAGCTTCTGTAGACTATTCAGAATCCTATTAATTTTAATGTTAGTTTTACTATTTTTAGTATAGCTATTCTAGTGAGTGAATAACTAGTTTTCTTTTATATTTATTTTTATTTTATTTTATAAACAGATTTTTAAGTTTTTTTTGTGATTTTGTCTATATTATTTAATTTTTTATTTTTAATAGGACCTTCTTATCCATAGCACTAAGGTTCCTTTTTGTAGTTAATATCATCCTCTAGCCAACTTCTAAAAGGCTTTCATTGATCAGAATCATATTATTAATTGTGTAGAAAATTAAAGCAGATCTGCCAACCTTACTCTATTATTCAGAATAATTTTTCTTAAAGTTCTCTTGATGAAAGAAGTAGGAATTTTGTTCTCTAGAAAACTGTCTAATAGTATATTAATGTGGTAATTGAAGTCCAAATTGTTGCTGCAAATTCTTGCAACTTTCGTTTTAAATTCTAAGGTTTTTCTTATGTTTTCGGCTTAGCACTTTAGTATATATATATATAATACATAAATAACGCAGACACTACAAGCACAATAGAACTTTATTTCAGGTGACATTGACCCCTGCAGCAGAGCGCGAGGTCATGGCATTGTATTTTTGCAATTTTATGTTTACTATGTTTTCGTATATACATATATATATATATGTATAACAATAAAATGTTAAGACCTGAAAACCCAAAAGCGCAAAAGCAGCAGACAAGAATTCTCTGGAAAGCAACCTTAACAGCATGACGTATATTTAAACAGAGCCAAAAACAGTAGAAAAAAATCTTAATGCATACAAGCAGGGAAAATAAGCAAATAGTGAAGAACATTTTGAAAATACTGAGCTTTGGCTTTATCAAGGATCATCACAAGACAACATTAAAAATCTGAGTCGGCCTCCACCCTAATCATAGTTAAGCAAAGATTTAAAAAGGCCAAAAACACATACATTCCGAGTTTAATCAACCAGAAAAACTTACGCTCAGCAGACAAAACATTACAGATAGGAGTGATGGGCAGTTAACACGGGCATCCCCCGCGCAGAGGGGAACAGACCCAAACCAAACGCAGGCAATAAATAGGCGAACATCAGCAGGACTTTTCAACAATATATCGCAATCGAGGAACATGTGTAACCGTAATGATCTGACGACTTTCATCGTGGACCCATTGTTGGCGCAAGACAGATGGGTCATTGTCTTGCAGCAACATTGCGTCATGGATAAAAGTCGTCAGATCCTAACTTCTCGTTCAAGTGGCAAAAACCTAGGGTTCCCGTACCAAAGTTGTACCGCGTGTATACCGTCGATGGACGTACCAGCGCCCAGAGAAGAAGAGCCCAGACGCCATTGATGACAGGTGACTGAGATCAACGTAGACTATCGAGGTTCACACACACCGACCGCTTGGCAACGGCGGTGGAAATCGTATCCTGGTTAAATGTTGGAGACGCAATCGGGGTCAGATAGCAAATGCTAGGGGGAAGGCTGCCTACCTTGGACTATGGGAGCCGACGCCCTAGTCGCGGGCCACTGTTTACCGCTCGTCATAAGAAATTACGTCTTGCCTGGTTTCGAGAACTTCAAAACTGGACCTCTTCCCAATGGCACCGCGTCATGTGGTCCGATGAATCCAGTTTTTATCTGTACTGAGCTGACGGGAGGGTGTGGGTGTGGCGTAGACAGCACGAGGCTATGGCCCCGTCATTCCAGGTCGGCATAGTTTAGGGCGTCTTCTGATGGGACACATTACATCCCTTAGAGTGTCTTGAGAGGTCCTTAACAGCAGCGCGCTACTAGCATGTGTTGGGTGATCATCTACACACTTTCATGGCCTTCGCGCATCCTGCGGCTGCATGGTCTGTTCCAGAAGGACAACGAACTTTCCCATTGGGCCGCAGCCACATAGGAATGTCTCGAGGAGCACTAATCAGAGTTTGAAATCATAAAATGGCTTGCACGGTCCCCGGATTTAAACCCTATAGAACCTGTCTGGGATTCCGTGGAGTGCAACGTGACATCCATGGATCCTGGACCGATGTTTGGGGCGGAGCTGCAACAGGCGTGGATGACATTACCTGCGGAATCCTCTGGCATCTGGTGGCGTCGATGCGTCGGAGTGAACAGGCTGTTATTCGCCCTAGAGGAGGACCAACACGCTATTAGGTAGGTATCTCTGATAGGTAGGTATCTCTATTAGGTAGGTATCTCTGATAGGTAGGTATCTCTATTAGGTAGGTATCTCTGATAGGTAGGTATCTCTATTAGGTAGGTATCTCGATATTAGGTAGGTATCTCTGATTTATTCGCCCTAGAGGAGGCCCAACACGCTATTAGGTAGGTATCTCTGATAGGTGGGTATCTCTATTAGGTAGCTATCTCTGATAGGTAGGTATCTCTATTAGGTAGGTATCTCTGATAGGTAGGTATCTCTATTAGGTGGGTATCTCTCTATTAGGTAGGTATCTCTGATTTATTCGCTCTAGAGGAGGACCAGCACGCTATTAGGTAGGTATCTCTGATAGGTAGGTATCTCTATTAGGTAGGTATCTCCCTATTAGGTAGGTATCTCTGATTTATTCGCTTTAGAGGAGGACCAGCACGCTATTAGGTAGGTATCTCTGATAAGTAGGTATCTCTATTAGGTAGGTAACTCTGATTTATTCGCTCTAGAGGAGGACCAGCACGCTATTAGGTAGGTATCTCTGATAGGTAGGTATCTTGCTATTAGGTAGGTATCTCTATTAGGTAGGTATCTCTCTATTAGGTAGGTATCTCTGATTTATTCGCTCTAGAGGAGGACCAGCACGCTATTAGGTAGGTATCTCTGATAGGTAGGTATCTCTATTAGGTAGGTATCTATGATTTATTCGCGCTAGAGGAGGACCAACACGCTATTAGGCAACTATCTCTGATAGGTATCTCGCTATTAGGTAGGTATCTCTGATTTATTCGCATTAGAGAAGGACCAACACGCTATTAGGTAGGTATCTCCGATACGTGGGTATCTCTATTAGGTAGCTATCTCTGATAGGTAGGTATCTCTCTATTAGGTAGGTATCTCTGATTTATTCGCTCTAGTGGTGGACCAGCACGCTATTAGGTAGGTATCTCTGATAAGTAGGTATCTCTATTAGGTAGGTATCTCTGATAAGTAGGTATCTCTATTAGGTAGGTATCTCTGATTTATTCGCTCTAGAGGAGGACCAGCACGCTATTAGGTAGGTATCTCTATTAGGTAGGTATCTCGCTATTAGGTAGGTATCTCTGCTTTATTCGCTCTAGAGGAGGACCAACACGCTATTAGGTAAGTATCTCTGATAGGAAAGTATCTCTTTTAGGTAGGTATCTCTATTAGGTAGATATCTCGCTATTAGGTAGGTATCTCTGATTTATTCGCTCTACAGGAGGACCAACACGCTATTAGGTAGGTATCTCTGATAGGTGGGTATCTCTATTAGGTAGCTATCTCTGATAGGTAGGTATCTCTATTAGGTAGGTATCTCTGATAGGTAGGTATCTCTATTAGGTGGGTATCTCTCTATTAGGCAGGTATCTCTGATTTATTCGCTCTAGAGGAGGACCAGCACGCTATTAGGTAGGTATCTCTGATAGGTAGGTATCTCTATTAGGTGGGTATCTCGCTATTAGGTAGGTATCTCGCTATTAGGTAGGTATCTCTGATTTATTCGCCCTAGAGAAGGACCAACACGCTATTAGGTAGGTATCTCTGATAGGTGGGTATCTCTATTAGGTAGCTATCTCTGATAGGTAGGTAACTCTATTAGGTAGGTAACTCTGATAGGTAGGTATCCCTATTAGGTAGGTATCTCTCTATTAGGCAGGTATCTCTGATTTATTCGCTCTAGAGGAGGACCAGCACGCTATTAGGTAGGTATCTCTGATAGGTAGGTATCTCTATTAGGTGGGTATCTCGCTATTAGGTAGGTATCTCGCTATTAGGTAGGTATCTCTGATTTATTCGCCCTAGAGAAGGACCAACACGCTATTAGGTAGGTATCTCTGATAGGTGGGTATCTCTATTAGGTAGGTATCTCTGATAAGTAGGCATCTCTATTAGGTAGGTATCTCTGATTTATTCCCTCTAGAGGAGGACCAGCACGCTATTAGGTAGGTATCTCTGATAGGTAGGTATCTCGCTATTAGGTAGGTATCTCTGCTTTATTCGCTCTAGAGGAGGACCAACACGCTATTAGGTAAGTATCTCTGATAAGAAAGTATCTCTTTTAGGTAGGTATCTCGCTATTAGGTAGGTATCTCTGATTTATTCGCTCTACAGGAGGACCAACACGCTATTAGGTAGGTATCTCTGATAGGTGGGTATCTCTATTAGGTAGGTATCTCTGATAGGTAGTTATCTCTATTAGGTAGGTATCTCTCTATTAGGTAGGTATCTCTGATTTATTCGCTCTTGAGGAGGACCAGCACGCTATTAGGTAGGTATCTCTGATAGGTAGGTATCTCTGATTTATTCGCGCTAGAGGAGGACCAACACGCTATTAGGCAACTATCTCTGATAGGTAGGTATCTCCGATAGGTAGGTATCTCTATTGGGTAGGTATCTCGCTATTAGTTAGGTATCTCTGATTTATTCGCGCTAGAGGAAGACCAACACGCTATTAGGTAGGTATCTCTGATAGGTAGGTATCTCTATTAGGTAGGTATCTCTGATTTATTCGCGTTAGAGGAGGACCAACACGCTATTAGGTAGGTATCTCTGATAGGTAGGTATCTCTGATAGGTAGGTATCTCTATTAGGTAGGTATCTCTGATTTTTCGTCCATTGAGTGTGTATATATGTATAGAAAAAATTGCTTTATCTTGAAGAGGAGACATACAAAAATGTTGCAAATTCAGTGGTTTTTGAGAAAAAAAAGGATTGGTTTCAATTTGCCTTTCGAAGCATACATACCACTGTAAAAATGAACGTTTGAAGCCAGAAATGTGTTTCCTCGTGGTAAGATTGTGGGGGACAAAAAACTAGAAATCAAGGAAAAAGTATCCTTCACTTCGAACGTTATCCGTCGCGAAAAGAAATTCCTAAATCGAACATTTAGAAGTACAAGGTGATTCATAAAGAAGTATACAGTTTCCAGATGCTGTAAAACAGTAACAGTTGAAGACACGGGCCACAATTGCGAACCGTTAGGTAGACGTACTCATAAAGTTTGTGTCCCGCTGCTGAGGGAAGTGATGTAGTCGATAGCGCGCGTGTCACCTGACTAGTCAGTCAAAATGGCAGCGTCCGCAGTGGAGAAGGCGTTTGGTGTTCTTGAATTGAGCAAAACGGAATCTGTAAATGTTGTGCAACGGCATTTTCGATCACGATTCGGAAAAGAACCTCCAACCAGAAAATGTATCTACGATTGGCATAAAAAATTTGAAACTACGGGCTGTTTGTGCAAACTTAAAAGTCTTGGACGACTTGTGGAAACTGTACGGCCCCTTCTTTTTTCACGAGAAAACTGTCACGGGAGGCTCTTTTCTGGATATGTTAAGTCTTTGGTTCATGCCACAGTTGCAGGACGACAGTGACAACTTTATTCTCCAATTGAATGGTGCACCACCGCACTGGTTAGGCGACGTGCGAGATTATCCCGATGAACATCTTCCTCACCGATGGATTGGACGAGCCGCAGACTACAACATGCCACTGACCCAATGGCCAATCAAAAATCCTGACTTTACACTTTGTGACTTTTTCTTGTGGGAGTACGTAAAGGACAAGGTATTCACCCTCCCTTCCTGTTGATCTAGCAGAGCCGAAACAGCGTATCACAGCCACTATCACTGCACTTGATTCAGATATCTTACCTCGCGTTTGGGCTCAAATGGATTGCCGGCTCGATGTGTGTCGTGTGACTTAGGGTGCATACATAGAACATTTGTGACTGTCTCTAAAAAAACTTGAAACATTCCTTTACAATTATGTTACAGGTAAAATAAAATATCTTACATTGTTCTTGTTTTATAGTGCGTTGAAACTGTATACTTCTTTATGAATCACCCTGTAGAGATATCGGGAAGAGTATGATATATAATTTCTCCCTCGAGCAGGAAAAATACTTTTGGTTTGAAGTAGAAACAGTATGCAAAATGATTTTCGTGGTAAAATGTATCGACAGAAAAAGATGAATTTTTAGAAGCAATTATATGGAATAAAATCTATTTTGATTTCGATCGTAATTATGTTTACGTCACTTAACGGCGAAGTTATGACATGAATTCCTTTCCTCTCAGTTGGGGCTTTCCCGCGCAAAAATTATTTTTCAAATAGGACTAGCAGTTGAAGAGACATGGTGTTCAAGGATGAACGAACTCAGTAACAACACAAGCGCGTATGTTTGTCTTTCCACTCTCTCGCTTTTTCTCTTCATGTATCCCTCTCGCTCCTTTCTTCTATGCCTATTCCCCTACTTATCTCCTCTTTATCTCTACCTCTCTCTTTATCTCTCCCCGTTGCCCGCATCTTTTTTTCAGATTTCTTTTTTTCAGATTGTGGGAGCGCCTTGCCTACTACTTCTGAGACAGCAAAAATGAAGATACCTCTTCCTCAGCTTTCTTCCTTTCTCTTATACACTGACATGATTACTTGATCTCACTCCCTTTTTCTGATGCTCACATACACATCCTCTTTCATTGTCTTTCTCTCTTTCTTTGTTTAATTTCACCTCATCTCCTCTCTCCGTCTTTCTCATTTGCTATATTCTTTCTCATTCTTTCTGCCATTCTTACTTTATCTGGTTTTCCTTTCTATATTTTCATTTGTCTTTCATCGCTCTCCAGACTTGTTTATTTCTTCTGTTTTACTGAACATTCTTTTTCTTTCCATCGTTGCATCATTCTCCATCTATCCCTATGTCCTTTTTTTTCATTATTCTTGTTCCACTCACTTCCTTCCTCCTTTTACATTCTTTTACTTTTCCTCAACCCGTACTTCTCACTCCCTCCTCAGATTTCGAGGTTTTCCTACCTTCTCTTGCGGTTTTCATCGCTTTCGACATTTTACCTTCTTTGTCGCACTCTACTCTCCCTGTCTTCCTCTCTTTTTCTTATTCCTTTCAGTTTCTCTTCCGCTGCTTGCCTGTCCCAGCCTTCTTTATATTCTTTATTTTCTTTGTACTGTATCGCCTCCTGGTTGCCATATTGGAATCTTTCAAGATGCTCTTTTCTTTTAGATTCACTGAGAGCCAAGGGAATAGAGAGAAGTATTAAGTAAAGGACCAGGGTAAGAAATAAAGAAAAAAAGAACGAACGTATCTTTAGTACGGCATCGTGATGCATCTCTAGGGATTTCTCTTCTCGAGATCTCAAGAGTCTAACTTCTGTTCCTAAATAAGGCTCCTTCCATTCGTTTACAAACGCGGAAGCGGAGAAAATATTATCGCAGAGCTGGGTTGCGGAAACTATCTTTCGTTGAAATTTGCTATCGCTCGCCTACATATACTTGATCGATAATACTTATTTCGCTGAAATGAAACGGGATTTTATCTCCTCCATTTCAGTTGACTTAATGTTACTATTGAGAGGCACAAACTAAAAACACAGCGCACGCATGGATCTGCTTAATCTTTCTCATTGGAATATCTTGTGGCACAGTACGTTAGCCGTAACGGCCAAATTTTGAGAAAATATTTACTAGAGATACTAAGCACGTCTTCGGTTCAAACAGCTGAAGAGATTCGCCAAAACATTCTTTCCGAAATACTATATAAAATAGTATGCCAGCAACAACGAAGCTGTTGACGGCTAAGCTTGGGTTAGCTTCGAAAGCTTTACTTCTAGCCCTGAGAGATTTTGAGAGCTTATCTAAGGGACAATGGGATATAGGATAAGGAAGTTAAAAAAACTACAAAATCAAAAATATCGCACAATGCTTCCTGGAAATTGAGGAAAATACTTTTCATTTCCTACATACTGTTTATTACCAGTATGAAAACTTTCTATGTTCCAAGTAAATGTTCATATCGTGTTTACGTTGACTTTCTATGTTGATTTCCGCCGTCTTTACACGATCATTATTCAAATAACACATTTGACTGTTTAGATGATTTAATATGATGAAGTTAATTACTAAATTCATATAGTAATTCATATAATATTTGTATGAAAAGTCCTACAAATATTTATAGAGCAATATTATTGTCTGTTAAATATGTATCTTTTCATCTCAACAATTTTGCATTGAAGTATACCTTAAAGAAACGCATACGTATATGTTATTAATAACAACAAAAACAAAAAACCGAACGAAACTAACTGAAACCGAATGAAATTTATTGAAACCGAATAAAACTTACTGAAACAGAATGAAACTTATTGAAACCAAATTAAATTTACTGAAACCGGATGAAACTTACTGAAACCAAATGAAACTTACTAAAACCGGATGGAACTCACTAAAACTGAACGAAACTTACTGAAACCGAATGAAATTTACTGAAACCGAATGAAATTTACTGACACCGAATAAAACTTACTGAAACAGAATGAAACTTACTGAAACCAAATGAAACTTACTGAAACCGAACGAAACTTACTGAAACCGAATGAAGTTTACTGAAACCAAATGAAACTTACTGAAACCGAACGAAACTTACTAAAACCGGATGGAACTCACTAAAACTGAACGAAACTTACTGAAACCGAATGAAATTTAGTGACACCGAATAAAACTTACTGAAACAGAATGAAACTTACTGAAACCAAATGAAACTTACTGAAACCGAACGAAACTTACTGAAACCGAATGAAGTTTACTGAAACCAAATGAAACTTACTGAAACCGAACGAAACTTACTAAAACCGGATGAAACTCACTGAAACCGAATGAAACTTATTGAAACCGAATTAAATTTACTGAAACCGGATGAAACTTACTGAAACCGAATTAAACTTTCGCTAACGAACGAATGCCATTTCTAATTACACAACAGAGAAATGCGAAGGAAGTATAGCCAGACGTTCAGATGGGCAGACATGTTCATGCACCCTCCAGTAACTTAAGAGTAGAGATGAGCACGGACAAGGGCCCGTTTTATCATTATTTATGACTGGCCCGGGCCGTGCCCTGGGTCGACCACTTGTTCAAATTTTCCCTATGTGAATAAGGAAAAAATGAAAAAAAAAACATTGGTTTATTCGTATTTATATTTTCATCATCAGATAAGAATGTCACTGCTTCCCGTTAATGTCGATCCCCCAAAAACGAGAGTGAGAGAAAGATTATTATTATTAATATTACTATTATTATTATTATTTTTTTTTATGTGATAATATTCAGGTAACAAAATGTCTTTAATTTTTTCCCCCAAGTGTATCAAAGTAATTCGTTTACATAACTAACTGTATTTCTTTCTTTTTCATTCAAATTGAAGTATGGGATCTGAAGTAAATGCGCATATATACACTGAGGAGACATTACGTTATAACCACTCCTAGCCTAGAGAAATGAGCGCGCCTGGAGACCGAACGGTAGCGCAGATGAAGTTCAAAGAGCAGTATATATAACCCGAGGACCGGCTTTCGGTTAGTAGAGTGTTCGGAGTCAGAATGGGAAAAGCTGCCAATTTATCGGAGTTTGGTAAAGAACAAATTGTGATGGCACGGAGCTTCGGAACTACGATCTCGGAAATGGTGCTGCTTGTGGTTGTTCATTTGCCGGTGTAGTGATAACCTATCAAAAGTGGTGCACAGATGGCCAAAGGACAAACCGTCGTTCAGCCATGTGTTGTTCGCAGCTCATTGATGCCAGAGTGGAGCGGAGACTGTCGAGCATTGTTCACAGCAACCGCCGGGCCACAGTGCGACAAATCACCCGCAGTTACAGGAGAGGTGATCAGGGAAGTGTGTCACAGCACACAGTTCATCGCAGCCTTCTGCGCATGGGCCTGTGTAGCAGAAGACCTAGCCGGGTCACCAACCCCACTGCATGTCATTGCCCACAACTCATGATAAGATCATCGAGATTGGACGGTGGATGATTGGAAGAAAGTGGCTTAGCATGACGAATCAAGATTCCTGGTACATCGCGTAGACGGCCGAGCGCGGATACTCCGATTACGAACGGAGGCTATGGCACCTGGATTTATTTATTTAATTAAAAATTTTTTGACACACTACACCATTCACCACACAATCAAATCACAGATACAATTTCTGTACCAAAAAAAACATGGACCAATTACAGATCCACCATATGCAAACACAAAAGAAATACAGTAAATATATGTAAAATAAAAAGAATTAATACAACACATAAATGCAAAAATATGAATGATAATACAAACACATAAAGCATCAAACATGCAAATAAAAATATTATACAATAATATTTGTAACGTACTAGGAGATGTGACGTACCTGCCAGAAGGACGCACACGACATAAAGGCAGATAGGAATCAGAATAAACGTCCGAGTAGCTCAATTGGTAGAGCAACTTATTCCGGAATAAGGGGATCCGGGTTCGAATCCTGGCGCAGATAAAAATGACGGAGAAATTTACTTCGTTATAATGGCGCCCGAACTATCCGGATGACCCGACCGTTCAAAATCTCGCAATGGTGTGATGTTATTTCCACACCGCGAGATAGGAAAAATAAGAGAATCCCTTCTCCAGCACTTCGAAAAAAAAAAAAAAAAAAATAAGGGGGAGATGATGTAACGTACTAGGAGATGTGACGTACCTTCCAGAAGGACGCACACGACATAAAGGCAGATAGGAATCAGAATAAAACGTCCGCGTAGCTCAATTGGTAGAGCAACTTATTCCGGAATGAGGGGATCCGGGTTCGAGCCCCGGCGTGGATAAAAATGACGGAGAAATTTACTTCGTTATATATTGTACATATATTTAAAAGTATAAATGAAGTAATAGGAAATACAAAAACACGTATGATAATATGAATAATTTTGTTTCTAGTTTTAGTTTAAGTAAATTGAAGCACCACTACAGGTTCTTAAAAACAAATCAGTGCGATGCATTGTGATTGTGGCAAGGGAACCAGGGAAAAAGTCCAACAATAGCCTGACCGGCCCCTAGTCCCCCCCCCCAAAAAAAAAGAATCTAAATAGTCAAACCAAAGAACAATTTAACCATTATGCAGTAAAGTAAAGTAAGGCCTGCTGCGGCGTTGTTATGCTGTGGGCGATGTTTTCTTGGGATACTTTAGGCCCCATTATCCCAGTAGCACAATCCCTGACAGCTGTCAGATATCTGAACATCGTTGCGGACCAATTTCACCCATTCATGGCAACTGTGTTCCCCGCTGGTGATGACCATTACCAACGGGATAATGCGCCATGCCACACTGCCACAATCGTTAAGGAGTGGTTCGAGGAACATGCTGGTGATTTTCTGTTAATGCCCTGGCCTCCAAATTTACCTGACATAAACCCAACCGAACATTTGTGGTTCTACTTGAAAAAGCGGGTTCGCGTTAAATCACCACCACCCCGAAATATACAGGAACTTGAGGACCTGCTGTGGACATTATGGTACCACATACCCCAGGATACTTATCGCCACCTTAATGAATCGATGCCTCGCCGAGTGGCCGCTGTTTTGTGGGCTAAAGGAGGTCCTACAGCTTATTAGGTAGGTGGTCATAATATAACGGCTCATCAGTGTATATATCGTTGTGCTTTTTAATACATGGAAATTTACATTATTAGCTCTACTGAGACAGAGATGGTTTTTGCATTTTCTTATTTTGTATTTACTGAAACTGTGAAATTATTAAATTGTACTGTTTTCTGCTAGTTCGAAGTTGTAAAATTGCATGTAATTTGGCATGGGACTCAGAGATCCAGTGATTTGTCTTTACTCTAGATGCTCTAAATAGACAAATTAAATTATATAAAAATACAACTAGAGTACTGAATGATTCACAATGCAATTTACAGTTTTTTGTGCAGTGTACATATAATTCTGGATACCCTTGTTTCCTGGATGTCACACACACACACACACACATATATATATATATACAGGGTGTCCGGTAAGTCGGGACCCCATAGGAGAAAATCACACAATACAGAATAGGTTCAAAGTGTCCGCCGTTGTGTTGCAGACACAGATTAAAGACGCAATCTCCACTCTTGCAGCCCTTTATGGATCACACTCGCGGGGATTTGCTAACACGCCTGCACAATGTATTATTTTAAGATGGGGAATGCTTTCAATTGTGACCTCTTAAACCACGGCTTTCAGGTGAGGACTCCACAAATAAAAATCGAAGGGAGTGAGATCTGGGTTTCTTTGAGGCCACTCCACGAGTTCTTGGCGCCCAACCTAATACTAAGGAAACTGTGTGTTAAGGTAATATCGCACAGTTAGCACGTAATGCGTAGGAGCACCATCTTGCTGAAACCTTTCGGAGAATGTGGCTGATGGATTCAACAAGCTTGGAAATGCTTACTCCTGCAAAATGTTTAGGTATGTTTGAGCGATTACCTTCTCGTCAAAGAAGAAGGGACCAACGATCCTGTCTTTCCATATCCCGCGCCACACCATGACGCGCCCGCCCCCTTGTTCCTTGGAAGGATTGAACCAAAAAGTATTTTGTACTGACCCGTGTCGAGTGCTTTGACGGTTGATTTCCCAGGAAACATAAAAGTTCTCTTCATCAGAGAACAGAATTTGTGATGGAAACGTCCCGTCATTCACGCATTGTTCTCCTGCCCATTCGCGAAACTGAATTCGCCTATCAGGATCATCTTCACTTAAACGCCGATGGAGTTGCAGTTTGTATGGATGCCAGTGATTTCGTTTCAAGATGCTGTGGATGCTGCTGTTGGAGTCCTCAGTTTCAGTGGACATGCGTAGAAGCTACTTCTTGGTGCTGGAAACGAAGCGAGCCATCACATTGGTTCTGGTTTCGTCGTCCGTAACAGTCCTTGGAGGTCCGCTGGGAGGACTGCCATGTATGGACCCAGTTTCCTTAAATTGGTATATCAGCTTTCCAATACATCAGTGTGTGATTGGCGGGCGGTCTGGATGCAGCTTGTTGAATTCTTCGGCCACTTTCCTGTGACCTCCGGTCCCAACCAACAAAATAACATCGATCTGTTCCTCCGTACTCAGTGACATGGTTTACCTGTAAAAGAAGAAACACAAATGTGAGAAACTCTTATGGGTCTGGACTTACAGGACACCCTGTATAGTGAAAGAGAAAATTAACTCATATAGAAAAAAGAAAACAAATGGGTGGTTCAGTTTTAGTCAAAGATTTGATATAAGAGCCCGCTTGGCCCCAAGGAGGGCCTGGATCCATTTCCGGACTTTTTGTCATAGCACGGGCCCCTGCTCATCTCTACTTAGCAGTACTTGATTAATTCTGCGTAATTCGGTTCTTGAGGCGTGAAGCTATCTGCACAAGAAGCAAAGTTGGTATTTGTTTAGTGAATTTCTTTTTAATTAAGTTTTTTATTTAGTTAATATCATAATTTTTTTCTGTAGGTCGAAAATGGGCTGGTACTTATTTTTTGTTTGGGAGTTTAACGACCACCGTGAAGAACTCAATGGGATATAATCAGCCGCCCGTTCCTAATATAGGGTTACTGGTTCCAGGTAAAGGAGAGAGCCACTGCCCTAAGACAAACACACTTCCATGCCTCACCGCGGATTCGAGCTCGGAACCATCTCGGACGAATACGTAGAAGTAAGCGCCTGGTACCATTCGACCACAGGTGAGGCAGAATGGGAGGTTCAAGAAAAATTTGCACCGTAAGTACCCGGGGAATTATTGTGCTAGGAATGCATCTTTACATAACTTTACAGTTAGACGCAAGGTTACAGCGCCATCCAGCGGTAGCGGCTGATTGGAAAGCAAAATTAAAAAAAAAATTGAAAGAAAGTGTTATGTGCATATTCATAACTGCCATGTTTTGCAAGAATCTTAAATCGATGCCATTCCTTATATTTCCTGATTTTTAAATTTCTTAAAATAAAATAAAAAACAATGCCTAGTGGGTGCTCTGACTGCAGGAATTTGGACCCGTCAACTAGTTTGACACAACAACATTATAAAAATTGTAATTCCTAAGTGAAAATCCTCCAAATACGTGGTGTCAGTGAATAAACAAAGCCATCGCTATTTCCACGTTTTAGCAACACATAGCAACCGAAAAATTGTTTTTCCGTCACCGCTGGGAATCCGAATCACAGATATCTCGATATTTAGCCGAGCGCGTTAGCCTTACACCACGGTGGCCAACAATCTACGGCGCTATGTGTGTTTTTCTTTCAGCTTCTGACATCATACATCTGTAAGATGGGCTCACCTACTGACACGTCTCCATCTGGTGGGCGTTAACTGTTTATTCACTGATGCCACGTATCTGGAGGATTTTCGCTTTGGATCTCGCCCTTTGGATTTAATTGCTATAATTAATATACAGCCAGTGCCGTTAACGCCCACCAGATGGAGACGTCTCAGTAGTTGATCCCATTTTACGGATTTATGATTTCAGAAGCTGACAGTAAAATACACATAGCGCCATGGATTGTTGGCCACCGTAATATAAGGCTAACGCGCTCGGCTAGATATCGAGAGATCTATGATTCGGATCCACATTGGTGAGCAAAACAATTTTTCGGTTGCTATGTGCTTCTAAAACGTGGAAATAGCGATGTGTCTGTAGGGATGTAAGGTCAGGTGATGCGTAACATCACAGCCTCTCCTTGACAAATGTCAACCCCGCCTTCTCGTGGTGCATCCTGTTCCCACTAAAGGGGCTCTGACGACCGCCAATAGCGGTATAACTATACCATCGGGATTAGAGGAAATGCTATCCCACACTCACCTACCCGCTTGGCCAGCGTGGTGAGTTATGGCCAAACCCCTCCAAAATGACTAAAACTAAAATCTTGGCCCTCAGTCTCCGGTAGCTGGAATGTACCTGGCCAAGGCAGCGGCCAGTGCGACATGAAGGCAGAGGGTGCTAAGAATCCCCGGAGGACCGAACTAGGCTGCCATCTGATGCTGACCTTGGCTGCGTATAATGGACGCTCCTCATCTTCTGATTCAAGGCTTCTTGAATTGGAAGAAGAACTACAAAGGATCAAGTGGAACATCGTCGGGGTAAGTGAGGTAAGGAGAAAAGGAGAAGATCTCATTGAACTGAAAAGTGGACATCTCTTCTACTGTCGTGGGACAGATACTGGCAGAACTAGTGGTGTTGGATTTATAATAAACAAGAAACTGAAGGATAAAGTTATAGAAGTTGAAAGTTCCTCTGACAGAGCTGCACGACTTGTTATCCAACTCTCGAGAAGATACAAGGCTCAGATTATTCTAACTTATGCACCCACCACAAGTCATCCTGAAGAAGAAATTGAAGAATTTTATGAGGAAATTCGTCATCTAAATAATAAAGGTAAGCAGCACTTGAAGGTAATTATGGGAGATTTCAATGCAAAAATAGGGCAACGGCAACAGAATGAAACTTCAGTAGGTAAATTCGGTCACGGCAACAGAAACCAGCGTGGAAATACTCTCGTTGAGTTTGCAGAGGCAGAAGGGTTTTTCATCTTGAACTCCTTTTTCAAGAAAAAGCCACACAGGAAATGGACATGGAGACATCCAAATGGGATGACAAGTGAAATTGATTTTATTATGTGTAACAAAAAATTCATCATAGAAGACTGCAGTGTGCTAAACAGGTTTAACACAGGTAGTGACCACAGATTGGTGAGATGTAAGATGCACCTCAACACTAAACTCGAACGCGGCAAGCTCACAGGACAAACAAGATGTATGGACATAACCAACCTTAAAAAACACCATAATACCTTCAAGTTGGAACTAAAGAACAGATTCTCTGCTTTAGAAGGCCTAACATCGGAAGAAGTGGATATTTCTGAAGTTAACAGAAAAGTAACCATAGCACGTATGGAAACAGCAACAAAATTAGCTGGGTCTAAGAACAAGTTGCATGTGAACAAATTATCAGGAAAACCAAAATGGTGATGCAAAAAAGAAGAGAGATGAGGACAACGAGAGAAGATGTGACTTCCAAAGTGGAATATATAGAGCTATGCAAGACAGTACGAAAAAGTATCACTGAAGACGTAAGGAAATTCAACTGTGAACTAGTGAGGAAAGCAATTGAAAACAACCAAAGCCCAGAAAGATAGCAAAGGGACATCTCAGTAAGGGAAAAAAAGAAATTATGGCGCTGAGAAAAGAAGATGGTTCTGTAACAAGAAATAGAGGCGAAAGTTTGACAAGAGTGAAAGATTTCTACTCCAAATTATATGAAAGGGATGATGCATATACTCCAGACATCGTGAAAGGTACCAGTATCAGAGTTCTTCCAGTCCTCCCAGCAGAAGTTGCACATGCAATCAAGAACATGAAACGGGGAAAAGCTCCAGGAGAAGATGGAATTACTGTAGACATCATACAAGAAGCAAGTGGAGAAATCGAAACAGTACTCGCCCAAATTTTCACTCGATGCCTTAATGAAGGGAAGATTCCTGAGGATTGGAACAACGCTACAATGATCCTGCTACATAAAAAAAGGCAACATTGAGGATCTCAGGAACTACAGACCTATCAGCCTCCTATCAGCGGTTTTTAAAATCTTCACTAAAGTTCTTTCACACCGCTTGAAGGTAACACTGGACATGGCTTAACCGAGAGAACAAGCTGGATTCAGGAGTGGCTACAGCACAATAGATCATATCCACGTACTGAGAGAACTAATTGAAAGAGCGAGGGAATATGAACTTCTATTGTGCATGGCTTTTATCGATTATGAAAAAGCCTTTGATTCGGTGAAATCATCAGCAGTTACAATGGCTCTGAAATCCTGTGGTATTGAAGATGCATATATTAATATTATTAATAACATATATGAAAATGCAAGTGCAAAGATTCGGCTGTTTGAAAATACAACACACATAAAAATTGGAAAGGGAGTGAGACAAGGTGACACCATATCTCCGAAGCTGTTTAATGCCACATTGGAAAATGTCTTTCAATCACTGGACTGGGAAAACAAAGAGATAAAAATTAATGGAGATTATCTAACCCACCTTCGTTTTGCTGATGACGTGGTCATTTTTGCAACTACCCCATCAGAGCTTCAGAGTATGATCCAGGAACTTGCTGACAAGAGTAAAGAAGTGGGATTAAAAATGAACTTTCAGAAGACAAAAGTGATGTACAATGCTTTTACAAGAAATGAAGATTTATCGATTGATGGAGAAAGGCTGGAGATAACAGACACATACGTTTATCTTGGACAGCAGATATCAAGTGAGGGTCACATTGATGAAGAAATTAATCGGTGTACAAAACTTGCCTGGAGAGCTTTTGGAAGAAACAGCATAATTTTCAAGAGCAATATGCCATTATGTCTTAAAAGAAAAGTGTTTAATCAATGCATCCTTCCAGTGCTTACATATGGTGCAGAGAGGTGGACCTTAACTAAAAGAGACATACAAAGGCTGCAGACAACTCAAAGTAGCATGGAGAGGTGCATGCTTGGTGTAACCAGGAGAGATAAGAAGAGGAACTCGTGGATCAGAAAAATGACAAGAGTGGAAGACATCATGGTCAGAATTAAATCCCTGAAATGGCAATGGGCCGGACATACTGCCAGAAGGACAGACCATCGATGGACAGCCGAAATTTTAGATTGGATTTCAAGGGACAGGAAAAGACCCAGAAGAAGACCACATGGGAGATGGGTGGATGAAATTCGAAAGTATGCGGGAGTGACATGGAGGAGACTGACACAAGACAGACCGTTGTGGAGGAAACTTGGGGAGACCTTCGTCCAGCAGTGGATCGATAATGGTTGACAATGATGATGTTTATTTATTGTAATTCGTATTTGTTCGCCCAACAGATGTAAAATGGGTTCATTAATTTTAATTTGTGTAATGTTTTAAATAGCCTTTTAGTTATTTTGTTATTTTAAAATAGCCATTAAATGCTTAACATTAGCACTTGAATGATACTGCTAGTGCTAAGAATAATGCCTAAAGGACACAGAGATCTTTAATTCAAGAAATGACATTGAATCCTAAATTTCTTTATTAGTAGTTGACAGCTACAGTGCGCTTGTAGAGCAGCAATTTCGTGTTAGTATAAACACATAATACCATTTGAACATTTTCCCAATACAAATCGTGGAAATCAATCACACTCGCAATATTCTAAAATAACAAAGCAAGCGTAATTAACAGGTTATGACAATACCGTTGAATCGCAGATAGCATTCACTTGTCAGATTATATCGTCACCTTCCTCACACACCCCGATAGTATGAGCTTATTTACTAGCTGTTGCCGAAAACGTCTGACAAACTTCGAGTTTCCGATATGACTTTCAGATTGAAAAATATTCTGCATGTAAAGCGAAACAAGAGAAAGAAATGGAAAAGGAAAGTTAGAAATAGTGATATCTGGTGTATTTAGAAAACGATATTTTGACCATAAATCTGGGATATATTGATAATTTTGATGTCGTAGCGAAAGACTCAGAAGACAACGTAAAAACAGTAACTGGAAAAATTGGCCTGCAGCTTAAACAGGGATATTAATAATTATGACAGGAACACTCTTTCAAAAATAATCAAAATAATTAATGTCATCTTTTAAATATCGTGAAACACCAATAACAACAAATTAATAGCAAAATAAATGCTTAATACAAGCTAAAAATGAAGAACAGACCTTTCTATTAATTCCACTTCTGTTACAGTTTTTACGTTGTCCAAAAAATTCATCATGTAGAGTTAAATTAGATATTTGTAAACCTACTATTAGGCTTGTCATTTTATATGTTGCAATACAGACCGTGATGGAACATCTTCACAGTGTTTTCAAAACAAGATCCTGCGGAACATATTTGGACCCATAACAGATACTGTATAAGAGATGAATTGAGAAGAAGATGCAACCAGAGAGAGAGAGAGAGAGAGAGAGTAACTTTATATTACCTTTAGGCTTCTTAAATAGTTTAGGAAGTCAAAGCCTCGGCATTGAAATGACTTTGACTTGTTCTACGGATGAGTGAAACGAAATGCAAAGCAGGTGTCCCAAATAAGACCGACTGCACAAGATCAAGAGAATGGCTTTGAATAATAAGATAGAGAGACAATTTTGAAGGGAATCCAACAGAACTGAATATACAACAGCGGTCTAGAATTTTGCAAGACAGAGAGAAGCAAGACATGTATTTCAAATGAGACCATCTGGTGCAAGACCAAGACGACGGCCTTGAATAAAATGGAGAGAAAATGTGGAAAGGGATCAACGGAGCAGAATATAGAACTAGTCAAGAATAGTTCTAAAGAGAAAGTAATGAAATATTGTATTTATAGCCAGTAATCTTAAAATTAAGTGCTAAGGAAGGAGAAGATGGATATTTATCCAAACTGTTACGTAAAAAAATGTTTTCCTGCGAGCCATATAAATTAGTGAAAAATAATTCTGTTTTGTGTGCTGATTGCTGCCACAAAATTTTGAGCTTTCTTGCGGGACTGTCTTTGATCGCTTGAACAGCAGATCCACCGGTACTTGGAAGGCTGACAATTAAAGAGAGTTTTTTCCAACCAACCGCATGGGGAAGTTTCGTTCGCTTTCGACTATTCTCTAATAGAGGCGAAGTTGCTTTTTATATACACGCCGTGTGCAGAAGACTCATATTAATTCAAACTGTGTCCTAGCTGGACAAAAATTAAGAAACTCGTCCCTTTAAGAAACAAGAAAGATGGCATCGAATTTTTACGAGCAGCGATTTTATGTTTTGGGAAATACAACACAGCAACGAAGTTGAGCGTCTAAAAATTGCGAGTTATGTGTGCCATCAAATGAGTGTTTCTGATGTCTGGTTCGAAAAACTTTCACTTGAAAAAAGCAGAACGTATCCGTATAATATTGACCATGGATATACACTCACGGACAATGAAATTTGTGCACCAAGAAGGAAGCATCGCATTGAACTGAAATTTTACGGACGTAATTAATACAAATGAATAATACACATGATGGCAAACAAAAAGAGCTGCAGCACAATTACAGAGGGATCTGTGGTACGCAGTCCGGTCATTTTCAATAGCACGTCGCACCGCCTCGTGCGGCGATACATGTTGCAATACGATCCGGTATGGAGGCAAATAGACGTCTGATGTTGTTCTGCGGCAGACTGGCCCACGCACGTGTTGGACGGTGTGCTCCAAATCCCATGATAATGCGGCACGGTGGCATCTGGCGTTTCAACTAGTCCCACACATGCTCGATAGGGAACATATTTGGAGAGCGGGCAGGCCATGGAAATGTCTGGACATGACGTAGGCAGTCCTGGACAACCCGAGCGCTGTTGACGGGCGGGCTTTATCCTGCTGGTATAGCGCACCTGGAATCCCGGCCAGGAATGGGAGCACATGGGGCCGCAGGATCACATCCACATTCCGCTGGCCCTTCAATGATCAACGTACCACTACTAGAGCTGATCGGCTATCGTACGCAATGGTTCCCCAGACCATAATGTCCGCAGTGGGGGAGGTGTGGTCACGATGACCATCTGTCTCCACACCCGGGCACGATGACCATCTGTCTCCGCACCCGGGCACGATGACCATCTGTCCCCAAAACGAAGCGGCACTCACCGTTAAACAACACACGTCGCCAGTTTGTGGCGTTCCACTTCGTTCGGGCTTGGAACTACAGCAAACGGAGCTGGCGATGTTCCGGCGTTAATGGCAGCACACGTAAGGGGCGCTGGGATCGCAGATCGCATCCTTGAGGCGTCAAGAAATGGTTCGTAGGCACACAGGAGCCGCTATGAATTAGAGCACCGCATTAAAAGTTTGGAACCAATGCCTACTACTAAGCAACAGTTAGCGGCAGCATTATGTACTGAATTGAAGCGCATACCTAATGCTGTGTTCGTAAACCTTGCCGAACGCATGTATCGAAGGGTTAGTGCATGCATGAAGGCCAAAGGTGGTTTCAAAATATCTTTATTCAAGGTAGAAATCAGGAGACGAACTAATAAGGACGTCTAAATACAAATTAAAATACGATCAAAGATCGTTAAACTACTAAAACCTATATAAAAATATGCAGCATAGTGCACAAGTTGAAAAATGGAGCAAAATTACAGCTCGTGATAAATGAACAGCGACAAGCATGTCTGGGCATTGAGGAAGGATTTTAACAAAAAAAAACTTATTGCTCATAAGTGCATTGCTGTGCGATTAGCAAACTTGTTCAAGAAAATTGAGAGCTTCAGGAAACAACATTTCTCTTGGAAAAAAAAAAAAAAAAAAAAAACAATAAGACAGTAAGGTGTAACACATCATAGTTACAAGAATGTACAGTACAAAGCAATTGACAAACTGATCATAAGACAAATCAATGAAATGATGAATATCAGGAGAAGAACAAACTTGGACTTCCTGGTGTAAATATAATATATTACCTGTTCTGCAATATTCAAAAACAATGTACAGATATACAGCACAGTGTTAACATGTTACAAATCAAAATCGGACCATATACAGAAATGTAACACTATTCTGTTGACCAGATAGAAAATGTAAGTATAATAAGAAAACACACGATGAATAAAGCTTTAACATATTCTCACTATCCATATGTAGTGATAGAAGAATGATAGTAATAAGCATCACCTTACACAAAAGAACAAAATAGGTAAAATGTTTTTCAAAATATATTACTCATGAGTACAACACCATGCAATTGACTAACTTGTGCAAAAATAAATACAGTAAGAATCATTAGTCAACATGTCTCTTGAAAGAAGGTACGATATGACAGTGAGTTTTAACACAACATATTTACAAGGATGTACAGTACTATGCAATTTAAAAAACTGATTATCAGAGAAATCATTGGAATGTTTAATAACAGGAAATAACTAAACTTGGACATTCTGATGCAAATAAGATGGATTACTTGTTCCGCAATATTTTGAAAACTATGTACAATTATACAGCACAGTGCAAACATGTTCGGGAAACAAAATAGAACAAATTACAAAAAACTACACTGCAGAAACAATATCTATGTTTATACAGCACTATGCTAATGACTAACTGCAATATTTATACTCAAAATGTAAACTAAAGACGAACTAACTTGAACGTCAATGTAGGAAAAAAAAATACAAGATGAGTGTCACAAAAAACAATTTGCTGTGTAAACACGTACAGCCCTTTATAAAAAAACCCATGCGGTAAATTTCCAAGCTGTGCAAAGATCTTGAAAACAGATTGTTGATATTTACATATGCATTTCTGATTCAAAAAGGTCAAATACCAAATCTGCCGACCGTCAGGTACAATGACGCTGGCGAGCTGGTAAACCATGAGGCAGCCGGTGACCAGGTGGCAAGGAACTGGCTCTCCCGACGCTGAGTAACTGCAACAGAATACTCTAGCCGAAGTCGAGATGTCAGACGGTCGCGGAAATGGCATAATAATGCCGTAGAAGCTTCATGCACAGTCAGAGGAGTAGTCAAATATCTGCAGCGTTGATGAAACACGTAGATTACATGCTTCGCTAAAATAAAAATATAGGCACAGACTGATGGGAGCTTGACTGGGGGATAGTTCTGTAGCAGAAGAGTCCGATATGCATCAAATGTAAGATCTGCTGTAATGGAACATTGGGCGATAGTAAATGCCAAGTTCAGCATTGGGAGTAATATAACACAGTGTTGATAGACATGGGAGACATCAGCCTCCCGAGCACAGAAAGGGCAAAGAGGGGAATCGAGAAGAGACATTCGGAAAAGAACGGAGGGAACAGGAAGGCGGCGATGGAGGAAAAGCCAATGGGTATTAATTTCTAGAGGAGCAGAAAGAGGAGACAGGGCGGCTGACCACACCGTAGCAGTGGCAGCAGGGGAAACATCAGGAATGGGGAGAGGAGGAGAAGAATGGGACATAGAGAGGAACCGATAAAGAGCTGACACCGAGAGAGAAGAAATAGGATGAGCTGAGCCAGAAGTAAGCAAGAAAAGAGGAAATGGGAGAGAAGCAGAAGGAACAAAGGAAAGACCTGAGTGGGAAGCAAGATGAGGAAATTGAGAAATGATAGATGAAAGAATAGAGTCGTAGATGTCACGAGAGGAGGAGGAGAGGAGAAGAGAGGGAGGGAGGCTGGCGAAGGGTCGCCAAGAAAGGTCAGGGTTAGTGAGATCTTTAACTGTTACCACACCTGCTCGGAGCCAGGTAGGATAGGCAAAGTACGGAAGATGAGAGGGGTGAATAATCGAAGAATAAAAGAGGGGTTCAGCAAGGAGCTCAGTTGTGGAATCAGGTGGAGAACGAGAGAGAGGGAGGGAACGAAGGAAAGTTAGAGCTTCACGGTAAACAGGGAAGTCGAATGAGGGTGAGGGGTCGGTGGTCCATGAGTAGTAAGGAGAGAAAAGAAAAGTTAGGGTTGCTCGGGGAGGCGATGACGTCCCTAGCTAAAACGGCATCTGGTACTGGCGACGTGAAGAGACGGAGAAAAGTAGTGATTCTGACTGCCTTGTAGTACTCCTGTGTATCAAGGAGTCCGATGCCGCCGTGATCCGGAGGAGGCAAAGCTTTGTGACACTGACCCAGTGGTGGCAGGTCCAAATCAGAGAAGTAAGACATCGGGTAATTTCATGAAGGCGGAGTTGTAGAGACTTGACACCAAGCCAAGAGTGTGTGCACAAGGAAATCAGGTAAGTTCGAGAGAGGCGAGCTCTCTGGAAGAATGATGAGCAGAACTGGGCTCTCCTCCAGGAGGCAGTTGACCTGAGCAAGCGTGGGTGAATAGCATTCCACGTGTAGAGGGGGCAGCTTGCAAGGAACCAAGATGAACTCCAAGGAAGCGCTGTGAGATGGACGACCAGCTTGCTCCCCAAGGGGTGTCTACACGATGTGCCCATGAGCCGCACCATAAGCCAGTGCTTTTAGATGAGTTGAGCGCTGCACCGGAGCATGAGGCATAAGCTGCGAATAGACGTTGGAGACACGGAAACTGTGAGTCATGTCGGATGCAGATGGTGACATCATCTGCGTATGCAACAGAGGTAGTGGCATGATGTCTTGTGCAGGCAGAGAGTGGTGGCAGAACTGCTTTAAAAGATTGGTGTACAGAGCGGAGGAAGGGCTCAATTGCGATTGCAAAGAGTTGTCCGGAGAGTGGGCAACCCTGCCGCACTCCCCGGCGGAAGGGAATAGGCGCTGTGAGAAAGGTGGGCAGCTTGACCTGGAGAACGGCGTCTTGATAGAGTGAGAAAAGAAGAGAGACGAAGGAAGGAGGAAAACCGAAGTGAAGGAGTGTAGCCGATAGATAGGAATGTGAGATATTATCAAAAGCGGATTGTTGGTCAAGAGAGAGAAGGGCGAGGGGTTCAGAGCGAGATCGGGCAAGATGGATTAGATCATTTAGTAGATGGATGTTATGAGAAAGTGAACTGCCGGGAACTGTGTAAGTTTGATTTGGGGAGAGAATGTGAGTGAGAATGGGGTTAAGGCGTTGGGAAAGAAGTTTAGTATAAAGTTTATAATCTAGATTTAAGAGGGAGATAGGGCGCCAATTCCCCAGGTCAAGGAGATCACCTTTCTTAGGGAATAGTACAACATATGCTACTGTGAATCGCCTCGGTAGAGGGGAGTGATTGAAAGCAGCAGAAAGTGCAGAAAAGAGAAATGGTAGAAGGAGAGGTAGAAAGGTTTTATAGAAGAGGAAAGTGAGGCCGTCCGGACCCGGTGCGGCCCTAGAGTTTAAAGAAGAAAACGTAGAGGATAGTTCAGAGAACGTGGGAGGAAGGAGGAGAGAAGAGGCAAGATGGGGAGGAACTTGTGGTAGGTTAGAAAGAAGTGATGCCAAAGCTGAAGAGGATGGCGGAGTAGATTCACAGAACTTCTCTGTATAGAACTTTCGGACCTGGGAACATAGAGTGAGTGGATCATCAGACACCTCTCCAGATGCGAGGCGAAGGTGCCGAAGTGAATTCGATGCTGTTCGTGTTTTTTCCATGGATGTAAGGAAATCGTAATTGGATGCGTCTGGCGATAGATGTTGTAGCCGGAGACGTCGTAGAGCTTGTTGAGCCAGAGGAAGGAGGATTGATCGCAGTTCTTCTTGATAGTGGCAGAAGAGAGGATCACTTAGGCTTAGGATGGAGAGCATGGAACGGACATGGTTGAGACGCATGTTTTGAAGCGTTTTTGCTTTAAAAGAAAGATTGCGAACGTGGAGAACGAGTTGCTGTTTAATGTCCAACCAAAAAGTCAGACCACAAGGAGCTGATTGAAGTTGAGGTCGTTTGTCCTCAAGGAAGGAGCGTACTGAAGTACAGAAGTCTGGATCTGTAAGAAGAGTGTCGTCAAGAGTCCATGGACGAATTGTACGGGGTTGTGCTGCAACTGCTTGAATAATAAGAACGATGGCACAATGGTCAGAAGAAGCCGTAGGAGTGATAATAGATTCTGTCACAGCTGTAAGCAGAGTAGATGAGGCGTAGTATCTGTCAAGGCGAGCTGTGTACGGATTTTGATTATGTTGCGAGCGCCAAGTATGTACAGTCGATGAAGGATGGAAGTGACGGTGAACATCAATGAATGAGTTGTCGGAGACCACTGACTGAAGAAGATTCACCAAGTTAACACGGCGTTCTCTGGTGGAAGAAGATCGGTCCAGGGTAGGATTCAGAGTGCAATTGAAATCCCCTCCAATTAAAACATGATCTATGGGAGGAATGCGAGACAAGGCACGACGAAGGCGAGTAAAAAGTATTGTCAAGTGGGTTGAAGAGCTTGGAATATAAATATTAAATATATGATAAGATGTGGAAGCTATGGTGAATGATGCACACTGTAATAGGTCTCGACATAAGTTTCGAACCGAAAAAGAGGTGATTATGGAGTTGAAAGTATGGCGGATACCTATAGCTAGACCACTATGGGATGATAGTTGGTAGGCGTGGTGAAATGTGTAGTTCCACTGGCGCCATCGTGAGAATATCGTAGTGGATTGGCAATTCGTCTCTTGTAGTAAGAGAAGATCAGCTCCTAACGGAGTGAGGTCTTCATGTACCAAGGCATTAGAAAATGGGGATGCAAATCCCCTGCAATTAAGAGATACAATCTTGAAGACTTTTTCCATTAATGCTTGCTGAAGAGCCTTCACAACAGGAGGAAATGATTTGAGTCGATTAAAATAGGTTTTAGCCCACGGATGTTCCTTGCGAAGGTGGGAGATGCATTGATTAAGGACTTGGATCTGATCATGCACTAGAGGGAGAAACGATGCATACTTTGAGAGTAAAGCATGCGTTGTGGAGTGGTCTGTCTTATGTGACAGGTATTGATGTAAATCTTCAAATGAAATCGGCCCAGTAGGAACCGAGCCATCCTTAAGGTATTCGACAAGATCCTCAAATTTAAGAGGAGGCTCTTCGTCGGCCTGGACAGAAGAGGTAGCAGCCTTTGATGGTGAATTCTTTCGAGAGGTACTACCAGTACGGGGAGAGGTGCGGGGTGATGCGGCAGTCGGCTTCTTCGGTGGGCGTCTTCGAGAAGAACCACGACGTTTCAGCGAAGGCTCAGTTGAGCTCTCATTAACTCGAGATTCGTGGCCAGAAGATCCGTCATCAGCAGATTTAGAAGTATCAATGATAAGGGCAGTGGAGAAACCCCTGAAGGGGACTCCGCTACAGAATGACGACTCATGGGAAGCGAACAATTAAGTGAGGAAAATCCAGTTGCTGGTCGAAGGAGAAAGGGTCCGTAGACACGCGTTGACCAACTCCTGCAGTCGACTTTTGTGAAAGTTTCGATTCTGAAGCTTTCTGTGCAGTGGAAGAAGGTGTTGCTCGGCTCAGAAGAGGGCCAGAAGTTGTAGGAGAATTATCAGGAGCCTGTGATGCTAGATGTGGGCAATGCACACGTAAATGATTCTCTCCGTGGCAAAAAGTGCAGTGGAGGAAGGTAGTCACTTCAATTCTCCTACGTTGCTGTCCACAACGAACGTTGAGCACCTTTGGGCAGGCGAGCAAATGTTCATCAGATGGAAAGATCACTCTTGCACTTCGGCGAAATCCTCCTATAGATTTATCGTCTGGATCTCTCGGCGCGGCTGAAAGAGTAGTAACTGGCCCAACAACTCGGCCGAACTTACTGAGTACAGTGCACAGCGCAACGTCTGACACCTCAGGTGGAACCGGATAAAATGTAACCTGGATTGGACGCTGAGAGACAGGTTCTGGTAGAAGATGGACGTCTTTGAGGGACAAACCTTCTGTCAAGACAAGATCCGCATGCTCTTTAAGAGCAAAGTACACCAACACAGCTCGAGGTTTTCGTGCCATGTGAGTAATACTGGCTCCAGCTGGAAGTATCTGCTTGAGAGCCATACTATATTCTTTCAACTTTGTGTCTGGGAGCGCATCAAAACACACTCCGAAGTCCATTATAGAATAGAATTGTTTTCCCGCTGGGGAATCTTCGGGAATATCTATGGTGGCAGTAAGGCCATCAACAATGACGTACGAGTCTGGTAAGACTTCTGCAACAAACTTGGAAGGAGCTTTTGTTCCAGTAAGAGCGGCAGAGTATGCCCTAGGAGCAGGACTCGAGCGTGAGGGCTGCAACGCAACCTGCTGTTTGAACTGAGTGGAAGTAGAGGGTAAATTAGCAGCGCTGTCAGACACATCCATGTCTTCACTTAAAGCAACAGAGAGTTGCGCTGCACTGACGTCACTGGTCGAAGCAGGGCAAGAAGCTTGAGCTGTAGTTGAGGAGTCACTTTCCACTTCTAGTGGTTGGGTGACGTCACCTACAAGCATTGGAGGAGATTGGTCTCGTGTCGAGGAGGAGGAGGAGGCGGCAGGAAATGCCTCGCTGATATGGGCGTGGACATCGCTCTTATCAGCAGCAGCCGCCGCCATTGTTAATGACGAGGGCTGCCTGAGAAATCGACCAGCTAGGTCGACAATTCAAATGATGATAACAGAAAAAATAAACTACTCACCAACTTGGGAGTTGTATCAAAACAAAGCACGAACCTTCAGCTTGAAGGAACACGAAAGGAAAATGACGAACCACACGATAAAACACACTAAATAGGCACACAACACGGAGCTCAGAAAAACGTGACTTAGGGACCGACACCGTACTAATGTATGTCAATAAATGCTGTTTTGTGTTTCTCTTCTAGGTGTCCGGCGACTTTTGTCAACATAATGTATTTCTATATAGTGTGAAGTAAAATAGTTTTAGTTTTGGCTCGTATGATTTCTACTCGATCGCAAACGGAGGCTAGAAGATGAACAGATTTAAAAACAGTTACTCACTAAAAGTAAACATTTCATGTCGCTGTATACAGCGGGGTCGGCGAGGGAGAGTTTCAGCTTTTTAACTACCATCCACCTACATCACTCTGTTTGCGCTTGAAACCGTTAATAGACGAAATCCACTGTAACTTCATATTACATAACAAAACAGATGCATCAAGAAAAGTATATAATGCTAAATTATTAAAAATCGCAAGACAAAATCAAGGAATCTGAAGATTTTAACTGATGCTTTTGTGAGAACAGTGGAAAATACGGTGACTTTTTATGAAAACTTCGCAGTTTTCATAAAACTCACTATTAGTTTTGTAACGTATACTCTAGATTCACTTTCCTTTTGATTTTTACTATCTCTGGTTATTTTATTTTACTATGTAAATTATCTTCTTACTGAACGAGATGTTATTTCTCCCGCTGAATGAGATCTGGCAATGAGTGTAAGTCATGACGTGGTGGTAGCCAGTATAAATAGGCGCGTTCAACGATACGTAGGGAGAGCTTTTTGTTGATGTGCGTAGAGAGAGCTGTTGTTGTACGGAGAGAGCTGTTATTGTACGAAGTGAGCTGTTGTTTATGTGTCAGAGAGCTGTTGTTGTATAGAGAGAGCGGTTGTTTATGTGCGTGAGAGCTTTGTTTCGTGTGTAAAGAGATCTTCGTTTATGTGAGAGCCAGAAGTTTACCAAATAAAAGATTGTCTTAGTAAGTACGTCTTTCTCAGTTCATAGTTTTGTCAGATCTCTGTCTGGCTGTTAGGTTAATTTCATTAGTTGATTATTATTAACAACCGGCATAAGACTTTATTCATCTTAATTACTACTACAACATTACTAGCAGTTAAAAGCTTGTTCATTATTATTACTACACTACTAGCAGGAAAGTTTATTCATGATATAATTAACAAACAACAAGCATTAGAAGAAGCATATATTCATTATAATTCAGTAGCAGAAGCGATATATTCATTATAGTTTGCAGAATGCACTACGTATTGATTACCACAAGCATATTTCTACAGTTTCGTATTTTAACGGACTTTATAATGATTATTCATCGTAAGTTCTTCGGCGGGCCGACTCAGATGTTTTAGTCTAGGGGCCCACTAAGGCCTTAATACGGCCCTTCTCACCATTAAAACGTCCCATTACATTCAGTGCTGCCAGTAAAACAGTTGTTAGCCGACAAACGTATCATAGTACTTGAATATTCCACCTTCCCCTGTATTTGACCCCATGCGACTTTTTTCTTTCCTAAAAAGTCAAATCTGTACTCAAGGGAACTCGTTTTTACTGTGGTGAAGAAGAGAACGATCAAAATTTTTAAAAGTGTCACACAAGATGAGCTATAGCACTACTTTGTTCAATAAAAGATCAGGAATGCAGCGGTGTGTTCATGAAAGGAAGCATTTTGAAGATGTTCAGATTTAAAAATGTAGGTTTCTTACTTAACCAGGGCCAGTCTCATTACTTCATAGCCGTACCTCATATTCTAAATGCATTAAAAGGAACTGCTTACAGTTTATCAAAGCTATGCTTACGGAAGTTCTACGTATCTCCTTGTTGTTGTCAAACACGTTGGCCAGAGACAAGTATGCATATCCTCATCACTAATTTGTGACAATAGCCGAAGTACCTTTATATACAATCATTAAAGTACAATGACGTGTTTGAGACTATTTATTAGAAATCTGAAAAAAATTGCTAGAGAATGTTATACACTATCTACCAACAAGTAATTGGACACCCCTGCAATCGACGATATCTACGGTCCTGACACACGTCACGGCCGCCGCCGTTAAATATCGTGTTGGAAACAACAACGCAACCAGTCGCATGCAAGATGCCACGCAGTTCGGAGCTCTCTGATTTCGAGAAAGGTGTAATCGTCGGGTATCACAGAAATGGCCGATCCATACGTGACATATCCAGCGAGTTGAAGTACCCAAAATCGACAGTGGCCTATGTGATTGGCAAGTGGAAGATGAGAGGTGACTGTCGGAATGTGCCCCGACACGGCAGACCCACAAAACGGGGAGATAGAGACCGACGGGCGCTGGTCAGAGAAATTCGGAAGAACCGCACCAAATCGATGGGTCACATCCGCGAGGAGTTTCAACAGGCATCCGGAGTGTTCTTTCGATGAATACCATTCGTAAGGAAGCCCATCTGCTTGGTTATCATGGACGTGCTGCCGCCCACAAGCCTTTGATCACCAAGTCCAATAGTGCTGCTCGGCTAACATGGTGCAAAGAACGTCGACAGTGGACCGTTGAACAGTGGAAACAGGTTCTCTGGAGCGACGAATCAAGGTTTACCCTCTACCGTTCGGATGGCAGGTTCTGGTTGTGGCGTTTGCCTGGAGAACGGCTCCTGCCGGAATGTATTGTGCCAACTGTGAAGTTTGGCGGAAGTGGAATTATGCTATGGGGGTGTTTCTTCTGGTATGGCACAGGACCCTTGGTCGCAATTCCTGGTAGACTCAACGCCGAGACCTACTGAACCATTTTGGATGACCATGCGCTTCCTACGTTGTGGTAGTTTTACGGGGTGGACTCATGTTACTTTCAGGATGACAATGCCACCTGTCATGTTGCGAGGTCCACAATGGCTTGAAATGATGACAATGGGGTTAATCGAATAGACTGGCCTGCGCAGAGCCCGGACCTTAACCCTATCGAGCACCTCTGGGACGAGTTGGAGCGTCGACTTGAGGGGTGCCCCCACCGTCTGAAATCGGTGAAGGAACTCCAAGCCGAGTGGAAGAAAATACCGCTAGACGTCGTACAACGCCTGATTGAGAGTATGCCCTAGAGGGTCGCAGCTGTAATCGCCGCTCGTGGAGGCTCCACCAACTATTGAAAGTGAATAAACTTCGTTTTTCTTTGCTATCACAGGTGTCCATTTACTTGTTGGTATATAGTGTATAACGGAATGTCTATCATCACCTGCGGACAATTTTCATCCAGCCCAAGTGGATATATGTAGAAATTGGTTTGAAAATGACTGAACGAAATCAAAGCAGCTTAAAACCCGAGTGCATTTCCTGCCATTGTTGCAACCATAGATACGACGCGTTCGCAACTATTAAACACTAACACGCTAGTAATAAACACATGTACCTTCTGCTTCTTCTTCTTCTTTTAGCCTGTTCACACTCCCTGCTGGGTACAGGCCTTATCCAGTCTTTTCCAACTTCCCGGATCCTTACCCTCAGTCCACTATTTAGCCCCTCTAAATTTCTGAAGGTCATCTCTCCATCTTATTTCCTGGCGCCCTCTTCGTCTCCTTCGATCTCTCAGGTTGCCATTCTGTTATTAATCTCGTCTATTTTCCATCTTTCAGTCTTTCAACATGTCCAGCTCATCTCCACTTTGATTCCTTTATGTACCTATCCTCTGCCAAATTGTTCATTTTATTTACTTAAGATGGGATTCATATAGCACTGCATCGCATTATCATCTTCTTTCGCCTCCAGCCAAATACACCCCTTTTCAAAAGTTCCGAAAAATAAGTCTTTGTTTTTAACTTTTAAAAATGTCAAGTATGTGAAAAATCGATTCCGTGTTTTGAGTTTTTAATGAGCTGTGTGGGAAAAAATATTTCTTCGATGAAAGTGGTTCCCAAGCTTTATACTTAATGCGTCTCCTCGCAAGTAACGAGACGATGTCTGTTTTTGAGGAATGCATTTTGAAACGTCGGTATGATAGTTAACATAAATCTACCTACTCTGAATTTAAAGAACTTTAAATAAACGGGAAACTTTAGACATAACGAGACTAGTTACCAAGACGATGGGAAAGATTTATAAAAGAAGAAAATGCATTTCTTACGTGTCAGTCTGTCAGATGCTTATTTCGTCGCTTCCGAAACCGATGAAGGATTTTGAAATACCATAGTAATTGTTTAAAACTGGTATCATTTAATAAGACTTACCTGGCCTTATTAAATGATACCAGTTTTAAACATCCCGGTGGCGCAGTCGTCTAAGTGCTAGCTTACGACCGTTTGTCCGAGATCGGTCCGGGTTCAAATCCCGGTGAGGCAAGAATGTTGCGTTTGCCTTACGGCACTGGATCTCTCCTTCTCTAGAACCAGTGGCCTTAAATTAGGGACGGAGAACTGCTTATAGCCCACTGAGTTGCTCACGGTAATCGTTAACCCACCCTAAAATAAGACCTCGAAGAATACACTGATTTTTATGTATTTGTGAGTGTAGAACATTTTCAGATCTCACAAATGCTATTCCACCCCAATTTTAAATTAAAAATAATACGATTCCCAGTTATTTTTCACGCAAAATTAGGTCTCAGCCCTGAAATGAGTGAACAAAACTAAGTATCGATATTAAAACGCTGAAAGTCACTATAGTGAAAGATTGGGAAGATTCTTTTCAAAGAAAGAATTTGTTGGAAAAAGGATGTATATTTCTCAAAGCAAGATAATTGGCGAAATTTTAAAGATTGTTAGCGTTTATCGAACGAATAACACCCTTGAATGTACGTTTGCAGTAATATATTATTGGCTGGTGTATAAATATATAACGTTGTAGAGGAAGCGAGAATTTTCTGATAATAATGATTGGTTAGAATGTATGCATGCAATATGAAAAAACAAATGGAAGTCCTGAGTACCGAGCTTTCACCCTCCAAACGGGAGGATTTTTCAAGGCCAGTGAACACTAGAACGTCATTGGGAACAACAATAATTTGAAATCCTGCAGCGCGCGTCCTAGAGCAATAGAGCAACCACGTAGTCAGTACAGAAATCACGATTTTCTCCACCAAAGCAGTTAGGGACAGAGAGATAACAAGCGTTATCTACAAAGGTATTACTGTTGGATTCTCGAAACGGACTCTGAGATCCATCTTACGCAAGATGATAACTAGGAGCCGCAAGGCACCAGCTTCAAGAATCGACAACTTCCAGTATGCTGGATCCATCTCATATATCCCGAAATTTTGATTTGAGTTCAAGAACCTGATGAAGAGCCATGGATTACGCATTAGAATAAAATCGCCGATGCCCATTGCCACCGCGACAGCAAATACGCACAAGGATCCCGACAGGAATTCTGGAGCGGGGGTATGAATCCCGTTTGAATACCCAGACGGTTTGTCCCTATTATACATCGGAATGACCAAGAGATTCCTGACAGTTAGGGCGAAAGAGCACATAAGAGACATTAAAACAGGCAAAACCCAAATGGCGCTATGCAAGGAAGTAACCCAATATGATGCCATACCAGTGTGGAAAATCATGAAGAGTATGGCTCCATACACCGACTACAAAGGAACCCCGGCCGCCCCGGTGGCGCAGTGGTCTAAGGCGCTGGCCTTTGATCATTCGTCCGTAAAGGGTCCGGGTTCGAATCTTGGTCTGGCATGGATGTTGTGTTTGTCTCACGGCACTGGCTCTCTCCCTTCCCTGGAACCAGTGACCCTAAATTAGGGACGGGCGACTGCTTATAGCCCATTGAGTTGCTCGCGGTGGTCGTTAAACCTCCAATCAAAAAAAAAAAAAAAAAAGTAACCCCGACTAGAGAAAGCGTCGAAATATTCCCCCACCCCAACCCTTGCAACAAGAGCTCTTCCCTCGAACTCTCGACAGCCTGAAAGATCCTACTGAGATAGGATATACAAAAATGTGTACGTATTCGAAAGGCAGTTCGCGAGAAGCAATAGCACCTGGACGCACAGTAGACGTGCGCTGCAGGATTTCAAATTATTGTTGTTCCCAAAGACGTTCTAGTGTTTACTGGCCTTGATAAAGCCTCCCGTTTGGAGAGTGAAATCTCGGCACTTAGTCATTGGGTGCTTTTGTAATTTGTTACACCATTAAAACCGGATTAAATAATTGAAGTCGTATAATACTTAGGCGTAAGTTCCATTATTGTAAAATAAAGGGAAATCCGTTTATTTACGTGTCTAAGAGCCAACAATCCAAAATATCATTCATTGATTTGTTTGCTTGGAAAACTCCTACAAAACAAAAACACCACAGACAAAAAGAATTTCTGGCAGTTCATTAATAATCAGTAGAAATTCTCATCAGTATCATCATCATTAATCATCAGTAGTAATCATCAGTAGTAATTCCAATACATGGAAACGAATAAAAACAATATTTCAATGACAAAACTAGGAGTTTACCTTTTTGTAGAAATGCAAGTTTTTTTCCATCCAATGACGTAGATTATGGATTATACATTGGCGTGCAAAAATTAGGGACGAGACGGTTTTTCGAATGTAACGTCGTGCAGAAGTGATCCACATCAACTCAAATCATACCATAAGATCCCCAAGATGTAAGAATATGGGACAAGTGAGCAAAACCGTCCAAACAAAGAATCCAAAGGTTACAAAGGCACTTTATTGAAAAGGTAGCTTCGAGCACAACTGGACAGAAGACAGAAACGTCCATGTGACAGGCGGCTGCCAAGAAAAATCCAGTCTTTAGTAGGGCATATGATCACCCCTGACTGCGTTACAGGATATACAACGTCTGTCCAGGCTAAGGACGAGGTTGTCAAGGAGCTGTTGAGACATCGCGGCCCATTCCTCTTGTAGCGCCAATTGCAGCTGCGGAATCGTTGCTGGCGGCTGGTGATGTGCTGCCAAGCGTCTTCCGAGAAGGTTCCACACGTGTTGGATGGGATTTAGGTCCGGGGACCTTGTACGCCAATCCATGCGTTGAATATCTTCACTCTCCAACAGCTCTGCGATAGCCACTGTACGATGAGGTGTAGCGCTGTCGTCCATGAAGAGGAACTCAGGACCCACAGCACCTCTGAAAAGACGCACGTGAGACAGGAGAACATCAGTACAATAGCGGACACCAGTGACTGAACCTCCTTGGAAGATGTGGAGGTCAGTACGGCTGCCAAGCATGATACCACCCCAAAGGAGAACTCCGCCACCTCCAAACCGGTCCCTTTCGATGATGTTGGAGGTGTGATTGCGTGTTCCCTGCTCTCTCCAGATGTGTATACGTCCAGAATCACTCGTCAGACTAAATCGGTTCACATCCGTAAAGAGAACTCGACCCCATTGCTGATGTGTCCAGTTCTTGTGTTCCTGTCACCACAGAAACCGCCGTCTCCGATGAGCAGGCGTTAATGGCACACACAGACTGGTCGTCGTGCAAATAGACCATCTTTGTGCAGCCTCATGGCCACGATAAAACGCGATAACGGACGTCTAGTTGTCTGTTGCATGTGTCTTGCGATTTCTCTCGCTGTCTGCCGTCTGTCTGTTCTCGACATGTAGGACAATATACCTGTCGTCCGCTGCCGTATTTGCTCGTGGACGACCACTGCTAAACTCTTGGACAGCTGTTCCTGTCGTTTGAAATGCTCTCCAAGCTCGTGAAACGATGCTGTGAGCGATTCCGAACTCCTTGGCCACACTAGTCCTACTTCGACCTTCTTCCAACTTCCCAATGACGCGACCTCGGGTAAAGTCATCCAGATGTCGTCTACTGGATTGCTTGTTGGCCATATCACACGGTGGCAGCAACTCGTCGTCGTTCAAACCGATGTACACCGTGCAATAGCTTTCACCGAATTGCTGAGTGTACACCGCCCGTGTGCTTTATACCCTTCCGACACATCCTCCCCCTACGTCATGCTGCATGTATGCGCATAGCCTACCGTACCGGACCCTAGTCCATCTCCTGAGTGGTCTTTCGGTCCGTTCTCCCTGCTCGTTCCGCAGTTATGCCAACTTCTCCTCTTCGTCCTTAATTTTTGCACACCAGTGTAGCTTCCCGATTAAATGCTTATGCCACAAATGGCTTATGAACAGATAAAAACAAAAAAGAAAATTCTGTACTTTTAAGTTTCATTAAAAGATTCTGTAGGGCCTTACAACATTTTCTACGAAGGTAGTTCAGAAGAGTCAGTTCTCTACTCGCTAAATTTTTTAAATCCGTTTATCCACTGTCACTGGTGAAAATCAAGCTCCGAGGCAGTGGATGAATTTCTCATCTATAGGCCTTCCCTGTGTGCTTAAAGTCTGCTTTTTAGCACGTCTTTTGTAAAAAAAGATCGTGCTTATGTTACCGGTTTGTCCGTATCCGTCCGTCCGTCTGTATCCACGGTATCTCTGCAACTATTAGTCCGATTTAAAAAATTCTCTTTGCATTGGAAAGCTTGAAATATGCGAATGATGATCCTTTATTTCGTTTTTTTTTACGATGTACAATTTCGCCGCTAGAGGGCGTAAATGCAGATGCTGTTGAATTCAAAAATACGTTTTATTCCACATATTTGCTTCTAAACATCCGATTGAAAAAATTATTTTATCTTTCGCTTCCATTTATGTCGAAGAGTATTTTAGATATAGTTACTTTTTCAAATTATGCATATATTTTCCGCTAGGGGGTGCAAAAATAAATTACATTTTTCCTGATAATACTTCTTCTAAAGCTCAGATTTGAAAAATATTTTCTTCAGCGAATACACCTCCTGATGGAAAATCTTTTGCATATAATTTCAAATTTTTGGTAAAGAATACTTTGACCACCAGGGGCGTAAGCGTTAATTTTTGCTTCTGATGTATTTGCCATAAAATCTGAGCTTCTAAAATATCGATTGAGAAAATTATTTCATGGACTGATGCCATTCACATAGATAAACCTTTTTGGAAAATTTTCTTCTTAAAATATTCCACAGTTTCTCCGCCAGGGGCGTAGATGTATAACTTATTTTCGTCAATATCTCTACTTCTAGGAGTCCGATTTGAAAAAAATTCTTCCTTGTTGGATAGTGTTTTCAGTGTGACATGTTTTTCATATAATTTCAAAATTTTCAATTAACTCATAGACTTTCCGCTAGGAGACGGAAAGGTCAATTGCATTTCCTTCTATATCTGTGCTTCTAAATCTCCGATTTGAAAAATTCTTTCTGCACAGGATACAGCCCCTGATGGGAAATCGTTTGCACATAATTTCTAATTTTTGTAAAAAAATGGTTTGGCCACCAGGAGGCGTAAACCTTAATTTCCGATTCTGATGTATTTGCAGCAAAATATGAGCTTCTAAATTCTCGATTGAAAAAAACGTCGTTTATAGACCGACAGTACTCATGTCGACAAACCTTTTAGGAACATTTTCTTCTTGAAATAATGCATGGTTTCTACGCCAGGAGGCGTAGATGTATATCTTATTTTTGTCAATATCTCTACTTCTAGGAGTCCGATTTGAAAAATTCCTTCCTTGGGGGATAGTGTCTACAGTGTGACATGTTTTTCATGTAATTTCAAAATTTTCAAGTAATTCATAGACTTTCCGCTTGGGGGCAAAAAGGTAAATTGCGTTTTCTGCGTTATTTCTGCTTCTAAAACTCCGATTTGAAAAATTCTTCCTGTATCGTATACAAGACCTGATGGAAAATATTTTTCACATAATTTCTAATGTTTGGTAAAGAATGGTTTGGCCACCAGGGAGCATAAGGGATAATTTCTGCTTCTGATGTGTTTGTAGCAAAATTTAGGCTCCTGATAACTCGACTAAATTTTTTTTTCTTGGACCGTTACCGCTCATTTGGAAAACAATTTTGAGAATACTTTCTTCCTAAAATAATGCATGGTTTTCACACCAGGGGACGTAAAGTCACATCTTATTTTTGTCAATATCTCTGTTTCTAAGAGTCCGATTTGAAAAATTCTTTCTGCACCGGATACAGCTCCTGATGGGAAATCCTTTGCTCATAATTTCAATTTATTGTAAAAAAATGGTTTGGCTACCAGGGGGTGTAAGTCTTAATTTTCGCTTCTGATGTATTTGCAGCAAAATATGAGCTTCTAAAATCTGGACTGAGAAAAATGTCGTTTGTTGACCTATGCTATTCATGTCGACAAACCTTTTAGGAGCATTGTCGTTTTGAAATAATGCATGGTTTCTACGCCAGGGGGCGTAAATATATATCTTATTTTTGTCAACATCTCTACTTCAAGGAGTATGATTTGAAAAATTCCTTCTTTTTTGGATAGTGTTTCCGATGCGAAATGTTTTTCTTATAAATTTAAAATTTTCAAGTAATTCATAGACTTTCCGCTAGGGGGCACAAAGGTAAATTGCGTTTTCTGCGCTATTTTAGCTTCTAAAACTCCGATTTGAAAAATTCTTCCTGTATCGTATACAAGACCAGATGGAAAATATTTTTCACATAATTTCTAATATTTGATAAAGAATGGTTTGGCCACCAGGAGGCATATGGGATAATTTCTGCTTCTGATGTATTTGTAGCAAAATTTAGGCTCCTGAAAACTAGACTAAATTTTTTTTCTTGGACCGTTACTGCCCATTTGGAACATTTTTTTGAGAATACTTTCTTCCTAAAATAATGCATGGTGTTCACACCACGGGACGTAAAGTCACATCTTATTTTTGTCGATATCTCTGTTTCTAAGAGTCCGATTTGAAAAATTCTTTCTGTGTTGAAGAGTCTTTCTGGTGAGAAATGTTTCTCATATAAAGTCATGTTTTTCTTAACGCACAAGTATATAACCAGAGGGCGTAAGCTCACGATTCCGTTTACAGCAATGTCTGAGGGATTAAAAACCCTATTGAAAAACTTCTTTCTTCCGTCAGATACTATTGTTTTCCATACCAGTTTCATTGACTTTGAATAGCTTTGAAAAATTTAATTTGCGTCATAACGGATTCAAAAGACGTGCTTATTACACCCGAAATTTCGGTTTCATCTTTCTTGTTGATTCTTCTTCTTCATAACTTGGCTTTCCATCTACCCTCTACTAAATATAAATAATTTCTTTTGTGTCACTTCTTCTCATACACAAATGTACTTTTCTGGATTTCCATTTCATCATCCTCTGTTGAAGCAATGAGGTTAGCCATTTCACTTGTATCAGAAATATTTTTGTTCTGCTTGAGTTGTTATTCAAGTATTAACTTTACTTTAATGTCTAATTTTTACGCAGCTTGCTTCTTTGCGTTTGACAAGGAGACCTACTATCTCCAAAATTATTTAACTCTGTATTGGTAGATATTTTAAGAATTTTAACTGGGATGAAAAAGGATTAAACATAAACAGAAGGTACCTAAATCACTTAAGATTTGCTGATGACATAGTCATCATTACAACTAGCAATCACTAATGAAATGCAAAAAATGATTGCGGATTTATGGATGGAGATTCTTAAAAAATGTCTGACAATAAACACAGCAAAAACTAAATATATGAACGACACAGGAAAGGATACAGAAATAATTTTGATAGAAGGAAAAGAAATCGAAAAAGTAGATGAATACATTTATTTAGGTCAAATAATCAGTTTTAAAGAAAGACAAGAAAGAGAAATCAATAGAAGAATTATTATCCAAGATAATAGAGCCCTTTGGAGACTTAAACACTATTTAGCCGGCGATCTCCCATTGTGTTTAAAAAGAAAAATCTTCAATGCATGTATTTACACCGTATTCACTTATGGGAGTGAAACGTGGAGTACCATAGAGCGAGAATGTGAAAAAATAAGAAAGAAGAATGTTGGAAATAACAAGAAGAGACAGACTTAGAAATTAACTTATAAAAGAAAGAACAGGAATAATAGATATTATAAAAATAATAAACGAATCAAAGTGGAGATGGGCAGGACATGTTGGAAGACTGAAAGATGAAAGATAGACACGATTAATAACAGGATGGCAACCGAGAAATGGAAAGAGAGGAAGGGGGCGCCAGAGAACAAGATGGAGAGATGACCTTCAGAAATTTAGGGGTGCTAAATGGTGGACTGAAGCTAAGGATCGAGGAAGGTAGAAAAGACTGGGGAAGGCCTATACCCTGCAGTGGGTGTTAACTGGCTAAGAAGAAGAAGAATAGCAAATGACCTATTCTGATAACAGCTTTGGTTTCCTTAAACTAAACAAACGAATTTGCTGCATCAACCTCACTTCACACATTTTCTTTCGCTCACTTTTTCTTCTCATTCTTAGTGCATGCTCAGAAAATGTGCTCCCCTTTACAGCAAATAATAACTGCCCCGCCAGGTTCTTGAAGTTCTGCCAGCAAGATTTGTGGCTTCCTTTTGTAAGCGCAACTTCACAGCTAAGTTTCTCTACCCAAAAAAGAGTAATTTTCATAAAACCAGATTCCATTCGCATTAAAACTTCGTTAACTACAGCTAGCGAGAGAGCCACTTGATTGATAAATTGAAAAGCCGAGGCACTTTCCGACAAAAAAGATTTGCAAGTGGTGTATAATGAAGGCTTTTTTTAATTTTAGGAAATTATACGTAAATTTTCCTTTGTCATTATCAGAATTATCATTTTACTTGCACATAAATCTCTTCAGAAAGTGCATGAAATTAGTCAGTGTCTTTATTTGTTAGTCGTTAATACAAGGAAGTCAGCATCTAAATTTGCCGTGAAAACTAAAAGCAAGTGGTACTGTAATGTCCATAGAGCAGTGAAAATATCTGAATGGATAAAATGAGGATATTGCTTGCATCAGATAAAATGCGGTGAAGAACAGCTCATGCTAGTCTTCAAAAATCAAAGCAGCGATGTTTCACTCTAGTGTTTTCGATGTCCCGTTTTACAGCGTAAAGTTAGGTGTTACTTAATAATGAAATAAATACCGTAATTGAATCTATTAGTGACGAAATTACGCAACTTTTAACTTTCAAAAGTTTTATCATGTTCCAGTAGACTAAACGCTGTGTTCCCTTTTATATGAACGAATTCATTTGATGTCTTGAATCCCAAAGATTTCTGTGTTTATTTAGCGTAACACCAAGAAAGAAGCGCCATTAGTAAACGCAAGAGGGTAAAATAGTGAAGTAATTATGTAGCATAAACTAAATGAAAGTTTCGTTGGGCTTGCCTGATATTTATATCGGTGTTAACTAATAATAATTAAATTCGCCATTTGGACTCTCAGTTTGACAAATAACTTTCACAAAACTCCTCTCACTTCATTTAATTAAGTTTTGCTCTGTTTACTGAGGGAATTTATATGAAAAGCTTAATCACGCAGGAGAAGCTGGAGCTTATTTGCATCTGTTGGTGCAGAAGTCTAGGCAGAATGTGTAAATAAGAAATGCTGTCCGGACAAAGGTTATTTGAACAACGTGAATATTGTGTATGAATATCTGCCAATATTATGAAAGAAACACAACGGTATAGGATAACTTGTATTTTTTACAAACAGCAAGCCAAAGTCGTGGGATTTTTTTCATCATTTTCTTTTTACAGCGCCAAGTAAAAATGCAGGCGTACACAAATCAAGATGGCTTCTTCGACGTTTACTGCATTACTTTCAGAAACTAAAGCTTGATGACCAGTTTCGGATTTTCGTGCTTAAAGGAGCTTGTACTGGATTTTCTATCTTGATGCTCAAAGTGGTCTGCAGCTTGGATTTTGATTTTCGATATCTGTTCTTAAAGCAGACTACAGTTTGTGACGTATGCCTCTAATTTACAGCTTGTGACGTATCCTGTAATTTACATCTTGTGATGTATACCTCTAATTTACAGCTTCTGACGGGTACTTCTGATTTACAGCCTGTGACGTATACCTCTCATTTACAGCGTGTGACGTATATATCTGATTTACAGCTTGTGACGTATACCTCCAGTTTAAAGCTTGTGACGTATACCTTGTGACGTACCTGCCAGTAGGACGCACACGACATAAAGGCAGATAGGAATCAGAATAAAATGTCTGCGTAGCTCAGTTGGTAGAGCGACTTGCTCCGGAATAAGCGGCCTCGGGTTCGAATCTCGGCGTGGATAAAAATGACGGAGAAATTTACTTCGTTATAATGGCGCCCGAACTATACGGATGACCCGACCGTTCAAAATCTCGCAATGGTGTGATGTTATTTCCACACCGCGAGATAGGAAAAATAAGAGAATCCCTTCTCCAGCGCTTCGAAAAATAAATGTGTGTAAGGTTGCATTCCACACAGCAGATTGACTGGGAGTTCTCAAGTGCACGTTCTACAGTGGATGGCTGCCTGCAAAGATTCATGGTCACGGCTGACCCGTGGGCCATGCCCCGGCCCTCTTGTGACGTACCTGCCAGTAGGACGCACACGACATAAAGGCAGATAGGAATCAGAATAAAATGTCTGCGTAGCTCAGTTGGTAGAGCGACTTGTTCCGGAATAAGCGGCCTCGGGTTCGAATCCCGGCGTGGATAAAAATGACGGAGAAATTTACTTCGTTATAACCTTTAACTTACAGCTTGTGATGTATACCTCTAATTTACATCTTGTGATCTATACTTCTAATTTAGATCTTGTGACGTACACCTCTAATTTACAGCATGTGACGTATATTTCTAATTTACAGCTTCTGACGTATACCTCTAATTTAACCTTCCTCTTGTGTTCCTGTTTTTTTTATTGTAGGTTTAACGACTCCCATGAGCAACTCAATGGGACATAAGCTGTCGGCCTTCTATAATTTAGAGCCACTGTTTCCAGGGAAGGGAGAGAGCCAATCCCATCCCATAAGTCAAATACAGCATCTATGCCTTACCGGGATTCGAACTTGGACCCATTTCTGACGAACGGTCAGACACCAGCGTTTAGACCACTGGTACACCGGTGCGGCAGGTGTTCCTATGTTCTTATATAAATTTGGTTTCTTCTCGTTAAATATTTTCTCACTTTACGCCACAGAGTTTTTCTCGATGAATTTGAAGTTGGAAACCCCTGACACTGTGTCAAAGGGCAAGCTACCTAGCAAGACTGCTGAGATAAGAGCTCAGTGAGAAATGCTAAAATGATAATGCTTCTTAGACGAATCTTGAGTAATATTTGTTGAATGCTTCACGAATGATTCATGTCCATGTTATGAATTGATAGCCAGCGAAAGTTTGTAAGCTCACGATTGTTAAGAGCAAAGTGGGATAACTATATTTGGATTTTGGATTGAACAAAATGTTGTTGTGATTTGATTTGAAGCCAACAAATGTTTTTTAGAGTGTTTAATTTTGATAACGTGTCAAAATAGAAAATAAAGTGGATTATATGTAAGTCAAGTTAATTCATTTCGTATCCTTGGACGTTAGTCTGAAAGTGCATGTCATGTATAACAACATTTTTCAGCTTAAACCAGCAGTGAAGTTATCCGTGTTCTAGAGTGAAGACAATTCACTAAGTTAAACCACACGCGAGCTTAGTTTTTAGTGTTTAGCATTGAAATATAACACAAAGATGCAAAACAACAACCCGACTTAAATTAAACGATTTTTAAATATTATAAGCTTGATGATTGTTTGGATCTCGGTGCTCAGATTAACCTACTTAAAAGACTTGGAGTTTTGGTTTGCAAATGGTATATCATCACTTTCTGGAAATCACAGTATAACGTACAAGTTTGCCTGTGCCGGGCATCGAACCGGGACCCGTCGATCCGGAATTAAGTCGCTCTCCCAACTAAGCTACACGAACACGTGCTCTCGCTGCTATCTGCTTTTATCTTACGTGCTCTCGCTGCTATCTGCCTTTATCTCACGTGCCTCTTGCGGGGCAGGCACTTCACATCTCCCCCTCCCCCCGAAAGAGGACCGTGGGCAAGGTCCACGGGTCAGCCGGGACTATGAGTCGCTGTAGACAGTCATCCCATGAAGAACGTGCATTTGAGAAATCCCAGACAATTTTGGTGTGTGGAACGTAACATCACACTGATTTATTTTTTCGAAGCAATGAAGAACGGATTCTCATTTTTCCTGTCTCGCCGTGTGGAAAGAACATTACATCATTGCGAGAAACTTCACATCCTGGAAGTTCGGGCATCAATATAACGAACAAGTTTTGTCCGCATCGGGCATCGAACTCCAGGTTCTCTCACTCCGGAGTAAGTCGCTCTCCCAATTGAGCTACGGGGACATGTGCTCTACTGCTATCTGCCTTTATCTCATGTGCGTCCTGCGGGGCAGGCACGTCAAAACAGCTATCATTGTTTTTTCAGAGCTGGCATCTTTAGTAGGGATAAATGCTACGTTTTAGCTCCCTTCAATTAACAGTGTGCCCATCACGGGGGCCGCAGCAGGGATGGGGGGGGGGCGAAGCTCCTCACGGCTACTCTGTCCCCTTGTCAGATTTTTTGTCACGTGATCGTCCTCAGGATGTGCTGCCCCCTTGCGGCACTTCTTGGAACTTTAGTTTGATGGATCTTTGATTTTGAGACATGGTAACGACCGAGTGGGAAAGGGGGTGGACATAGGGAATGTCAACTCGATGCTGATGTGCTTCCCCCTAGAGGTGCTTCTTGGAACTTTATTACTTCGATGGATCTTTGATTTTGAGGGATGGCAACAACCGAGTGGGGAAAGGGGGTGGACATAGAGATGTCAACTCGATGCTGATGTGCTTCCCCCTAGCGGTGCTTCTTGGAACTTTATTAATTCGATGGATCTTTGATTTTGAGGGATGGCAACGACCGAGTGGGGAAAGGGTGCTGCGTAGGTGTTAGATATGATGGTGCTTATGTGCTTCTTGGAACTTTATTTTTTCAATGGATCTTTGATGTTGAGGGATGGCAACGACAGAGTGGGGGACGTTGGGATTTTTTTATTTATTCCTGTGGTTTTCAAGCGGGATTTTTCCCCTTCATCGATGCTATTTTTCCCCCGGAGGAAATTTTTACGTAATGATGCTGGGGAATTTTCTTTCCAAGGGAATAAAAAATGCTCTGATGGTCTCAGCTAGGTTCTAACTCACGATGATTTGGTTTCAAAAAATTGTCGGGTGGTCAAATAAAATGGTTTACGTGCACTACGTATGAAGAACCAAAAAAAAAAAAATTGATGAAGCTTGAATGTTAAATCTTTCAACCCATTTCTTTCTCTTCATGTTTCATTCCATAAACTTTCTTCAAATTCCTATATCTCCAAGAATTTTGTTAAATGTCCAAGTTAGACTCCCCCAGAAATTTTTTGAAAATGATAGTTTCTCTTTAAAAAAAAATCCAGAATAAGAATCCCTTCACTGAAACAAGAAATTCTTATTGAAAGCATTCCATCTCTCTTTCTACTTCATATACTGTATTTGTAAATCTAAGGAGCTGTTTATTTTAATATTCATATATTTCCCCCTCTAACTTTAGAAGATATTTTCCCAAAATGTAAGTACATATTACGGTAGTAAAACATCTTACACCTGCTTGATGTTCAGTTCACTTCACACTGTCTTAAGGAAATTCTTTCATTTTCTCATAACACATAGACATGTTATTTTCCTTCCCATTCACTTCAAAGACTTAAGATCAACTTAATGGAGTTATTTGAGAAAAAAAAATTCATAGGAAAGCATAAATTAACTGAAAATGTCAGTTTTTCTTAAAGAAATCCTAAGAATAAGAAATCTTTCACTAAAACAAGTTTCCCCTATTCAAAGCATTAAGTGGCTCTTTTCGCATCAAATTCTGTATTTCATCATGTAAACTTTATTATTTTTTTACTTCATTTCGACTTTCGTTTCTTCTTTTTCCCGATGTAACTTAAAACTTCTTTTCTTAATCTATTTTTCATAAAGTATCATTCTTTTGAGTTGATTTTTTCTCTATTTTTTTTAAATATATTCATTTTCTATAAGTTCATATTGAGAAGGGTTTAAATTTTGATTGAAAGATGTTTGCAAAGATCGTTTTCGGAAAAGAAGAAAATAGATCAGGCAGAAAATGAATGCATGAAAAAAAGAGAGAAAAAATCAACTCAAAAGAATGATACTTTATGAAAAATAGATTAAAACAAGTTTCAAGTTACATAGGGAAAAAGAAGAAACGAAAGACGAAATGAAGTAGAAAATGAATAAAGTTTACATGAGGAAATACAGAATTTGATGCGAAAAGAGCCACTTAATGCTTTGAATAGGGGAAACTTGTTTTAGTGAAAGATTTCTTATTCTTAGGATTTCTTTAAGAAAAACTGACATTTTCAGTTAATTTATGCTTTCCTATGAAATGTTTTCTGAAAGGACTCCATTAAGTTGATCTCAAGTCTTTGAAGTGAATGGGAAGAAAAATAACATGTCTATGTGTTATGAGAAAATGAAAGAATTTCCTTAAGACAGCGTGAAGTGAACTGAACATCAAGCAGTTGTAAGATGTTTTACTATCGTAATATGTACATGCATTTTGGGAAAATATCTTCTAAAGTTAGAGGAAAAATATATGAATATTAAAAAAAAAACAGCTCCTTAAATTTACAAATACAGTATTTGATACTTCAAATACTGTATTTGTAAATTTATTGAAAGAGGAATGGAATGCTTTGAATAAGAATTTCTTGTTTCAGTGAAGGGATTCTTATTCTGGATTTTTTTAAAAAGAGAAACTATCATTTTCAGAAAATTTCTGGGGGAGTCTAATTGGACATTTAACAAAATTCTTGGAGACATAGGAATTTGAAGAAAGTTTATGGAATGAAACATGAAGAGAAAGAAATGGGTTGAAAGACTTAACATTCAAGCTTCATGAATTTTTTTTGGTTCCTCATACGTAGTACACGAAAACTATTTGACCACCCAACCATTTTTTGAAACCAAACATGTCAAGTCAATAATTACTTAGAGGCCTGTCTCCGTACGATATCATCAAACCAACATCTCTGACTGTACAATAAAAAACTTTATTTACAATAAAAGACATGATTTTAAAATATTTAAAAAATGGCAAGATCTTTCGGGGCTACAATAGCACCCGTCCTCAGGCCACCCAACAGTGCCACAAAGCATAGGGAAGTGCTTTACTACAGTCATTGGAAGATAAAGTTCTGAGCCAATTCACGAATCAACCGGCACTCCTCTTAAGATACGTGGATGATATGTTGGTCTTTTGGCCTCACTCCATGGTACTTCTGAACGAATTTACCACATGTCTGTCCAACCAATATCCTACTATCACCTTTACAATGGAACTTGAACAAAATGGTATATTACCCTTTCTGGACATTTTATTAACTCGTGACTTGACTTCAAACCTTATCAAATTATCCGTCTACAGAAAACCGACCTTCACACCTTGTCTTATACCTTTTATCTCTTCGCACCCCCGGAACACAAAGCTTCAGCCTTACGTTTTTTAATTAAACGAGCATTTACTCATTCCTCTACCCGTAAGATCCGTCAGGACGAACTAGCTCTTATACAGAACATGGCCATATCATTTGGATATCCCGCCTGCTTCTTTCGGGAACTTCTTCAGAAATTTGAAAGACTAAGATTTACGACGTTGTCAAGGGAAGTCGTTCCCCCTATATACGTTGGTAAAGTTGATTTCATACCTCCCGTAGTTTCTATATTGCGGAGGGTATGTAATAAATATAATATTAAATTTGGAATTTGCACCAAAAACATTTTTTCTACCATACGTAACGACAGAGATCAAGTTGCCACTTTGAATAAAGCAGGAATATATCGTATCCCATTGCTTCCCTCGGCTCCTAACGATGATATCAAATACTACATAGGTTCTACCCTTAGAAGTCTGAACATTAGATTGTCTGAACATAAATATGCACTTCGAACTGACTGCATTTCTACTTCATTTACTACAGCTGTTCGCCAGGGAGGTTACTCTCCCGATTGGCCTAATACAATAGTACTCTCCTCCAATGTAAACAAACAAACCGTCTTTTTTACCGAGAGTCTGTATATAATCTCTTATGGTGATACCTGTTGTAACTTGGACTTACCTGTTTTTGTTCCTAGACAATGGAGAAAAATAATTTCTTCTCCCATTCAAAAAACTGAAGAAGAGGACCTTACTTAATCGATTATATTATTTGTACCTATTACTTTTGTTCTGCTGTTTTTCTCAATTGGCATCACCTGCAGTTTTTGAACAAATGTATTGTGGGTCTCGCGGGGGGGGGGACTAGTTATATATTGCAGCACTTCCCTATGCTTTGTGGCACTGTTGGGTGGCCTGAGGATGGGTGTTATTGTAGCCCCGAAAGATCTTGCCATTTTTTAAATATTTTAAAATCATGTCTTTTATTGTAAATAAAGTTTTTTATTGTACAGTCAGAGATGTTGGTTTGATGATATCGTACGGAGACAGCACGCCTCTAAGTAATTATCTCCTAAACGTACGAATTTTTTAACAAGTATTATGTCAAGTCAAGTCACGATGTCGACATACTACTATGCTCAAGCTAATGATATTTTGTTGGTTGAAGTGTTTCTCGATGTAGTATTTGGGTGTTTTTGAAGTTCATTGCAGATTCATGAGTGTTATGTGCATCCATATGCAAGATAAGAGCTCTGGAAATTGCGGTAATTGCTGGAGGCAGGTCACTCAGGTAGATAGGCTGTGGATTCGTGGCTATCAGAAGAAATTAGGGGAGCCAAAAAATTACGTTGTTCTAGGCCGTCTTGTCTTCAAGTGTTGTTTGCTCTTGTTCGGGATTGCTGTCTGCATTTGTGTTTTTGTCTGCAAACTAATGGATATTAGTGTTTCGTGAGTTAAAGGTAAATTTCTACTTCTTCAACTTTGAAATTATTCACTGATTTTCTATGGACTTTTGTTGATTGTGAACCTAAATACCACATGACTGGGTTATTGAGTAAAAGAAAAGAAAAAAAAAGGGTGACAACTGAAACAAAATTACATTGAAAATTTTGATAAAATTAAATAAAAAAAGAAATTTAGGTTATGAGATAGTGGTGCTGCTGCCATCTGTTGCACAGCTGCAGAAACTGAGGACAAAATTAAGTGAAAATTACTGTTATTGAGTAAAAATTAAGTTCAAATTAATTGAGTCACCCCGGTGGCGCAGTGGTCTAAGGCGCTGGCCTCTGATCATTCGTCCGTAAGGGGTCCGGGTTCGAATCCCGGTCAGGCATGTATGTTGTGTTTGTCTTACGGCACTGGTTCTCTCCCTTCCCTGGAACCAGTGACCCTAAATTAGGGACGGGCGACTGCTTATAGCCCATTGAGTTGCTCACGGGGGTCGTTAAACCTCCAATAAAAAAAAACAAAAAAAACAAAACAAATTAATTGAAATTTACTGTCATGGGTCCCAAAAAAGACCAAGGTACCATAAACACAAGTAAATCTAAAACTTAAAACTGACTCTAATGACTTTGATATGAATTTTATTAAGCAATCTTTGACAGATATCAGTTTAAAGCTTGATTCTATTGCTGAACTCAGGATGGAAATAAGTGAAATTAAACAAAACCATATCCCAGAACTCAGGGGGAATTAAGAGATATTAAACGTTCTGTTGAGTTTTTGAGTGAACGGTATGATAGTATTCTTTCGAAATGCACTGTACTAGAACACAGTAATGAAGATCTAAAAAATGAATTAGTATCTCTTCAAATACAGGAAAGGAATAATTTTCAACAGAATAAATTATTAAATAAAGAATTAAATGAACTGAATCAATATCAAAGGCTGAGAAACATAGAAATACATGAAATTGATCTTTCAAATATTACATCTCAGGAAGATCTTAATAACCTTGTTGATCTCTTAGCAACTAAATTACAAATAGATAAGGATCTAACAAAAGATATTGATGTTGTTCATCCTTTACCAACTAAGCATAAAAGGACTCAAGACTCAGTAGTGCTCATCCAGTTCAAATCAAGAACAACTAGGAACATTTGGATGTCCAAGAAAAATACTCTTACCTATAATAATGATCTAATGCCTGGTTTAAGGGCAACAAGAATCTACTTAAACGAAAATCTTACCCCTTACAATAAACATCTGTACTGGGAAGCAAGGACACTGGTGCAGCAGTCAAGGCTCAAGTACGCATGGACATGGAATGGAAATTTATTCATAAAAAAAAATGAAGAAGCTCAAAAAAGGAAAATACTGACTATTGAGGAACTACATGAATTTATGAACTCCTTTTAATGACTTGATTAAATTATAAATTATAAGGGCTAAAATGGGGGATTTGGGGGAAAAGATGGATGGCTATTATTCAGTTGAACAGTTGAACCACTTAATAATAACTAACCTAAATAATTCATTAAAAATTATACATATTAATGCAGGATCACTAACAAACAAAATTACACTTCTGGAGTCTTTATTACACTTAATTAAGTCAGCGATAGATATTGTCTGTATAACTGAAACATGGTTTCCAAGTGGGGATTATTCAACACAGTTAACTAATTATACCATATTCAACCTAAATAGAAATTACTCAAGAGGAGGGGGCATTGCAATATATGTTAATAATCAATATAGGGACTTTTCAACTGTTAACAACTTTACTATAACAAACTCTAACATAGAAATATTAACTATTCAAAATGAATTCTACATAATTATGGTGTGTTATAGACAACCTAAATCTGATTATAATATATGTCTAAATATATTAAGTGAATTTCTAAACTATGCTAACCTAGTTAAGAAAAAAACTATTATCATGGGAGATTTAAATATTGATATTTCCCAGGATAATTCTATAACTAATCAATTAATTTATATTTTAAATTCATCAGGATTTGTAAATATCATCATATTGCCAACCAGAATAACTACCCATTCTAAAACAATTTTGGATTTGTGTATTACTAACATTCAACGAGATCCAATTATTGCGGGAATATTGGAGTTTAATTTTAGTGATCATTTACCTAATTTTATTATTCATAAACACATACTTAAAAAGCCTCAAATACACAAAGTTTCTAAAATGAGACTTATAAACAAAAAAAATCTAGAAATCTTTAAAAATAAATTAAAGAATTTAAACTGGAGCGAATTGGACACATATTCATCACCTAATTTAAAATATGAAATATTTTTTACAAAACTAAAAGATATATATGACATATGTTTTCCTATTTCAGTACTAAGCAATAAATTTAGAAAAAGTTTTCGAAAACCATGGATTACAGATACATTACTTAAGTGCATTAAAAAAAGGAATAAATTATATTCTAAATTCCTTAAAACTAGACAACAATCAGATTTTAATTATTTTAAACAATATAGAAATAGGCTGAACTCTGAATTAAGAGCTACTAAAAGAAATTATTATGCTAATATATTCTCAAAAAATTCATCTAAACTAACATGGAAGCATCTTAATCAATTACTTGGTAGGACACCTAAAACGATATTACCATCTCACCTAACTATAAATAATATGAAAATAAGCAATCAACAGGACATTGCTACACAACTGAATCATCATTTTACAACTACCCCAGTTACAATAAAACAAAAGTTAAAAAGGATTAATGCCGCCCCGGTGGCGCAGTGGTCTAAGGCGCTGGCCTCTGATCATTCGTCCGGAAGGGGTCCGATTTCGAATCCCGGTGAGGCATGGATGTTGTGTTTGTCTTACGGCACTGGCTCCCTCCCTTCCCTGGAACCAGTGACCCAAAATTAGGGACGGGCGACTGCTTATAGCCCATTGAGTTGCTCACGGTGGTCGTTAAAAATCCAATCAAAAAAAAAAAAAAAAAAAAAAAAAAAAAAAGGATTAATACACATTACTCAAGTTATTTACAAAAATCATATCTCCCTAATAATTTTCATTTTACAGATACTACAAAAACTGAATTGTTAGTGGAATTTCAGAACATAAGAATATCATCAGGTTCTGGATCTGATGAAATTAATTCACGGGCAATTAAATATATTGCAGATGAGATATCTGATCCTTTACTTCAAATTTTTAATTCTGTTCTTGATACAGGAATTTTTTCCTGATAAGCTGAAAATTACAAGCATTACCCCTAAACATAAAGCAGGATCACACAATGATGAAAATAATTATCGCCCAATATCTAAGACATCAATTTTTGCAAAATTACTTGAAAAACTAATTTACAATAAATTGTTATCCTACTTATAGAAATATAAAGTTATTGACAAAAACCAATTTGGATTTCAATCAAATAAATCAACAGATCTTGCTCTTCTCCATATTCAAGATATAATTCAGAAAAATTTTGAGGAAAAAAACTTAACTTTTGTTATTTTTTTGGATTTAACAAAAGCTTTTGACACATTAAACCATAACATATTACTTTCAAAACTACATAATATAGGAATAAGGGGTACTGCTCATGCGCTCTTTACAAATTACTTATCAAACAGAATTCAGTTTACTCAACTGGTGGATTATTACTTAACAAAGGAAAATATTAAACTGGGTGTACCCCAAGGTTCAATACTTAGACCATTATTATTTAATATATACATTAATGACATTTTTAACATTGAATATGAATCCAGCATTATCCTCTATGCAGATGACACTACATTGTTATTTAAGGGTACTAATTCAGAAGAAATAATTTTTCTAAGTAATATTGAATTGCAAAAATACACAAATTGGTTGGCTGCTAATGAACTTGTATTAAATACAGCTAAAACTAAAGCAGTTCTTTTTTCAAGACAACAAACAAGTACACTTATTAATATACCATTACTTCTCGACAAGAAATCAATTGAAATAGCAAATGAGTTTACTTACTTAGGTATTAAACTTAATAAAGATTTAAAATGGAATAAACACATTGATAATCTCTTGAATAAATTATCAAAAAATATAGGAATTGTAAGTCATGTTCTGACAAATCTTACTGTTAAAACATCAAAATTAATATATTTTACTTTAGTTCATACACACCTTAACTACTGTATATTAACATGGGGTCAAACAACTCAATCTAATATTAAAAAATTACAAATACTTCAAAACAAGTATATTAGATTATTAGATTTAAAATATAGTTGTAATAATGTTATTTTTTCTCAATCATGTATACATACATATACAAGAGTTGACCCTAAGAAATATAACATAATGACTATTAAACAACTATATAATTTTAACTTGGGTAAAATTATGTACAGAAGAATAAAAAATAATATAGAGCAGGAATTAAATTAAAATATTTACATATACGCATAAATATAATACAAGAAATCAACAGGCACTTATACCAGTGCTCCCTAAAACTATAACTATGAAACAAAGTTTAAATTATTGTGGGCCGGCGTTTTGGAATTCATTACCCAGAGAACTGACATTGATTAATAACTTTAACCTCTATAAGAAAAAATTAAAAGCATACCTATTAAGCTAACTACTTAAGAGAATAACAGGGTGGGGGGTGGGGGAGAGAAAGAGTTTAACTAATGGCTGGTGGTGTACATTGCTGTACTTGACTTGTAAATTTTCTTCAGGGAGCTCCGGGCTAGACAGGACTCAATGAGGCCTTTTCCTGGAGCTTCCTTGCTGTTATTTTATAACTGTCACTAATTGTTATCATTATTCAATAACCTGTAACAGCAGAAATAATAAAATGAAATGAAATGAAATCATCGTGAGTTAGAACCTAGCAGAGACCATCAGAGCATTTTTATTCCCTTGGAAAGAAAATTCCCCAGCATCGTTACGTAAAAATTTCCTCCGGGGAAAAATAGCATCGAGGAGGGGAAATATTCCGCTCAAAAACCACAGGAATAAATAAAAAAATACCAACGGACCCCACTCTGTCGTTGTCATCCTTCAAAATCAAAGATACGTCGAAAAAATAAAGTTCCAAGAAGCACATAAGCACCATCATATCTAACACCTACGCAGCACCCTTTCCCCACTCGGTCATTGCCATCCCTCAGAATCAAAGATCCATCGAAATAATAAAGTTCCAAGAAACACTGCTAGGGGCGCAGCACATCAGCATCGAGTTGACATCCCTATGTCCACCCCCTTTCCCCACTCGGTCGTTGCCATCCCTCAAAATCAAAGATCCATCGAAGTAATAAAGTTGCAAGAAGCACCGCTAGGGAAAGCACATCAGCATCGAGTTGACATCCCTATGTCCACCCCTTTTCCCACCCGGTCATTGCCATCTCTCAAAATCAAAGATCCATCAAAATGATAAGGTTCGAAGAAGCACCGCTAGGGGGCAGCACATCAGCATCGAGTTGACATCCCCTATGTCTACCCTTTTCCCACTCGGTTGTTACCACCTCTCAAAAACAAAGATCCATCAAAATAAAGTTCCAAGAAGCACCGCAAGGGGGCAGCACATCCTAAGGACGATCACGTGACAACAAACCTGACAAGAGGATAGCGGGGACAGCTGGGACCCTCCCTCCTTGCTGCGACCCCAGTGATGAGCAACCGTGAGGTGCTTCGCCGCCCATCCCTGCTGCGACCCCCGTGTGATGAGCAACCGTGATGAGCACAATATTAAGTGAAGGGAGCCAAAACGTTACATTTATCACTACTATCCTTTCGGTTTTTTGTATTTTTGAGTTGGGTTTCGTTAAGATTGAATCTTAACGTCCGAACTCTTCCAGTACGAACAAAATAGAACCTCATACCAGATAACCAACCCTCTGATTTGCCATTAGTTTTAGCACCCCTTCTGAAAAAAAGAAAAATGATTATACTATCACCATGTCTGTCCGCCCTTTTGTTTGTGAACAATATCTCTGCACCCTTTTTAGTCAGATTTAAGAAAGTTCTTTTTCTTGGGAAAGTACGAACTGTGAGATGATAATCCTTGCCTAAGGATTATTCACCCATGGGAAAATGGGATGAGCAAACAGTATGTGGTCAAGGTAGAAGAACGTTGGGCCTAGTGTATGTTGAAGAGGGATGTCTGCCTTAAAGAGAGGAAGGAAGGAAGAAACGCAACATCCTGTTTCTTTCAGAATTAGACCCCACCGGGTGTGAGTGTGTACTCACAAGAGATCTACTAATAGGAAATTAAATGGCTTAATTAATTTAGGCATTCAAAAGGCAATCAAGTGACATCCATGTGGGAAGACCTCCTCGCAAAACTTTAAAAAAATGGTTGGCATATTCGCGTAGAAATCGGAAGATACAGGTTCGATTCTCCTTTCTGCACGAAACAGTTTTAAAGTGTTTTTGAGTTGCTTTCCAAGTGTATCACAGCTGCTGATTGAATAATATTAATCCGCTTCGGATTAATGTGCAATTTGGAAATTGCCTGTTAATTAATTTCCACAATATTTCCCACAGGTATTGATTGATGACGAACTGTTGTGTCTTCTCACGAATACATGATCGAACAATGAGTTTCAAGTCCTCCCTAGTCACAGATCTGCGGAATAAATGAACCCACATGAGTTCATCTCGTGGAGGTCACTCTCATTTGTTTGTTATCATCATTTCTGATTAATGTTAACATATCCTAAAAATATGGCTAATTCTTGATTATACGGGCAAAGAGTGGCGAAAGAATGCACGTGCATTTCACTGTGCATTTCAAATTCTAACAACAACCTGTTCATCGTTTAAAAAGTAATCTGTAATTTGTTTCCAGTTTTTGAGTATCCCAGAGACGTTACCAAATGCCAGTTCGAATTTTCCACACACCTGTGATACTATTACATTATAATCCCACTAACTTATAAACACTACCAAAGCTTTAACACAGGGCCTTCAGAATGTTATTTCGTTGTCTTACTACATTACAGTAATATTTACTGTATATGTTATTTCACGTAAAGGCTCTTTCTCATCGCTTGAAGGTAACACTGGACACGGCTCAACCGAGAAAACAGTCTGGATTCAGGAGTGGCTACAGCACTATAGATCATATCCATTATAACGAAGTAAATATTTCCGTCATTTTTGCCCACGCCAGGATTCGAACCTGGATCCTCTCATTCCGAAATAAGTCACTCTACCAATTGAGCTACGCGGACGTTTGTTCTGACTGCTATCTGCCTTTATGTCGTGTGCGTCCTGCTGGCAGGTACGTCACACCATGTACTGAGGAAACTAACTGAAAGAGCGAGGGAATATGAACTCCCGTTATATATGACTTTTATTGCCATTGAAATCCTGCGGTATTGAAGATACGTACATTAACATTATCAATAACACATATATGAAAATGCATTTGCAAAGGTTCGGATATTTGAGGTTACAGCACCAAAAAAAAAAAAAAAAACTGAAAAAGGAGTTATACAAGGTGACACCATATCTCCCAAACTCTTTAATGCAACATTGCAAAATGTCTTTCAATCACTGAACTGTGAAAACAAAGGGATACATATTAATGGAGGTTATTTAACTGATCTTCGTTTTCCTGAAAACGTCGCCAATTTTGTAACTAACTCTTCAGAGCTGCAGAGTATGGTCCAGAAACCTGTGGACAAGGGTAAAGAAGTGTGAATTAAAATGAACGTTCAGAAGACAAAACTGTTGTACAATGCTTTTACAAGAAATGAAGATTTATCGATTAATGGGGAAAAGAGGGAGATAATCGAAACCTACATTTACCTTGGACAGCAGATATCGAGCAAAGGTCACATTGATGAAAAAATTAATCGACGTATAAAACTTGGTTGGAGAGCTTTTGGAAGAAACACTACAATTTGTAAGAACAATATGTCATTATGTCTTAAAAGAAAAGCATTTAATGCTTAATCAATGCATCCATCCTGTGCTTATGGAGTGAAGACGTGGACCTTAACTAAGAAAGACATACCAAGACTGCAAAAAACTGAAAGAAGCATGGATAGATGCATGCTTGGTGTAACTAGGAAATATAAGAAGAGGAACTCGTGGATAAGGAAAATGGCAAGGTTGGAAGAAATAATGATCAGAGTAAAATCCCTGAAATGGCAATGGAGTGGACATGTTGCCAGGAGGACGGACCATCGACGGACAACCGAAAATTTAGACGGGATTCCAAGGGACAGGAAAAGACCAAGAAGAAGACCCCATGGGAGATGGGTGAATGGCATTCGAAAGCATGCGGGAGTGACATGGCAGAGACTGGCTCAAAACAGACCGTTGTGGAAGAAACTTTGAGAGGCCTTCATACAGGAGGGTATTGATAATTGCTGACAACTATGATGACGATATATTATATATACATGAATATACTGTATATTCACAACATATTTATCAAATGGGTGATAGCTATATACAGTTAAGTACTATGTACAAGAAATTAGAGATACTTACCTAACGGCGTGTTACTCCTCCTCTGGCACGAATAATAGCCTGCATAGGCTGAGGCATAGACTAAATTAGATGCCGGAGAGCTTCCGGAGGTAGTGCCAGCCACGCCTGTTGCAGCATTGTCCACAACTCTGCCCGAGAAGCAGACCCAGGATCCGTGGATCTAAGAGTTCCACTCAACGGCATCACAGAGAGCTTCCACAGGGTTTAAATCCGGGGACTTTGGTAGCTGCTGGATGGTTCCAAACTCAGATGATTGTTTCTCGAGCCATGTCTGGGTGGTTGCGGCCCTGTGAGGTGACGCACATTGTCCTGCTAAAAGAGATCGTCCGCCGCAAGATGCTCGAAGGCCATGAAAGCGTGTAGGTGATTAGCCAGCACAGGCTGATAGCGCGTAGTGTTAAAGGACTTCTACAGACATATTAAGGGACCTAATGTGTCTATGAGAAGGCTCTTCTAACCGTCACAGCACCAGCACTCGTCGACCTGGCACGACGGGACCATTGCCTCATGCAGTCGATGCCTCACCTGTACCCTTTCGTTTGCTCGGTACGGCTGAAAATGGGATTCATATAACCACACAACTGGGAGCCTGCAGCGGTCCAGTTTTGATGTAAATTCTAATTCTGCAGAGGTCCAGTTTTGATGTAAATTCTAATTCTGCAGAGGTTCAGTTTTGATGTAAATTCTAATTCTGCAGAGGTCCAGTTTTGATGTAAATTCTAATTCTGCATAGGTCCAGTTTTGATGTAAATTCTAATTCTGCAAAGTTCCAGTTTTGATGTAAATTCTAATTCTGCAGAGGTCCAATTTTGATGTAAATTCTAACTCTGCAGAGGTCCAGTTTTGATGTAAATTCTAATTCTGCAGAGGTCCAGTTTTGATGTAAATTCTAATTCTGCAGAGGTCAAGTTTCGATGTAAATTCTAATTCTGCAGAGGTCCAGTTTTGATGTAAATTCTAATTCTGCAGAGGTCCAGTTTTGATGTTCCCGGCAGCAGGCGAGGCGCAATGTCCGATGACGAGCAGTCAGCAGTGGCACACGAGTAGGACGTAGGCACCCATAGCACTGGGCATACCACGTACATCACACGGTTTGCTCGTTGACGCTGCTCGGGCCTCCGATATTTAACCTGGATTTGATTTGCTCCGCCGATGCCGAGCAGTAGGTCTCTACTAGCTTGGATAATCTACTTCGACCCCGATCAACAATAGCGTGTGATCGGGCACCGCTTGCTCTCTTGGCGTTGGTACACCCGTCGATGGTATACTCGCGGTACACGCTTGATGTGGTATCTCCAGGAAACCCTAGGGTTCTTACCACTTGGGCGATAGAATAATCCATCTGTTTTCCGCCCACAATGCGTCCACGATCAAAATCGTTCACTTTTACCCATGTTCGCCGATTGAGATAGAGTTGCGTGGAAAGTCTTGCTGTCCACCTGTTTATCGCCTACGTTCGGTTTTCGTCTGTTCCACTCTGCGCGGGGGTTGATTATGTCAACTGCACATCGCGCTTACCTCTAGTGTTTTGTCTACTGTGTGTATTGAACATTAAAGGTATTACCACCTTCTTTCTACGCAGCTTTAATGACACGGTTCAATTGTATACGAGATACTCCCGTATATTTAGCAACATAATGCTATAAAAGGATTTCAATTCGTAACAATCAGTACCATTAAACCTGAGTATTTCAATTAATTAAAAACAAGGAACTGTACACTAATTACGCTTAAAATAGTACTAGTATTATCCAATTTGCAGTTATCTGTCTATTTTCCTTGAAAGAGCCATGTGGTTGATGTGCGAAAGCTTGGAAACTTTGATTTATATTCTACGCCTAGAAATTCGGATCACTAGTACTATTTTATAAGTATTTCTACACTGAGTTTAAAATGTAACCCTTTTTCGTGGGCGAGATTTTTGTTACGCTATGTCTAAAACAATGACTGAGGAAATGTTGAACTAAAAGAGAATACGATGCAATAATCGCACGGGATAGCTCAAATTAAGGTTTTACGGCCAGATAAAACATATACAGAAGTCCAACTTACGATAACCTTTTATTGGTCCAGCAATATTTGATGAAATCCAAAATATAGCCCTGCGAGTTTTACACGTCACACATAATACCTGAGTTATCTGTCGTATAATCTAGCTTAACAACGATGAAACATCTCTCTACACACACACACACACACACACAAAGCAACTGCTGTATCGTCTTTTTATCAAACGTTCTTATCACAATCATACATCACTCTCTCTGTACTCAAAAGGGTTGCCAACCTCATTCACGTGAGAGAGAAGATGTCACGTTAAGTTTGGAAAGTGCAAAAGAGAACAAACTCAAATTTATATAGAAAAAGGAACTAAAAATGAAAGTTAAAATAGAACATATGTCACAAGTTTTTAATCAGAACATATTGATCTGCTGTAAAAAAAGTAACATAGGTACTTCGCAATACAATTACCATTCTATATGATGCATTGCATTCCTTTTTTAAGGAGTTGACGTCACAACACCTCACTATAACGAGGAAGCACTTACAGTTCCTTATCAACGAATCTTGATCAATGAACAGCATATTCGGAACTATTATAAATCTGAGATTTTTGATTGAGAACACCAAAATATTTGCAGCATATTTACATAATGGGTATCATGTACATTGAAGCATTATGTTTATGTATACTGAAAGTTATATCATCTTCTCTGGAAGCAATTCTTATCACCCAGTTCAATCACCAACGAGATATTCTCATGCGTTTAGAAACTTAATACAAGTTCCAAATGATTATGATTAATGGTAAAAAAAGCACGAAATGCTCAACAATGCGAGTTCAACCAGAATAATAGTGCGCATCAATAAAGAGAATACACTTCAAAATGCTAGTGTCATTCTAATGTTACATTGTATTTCATATCAGGGGAGTTAACATCACAAAATGTTTTATAATGCAGAAACTGTTACAAAAGCTCATGAACGAGTCCTGACTCATGAACGAGTCCTGCCTGATACGCTCAGATGTGCATGAATAATTTGATTAAAATTGCGATGTATGATACAGACGTGGGTATAAGATAATGTGTAGTGATTAATACATTAAGTAGACACCACATTGTGTATCACAAAATTGTCCTCTACTAACAAAATGGTGAAGAGCACTCTCCACAGAGGAGCTTTTACAAGCGTAAGCAAGCAATCCATGAAATTCTATTACAGGGAAACTTCGATTAAGATAGATGTATAAGCAGTGGTACTAACATGAACATGGGTTCAGTGCAATCAGAAATGACGGTGATTATCTTGACAAGTACTATTTACAGGACGAAAATACAGTAAATAACCAATAACTACAAGAATAAATTACAAAATTTCCTCTTTGCAGCTCGACGTTACACACATTACTTATGCAGGAACTTATGGCAGTGGGAATAATCATCATATAAAAAAGTCGTGGGATGAGACCGAAACAAAAACACTGTTTACAATTTATATGTAATTGAGAATCTGTAATGGGCAAGGTCCCTTGTGGATTATTAGAAGAGTAATGTTTGGGTAATGATATTGTCGGCAAGGATCATAACAGCCGTTAACTACAGAATAATGCAGGACAATTAAAAACTTAATAATAACAAACAGATATATACAAGGAAATATATGAGGTATCGCAGACATTCATGCACAAATAGTTCACAGGCACAAAAACACAATTTCAACCTAGAGATATTTTTTAAACTATTCATTATATCCACTGTCTTAGACATTTTTCTCCTGCTTCTTCTTAATTAGAATCCTATAAGAATTTTCTTCTATGATCATGCAAGTTTTACATTCGACCATGCACTAGATATGCCACATGTAGAACCTACTACACTGGATGGGGTTGGGAGTTATAGCGGCCCCCTAAAATTTGATCGCTTTGAGAAGCCGTCGAGTATCTGTAAGAGTCCCACAGAGACATGTAAAAGCTCAAAATTATAGTTTCTTTATATTTACAGGTGTTTATTATGAAGCAATAAAGAAAATATCATGCGCTTAAATAAAAAAATATATACCCTCCGAATAAGCGAGAGTACACTGTATAGCAAAACTATTTCTAGAGCCTTTAAAATGAATTGTGCCCATGAAAAAAGTTCCGTACTCTTGTGCTGTTGGAACAAATTCAATACCAGTTTAAAGGTTTCTAGAGACGTGCAATTAAAGGTCACAAAATAAGGTTGTTCCTTTTCCCGAAGCATGTGTTATACAGTTGGGCAAAATTCAGACTTTGCTCGCCTGTGTAAGACTTAGCTAGAACGAAAAAACGACCTTATGTCTACTGATAAAATATCTAATGAATGGAAAGTTTATCTCTTATTGTGGGAGTCACAAGAGAGGCTTCTGTTCAGTTTTGCTTTAAGTTGATTGTGTTTGTAGTTTTCCGGTTGCTGTATATTTCTTCAGCCTAAATGGTGTTTCCAACGTCACTAGGAAACTATCGTTTTCGACAGTTTAACAGGAGGAATGTCACGGAAAGTTTGGCAACAATGATAATATATTCTGGCAAAAGTTTGAAACCTAATATGCTTTATCTATGTCAAGATACTTTTAAAATCAATCAATAGATTTCGAATCGTACAAAATTTTGCACCATCTTGTAGAAAAGTAAAGCATTAGAAAAATTATGAAATACATGCAGAAACTTTATGAAATCAGAACTTCAGAGGCACGAAATGTGACTCGCTGTAGCAGGAAAATGATGTACCTGGGCGGTTAATCAGATTTTTCTGACGCATTTTCTTCAATGGGCTAAAGAGCGACAAGAAAATAATGTACCTGGAAAATTGAATTAAGACTCGAAACCAAAGAACTGCGTTATCACGTTTTACCAACAAGGGTTCATATTTCCCAGTTTGGCAGGAGGCTTCCATATTTTGGTTCTGAAAATTTATATTATTATTAAGGTAGTTTGGAGGCCCCTCCAAATTCTGAGGCCCTGTGCACCAGATGGAAGCAAAAGGCATCTCCATCAAAACAAACTGAGGAAGTGTATTCAACCAATAAATGCAGTTGGAATTATTTATGAAAATGATGAGGAGTTTGGCGAAATACGACCAGTTGAAAAGTGCATCAAACATTCAGGTCTTAATTACAGCTATCGGATGCAGCGTTTTAGCAGCATAGATATTATCGTCTTTAGTTTAGGCAATTTAAGAAGGAGATTTCATACGTTAATTCAGTTTCTTTAACTAACTTTTTAATCGCTGGAAGTGAGTTGCTACCTTCGTGCTGTTATTCTTCCAGTATTACAGAATAATTAGAATTTTCGATCATACCTGTAGAACACACGACTGATGAGAAAGAAAACGCAGAATTGATACATACATTATTAGGCAAATGACGAATCCGAAGGATTAAAATGACCATAAGTCTTGTGACGTACCTGCCCCGCAGGACGCACATGACATAAAGGCAGATAGCAGCGATACGAACGTCCGCGTAGCTCAATTGGTAGAGTGACTTATTTCCGGAATTAGGGGACCCGGGTTCGAGCCCAGGCGTCGACAGATATGACGGAGAAATTTACTTCGTTATAATGGCGCCCGAACTTTCCGGGTAACCTGGCCGTTCAATATCTCGCAATGGTGTGATGTTCTTTCCACACCGCGAGAGAGGAAAAATAAGAGAATCCCTTCTCCAGCGCTTCGAAAAATAAATGTGTGTGACGTTGCATTCCACACACCAGATTGACTGGGAGTTTTGAAGAGTACGTTTTCAGTGGAGGCTGCCTGCAACGATTCATGGTCACGGCTGACCCGTGAACCATGCCCCCGGCCCTCTTTCGGGAGGAGGGGAGGAATGTGACGTGCCTGTCCTGTAGGACGCACACGACATAAAAGCAGATAGCAGCGATTACGAACGTCCGCGTAGCTCAATTGGTAGAGCGACTTATTCCGGAATGAGGGGACCCGGGTTCGAGCACCGGCGTGGACAAAAATGACGGAGAAATTTACTTCGTTATAGTCTGTTAAGTGGTTGACACTATTTGACATACCATTTTATGGATTTAGCGAAGTTAACTAAATGGCTTGTGTTAGGTTGCTGCAGATGAAATATCGCATTTTGCAAACTCGGGCAGTTGGCAAGCAATTTAGGAATTTACACATCACGCCTGTGATGTGTAAATTTAATGCGTCAAGGCTTCTGCCTACAAAGTCTTGACATTTCGTCAGTAGCGTTAGTTCCAAGTGGATTGTGCTACAACTAAAAAAGATGCATCAGAGCCAAATTCATGAGTTTTTCTTATAGGAGTTTAAATTCGACAACGTACATTGAAGGCAGCTCGCAACATCAATACAGTATTTGGGGGAAAGTATTAGTACTGAAATCAAGACACAAGGTTTGTTTGCTAAATTTCGGTCCGTGGATATGAACCTTGAAAATGAATCACGTGGTAGATAAGAAGAAGCTATCGATGATGCCGAGTTCTGGCCTTGATTGAATCCTATCCACGCCAAACGGCACAAAACTTGGATAAAAAACCAAGTAGTAGATCAGAAGGAACTATCGATGATGCAGAGTTGGTGGCCTTAATTTAATCCCATCCACGTCAAACGGTACGATACGATAACTTAGATAGGAACTCGGAGTACACTATGGAACCCCTTGACGACATTTAACACCCATAGGAAAAGTGAAGAAGATGGACGTATGGGGCCTACATGAATTAACCGAACAGCACAAAACACGACGATTTGGTGTCTGCTCCTCTATGATAATCTACAAAATACAAACAAACAATATTTTGAGGGTTCTCGTTACATGTGATGAGAAATGGATATTGTATCATAATCGCCGACTTTCGGCGCAATGGTTAGATAGCTGTGAAACCCCGAAGCCAGTGCTCTATCCCAGGAAGACGTCGTTGATTAATATTTGGTGGTCCTCAGCTAGTGTGATGTTTTTTTTAGGGGTTTAAAGGCACTCATGGCCGACAGACTCAATGCGCAATAACAAGAAAATGACCTGACTCAGTGGGCTATATTAGGGATGGGAGACTACCCATCCATGGTGGCGCAGTGATCTAAGCGATGGCTTCTGATCATTCGTCCGAAAGGGGTCCGGGTTCGAATCCCGTGAGGCATGGATGTTGTGCTTGTCTTACGGCACTGGCTCTCTCCCTTCCCTGGAACCAGTGACCCTAAATTAGAGACGGGCGACTGCTTATAGTCCATTGAGTTTGCTCACGGTGGTCGTTAAACCTTCAATCGCCGCCCCGGTGGCGCAGTGGTCTAAGGCGTTTGCCTCTGATCATTCGTCCGTAAGGGGTCCGGGTTCGAATCCCGGTCAGGCATGGATCTCTCCCTTCCCTGGAACCAGTGACCCTAAATTAGGGACGGGCGACTGCTTATAGCCCATTGAGTTGCTCACGGTGGTCGTTAAACCTCCAATCAAAAAAAAAAAAAAAAAAACCTTCAATCACTCACTCACTCATCCCTAATTTAGGAACACTGGTTTTGGAAAAGAGAGACATCCAGTACCGTAAGACAAATACAACATCCATCTCTTACCGGATGAAAACCCAGATCAATCTCAGATGAATGATCAGAAGCCAGCACTTAAACCACTGCGTCACCACCAAACTGGGGTGGTCATCTTCTCCTTCTTACAACAAGGTCAAACCATTATGGTGGGCATGTGTTGTCAATAACTTGACATTATGCATAGAAATAGTCCACCAAATAGATTATGCATGGAAATAGTCATTAGCCAATCGCCATGGGCCAAGACGTCTCCATGATTACGTGAAACCACGCGTCACATACGAGACGATCCAGAAGCTGCACTAATTGTGGTACGAAACCTTACCTCATTTGAATTTATTCAACTCTACTGTCCCTTAACAACTATTAATTCCTCAAGCATCTGGACTCCTGTAAAATAAATCGTTTTCTATCAGACATGAGTGGAAACCGCATTCCATGAGTTTGTAGCATCCCGTAGCTCGACGTTTTCTCACGATGGCAAACAAAAGCTTGTATATTGTTGGTGCAAGTGTGTTGCTGATGGCGATGATTAGTTTGATTAATAAAGTTTATTTTGCATCGCAGTTTTGGTGTTTGAAATTTCCATCAATATTCAGACACTTCATCCGCAATTACCTAATGGGTACATATTTCTATTAAATGGTTTGTTTAGAGAAATCATTGGTGCTATAACGTCAAACAGGCGCATCTATGAAAGATTCGGCTCATTTCTATGACAAATGAACATAGGAAGTTGTTTGGCTGCGTGATAGATATGTTCTCTGGCATCACGGTTTCTATGCAAATCGATAGCCATCTATCAACCGTTTGGTTTCCCATTGGCTCAAGTGTGATACGCCAGGGTGAGTCACTAACATCTCCCTGTTGTTCAATATTTCTATCGAAAAGCATAAGCACGAGACAAAAGTTAATTTCGAGCCTGAGTTTTGGTGATTTCCATTTGTGTGTGCGCGAACTACTGTGGGCGCGTGACGAAGTTCTGCTGCCGCATGAGAGTGAAAATGAATTGCGCTATTTACAGCGCATTATGTAGGAAGGTAGCTTAAATGAAGAGTAAATGGTTTCCGAAATAGATGTGGTCATAAATTAAAATATTGGGCCAGTATGGCAGGGAAAACTGCGTTGTTTGATGAATATGCAGGACATACTAAGTACTAAGTAACTGCCCTTGCTGTTCTCGAGTGTTGCTTATGATTCAAAATAGTGGGTGTACTTTTTATGATTTTCGACCTTCAGCTGGACAGTGGCGAATGCCAACTTTTCAAAATAGTAAACCTCATCTTCATAAAATAATAATGTCTTTAGCCTGTTCAGTAATCTGATAATGGGATAAAACTTTGAATTCAAGGTGGACCTCTTATAATTTTGCTTTCTATACTTCCAATGGGAAAACTTTTGTACACATTTTCTTCACAGTTAATGCGTTCCCAAGGATGAAAATTTGAACATCGATTAAAACAGCTTCATTTTAAAACTTGGAATAGTTAATATTTTCTAAAACATAACCTTAAATATGCAATCCAACATTTGTTTGCTTACTGACGTCATCAAAGTACAGGTCGCGCCATCTTTTTTCTGGTTTCAACACTACCAAAGAAAAAGTTATTGATTTTTAATATAATTATGGTTATGTTTTAGAAAATATGAAGTATTCCAAGTTATAATATGAAGTCATTTTAATCGATGTACAAATTTGCATCCTTGGGAAGGCATTAATTGTGAAGAAAATGTGTACAGAAGTTTTCCCATTGGAAGTATAGGAAGCAAAATTACTTGACGTCCACCTTAATGCTTCGAACGTTAGAAATTTATTTGTCTGGCATGACTTGCTAGCAGCAAAGCGCATGCACTGTATTATGGAAATTTATACAGCATAATTAAAGATAAAAAACTACTGCTTAGCGTTTCAGTAAACAAAAAGCTTAATAATACAACTTTCATGACACTTTCCCAGATTTTTCACTGTGCTCTAAAACCATCAGCATCTCTATTTCTCCGAAAGTATGAAGACAAAAACAAACAGTTCTATCTGAAGTTGTAGTACTGAATATAAAGAAAGTGAATTACTTATCCACTGTGACCATAATTTCACGTTTCTTATTACACTGTCTTGAGAATATGCTGTGAATGATTAAACATTAAAACAACAAGAAATAAATGAAAGATGTCTAGGGAACCCAAGAGAATGATGCACATGGAGACAGACTTAACGGTGCAGAAGGGCAAGTATAATTTGCAAGAAGCACATTGTATGCTTACAAGTACCGTAGGGTTTGGTAAATGTAGAAATCCTGCATGAAGTATCATTTTTTATATCCTTTATTAATGGCTGTTTGCGTGCAACTGATTAAAAGTTCATGAATTCTGAAGAAATCTGAGCACTCTGCATAAAAGGCAGCTAATACACAAGCAGCTCTGAAATACAAAATGTATGTAAGTGGCTTGAAGCAAAAAAGATTCCAAGATCTTGAGAAGTGAGGACGGAAACGTTATAACACATATTGTAAAAACTAGGTACAAACTTTCAAATGAAGTTACTTGATCATTAAAAAGCATATGCTAAAATTTAATCAACTCAATAATTAATCTCTCAGATTTCCCACGTAGGTCGGCTTCAGCCGAGAGAGAGAGAGAGAGAGAGAGAGAGAGAGAGAGAGTGAGAGAGAGAGAGAGAGAGAGAGAGAGAGAGAGAGACTGTAGGGCAGATTTAGACAGGTATGAGAAACAAAGATAGAGATAAAGAGAGAGAGAAAGAAAGACTAAGGGTATGTAACACAAGCAGAATTTGAAAGAGATGCTGAAAAACAAATGTGACCTAGGGAAACCGAGATAGAGATAAAATGAACGAAAGAAAGACAAAGAAATAGCTTATAATAGAGACTATGAGGGAAAGAGAGTGTGAGAGAAACCATTACAGAGAGAGAGAGAGAGAGAGAGAGAGAGAGAGAGAGACAGAGAGAGAGAGAACAAAGATCGAACGATGTAGACAGTGAATGCGTAAAGTTGGAAAGAGATAAAGGTAAGGGAAAGAAAGATACAAGACAAGTATGCAGAGAGATAAATAGCCAAAGTGGGGAACGAAAAGAGAGAGAAAGGGGTGGAAGGAAAATATATAAGTTGTTTGCTTACTTATTGATAAATAATATAAAGAAAAATATAATAAAAATTATATATATAAATTCTTATATATATATAAATTCTACCGTTTTGCATAATTTGCACTGCGTCTTGGGCACGAAAAATCGAAATAATGTCCTGCTATTGGCGATTATGGCAGGATAGCATCCACTTTTGGTACAAATGCCATAATACACTGACAATAAAAGATAAACCTGTATTTTATTCCAAGACCGTGCTGCTCCTGGAAAATTTCCGTCATAAAATTAGGTGTAAATGATATGATGAGATTTGCCGCACTCAGAAAAGAATTGCTCATACTAGTCTTGCTTTCCATTCCGATTTATCGAAGTTTATTATTGAACAGTATTCTCGTAACTGCATGTGATTCCAAAAAGGGATATCATACTGTTGTTTCTCTTTTGCAGAGCCTTAAATTTCTTAACTCGACCCTCCAGTAATAGTGGTAATTGCTAAGATTACGAAGTCCTCATTGCTGTACAGTTTGATGAATTCTGACCTCTCGTGTCTGTAGGTGTAATCCCAGCGTTAATAAACAAGAATATGCAAAACATTTCTAGATATTCACGGAAAAAAATCAACATATATGTCCGTTCGTTTCATGCAGAAAACGTCGAGTACCACAGTATTTTAGCTAGAGCTTAGTAAATTGACTGTAATGACTGGAAATGAGCTACGTTGAAGTTACGTTTTTATTTTTTCGTTTATTCCCTTTCTTTTAAGAGTTCATTTTTTGTTTCAAAGAGATAAAACGACTTCGCATCAACATAAAAACGAAATCTTCTTACACAAGGAATTTGCAAATTTATTAAAAATGCAGTATAACACAAATACCACATAACTACTAGCCTGCGTTCTTTCTTCGGCAAGAATTTCTTGATTTCTTTGCAAGGACCAAAACAGCCTTTGCGTGTCTAGCCTGTACGCAGCCTTCAGAGTGCTTAAACAGAAACAAAAATGCATCATCATACTCAGCTTCTCATTCTTCAACGATCATCTTGAATCGGGTATCTTCAAATCGTTACGGATAAGTAAAACTGATGCATTTGATGTATATAACTTTAAAGAACATTAGGATATGCATTACAGAAACTTTGTGGTAGAAATCCAAATGCAATGAATGATCTCAAATCTATAAAGTGGGTCTATGCTTGGGGTGTCATGGATGACACACCATCAATTGTAACTCAAGCTAGAGTTCCCTAGTTAAGTAAATGTGCATCCATAGCAGCACATACTGCATCTGACAAGCCCCACCTTTGCGGGTGGTCCTTCAACTCTTGTACATTTTGAATGAACTTGGAGATATCTCGGACGACTTGGAGGTAAGTTACTGCTTTATGTCTCCAATGTCAGCGTTCTCGTAAATAACCAACGAAAATGTTACCATCTTTTTTCACATTCCAACGCAATTGATTGTGCAAGTTGTTTCCTATCTTCTGTACTTGCTATGACACGGCCATGCTAGAAAAAGTCACGTGTGTAAATGGTAACAGTTCTTTTATTGGATATTTTGCCGATCTTTACTGTTATGTAGGTACCACATTAATCAGCTTTGTCTGCAGCTCTCTCTTTCTTACGGTTCATGGTTTCATGACCTTCAGGTAAGCAGCTAAGTTGTAAAGAGTCACCCATCTATAATTTAGGGCCACTGACTCCAGGGAAGGGACACATTCAGCACTGTAGGACATCACTCATGCTCCATCTCGGTCTACAACCAGGGACCAACTCAGACAGAGGTCCAAGCCTCTCAGCCCACAACCACATCTTTTTAGCCAAAGTAATTTTTCTAATAACAATTGCTGAGCTATCTGTACAGTCTCTTCTAATTTTGATAGCTGGAGTCACACATAAACTGAACAAAAACATTGTCATCCATCTAGGCTTACGTTTCTAGTATTTGTTCGTGTGGGACACACTTTTCCACTTTTTGAATATTTCTTCTGGCATGAAACCGTCGAACTACGTTTGACTGATCCACACTTAACTGCATTACCAGTTCTGTGGTCGACTGGGCTGCATTTTCATCCAGAACCGCTTGCAAATCTTTGCTTTGCATCTCCTTTCGGATATTCGCTACGCTTCGTGTCCTCACGATTCAATCAGCAATTTTAAACTGCACGAACGACTCATGTTTGCCGAACAAATTTATCTCATGCTTCTGCTGCCATTTTCCCGAGATTAAACACGGACGATAGACAGTGAGGATATATGTACCTGGAGGTCGCTATGTCCCAGCTCAACTAAACGCATGTGTAGACTGCCCGTCAATAGACGTCGTTCAACGCGGTGTTGCCACCTTACTCCCATAGTACGAAATTACTACAAAAATTCATCTGCTTTGCTTTTACAGTCATCTAAGTGGAGCCTGGAAAAATATGTGAAGACTTAATAGTTAACATTATGACCACATACACTGAAGTGTGAGAAAAGCTGGTACACCAGTCTAATACTCGGTAGGTTCCCCACCGGAGCGCAGGACTGCAGAAATACGACGGGGCATGGACTCCACTAGCTTCTGGAAATATGCTGTAGGCAATGCACACCATACTTCCTGCAGAGCGTTCCACAATTCGGGTGTATTCCGAGGTCTCGGATTCCTGTGTTCTATAGCGCGTTGCATGGTATCCCAAATGTGTTCTATCACGTTCAGATCTGGGGACTTGAGTGGGAATAGCAACACCCCAAACTCAGATGAATGTTCCTCTAACCATAATGTGGCGTCCCGACACTTGTGTGGTGGTGCAATGTCCTGTTGGAACAGGCCCAACCCATCAGCATAAATGCAGGACATGAACGGGTGTACCTCGTCAGAAAGTATGCGCACATAGCGTTGGCCGGTCACAGACGTTTGTAGACGTACCAGGGGTCCCAGTGAAGTCCATCTAAACACACCCCATACCATTACGGACCCCCACCAGCCGGTACAGTTCCCTGCTGACAGGCGAGATCCATGGCTTCATGGGATTTGCGCCACACACGAATCCTTCCTTCTGTCCGATACAGTTGGAAACGCGACTCGCCAAACCAGGCTACTCGTCTCCAGTCATCAAGTGTCCAATGGCGGTGTTGCCGTGCCCAAGCGAGACGCATAGCTCAGTGTCGTGCGCCCATCAAGGGGACTCGAGTTGGCGTCGGCTTCCAAAGCCCATATCGTACAGAGTACGTTGCACAGTCCGGACGCTGTTGCTTGTTGAAGCTCCAGCATTGAATTTCGATGATACCTGAGAAAGTGTTGCACGCCTATCGCGTGAAACGATTATTGACAGCCGACGATGCTCACGTTCACCCAATGTCTTTTTACAGCCACACCGGTATCGTAGGTTGGAGGTTTTACCGGAATTCTTGTAGTCACGGTACACCCTTGCAATGGTCGTCCGTGAAAATTCGAACTTCGTTTCTACCTCCGAAATACTATGGCCCATATCCCACGAGCGCCAACTATGACACCACGTTGAAAATCGCTTAAATCGTTATTACTTGTCGTTCTCATGCCGGAAACAGCTCTGACAGCTGGCAAGGATGTATATCGCTTTACATACGCACTGGAGGACACAACCGAGTACGTGCATAGATGATGTTGCTATGTATTTTGCATAAGCTCGTCTGTACCAGTTTTTCTGGCACTTCAGTGTATCTATAAAGCATTGGGAGGCCTTTAACCACGATAACTTCATGCACTCGGCGCCAAGTCCAGTTCCGCGATGGAGCATAATACACGAAAGGTGACCTCAGGTATTTTGTACCATTTCGGAATTCGTCGACAGAGCGAAATACCGGTGTGGGACGGAGAATGCTACGTCCCACTGCACTACAAATGTTCAACGAGATTCTAGTTTGATGAATTCGACGTCCATATTATTCTGAAACACATGAAACGTTTGAGAATAATCACGAACGAACCAATGTTGCTCGTTGAGGGACATGTGCCTTGGTGTCGTCATTCTGAAAGAATCAGTCTATTACCATTGGGACACAGGGAATAACATCGGCACTTCGGCCGAACAATGCGCAGGCAGGATCTGATCGGGAAGAGAGGACGTTACGGCACTGGCTCTCTCCCTTCCCTGGAACCAGTGATCCTGTATTAGGGACGGGCGACTGCTTATAGCCCATTGAGTTGCTCACGGTAGTCGTTAAACCTTCAATAAAAAAAAAAAAGAAAAGAATGTAGCACATCAGAAAGTCGGACATTATTTTCCGAACGACCTGATATAACATCGATAATTGATATACCATCGATATGTGTATAACATCGATGGTATGGGGCAGCAATCACACCTTCATAGAATGCAATTAACAGTAGCAATCAACAAATCATTTGACGATTCTTTCAACACTTTGTCCAATTTCTAAGCTATCTCAACAATCTGTTCGCTCTTGACGACGTTTTATTTGCACTGACTTACTGTCAGCGATGCTAAAATCTGCAAGGAAAGTAGGGGAAGTAATGCGCCATTCAGAAGGAAATTTTACAGAGAACTAATCAAATTCACATAGGAAGTAGAAACTCAAAAGGAAGGTAAAATTAGAGATATACGTCACTATTTACTTCAACAAATATTTCACTAGTTGTTTTTGTAGATTTGAGGACTTCCGTTGCCACGGAGATTCCCCAACATCTTGTTGAGCAAGTTGTGAATTTGATTTGTGATAGTGTTAGATCCTGACAAAGTCACAAAATTTATGACAACAAAATGACAAAAAGTACGGTACATACCAATATAGTGTCCTATCTCTGTATTAAATGAAGTTATTCTTGTGCTTAGTTACGTTCCTGAGGAGAATATATTCTTCCAAGTTTCGTTCTTTAAAAGCAGCCGAGTGTGGAAAAAGTACTTTTAACAGAGTAAAATAATAATAAAATATAAGACTTGAAAGCGAAACATATGATGGAAAACATCATCGCCATTTCTGCCTTAGGATGTTCAATTGTAACTATCGCACGACAGGAGACCTTAACGATCTCAATATCTGTTTTTCGGGTTTTAACGAACACTATGATTCTTAATATAAGGCCAAGATCTTTAAGGAGCGCAGTCACTTGTGATGTGATTTAATCTATCAAATAATAACACTTTCCTTGGGCTTTTCTTTTTTAGCACGTCTTTTGTAAAAAAATGTCGTGCTTATGTTATCGGTTTGTCCGTCCGTATCTAGACACCATATCTCTGTAACTATTACTCCTATTTGAAAAATTCTTTTTACATTGGGAAGCCTGAAATATGTGAATGGTGATCATTTATTTCGTTTTTTATTACGATGCAGAGTTTCGCCGCTAGAGAGCGTAAATGCAGATAACATCGAATTCAAAATACATTTTATTCCATATATTTGCTTCTAAACATCCGATTGAAAAATATCTTTTATCTTTCGATTCCATTTACGTCGAAGAGTATTTTAGGTATAGCTACTTTTTCAAGTTACGCATAGATTTTCCGCCAGGATATCTTTTCTTCTAAAACTCCGATTTGAAATTTTTTTCTTCAGCGGATACAGCTCCTGATGGAAAATCTTTTGCATATAATTTCTAATTTTTTGTTAAATACTTTGAACACCAGGGGGCGTAAAGGTTAATTTTTGCTTCTGACTTATTTGCCATGAAATCTGAGCTTCTAAAATCTCGATTGAAAATATTCGTTCGTTGACCGATGCCACTCACGTCAATAAACATTTTCGGAATATTTTCTTCTTAAAATATTGTATCGTTTCTCCGCCAGGGTTGTAGATGTACAATATATCTTATTTTTGTCAATATCTCTGCTTCTAATTTTCCTATTTGAAAAATTCTTTCTTTATTGGATAGAATTTCTGGTGTGACATGTTTTTCATATAATTTCAAAATTTTCAAGTAATTTATAGACTTTCCGCTAGGGGGCGTAAAGGTAAATTGTATTTTCCCCGATATCCTTCTAAAACTCCGATTTGAGAAATTCTTTCTGCACCGGATACAGCTCCTGATGGGAAATCCTTTGCATATAATTTCTTCTTTTTGGTAAAAATGTTTTGGCCACCAGGGGGCGTATGTGTTAATTTTCGCTACTGATGTATTTGCAGCAAAATCTGAGCTTCTAAAATCTCGATTGAAAAAATTCGTTTGTGAACCGATACCACTCAGGTCGACAAACCTTTTAGGAATATTTTGTTTTTAAAATAATGCACGGTTTTCCCGCCAGGGGCGTAGATGCATATCTTATATTTGTTCACATCTCTGCTTCGAATAGTCCGATTTGAACAATTCTTTCTTTGTAGGAGAACTTTTTCGCTGCGAAATGTTTCTCATATAAATTCAAATTTTTCTTGAAGCACAAGTATGCAACCAGAGAGCGTAAGTTCGCGATTCCATATACAGAACTTTCTGCGGGATTAAAAACCCGATTGAAAAACTTCTTTCTTCGGTCAGATACTATTGTTTTCCATACCGGTTCCGTTGGCTTTGAATAGCTTTGATAAATTTAATTTGCGTCAGAACGGATTCAAAAGACGTGCTCCTTATAGCCAAAAATTCGGTGTCATCTTTCTTGTTTTTTCTAGCTAAGGTCATAGATGGTTTTCTATTATCTCAAGACCCAAAATCTTGTGTCCATTGATTCCAGGGAGAGGAGAGCGCCAGTCCCGTGTTACAAACACACTACCCATCCCTTATACGGGACTCAGGCCTGGACAAATCTCGGATGAACTTTTCAGAAGCCCTCGCTTCTGACCACTTATCCAGAGACACGGGCTTGAATCTGTGAATGATATATTGTTTTTAAATTTGGGGTTTGCCACTTTCTTTACCGCAGTAGGCCTTAATAGGGATGGGAAATTTCTCCTACTACTTTGAATCTGTGTAAGTCGTTAAAAAAACATGCAAAAACAGGTTGAAAAAGATACCAAATTTTGCATGAGAAATTAGAGATGGAAGACTCGTCTAATTCTTAGTGGATTACACTGAATGTGGGTACACTACCCAGAAGAAAGAGAGATGCGACAGAAATGTAGCCTTAATAAATTGCTTCCTCTGACCAAATGTAGAATTTAGTTAGAGTACATCTTTCATTTTGTCTGTAAATTCCACAGAAAGCATACAGGCAAGCCAATGAAAGGCAAATGTTAGGCGCGATTTTCTCCATCCGATAGAGAACAAATTTTTATTCTGAGCGATTACTGTTAACTAGAAGTTTGCAAAATCCCGGACGAGCCTTTGTTTTTTCATCAGTTAAGTACGTTATTCTTGGCTGGGCCCGGACCTGTTGTGGAAGGTTTAGCATTTTGCTTCTGCTCTAAAAAGTCTTTTAGTCTCATAAAACGAAGAATGACTCTTTAGATAATCAGGTTATATTGTTTGGGTGGAAACAAAGACCCAATCTGCCATTGGATGTATTGATTAAGTACAGCTGAAACCGACAAGCCGGGCTGTAAGATGAGAGTCTTAAACGGGACGTTCTATTTCTTTGAAGGTTGAGTCAAATTTCGTTTTCACGTTGGCTTTAGTCACTAAAACACATGGCTTTTTCTTTTCGTTTTCGACAGGTGTGGCATTTTCTCTGTCAGACACTGCCTCACAGAGAAAATGCCGCACCACGAAGACGTGAATGCAGCGCCATGCAAATTGTAGGGTGGGTACACATGTACGAATTATACAAATGATTGCATTTGCAGGCCAATCGCACGAACGGCACGCGGGTTATAAAGGGACAACCAGCCCGTGAGGCCATCAGTCGAGACGTCGTCCAGACCGCGAGAAGCGAGTGGTTCGGCTATAACCGTGTCTGGAGAACGAACAAGGGGTGTCAATGCGGTTAAGACGCCGTCGTACGCGATTTCGTCAAACGGATGAGTTCACGAAAGGTGTCATCGTAGGCTTTCGTACCGCTGTATGGTCCTTCCGTCGCATTGCGGAAGAAACGCAACGTGATGTCACAACCGTCGGCTGCATTTAGAGACAGTGGTCCCAGGAAGGATCTGTGCAACGTCGTAGGGGGACCGGAGGACTGAGACGGAAGTCCAAGCTCACCGATCGTCACATCCGACGTCATGCCGTTGGGGTCCAACAGACCACAACGGGAAACATTGTGCGTAGTGTACGGGGAAGCTTGGACCCTCCGATATCGACGCGGACAGTGTCGCGCTGATTGCTGCGTCTGGTTTGCTGTCCAGCCGTAAATTACGAAGGCTACCCTTAAGAGCGAGCCATCGTCGTCACCGCTTGGCGTGGAGTCGCTCCAGAGCTTCTTGGAGTGCCGAATGGAACACCGTGGTGTTCAGCGACGAATCACGGTTCTGTCTCACCACGGATGATCGCCGTGTAAGAGTCTGGAGGCGACATTGCCATTGTGGAGCGCCGCACGGCCCGTCAACGTGGAATCATGGTGTGGCGTGCTATCAGCCGCTCACCGCTGGTACGCATTACGGACACATTGACGGCACGACGCTATGTTGACGAGGTGCTGCGGCCCTTGGCACTACCGTATCTGCAGGGCACCCCAAACGCTGTTTTTCAACAGGATAACGCCCGGTCGCTTACAGCTGGGATCAGCTTGAATGATTTACACTTTGTGGGGATGCTTCAGGGGCTAGCAGGATCCCCCAAACTCGCGCTCATTGAGCACCTGTGGGACACGATTGGACGTCGACTGAGTACCCTCCCACCCCCGCAAAATGAAGATGAACTGTGGACTCAGATCAACACCACATGGTCCACGATACCCAAGGACTCTATTCGGACTCTCATTGCCTCGATGCCACGTCGGGTTCAACGCCGAATCGCCCAAAATGGGGGCCACACTCCTTATTGATCATCCTGTATATTCGGCCACTGGAGCATAGTCTGTATGTGACAATTAAATCATTTGTTCAGGACCTACTTGGCTATCTGTGTGAGCAGTTTGGTCTGTTTTCGAGAATTCCTTCATGGTGTGGCATTTTCTCTGTCAGGCAGTGTATTTATTTAAATATTTGGGGATCGAGGACGACTTTGCTTATTCTTATCTGCAGAAGAGGAAAAGCAAATGCATTCATATTTGTAACAGAAGCATGTGTTCAGTCAGGTCTGAACCTCACCTATGGGAGCAATGGTACGTCTTCCGGTGTGCCATTCCATCCAGTACTAAGGTCGGTCTGTTCGGTACAGCATATTTGTTTCTAGAGCAAGGGATCTTCAACTTTTTCTAAATCATGGCAAAATAGAATTGGACTTGCTTGTTGCATGAAAAAGAAAAGTGACAAGAAAGGTGACACCGAATTTTTGGTTGCAATGAGCACCTCTTTTGAATAATTTCTGACGCGAATTAAATTTATCAAAGTTATTCAAAGTCAATGCACCCGGTTAAAAAAATCAACCGGATTTTTACCAGCGATAAAGCATCCAGAAAGACAAACAACTACTTACTTCCACAAGCGGTGGATATTCATCTGTTTCAAACAATTTCTTCTGCGTGGTAAGGTGGTAAGTCACAAATTTAGAGAATAAATAAAAATTGAAGTGGGATGATTTTGGTCATAATTCAATAATTTAGTATAGAAAATTCAACATGTCCTGAAGGATATTCATATTAAAGACTGAGAGAGAAAGACACAAGATCTTTGCCCACCACAATTTTAAGCAGTTCATGTATTTCAGTAATTTAATTTTTTTAATGTAACATGCCCTGAAGAATATTAACGCCAAAGATAGTGAGATAAAGACACAAAATCTTTGCCCCCTCCCCCAAATTTGGACAATCTTGAAAACTTATGATTGTTGATAAAGCACCCATGACGGTAGTACCTGGCATAACTGGATGCAATTTTCTCAATGCCAATAATGAATTCCTTGGGTAGTTAAGAACTAATCCTATCAACGTGGGTGCTATCTATTTACTATACTTAGTTTATACTAATAATGTTTTAGTAAATACATCATGGCAATGTGACAATTCAGTAGATTAGCATGGTACAACCCTACTACAACGAAGATGATTAATGATCCTCTGGATCTATATTACCTTTGTTCGTTGACATGTGATGTAATTGCTCTCATTAACTACTATCAAAAAGTTCGGAAATCATGACACATATGCAGCGATTGTTCGATGCGATATTTTATCTTGGCCTCAGAATAAACTGTCCTCTTCATTAATCTCCATGCATCATATTTTCAATTGTGAAAGTATTTTATTAATGAACATTTGTCTGACGTGTGCCATGTTTTAGAATTGCTTCACTTTTAGTTTTGGTCCCCACCTTCATCTTCTTTTCTCGGCTTTGTAGTTCAAAAGCTATCGTTGAGCTAAACACTACATTTAGCTTTATAGTCGAAATGGATCACGTAAGGTAAGGAAGAGGTAAAAATATTGTTTTATATATCTAGCTACTTCAGTTAAAGCAGTTTGAATTCTTCTTGAGTGGCATATGGCACTCAGAAAAATTGAAACTACTTCCGTTCAACTTTTATAAGTTCTGTTCAACTTTTATGGAATCCTACAAATTTTAAAATGTACTATCAAAGAAAACTTAAAAGAGTGACGAGCTCAATGAAATCTTGGTAAAGTTTTGTCTCCCACACAGACTGTATTCCTCAAATCAAACAAAATTAGTTTGAATTACTAGTAGTCCTCCCCCACAACAGGCTCACCAAAGTACTGATTCAAGTTAGTTTATAAATCTGAAAATAAGATGTATGCTGTATTCAGAAAGCAACTTTAATCGGAAATTTTCCTTTTTTATTTTGACTTGTACTTCATAACAGTGAGGCCTGATTTAAGATTACATGGTAAAGTCGAATAAATGACTAGCATGTCTACGTTCTGGTAAATCCGAGCGTAATTAATCACAAAATAAAAAGTCAGCCATGATAACCCCTGCGATTTTTAACTTCTTACTTCCTTGCGTAATCTGATACTTTCTGCCATGTCACGTAAGCATTTTCAACAAATTCAAAGAAATGAAAGAAAGTGCTTTTTTCTTTAATATTCTGATTGTTCTAACCATACTGCAATTGCAATATCAGTGTGTGATTTATTATTTGCGATAACTATATACACAAAACAGTACCAAGTAATTTTGCATATGATTTTTTGTAGCAGAAGAACACAAACGTAGCGAATAGTTGAATCTGTGATAATATCTGATGCTTTCAACTCTCTTTGGGAGAACTATGTCTTTTAATTAATTTGCAATAGCCTGACGCAATACTCGTATCTGTTTCTACTGTGAAATCATTCAACCTATTCTTTTCGGACATTGGAACTTGAACTTAGATGCAGCCCAGCACGATGGCAATTATTTTTTGATAGTAGGTGACGTAAAAATCGCAACCGCGGAGCGCTAGTGGCTTTGTTTCTGATTAACTTCGACGCCAGAAAGGCACGAAGTTCGAAGAAGAAAAGAAGCGTAGTTGCGAAGTGAGAATTGAAAAATGAGTATTATGTGATTTATTGTATTAAGGTTTATGTTGTAGTGAGTGTGTCTTCATGTATCATATGAATGTGTATTTTTGGATAAAGGTATAATAAATGACACCTTTATTCACAAATACACACTCATATGATACAATAAGTAATTTAAGGGGGATTCTCATCTTTTGCGCTAAAATTACCGCTTTCTTTTCTAGTGTTTGCTGACGAAACCATACAACCAATTGATTCCAAAGTAGGTACATCTATATACTGTATTATCGTTTCAGGTATTTACAAAACAATTTTTAATAAGTTGCATGAAGAATCACGCCCGCAAATCACCCTTGACCGTGACACTGCGCGTAGATCCGCGGTCGCCGGTTAGCACGATTTCTCCACTTCAGGTGATCTGAAACAAAAACCTCGAACGGCGTTTTACTCTGTACACAAGTAGTTATCGTTTGATGAACCAGAAAATATATATATACATATTTGAGGAAATGGTGATTTGTCAAACTCAAATTATTAATTTAGCTCAAAAAATTGACAATGTTTTTTGCTATTGAAAAAAATTTACATTACGTGTCATGTTTCTGGTTCATCAAACGATAAATGGATGTTTGCTGAACATGCAGTTTTACATTTGAAGTCGATCGGTCTAATACTTAAATACTTTTTGAAATAACATGCCAACCATTCACAAAAAAACTGTTTCGAGAAAAACGCATTTAAAGTTTCGATTACAATTTACGAAGGCATATCGAGTACTTACAGTATTTTTCTGCCAACCTGCTATACCAGAGCCATACAATGTTCCTTCCTCTGCTTCGTAGAACTCGTTTAGAGGCATTTTGTGGCATCTACGCGTTGTATGAGCCTCTTTTGTAGCATCGAGGCTGCGTCTCGACGATTTTGCAGACGCTGTTAGTCCCACGCGTTGACAAATATCTTCGTTTGCTCTCCAATAACGATTCCTATCGTTGTCATCATTTTCAGGACGGCAAAAAAACCTTCATTAAAAATTCTAGCTGCTACATAAGCTGCCATTTAGATGGTTTTTGAGCCACAGTGAAGATGTTTAGGAGCGAACCGCCAAACAGTAGAATTGAAACTTTCGTTGTTTTGAGTGCCACCACCCAAACACCTTTCTAGCAACTTTCTTGATGCCAAATCGTTGCAAATTGGCTTTATAGCATATTTGGCATCTTTATGAAGTGGCGATTCATGATTAAATTCATGCAGAAGTTTCTCCCTGTGACCCTCCTGGACAATAATAGATTATAACTTGGCCAATTTTGCGTCTTTCCTCTTGAAATTTGGTACACATATTCGTAAAACCTGAAATAACAAAATAACGTAAAAACAATTAATCGAAAAAATCAATTTTGTTCACACAAAAAATGAGAATCCCCCTTAATGCCTAGCAATCTCATCCTCGTCGTCACTTATTTGTCGCAGTGACTCGTCAAAAAGGTAAGATTTACTAACTAGATAAACACAGAGCTTTGTGCTGGGAAATAGAAATTCGAAACAGACGACTCAAAGCTTTATTAGCATCGACTATAGTTTCATACTATAGTTAGGACTATAACGAAGTAAATTTCTCCGTCATTTTTATCCTCGCCAGGATTCGAACCCGGGTCCCCTCATTCCGGAATAAAGTGCTCTACCAATTGAGCTACGCGGACATTTTATTCTGATTCCTATCTGCCTTTATGTCGTGTGCGTCCTTCTGGCAGGTACGTCAGATCTCCTGGTACGTTACAGGACGAATCATTCGTCCTGATGAAGCCGAGCCAGAAGCTCTGCGAAACTATAGTCTATGCTAATAACGCTTTTAATTGTGAATAAACGTTGATAATTTATTCTTAATCAATATCACTAACGTGTAGTCTTGAATTATAGACGACTCAACGTTTTCGAAAAAATACACTTTTTCACACTGAAATTGCATCACGCAGAAGACATTGTTTGAAACAGATTAATATCACGGGCAATGAGGGCGGTAGACGAGTTCGACATGACTACGATCACGGTGCAAAGATAGAAAATTTTTCTCATACATATAGATTACGTGGTTAAATCGAATAACTTTTAAACACCTTTTGTTTCGCGATACACCAATAAGAAGATAGATCTGCAAGGCATTTATTATTTCCTTGGAATCACTTCTTTGGGAAATAAATCGTCTTTAAGCAGAGTCCAACATGCCTCTTGTAGTGGGTTTCTCAGAATGACTATAACCTGCGCCGTTATAAATGAAGACCTAGTAAGTTCTAAGCACGTCTGATGGGCGATAAATGCGGTGAACTACAGGGGTTGGACAAAATAATAATGGGAAAACCGTGATTATAGGAGTTAATGTTAATTGTGTAGGCTACACCGAGAATAACAAACGTTTGTGATTACATTTTATGTATCTTTCCTTTGTATTTGTATACACCGATGCGTCATTACATTATGACCATCCTAAGCCTAGAGAAATGAGCACGCACGCCTGGAGACCAAACGGTGGCGCAAGTAAAGTTCACAGAGCAGTATATATACAATCCGAGGGCCGGCTTTCGGTTAGTAGAGTGTTCGGAGTCAGAATGAAAAAAGCTGCCGATTTATCGGAGTTTGATAAAGGACAAAGTGTGAGAGCACGGCGCCTCGGAACTGCGATATCAGAAAAGGCGCGGTGTATGGGTTGTTCACGAGCCGCTGTAGTGAGTACGTATCAAAAGTGGTGCCCAGATGGCCAAACGACGAACCGTCGTCCGGCTGAGTGTCGTCCGCAGCTCATTGATGCCAGAGGGGAGCGGAGACTGTCGCGCATTGTTCACAGCGACCACAGGCCACAGTGGGGCGAATCACCCGCAGCTACAAGAGTGGTCATCAGAGCAATATGTCACAGCATACAGTTCATCGCAGCCTTATGCACATGGGCCTGCGTAGCCGAAGACCCAGCCAGGTTTCCATGCTCACTACATGTCATCGCCAACAACGCATGAAATGGGCCCAAGGTAATCGAAATTGAACCGTCAATGATTGAGAGAAAGCGGTCTGGTCTGACGAATCAAGATTCCTGGTGCATCACGTAGACTTCCGAGCGAGGATACGGCGATTACCAACGGAGGCTGTGTCACCTGGAGGCACTGTTGGGTGGAAACAGGCCTGCGGCGGCGGTGTTATGCTGTGGGCGATGTTTTCTTGTGACACTTTAGGCCCCATTATCCTAATAGCACAATCCCTGATAGCTGTCAGGTATCTGAACATCGTTGCTGACCAAGTTCACCCAGTTCAACCATAGTTCACCCATCACCAGCAGGGAAACATGGTAACTGTTTCCCTGCTGGTGATAGCCATTACCAACAGGATAATGCGCCATGCCACACTGCGAGAATCGTTAATGAGTGATTCGAGGAACATTCTGGTAACTTTCTGTTAACGCTCTGGCCTCCAAATTCAACTGATATGAACCCAATCGAAAATTTGTGGTTCGATTTGAAAAAGCTGGTTCGCACTAAATCCCCACCACACCGAAATGTACGGGAACAGGACGCCCTACTGTTGACATTATGGTGCCAAATACCCCAGGATACCTTTGGACACCTCATCAAATCGATGTCTCGCCAAAAGGCCGCTGTTTTGCGGGCTAAAGAGAGTTCATAATGTAATGACTCATCGGTATATATTCTTTAGGTTGTATACCATTGTAGTCTAAGTTGTGTTTTGCAGCGGTTCGTACGAGCGGTCGATAAAATGGCAGATATGCCAGTCTCCCAAAGAGGATAAATCGTGGGAGCTTACTTAGCAGGAGCGTCTGGTATTTAGTCTGGTATTTCAAGAGCAACAGTCTGGTATTTCAAGAGCAACAGTCTGGTATTTCAAGAGCAACAGTCTGGTATTTCAAGAGCAACAGTCTGGTATTTCAAGAGCAACAGTCTTCACGGTTATGACTGCTTACCCAAAGCATGGTGAGATTTCATCGGCGAAGGAGAATAGTGGGTAAAAGCTGAAAATGAATGAGAGGGACCGTCGAACACTAACACACTTTGTGTCCAAACAACACAGAACTACTGCAGAAAAAGTGGTAGCAGAACTCAATATCCACCTGGAAGACCCTATTTTCAGAAAAACTATCCGCAGAGAGGTTGTCAAAGCAAAATACACTCATCGTCAAAAAATAGTTGGACCCAGAAAGAAGCAATCGACAAGAATGAAACTTGGTGCGTAGGTTTGTCATGGCCAGATATGCAAATGATTCAAGTATCACGCTCGGCCGCACATCTGGCGCAAGCAAGGAGGGGTCGTAGTGTTGTGCCAGACCGGCTATATTAGGTCGTCCTGTTGCGCGCGCTTTCCATTCTGACTCGTGCTGTTGTGTTGGTTGCATCGTTTGCATCGTTTGCAAGTGAAGTATGCCTCAGAGAATATGCCTCAGAGAAAAGTTCGGAAGTAATTCGATCAGTTGTAGGAGTTCAAAAGGGGCCGCATCTTCGGGCCCCGGGAAGCGAGATGATCTTATCGCCATATTGTACGTCTTACCAGTCGTGCGGATATCACTATAGCACGCTGTTGGCGGCAGTGGATAGAACAAGGCACGAAGCAGCGACAGGAAATGTCTGGGAGACCAAGACGAAACACGGAGAGAGAGGACCGACGGGTTGTACGACATGCGCGGAGTGACCTAACAGTCACGATTGTGGATATTCAGCGAGCAGTGGTGCCCTCAATGCATCGTCCGATTAGTGTCAGCACGATTGGCAGACGGCTGCACGACGTAGGACTGCACGCACGCAAACCATTACGACGACTTCCCTTAACACCATTGCATCGTCGCCAAAGACTGCAATGGTGTCATGCCAAACTGTCATGGATCCACTGAGAGTGGCAGTGAGTAATTTTCAGCAACGAGTCCGGCTTTTGTCTTGGAGGAGACGACCAACGAATCCGAGTGAGGAGGCACCGTGGTCAGCGCCAAGATAAACGGTTTGTTGTCGTGAGTCACACGTCCAGAAGACCTGATGTCATGATTTGGGGTGCAACTGCCGACGATGCCCGATCACCTTTGGTGTTAATTACAGGTACTTTGACCGCCCAAAGTTACGTTAATGAATTCTTGCAACCAGTGGCCCTACCTTTCCTAAATGCTCACTCCTGTGCGATTTTCCAACAGGACAATGCTCGTCCGCATACTGCTGCTGCCTCGAGAGCTTGCCTTAAAGGCACTGACACTCTGCAATGGCCAGCCGCATCGCCAGACCAAACGCCGATTGGAAACGTGTGGGATGCTATTGGACACAATATCCCCACTCCACCTCTAGCGCACAATATGCAGGAACTGCGTGAGAAAATGAAAGCTGCATGGGATGGCTTATCGCAGGATATCATTAAGAATCTCTTCATCTCTATGCCGAGACGTCTGGTAAGCTGTGTTAGTAAATATGACGGCCCGACGCCATACTGAGAGGCACTACTTATTGATTGGCATGCAGTTCAATAAATATTGCCCATATGTGTCTCAATGTTTAATCCTTTATTGTTCCTGGTAACCTTTATCTTCCTCCCGAATAGCTTTGCAATCTAACACGTCCTTCTGGGTGCAACTATGTTTTTGACGATGAGTGTACATGGAAGACCTGCAATTTCGAAGCCTTTAACCAGAGAACCTGATACTATAATGCGAAATATATGGTGTCGGGAGCATAAAACCTGGATAGCTGAAGACTGGAAACGTGTGATATGGTCCAATGACTCCTCATTTACATTATTTCGAACGGGTTATGTATTAAGAAACCCCAAGGAAGCGTACAGTCCGGAATTCCTGGTTCCAGCAGTTAAACATGGGGTGGACCTGTGATGATTTGGGCTGCCATATCTCGGTATTCGCCGGCCTCTATCATTACTCGATATGTTCGAGTTACAACCAGCGAGTACCTGGGCATTCTAGGTGATCAGGTCCATCTTATGGTCAAAATGTTGTTTCCCAACACCGATGCCATTTTTAAGTTGATTATGCGCTCATACACATAACCAAAACAGTTTAGTCTCGGTTTGAGGATCACCACGATGGACTTCAACATATACCCTGACCACTTCAGTCACCTGATTTGAAGATAATCGAACCACTGTGGACAGTTTTGGAAGGCAGAGCGAGAAGAAGATTCGCTCCTCTAACATCTCTGAAGCAATTGACTAACGTTCTTATGGACTAATGACTAAATATTCAACTGGAGACTATTCAAAGGCTGTATGAATCAATTCCAAAAAGGTTGAAAGCTGTATTCAAGGCAAATGGTGGTCCACCACCTTATTAATAAAGACATAGCACAACATTCCACTGGAGACTATTCAAACGCTGTATGAATCAATTCCAAGAAGGTTGGAAGCGGTATTAAAGGCAAATGATGGTCGGACACCTTATTTATAAAGACATAGCACAACATTCCACTGCAGACTATTCAGAAGCTATATGAATCACTTCCAAGAAGGTTGGAAGTTGTATTCAAGGCAAATTGTGGTCCAACACCTTATTAATAAAGATATGTCGCATATTTCCCAGGAGTCTGCATTACTTCGTTCAACCCCTGATAATAACTGCCTGCTGAAAAGTGTGAAATACATACCACTGAGGTACCTTGGAGATCCATCTTTCTGAAACAGAGCACGAAACATCTCGGAACCTTCAGACCATAACAACTGCATCTCGGGCATCTGTGGTTCTAGAGTGGAATCTACACCATATTGACAAAAGTCAACGGACATCCCCTCAAAAGCAAATGAACGGATCCGCCGCGTTGCTAAGATGAGCGGTACAGCTGCAAACTATATGAAAACAAGCCTGCAGCTGACCACGATCATACCGCACTGTGAGGTTGAGTGAAAATGTCGCGTCGGGAAAGAGCTGCCTTTGAGAAAGAAACTGTTGTTGGGTGTTATAATAGTGGGTTGTCCATAAGAGAACCGAAAGGCGTTTAAACATACCGAAGTCAACTGTTTGGATGTACTAAATAAATGGAATACGCATGGCGTGCCTGAAGCTTCAAAACATACCGCCAGACCAAAGAAACTCAGTGATAGAGGACGTCGAAGCCTCAGGAGAGTCGTTAGAGCTAATCGGTGGAGTACTGCACAAGACCTCAATGTACAGGTGAGTAAAAATGCTGGAACCTCGGTATGTGCACGTACCATTCGCAGAGAACTTCATTCCATGGGCTACTGTGGTCGTGCGGCTGCTCATAAGCCTTTCATCTCCACTCGGAATGCTACTCGTCGTTTAGAATGGTGTAAAGAACATTTATCGTGGACTGTAGATAAATGGAAATGAGTCTTATGGACTGATGAATCCAGGTACACCATCCATCAGTCTGATGGCCTTGTGTGTTTACCACAAACGTTTTCCTACTGCCAAGTTTGGAGCTGGCAGTGTACTCGTGTGGGAGCTGGCAGTATACTCCCGGCCCATTGGTTACCGTGGATAAACCTGTTATCCAGCACGTCTACCTCGATATTGTGGACAATTGTGCCCTACAACTCTGTGGCAATACTATGGTACCGAGCCTTCTTGGTACCAGCAGGATAATGCACTGAGCCATAAAGCAAGAACTGTTAGGGCGTGGTTTGACGATAGTTCCCTATCGTGTGTGGACTGGCCAGCACAGAGCTCTGATCTTAATCCCATAGAGCACTTATGGGATGAATTAGAGCGCCGCATAAGAAGTTTGGAACCAAGCCCTACTACTAAGCAACAGTTAGCTGCAGCATTATGTACTGAATGGAAACGCATACCTATCGCTGTGTTCCGAAACCTTGTCGAAAACATGCCTTGAAGGGTCAGTGCATGCATTAAGGCCAAAGGTGGACCGACAAGGTACTAATGTATGTCAATAAATCCTACGTTCTGTTTCTCTTTTAGGTGTCCGGTGACTTTTGTCAATATAATGCATATCTAAGTGCTGACCATGTCTGCTTCATATGTGTGTGCAGCAGTCACTTTCTTTTTACGAACATAAATATTGTAAGACCCTTTTCTCCACCCCAGGAATAGCTACTTCAGTACCACTATAGACGAAGCTGGGGATGTCTGAAAGTTCGTGGAAGGCAAAGGAAATAACGTTCATGTAATCTGCCTTCTCAAGTCGTCGGTAAGGTGTCTGCTGAGGTGATGAAAGATGGATGTAATTAATGGCTCTGCGGATGATCAGCATCGCAATTGTTGGGGTGTACGTCTATCACGAAATCATTCTGTAATCCAGTCGCATTGTCTCCCGTTGTGCAGCAATCCTTACTGACGGCTATGTGGTGCTTCTTGCAAGCTGTTAACAGTATTGAATGACTCTGATATGGTTGCGGCCTGCAACGATACCACTCGTATTCGCTGGTTTCACCATTGATCCCCCATGGAGTTCGACTATCCGTGTACCCTTAAAGCCATAAGTTAGTAATATGTCTGACGCAAACCTCTCTTCAGCATTTCGTCTGAAAAACCTCCCTTCAGCATTTCGTCTTTTCTTTCAGCATTTGTTCTAAAATGCCTGAGGGGAAAACATCAGCGGTTTTTGTTTTGCAATACTGTTAACACTTGATATTTTCTCCCTCAGGATTTGCAATACTGTTAACACTTGATGTTTCCCCCTCAGGTTTTGTTACGTGGGATCGCTCTGAATTTCACTGGTTGCAAACTCAGGGTGAGTTTAGAAAATGAGATGACACGTGTTGCCTTTCAACGCCGATCACCTGCTCTTGATTTGCCTGAAAATGAATCACCTTCATGTCCTCTGTGCAACGCGTATCTGGTGATTTGCTAAAATATCAAACCATTTTCTCTAAATGGTGCGATTTCTGTGTCACAGATTGTGATCTACATGATCGTTCAGGAAAAACTTTAGGTATTGAGTACTTTGAACATTCTTTTTCTTGTTTGATTTTGTGCTCTTTGAGGGAGCGAATATCGATGCATTTGAAGTTATTACTTTATTTGTTCAGAGACTTTACTAATTTTTTTTATCAAACCCAATTTAAAATGTGACGGAGATTACAGCTCCTGTTTTGAATAAATCTGTAACTAGTGTATTACATTTTTAAAACCAGAATCTTTGGCGGCGATTGCTCTCTCATTTCTCAATGGTCAGTTGTTACTCAGTAATGTGCCAGTTGTTACTCAGTAATTTGAGTCACATTACTTAAAAGCAAGGGCATAGAAGCTTTATGTAGCCACACTGCTGAGAATTACATATAGTGGCAGTCAATATATAAAATCTATATACAGCTATTTACTACGGTTTCCCACTTCAGCTCTTTCAAGAGAAGTTGAAAGTTTTCACAATTTCTAAAGAGGGACACAGGTATTGATACATATGCACAGCGTTTGTGAATCAGAATTCCTTTGAATATTCTCTTCAAATAATTAACTGAGTTTCGACGTTTTCAGGAGAAAGGAGACAGGAACAATCAGGAAACATGTACACATTTATTCAACGAAAAATTGGCCGTTAGCATCAATGACCCTGTAATAGAAGGACTCAGGTTTTGAGCTGAAGAACTCAGTGACGAAATTTTCCACCTCTGGAACTGTAGTGAACCGCTGTTGGGCAAGGCAATGTTGCATACAGCGAAACAGATGACATTCTGAGTGTGCAATGTCCGGGGAGTAAGCCTGGTGTGGTAAAACTACCCAGTGTAACTGTTCAAGGGTTGATTTCGTGGTGGTACCGACATGTGGTCTGGCATTTTTGTGTAACAGCATAACTGGGCGGCGTCATTTACCTGTCCATGGGCGTTTTTGCTCTATTGCGGCGTTCAGTTTCATCAACTGATCGCTATATCGTTGTGCAGTGATTGTTTCGCCCGGTTTCAACAGTTCGAAGTACAGCACTCCATGCATATCCCACCACACACAAAACAGCACCTTTTCCCCGTGGATATCGTGTTTTGCAGTGGATGTTGATGGCTGGCCTGCGTCGACCTAGGATCGTTTGCGTACGGGGTTGTCGCAATAGACCCACTTTTCAACCCCGGTGACAACTTTCCACAAGAAATTCTTCCCTTCAAACGTCTTCAGCAACGACATGCCGATGCCCAATCGTTGACCAATATTACGCTCCGTTAAAGTATGCAGAACACACTTACAAAACTTCTTGATCTTCCCAAGGACTGTAGACGCCGTACCACCGTGGATTGGGCCACTTTCAAATATTTCGCCAGATGCGTGATAGATTGTGTAGCACCCTCTTGCAACAGCGATTCTAGCTCCTCGTCTGGGAGTTCCTGCGGTCTACCTACACGTAGCTTGTCTTCCAAGCTTAGATCACCTTTCTTAAACCTGGCTAACCATTCTCGACATGTCCGCTCACCCATAACCGTTTCCCCATACGGCTGACATATTGAACCGTGTGTTTCACTCGCACTTTTCCCTAAATTAAACATGAATAATAAATAGTTCCGCAAATGAACTTTATCGACCGCCATTCTTGGCTTCATGTAAGAACTGACACCACGGGTCGCCGGCCGGTTAGACCCTTACAGCGCCCGCTAGTGGGGGCGGCAGAAACCTTTGCATACCTCTAATAGTAGTTCGTTATGGCACACATATTATTGTAGCATACCACGGAGTTCCTTTCGCCCTTAGAAAAGCAGGGAACTGATGCTTGTTCACAATACGTTTTCCTACCGAAGGCAGAATTCTGACATTTCGGCTTCTTGCCGGAAGATCTGAACAAAGTATTGGTAGGTTTAAATGATTGACCAAATCATTAAGCTCTGTGAACAGCTCTGCAGATGAATGATTTTTCGATATTATTTTTTTTTATTTGGGGGTTTAACACGGTCACAGTGAGCAACGTAATGGGATGTAAGCAATTAACGACCACTGATTTAGGGCCACTGGTTCAAGGGAAGGTAGTGAGCCAGTGCTTTAAGACAAACATAACATTCATTCCTGACGAATGGTCATAAATCAGCGATCAGACCACCGCAACACTGGCAGCAATTCTGTTTTTATAAATTACGCACACGTAACATGATGTTTCAGCGCTGTTTACCTATCCACATAATGTGTTGTTTACTGCTAAAGTGACTCACATGAATTATACAAAAGCAACTGGCTGAGACTGCCCAAAACAGTAACCACACAGAATGCCACTGAAATGATACGTTGGTAGACTGTTAAACATAAAATGTTCAAAGCAGGACTAACGTGGTCCTGTCCATGGCCTGGAAAATGTATTTCTGGTTCATCCACGGTAAATGCATTTCTGGTTTATGCTGGCAAATGTATTTCTAGTCTATACATGGTAAATACATTTCTGGTTCAGTCATGTATGAATGATTCACGAGTGAGTTGCTATGCAACTGTATACAGTTCTTAAGCAGATTCTGGTTCATATATGGTAAATGCATTTCTGGTTCATATATGGTAAATGCATTTCTGGTTCATACATGGTAAATGCATTTCTCGTTCATTCATGGTAAAGACATATCTAGTTCTCACATACATATATGGATGATACACGAGTGCGTTGCTATGCAATTGTATATAGTTCTTAAACAGATTCTGGCTTATGCAGGATAAATGCGTTTCTGGTTGTTCGTAAATGGCAAATGTATTTCTGGTTGACCCATCGTAAATGCATTTCTGGTTCATAAATGGCAAATACATTTCTGGTTCATACATAGTAAATGAATTTCTGGTTCACTCATGTATGAATTATAGAGGGGAAAATACAATTCTAGTTCATACATGGTAAATGCATTTCTGGTTCATAAATGGTAAATGAATTTCTGGTTCATAAATGGTTAATGAATTTCTGGTTCATAAATGGTAAATGAATTTCTGGTTCATAAATGGTAAATGAATTTCTGGTTCATAAATGGTAAATGAATTTCTGGTTCATAAATGGTAAATGAATTTCTGGTTCATAATCAGCAAATGCATTTTTCATTCCTAAATGGCAAATGCATTTCATGTTCATACATGATAACTACAGTCCTGGTTCATACATGGTAACTAGGTTTCTGATTCATGCGTGGTAAATGCATTTCTGGTTCATCATGCAAATGTATTTCTGGCTTATATATGGTAAATACATTTCTGGTTCAGTCATGTATGAATGATACAGTAGAGCATTGCTAACTAAGCAATTGTATATAATTATTAAGCAGATTCTGGTTCACACAGGGTAAATGAATTTCCTGTTCATATGTGGAAAATGCATTTGTGATTCATACATGGAAAATGCATTTCGTTGCTATGCAAGTGTATACAGTTCTTAAGCAGATATTGGGCAATAAATAAATAAAGATAGATTCTAGCTGTTTGTAACAAATCCGTGAGTAATAGATGAGCATGATTTTTTTTGCAACCAACTGCAAGTTTGAAAACATCGTAGTCAACGCAGACTCACTGAATTATACAAATTGCAATGGATCTCTCACAGTTTAATTTCTGTGAAACAAAACAAAAATCACAGAAAAATCTTCATTCATATGACCTCATAACTTAATAACTATTATTATGTGAATAAACGCAACAGAGATGAAGTACTGCTTCTGCCACCTCCTGTGAGAAGAAATGGTTGGCTCACAGAGTTAGTTAGCTTTTGAAAACTTCTACATTTATTTTACATATTCAGTAATAAAATATGTGTTTCCTTAACTGATTTAAGTTTATTTTGTAGCAGTCGTGTTAGAAAGAGAAATCAGCTATGCAAATTAACAATCCTTTCAGAATTTATCAGTGAACATTTATGAAACTGACACTTCTGTGTTTCGCATCACCTAAGTATTGACGATACGAATGCTAAAAGGTAAGCAGATATTTCGACTGTTATGTCCAAGATAAACTTACACTTGAGGTTGATAAATGCTGTCCGTACAAATCAGTTGGATTTTGCTTCAGGTATCAATATTCTACCAAGAAAAGTAGACTAAAAGCATTGCGAATTATGTAGGAATACAGAAATCAACGTTTAAGCACAACGAGTTTAATTTTATTTCGTCGAACTACGGTTTCGGTATGCTTTGGTCTAGCTTTATCAGGTTGAATGGCCATAGATACCTAAATCGCTATGACATCATCAGCAATGTTGAAGATTGCAGATTTCTCCGGTAACTTCCACACGCTTGACAGAAATGGATTGAATGACATGTCATTGACAACTGGAAAAGGATTTTGATACACGAGGAAAGCTTCCAAAATAGATGTTGAATCTGGTTTATTGATAAATCTTAGCCTCTTCAAATTGAAATTTATGATTATTTCCATAGCAGGTTTTAGTTATCGATCATTGTTTCCTTTAGTTCAGTGTTCCGTATGTAAGTCTTGTGTTCCGTCAATCAATAACGCAAGGCCGTACTGTCTGTTCTATATGGAAAATGCCATAGGATCTGATACATTCCCCACAAATTTACACTGAGTGATTCGTGCGTCCTCTTTTCGCCCTCAGTACAGCAGATATCCGACGTGGCATCGATTCAATTAGATGCCGGATACAGGTGGGAGGTATGGCCCCACAAGCTGTATGTAATGCGGTCTTCAAAGCAGGCATGGTGGTGATTGGTGTATCCAGATGTGTGATATGCCGTTTCATAATGTCCCACAAGTGCTCTATGGGATTGATATCGGGGGACTTAGGAGACCAAACGACATGCTGGAAGTCAGAACTGTATTCCTCAAACCATTCCTGCATAATATTGGACCTGTGGCTTGAAGCATTGTCATCTTGTAAGATACCGTCGCCATTCGAGAAAAAGTGCAACATTGTTCAGTGTACAGGTCAGCAAGAAATTTACGATAGTGGGCACTAGTCATACGTTGTTGCACATGCACCAAGGGTCCAAGTTCCTGCCATGTAAACATGCTCCACGCAATACAACAGCCTCCACCGGCTGGACTGTGCAGACCATGCAGGATGGATCGAGTGTCACATGTTGTTTTTGCCAAACACGTAAACGACCATCCACGGATTAGAGTAAAAACGCGACTTGTCAGACCAGCACACTTTTCTCCAGACACCTGATGTCTAATTTGCATGACTTGTGCAACAGGTGAGTCTTTTGCGCCGATGAAATGTGGTTAGGAGAGAATGTCATCAGGGATGTCAACTAAAATAGCCCACACGTGCGAGCGTGCGACGTATGGCCATGACAGATACTGTTCCAGGTTGTCCTCTTTTGTATTGGGTAGTCAGCTATTGAACAGTACTCAGTCTATTGGCCTGTAGAAGTAGTCGGACCTGGCGCTCAGCTCTCACATCAACCTTTCGCTGTCCTAAGCAGTTTTGTCTCCGAGTCGTTGTTTGACCAGTTTCACGCCAGTCCTGATGCATTTTAGCTAAGGCGGCTTGCGAACAACTCACCAGTTCCGCCGTTTGGGAAATCGTGTCATCTGCTTTCCCAGCTCCCACAATTTGTCCTTTCTTAAAGTCCGATACATTCTTCCGTTTACTCATTACGTTTCGAATTTTACTACCTACTGCTAGGCTCACACCTTATATATGCTACGCCGGTCAACCAATCGCGCCATCTCAGAAATCACGTGGTCGACGGGTCGTATCCATTTTTGATACAGGTAGTTATAATTCAATGATCATACGGTGAATCTTTTGCGTGTTCTTCTATCATCATCATCACTAAGCTGTTCTCTGAGATTCAGAGGCTAGCTCCGCAAAGAAACACAAACTACCAGGTAATTTTTACTTATTGTTGTCGTAACTTTTGATCAATAAAAATAATTTGTCTTGGGTTTAAAAATCACATTGAAATTTAAAATTTTGAGAACGTTTGAAATTCTGAAAGTAACGTCACGAGAAAACAGAACAATGATAAATTATCTCTCGTAATTGATGCACAGTACGAGTTCGGTTACCGATGTTTATTAAGAGATTTGTCTACAATGGAAGAGCTAAGTCGTATAAAGGACGGACCCATAGGGCCTTGATATATTGATTGAAGAAACACACGACTTAAATATGAAGCTGCGATTCAAAGATATCGTCGATAACTTACCACTGTCATAACAGCTTTCCTAAATCTCTATTTGAAGAAGCTAAGCTCATCGACAAATCGACAGGACGTCCACTACATTTCTAACAAGCGCGTGGAAGCGCCTGGCAAAAATCCGTGACCGTCAACATTGTTGATGATGTTACAGCGATATGAATATTCACGTGCCATTTGTCCTGCTGGAGATGTCGCCGAAACCGTAGCGAGGAAGTTGTACTCGCACGTCTCCGTATTGGGTATTGTCATTTCAGCCATCGCTATTTGCTGTGTGGCGACACTGCTCCCTGTCTGTGGGACGTGTGCTGGGCCTTTAACTGTAGTTCATATTTTATGTTCATGTCGTTGTTTTGTCCATCAACGTTCTCGTCATTTTCTTTTACCAATTCTACCAGACGACTCAGTGACCCTGAGTCGTCTTTTAAACGATCAGTCTGACAAGTCTTCTGTCTTCTCATTTCTTCGCGTTACTAGCGTTTTTCGTTTTGTGTAGTTTGTTTCTGTTTTATCGAACTTTTACAACTTTTATATTCTGTTTTATCAAATCGTTGTCTCACCGTTTTAATTGTTCTGATTTAATCTCATAATCTGTTAGCTTTTAACATTGTTTTTGTTACGTTACCTCCTGTTATTCTTTGTACCCGTGTTTTTGCTATATACATAGTTCGTTGTCATTTTATCGGCCTTCTACTTCGCTTGTTATGTTGTATATCATTGTTGTCTGTTTATGTTTCTTTGTATATATTTTAAATCATTAGACCTGGAGCTCTTTGGCCGTTTATGGTCCTTGCGCCACTAAACTCTAACCAACCGGCCAAACAATCAACCTGATAGAGTTTGTCTGAAACTCAGCAAAATTTCTTCCACTAATAAAGGATAAAATTCATTGGGTCCAAAAGTTTATTTCCTTACTCCTGTATCAGTTTTATTGTCTGGATTCAAATGATCTGTTACAGCATACTAAGGATACATTACTGAAACTGTATAAACATCATATTAATAAACACATATGCTTTCCTTCACTGCTGCTTTTCCATTATTGTATCTGCTGTTTAATCTTTTGATTTTAATAACCTACTTCTATGAGGAGTATTTAAGGATAGCATCCAATTCCACCGCTAATTTACGGATTCCAGAAAAAAGGGAGAACCAGCTAAACTCTAACATCAACATTTTAATAACAATTCTATCACGGGTCCAGCGATACGATGAGATAGAATCGTATCGGTGACAAGAAACCAGCCTTCGCTCTATTCGTAGATTTACTGAGACCACAGATGATAGACAAATCGAAACATTACTTCTTCACTTCTTTCCTACGTTCTTCCAGAAGTGTCGCGTGAATTTGAGACCAAAGCTCTCAGGTATTCTATGCTGTAGTGGTGAGAGAGAGAGAGAGAGAGAGAGAGAGAGAGAGAGAGAGAGAGAGAGAAAGACAGAGCATTGATAGCTTTTTTTTATGTTTGTGGACAAATGCAATATTCTCTTTACGGAATGATTACCATTCCATTGCATGCAGAACCCTATTGGGATCTAAAAACTCTGGAACTACTGTATATTTTTTGGCGTATGGGTCAAGACATTTTTCTTCGGAAGTCCGTGCTTCGATTTATACGCGGCATCGACTTATGTATCGAAATTTATAAATGAGAAAAAAAAAATATTCTCTCTTAAATTCGGTCGTAATCCAAGCACCTGAAAGGCAATATTACGTTATTAAGAAACCATTCCGAAAACGCAAAAAAATGTAATATTCCGTTCATTAAGAACTTGTATAAAAGCTACTGAAATGGATATCCCCCCCCCAGCGAACCGTCCAAGACTCCATGGGTAGCATTCACGTATGATTTTGCAAAGCCGTCAGAACTACGATGGGTGCATCTCCATTATAGCACAGTGATTAAACCCCTGAAATACGTCGCTGCTACACAGTTCATTGGTTGGCAACAATTGTGTCGATAGCCTGGAGCGCATGCGCTTAAAAATAAAAATGATCAGCCGTTAGCAAAGGCCGTCTTTTTTCGCTCTGCCAGTCTCCCAGTTGTATCTCTCATCTGAATTAAAATAAACTGTTTGTTTGTTTGTTGTGTTCATCTTAATTTATTTCATGTTTCTGATTGAAATCCAAATCAAAAACTCTTCTGATTTCATTCGGATACTGTCAGGAAGCAATTAACCAAAACTCACACTACATGCATCATTCTTATCTGGCATACTTGTGGAACCTTGTTTTTTTCACCTTTGCTCTGGGTCTTCTTTGACTGGTCGGTCGGAGTGAAGGGATACGGTAGCGTCAGTTCTTCAGAAAAAAATAACTTAAGAAAATGAACTTTTCTCAGATAAAAAAGTGCGGAAGTTTCTTCCCTTTCTCTTTGTTTTAATATTTACTGAAACATTAAAAATAGAATTACAGAAATTCGGAGCAATAACTGTATTTGAAAATAGCCTCTTTTTATACTCAGGGTCCACTTATCCATGAACGAAGATAAGGAAACTGAGAAATTTAACTCATTCGACTTATACTCTCTATCAACTTCTGAACACTAACTGTATTTGTTCTAGCCTCGTCTTATACTGAGGATCGAGTTATCTATGAATGAAGATAAGGATATGGAAAAATTTAACCCATTCGACTTATATGCCGAAAAATACAGTGCGCAGCCCTAGGAATACCGCAATGTGTAATCAGTAAAATGTTTCATAAAACCTTGTACAAAGTGCTCCATTGATAGCTGATTCACTGGTTTTCTAGTACCTTATGTTTCCAGCTTATAAACTTTTCATATTACGTCAACAGAGACGTAATGAGAAACAGTGGCCAATGATGCAGGTTGCTCTTATTCGTGAGGAATATCTCTCTCCAATAAAATGATAATAACATGTAAATGAAAGAAAATAACTTGCCGAATAAAATGGCAATCTTTCATTTAACTACAGAAAATGTAACTGGGATCATTGGCTCTTTCAAACAAAAGGATCAGTGTTACGAAAACTGATATGAATGGAAAATGTCGAACATCTAAAGCTCAAAATATATCATTGTAAGACCACGTGCACGTAAATAGTGCACAGTGCGGAAACAGAAATATGTCAGAATTAAATTGATAACGAGGAACAGAACACCAATTATGTACAAAATAGTAAAACTATACCAGTGATCCAATTTATTGGCGTAGGAATATATATATAAGCGTTTCCAAGCTTTCGCACATCAACCAGATGACTTTTTCAAGGAAGGTAGACAGACATTTCAAACTGAGTAATAGAACACTTTAACAATTTGAACGCGGTGACTTGACTTGATAATAAATAGATACGACGTTATATTCATTTAAAGACACGAGGCATCACGTTGGGTGTGCACGCGGTATTCTGGTAGGGAGAAGGCGTTACTTAAAGAACTGGTTTTAAATTCGTTGCAACTCGAGTGAGACGCTATCTATCATTGCAAGTATCACTGTGGGTAATGATGTCCAAGGTTTCCCGAATGGCTGTGCATTTAGGAGTGGAGTAGGCAGATTATTTCTTTATATAAACTCACATGGGAGTAATGGACTTGAATTTGACTTCTCTGGATAAGGTCGTGGTTACTTTACTGCATTTTGTGTCCCTTTTATGCTCGTTGACTCTGATTCCAAACGAACGCTTGGTCACTCCAACGTAGTATCGTTTAGGCCCGTCCGGATATTGTAAGGGATCGCATAAACACCTGCTTTGCCGGAAAGAGGTGGTTGTTCAGTATTTCTCTTTATCATAGTGTTTAAAGATGCAGAAGACCTTATGCCAACACCGTAGGTCTCCTGCATCTTTATATGCTATGCGAAAGAGAAATACTGAAAAACCACCTCTTTCCAGCGAAGCAGGTGTTTATGCGATCCCCTGCAATATCGGGACAGCTCCAGACGATACTACATTGGAATGACCAAGCGCTTATTTAGAATTAGCGTCAACGAACATAAAAGGAACACAAAATACGAAAAAGTGATCACGGCCCTATCCAGAGAAGTTAAATTCAAGTCCTCTACTTTCTATATGGCATGATATAAAGAAATACCCATTGTAACCCTAAATGTACAGCCATTCGAGAAACCTAGGAGATCATTACCAACAGCGGCGCTCGCAATGATAGCGTCTCTCTAGAATTGCCACGATTTTGGAACCAGTTCTTCAAATAACGCCTTTTTCTTACTAGGATATCGCGTGCACAATCAACGTGATGCCTCGTGTCTTTAAATGAATATTTATTCATATTTATTTATTGTCAATCAAGTCACCGCGTTCAATTGTTGAAGCGTTCCGTTATTCAGATTACACTTTCTGTCTATCTTCCTTGAAAACGCCATCTGGCTGATGTGCGAAAGCATTGAAGTCTTGTTTATATATTCTTACGCCAATAAATCGGATTACTAGTATAGTTTTGCTATGTCAGAATTAATAACTTACTTTGCGAATTAATGAAAGTATCGCAGTTCAATTTTCTAGCGATCGCGAATGTTGAGTGCTGGAAGAAATGCACAGTGAATTATTTCACTTTCACTAGTTTTTCCAACTTTAAAAAAATGACTGACTTGAAGGACTACTTATTCGCATTTTAGATACGATAAAAATGATATTGCCATAGTTGGTAAACTTCAAGTCGGTATTACGGTCGCAAAGGGCTTCTTGGATGAGATAAACCATCTGACATGAATGCGTACTGCGAGGAGTGCTGTCATAGCCTGAGGTAGAGAGGGATTTCAAGAGCTCTCTATCTTTGAGACATGGAGTCAAAAACATTGCTCAGCTCGGACATCAAATTGGATAGGAAGGCTGTGTAGACATGGAACAAAACACGAATAAAAGAGCTTATTCAATCTCACTGATACGAAGGAAAAAGAGACAAAAGGACTTAATCTACCTCACGCCGAAGAATCCTGAGAAAGCATCAGGAAGAATTAATCAAGTCAAATGAGGAGGAAGAAACTGAAGACGGCTTTGACAAAAAATCTCAAATTATACAATGTGATAAGCTATGGAAAGATAATTTAACTCTAAAATATCTTCTTCGGTTAAGAGTCATGGAGCTGAATCCCGTAGTGCAATACATAATTAATTTTGCGAGGAAAACAGATTACACACTTCAAGTATGTCTGAAGTTACATGCAACAAACACTTACTGATTTTTCCATTCCATCAATTTCGCATCAACTTCGATCAGCAAGATCCTTTTCACATTAAGAAAGTGGAGCCAACCTACTTCATTTCCAATTCATCGGAAAAAATAGCGAAATTTTATTATTCTTGAAGGAAATCTGTTATGCAAAATACTGTTTAAGGGCTGCGCAGATTTTATTATTGTGTATTTATATACATGCCATTCATTAAATGTACGTACATTTTCTTATTAAACTCAAAAACCTTAGACTGGTTTCCGTTTACTAAGAACGACATCAAAGTTTAATTTATAAACTGCTTTCTTAGAAAGAAATCAACAAAAGACAGCGGAAAAAAATAATTGTAATGTCGTCCTTAGGAACGGTCTGATTTAACACATTGGCTCTAAAAATAACATTCACGGTGATTCAAGGAGGAGATCTGAATCATCCTTTGGCTACTAAACAGGTAAAAATTGGTCATGTCATAAGGAACATCACAAATAATATTAGCAGGAAACGTTAACAGTTTCAGTGACGAATGGAATAAATAAAAGTCTAAGGACATGAGAGACTGTCTTTATGAGCTTTATTTAATTGAAAGAAAAAACAAACGTTTTTCTTAATTACTTGCATCCCAAACCATTTAATCTCATTATGCATAGAATTTAAGTTCTACAATCATCAAAAGATAAGTTATTTAAATACTCTATAGTTTATTTTATTAGAACATGATCAAAAACATTAATGGATAGAAAGAGATTTACCCTAGTAATTAACAGTTGACAGTAGTTTTGTTTGATCTTTCGGAATAGCATATATCATGACTAACGACATGTTTGCTGATTTCTTTTTCCTTAAACACGAACAAAAAAATTGTGACTTTTGTGAGAAAAATTTAATTCAGTGCAGAAACCCTTTCAAGAGAAATTACATGTTTTGCGGATTGTACAGCGAGCTTCCTTTACTTCAGTGCAGCAGATTTGTGTATCATGAAATTGATGAGAAAATCTTAGACGGGAGATAACAATATCATTTTACAAGTGATACGTTCCTTGCTTCTGTTTTGCAACTAAAACTCGGCATTATGATGAATTGTTAACGAACTTATCACAAAATATATCTGTTATTGTACTTTGGTAAAAACTAAAACGAAAGGAAAACAATTGAGCCCGAGGATTTTTTTATATAAATTTTTCGAACGCCTATTTCTTTGGAGAATGGGAAACGCTCAAAATATTTGTTGAATTTATTCTGATAAAAATTCAACATATTTCCGTTTCATAACGAGCAGAAGAAGTGCGAAGTGTTTGTAAAAATCGTCTTGACTTAAAAAAAATGTTTTGCTTATGTATGTCAAAGAAATAAATATTTGTTTTTACATTTAAGAGGTCGGCCCGTTTAATTTCCGTGAATATATCTGAAAAGCTTTCAAACAAAACCTAAATATTTGCTGTTGTGCATGCACCTATTTATTTAGACGCGAGCCACAATATCTCAATATGTTTCTCATCTGCAGGAAGGGACGTTTTTGTTGCATTCATCGATGTTACAGTGGAAACTTTTGTCAAACTGTATGAGACCTCGTCTCACTTTTGAAGTTTTAATTAACTTAGACACCGTTCTGATGGCCTAGTGGTCAGAAACGCTAGTTTCTGCCCGTTCGTCTGAGCTGAGAATTGGCTAGGGTCAAGATGAGGAATGAGTGGTATGATTCCTCGACGACGATGTGGCTCTCGGCTTTATTACCGGAACCAGTGTCAACAAATTAGGGACGGGAGATTGCTCATAGTCCTAAGAGTCACGCATGATAGTCAATAACAATTTCTCCCTGAAAAAAGCCAATTCGTCCAACACCTGTGGTGTGTCCTGCTGAGCTAATAGCTTTCATCGCTTTATGAATTCCTGCTACATCAAATTTGGGAATCTCTTGCTTGGTTAAATGTTTCTTGAAATTTGCAGGCCCTCACGTAAAAAGGTTGTCCCAAAACAATTGAGAACGTTTTTATAAAAAAATATGCTTACCTTAATTATCAAGGAAGTGGTCATCGTTTTCAAAATACTGTCGATTGCATGTAATACAAGAGTCCCAACGTTCCTCCCACTTTCTGAATGTCTTGTGGAATTCTTCTTCTAAAATGCTGTTGAAGCACTCTTGCGCAGCTGTAATAACTTGTTGATCAGTCACAAATTAATTGTAGTTCCCGTAATGTCTCTTTTAAAATTAGGAACAGCCAGAAGTCACATGGTGACATAGCTGGACTATGATCAGTTTGGGGCATCAACTTAATATTCATTTTCTCCAAATAAGAAACGGCAGAACTGGCCATATACGGCCTTGCATTGGGCCCGACATGAAAAGAAATGGGGAACCCAACTTGAATTCATGCCCAAATGCTCAGTTAAAATTCTGTGAATTCATTTAAAAATGTGAACCATACCTTCGCTATCTCTAATTAATAGGTGCCTGTATTTCTGTAAATTAACACCTATTCTATTGATGTTTACCTCTGAGACACTCATCGAAGATCTTCCTCCATGCGCGATTACTGCCACCGACTCACGACCATCCATGAATTCTTTATGCCATCTGTAAATTGTTGATTTTCTTAGACATGTACCTTCATAAGCTTGTTTGCATAAGACGGAAATTCTCTCCTCTTAAGTCAACAGCAAAATTTAATGGCGCATCTTTGCTCCTCTTTCACATCCATTTTTCCGAAAACTCACAGCACGAGAACACTTGTTAGGGGTTCGTACGAATAGGTTGTGTTTTGAAACTTCATTTCATACAGTCAGCGCTTATTAAACTGCGCACTACCGAGGACACATGCGTAATGAACAGGTGTGGCCGGTTGCTATGGTTACTACAACGACTACTACTAATGTAGGAGAGGTTGCTATGGTTACTACAATGACTACTAATGTAGACCGAGTGAGACTATACAAATACCTTGGCAGTATAATCCAAGAAAATGGAAAATGTGACATGGAAATAAAAGAAAGAATTAATAAAGGAAAATATACATTTTATAATAAGAAAATCTGTTTATTAATAAAATTCATAAACATTTAAATAAAAAGCCTATTAAGTGATGTATTTGGAGTATAACTATACATCGGGCGGAAATGTCGACAATTGGGAAGAAAGAAGCTAAAATGTTGGAGGCATTTAAAACGTGGTCATGAAAAAAATGGAAAAAATAAAGTGGATTGAAGAAATTATTAATGATGAAGCATTGCAAAAAGTTGAAGAAAGGAATTTACTAAAGACCATAAGAAAAAGAAAATATAACTGGACAGGATTTAAGAGGAGACAGCCTATTGAAAAGAATGATTGAACAAAAAATTGAAGGAAAGCGACCAAGAGTAAGGAGACGACTAATGATGCTTGATGATATAATAGCCGCCCTGGTCGCTCACTGGCCTAAGCGATGGCCTCTGATCATTCGTCCGAAAGGGGTCCGGGTTCGAATCCCGGTGAGGCATGGATGTTGCGTTTGTCTTACGGCGCTGGCTCTTTCCCTTCCTTGCAACCAGTGGCGCGAAATTAGGGACGGGCGAATGCTTATAGCCCATTGAGTTTCTCACGGTGGTCGTTAAACCTCCAATAAAAATGATATAATAGACACAGGAAGCTATCAAGATAAATCAATGTAGGAAGAAACATTCCTAATAATACATGGGAAATCGATAGAATGCTGTATTCAAAGCAAACAGAATATAAATTCTGAAATTTGCTTGTAACACTTACTAATCATCCATGTAACAACTCTCCGAAAACTTGAAAATTTAATCGCCCTAGACTGGAATCGAACCCGCATCTCCCGATTTCCAGTCGAGTATGCTAACCGTCACACCATCCAGGACTGAGAAGTTCCAAGCACTGTAATAAGTTTGCTTAGCCTCAGTTGTTTGGAACTTCACTGTCCTGGGTGGTGTAACGGTTTGCATACTCGACCGGAAATCGGGAGATGCGGGTTCGATTCCCGTCTAGGGCGATTAAATTTTCAAGTTTTCGGAGAGGTGTTACATGGATGATTAGTAAGTGTTACAAGCAAATTTCAGAATTTACATTCTGTTTGCTTTGAATATTCTAAACTATCAAGAATGGAAGGAAGAAGCAAGGGAGAGAGGAAACTGGAGGAATAGAACTTGCTGAGTTACCGTTGGACCTTTCAAGAGACAGAACATGAATGATGATAACAGTGAATGACACGGAATCACACATCTTGAAATAAAAGAGAACATACTAAATTTCTTTTTAAGACATTAGTTGCCCAGTTGTGCAAGAATTACGGCGTAAGTGAATACTCCTCCCACTGCAGTAAGAATGAACTTGCGGTTAAGATTAAACATTCCCCATCCAGTAAAAATCACTTGGGCAGGAAAATTATTGACTAAAATGAAAAGCATGGTAATAATTCCAACATTCCTAAGATCGTCGGGCATTACGTGAAATTGGTGAACAGTTCGTCTCACAGCCGTAGCACTCTCATGGACGTGGGATGCCATTAAACTCGTGAACAGAAAAGCAAATACAGACATCGTGAAGAGTGTGACTTGGTATATTATTATGGTCACAAACCTTTCTTCGGACTTTGTAGTCACAAGGAGACCAGTCATGGCAAATATGCAACTGAGCATATGTGCATACCCGAGGAAACTAATAACAGACATGGTTTGCTCTATCAGTTCAGTTACGGATGTAATGCTTGAGTAGAACTTCAGATAGTCTTTGCATGCTTCTTTCAGGGACGTCGAAGTCTTCAGAGCTGTAATCATATTTTCATTAACTCGGCGCAATAAACTATAAAGAAAAGTACATAGAACTACAACCATGCCAGGAAGCGTGTATATCATTAAAAGTTCAACGCAGTGAAACAAGAACGATGTGATTCTTGTTACGTGCTGGAAGTTAAGTGGTACTTGAAATCCGAAGAAGAAAGAATCCTCAAATGCTTCAAGGCTGTGCAGTCCGTCACGAAATGATAGCACAAGTGGAGTTAAGAACACTACTGGAATAATAAAGCAAGACATGCAGCCAAAAAATAGCCAGTTCTTTCTTGATGCGTACGGCGATATGGTAAGGTGTGATAGCAGTACAGCTAAGCTTTCAATACATGAAACAATTTTAGAAAGCTTACTAGATAAAGCAAAGTTCAGTAAGGCTGCTAGTGCTGTAGAACTAACTGAAGCGAACACAAATCCCATGGGTAATTTCATGACAGAAACAGTATAAATCTCAGTCATGAGGACATAAAACATGAAAAGATTCATCAGAAGTCGATTTATCTTCTTCAAATGTATTCCGATGGAGTTATCCTTGATGTCAACTGGAAAAATAACATTCACAGAGTAAAACCACTTTGTGAGATAAACGAAGTCCTCGCGCACGCCTTGGGATATTAGAAAGGAATCCATAAACATTGGCGTTCTTGCAACCTCCAACGATTCGGTGAAAGACGACGCAGTGTAACATTCAATCACAAAATTTTCCATCTTAAGTTTTTCCGATGTACTAGGCTTTTTTTTAAAGATTTGTAGTTGGGAAGGAATTCTGCGTTTTAGTTACTTTTTTTAACGCTTATTGTTTAGAAGGTTTCCATTTTCTCATTTTACATGCATGCGTTTTAAATCTAAATGTTACAGTTTGCGTTTGACACAAAAATCTCAGTATATTTTACAACGCACTTATAGCTGTGGTCTCTTTTATTAAATTCAAAATACAGCAAGAATGCGTCCAGAACTCAAAACGTTAATTTTCGTTTCAACAAAACAAGTTGCACTTTTCTTGATGTTTCAAAGATTCTCATATTTCTGTCAATGGATTTCGTTGTTTAAGTCTATGTACAATAACGTTTAATATTTTTTATGATTAAAAAATTCAAAGTTTAAAATAAATTAGAATGGAACTTAATGATTCTTGCTTTATTAGCTGTGTGTCATTTAGACAATCTCTACTTAAGGCTAAAAACATGCTCGTTTACACAAAATCACAAAATACAATTTCAGTGTACTTAGCTGAATGTCCTATGAATTGTAAAACGTGAAGTGTACGTTTTTTAATCTAAAAAGCATCACTAGTTTAAAGTGGAGCCTTTGAATAAATTTAAAAGTCTGATATGTCAAAATTTTGAAACAAGAATGATTGGGTATGTATATCGAACTTAAAATGAAAAACATTTCTTATGATTTTTCACATATTTTCTTTTCAAAATTTCAGGATCAAGTCGAACATTTTAAAACATATATTTTGCTTTATTAGTATTTGATATAAAAACCATCACTGAAGTAATTCAATATACTTGCTATATTTTTGAGTCACTATCGTCTTTGGCGTTCCACCGCAGAAGAAAAACTTATATTACAGAATTAATTCTTCAGCTTTTCATGAACTTTGATATGGAAAATAATTATAAAATATTTTTAATTTATCTTGTTTTCCTCAGCGCTGCTTTTCGCATCTTAGTTGTTTACAAGCTTTAAAGGTAAATCAATGCTAGCCGAAAAGTACAGAAACATTTAGTAAATGTTTAAAATCATCAATATGAAAACTGACATGAAACATATTAATGTGTACCACCAAAATGTTTTATGTTTCTTCTTGTGCAAGCAAATACTTTGAATTACTAAGCCATTGAGGGTATTTGATGTTTTACTAGAGGCACTTCTAAAATCGCACCAGACTTTAAAAAATGCAAGAAAGCTTTCATGACAAAATATTTCAAGTCGTCAGATATTTAAAAGTTTCGTTTCCCAAGTTGATTCAGCGAAAGGTTTTGCGAAATTTTGTGAAGTGGTTTCTTGAGGTAAATTCTGAGACCTAATGAAGAGTTTATATTGATACCAGGACACGAAAATGAACTGGCCAAACTTTTCAAAACGACTTACCATTCGAGAATATCAATATGTGTATTTCTAACGCTCAGTATTATCCAATTCTTGTGCTTCATTTTCTTTGCAATTCCAAATTTTAAGAGAACAAAACTTGCGACTTGTTGCTTTCGAAACTCTCAGGTTTACCAGATCAGAATTGATTTGCACATAGTCTTTGTTTTTCTGGTGATTTATTCTGAAGTAGTATTTTACCACCGGTAAGGGAGATGTACACTTATAATTCAATAGAAGTGCTGTTAGATTTACTAGAGAGAAAGAGAGTGAGAGCGAGAGAGATGTTTTCAACTCTATGTAAAGACAAAAAGGCATTTCTCCTGTTTTCTGGTATTCTGTTCCCGAGACGGTAGCGCTACGTTTCTTTCGGATATATGCACCTCAGTGAAAGAGACTCGTTGGACCAGTCCATACATAACTTCCTTCCCGTCTGCAAAGAACGAAATAAGCTGTCGATTTTTTCTATTGGCACTATGGTAATCAATAGTCGTAATGCCGCTTTCAGCAAATAATTACTTTTTTTCTCCGGATTATCGGCGTATAGGAGAAAGACAGGAAGAGGCGTCAGAGACCTCAGAATATAGCAAAACAAAAACCATGGGCACAAGGGATGCTTTCCTGTAGTTGCTCGTTTACACAACAAAAATAATGACGAAAATAACTTTTTCGTCCTTGGAGTTTGTCAAGGTTAATAGGCAGGAAAGTTTGCTCATCCACCTTCCTCGCAGACAAATAATCATGACGTCACTGAATGACATGACCGTCCTAACACGTGAATCGTAGATCCGAACTGCAGCTATGGAGGAAAATGTCTTGTCAACAATTTTTATAACTCAAACACAGAATAAAAGCTTCTGAAGAATCCCATTTACGTTTAATACAGAAGAAATTCATAGTCATGGGATTATTTTAGTAACGGATATTTCAAAAATACCTCCCGCACATTTTTGTTACGTAAAGAGCGGGAAAATAGTTATACTTTTATATGTTAATTTAGTTACAAGGGAAATGTTGGCTGTTTTTATATAAATTTAGGAGGGAAAAAGCACAGCAGAACATACTATTTTTATATAATAAAGAATTTCTTTATGAGGAAAAGGAAAAGCATCTCGGCAATATTCCCTAAATTTTTTTAATTGAAAGTTGAAAGCATGTATTAACAAGGAAGTTGACACCGAATTTTCAGGTGTAATAAGCACGTCTTTTGAATCCGTTCTGACGCAAATTAAATTTATCAAAGCTATTCAAAGTCAATGGAACCGGTATGGAAAACAATAGATCTGACCAAAGAAAGAAGATTTTCAATCGGGTTTTTAATCCCTCAGATATTGCTGTAAACGGATTCGTGCGCTTACAAACTCTTAGAAACAGAGATATCGACAAAAATAAGATGTGACTTTACGTCCCCTGGTGGGAAAACCATGCATTATTTTAGCAAGAAAGTATTCTCAAAAGGTTTATCCGTATAAGCGGTATCGGTCGAAGAAAAAAATTAGTCGAGTTTTCAGGAGCCCAGATTTTGCAACAAATACTTCAGAAGCAGAAATTAACACATATGACCCCTGGTGGCTAAACCATTCTTTACCAAACATTACAAATTATGTAAAAAATATTTTCCATCAGGTCTTGTTTGCGATACAGGAAGAAGTTTTCAAATCAGAGCTTTAGGAGCAGAAATAACGCAGAAAACGCTATTTACCTTTGTGCCCCCTAGCGGAAAGTGCATGATTTACTTGAAAATTTTGAATTTATAGAAAAAACATTTCGCATCGGAAACACTATCCAACAAAGAAGGAATTTTTCAAATCGTACTTTTAGAAGTAGAGATATTGGCAAAAATAAGATATACATCTACGCCCCCTGGCGTAGAAACCATGCATTTTTTTCAAGAAAATTTTCCAAAAAGGTTTGTCGACATGAGTAGTATCGGTCATCAAACGACGTTTTTTTCAATCGAGAATTTAGAAGCTCATATTTTGCTGCAAATACAACAGAAGCGGAAATTAGGAGTTACGCCCTCTGGTAGCCAAACTATTTTTTACAAACATTTGAAATTCGGTGCAAACGATTTCCCATCAGAAGCTGTATCCGGTACAGAAAGAATTTTTCAAATCGGAGATTTAGAAGCAGTGATATCGGGGGAAACGCAATTTACCGATACGCCCCCTAGCGGAAAGTCTATGGATTACTTGAAAATTTTGAAATTATATGAAAACATGTCACACGGAAAACACTATCCAACAAAGAAGGAATTTTTCAAATCGGACTCCTAGAAGTAGAGATATTGACAAAAATAAGATGTATATCTACGCCCCCTGGCGGAGAAACTGTGGAATATTTTAAGAAGAAAATATTTCGAAAAGGTTTATCGATGTGAGTGGCATCAGTCCACGAAATAATTTTTTAATTGATATTTTAAAAGCTACGATTTTATGGCAAATACATCAGAAGCAAAAATGAACACTTACGCCCCCTGGTGGCCAAAGTATTCTTTACCAAAAATTTGAACTTATATGCAAAAGATTTTCCATCAGGAGATGTATCCGCTGAAGAAAAAAATTTTCAAATCGGAGTTTTAGAAGAAGAGTTACCGGGGAAAATGAAATTTACTTTTACGCCCTCTAGCGGAAAATCTATGAGTAATTTGAAAAAGTAACTATATCTAAAATACTCTTCGACATAAATGGAATCGAAAGATATAAATGTTTTTTTCAATCGGATGTTTAGAAGCAAATATGTGGAATAAAAAGTATTTTGGAATTCGACATCATCTGCATTTACGCCCTCTACGGGCGAAATTGTACATGGTAAAAAAAACAAAATAAAGGATCTTCATTTGCATATTTCAAGCATCCCAATGCAAAAAGAATTTTTGAAATCGGACTTATAGTTGCTGAGATATCGTGGGTACAGGCGGACGGACGGACAAACCGATAACAGAAGCACGATCTTTTTTTTACAAAAGACGTGCTAAAAAATCTGGTAGAATTTATGAAGATTTTTTCAGTTGGCTTATAAATAATGATTACGACACGCTGCTATGGTGCAGATACAAAGAAACATGGCAATTAGAAAGTCGTACGTTTGATATTTGGACAGTGAGGTCACAAAGCAACTACTGGAAGTGCAGAAAGAACATAACTTTGTCATCTACTTACCTTGGAAGTTTGTAACAGTGCATACAATAACGCTCTTGAGTTGTAATCAGAGGATTAAGAATTTTGTCAATACCTAAAAAACGAGTGGCCTTTCATTTCGAAAAGTCACAGGCTAACTTTCGGATATTGTTGTTTTTCACGCTTTCCAACCGTAGGTTGAAGAAGCGTATATGCTCCAGCTTCGTCCGTCCGTCTGTCAGTCCGTCTGTCTGCACGATAACTCGCGTAAAAATGGTTCGATTTCGATGAAATTTTAGTATGTGGTAGGGGACCACCTGCGGACAAACCGTATTGAAAATGGACGAAATAGAGTCAAAGGTCACAGCATAGGAGCGGGAGCGATTCCATTGCTCTTATGCGTCATAACTTGCGTAAATATGGTTCGATGTCGATTAAAATTTAGTATATCGTAGGGGACCACCTGGGAAAAAACCCAATTGAAAGTGGGTGAAGTGGATTCAAAGGTCAGGACATAGGAGTGGGATGCATTCTATTGCCCTTATGCGTCATAACGTGCGTAAAAATGGTTCAATTTCGATGAAATTTTAGTATGTGGTAGGGGACCATCTAAAACGAACCCTATTGAAAACGGACGAAATGGGGTCAAAGGTCAGGACATAGGATCGGGATCCATTCCATCGCCCTTATCCCATACTATTGAAGGAGCAATTCTTGTATGTATGTAAATTTTATTTTGAAAACTGCTCTAAGGATTTTGATGAAAGTCGTTAACCTGCTGCCGTTTTTTGGTACCAGAAATCGACTTAGCTTGATCTGGACTTTAGGAAAATTCGTTTAGTGCGTTAAGTAACCGCCCCGAAATTACCACGTTTTTAGTGTCATGGCGTCGTCCCATTAATGTAACCCATGCTTAGAAATCTTATGACGTCACAATCTCGCGATTGAGATGTTGGCATGCGGTCACGCCATCTATCTCATTACGTCACGCGTTGTGTATGGATCCTATTAAATTTTTATGACGTCACACTCTTGCGAGCAGATGGTCGCGATTCCCATCTGCCTCATTACGTCACGCGTTGTGCGCGTATGTCCGTCCGCACGATAACTCGCGTAACAATCGTTCGATTTCGATTAAATTTTAGTATGTGGTAGGAGAACATTTGGGAAGGAACCCTATTGAAAGTGAACGAAATGGGATCAAAGGTCAGGACTAGGAGCGGGATCCATTCCACTGCTGTTATGCGTCATAACTAACGTAAAAAAGGTTCGATTTCTATGAAATATTAGTATGTGGTAGGGGACCACCTGTGGACGAACTCTATTGAAAATGGACGAAATGGGGTCAAAAGTCAGGACATAGGAGCGGAATCACTTCCATCGCCATTATGCGTCATAACTTACGTAAAAATGCTTCGATTGCGACAAAACTTTATCATGTTATTTCGGAGGTATACTGAACCAGTTCTGTTGAATATCATCGAAATGGGATCAAAGGTCGGGCACAGGACCGAGTTTTATTCCACAGCCATTATCCTCATAATTCGAGTGATAACTTGACTAATGATTTCGGGTGTGTTGGAAAGCGTATTATAATCAATGCTTTGCATGATTTTACTAACTTGTTTGCTCTTGTTTTCGTTAGTTTAACAATACCCATTATTAGTAAAAGCTAGAATGACTGGTCATTCTTAAGTTTACGGAACTAATTACGGGAAAGGGTCCGAAGCGGAAGAACAAACAAAACATCCATGCTGCAGGAGTCGAACTCAAGCTCTGTCAATCAAAAGCTGCAGACGTAATCACGTGGCAAGCGATTGACTTCTATTTCGATATTACAAGTGTGACGCAGTACAGACTTGAAAACATAAGTCAAGACGACAAATCTGCAGCAAGATTTTCGTCCCTGGGAAGTTTCATCAGGATCGAAAGACTATCTCGTGGTGCTTCGTTTTTTAAATAAAAGAGTCAATCAATCAATCAATCAATCTATCTATCTATCTATCTATCTATCTATCTATCTATCTATCTATCTATCTATCTATCTATCTATCTATCTATCTATCTTTTTCAACACTATCTAATATTACATTTTTCATATTCCAGATGCACCATTTTCCTTGGTTTGCGCGTAAGAGTATATTTCCGCTTATTACTAGATCTGCACTTCTAAATATCCCATTTTAAAAACTTTCATCCAATCGCTAAGACATTACCCGAATTTTCCAGGGTTTCTAATTAGAATTGAATTTTTAGACTTCAATTGATTGCAAAATTCCGACTCTGAAATTCGGCTTGAAGATTTGAAATTTTTGTCAAAAGATATTGTCTCATTGAGGCAGGTAATCCAATCTTTTATTAACGCTTTCCAACCGGAGATTGAAGAAGCGTATATGCTCCAGCTTTGTCCGTCCGTCGGTCTGCCCGTACGATAACTCTAAGATAAAAATGGTTCGATTTCAAAGAAATTTTAATATGTGGTAGGGGACAACCAGGGGATGAACCCTATTGAAAATAGGCGAAATAGAGTCAAAGGTCAGGACATAGGAACGGTATCTATTCCATCGCCCTTATGCGTCATAACGTACGTAAAAATGCTTCGATGGAGACTAAACTTGATCATGTTGTTCCGGAGGTATACCAAACCGGTTTTGTTCAATATCATTGAAATGGGGTCAAAGGTCAGGGCGCAAGAGCGAGATTTATTCCACAGCCATTATCCTCATAACTTGCGTAATAACTTGAGTAAAAATGCTTCTATTACGACAAAAAGTTAGTATGGTGTTCGAGAGGTATGCTGAACGAATCAATAGTCAGGGTAGGGAGGAGGGTTTGTCTGCGCGCGATTTCTGGTATGTTGGAAAGCGTATCGTAATCAGTGCATTGCATGATTTTACTAACATGTTCTTATTTTCTTGGAGAGATGTGGCATCATGATACTAAAGCGTTGAGGTCAAGGGTTCGGGTGAACGCTGCAACCTTGTGGAAAACGGAATGTGGTAACGTAAAAGGATAATGATACTCCTAGAATGAACGTGTCGTGTTGTTCTACACTCTCGTGAAGTGATTTATTTGTTGCACGCATTAGTTATCACTTTCATGTAAAGTCATGTTTAATACCTCAATTGATCATGAAGCTCTTCCCTGAACTTCCATAATGGCTGGACGAGTTATGTGGTTTTAACTGAGAAAATGATTAGACACCAATTGGCAACCTGATTTCCTTGTTTAAGATCTATTTATAGGAGAAAATAACGAAACAGAAATGTGGGTTGGGAGTGTCCATATTTCATAGTGTTCATGTTATACTGATTTAGGCATAACGTATCGATTCAAAGGAAAACAAAATAACAGAAAATTGCTCACCTTTTCCGACATCGACTGCATGTTGGTCTTTGTGATTTAGGAATACAAAGTATAAGAATTTGAATAGTGTAATCTTTAGTTTTTAATAGGCCACAAGCTATGAGATTATATCTGACACAATTTAGCTGCTGTGTTCTTCAGATTTTCCAATGAAAACATCGGGCATCATATTTTCCTACATGAAATCTATATGTATAAGAATTTCACTCGTGGAATCTCCAGTTTCCGACATAGGATCGGAAACTATAAGATTATATCTACACGAGTTTAACTTTTGAAATCTTTATGTTTTCCAGAATAATCACAGAAACCTATGCAGGTATTCATCGTATTACGCGAGATATCGCCGCGTAAAACGAAATTGCGTAAAGTGAATTTATTTTATTCTGGTGAAAATAGCGATGCGTTCTAACAAAAAAAAAAAAAAGAAATAAAAAAAAGAAAATTCCGTATCTGAAATTAATTTATAAGGAAATGCATGTGCTTATTCCTTTCTTTCAGTTAGGGCATTAATGCTGTAATGAAATTTTTGCAATGATCAATCAACTGTCACAGGGGCGTCTAAATAAATATTTTCTGCCTCCCTTAAATAAAGAATCTGGATCAACGGGATGACAATTCACACCTGTGTTCAAGAAATGGTCAAGAAAGAACTGGCGGACAGCATTTTCCCTCTGCATCTAGAATTCTTTGTAAAAACCAAAAAGCTCTGAATCTTTACAGGAACTTTTGCTTTTCACTCAATGTTAGAATCATTCTCGTCGACACACGAATGACAGTGTCAGTGTGCTTAAAATTTTGAACCATTTGCTTGTTCAAAGATGTTCAACAGGCTCAGCAACAGAGAGTTAATCATATCCATTTAGGTCTTCCTTCAGTTCTAGAAGATCAGTGGCGAGCTCTCCGCGTAGGATCGAAGCAAATCATTCACGTCTTCAAATCCAACTTCCCTTGCATCATGAAAGATGTCACCCCTTCAACTGAATAATCCAATTTCATGATCAAAATCATGAGAGTCAGTTGCCAAGTCTTTTCCGAATCTTTCTTCATCCAAGACTGTGAAATCTATAACATTGTTCTTCCAAAAATATTCGCCTTCCGTATCTTTGACCTCTAAATGAACGTCAGCCGGTGGTTATAACTTTTGAAAGATTATGGAGTTTGTGTTGCCTCGTTAAAACTTTCAAACCTTCCAGCACTTGTGTCAAAGTATTGGACGAAGTCGGGCAGTACAATATCCAAATAAATGAAACAGTGAGGTGAGAAGAATTTCTTTCAGAAATTACAGTATGGCTAAATATGAAAAATATTCTGCTGGCTTCAAGTCAAAATAATTATTTCATTTGTTGCACCGTTAAATTTTATCTCCACATAGTGATCGCATCGTGCTTTTCTGCACAAAAGGAATGCGCAGAATTTGCAACGATTACGCGAGGCATTGCGTGCCCGCGACATGCCGCTTATTCGAGGATGCGCAGGCGCGAAGATTTATGTTGCAGATTTTTCACCAGCAACAAGCCAACGCCATCCACAATGGACTATATTATATGCATATTATATGCATATAAAATTCCAGTTATGCAGTTGTTTTCTTTAATTTTCAGAGCTACACTAGGAACTAAAAATCAAAAACAAGTTAGTAAAATCATGCAATGCATTGATTATGATACGCTTTCCAACATACCAGAAATTATTACTCAAGTTATGAGGATAATGGCTGTGGAATAAATCTCGCTCCTGTGTCCTGACCTTTGACCCCATTTCGATGATATTCGACAGAACCGGTTCAGTGCACCTCAAGAATAACATACTAAAGTTTTGTCGCAATAGAAGCAGTTTTACGCAAGTTATGAGAATAATGGCTGTGGAATAAATCTTGCTTTTGTGCAATGACCTTTGACCCCATTTCGTTGATATTCAACAGAACCGGTTCACTATACCTCCGGAACAACATGATAACGTTCTGTCGCCATCCAAACATTTTTTGGTAAGTTATGATGCACAAGGGCAATGGAATGGATCCCACTCCATTGTCTTGACCTTTGACTCCATTTCGCCCATTTTCCAAAAGGGTTTGTGCCCAGGTGATTCGCTACCACATACTAAAATTTCATCGAAATCGAACCATATTTACGCATGTTATGACGCATAAAGGCAATGGAATGGATTCCACCTTTATGCCCTGACCTTTGACCCCACTGCACCCATTTTCAATAGGGTTCGTCCCCTTGTCGTCCCCTACCACATACTAAAATTTCATCGAAATCGAACCATATTTACGCATGTTATGACGCATAAAGGCAATGGAATGGATTCCACCTTTATGCCCTGACCTTTGACCCCACTGCACCCATTTTCAATAGGGTTCGTCCCCTTGTGGTCCCCTACCACATACTAAAATTTCATCGAAATCGAACCATTTTTACGTGAGTTATCGTGCCGAAAGACAGACGGACGGAAAAAGCTGGAGCATATACGCTTCTTCAAATTACGGTTGGAAAGCGTAAGCAAGCAAAGAGAAGTCATTGTGATTGAAATTGGAATTACTTTGCTTGTGATCAGAAACAAACGAGAATAGCGTATTGTGTGGAATCATAAAGGTGGGTGAGTACTGAAAAAGAGGAAATCATGCTGTGAAAATGCAACCTATTCGACCGGGAACGTACTGGTTTCAGGGAAGAGAGTGAGCCAATGCCTAAAGAAAACCACACCATCCATGCCTGATCAGGGATTCGAACCCGGATAAGAAGACAACACTTCATATACTATCCGATCACCGGAGCTGCCCAGGGACATTCAACGTCTACACATGGAGCTTAAATATCTTTTGATTTCATCACCATCAGACACTTATTCTTTATTTGGGAATTTTGATTTCTCTTATAATGAACTATAAGGAAGGGTAAGATGAAAATAGTAATTTAAACATCCCAACCCTTCAGAGTTTTTAATAAAATATTTAAAAAAAAACACAGGATCTGATTTAAAGATGAAATAATTCCCTTATTGTGAAAATGTAATCTCTATGGCCGGAGAGATTGAAAATCTCAGATCTTAAATATATTTTGAGTTCTTTTTTTCTATTTGATGGTTTAACGACCATCATGAGCAACTCATTGGGCAATCAGCAGTTTCCCGTCTCTAATTTGGGGTCAATGTTTCCTGAGAGGGAGAAAGACAGTACCGTTAGACAAACGCGCCATCCATGCTATAATGAATAAAGTCCTCCGCTGGACGTGTAGTGCAGGGAAGCTTACGTTAAGTCACGTTAGGGTTATTGGAAGGTTACTTGACGTAGCTAAAGTGTACCTAATCTTCAAAGTGCTAGAGTTTGTTTAGGCAAGACTCGCACGTGCAATAAATTCATTGAATATGGAACTTCTTTTTACTCAGCGTTCCTCATTATCTTGACTATCAGTACTATAACTTCGGTTTTAGTACATTAGTACCTTGAAGGCTCCTTATTAGAGCGGAAAACACAATATACCCTGGACTTAATGGAGACACTTAATGAAAGAGACTTAACGGCCAGACAGAGGTCTGACAATAATATGAACTGAGAAAACGTACTCACTTTAAACCTTTTATTGGAGAGCTCCTGGTATTATCAAACACACACTCAACAAATCACACGACTACTGAATATCCGAACTTTCGTAGAATCGCATAACAATAATTAAGAAGAACCTATCACATAAAACGAAGCTGCTTGGTATAGTTGAGCGCGCCTATATATACTGCATACCACCACGTCATGACTTACACTCGTTGCCACATATCATTCAGCGGGAGAAATAACATCTCGTTAAGTGAGAAGATAATTTGCATAGGAAAATAAAATAACAAGAGATAGTAAAATCAAAAGGAAACTGAATCTAGAGTATACGTTACAATGCCTCACGCAGGATTCGAACCCGGACCAATTTCAGACGAATGGTTAGAAGTCAGCGATTCATGCCACTCGGCCAGTGCGGCGGCCAGGGAAATTTTAATTCTTTGACAATGTACATACAAGGAAGGGTAAGAGGAAGTTAGCAATTTAAACTTATTTCTTTAGAGTGCATAAAAAATAAAAATAAAATTGATTTGCCTTATAGTGAAAACGCCTTAAGTGCGCGTATAACTAAGAACACATGTATATCTACAAGAAGTTAAATGGTGTGATCTATAATTTTCGATATAAGCATCAGGAAGTATAAAGATTGCCTCTACAAAAGCCAAAGAGATATTTGAATGAGCCCTTGGATATTTTTTTTTTTTTTTTTGAATGGAGGTTTAACGACCACCGTGAGCAACTCAATGGGCTATAAGCAGTCGCCCGTCCCTAATTTAGGGTCACTGGTTCCAGGGAAGGGAGAGAGCCAGTGCCATAAGACAAACACAACATCCATGCCTGACCGGGATTCGAACCCGGGCCCCTTACGGACGAATGATCAGAGGCCAGCGCCTGAGACCACTGCGCCACCGGGGCGGCCCCTTGGAGATTCCTATGTGGAAAGGGAAACAAAAATTTGCAGCATTGTAAGGTTGGATAAGAACAAAAAAAAAAAAAAAGGAAATATTAACTGCTGTAATAGTGAGAATATCAATGCTAAAACATTAGTAATTCAAATAGAGTACAGCGGAAATTCTGCAATTTATTAATTGATTTAAGAGTGAGCAGAACAAATACCTGCTTAATACAAAACGAAATACCGCGCTCCCCAGATTTGAGTCTCAAATTGCAGATGTGCAGTTTTGATTTTCTTTCTGATAAATGTTTGAGAAGTTTGAAATTTACATCCCTAGGCGGTCTTAATTTCTAAACAACTTCAAAGTGAGGTAATGAAATAGGTCTGAAAATATAGGATCTCATTAATGATTAAACGAAATAAAATGTTACCAATGTGTCTGGTGCCGAAATTTAATATTGTTGGTAGAATGACTACACTAGAGTAAGTCACAAAGTCAAAATCTGAAGCACGGAGGGCCATATTATAATTAACTTAAAAGGAATTATTTCAACAACAATCACAAATTATAAGGAACGTTATGAATTATTTGGTAGCAAAGTATAATAAAAAAGGAATAAATTTAGCCAGCAATGAAAGCTGATAGAGGATATTTGAGGCTATTTCGGAAAAACAAATGTACCTCAAGATATATTGTCTGAAAATATAGGATCTCATTAATGATTAAATGAAATAAAATGTTATCAATGTGTCAGGTGACAAAATTTAATATTGTTGGTAAAAATGACTGCACAAGATTAATTCACAAAGTCAAAATCTGAAGCACGCGGCGCCATATTATAATTCACTTAAAAGGAGTTATTTCAACAACAATCATAAATTATAAGGAAATGAACCTTGCAATATGAATTACTTGGTAGCGAAGTATAATATGAAAGGAATAAAATTTAGCCAGTAATGAAAGCTGATAGCGCAGATTTGAGGCCATTTCGAAAAAAGAAAAGTATCTCAAGTTACATTTAAAATGACTTTCGTACGCCTTTTCTCAGCAAAACAACCGGAACAATGTGATTTCTGGAACAATGCACACTGCATGGAGTAACAACATTGCCATGTGATTGATAATCTCCCTTCAACTGGAAACCTACCGACGAACTGATGCTAATCAAATTGGAAACTAGGCAGTTAAGAGTTTGTAAAAGGAGCGAACAGAGAGCTTTCCTTTAGTTGCTTTCTGTAAGGATGCAAATCGCTGTTGAAATTTCCTAATCCATTTCATCCTGGAGTAAATTAAGTCAGCGCTGCGGACAATAAAGTTATTTCGGTTAGATGAACTTCGGTTATATAGTGTTAAACCTGATACGGAAGCTCATCGCATGCAGCACCACTTGAAAAACACACTGAACGCGGTGGTTTATAACATCTCTGGAGTGAGCCGTGGAAATGCTATCTCGTGAGACGAAAAAGAAACTTACCTTCAAAGTGCGAAAGGAATTTCTAAAGGTGAAATCAATGAGATCAGTGGTGCTGCGATTCTGATTATTTTTTAGCACACCAAAACAACTACAACTTCATGGATGTTGGGCGCTTTTGCATGTAAGTTGTAGTCAAAAGATATTTCCCCAGAAAGAATTTTTTTTTAACATTTACCTTGTTTAAAGCGGTTTTTATTTTCATTCGCAGTGACTTTTGCAGGTTAAAAAGGGTGACCGGTCTGAAATATAACTACTAGTTTCCGAGAGCTCAGTGAAACATAGCAGAAGAACAATACCATTGTAATGCTATTATTGGCATATTTTCACTGTATTCCATGTATCCACCTCCTTCAGAAAACTTGAAAATTTTCATTGTCATCGAGTGGGAATCAAACCCGCTCTTTCTGATTTCCGGTTAAGGATGCTGGTCATTACACTACCCAGGACAAAGAAATTCGAAGCATATGAACGCAAAAATTAAGGACGAAGAGGAGAAATTAGCATAACAGCGGGACGAGCTGGCAGAACGGACCGAAAGACTACTCAGGAGATAGACTAGGGTCCGTTGCGGTAGGGCATGCGCATATATGCATTATGACGTGGGGGGGGGGGTGTCGAAAGGGTATAAATCACACGGGCGGTGTACGCTCAGCAATTTGGTGAAAGCTATTGCATGGTGTACATCGGTTTGAACGATGTCGAGTTGCTGCCACCGTGTGATATGGCCAAACAGGCAATCCAGTGAACGACATTTGGACGACTTTACCCGAGGTCGCGTCATTGGGAAGTTGGAAGAAGGTCGAAGTGTGACTAGTGTGGCCGAGGAGTTCGGGATCGCTCACAGCATCGTTTCACGAGCTTGGAGAGCATTTCAAACGACAGGAACAGCTGTCCGAGAGTTTAGCAGTGGTCGTCCACGAGCAACAACGGCGGCAGACGACCGGTATATTGTCCAACAGGCAAGAAGAGACAGACGGCAGAATGCGAGAGATATCGCAAGGCACATGCAACAGACAACTGGACGTCCGTTATCGCGTTTTACGGTGGCCAGAAGGCTGCAAAAAGGTGGTCTATTTGCACGACGACCAGTACGGCGTGTGCCATTAACGCCTGCTCATCGGAGATGGCGGTTTATGTGGTGCCAGGAACACAAGAACTGGACACATCGGCAATGGAGTCGAGTTCTCTTTACGAATGAGAGCCGATTTAGTCTGACGATCGATTCTGGACGTATACACATCTGGAGAGAGCAGGGAACACGCAATCACACCTCCAACATCATCGAAAGGGACCGGTTTGGAGGTGGCGGAGTTCTCGTTTGGGGTGGTATCATGCTTGGCAGCCGTACTGACCTCCACATCTTCCAAGGATGTTCAGTCACTGGTGCCCGCTATTGTACGGATGTTCTCCTGTCTCACGTGCGTCTTTTCAGAGGTGCTGTGGGTCCTGAGTTCCTCTTCATGGACGACAGCGCTACACCTCATCGTACAGTGGCTGTCGCAGAGCTGTTGGAGAGTGAAGTTATTCAACGCTTGGATTGGCCCGCAAAATCCCTGGACCTAAATCCAATCGAACACGTGTGGGACCTTCTCGGGAGACGCTTGGCAGCACGTCACCAGCCGCCAGCAACGATTCCGCAGCTGCGAGTGGCGCTAAAAGAGGAATGAGCCGCGATGCCTCAACAGCTAGTTGACAACCTCGTCCTCAGCATGGACAGACGTTATAAATCTTGCAACGCAGTCAGGGGTGATCACATACCCTACTAAAGACTGGAGTTTTCTTGGCAGCCGTCTGTCACATGGACGTTTCGGTTTTCTGTCCAGTTGTGCTCTAAGCTATTTTTTCAATAAAGTGTCTTTGTATTCTTTGGATTTCCTTGTTTGGACGGTTTTGCTCAGTTGTCCCATATTCTTCCATCTTGGGGATCTAATGGTATGATTTGAGTCGATGTGGAGCACTTCTGAACCACGTTACATTCGAAAAACCGTCTCGTCCTTAATTTTTGCACGCCAGTGTAGATATCTAAGAACGTTCAGAGACGCTACGATGGGCAACAATAGTCGAAGCTATTGTTGCCCTATAGTTGCGTCTCGCAACCTTTTCTCACATCCAGGGTCGGATGTAGGTCACAAATTCTTGTGATGAAAGTGCGTCATATACAATTGGGAAACGAATTTACCCGAAGAAATAATTCTTCATAAATGCATGGTAAGCATTGTAATGCTATTATTGGCATATTTTCACTGTAACCCATGTAACCACTTCCTTCAGAAAACTTGAAAATTTTCCTAGTGAAAAAATGCCAATAATATCATTATAATGCGTACAATGCATTTATGAAGAATCATTTCTTGGGGGAAATTCGTTTCCCAAATAATACTAGTTTCAGAGAACTAAGTATAACAGGGATATATTAAACAGTAGTGTTTCATACTGTAACCGTTTCACAAAAGAGGAATTTTTTTTTTTTGTTTCGAGGTATATAACCACCACCGTTAGTGGCTTAATAGACTATAAGCCATCGCGCATCCCTAATTCAGGATCACTGGCTCCAGGGAAGGGAGAGAGCCTGTGCCGTAAGACAAACACAACATCCATGCTTCAACAGGATTTGAACGCGGACCCTTCTCGGACGAATGGTCAGAAGCCAGTGCTTAAACCACTGAGCTACCGGGGCGGCAAAAAAGAGGAATTGAGGGTTCTGTTGTTTCTAGTTGCAAATTGTGTAAAATGGCGACTGAAAAAGGAACGCCAAAAATGGATTGAAAATACACTTTAAGGGGGCAATAACGTTCCGAAAATAGAAAATTTTGTATTCCAAAGAAAAGCATCAAATATTCTAATACCCGTTGATAAGAAAATTAGCTTCCTGGTTACTCGGTACCAGGGAGCTGATGCCTTAGGCTGAAAATGTAGCCAATGTGAATTACGCGCATAGTAACTTGAAAAGATAAAAGCGAGCTAGAAAATTAGAGAGAGGCGTTGGTTTGCATCATACAGAGGATGTTCCCACATTTTTAGAACGATTTTCCAGCAATATAATTAATGTTTAAAATAAAATTATTTCTTTCGTAAATGTTCTATCTTACAGGCTATGAACCTACATCTAGATTTCAAAGATTAGAGTGTCATTTCTTAAAATTGGTAGTGGTACTTTATTCTATTCGCACTCCACTGCTTTCTTTAGTCCGATCATCCTTTTAGGTCAGCATTTAGAAAGCGTTCCTTTCAGCAGTCCGAAGACACTATAGTCCATTGAGTAACACATCAGGGGACTTTGAATGAATATGAGCAAACGCCATAGGTAATGTGAGCAACCCGTCTCTTTTTTTCATTTTTTCAAGAAATAGAGTGGTAGATTTGGATGTATGACTGGTAGACTTATCCTGATGGAGTTCTACTCTTTGAAGGCTCTGTGGATAAAGAAATGGTATTTCCTCTTTAAATATAGGAGTTAAAATATTATTTTGGTAATACGTAGAATTGAACTTAACATTCTTTTAAACTTTTCTTAACTTTAATTGCCCATTGTACGAGAAACCAGCATTAATCAGGAATCATTTACTGAAACATTCTTTGGATTCTTGGAACCAGCCTGTAAGTCTTTTTTTTTTTGCTGTTTTGCAATAGTAAATCGATCATTTTTTGTTACAGTCGTTTAGGAAGATGCATGCTTCATCAAAAGTCACAATAAAGTTTCATCTCTCTCCGGCTAAGGGATTTTCATGATTTCTACACCGTGTTTTGCGCTAAGCCACGTGCCAAGGCAAAAGGCAGTGAACATTAGGTTTTTTGTTTTTTTTTCAAATTCAAATCTTTATTTATTACCTTTTTCAATTGATACAGAAATAGTTCACAACTTACCGATTGCCCTTTGTATCGGTGGATTATCTTTTAAGACCAGAGACCTTACTTTTGAAATAGTTGTAAAAGTACGCACCTTTTTTGGATATTTGTTTGGTGCTCTTTTTTCTGTGAAAAGCAATGCTTGACGATTTTTCTCTCTGTTATAAATAATATTGCTTATTTTACATTTTATAATGAATTAGCTTTATTTTGCTTTCCGCTAAGCTAATTATAATGAATAAGCTCTTTCTACCAGCTAGCTAATGATAATAATGAAGCTTTCCTACTGAGCTTCAAATAGTGAATTCAAATGGTTGTTGTTACTAGTTAATTAAGAACATGAATAAAGTCTCCTGTTAGTAGTGTAGTAATTAGAATGTATAAAGTCTTAACGCTGGTTGTTAATGGTAATAAACTAACGATATAAACCTAACAGCCAGACAGAGGTCTGACAAAAACTATTAATTGAGAAAGACGTACTTACTCAAATCTTTTTTTATTATGCGACTCTTGGTCGTCCAAAGCGCACACACACACACAACTTGTTTCACAATAATGAAAGATCCAACTAATGGCATAGAACGAAACTCTCTCCTCTAGTATAACAACAAACGATCTCCTTATAACAACAAAATCTCTCCGTACAACACCAAACGCTCTCCTTTGCTATCGATGAACGCGCCTATATACTAGCTACCACCACGTCATGACTTACACTCATTGCCAGATCTCATTCATCGGGTGAAATAATATTTCGTTCAGTAAGAAGATAATTTACATAGTAAAATAAAATAACCAGAGATAGTAAAATCAAAAGGAAAGTGAATATAGAGTATACGTTACAATTTAGAAAGGCTAATTTCAATATTTTCACAGCGTTTTTAAATTATAGAATACGAATATTTCTCTTCAGTAAAAACATAACCTCGAATACATACACACTTTGTTCACGTGCGCCATTTTCTTAGCAGACGATATTTAACTGCAGCAGTTGTTTCTTCCATGTTCATCTAACACGCTGTTGCCCGGTTCAGTTCTTTGAACTTCTTTTATTTTCTGTAATTTCTTATCAAAAATATTCTAAAAGTGTAAGGACATCCTCTGTAGGTAGCAGTTCTGTAGAGAAGTTGATCTGCCTGAAGCACTGAAGTATGGCATTGGTTATTTATTAAATTTCAGGAAGCGGAAATACACAGTGTCCCCAAATCTAACACTTTATTGAATTTATTAAGCAAAGTATTCCGCTGCAGCCACAGTGGGCATGTAATCACTGGCACTGCCTTCTAATTAATCATCCGTGTTGGCCCCGGTGTAAGGGTTCCCGTTAAGACATGTTTGTCTTACGGCGCTGCCTCTTTTCCTCCCATGGAACTAGTGGCCCCAAATTGCAAATTGCAAATTTGAGAGCTATAAACAGTCTCCTGTCCCAAATTTAGGCTGACTGGTTGTGGGGAGAAAAGTGGGCTGGTGCCGTGATACACCACCGTGAGCAACTCAAAGGGCTATAAGCAGTCGCCCGTTCCTAATTTAGGTCCACTGGTTCTAGGGAAGGGAGAGAGCCAGTGCCGTAATACAAACACAAAATCCACATTTGTTCTATTGAAGGTCTAACGACCACCGTGAGCAACTCAATGAGCTATAAGCAGTCGCTCGTCCCTAATTTAGGTCCACTGTTTCCAGGGAAGGGAGAGTGCCAGTGCCGGAAGACAAACACAACATCCATGCCTCACCGGGGTTCGAACACGGACCCTTTCTCGGACGAAGGGTGATAAGTCAGCGCTTAGAACATTGTACCACCGGGGCGGCAATACTCATGCTTCACCGGAATTCAAACTCGGGCTCATCTCAGAAGAATGGTCAAACATAGACCACTGCGCTACCAGTCGGCTTTCACGTTCTTCAAACATTATAAGTGAATGAAAGTTTGAATTTTTTTATAGACTTTGTTCAAATCAACGTTGAATAAAAATTTTTTTAACGGCATCTATGTTTTGAAATTAACCTTTTAGCGACCATAACGCTCGTACATAAAACGACCAAGGCCGCCTGAAACGCCTGTATAGAGTGAGTTAGATTTCCTAACCTTACCTGTTCTTTAAATTTGCACGACATACGAGGGATCAGCAGGAGTTACCGTCAGTCACAATTGTTGTTACTAAACAAAGAAGTGATACAAAAGACAGTTTCGGGCGTTATGGTATTTAGAGTGATACCAGATTTTGGGGTAATGGTCGTTGAACGGTTAAACCACATCCACAGCAGGAGTATTTCATCATTAGATTGCAGTTAGTTATCCCTTTTCAGAATATGTTATCTTTGATATTGAGTACAGCCAATCGAAGGCATTGGGGTCTAAGCGCTGGCTATTGATCATTCGTGCCAGAGGGTTTGGGTTTGAGCTCCTTCTGAGGTATTGGTAGTGTGTTTGTAAAAGGGCACTGAATCACTACCACCTTTGGTACCCGTTGCTCCAAATTAGGGACGGACGACTGCTTATAGCTTTTGCTCACGGTAGTAGTTAACTCCAATCGAAAAAAAAATATTGAGGACATTCGGTTTAAATTATGTTCTGTAAGTACTGCTTTAAGCACTTGAACATCTCTCGGTGGCTAAGTGGCCTAGCGCAGTGGCTTCTGACCACTTGTTCGGAACGGCCCTGGGCTTGAGTTTAGGATGAGGCATGGGGTGATGTGCCGCTCAGACCATGCTGACTCTCTCCATTTCCCGGAACCAGTGGCCATAAATAAGGGACAGGCGACTACTTATAGCTCTTGGAAATGTTTATTGCGGTTGTTAAACTTCGATAAAAAGTACCTGTACTCAAATTCACTACGTACGTGTGACAGTATTTTTCGGAAATAAATTATATGCTTTTACACATACTGTTCTTTATGAAAAACCGGAAAGTCTCTACAGTAGGAGTTCCGAAAGCTGATATTTTAGTTATGCAGACAAACAAGGTGACTTACGGATTAGCAGGAAGTGAGATATCTCTATAGTTTTGGCAAGATGCTTTCGTTCGTTAGAAACATAAAACAGAAGGAATTTCTCTACTCTGACTTCTAGAGCATTGGATATCATTCCTTCAGGAAGAAAGACAGACAGACGGACGAAGAAAGGAAGGATAGACATATTGAAAATTTTATGCCCCGTATGTAACTACCAACCCGCTTGGCCAGCGTGGTGAGTTATGGCCAAACCCTCCAAAATGACTCCACAACTTAAATCTTGGCCCTCAGTCTCCGGCAGCTGGAATGTACCTGGCCAAGGCAGCGGCCAGTGCGACATGAAGGCAGAGGGTGCTAAGAATCCCCGGAGGACCGGACTAGGCTGCCATCTGATGCTGACCTTGGCTACGTACAACGGACGCTCCCCTATCTTCTGATTCAAGGCTTCTTGAATTGGAAGAGGAACTACAAAGGATCAAGTGGGACATCGTTGGGCTAAGTGAGGTAAGGAGAAAAGGAGAAGATCTCATTGAACTGAAAAGTGGACATCTCTTCTACTATCGTGGGACAGATACTGGCAGAACTAGTGGTGTTGGATTTATAATAAACAAGAAACTGAAGGATAAAGTTGTAGAAGTTGAAAGTTCCTCTGGACAGAGCTGCACGACTCGTTATCCAACTCTCGAGAAGATACCAGGCTCAGATTATTCAAACTTATGCACCCACCACAAGTCATGCTGAAGAAGAAATTGAAGAATTTTTATGAGGAAATTCGTGATCTAAATAATAAAGGTAAGCAGCACTTGAAGATAATTATGGGAGATTTCAATGCAAAAATAGGGCAACGGCAACAGAATTAAACCTCAGTAGGTAAATTCGGTCACGGCAACAGAAACCAGCGTGGAAATACTCTCGTAGAGTTTGCAGAGGCAGAAGGGTTTTTCATCTTGAACTCCTTTTTCAAGAAAAAGCCACACAGGAAATGGACATGGAGACATCCAAAATGGGATGACAAGTGAAATTGATTTTATTATGTGTAACAAAAAATTCGTCATAGAAGACTGCAGTGTGCTAAACAAGTTCAACACAGGCAGTGACCATAGATTGGTGAGATGTAAGATGCACCTCAACACTAAACTCGAACGTAGCAAGCTCATAAGACAAACAAAATGTATTGACATAACCAACCTTAAAAAACACCATAATACCTTCAAATTGGAACTGAAGAACAGATTCTCTGCTTTAGAAGGCCTAACATCGGAAGAAGTGGATATTTCTGAAGTTAACAGAAAAGTAACCAAAGCTCTTATGGAAACAGCAACAAAATTAGCTGGGTCTAAGAACAAATTGCATGTGAACAAATTATCAGGAAAAACCAAAATGTTGATGCAAAAAGAAGAGGGATGAGGACAACTAAAGAAGATGTGACTTCCAAAGTGGAATATATAGAGCTATGTAAGACAGTACGAAAAAGTATCTCTGAAGACGTAAGGAAATTCAACTGTGAACTAGTAAGGAAAGCAATTGAAAACAACCAAAGCCTAAAGATAGCAAAGGGACATCTCAGTAAGGGGAAAAAAACAGATTATGGCACTGAGAAAAGAAGATGGTTCTGTAACAAGAAATAGAGGCGAAATTTTGACAAGAGTGAAAGATTTCTACTCCAAATTATATGAAAGGGATGAGACATGTACTCCAGACATCATGAAAGGTACCAGTACCAGAGTTTTTTCAGTCCTTCCAGCAGAAGTTGCACATGCAATCAAGAACTTGAAGCGGGGAAAAGCTCCAGGAGAAGATGGAATTACTGTAGACATCATACAAGAAGCAAGTGGAGAAATCGAAACAGTACTCGCCCAAATTTTCACTCGATGCCTTAATGAAGGGAAGATTCCTGAGGATTGGAACAACGCTACAATGATCTTGCTACATAAAAAAGGTGACATTGAGGATCTCAGGAACTACAGACCTATCAGCCTCCTATCAGTGGTTTATAAAATCTTCACTAAAGTTCTTTCACACCGCTTGAAGGTGACACTGGACATGGCTCAACCGAGAGAACAAGCTGGATTCAGGAGTGGCTACAGCACAATAGATCATATCCACGTTCTGAGAGAACTAATTGAAAGAGCGAGGGAATATGAACTTCCATTGTGCATGGCTTTTATCGATTATGAAAAAGCCTTTGATTCGGTGAAACCATCAGCAGTTGCAATGGCTCTGAAATCCTGCGGTATTGAAGATGCATATATTAATATTATTAATAACATCTATGAAAATGCAAGTGCAAAGATTCGGCTGTTTGAAAATACAACACACATAAAAATTGGAAAAGGAGTGAGACAAGGTGACACCATATCTCCGAAGCTCTTTAATGCCACATTGGAAAATGTCTTTCAATCACTGAACTGGGAAAACAAAGGGATAAAGATTAATGGAGATTATCTAACCCACCTTCGTTTTGCTGATGACATAGTCATTTTTGCAACTACCCCATCAGAGCTACAGAGTATGATCCAGGAACTTGCTGACAAGAGTAAAGAAGTGGGATTAAAAATGAACTTTCAGAAGACAAAAGTGATGTACAATGCTTTTACAAGAAATGAAGATTTATCGATTGATGGAGAAAAGCTGGAGATAACCGACACGTACGTTTATCTTGGACAGCAGATATCAAGTGAGGGTCACATTGGTGAAGAAATTAATCGGCGTACAAAACTTGCCTGGAGAGCTTTTGGAAGAAACAGCATAATTTTCAAGAGCAATATGCCATTATGTCTTAAAAGAAAAGTGTTTGATCAATGCATCCTTCCAGTGCTTACGTATGGTGCAGAGACGTGGACCTTAGCTAAAAGAGACATACAAAGGCTGCAGACAACTCAAAGAAGCATGGAGAGGTGCATGCTTGGTGTAACCAGGAGAGAGAAGAAGAGGAACACGTGGATCCGAAAAATGACAAGAGTGGAAGACATCATGATCAGAGTTAAATCCCTGAAATGGCAATGGGCTGGACATACTGCTAGAAGAACAGACCATCGATGGACAGCCGAAATTTTAGATTGGATTCCAAGGGACAGGAAAAGACCCAGAAGAAGACCACATGGAAGATGGGTGGATGAAATTCGAAAGTATGTGGGAGTGACATGGAGGAGACTGGCACAAGACAGACCGTTGTGGAGGAAACTTGGGGAGACCTTCGTCCAGCAGTGGATTGATAATGGTTGACAATGATGATGATGATGATGATGTAACTAAGAATTGAAAACGTAACGGCTATATATTGAAGCGACACGGAAATATTCCCCAATTATATAATTTGCAATATAACTGGACGATGTCATCGCTCTGTCCACGTTATTTTGTAAACAACGCATAGCAACTGAAAAATTGAGTTCCGACACCTCTGGGATCGAACACCAGATCTCTCGATAACTAATAGTATTTGCAATATTTTCTGTCACCGGCATGCCATTACGAACTTCAGCCATCGATTTGGAAAATTCCCCCAGATGCAGATCTTTTTTATGTTTATTTCGAATGCCAGCATTTGAAGCAGGATATGACATAAAATTTGACTTACAGGAGATCATGTTTTATATTTAAACTTTTCTAACAGTCCGGAATTATCAGTGTGGCTGAGTAAAATCAAATACGACGCAAATAGTTAGCCAGGCAAAAATTTATAACCAAAGGAATGATGAAAAGGAAAAAGAATGTGATGAAAGCAAAAATGAAATGACGGGGACACAGCTAAAACCACTTTGTAGATGATAATCAGAAACCAAATTTTTAACTGATCCACCTTTCTGTGAAAGCAAAATGGCCTAGTACATTAAGATGTCTGGAATAGATTCCGACTTTGATGGTCAAATGCATTTTCCTTTCACCGGTAGAGGGTGTTTTCATAAAACTGTAAATTTTCCCAGATTGTGGTTAATGAAATGTCACATTTTGCTTTCGAAATTTCACAATGCAGATATTTCGAGTGATTCCTTATCATTTTGGAAGCAAACAATAAATAATGGAATATAACGTGTGTTAATATGTACTGTGTACTGCGTCGGGAGTGCAAATTCTGTTATGACGAAAATATACTTTTACGATAAGTTTCGAGCTCGTACGAAAGTTCTTTTGATAAAATGTGATATGCAGTATACGTAACAGAAAAAAATAGGGCTCCACTATTTAACACGCTGCACATTTTAGGATGAATAAAATTACTACAGTTTTAAGTTTAATTTTGTGAAAACTAATGACAAAACACATGCGCGGTTCTCCAAACCGATAAAAATATGATTTTTTATTATGATAAATTTTAAATGATTTCCTTTAGTTGTCTGAACTGTACGTAATAATATAGTAATAAGAATGCTCGAACTCCACTGATGAACCTTTGAGATGTTATTCATTTTACCCATTTTCTATGTATTCCATCACACCTCGGTTTCCACAGTGCAAGATTTAATGACACAGATAAGCGCATAGCCTTCCGGTAACTTATTTCCAAGGTTTGTCTTAAAACATTTAGTACACGTAAAATTTAGTTCCTTAGAGAAGCCGTGGATTGCTTTTGTAACGCAACTTTTATTGCATTTGTTGGCGCATCCTACACTGTTAAAGATTTTGTAGTAGGTTGCACCGAAAAGTAGTGCTATACCAGCTACACCACTTTCCAAGAACAGGTACGGAAACAAGAGTTAGCTAGGATTAAACAGTTTGCCTTGACCTTTGGTTACCCTCGTTACATGATCGATCTTTTGATTGTTAAGAAATCAATTGGTCAACCACAGACAGCTTTGCTTGCAGATAAATGTGATTATCAATTTGTGGGATCCATTCGATATATACCACCCGTACGTAATATCTTAAAGAACATATATCATAAGAACAACTCAAGTTTGGTGCAAGGTCTTATACTTTATTTAACACTGTTAAACAGGTCAGAGACTGTGTTGAATGTGTGAACCGTCACGGTGTATATTTGGTTACACTAAAATCCACTAACCCTGCTGAGCCCGATTTATGTTATGTGGGTTCTACCATTAGGAATTTGGGGCGCCGCATTTACGAACATCAATATAATCTTAGGACGCATTCTGGTGTTACAACTTTGTCGAGACTTTGTTTAAATGGTTCTCACCTACCATGCTGGAATGGCACCGTTATCCTGGATTCTCTCAGGAATCGTCGATCCAACACTTTTCTCCGAAAGTATTCGCATATTTGTCAATGCCGAAAGATGTTGCAACGATGAACATCCCCGTGTTTATCCCCTTTCCTTGGAGAACGCTTTTGGGCCAGGTCACGCCCATCAAGTATGCTTGTACACGCTGAACTTGATTTGGATTTTGCCGTTATTGCACATGCGCATTAACTGCTATTTGTCTTGTTAAAGTATACACGCCACTCGCTTCTGTGCTCACTGCTGCATTGTTTTTGAGGATGACTCCGTTGTGGCATTGAAAGGTCTTAAACATATACTTATTTTAACTGTACATAGGTTTTTATCATTAAAGTGTATCGTGCAGGAGACGGCAATTGTTTTCAATTTAATAGCTTTTTTTTTGATATGAGTTTTAACGACGACCGTGAGCAACTCAACGGGCTATGAGCAGTCGCCCGTCCCTAATTTAGGGCCACTGGTTCCAGGGAAGAGAGAGAGACAGTGCTGTAAGACAAACACAACATCCATGCCTCACGGGATTCGAACCCAGACCCCTTTCGGACGAATGATCAGAAGCCATCGCTTAGACCACTGCGCCACCGGCGCTGCTAATAGATTTTGAGCACGAGTTAATTTCTTCAAAAACCAACTACATGGTTCAACTTTGCCCTATGTTATAGTACAAGGTTGAACCACATTATGGTGCAAGGTTGACCATGTCGTTGGGTTTTGTTTGTACCACACAATGGTGTATCTTTTCTCGGAAGGTAGTGCAGCTGATATATTACCACTTTTTGGTGCAACCTACCACAAAAGGTTTAACAGTGTACTTAGAATTTTAAAAGATGGTTAAATTTTGCAGCTGAAACAATATTTAGTCCAAAATAAAAGTCGGACAACTCTGAGTGGCCCAGTGATTTCTCATCGGGTTTTTAAGGTCCAAATAACCAAATTCTGGTATTTTTTATTCAGTTTTAAGAAATGTTCCGCTACAGAGGGTTTTTTTTACCAGTAATATTGAAACCATTTTTCCATTGCCAGAAGCACTCCTACTTATGATAATATTTTTCATTTGTTGGGGGCTTTAAAGACTACCATGAGCAACTCGATGAGCCTTAAGTAGTCGCTCGTCTCTAATTTAGAGCCACTGGTATACTAAATTAGGGGCGGACGCAAAGAGTTGTTCCGTAAAACAAACACAACATCCATGCCTCCCCGGGATTCGAACCCATCGCGGATGAATAGTCTGAAGCCAAAGCTTAGACACTGCGGCTTTCATATAGTATGGTATGGCTCATGTTCCAGGTTAATGACTCCAAAAGGCCCACTGTTAGAGACGTTTTTTTTTACCATAGAATTTTACGTCCCGGTGTCGCAGTGGTCTAAGAGCTGACTACTGACCTTTCGTCCTAATGAGTCCAGGCTCGAGTCCTTATGGACTAGCGATTTTCCTCCATGGAACACGTGAATCTTAATTAAGGGTAGGCTACTGTTTATAGCCTATAGGGTTGCTCCCGTTAGTCGTTATCCCTCCTCTCAAAAGTGCGTAATTTCTTCTTCTGAATCAGTAATAGTGCAACCCTCTTTGCCGATCCGGTAACACAAGGTTCCAATCACTGGAATCTGACCATTCGTCCGGGATGTGTCTGGGTTCGAATCCCTGTGAGGCATTGACGGTTATGTTTCTCTGACGGCCCTTTCTCTCCCCCTTCCCTGGAACCAGTGGCTCTAAATTAGGGTCCGGCGATGACAAATAGCCCATCGAGTTGCTCACGGAAGTCGTTAAACATTCAAACAGCAAAAACAAACCTGTTTTACGAAATAAGGCTGATTAAACACTGCTCTGAAGTCGCTCTTGCAAGTTTTACCACATATTTCAATATTTTTAACACTTATAGATTGAATAAAACTACAGAATCCAGCATTTTCCAGAGAATTTTACCGAATGCGTATGATTGCAATTGTAATTTTTTTCCTATCATAAAAATTATTTACATGAGCTAAAACATTAAAACAGCGCGGAACTGAGAACGAAAATGAGCTTTGAAGGAGAGAGATGAATATCATGATAAGGAGTACAGTTTCGTACTTTGAAGGCTATCCCACGAATGTGCGCTGGATGTCTTACCCTGTAGGCAGTTAAATCATAAACACGCTTCACCATATTAATCTTTTTTTTATCCTTGATATTTTTTTTATTTTGCCCCGAGGATACCATCGTCCCCTCCGTCATATCCTTCCTGTTCCTTTTTAGCGAAGCCCAGCTAACATGAGCTTTTCCTGCAGCGCCCTCTACTTACATCTTTGCGAATCACCACCATCATCTCAGAGCTCATCATCCACATCCTTGCTCTCTATCCTCTTAGCCCCTCTGGGTGCTGCCATTCAGCTTGCGTCAGAAACAGTGCTCGAATTTCTCTTCAGCGCATGCGCCTTCTTGTCGCGGCCTCACAAATGCAAGGAAGGATGCTAAGAGGCAAGTTGATGATGCAGGGGAAAGAGGAAGGGATGGAATCGTAACACAGAAAAGGCAGCGACCGATTGAAGACTATTCGATTTCTACACGGCTACGATATTCTTTTGTATTTTGCCGACATTTCTTGTTTCTATAGTGGGGAATACGCGAAGCTTTCAAGGTTTCAAGACTAGTGCATGAATTCACAGGAATTAGTGGCACGTTCCTCCTGCTGCCCATTTATTTATTTTTCACGCAGCGATCGGGATTTATTGAAAGCTATTGGAGATAAACATGTGGATCTAAGACAGCTTTTTCTACGTATTATCTGGTGCATTTCCTATCATGGATGGATGTTTTTTCATCAAATTCAAAGTGAGGGAATATTATACAGTAAGGGGTGAATGGTGTCTCACAGGAGGGCGAATTTTTTGTGAACTTTACAGTGCAATCCCAAGGAGAGCATGAAAAACAGATATGAAAGCTGCACTTATTGGACTACCGTTTGGCCACCGGTAGCTGTTTTACTGTGTACCGTGATTTTAACTGCCGCTGATTTACCTTCAGTGATAAAAATTGGTAAGTCTGTTTTTAAAATCTTCTCTCATTTCAGGTAATTATAAGCACACGCATGTTGCAAATGACAAGGTGAAATGAATAGTCAACTGACACCGCCATCAACGCGATGAGAAGTAGGACACGATAAGCACTGGCGAGATTACCAAAATGGGAAATAATCAGTGTAAATGTTTTTTGAAGTTGCGTAGTATTAGTGAACTGTATGGACGTAAAACTTTTATTTCAGTTCGAAAACAACGCATACTAGGAAGCAAAACTCTACATCGGGTAACCCAAATGTTTTCTCTTTACGTGAGTTCCAATTTTTTCTTCATAATACTTAAAAGCATAAATTATTACCATGTGATTTAGTTTTTTTGGTATTCAATAGTTACGAGATCTTAAATATAATTGCAAATTTATTTAAAGTAACACGAGGCCAAGTGCACACTTCTGAAGTTCTAAAATTTTCTTCCCGATGGAGCCGGTAACTTCACATCGTTGATAAAGTCAATTTATGATGAAAACTGAACATATCAAAAATTTTACATTGACATAGAGCTTTGAAAATGACAGCGGGTTTGAATTCGTAGCGTAGATTTACATCGAGAATTTCGAAGCATTTAATTACAGGCATCAGCCAAGGTACTGCAGCTGATATTGATTTTCAGAATATACATTTTTTATAATCTAACGGATTGTAAATTATTTGTTTTCAAGCAGATTCTTTATTTGCACTCAGTTTTCGCCAGAAGAATACGCTATTGCTTCACTAATCATTATCACTACATTAGGGGAAGCGACGCACGCTCCGGAAAGAAATGTCTGTACTTTTAAAATATCGTCTGGATTTTTTTTGACGTATTGTAGCCTTATTTTTTTGAAAACAACTACATGTCGCGCTGACAAAGTGTGTTCTCAATTTGAATTGACTTTAGTTAATTTAGATTTTATTTTAAATCCAAGGAAAGTTTTCGGGAAGAGAAGAAAGTGTTTCAGTATCAAAACTGTCCTTTTCACATTTCACTCATTTCAATATACTGGTTCTAGGGAAGCACTGGCGAGATGCGAGGCGCCTGTGGTTTTATATAACAAAGTTTTGGTCAGGATTTGAAAGAAAGATTGGTGTTGAAATCCGAAAACCTTGTCATTCAGTCAATGATTAATTCAGGCCTTTGTGAAATGTAGTCTTAATTTTCACACAGTTCTTTTACAGTCATTTCTTTTAGGAAGCCCATTCCCTTTTTTAGGTCAAACTTACAGACATCTGTAGAGCGTTGTCCAGGACCTGTAGACAAGAGTGGGTTGTATCTCCAGAAAAATGCATTCAGAAACATGATCCTGATGATGAATGATCTCTACAAAAGATACTTAATTTGTATGCATTGTTTCCAAAACTCGATTATATTAATGCATCATTCAGATCACAGTAATAGTAATGTTACTCGAATTTCATTTAAAATGAAATTCGTTAGAATGAAATTCAATTTATCTGACCGGATTGTTTTTATCACGACTGTGCACCAGCCGCTTTTTTTGATATAAATACGAGGGGGTTCTGAGGCCAAAATACCTCTGCCTTGAATTCCCTCGATATTGCTGCATTAGTTTTCCTAATACTCCCCAGTAACTTCAGGGCACTTAGAACTGAAGTTTCTTCATCAATCTTAGCAGTGAAGATATGCGGATTAGGACTGCGTTAATCTTTGTTAATAAAACTCCTATCACGTTTTGAAAGCCACGCCTGTGGTTTTATATAACAATTCGTCGTTTCTGAAATGTGTTTTTCTATGGTTCCAGAGATAAAAAAGCGAAACGGGGATAAGATAGTGTGGAATATTGATACATTCTCGTTGTGTAATTTCTTTTGTGCCACCCCTGAAGACCGTGATCATTAGTAACATTTCTTCGCTAATTTGATGAACTAATCACCATTACACAGTGTCCAGAAAGTTTAAGACTGAATTATATGCAACTCCAAGGGCGGCATACCTGTTGTTTTTTCACAAAAGTAAAAACTACTCAAAAGGAAAATGTCTTCCTCAAAAGTTTAATGCCAGCAGCTTTAAAACATATTGATACAAGGCTCTGAGAGTTTTATGAAGAAGAGACAGTTTTTAAATTACAGAGCTGTTAGATAACCAAAAGAAAAAGTGAGTTATGCAGAGTAAAACAACAAAATGTGATCATCCTTACCTCAATGAAATAAGTCATCAATATTAGTCTTGAACCAGAAGATGCTTCTTTGACTCATAAATTCAAATATGTATTTTGAACTTTTCATAAAATCCTGTCGTTATGAATGGCTTAAACGTTTTTCTGCCGTTTAGTTTTTCTAGAATAATATCTGCAACAGAGAAAAATCTAAATATTTCCCTCTGGTTTAAAAGTAAATAGTCAAATATCTTCCTCGAATTTTAGAAACCCGTAATTTGAAGAGATTCCTGCCTTGTAGTTAATCTTTGTTTCTGGTTACCTCTAATTATTTCTCTGTATGCTGTGCAGAGGTCTGAGTTCACTAATTCTTTCTCTGTATGCTGTGCAGAGGTCTGAGTTCACTAATTCTTTCTCTGTATGCTGTGCTACCAGCCTTAGTTCACTTGTTCCTGACGTCATGAAAACCGCCAGGGAAGAAAACAAATCATACTGTTGAGTACAGGAGTAATATCGAACTTAGACGGGTAGCTGGGCCAGAGGTGGACTTTCTTGTTTTTTAAGTGGTCCTTAAGATTCAAATACGAGTAGTACGCACCGAAGAAATATGAGGCAATGTTTGTTTAAAGGATATAGGTTAATCAAAAAGTAAGTTTACAAGGTCTGTATTCCTCATTAGTACATTTAACCGATAATATGATGTATGTAAATAACATGACTTACCCTCTTTTTCATATATATACACCTATGAGCCATGGAGGAGACTGGCACAAGACAGACCGTTGTGGAAGAAACTTGGAGAGACCTTCGTCCAGCAGTGGATTGATAATTGTTCAAAATGATGATGATGAGCCATTACATTATAACCACCCCCAGCCTAGAGAAATGAGCGCGCCTGGAGACCGAAGGGCGGCGCAAGTGAAGTTCACGGAGCGGTATATATACAACCCAAGGACTGGCTTTCGGTTAACAGTGTTCGGAGTCGGAATGGGAAAAGCTGCCCATTTATCGGAGTTTGATAAAGGACTACTTGTGATGCCTCGGAGCTACGATCTCGGAAACGGCGCGGCTTGTGGGTTGTTCATGAGCCGTTCCGCTGTAGTGAGTTCGTATCAAATGTGGTGCACAGATGGTCAAACGACGAAGCGTCGTCCAGCCGTGTATCGTCCACAGCTCAATGATGCCAGAGGTGAGCTGAGACTGTCGCGCATTATTCACAGCGACCGCAGGGCCACAGTGCAACAAATCACCCGCAGCTACAACAGTGGTGATCAGGGCAATGTGTCACAGCACACAGTTCATCACAGCCTTCTGCACATGGACCTGCGTAGCCGACAGCCCAGCTGGGTTCCAATGCTCACTGCACGTCATCGCCAACAACGCATGAAATGGGCTCAAGTTCATCGAGATTGGACCGTGAATAATTGGAAGAAAGTAACCTGGTCTGAAGAATCAAGATTCCTGGTGCAGCACGCAGACGGTCAAGCGCGGATGTGATTCGATCCGCGCTCGACCGATTACAAACAGAGGCTATGGCACCTGGATGCACTGTTGGGCGGAAATAGGTAGAAGGTGGCGGTGTCATGTTGTGGGCGATGTTTTCTTGGGACACGTTAGGCCCCATTATCGCAATAGCACAATCCCTGAAAGATGCCAGGTATCTGAACATTGTAGCGGACCAAGTTCACGCATTCATAGCAACTGTGTGCCTTGCTGGTGATAGCCATTATCAAAAGCATAATGCGCCATGCCACAGTGCCAGAATTGTCAAGAAGTTGTTCGAGGAACATGCTGGTGACTTTCTGTTTATGCCTGGGCCTCCAAATTCGTCTGACATAAACTAAATCTAACATTTGTAGTTCGACTTGGAAAAGCGGGTTCACGCTAAATCGCCACCACCTCGAAATGTACGGGAACTGCAGGACCTGCTGTTGGCATTATGTTACCAGATATCCCAGTATACCTATCGCCACCTCATCGAATCGATGCCTAGCCGAGTGGCCTCTGTTTTGCGGGCTAAAGAGGATCCTACAGCTTATTAGGTAGGTGGTCATAATGTAATGGCTCAATAGTGTATATCATCATCATCATTTTCAACCATTATTTATCCACTGCTGGACGAAGGTCTCCCCAAGTTTCCTCCTCAACGGTCTGCCTTGTGCCAGTCTCCTCCATGTCACACCCGCATACTTTCGAATTTCATCCACCCATCTCCCATGTGGTCTTCTTCTGGGTCTTTTCCTGTCCCTTGGAATCCAATCTAAAATTTCGGCTGTCCATCGATGGTCTGTCCTTCTGGCAGTATGTCCAGCCCATTGCCATTTCAGGGATTTAACTCTGATCATGATGTCTCCCACTCTTGTCATTTTTCGGATTCACGAGTTCCTCTTCTTATCTCCTGTTTACGCCAAGCATGCACCTCTCCATGCTACTTTTAGTTGTCTGCAGCTTTTGTATGTCTCTTTTAGTTAAGGTCCACGTCTCTGCACCATACGTAAGCACTGGAAAGATGCATTGATCAAACACTTTTCTTTTAAGACATAATGGCATAGTGCTCTTGAAAAATATGCTGTTTCTTCCAAAAGCTCTCCAGGCAAGTTTTGTACGCCGATTAATTTCTTCATCAATGTGACCCTCACTTGATATCTGCTGTCCAAGATAAACGAACCTGTCTGTTTTCTCCAGCTTTTCTCCATCAATCGATAAATCTTCATTTCTTGTAAAAGCATTTAACATCACTTTTGTCTTCTGAAAGTTCATTTTTAATGCCACTTCTTTACTCTTGTCGGCAAGTTCCAGTATCATACTCTGCAACTTTGATGGGGTAGTTGCAAAAATGACTATGTTATCAGCAAAACAAAGGTGGGTTAGATAATATCCATTAATCTTTATCCCTTTGTTTTCCCAGTTCAGTGATTGAAAGACATTTTCCAATGTGGCATTAAAGAGCTTCGGAGATATGGTGTCACCTTGTCTCACTGCCTTTCCAATTTTTATGTGTGTTATAGTTTCAAAAAGCCGAATCTTTGGACTTGCATTTTCATAGATGTTATTAATAATATTAATGTATGCATATTCAATTCCGCAGGATTTCAGAGAAAAACGCATATAGGAGTAACATTTAGGAGACTGGCGCAAGACAGACGGTTTTGGAAGAAAGTTGGGGAGTCCTTCATCCAGCCCTGTATGGATAGTCATTGAAATGATGATGATATACAAAAAATGAAAGACATCTAAACGTCGTCAAACATGCCCTCACTCCGCGCATAGCTGCGTGAGTTAGAAACAAGTAAAATACACACACAAATAATTCAATCAATTCAGCACTCTCACCCAATGCGAACAACAACAAAAATTTCAGTAAATAAATACACAACCTGGTAGTCAGCCTCCATTTTGCCCTTCGGATAGGTAGGAAAGGCTGGATGCTTTAATTACCTTTAATACTTTGGTCGGTGTCTGAATTTCGCGTCCGCATGAAACCTGTGAGGCGTAGGGGTCATTTCGCAACTATAGATATATACACTATCTACCAACAAGTAATTGGACACCCCTGCAATCGACTATATCTGCGGTCCTGATACACGTCACGGCCGCCGCCGTTAAATGTCGTGTGGGAACCAACAACGCAACCAGTCGCATGGAAGATGCCACGCAGTTCGGAGCTCTCTGATTTCGAGAAAGGTGTAATCGTCGGGTATCACAGAAATGGCCGATCCATACGTGACATATCCAGCGAGTTGAAGTACCCAAATTCGACAGTGGCCTACGTGATTGACAAGTGGAAGATGAGAGGTGACTGTCGCAATGTGCCCCGACCCGGCAGGCCTACAAAACTGGGAGTTAGAGACCGACGGGTGCTGGCCAGAGAAAGTCGGAAGAACCGCACCAAATCGATGGGCCACATCCGCGAGGAGTTTCAAAATGCATCCGGAAGTGTTCTTCCGATGAATACCATCCGTAAGGAAGCCTATCTGCTCGGTTATCATGGACATGCTGCCGCCCACAAGCCTTTGATCACGAAGTCTAATAGCGCTGCTCGGCTAATGTGGTGCAAAGAATGTCGACAGTGGACCGTTGAACAGTGGAAACAGGTTCTCTGGAGCGACGAATCAAGGATCACCCTCTACCTTTCAGATGGCAGGGTCTGGGTTTGGCGTCTGCCTGGAGAACGCCTCCTGCCAGAATGTATTGTGCCAACTGTGAATTTCGGCGGCGGTGGAATTATGCTATAGGGGTGTTTCTCCTGGTATGGCACGGGACCCTCGGTCTCAGATCCTGGTAGGTTCAACGCCGAGACCTACTGCACCATTTTGGATGACCATCAGCTTCCTACGTTGCGGCAGTTTTACGGGGTGGACCCATGTACTTTCAGGATGACAATGCCACCTGTCATGTTGCGAGGTTCACCATGGCTTGGTATGGTGACAATGGGGTTAATCGAATGGACTGGCCTGCGCACAGCCTGAACCTTAACCCTATCGAGCACCTCTGGGACGAGCTGGAGCGTCTACTTAAGGGGTGCCCCCACCGTCCGAAATCGGTGAAGGAGCTCACCTGTCTTCTCCAAGCAGAGTGGAAAAAGATACCGCTAGCCGTCGTACAACGCCTGGTTGAGAGTATGCCCCGGAGGGTCGCAACTGTAATCGCCGCTCGTGGAGGCTCCACCAACTATTGAAGGTGAATAAACTTTGTTTTCCTTTGCTATCACAGGTGTCAAATTACTTGTTGGTAGATATTGTATATTTGTGTGTACTGTATATATGCTGTATATGTATATACTCCATATATACGATAACAGGATAATATATATGCGGGGTGATCATTTTATCACGCAACCCCGCATTCAATGGCGCAGAACAGGCCTTTGGTTGTTGTAAAGGGAGAAAGTGTGTGACATGCCGGTAGATGGCAGTACAATACTCCCGAGATAGAAAGTGCAGGTGCGTGGTTATCTGCGTTCCAGACCAGCGAGAAGAACGCTGTGCTTGCGGAAGTTGCTAACGGACATTACAAGAGGTCATTTGTAACGACACAACGGGCATTTATCGTGGACGTGTATTTTCAACAGCAATCATATGCACATTTACAGATGCAATTTCATCATAAGTATCCTGACGTGCCTGTGCCCAACAAATCAACAATTATGCTAATCATCAGCCGTTTACGAGAGACTGGGAGTGTTGGTAACAAGAAGAAGGCGAGGAGGTCCCATGTGTTAACGGACAACAAACTCGAGAAGGTACGGACAGCATTACAGCATTCGCCAACGAAGAGTTTGCGTAAACTGGCGGCACAACAACAGATGTTGTATGGGAGTGCACACAAGGCCACAAAGAAATTAGTGTCTCCGTGTGTACCGTGTCCGCTGTGTACAAGAACTAAAAGAACTGGACACGAACCAACAAATTGCGTACTGTAGGTGGCTAACGACATTGGTGAGATGTCACGGAATAGGCTTATTAGATAAAGTGTTTTTCAGCGATGAGGCGCATTTCCACCTTAGTGGATACGCCAACAGTCAGAACAACAGTTATTGGTCAACAGAAAACTCACATGTGCTGCACGAAACGCCGTTACATGCATTGAAAGACGGGAGGGGGTGTGCAATTTTCACAACGAGGAATAGTGGAGCCCATAATCTTTTGACACGACCCTCAACAGCCAGACGTACCAGGACATCACTATGCAATTTTTTGCATTTCTGGAAGCAGACCAACTTTATTGTTACCCGAAACAGGACGGGGCAACGAGTCATACGTCTCATGACACAATGCAGTTTCTTGACGACATGTTTGATGACCGCCTGGTTTCAAAAGGTTTGTGTTCCCCAGGATCACCTGATTTATCTCCAGCGGATTTTTTCTTCTGGGGGTATCTCAAAGGTTGTGTATACCGACAGAATTCACGTACTGTAGACGAACTGAAGCGGTGCATTACCAGTGACAACTGTACGCTCCTGCGCAAGGTGGCATCCAACATGGTTAACAGGGCTCGTACCTGCTTTACAGCTGCGGGTGGACATTTCGAACATCTCCCGTAACAAGTACGTATCTCATTTGGTGTCATTTGTTGTCGGTATTTCGTTTTCTTATTAAACGCATGATACGTCCGTATTTCACTGGTATTCCAGGTATTGAACACATTCTGAATATACGTACACACTATATCGATAAAAGTCATCGGACACCTAGAAGAGAAACACAATATAGCATTTATTGACATACATTAGTATGGTGTCGGTCCACCTTTGCCCTTAATGCATGCACTGCCTTCGAGACATGCTTTCGATAAGGTTTTGGAACACAGCGATAGGTATGCGCTTTCATTCAGTACATAATGCTGCCGCTAACTGTTGCTTAGTAGTAGGCCTTGGTTCTAAACTTCTTATGCGGCTCTCTAATTCATCACATAGGTGCTCTATGGGTATAAGATCAGGGCTCTGTGCTGGCCAGTCCACACACGATGCGGAATTATCGTCAAACCGCGCCGTAACAGTCCTTGCTTTATGGCTCGGTTCATTATCTTGCTGGTACCAACAATACTTGGTTCCATAGTATTGCCACAGAGTTGGTAGGGCATAATTGTCCAGAATATCAACGTAGACGTGGTGGCTAACAGGATTGTGCACTATAACCAATGGGCCGGGACCATACCAAGAAAAACACCCCCCACAAGTACACTTCCAGCTTCAACCTTTACTGTAGGAACAGTACACTGTGGAAATCCGACGTGTGCTAAACTAACGTGTCCGGGTGTCAATTGCTCTCAACACGATTACACCGTACTGTCCGACAGGCCCAAATGGAGGCCGATTCGACGCGCCGGCCACCCTGCCTCTCTCATCCCGCGGACGATACGGTCTCGTTCAAACTCCGTCAGTTGCCCGTTCATGCATCTGCGGTGAAGGTGGTGTTTGACGCGGATTTTCTCAGCATACACCAGGTGTTTCAGATGATCCCACAGATAAAAGTCGAGTGGTGTGATGTCGGGGGATCTGTGTGCCCATTCCACAAACCACGCCGTCCAATCCAATGTTCAGGGAATTCAACACCCAGCCATTGAAGAACAGTTACTCCGTAGTGTGATGGAACCCTATCGTGTTAGAAATAACAGGGGGAACTGCCATCTTTATTCAGAAGGGATGGGAACACTGTTTCCTGTAACGTGTCCATGTAAGGCTGAGCATTTAGGTCATTGTCGATGAAAATGGGTCCAATTACACGGGTGCCCTATATTCCACACCACACCATAACCTTTACATTGACAACGACTTTGGATGGTTCCGTCCAGTGAGGGTTACTGTCACTCCAGTACCTGTAGTTCTAACGGCTAACCTCACCGCTGACATAAAAAATGACCTCGTCACTAAACAAAATGCCCTATGAGAATGAGGGATCCCGTTGATGTTGGTCTAAATCCCAGGTGCAGAATTAGACACGTCTGTCAAGGTCATCCTCTGATAGTTGCTGCATCTGGATCTTGAACGGATGCCAGCGAGCGGTGTGAAGAATCCGTACAATGGCGGAGTGCCTGAAACCATATTCTGCAGATTGACGTCGTGTGCTACGTTGTGAACTTTTTGCAAAGGATGCCAAGACCATTGTTGAGGTTTCTTCGTTGGTAGCAGTTTTCGGCCGGCCTTTACGTGGCTTGTCGTCCACAGTCCAAGTCTCTCGGAATTTAGATATCAGGTAAGTGACAGTGCTGTGTGAAATTGGTGGTCTTTCTGGCTTTCGGTTGTATGACGTAGAAGTCTTGTCTTACTTCAACGTTATATTTAAAACATCAATATACTAAGAAATAGTTCCTAAATGAAAGAAACCTTAACGGCCAGACGAAACATGTAAACAACAGAATCCACACTTAAGGAAAAGATTCTTTTTTCAGGATGTAGCAAACACATCGTAGCATAGCATATTGCACTAAACTCTCCACACACCATACAACTCTTAACACAATGCTCTTAACACAACGTTCTTTTCACAACGCTCTTTTCAATAATCAGTTTACAACCCAACGCTCGCCAAGCAACAACTCAGTCGTCGCTTTTATCTCTTGTTCTTATCAATATCAGGCATACGTCATATGCATTCAACCTCAATTGTGTTGCCAAACGTATTCGTTTGAGAGAAAAGATATTACGTTAAGAGTGAAGAATAATAGAATAAACTCAAGATTTATATAGGGAAAGAAACTAAAAAGGAAAGTTAATTTAGAATATACGTCACAGTTGTTGAAGACTGCAGCAATGATACGGTAGCTGCGTTCCCCACACTTTAGGATCACCTCAATCCTCTCCTCTTTCGTTAATTGCCATCTTCAGTTACCTGCAACAAAAAATGGTAATTTAAATTTTCTGAGTTGTTAACTTGTAAACCACAACACATATGTCAAGTCTGATTACGGCAATCAATTTGTGAGAAAATTCTGGTCTTCTTTGATATGCGGCATGACCCCCTTACCATTTGAAAACTTTGGCCTTGATCCAATATGGCGCATTTCAAGGTGGTGGCCATGTTCCAGAAATTGCCTAAAAGATAGGCCCTATCAGCGATTCTCTGCTGTGGTATTCAGATATTTCATTTTCTCTCCCTTTTCTGAAATATAAGGGTGTACTGCGACATTTGACTCACCCTGTGTGTATCTGGCCATGCAAACTAAGAATTTAGCTGAATAAACATGTCGGCATCAAAAGACGACTGCCTATGTTTGAAGAAGAATTAACATCATTAGCATTTTTTGATATTAAGAAGTCGAAAGTGGCACTTGACCAACTAGCATCATAAAAGGTCTGAAGACTGTCTTGTCATCGAATACTGATCAGTTGTATGCCACATCAGAAATTCGAAAACGCAAAATAGTGTGCCAGTAAGAAAAACGTCAGTTACTATTCTTACCCTTATATTCTGATGACATTATGAGTTCGAGACACCAAAACCAACACACTGCTATTTGAAAACCGAAGGCTGTCCTTAAAGTGAAATTCATATGGCTTGGTATCTAAACGTGCTTTGGTGTCTAACACGGCAGCTTAAAATTCCTAGAAGCGATCTACCGCTTGTTTAGGGAAATATCTTTGTACTAATTATATTCAAAATGCAAATATGTCTAGCTGAAACATAAATAAAGCGAAGGATCTTGTAATTGAAACGATACTTTTCTTTTACGACACACAAGAAGCTGTCATTTAAAAAAACCCTACTGCGTTCAACTTCAGTAACACACACACCATCATCCATTAAAAGGTTGAGGAAGGCAAGATAAAATGACAGCAATCTTTTATCTTGAAACTTTCGAGGGATATTTTCAGCGAAACTTCTGCATCATTTTTCTGGATGACAGCTAATGAATGAAGTCACTGTTTTAATGTGGAGTGCTGCTGGTGCTAATGGTGTTGAAAAAGACTTTTTCTGGTTTCGGGAAATTTTCATTAAGGACATCGTTAGAATGGAAGTATTGAGGAACTTTTTTACTTTCTCTTCTTTGCAAGTTCAGACTACTGTGTCCGCCAATTTGTTGGCTGATGACAAATTTTTTCTTTGGTTTGACAGACGATAAGTGAACGAATTGTTTCTACGCAGTTACCACTGCCTATGATTTTAGCGCAAAAAATTTGTTTTACAGTTTTCAGAAATTTCTGTTGAGCGTGGCGGATATTTTAGATGTACTTTGGGGCTGAATTATTACACTTTGTCAATCTGAAGTTCTCATTTCTTACCGAGATAATTAAGGAGGTGCAGTTTTCTTCTCATGAAGAAATTTTCAGCATTTTTCAGATGGTAGAAAACATAAAGCGCCCAAGTGTGCCGTGTTTGTTTCTCAAGTGCAACTATCGTGTTTTATGTGGTATATAACCATAAAAGCTGAAAATGTTTCGACGGTGTTTAAAGAAGAAAGAGGTCAAGGACAGAAACTGGAATAAATGGGATAAATGTCTCATTAAGGGGATGTTCTTACAGTCGAATCCTCAGTATGGGAAACAGCATTTTAAACAAGTTTTTAATGCAACTGCTGTTTTCAACAGGTCTTCAGCAAAAGTTAGTGGGTGAGCACTACAGACCGATTTATATACCTTAAAATTTAGGAAAAATTGTATACAAAATATGCCCTATATACATATATTATGCATCTATACTTTTTGTTCACTTTTCTCTTTTTCTCCAAATAAATGTTGAGGGCAGAGGAATGACTTTTCGAATTTTTCGAATATGAGTTGATGGAATTAATGAACTGCACACAAATTAGTACATTGATCTTAAATATAATTAATAACTAAGTAAATAACTAATAACAAGTAATAATTGATGTAATAAATAAGGAAAAATCCCCTTTAAGTGATATAGTTCCTCACACCCTAACTCGTTTGTTGCAATAGACAACAATATGTTTTGACGTGGAACTACGTCTTTCTTTGCGCTGGGTATGGGGTAACATCGGGGACACGGATGCAACGAAAACATGTCCCACTTTGAACGTGTATATCTTCGAAAATAATAATAGTAGAGTAATAAATAATACATCATTAGATACTTTGTTTCGCCGCATGCCGTTTTAAGGTTGATAACTAGTGAGTAGATAATGATAGCGATAACTTCAGCCCTGCATTCCGTAGCTGACGATCAGAGCTAACGAACGTATGTGATAAACCGAAATAAAGTGGATTTAAAATTTATTTATTTTTTAAATAAAAAAAATGTGACGGAAATTTAGAATTGCCGCACAAATCCAGGGAACATTACTATAAGAACCGACCAAAGTTGAAGCAACAGATAGAGGAGAACGATTGGAATCAGAAAATACCTACTAAGCCATCAACCGAAAAGTCGCGGGAATATAGGGAGCGCCAAAAGTCCGCGCGCCAGGACGTGTTTCACGTGAGTTCGACTCTAGAGCCACAATATTCCACTTCAACTGCACAAACTGAGCCTGAACAGCAAGAGCAGATGGAGATTGATGTCATCGATCTAAATTTCCAAATTTTCACACCGGGCATGGAATAGCAACGTACATCCCCAGTCTTCACAACTTCGCTGGATAATGGATGTATTGCGTCTCAAACCTTTACAACCCCGATGCATTCTAAATCTAGACAAGAACAAGAGAAACAAAAGGAAGAGTACATTAGGCCCGAGACGTATCGCCAAATTTATAAAAAGGCAACTAAGGAGTTTGAAAAATTGTTTCTGAAGGACGATTTCTTCAGAAACAATTTCAGTAATAACTACTGACAACGATGATACTACGCCTTTTACTTCTACTAACATGAATTTGTAATCAGCATAAGTTACTATGAATTGTATATACACTCATCGTCAAAAATATTTGCACCCAGAAGGACATGTCGAATTGCAATGCTGTTCGAGAGGAAGGTAAAGGTTACCAGGAACAACAAATGATTGAACATTGAGACTGATATGGGCAATATTTATTGAGCTACACGCCAATAAGTAGTGTCTCTCAGTATGGCGTCGGGCCGCCATGTTTGCTCACACAGCATGCCAGACGTCTCGGCATGGAGTTGTACAGGTTCCAAATGGTGTCCTGCGATAAGCCATCCCAGGCAGCTTGAATCTTCTCACTCAGTTCCTGCAGATTGTGCAGTAGGGGTGGAGAGCGTCCAATAGTATCCCACACATTTTCAATCGGCGATAGGTCTGGCGATGCGGCTGGATATGGCAGAGTGTCAATGCCTTGAAGGCAAGCTCTCGAGACATGCAGTTTATTATTAGCACGTTTTCTGCGAAAAAATGATCGTGCATAGTTATCCGTCCGTTCGTTCGCCTGTGGACACCATATCTTTATAACTATTAGTCCGATTTGAAAAATTATTTTTGCATTTGGAAGCCTGAAATGTGCAAATGTTGATCTTTCAGTTATTTTTTTACGATGCAAAATTTCGCCGCTAGAGGGCATAAATGCAGATGATATCGAATTCAAAATGCATTTCATTCTGTATATTTGCTTCTAAACATCTGTTTGAAACATTTATTCTACCTTTCAATTCCATTTTAGCCGAAGAGTATTTTAGGCATAGTTACATTTTCAAGTTACGCATAGATTTCCCGCTGCGTGGCGTAAAACCCCGATTTAAAGATATTTCTTCAGGGGGCACAACTCCTGATGGGAAATCTTTTGCATATAACTTTTAATTTCAGGAAAGAATGGTTTGGCTACCAGGGGACGTAAGTTTTAATTTCTGCTTTTGCTGCATCGCCACAAGATCTGAGCTTCTAAAATATCGATTGATAAAAATATTTCATGCATCGAAGCCACTGACATCGATAAACCTTTTCGGAATATTTTCTTCTTAAAATATTGCATGGTTTCGCCTCCAGGGGGCGTAGATGTATATCTTATTTTTGTAAATATTTCTGCTTCTAATGGTCCGATTTGAAAAAGTCTTCTTTATTGGATAGTTTTTTTTTTTTGATTGGAGGTTTAACGACTAGGGTGAGCAACGCAATGAGCTATAAGCAGTCGCCCATCTCTAATTTAGGGTCACTGACTCCAGGGAAGGGAGCGACCCAGAGGTGTAAGACAAACACGACATTCATGCCTCACTGGGATTCAAACCCGGACCCATCTTGGACGAATGATCAGAAGCCATTGCTTAGACTACTACGCCACGGCTTGGATAGAATTTCCGGTGCGAAGTATTTTTCATATAATTTCAAAATTTTCAAGTAATTCATAGACTTACCGCTAGGTGTCGTAAACGTAAATTTCGTTTTCCCCGATATCTCTGTTTCTAAAACTCCGATTTGAAAAATTCTTTCTGCACCGGATGCAGCTCTTAATGGGAAATCTCTGCCTACAACTTCTAATTCTTGGTAAAGAATGGTTTGGCCACCAGTGGGCATAAGTCTTAATTTCCGTTTCTGATGTATTTGCAGCAAAATCTGAGCTTCTGAAACCTCAACTGAAAAAAATTCGTTTGTGGACCAATACTACTCACGTCGATAAACCTTTTCGGAATATTTTCTTCTTAAAATAATGCATGGTTTCTTCGCCAGGAGGCGTAGATGTATATCTTATTTTTGTCAATATCTTTAGTTCTAAGAGTACGATTTGAAAAATTCCTTTGTTGGATAACGTTTCTGGTGCGAAACGTTTTTTATATAATTTCGAAATTTTCAAGTAACTCATAGACTTTCCGCTAGGGTGCGTTAAGGTAAACTGCATTTCTCCCGTTATTTCGGCTTCTAAAACTCCGATTCGAAAAATTCTTCCTGTATCGCCTGGTGAAAAATACAGGTAATTTTTCATGTAATTTTTAATATTTGGTAAAGAATGGTCTGGCCACTAAGGGAATTAGTGTTAATTTCTGCTTCTGATGCATTTGCAGCAAAATCTCAGCTCCTGAAAACTCGAGTGAAAAAATGCTTTCCTGGGCCTTTACCGCTCGCATCGAAAAACCTTTTGAGAATACCTCCTGCTTAAAATATTTCACAGTGTTTTCACCACGGGGCGTATTTACCTTATTTTTGTCGATATCTCTGCTTCTAACAGTCCGATTTGAAAACTTCTTTCTCTGTTGGAGAGCGTTTCCGCTGCAAAATGATTTTTCTTAAAAAACATGTCTGTCACCAGAGGGTGCAAGTTAACATTTCCGTTTATAGCAATATCTGCGGGATTAAAAACCCGTTTGAAAAATCATTCTTCGGTCAGATATTACTGTTTTCCGTACTGACTCCATTGACTTTGAATGGCTTTGATACATTTAATTCGTACAGAACGGATTTAGAAGACGTGCTCTTGACACCGAAAATACGGTGTCATCTTTCTTGGTTTTCATTCAATTGGCTTCAGTGGACTGCTCATTCTTTGATCTACTACCATTTAGAAGTTCTTTGAGTTTGGGCTGTTTCTTGCTTTCCCAGGTCTCGGAAGATTAAGATCTGTCCTTTTTAAGGAGCAAACATGTTGAGTAAGCGTACCTTAAAATATCAAATAAGGAACGCAAAACGTTTTTTTTTTGCTTTAAATACGCATTTTCACGGGTAATTTGCATTTTGCATGTATTTATATGTACTAACGGCAAAAATGGCTAAATGTGCATTTTCATATTCAAATACGCAATCAGGTATACTCCCGCTCTGATATTTCCACCTATAAAAATATTCTATGTATGCTACGATATTTCCATGTATTTGACATCTAGAGAGGTTCGAAAGTATCAGCAAGACGAAAAGAAAAAGGGTGACCCACCACTTCGGAATTATTGCTATTGCACCTACAGTCGTGAGTGCAACGCGAGTTGCAGCAGCCTACAAGTGCTGACAAAAGGCTGTGACCTGGGCAGTTTATAAGGAGCAGATGCTATCTTTGACCCAGACAAATGTGGAGATGTCAATGCTGACACATCTGCTCTGTGCATTTATTAAAAACACGAATACTCACGCGTACACAAACACACACACACACATATTTATACACACATCGGCCATTGAATTACGTTCATGCAATCGTACGTAAACGTAACTTACTCAGCGTATGTGGAAATACGAGGTCAAGAGTGTTACCATGTGATCCAGGCAACTATTTAAGATTTCTGCTCGTCATTAATCATTATGGCGGGCTTTTTTTTGCGTTTTTTAGGCTTTCCACTTTATTCATTTGCGACTTCCTGGGCGGAGAGCTTCATGTTAGTGCGTTCTTGACCCAGTATCTGAATTTTTATTCATCGTTTATGGGGAGGGAAGGGCCAATTTACTTAGTTTTTTTTACTCTTTTTAATACATATATATATATTTTAATTCCAATTTGCATTACACTAATCGTAACTAGTGTTGATATCAATTGAAAAAACTAAGGACCTTTCGGAGTTTGATAAAGGGCTTATTGTGGGTGCCCGTCTGGCAAGAGCGATGATTTTAAATACAGTACAGCTAACTGCTTTTTGAAAAGGAGGGATATCCCGGGTCTTTAATCAGTGGAAAAATAACGCACATTGCTTGTCTAAGAGGCGAAACTGTGGCACGAAGACGATCTGTTAGTAACAAGATCGCCGTCATCTGAGAAGACTTGTGCTGAGAAACAGGGCTTCTTGTGCGCAGCAGTTTACGGCCGCATTCGATGAAGACTGTTCCCGACCAATATTTGAGCTAACTATGCACATGGAATTGAAGAGGATCGGTATTGGAAAACGAATGCCTATACGGAAAGTACTTATTTCTGAGAAAAACTGGAAAGTTCATCTACAGTGGTGTCAAACACTTGATGACACGCTCATCCTTGTTCCCCTGACTCAGGTGATGTGGCACCCATTTTCCTTCCTTCTGAATCTTTCCTACTGCACGTAAACGTTTGGAAATTGTTTTTTGAGTTACCCCCAGTTGTTCAGCTAGTTTTGTTTTTGCTTTTGAGACGAATCTTCATCCAGCAATGCTTGCAGTTCTTCATGTGCAACCATCTGTGGGACACCGCTACGTTCTCGATCTCTAACATCAAAATCACCTGCTTTAAACAGTCTAAACCAAAACTCACACTTGCTTTTCCATACAATATTCTCCGCCAGAACAGAACAGATCCATGCACATACTTCTGCAGCACTTTTTCCTTAATGAAATTCATAACGAATGCAGTGTCGAATAAATGCAGTATCGCTTGTCATCTTTCACCTACCGATGTGCAAGTGCGTTTGACTGTTGGGCAAACTTCTGTGTCACATTTTATACTCCGGACCAGTTACGGTCACATGACAACAACGCGGGAGAATGTAGGATTGTATAAATTAGTTGAATACGTCACACAAAAAACGATTTAAAACTTATTTGTACACCTAATATAAAAATTGCATTCTTTATTTCTTAGATTACACTTTCATGTAGGATGACCACAAAATCTTTACGGAGTCTAACAAGAATCCGGCTTTTGATTTCATTGTGTCTACTTTCCCCATAGACCGCCTCTAAAGACAGGCCTAAGCTTAGGCCTTTTTAACAGTTTTTATTCCATCGTGCTCATAATCATAACGATTATACACCAATTCACGTTAGCAGTATTGCGCATTTACTTATGCATTAAATCGTAATACCTTGGCCTAGGCCGTTTCAACAGTTTTTCTTCTATCGTGTTCATATTCATGAGGTTTAGACACCAAGTCAAGTTAGCATTATTGCCCTTTTATTTAGGCATTTGGGCCTAGGCTTTTTAAACAGTTTTTCTTCTATCGTGTTCATATTCATAAGGTTTAGACACCAGGTCAAGTTAGCATTATTGCCCTTTTATTTAGGCATTTGGGCGTAGGCCTTTTTAACAGTTTTTCTTCGATCGTGTTCATATTCATAAGGTTTAGACACCAGGTCAAGTTAGCATTATTGCCCTTTTATTTAGGCATTTGGGCGTAGGCCTTTTTAACAGTTTTTCTTCGATCGTGTTCATATTCATAAGGTTTAGGCACCAAGTCAAGTTAGCATTATTGCCCTTTTATTCAGGCATTTGGGCCTAGGCCTTTTTAACAGTTTTTTTCTATCGTGTTCATATTCATAAGGTTTAGACACCAAGTCAAGTTAGCATTATTGCCCTTTTATTTAGGCATTTGGGCGTAGTCCTTTTTAACAGTTTTTCTTCTATCGTGTTCATATTCATAAGGTTTAGACACCAAGTCAAGTTAGCATTATTGCCCTTTTATTTAGGTATTTGGGCGTAGGCCTTTTTAACAGTTTTTCTTCGATCGTGTTCATATTCATAAGGTTTAGGCACCAAGTCAAGTTAGCATTATTGCCCTTTTATTTAGGCATTTGGGCCTAGGCTTTTTAAACAGTTTTTCTTCTATCGTGTTCATATTCATAAGGTTTAGACACCAGGTCAAGTTAGCATTATTGCCCTTTTATTTAGGCATTTGGGCGTAGGCCTTTTTAACAGTTTTTCTTCGATCGTGTTCATATTCATAAGGTTTAGACACCAAGTCAAGTTAGCATTATTGCACTTTTATTCAGGCATTTGGGCCTAGGCCTTTTTAAGAGTTTTTTTCTATCGTGTTCATATTCATAAGGTTTAGACACCAAGTCAAGTTAGCATTATTGCCCTTTTTTTAGGCATTTGGGCCTAGGCCTTTTTAACAGTTCTTATTCCATTGTGTTCATACTCAACTCACGAGGTTTAGGCACCAAGTCAAGTTAGTAGTATTGCGCTTTTATTTAGGCATTAAATATTAATACCTTGGCATACGCCTAGGCCTCTTTAACAGTTTTTATTCCATCATGTTCATATTCATAATGTTTCGACACCAAGTCATTTAAGGAATACTGCGCTTTTCCTTAGGCAGCAAATATCAATAAATGGGCCTCAGGCCCTTTTAGCAGTTTTTATTCCGTTCTGCCTGGTATCATAATGTTTGGATGCCAGGTCAAGTAAGTATTATTGCACTTTTACTTAGGCACTAAATTTTAATCAATAGGCCTTTGAGCAGGCCTTTCCGACAGATTTTGTTCAAGTGTAGAAATATTTATTCTTAAGTAAAAGCGCAATATTACTAACTTTACTTGATGCAAATCTTACAAATATGAGCACGATGGAATAAAACTGCTAAAAAGGCCAGGGCATTCATATTTAATGTCTTAGTAAAAGTACAATAATACTAAATTGAATTGGTGTCTAAACCTTATGAATATGAAGACGATGGAATAAAAATTGTTAAAAAGGCCTAGGCCTAGGCCAATGTATTCATATTTAATGTCTTAGTAAAAGCGCAATAATAGTAACTTGGCTTTTTGTCTAAACCTTTTGAATATGAGCACAACCGAATAAAATCTGTCTAAAAGGCCTTTATTTATATTTAATATCTAAGTAAAAGCGCAATAATAGTAACTTGACTTGGTGTCTAAATCTTATGAATATGAACAAGATGGAAGAAAAACTGTTAAAAAGGCCTAGGCCTTAACCAAGGTATTAATATTTAATGCCTAAGTAAAAGCGCAATAATACTAACTTGAGTAAACTTTGTGAATATGAGAACGACGGCAGAAAAACTGATAAAAAAGCTTAGGCCTGTTTATTAATATTTGATGCTTAAGTAAAAGCACAGAATTATCAGTTTGATTTATTATGTCAAGATTATGAATATATTGCGCCGTGCTCAGATTCATAAGGTTTAGACACGAGGACTAGTATCATTGCCCTTTTACTAAGGCATTAAATATTAATCCCTAGGCCTTTGCGCACGTCTGAAACGAAGAAACTGCAATTTTCATACGGCCCCTAAAGTGTGTTTCTGCACTTGCCCGTTTGGCCAAGTGTTTAGAGGTCAGTTGTCTTAAACTCCATTTCAATTAATTCGTTTCATATTTTTCGAAGAAGTCGCCTTCCGATAAAGGTCTCGCACTCTCGATGAATCTGTTTTCCATGAATTCGGTTTCGATGAATTCGCTTGCACCCCCTAATGTGTTCCAGCTGAAAACACCCCACACCATAACGGAGACACCGCCGGCCTGCACTGTCCTTCGTAGGCATGCGGGATCCATTGCTTTGTGGGGTTGTCGCCACATCCAGAGACGGCCATCTGCCCGAAACAGTTGCTACAACAATTCGTCAGACCAGGCTACACCTGTCGGGTCATCTAGTATCCAATGGCGGTGCTCCCGAGTAATGGCAGGGTGGTCCGTTGTTTCTGGAACCCCATAGAACACAGAGAACTTTGCACTGTCCGAACGCTGATATTTGTACTGGCCCCAGCATTGATTGCGCTGTGATGTTCTGCAATGTTGCACGCCGGAAGGATGTTACACTGCGTGCCAGACGCAGCTGTCCACGATCGCCCAGGGCTTTTCTACGGCTACACCGGTCTCGCACTCTGAATTTCCCCTTGAGTTTGTGTTGTCCAGGTACACACTTGAAATTGTTGACTGTGTATAAATCCAAATTTCATGGTAATTTCCGAGATGAAGTGACCCATCTTCCGGGCGCCGACTATCATATAACTTTCACAACCGCTTAAATTCTGATAAGATGCCATCTGAACTGCAAATGCTACTACTTGCGCTTGCGGAGATATCTGCCTCTATATACACTGGCGGAAAGTGAAAAAAGAATACCAAGAAGGAATTGGCGGACGATCATGAAATTTACATATGTCAATGGGGTCGAGTTTACGTAGGTGTGATGTTAATTTCGGGACCAACCGGTGAGCGCTCACGCCACAGCACGGCATAATATGCAAATTATCATCGGTGGTATTTAAGGAGTACGACGAAGTGAATGTAATCAGTCGTCGGCGTACGGACACGTGCAAAGACCCTGAAGAATCTGCAATGCCTAGACATGGAAGACGTGTACGATTTCAGCAGTTATCGGACTTTGAGCGAGGTCGTCTAGTCAGACTCCGCGAGGCCGGGTGGTCGTATCGTCGTATTGCGGAGCGAATTGGACGGGAAGTATCGGTGGTGGTACGATGGTGGCGTAGTTGGTCCGAGGAGCATTCCCACACGAGAAGACGTGGAACCGGGAGTCACAGACGGACTGATGAGCGGACCGATCGACACATAAGAAGAGCTGCGTTGTCAAGCAGAACATCCACTGCGACACAAATTCGAGCTGCCGTTGCACCTGAGGTGACTGTGCGAACAATCCGCAACCGTGTACTGAATGCAGGACTAGGTGCACGTGTGCCTCTGGCATGTGTACCTCTGACTCAAGCCCACCGTCAGGAACGGCTGCAGTGGTGTCGCCAACGTCTGCACTGGGGAACACAATGGCGGTCTGTCTTGTTCAGCGATGAAAGCAGATTCTGCTTAGGAGGAGCCTCCGATGGCCGTATGCGTGTTCGTAGACGCACAGGGGAGCGTCTCCACCCTTCTTGCATCTACCAGTGACACACAGGGCCTACACCTGGTCTCCTGGTGTAGGGAGTGATCAGCTATCACTCCCGTACACAACTAGTGTTTGTACCGGGTACGTTAAACAGCACCTCCTACATCAACAACATCATTCAGCCCGTTGTTGTGCCATTTGTAAGATCGGTCCATCGTGGTTTTTTCCAGCAAGATAACGCACGCCCACACACGGCACGTGAAATGCAACATGTACTTCAGGGTGTGAGACAACTTCCATAGCCTGCACGCTCACCGGATTTGTCCCCGTGTGGGATTTTATGGGACAACGACTTATCCGGTCTCCACGGCCAGCCACGACAATCCCCGATTTATGCGTTCAGGTTGAGGATGCTTGGAACTCAATACCCCAAACTTACATCCAACATCTGTACGACAGACTCCATGCCAGAATTGCACAGTGTGACGCAGTTCGTGGCGGTTCAACCTCGTACTAACCATGTGACATGGAAATGTTATTTTTCAGTTTACCAGCAAATACAGCTGTATTTGTTTTGATCACGTTATCCTCTGTATTCCGTTATTATGCTGTATAAGTTTAGTTGATATCAGACGTCTCCTTTTTGGTGTTCTTTTTTCACTTTCCACCAGTGTATATGTCCTTTGCGGACGATACTCATGTAATGGAAATAGTAGCATCCTCCCCAGTATTTTCGGCACCTCAGTGTATGTTCTCGTCTCATATAAAAAAAATGAGGTTGCTGCGTCATACCAGGCGAAGAATTGGAGGCGCACAACAAGATGTAGAAGTGTGTACTGAAAATAAGTTCTTTTTATAGAAGTACGTCATTCACTACAGCAAGTGGCTAAATAATGGGATATTATCACGCAAAGCAGAACAATGGGAGAAAAAAGTGAAACCTTCAGGAGGAGAATCAAGTTGGGGCCGAAAAATTGTAGTCGCCTATTGTATTAGGCGTGTGCGAAAAGGGCGAAGAAAAGGAGCTATGCTTATTTTTTGGGATAGGAACTAGTTGAATGAAACATTTTTATTAATATCAGTAAATGGTCTTCAGAATGCATAAAAAGCCCTCCAAAAATAAAAAAACAGGACACCATACTATGAAAAAGAAAGAAATTAAATGGCATCACTATTTTCATAGTATTTAAAAATGGACTAAAGTACTCGCTCACTAAAAATAGATCTCCGAAGTAGAAAGATAAAAGCAGACATGCAACAAAAAGAAATCGATACAAAAACATCAAACCCAGCCAAAAAGACAAAGAAAGCGATTACCAATGTCAGCAGGTAGAGAGAGAGAGAGAGAGAGAGAGAGAGAGAGAGAGAGAGAGAGAGAGAGAGAGAGAATACACACATACACATACACCCAAATGATGAAAAGACGCAAAAAATGGAACCACTGCGCAGACGTATGCGCAAAAGCGTTCCAGAAGTAGTTCTTTTCCTCAAAGTCATGTATGTAAGGCTCAGCAAGAGCTCAAATCCGTGAAGGCTGCGTGTGGATGTACAATATCATTAGATATTTCTATTAAAATATTACGTATAGTAACTCATATATTTCATTGCAGTAGGCGCACGAGTTTTCCAGTAACGCAGACTCAGGTGAACTCTGAAAACTGTGACAAAAAAGCGCATGTATATTTGCAATCCGCGCGATCAGTATTTTTGTTATGAATTAACTAAACTTAATGTTTTATGTCATAGGGCTCAGTCAGGCATTAACAGCTTTACACTTTGTTCATATCCTCGAATTGAAAATTTTTCAATTGCAGTAATTGTAGGATTCGCTTCATTAATTCTCGTAAAGTATAATCTAATTGAAATTATCATTTTCGCTACGAAACCAACTTACTCGAGTCATATTTGTTGTTGCGTTAGTGCTTACACAACTGGAGAATAACTCCGAGCAAAGCTGTAAATGAAACGGAAGTTCTACATCCTTGAAAGCATCAGAAGTTCATCTAAAGCTCCGTTGTGCTTCGCAGGCGCCCCAAATCTCCATTTCCTTTCGAAAATTGAATTATTTACCGCAGTCTTGTTTCACGGACAGTACTTGGAAAGCTAAAGATCAGCTTGCTGAAAGCGAATGAATAATCGGCCAAATAATTAAAATGCTTCATGGATCATCCACGAGCACTTTAATTTGAGGAATGAACCTAAATGCAAATCGCAGCTAGAAAGTTTCAAGTAAGGTGAGTAATATGCAATGATCGAAGGGAGCTTTACTCTGGATAATATAATGGAAGTGTTTCAAGCGATATTAAGACGAACGAGCTCTTGTTTGAATTTCTAGCAAGTAATTGCATAAGGCGTAAGAATACCAGTTTTCATTCGCTGGCTGTCAATCCAGCGTTTCGGTTTTGGGTTTTAACTCATCCCTATCCTAGAGTGAATAATATCAAATACCCCATAGAAGTGCCTCCCCCTCCCCTAGCGCATTGACCACAAACTATTCATTTAACTACGTACATTGAATTCCAAATAAGCAAATAAGATACTGATTTGTGTTGAGGAAGACACAAGCAATCACACACTGCAAGGAAGTGGTAAGATTCACCAATGGCTATCCTGCATTATCCAACATTGCCGCCTGTTACATTAGTCTTCATTTTAAAATCAATTTATTGTTTTTTTAATGTGCTTTCTAATCATTTTTCTACACTAATTTCTAAAATGAAATCAATTTCTTGTATCACGCCAGAATGTTTCACAAACTGGAAAAGGAAATAGCTGGATTTAAACACATTCTATTATTTTAAGCTTGCCGCATATTTCCTCGGGACGGAAGCGAAGCGTCAGAGCAGAAACGACGGAAAACATTAATAACCATAATTTCCAACAGAAGCCCGCACACTATATCGAAACGTTTCGGAATTTTCAATCTGAAACGGAAAGGAACTGTTGGGTATTTCTCGCTGATAATATTTTTTTGGAAGCAATACAAATTCAAGGTCACCTGCTTCAGCTGTTTACTTTAATACACGATCAGACAATAAGGTCTTACTGCGATCGAATTTACCCGCTTTCACTAATTGTGTTATGAAGTTGTGTTCGATTATTCTTCCGGAAATGTATACTGTCAAATGAAAAAAATAATCAACGCTATGCAAACAAATCCAATTTTTGTACGACATAGATCATAAACCTTACTACAGCCTGTGGAATAAAATGGCAGAAAATTTCATTGAATCTCGTAAGTGAAATATGACTTTTTTATTCTTTTCGAATTAAATAAAAGAATGTTTAATTCAAATATATGTATACTCAAGCAAAATAACGTCCATAGATTATTACATAGCGTTGCTATAAGATTATCTTATTATATTCTGCTTTTTTAGTAGAATTTAATTATCAGTGTCATTTTATGTTACTTTCATTCAGTTTCTTCTGCCAAAAATAACACATACGAAAAGAAAACCACTGAAAAAACGGAAGTTTATTTCATTATATATCCATACATTTTCCCTTTATTTTGCGTTTCGCCTTTTCCTGTTGTGACGTGCCTTCATCGCAGAACGCATATGAGATAAAGGCAGATAGCAGTGAGAGCATATGTCCGTGTTGCTCAGTTGGGAGAGCGACTTACTCTGGATTCGATGCTCGGCGCGGACAAACTTGTACGTTATACTGTTTAACATCTCATCTTACCAGCCTGTCGCTCCGGTGTCAGGAAAGACTGGTTTCCAGTCATTCCTCCTAGATGGGTCCGGGTTCGAATTCCGTGAGGCGTAAATGTTGGATTGAACTCACTTACGGCTCTGTTTCTCTCCCTTCCTTTCAACCAGTGCCCCCAAATTCCGGACAGGTGACTGCTTATACGTAGTCCACTGCAATGCTCACGGTGGTCGTCAAAACACTCAACAAAAATAAAACCTTGCCAGACTACCCTGCCCTCTGGTGAACTGGAGAAATATTGGAAATTCTTATGTTGAAATCCTCAAGTGCCACATTACCGCCTAGAACATGCAGGTATCGCAAAGTAGCTCTTGGTTTTCTAGTTCTCCGGGACGACTCAAGTTCCCATCGTCTCCTCGTAGGAAATTAAACAACCAGGTTATTGCTAAGATCAGGTTGTTTGCTAAATAAAGAACATTTAATTATATCAATTAAGTTAAAAAAATAACGCTTGCAAAGTATTGTAAGCGCAATACTACTTACAGCGCAGTCGACGTCTATCAAATGAACGAGTCTGATTACGTCTGATTTCTTCACGACTGGCTTCCCCCACACTAATGATTTGGTGAAGTCAGCGCTCCTATCATGCGTCTAAACAATGCTCCATCGATTCGTAAGTTTGGAAATTTTTTTCCAAACACTGCTTTTATCATAAATGCCTTTATACTTTGTTGAAATAAGTATCGGCATTTTTATAAAATCCTGACGCGCAGAAAAATAAAATAAAAACGAAATGCATAATTTATGACTAAAAAACATGTGGTGTTGAAATAAAATAAAATACCAACGTTTACCACAATCAAATGTTTATTATACATCGACTATAAACAAATGAGATGTATTATTCATACTTATTCAGACTAAAAACTCTATGCCATTTTTTCACAGGCGAGAAGCAAAGTTCCATTTTAATGGCGGTAACCAAAGCGTGAGAATTAACACATGAAAGGAATGTGGAAGTTATAAAATTGAAGCACTTTGAAAGACAAACAGTATATATATGCTAGAAAAGTACATTAAGTCATGCAGGCAATACAGTGTTGTATAGATGTAGCACAGTCCAACACAGTTCCGCTGTCTAACACAGCTCCGTATCACTTTCAAAAGCCTAGGACTCGCAATTCTAAGTTGAAGTATGCAGACAGCTTGGTAGTTAAAATATTTAACAGAGCACATCTAAACATACATTTGGTGCAGCAGTATAAAATAGATGTAAGATAAAAAAGAAAATAATTCTCCACTTGGCAATATAAAAGTCGGAACTCCGCTTCTTCACAAAGTGCAAGAAAACATCTGTGCTATATTGAGGCACACGCTATGCATTTCCGTAAATGCTCATACCATTATCAAGCTGTACTTTGGTAGTTTCGCTGGTGGAGCGGGCAGATATATCAGGAAACTGCCAATCCGTGGCTGTCATGCTACTGTCTGCGTCATCATTTGGGTCACATGTTGAACTCGCTCCATCAAGCATTTCGTTAGCAAATTGCTGTAAGCCGACATGTAGATTCGGATCCGGATAATGTACAGAACTATGTTGCCTGCATGACTTTAGGTACTTTTCTAGCATATGTACTGTTTGTCTTCCAAAGTGCTTCAATTTTGTAACTTCCACTCCTTTCTTGTGTCAATCCTCGTGCTTTCGTTACCGCCATTGAAATGGAACTTTGGTCCTCACCTGTGAAAAAATGTGCACAGAGTTTGCAATCTGAGTAATGCATGAATAATACATCTCATTTGTTTAACAGATTTAGCACATTACAATTGACCATATTCTCATGGTTATAATAGATTGACTATAGTTTCGCTGAGCGTTTTGGCTCGGCATTATCAGTTTCACAGAGCGTTTGGCTTAGCATCATGCCCAGCCAAACGCTCTGTGAACTCGTGGTCGATGTATAATAATAAACCTTTGATTGTGTTAAACGTTGGCATTTGTATTTTAGAAACGAAATACATTTTTGAAATCATCAAAAAAAGTGAACCTAGAAACATTACAAATTTTGAAGATGACAATACGTTTTTTGGTGTACAGTACTTGTACGAGGTCGGAAGTCAGATAATGTCCAAAAACTTCACACTGCGTTAGCAAGGATAGCGCGCGTCAAAATCATGTAGTCCAGTGTAGTTGCTGCCAAAGAAGCTATTGATCTCACGTGTTTGATATAATACACCGGGACTTAAAATCGTTGAGATAGGATTTCATAATGTGATTTAAAAATTTCAAATAAAACTTTGATTTTTAAGTTTTTCACATAACAATGAATATCCAACACATTAAATGTCAGCGATTCAGGAACACATGAACGTTGAAAACAATACAGCATAATTATATCTAAACTACTCGAGATCAGAGCCACCTGCAGAAATTACTTGTGGGCAAAACTGAACCAGACCTGCCAGGAACACTTCCCAAAAAAGAGTGTGGAAATAAAAACAAAAACGAAATAAAAAAATCAGCATCGGGAGAAAGTTGGCGCTTTTACTGATGAAAGGGTAACATTTGGACATTTCAAACCTCCTACAGGCGACAAAATTAGTAAAAGAGCAAGGTGCAAGGCGTTTTGTAGTTCTTCGTACTACGCGATGGTACTCAGCTTGGTAGAACGTGACTGACTTAATATTGAAGCTGTAGTAATATAATGGGGAAAATTCTGCTCCATTCTGGAAGCTGTGTCGTCTGAGCCGCTGACTTCTGATATGATATGGGCCCAGTTTTGACTAAAAAGTAACGTGTTTTGCGCTTGTAAAAAGGCACAGGCTTTCTCCCTTCCCTGAAATCAGTGGCCTAAATTAAAAGCAGGGGCGGACGACTGCCTATAAGCTCTCAGAGTTACTCGTGGTAGTCTTTAAATCTTGAAACCAAGCAACAAACAAACAAAAAGCAACAACATATTCTACTTCGCGAATTCAGGAGGCTCAAGACATCAGAAATTCGAAGCAAGGTTCGTCTATTTGATACGAGGGAATGCCTGACAATTAAACCACGAACACGACAAAACCCATTCTTTGACGAGAGATTGAAGACATTGCTACTAGAGTAGAAAACAGTCTGTTAGCAATGTTGTACCAGGTTGTAAAGAAACTATCCCGAAAATAGAGAAGCATGTATTTCAAACTTAAAAAATTATTCAAAACACTTAATGTAATCATCGAGGCAGTCTACATTGGAACTGATGACCTCATTCTACCGATCTACGAATTGAAATATATCAGTGCGATAGAAGTCTGGCGAGTGGGAGTTGAAGAAGCCATCCATGCAACGTTTCACATCAACGTCATTAGCAAAGATTCTTTCAGCGAGAAAATTCCAAAAAGCGTAAAGCGTAAAGATTTGGACGTACAAGGTCCGGGGAATAAAGGGGGTGCGGAAATATTTTCCATTCCAGCTAGTGCAAGTTTTGCTAGGTCCGTAATGTGACATGTGGACGAGCGTTATCCTGGTGAAAAACAACTCTTCATGGCGATTAATCAACGCTGGGCACTTTTCTTGGAGTGTATCAAGGAGACTGTCCAACTGTTGGATATAATCATCCGTTGTGATGGTATTGTTCAGCGGCAATTCATAGTGAATCACACCGCAACAATCCCAGCAACAACTCAGTATAACCTTCCGTCCATGAATGGGTGGTTTAGCGGTCTTCTGTGGGGGTTGTCCCTGTTTGGTCCATGCTCTATGTCGCGTAACATTCACGCAGATGATCATTGTTCGTCACCCGTGATCAACCGATGTAAAAAGCCCTCTTGTTTTTCTCTTTCGCGGAGGGCAACAGCAATGGAATAGCGTTGCGCCCGATTCTGATCAGTGGAAGCATGGAGCACCCATTTTCAAAGTTTACACGAATATTCCAACTTCCGAAGTCGGGTGTTGATGATCGTGTGGGAGGTCCACTGTTTCTTTGGCAGTTCACGTAGTGTTGCACTAGGCTTGATCGACAGCACGTGTTGCAGTGTATCATCGTGAACCTTACTGGTCTGCCACTTCTGGGAGCATCAGATAGGTCCCGTCGACCAAGCTTGGAGCAACACGCTCAAGCCTAAAAGCCTAGTGTACACCAGTGTCGAATTTCCTGTACCAGTCACAGCAAGTACTCTATCCGATAATATCGACACCGAACGCGTTTCGCTATTTTCCATGTGCTTCCGTAACTTTCACGCCATTCAAATATTCACAGAAAAATATTGCACGCACATCGTCCTTCGATATCACCATCGTATCAATATCGCCATCATATCGTTGCCACGTGCAACTAATCTTCACCCAACAGCGGACGTTTTGTACTTAGAATCTATTCTTTCTCGCATAGCACTTTTGGATGTTTACGTTAGCGGAGCCCGTAGTATCTTGAATTACACACGAGAGATACGACTTTTTCCGGAAAGTTTCTTTAAAACTTGATAGCTTTATTAAATTCACTTACACTATCAAAGCAGTAATATTTGTCTTACATATATGTGTGGAAAATATTTGAGTAAAGTTGCGCTACGGTCCCTATAAATCTAACTTCAACCATCAACCAACAGTTTCAAATTGACGAGGCAGCCATAAGATGACGTTTTATCGTGGTATATCATGTGTAGTGATGAAGTTTAAATTCATATCAATGGAAATGTGAATATCCAGAACTAAGGTAAATAAGCTGTAGAGAATCAGAATTGCGTGTCAGTAAATTTCCATACTGAAAGTTACCGTATTTATAGATTTAATGGCAATGCTTTTTATCTACTAAGCCTTCTTCAAAGGATATCATTGAACTTGTCATGTTGCAATATTTTAATGTAATTAGTTGAGGGTATCAGTTAGTTGTCAGTGTTACACCAAAAACGCTAGCATCATTTCAGAGTAAATACTCTCTTATTGAAACGTTCCGTAAGGAACAAACAAAGACATCGCTCTTTCCACGTTTTAGCAACACACAGCAACGGAAAAATTGTTATTCGGCCACTGCTGGGAAATCGAATCCCAGATCTCCTGATATCTAGCCGAGCCATACACCACGGCACTGGTATAATTAATACATAGCCAGCGCCGTTAATGCCCACCAGATGGAGAAGTCTCAATAGCTGAGCCCATCTTACGAATTTATGATGTCAGAAGCTGACAGAGAAACACACATAGCGCCGTGGATTGTTGGCCAACGTGGTGTAAGGCTAACACGCTCGGCTAGATGTCAAGAGATCTGGGATTCGATTCCCCAGCAGTGGCCGATAACAATTTTTCGGTTGCAGTGTGTTGCTAAAACCTGAAAAGAGCGGTGTCTTTGTTTATACACCGACGTATTTGGAGGATTTTCACTTTGGATCTCGTTGCGTAAGGTTTAAGTCCTGCTCCGGATAGCTTAAAATATGTAACAAACTCAGCGTTTAATGATGCTAATGCCCAGACAAAATAACAAGTCTTGTACTTACAGGTATTACCCGTGTACTAGAACAACTTTAATCATATATGTCAGCACAAAATTAATTGCCGAAATCACTTTATCGTTCTTAATCTAAGGTTGCTTCTATAGCTGAATAATCCAATACTCGGAATACAAATAATATCCAAGTCACATTAACACGTCTTCAGTATCAACGAAGCATAACATTCAACGTGAAAGAATTATTCCAGTTGTATCAGATCAACCGCTAATCGTATAACACCTAAGTAGTCTGAACTCTCTCAACATCTCCCTCCAAAGCAATTACAACGATATCACGCTCTAGCCGATTTTTGACGAGGCCCCTGATATAATAGAAAACATCACTCTTATCAGTATTGTTAACATACATCTTTTCACCCTCTTACCTAACGTCAGGTTGCCAAACTGAAATTCAGCGAACGAGAAAATGTAGGGTTAAGATCAGAAATTTATTAGAAAGAATGAACCAAGATTTACATAAGATAACAAGAACCAAAAATTAAATTATAGTATACGTCACATGTAACGAATGTTTGATGCCTTAGAACTCCATCCCAATGTGGCGTGCATTGTAACCAGACAGTGTTATCGGGCATGTTATACCGTTCTGTCATTCTGCAGCTATCGTAAAGAGAATGAATTGACACAATTGTTTCGGCGCGAGATGGAGCAACGCCTCAGATAGAAATATCTGCATATCAGTTGCTGAGATAAAGTTTCGCAGAAGACCGAATAATTAGTCGCTCATTACCCAAACCGTATACATACAGTATCTCATGCACCAGATATTACCCCTGTGAATTTTGCCTGTGAAGTTCACCTGAAAGTCATGGTGAGTCGCAGTAATGGTCTTCACTTGGCAGACTTGAAGGAAATGTGGTACAGCTTGAAAGTAACAATTGTCTGGATCACTTGTTCTGTCTCTTTTAGGTCAATGTACCTCAGATTCTGCATTTGATGCATCAGAACGGCAGGCACATAAAAAACGTCTATGATATCAATGGTATTCAGTATCTCTTTATGTTAAGGAAAACTCCAGTACAACTTTGTATTGAAGAACTACCTTGACGGCCTTACACAATAGTGTTTAGTCCCATACGTATCATAAACTTGTCGTTCTGCTTGTTCACCGCGCCAACCCTTAGTGGAGATTTTTGAAGGACGGTTTTTTACGCTTTCCAACCGTAGGTTGAAGTAGCGTATGTGCTCCAGCTTTGTCTGTCTGTCTGTCTGTCCGCACGATAACTCGCGTAAAAATGGTTCGATTTCGATGAAATTTTAATAGGTGGCAGGGGACCATTTGGGGACAAATATTATTGAAAATGGGCGAAATGGCGTCAAAGGTCAGGACATAGGAGCGGGATCTATTCCATTGCTCTTATGAGGCATAACTTAAAAAATGCTTCCTTTAGGACAAAACTTTATCATGTTGTTCCGGAGGTACACTGAACCAATTCTGTCGAATATAATCGAAATGGGATCAAAGGTCAGGGCACAGGAGCGAGATTTATTCCACAGCCATTATACTCATAACTTGACTAAAAATGCTTCTATTGCGACAAAAATTTAGTATGTTGTTTCGGAGGTATACTGAACCAATTCTGTTCAATATCATCGAAGTGGGGTCAAAGGTCAGAACACATTAGCGAGATTTATTCCACAGTTATTATCCTCATAACTTGAGTAATGATGTCTGTTATGTTGGAAAGCGCATAAAAAGCAATGCATTGCACGATTTTACTAACTTGTTTTTATTTCCAAAACTAGTTTCCCATGTTTTGGGTAATATTCCTGCCAAACTTAGTTGAGTTTTACACTTTTGTTTCTTCTGCTAATGGCTCCCAGTAAAAATAGTTTAAGCAGTTGTTAATAAAGCAGTTGTTTTGTTCTGCTGCTTTTCGCTTTCAAGCAACTTTTGAGGCACATATTTGCAATTCACAGTTTTTGCAGTCTTATGAGCTAGCTCTGAAGCTGGAGTGTTTTTGCGGAGTTCCTCAGCAGCAGTTTTCCCAAGAAAGTCTAATTTCATTTGTTATTCGAAACTGTTTTCAGGCATAATATAAAGGCTATATTCCCTACGTGCGTAGATTACCATTGTTTTCATGACATCTTTCTGTCTTTTTCGTTATAAAGCAGTTGTTTTCATTGTTCTCTGGATCTAATTGCTGGTGAAGTAGTTGAATTCCATTGATTTTGAATTCTCTATATAAATTTCTGTCATGAATATTTCGATATTGGCCCTACATTGAGCATAGGAATAATATCTATTTAAATCCTAATGCTGTTGCAAAGGTAAACGTGACCAGATTTTTTATAAACCAAGATAACTGAACTTAGTTTTCGTTATCAATTTCATTCAAAACGTATATTATTTCTTTCGTAAGAGGTCTGAGCGATTTATTCTTAGTGAAATCGTTACGACATTGATGATAATTATTTATCTTTCTGAATGGCAAACTTTTAAGAATAGTTGCAGAGGTGACTTTCTCCTGAAGCAATGTTTTTTGCTATGCGTAATATGATGTTAACGAAAAACTCCCTGATGAAGAAATAAGCAGCACAAAAAATGACCTGTATATTAAATTAATCAAGTATAATTTCTTCCCTCTCAGTCCAGGAATTACATCTCTTTAGAGATGGCGCATGATTTCACGTATAAAGAAGTCCATCAACAGCAGGCAGTTTTCTGAAGAAAGCATTAAACCATCATCTATTACGAAGTTCATTAAACATATGGAATTCATCTTTCTCATTCATTGAAAAGCAAATATGTCTTTTGATAACAACTCAGCGATTTCTGAGCAAATGAACAAACATTGGTAATAAGGCTTTTGATTTAAAGCGAGACAGAAAACTTTACGTTGCAGTAATTTATTAATTCAGAACTTGGTGTTTGCCAAATATTAATATACTTATAGCAGGGAGAAATGCATCACTGTTCAAAAATATCTGCGTCAATATTCATATAGATTATTATATAACTATTTCAGTAGTAAAATAATGAAGTCTCACTTCGTATAAAATGCATCAAAAGTACAGCATGAATAAATTAATATTTAAATCGTCGTAAAAAAGCATATTTGGTCGAAATTTACTTCATTAGTTTCTTCCCTGACAAACATTTTTCCTTGTTGCTTTGCGACTTTATAAAGACATATCACATATGAGTATAATAGGTTGCGTAAGAAACGAAGTGGAAGTGCAAAAAGAAGAATAAAAGGGAGGTAAAAATCGATATCTTAAATATGAAAATCACTGAAGAGCAACTTATGTATGACATACACAGCCTAAGGCTATTCTTGATAGCCGAAAATTCTTGAGAGCTGTTCCCACTAGACTGGAATAAATTTCCTCAGCCCTTAGCTATGCGGAAGTACTTGTGGAGAATGATGTGTTTTGTTGTAATATAGGAAAAAAAAAGTAACAATTGAAAACAACCATTTATTATGTCAGACAGTCCAAAACATGAGCACATTTAATACCACTTTTTTAAATTGTCCTGTAGTAGATGCCAATAAAAATGACCTAATCTGGATGTTGAAAAGACACTGATCATAAAAGATTATTACTATTGTGGAATTATGGAGAGAAACGTTTTCTAGGCTTTTAAGTAGTTCCTCACTTTGGGTGCATCAATCCGCCTTGTTTACGTACGGCATGCACACGCACAAGGGGCAAACAACTAGCTCCGTATAAATTTCCTGTAGAGTATTTTTGTAGAAAAATAATAATTTAAGCGACCTAATAACACGAAGTTTTTATGCAAGAAATAGCTGACAGGCACCGGCTGAATGGCTGACAAGTACTTGGAACTTCTGTTTGGACGTATATACCGAAAGCCAGATCGCTTTCAGGAATTTACCAAGGTTATTCAGTCAACAGAATGGAAAACAATGATTTAGGAAAGTTATAACTAAACATTCAAGAGTAAATATTGAATCATCTGCACCTAATGTTTTCAGTTTAACTGTTTTGTTAAGCTCCTAATTTATACACTCAATGAAAAGAACATCAGACATGCCTGCCCAATATCATATTGGTCTTCCTTTAGCGCGAATAACCACCTGTACATACCGAGGCATCAACTCCACCAGATACCAGAGGGTTTCAGGTGCCAGGCATGCAGGCTGCAGCATTGTCCACAACTGTATCCGTGACGTATCTCGGTCCAGGATCCATGGATCTGATGTTCCGCCCTACGGCACCCCAGACAGGTTCTATAGGGTTTAAATCAGAGGACCTGACGGGCCTTTGGATGGTTCTAAACTGAGATAAGTGTTCCTAGAGCCTTGTCTGCTGAAACAAACCATCGGCCGCACGATGCGAGCAGACCATGAAACCGTTTAGGTGATCAGCAAGCACTTGCTGATAACGCGCAGCGCTTAAGGACCTCTCTAGGGACATTAAGGGACATGATGTGTCCCATCAGAAGGCTCCTCAAACCATCACAGAGCCACCACAGTCTTGAACAGAGACGACCTTGCACGATGGAGCCATGGCTCCATGCTATCGATGCCACATTTGCACCCTGAAGTCGGCTAAGTACAGCTGAAAACGGGATTCATCTGATGAAACGGCCCCACTTTGCAGATGTCAGTTTTGATGTCCCCGGTAAAAGGTGAGGCGTAATGCCCGATGACGAGCAGTCAGCAGCGGCACACTAGAAGGGCGTCGGCTCCCGCAGACCTGGGTATGCAGTGTACACTGTACCGTTCCGTCACTGATGTTGATGCTACTTGGGCTTCCGACATTTAACAGTGGATGTGATTTGCACCACCGTTGCCAAGTGGTCACTCTGTACGAGCCTGGATTGTTGTGACGTGCCTGCCCAGCAGGACGCACACGACCAAAGACAGATAGCAGTGAGAGCACTCGCCAGTGTTGTATAGTTAACACACGGAGTTCCGGAGCCGAGAGTAGCAGGTTCGAATCCTGCCCCTGTCATAAAAATGATGGAGAACTTTACTTCGTCATATAGTCTACATCGACCCCGGTCATCAGTGTCGTGTATAGTCGGCCACCACGCTCTCTCTGGCGCTGCCCGTCCATGGTGTACTCGGGGTACACCCTTGATACGGTTACCCTCAGGAACCCAATAATTCTTACTACTTGAGCGAAGTGGCCCATATGTCTTGGATAGAATGACCCATCTGTTTTGGAAAGAATGACCCATCTCTCTTGCGGCGACAATGCGTCCACGATCAAAATCGCTCACGTTCACCCATGTTCGTCGATTGCGATAATGTTGGGAAGCTCTGCTGTCCGCCTATTTATCGCCTGCTTCGTTTTGGGTCTATTTCACTCTGCGCGAGGGATGCACATGTCATCTGCCCATCACTCCTGTCTCTAAGGCTTTATCTACTGAAATTATTCTGCACCTCATGAATCGATTTGTTCTCCGTTTCCTACATTTCGTGTTTTAAATTAATTCTGTTTAAGAAAAAAACAGCATCAAATTGTAAGATTAATGTTTTTCCTATATTTTTATTGTCTTTCTTTAGAGGGATATATTGTTTCTTTGCCCCAAAATACTAGGTGTGAGTACACGCTGCAAGTAAACGATTTATGCACATAAAGTTGGGTACAATTTAAAAGCGTAAAGATTCGGAAGTACACCTTGTTGGAGCTATTAAACTAAACATTGCAGGTCACGTGAACTGCGGTCTTGAAAAAGTGAAGGAATGATGGCCATAACCGCTTCATCGGAATTTGTCCTTCCAGAAAGTTGTAATATGACGTCACATTGGGTGACTGATAGCATTCAAGAAAATAGATCAGTAGCAGATGTGAAAATAAATATCGTAAGGCACTACCAGCTTTAACACGAGTAAGAAGAAATATCACCAAAGGGAACAACTACATAATAACTTATTCGTGAAGTTCGTTGGACTAGCCAATACTGAGATATGTTAAGCAAGAAACAATAATAGAGGAGGACCACTCGCACAAGTAAAGAAGAGCAGAAGCGCGCATGAAATATTAACTAGAGCGACATGGATTATATCAGGTGGACCGTCATGGCATCTACTTGAATACAAGTTTGTAGCTGTGACAAAGATGAGTCACAAATTAATTTCCTCGTATAGCTTTATCGGACAACAAAACTCTGCACCACCAACCGCTGATTAAAGCGGTGTCACAGCCTTATTACGACCTTCGACACTGACTAAATATCTGTGAGATTGGTGGTGAGGTTCGCCTTAGGGTGTTACTGACGGTAGGTAAGAGCAATTCGGGAAAAAAGTATTTTAAAACAACGTTCATTCTTATTGTTAACATAAAGCCACCCCATCCCTAAAGAAAAATATGAAACTGCATCGGTATCTCCTCATTGTGTGCTATACGCTGAGTGAACAGCACAATGAAAACGCGTAAAATTCCAAAGCTAGATATGTAACAATTAAAATGTAAAGCATGTCGCAGAACTGCGGTATGATACGCAAATGCGTGTATCGTTTAAAGCGAGAGTCAAGTAGCGCTCTTCCAGTTCTTCTTCAGAGTGCGAACAAACCTTATTGGATATGTAAACCACACAATTTTCTTTTCTGTAGATGAAGTGGCTCGTTATTCAATTTATTGGCTGTAGGAGGTGCATGTTTCAAGATGACTTAATGTGAGTCATTCCTAAGTACACAGACTGTGCTTGAGATTTCAGCAAGGACAGAGAGCATACTTTCTTACATTTGCCTTTAGATGATAGGAGGCCCAAAACTGTCAAGTTAATTTAAGGAGGATTAGTGACGGGGGCTGTACACCCTGAGGACACATATATCAACATATCGTCATTTACTACCTTCCTCATGACTAAAAATGTAAGCGCACCCTATGCGTAGTAGTTATAAACGGTAAGAAAAACGGACTCGTTTACGTTTGTAAGGAAACCTGTTTAAGAAACAAAGTACTCCACTTGAGCTATCGTTTACAACAAAAATAGGTACAAGCACTGTACAGGCATCTTGATATATGCCTGGAAGCATCTCCTCCCAAAACTCAGAGATAATAAATTTACGCACTGCCAGCTCTCGTGTACAATCACCACTTTGTGGGTTCTTTTGCATCATACATGTCGGCAGCTTGCATAGGCATGGATTTGACGTCGACACAAAAAAAGGCTTGCGGAATGTTAGCCTACGCTTTTGGAAGAACTGTCTTCAGTGAATCTTTTGCTTGGGGCTTTCGTTTTCATATCCTTTTCTTGAGGACACGCCACAGGTCTTCAATAGAGTTCAGACAGGGCGATTGGCACCCAGTCCAGAACTTGGACAACATTTTGAAGAAGCCAAGCAGTGGTGGTACGTGCATTATGCGACTTGGCGAGAATTTGCTGGAAGATAGCGCCTCTCTGCTGACGAAAGCGGGCCACGAGAGGCAGGAAATGCTGTTGCAAAATTGCCTGGAAGCGGTGTGCATTGACAGTCCCATCACATGGAATGAAATCACCAATGCCAGAATTTCCAAAACACCCCGACACTTGCACGGCGCCTGGGAACTTGACTTCTTGCTCCACACAGCTTTGAGCGAGTCTCTCATTCGGCCGGTGGATGACTCTGCGTACAATATTTCCATACAAGACTGGGAAGGGCGACTCGTCAGATCCAATCATCCTCCGCCATTGAGCCTTCGTCCAGGACAGGTAGTCCGTGGCCCATGCAATCCGATTCTTTTGCTGAACTGGCGTCAACATGGGATTTCGCTTACTCTTGTACGAGAGTTCTTACTCTTGTAAGGGATTTCTCTTACTCTCTTACCATGTCAGCTAGCCTGTTGCTAGCAGTTCCTCGAGATACAGGTAGGTCCATGCGTCCTCTCGACAGTTCTGCAGCTTCCACGAATGTGCTAGGTCATTATTTTACAACAAAATAACACAGAATTTGATCTTCCCTGGCAGTAATCGTTAGTGGTCGACCATTACTGCAGCCAGGTTTAATGGAACCTGTTTCCTCGTAGTGCCAGAGGCACCTTCGAACAATAGACGCATTCAAACACAATTCCCGAGAAATCTGCTGCGCAGCTGATCCGTTTTGTCGTTTCTGGAGGATCGTCTTGCGTACCTGCAGTTCAAACCTCTGACCTGCCATTTTTTTCGAGCTTTGAATAACACAGGGACTGCAGCAGATTTTACACTACCCTTCGTTTGCATATTGCCGACTGCGCACGACACACAGCAGGAAAAATTTGCATGTCCAGCTCAGCAACGTTTTGCAAGTGCTAGGTGCGCGTAAATTTGTTACCTTGGAGTTTTGGGAGGATGAATGTTTCCAATCGAGTTTCCTGTTACAGTGTTTGTACCGATTTTTGTTGCAAACCATAGCTCAAGTGGAGTACTTTGTTTTTTAAGCAAGTTTTCTTACAAACGCAAACAAGACCGCTTTTCTAACCGTTTATATCAACCCACGCATGGAGTGCGCGTACATTCAATGGGGAAGGTATCTTTACTCCGAAGATTTAGAGAGACGTTTGCTCTTTAAGTAGAAAGTGAGTGGTGTACTTGCTTCTGACGCGATAGTGCTTTTACATGTTTCGGGTTTAAGGACAACCTTGAGACACTCGGTTGTCGTTAAAACCGAAACGCTGCAAGTAGCCACTTGCCCTTAATGGAAGGCATCTCGTTCCAGGGAAGGAAGAAAGCCAGAACCGTAAGACAAGTACACCACACATGCCTTTTCCGAGACTCGTCTTGTGACCATCTTCGACGATTAGTTATAAACCTATGACTCACGATGACACTGGAAGGGCCGTCCGAACTGATGTAGTTGACATGACAAAGGTGCTTTCATAGATGAATAATTTTCAAGAACCGTACATTTATGAATTCAGATTTTCTTTCCAAATCTATTCGATTATTCAGGAGACGTGGAGGAAATCAGGTACATGGTATCCTTCAGCAAATATCAGAGAACGGGGAATCTACTGTGAACTTAGTTTTCATGATTTTGGGAGAGGTATCTACTGGCCACACACATACACACACACACACATACACACACACACACATGGATATGCTTCCGATAAGCTCCGTCGGCTGTCGCAGGTACAGAAAATAAAATCTTGGATCCTTTTGCACGATCACTTAGAGACACAAGAAGTTATACTTTTCTCATATAGAACGATGACTCTCTAGTTGTTTTCGTCTTGTTGATCGCTCTCTGGTAAAAAGTCCTGTTAACCGACCGGCCTAATCTTCTGGAACAACACCCGGTGGAATATGCACAGGATGTTCTCATTCTTCTTTGAGTCGTGCTACTTCGAATTATCTGGATTTTCGATTTTTCACGGCGGTGTAGTAAAGAATATTTCCTTGGCCCCGGTAGTGCAGTGGTCTAAGCGCTAACTTATGATCATTAGTCCGTGATGGGGTACGAATTCGAATCCCACTTTGGCATGGATGTTGTATTTGTCTTACGAAACCGAGTCTCTCCCTTCCCTGGAGCCAGTTACCCTATATAAGGGACGGACAACTGCTTGTAGCACATTTACTTGCTCACAGTGGTCGTTACACCTCAACAACCAACAACAACAACAACAACAACTATAACAACTACAGCAACAATGTTTCCTGATGCGCTTATCTAGCTATCTTGTTCATGAGATATAACAGTGAGGCCCGGTAAAAGAAAACCCACACTCCATATTGAATATTGTAAAACAAAGCCACACGCTACACTGAATATTGTAAAAGAAAACCACACGCAATGTTCAATATTGTAAAAGAAAAAGTCACTTCATATTGAATATTGTAAAAGAAAACCACACTCCACACTGAGTATTGTAAAAGAAAACCACACGCAATGTTGAATATTGTAAAAGAAAACCGTACTCCATATTGAATATTGTAAAAGAACCCACACTCCGCTCCACACTAAATATTATAAAAGAAAACCACATTTCATATTGAATATTGTAAAAGAAAACCACACTCATGTTGAATATTGAAAAAGAAAACCCACACTCCATATTGAATATTGTAAAACAAAGCCACACGCTACACTGAATATTGTAAAAGAAAACCACACGCAATGTTCAATATTGTAAAAGAAAACGTCACTTCATATTGAATATTGTAAAAGAAAACCACACTCCACACTGAGTATTGTAAAAGAAAACCACACGCAATGTTGAATATTGTAAAAGAAAACCGTACTCCATATTGAATATTGTAAAAGAACCCACACTCCGCTCCACACTAAATATTATAAAAGAAAACCACATTTCACATTGAATATTGCAAAAGAAAAACCACGCTCCATAATGAAGCACCTAGTCCATCTTAGTTGACCTTCACATTTTACTACATAACTGAATTGCCATTTTACCACGTACTTGTAATTTTAGGAATATTAGGTGCTACTTTGCTTTTCACTCATTATTATGTGCATGATTTATAACACATATCTTTCAATTTTCATGCAACCGATCAGAAGAGTGCTGCCAACTATGAATTTGTGATTCCCTAAAGATGTTAATTGTTTGTGCAAAAACATTCCATAGCAGAGGTTCTTCAAGTTCGAAAGGACGAAGAAGTCACTAGGAGAAAGGTCTGGAAAATACGAATTCTGACGATGCTGGATAAATAAACGATAAAATCGATATATATAATCTGTCCTGTTCTTCTTAATGTCTGGTGAAAACGGTCATGGAATCGATAAAAAAAGAGCCTTTTATATAAAATTGTGCTTGGGATCCAAACTGAACTCTTCACATCTTCGGTAGTTTGTGTAAGCATCACATGGCAATTTTAGCGTACCAGATTTCAGGCTATTACGGCACCGTTTCTTTGTGATCACTTCATTCAACGCTAGGATCTTTTCCCGTCAGCTCTCTCCGTTAAGTTAATGCTATCCATCTGTTAGCTATGGCATTAGGTAGCACAGAGTCTTCACAGACTCTAACAATAAGCTAACGAATGCTGGCAGGCTCAATTGCCTCTTATGTTAGCAATTTAATCAGTGCCCAGTAGTTCACATATCCTGTTTTTCCCGATACTAAAAAGCACATACGCCACCTTACCAGAATATGATTCAAAACGTACTAAACTTACTCTTCTAGGTTTTATTTTTATTTTAGATCACTTGCAGTTGTCATTTATCAAGCATTAATAGTTTGGTAACCATGCGCTACTACATGTTCCTGTTTATTAACGATTACTTTTAAGTGATATTAATGAGCGAACGCTTTTGTGTGGAAAACGATAATTTTGAGTTTAAATGCGAAGATTTTGATTGCATAGATTTTTCTACTAAAATATTAATAGTTACAGATGCCTATTTACCGTTTGTTAATACTGTGTTTTGAATTGCATCATTTTCTCTTAGAACTCTTTTCATATCTCTGCTAAGTGACGTCAGCGAGGTGATTTAGATCATTTTCTTCTCATGGAATGAAAGAGCACTGATTGCTTTCATCACTTGGTCGTTCTCTTTTGTACTCCGCAATTTCTTTCCTTGATTGCAATTCGTTATCCACCTATTCCGTTTCCCCGACACAGATCTGGAATCTGTAGGAATAAACAGCAATCAATATTCATTTCCGTCCTTTTATCAGAACAATGGTGGCTGAGTATGCTTTACCGTGAGCTGCAGAGGGAAATTTTTATTTACTACGAAAAACAAGTACTTTTTAATTATTTTGTGCTTTACATGTCCAGAAGATGAAAACAGAAGATAAGAACTATTAAGGATGCCAGTATTTTTATAGCATTGGCAATGAATTGTTAGCATAATTTCTTTTTAAATATCTATTGTCGAATTCGAATTTCAGTCAATGTGAAAAATGGATTGGTACAATTAACAAATTTTTGGAACTTTCACTTAATTGTATAAACATTTGCTTAACAGAGGAGAAAGGTGAAAAAGTTGTTACCTTAAGCGTGCAGTTACATATGTTAAAAGGCTCAATCCAAGTAATACTTTTTTTAAATTATTAAAGTGAAAAGGTAACAGTTTATGCCTTTATGTTTCCTTGTTGCATCTGGAGATGCTACATTTGCTTATTAATCAGGAAACAGTATACACCAAAACACAAAGTCACAAAGGCTTTACCTCCTTGGTGGCACAGTGGTCTAAGCGTTGGCTTCTAACTATTCGTCCGAGATGGGCCCGGATTCGAATCCCGGTGAGGCATGGATGTTGTGTTTGTCTTACGGCACTGGATTTCTCTCCCTTCCTTAGAACCAGTGGCCCTAAATTAGGGACGAGCGACTGCTTACAGACCATTGAGTTGCTCACGGTGGTCGTTATACTCCAATAAAAAAATCAAAGACTTTGGTTCACCGACAGTGGCTCCAGGGTTTAAATTCTGGCTGAAGTAAACCCTCTGCTTTCCTGGACCTTCAAACTGACTTCTGGTTTCCATAATTTCGCTGAATTGGAAATTAATGAACAGTAATGTGCAGTCACCATTTTGGCCAATCAATTGCTGCATGAAATACATCATGCGCGGCCTGATTGGCTAAAATTACAATTTGTAAAGTCAAAGGAACGACGACTCCAGCTGGAAACAAAGAAAAATCAGAATCGATCAGACCAAATCGTATCAGCATACGGGGATTTATAAAAAAAAATGGAAACACCGATTACGACTGCAGCACATGAAATGCACTGTATGCAAATCATAGGTTTGACTTTATAAGTGATATGGGGTATATAAAGATATGAATACGATGTCGACTATCAAGTAAGAATGTCACAATAGAAGGTAAAACAGCCGTTTTGGAGTAATTGCCAATAATGACAGATCTCAGTGACCTCAAAAAACGCATGATAATTTGTACTTGTCTTGCAGGAGCTTCCGTAAATAGAATGGAAGAAATAGTAGGTGTAACACGAAGAACTGTATCGAAGATTATGACTACCTATCAAAAAATGACACCATGTTGCCTTTAAACATGCAAATTGTGGACACCATATAAAGATGTCAGATAGGGACAAGAAAACGTTGGCACGGATTGTACAACAGAAGCACCAGACCATGGCATCACCAGATTGAAACTCCATCGTCCCGATATTTATGTCCGTGCTGCAGTGCACACACCTTTGGTTACCAACATCAATGCAACGAAATGTGTAAGATGGGGCAAAGCTCATAAAAACTGGGGTTCTAAGGACCGGCAGCGTGTTATCTGGTCTGATGAATCGTGCTTCGTATTGTTTCTGGTAGAAAGTACGTTTGTCAAAATCTGCAGAAGCGTACTATTCCAACTATTTGGTTTGGATTGTAAAGAATGGAGGTGGATCCCTGATGCTGGTGGGGTGCCATTACATGGCCTTCCTTTGGATCACCTATTATTCTGAATGATTATGCTATATCTGCACTGTACGAATCTATTCTTGGGGATCATCTGCACCTAATGTTGCAGGCATTGTTTCCTAATGACCGTCCCTGGATTGAAGCAGATAATATACCCGTGCATTCTGTGAAAAGTGTCAAGTTGCGATTTGCAAAGCATGAAGATGAGGTTCACACTGGCACACCACAATCTCCAGACCTCAATATTATTGAACATTTCTGTAAATATCTGAAACTAAAGGTCAGATCACACTTTCCACTTCCAACATCACTGGCACAATTGGACATATTTTACAGGAAGAATGGTCTCAAATTGTATTATCGTATGTGTATGACTTGTACAAAATGTATTCCAAGTCGAACTGCTTCTGTTCTGAAATTCCAAGGTGGGCTGACAGCTCATTAATGAAAAGTTCTGGACAAACAATTGCAGTTTTCCTCAATGTTTAAAAGGTAGCTACGTAAAGTTTGTTCTCTTTATTCACTCACTTTAATTGAAACAGGAGTTACTCAAATAAAGTTCAAGAAAGAGTTATCTTACAGTTCGTTCTTCATTAATCTGAAATTCTCTAGGCACTTCACTAATGAAAAACGTTTAGGTAACTATTCAAATAACAATAATCGTCACTTACTCCTCGAATTAACGTGAATTAGTGAACACAATAGTAGTTAGACGAGGTCAAACTTTTTCTGCTAGCTCCAGCCATTATATCTCGTTCTTAGCTGGTCTAGTATGTACACGTCATTCATTTTTGACCTCAAAAGTGCTGCCAGCATAACATTTAGTAAGTGAGAAAAATAATGTCAAGGATGAAACGGGAGAAGAGAACGAACTCAAACACTACATAGAGGAAGACAGCTAAAAATATAAAATTCTATTATTTTGATAATAGAATTTTATATATTATTTTGATAAACTCCTGTACATTCATTCACGCGATTGAACTTTCATTGAAGTAGTTATGGTGTCAACATTTGTAAGACCGCATAAGGCCGCTTACCACTAAACATCTGTTTCATACGGGGCAGCTGAAGTATCTCGAAACAGTCTTTCCTGGTATAAGACCGTAAGGTCGATTACCAGAAGTGATCCGTGAGAGATATAGCAGCTGACGTCTTTAGGAACACTGTTTTCTCGTATAAGACTTCTGTATGAGGACAACTAAAGAAGATGTGACTTCCAAAGTGGAATATATAGAGCTATGCAAGACAGTAAGAAAAAGTATCACTGAAGACGTAAGAAAATTCAACTGTGAACTAGTGAGGAAAGCAATTGAAAACAACCAAAGCCTAAAGATAGCAAAGGGACATCTCAGTAAGGGAAGAAAACAGATTATGGCACTGAGAAAAGAAGATGGTTCTGTAACAAGAAATAGAGGCGAAATTTTGACAAGAGTGAAAGATTTCTACTCCAAATTATATGAAAGGGATGATACATGCACTCCAGACATCATGAAAGATACCAGTACCAGAGTTCCTCCAGTCCTTCCAGCAGAAGTTGCACATGCAATCAAGAACATGAAGCGAGGAAAAGCTCCAGGAGAAGATGGAATTACTGTAGACATCATACAAGAAGCAAGTGGAGAAATCGAAACAGTACTCGCCCAAATTTTCACTCGATGCCTTAATGAAGGAAAGATTCCTGAGGATTGGAACACCGCTACAATGATCCTGCTACATAAGAAAGGTGACATTGAGGATCTCGGAAACTACAGACCTATCAGCCTCCTATCAGTAGTTTATAAAATCTTCACTAAAGTTCTTTCACACCGCTTGAAGGTAACACTGGACATGGCTCAACCGAGAGAACAAGCTGGATTCAGGAGTGGCTACAGCACAATAGATCATATCCACGTGCTGAGAGAACTAATTGAAAGAGCGAGGGAATATGAACTTCCATTGTGCATGGCTTTTATCGATTATGAAAAAGCCTTTGATTCGGTGAAACCATCAGCAGTTACAATGGCTCTGAAAACCTGCGGTATTGAAGATGCATACATTAATATTATTAATAACATCTATGAAAATGCAAGTGCAAAGATTAGGCTGTTTGAAAATACAACACACGTAAAAATTGGAAAGGGAGTGAGACAAGGTGACACCATATCTCCGAAGCTCTTTAATGCCACATTGGAGGGTGTCTTTCAGTCGCTGAGCTGGGAAAACAAGGGGATAAAGATTAATGGAGATTATCTAACCCACCTTCGTTTTGCTGATGACGTAGTCATTTTTGCAACTACCTCATCAGAGCTGCAGAGTATGATCCAGGAACTTACTGACAAGAGTAAAGAAGTGGGATTAAAAATGAACTTTCAGAAGACAAAAGTGATGTTCAATGCTTTTACAATAAATGAAGATTTATCGATTGATGGAGAAAAGCTGGAGATAACAGACACGTACGTTTATCTTGGACAGCAGATATCAAGTGAGGGTCACATTGATGAAGAAATTAATCGGCGTACAAAACTTGCCTGGAGAGCTTTTGGAAGAAACAGCATAATTTTCAAGAGCAATATGCCATTATGTCTTAAAAGAAAAGTGTTTAATCAATGCATCCTTCCAGTGCTTACGTATGGTGCAGAGACGTGGACCTTAACTAAAAGAGACATACAAAGGCTGCAGACAACTCAAAGAAGCATGGAGAGGTGCATGCTTGGTGTAACCAGGAGAGATAAGAAGAGGAACTCGTGGATCCGAAAAATGACAAGAGTGGAAGACATCATGATCAGAGTTAAATCCCTGAAATGGCAATGGGCTGGACATACTGCCAGAAGAACAGACCATCGATGGACAGCCGAAATTTTAGATTGGATTCCAAGGGACAGGAAAAGACCCAGAAGAAGACCACATGGGAGATGGGTGGATGAAATTCGAAAGTATGCAGGGGTGACATGGAGGAGACTGGCACAAGACAAACCGTTGTGGAGGAAACTTGGGGAGACCTTCGTCCAGCAGTGGATTGATAATGGTTGACAATGATGATGATGACAATGGAACAACTCACATTTGATTCATTGATAGGATTTAAGTCGTGATGCAATAATGTTGCTATGATCGTTATAGAGTTCTAGCCGAAACGCTATAGAGCAAAGACTGCTACAATGTACACCTTCAAACCTTTGCATGAACTGTGGGAGAATATGGTCATATATGGTTTGATTTATTACTTGATGAGATTTAAAATCGTGTTCAGGAAATGTTATTTAATACTGGCACGAATAGGACAAAGAGAAATAAAGAAAATATATGGAGATTAGTTACCAGGTGATCTAAATTAGAGCAAACATTAACGAGGCAATGCTTGATAACACGATTATGACGATAGTGCACTTTCCACGCAGGATCAAAGAAAAAAATCAATGCAGAAGGAACGAATGAATTGACATATACAAGTGAAACACATTGAAAACAACGTTCTAGCTGGATGCTGTATAGTCCTAGGGGAATTGTGCCGCTTTATTAAAAAGTATTGTTCTAGCAGGAATACTGTGTAATTAATAGAAAGCATTGCTGGAAAACAATGCAGGTAGAAGAGGGTTTTCCTGTACAACAGAGATGATTTTTCGTGAGGGTACTGATTCACCAGAGTGAGTGGTAAGTGGTTCCACTTACCACTTACTCTGGTAAATAAAAGGTTAAGAACTCAGCTCTCCCTAGCAGAATGATATGGAGTAAATAGGAAGTATTGACTTATTTGAAACCTGTGTAACTGAGCAAAAGAAAACCAAACTTCGTTCATGAAGTGTGTGCTGTTGCAAAAGGACAGTTTAATTTATTAATAGAACGAAGCTTTTGAACCATCTTTGGCCGCTCCTGTGGTCAAGTTTCCTAAGGAGCTGACTTCTGACCATTCACTCAAGATGGACCAGGGCTTCGGGTGAGACATGGGTGTAGTGTTTCTCTGATAGCGTTGGCTCTGTCCCCTCATTGGAACCATAGGCCCTATCCAAATCAGTGATGAGCGACTGCTTACAGCCCTATGAGCTACTCATAGCGGTCGTTAAACCTGCAAAAACGCAAAACAAAAAAAGAGAAATAGGCATTTGAGGCACGGTAATCATTTATTTAAATCATAGCGTCAAGTGATAATGCAGAAGCGCGTACATGGTACAGATCGAACTTCTTAGTCTTTTATTGCAGCTAATAAATAAATTTACCCTGATGTCAACTTGGAAGGCTTTTTTCAAACGAAGAAAAAGACTGACAGTGCTATTCTTCTTTCTCTTGGTCCATATTACTATGCTCAGAAGTTACTGATGTTTCCCTTGGGATGGAATTTTCATTACATTTCCTGGCATGGCAATAAGGATGTAAACAAGCCTTGGATCTGTAAAAATGTGTTCCATCACAGTTGCACTCAAAAATAAAGCTTTTGATTAGAAAATTGCTCTTTTATTTACTGAGGGTGAGTCGCACGTTTTGCAATATTTGGATGACTTTATGTCTTCATACGTACCTTTACGACGAAAGCTAACTAGCATTCAAAGTGTAGGCCATCGTGTTGCACCGTCTTTAGCCATTTTTCTGCCAGTTCTTCGATTCCGCGGCGGTACCAAATCTTTTCCTTCAAAGCGAAGAACTCCTTCACCCCAGCTGCCATCTCCTCATGGTCTTTGAAGCGCCGCCCCTGAAGGAAGTCGGCCATGGACCGGAACGACAGGGCAAGGTCTGGACTGTATGCTGGGTGTGGCATCAGTTCGATGCCCTCAAGTTCCTTGAATTTTGCTCGGGTCGTTCGCGTGGTATGAGGCCGTGCGTTGTCCTGGTGTAGGAGAGCGCGCTTTCTGTTCACCAGTGCTCAGTACTTCTCCTCCAAAACGGCATACATCCGCTCCAGCTGTTCAGAGTAGGGGTCGGCTTTGATGAACCGACCATCTGGAACAAATTCGTAATGGATTATCCCCTCGAAATTCCACCAGACGCAGAACATCACCTTGTGCTCGAAGCGTCGACGTTTGGCAACAGGTTTTTGGAAGCTGAGCTGGCCCGGGCTCGACCACTGCCTTTGTGTGTTAGGATTACGGAAATAGATCCACTTTTCATCGCACGTGATAATTATCTTGATGGAACGTACATCGCTTGGGGTTTCTAGGAGTTTCGTGCACACTTCCATTAGGCGGTTTACTTCAGCTTGCATCAGTTCGTGAGGGACAATGCGGCAGCTCCTGTAGACCTTGCGGAGGTCCTGAAGGTGACAAACCACGGTGGTCTGTGATATGCCCAGCTCGCCTGATAATCTCCGTTTGCTGATTGTCGAATTTGCCTCTACGACCTGGCGCACGTCTTCCGAATCCACGGTTCGTGGCCTATCTGACCTTGGCTGATCGTCGAGGTTTCTGTCACCTAAGCGAAATTTCTTGAACCATCTGGTTGCGATGCTGTGGTCCACGGGAACCTTCCCTTTTCGCAAGACACATGTGTAAAGTAAAAGTTCCCTAATTAGCCGGTTGTGGCTTTTCATCTTTTAGGAGCAGACAGAACGACGACATGCAATGCTGATCACAGCAACGAGTACCACTTTATATCCCTTTCGACTGACTGTAGTGCAAGACTTGAACTAGTTTAAACACGTGACATACCCGCCGCAGCACATGCGTATATGCAAATATTGCAAAACGTTCGATTCACCCTCTGTAAATTAATATTGATTTATTTGAAGGCCAGAATGAATGCAAGCAGGCGATTGGCCAAATTAGGAAAACTTTCATATGAGAAAATACAAATGGCTTACATATATCTGGTCGAAATCGTGGCCGCGGGTTTTGGCAACTTGCCAAAAACTGTTGCCTCCAAATTTTTATTTTTCTGTTAATACAAAAATAAATACTGGCATTTCTTAAAAAAAGAAATCTGATCTTCTTTGCACCATTTTTCCTGATAATTTCATCCTGAAAGATACTAATAAATCTTTACTATTTCCTTTACCTCGGAGTCCATGTATTTTTTTGTGCGTAAGATTCGTGGAATACTTCAGATTCTTGGAGGTAATGAAGCATCTACTTAAGAACGACTTACCAGCTATTACACTGAAATCTTGTGCTGATGTGATAAATGTTTCACGCCGTCTTTTTCAGCTGCCATTCTATAGAAGAATCTTACCATCAGGTTCAAACTTTTCTGCATGTATGCAGCATTTTCTAAAATAAAAATGCTGTCCTGTTCTTAATACCGTCGGACGGAAACACTGCTATCGATATTGAAGGCCACAAGTAATGAGTAAGTTCTGCTTTAAGTGGAACCTTCTGAACACAATAATTATTTTCAGTATGACTTTCGCCCTTATCGCTTAATCAATGATAATATAGGGTGTCAAAAGTCGCAAGACACCCTTGTATTTCAGAAACGGGAGGAAAAATGCAATATCTGAATATCTCAGCAAAGAATCGATGAGGGGCCTGTCTTTTAGGCAGTTTCCAGAACATGGCCGCCACCTTGAAATCCGCTATTTTGGATCAAGGTCAAAGTTTTCAAATGATAAGGAGGTCATGTCGCATACCAAAGAAGACCAGAATTTTCTCAGAAAATGATTGCTGTAATCACATGTGTTCTGTTTATCTCAGAATATAATTGCCGTATGACACACGTGCTGTGGTTCGCAAGTTATCAACACAGAAAGTTGAAATAACCATTGTTTGTTGCAGGTAATTGAATTGAAGATGGCATTGACGAAAGAGGAGAGGACTGAGGTAATCCTAACGTCTGGGGAACGCATTTGCATAGCCATAGCCGCATACTTCTACAACCGACACCCAGAAAGACCACCAATTCCACACCGTACTGTCGCATACCTGATATCCAAATCCTGAAAAACTGGGACTGTGCACTACAAGCCCCGAAGTGTTCGGTCGAAAATTGCTACCGACGAGGAATCCTCAACAATGGTCTTAGCATCCTTTGATAAGAGTCCACAACGTAACATACGACATCTCGCAGCAGAATGTGTAACGTACCAGGAGATGTGACGTACCTGCCAGAAGGACGCACACGACATAAAGGCAGATAGGAATCAGAATAAAACGTCCGCGTAGCTCTATTGGTAGAGTGACTTATTCCGGAATGAGGGGATCCGGGTTCGAATCCTGGGGTGGACAGAAATGACGGAGAAATTTACTTCGTTATAATGGCGCCCGAACTATCCGGATGACCCGACCGTTCAAAATATCGCATTGGTGTGATGTTATTTCCACACCGCGAGATAGGAAAAATAAGCGAATTCCTTCTCCAGCACTTCAAATAAAAAAAAAAATAAAAAAATAAGGGGGAGATGATGTAACGTACCAGGAGATGTGACGTACCTGCCAGAAGGACGCACACGACATAAAGGCAGATAGGAATCAGAATAAAACGTCCGCGTAGCTCAATTGGTAGAGTGACTTATTCCGGAATGAGGGGATCCGGGTTCGAATCCTGGCGTGGACAGAAATGACGGAGAAATTTACTTCGTTATAATGGCGCCCGAACTATCCGGATGACCCGACCGTTCAAAATCTCGCATTGGTGTGATGTTATTTCCACACCGCGAGATAGGAAAAATAAGAGAATCCCTTCTCCAGCACTTTAAACAAAAAAAAAAAAAAAAAAAAAAAAAAGGGGGAGATGATGTAACGTACCAGGAGATGTGACGTACCTGCCAGAAGGACGCACACGACATAAAGGCAGATAGGAATCAGAATAAAACGTCCGCGTAGCTCAATCGGTAGAGTGACTTATTCCGGAATGAGCGGATCCGGGTTCGAATCCTGGCGTGGACAGAAATGACGGAGAAAATTTACTTCGTTATGAATGTGGTATCAGGAAGTCAGCCATTGTACGGATTTTTCACAGCGCTCACTGGCATCCGTTCGATGGCTAGATGTTCAGTTCCCTGGTCATTGGATTGGCCGGCGTGGTTCTGTGGAATGGCTACCCAGATCACCCGACCTCACACCACTCGACTTTTATCTGTGGTGTCATCTGAGACACCTGGTGTATGCTGAGAAAATCCGCGACAAACACCTCCTTCAGCAACCCATTCTGGAGGCCTGTAACCGAATTTCTCCAGCTATTCTCGTGGGGGGCGCATAACGACTCAAGCGCCTTCAGCTCTGAGTTCAGCAAAGGGACAACAACATCAATACATCAAACATCTGCGCATCACAGGGTACTTTAGAGGTTGTTATTTCCATTTTCTGTGTAGATAATTTGTAAACCACAACACATTTGCCTAATATGATTACGGAAATGAATTTCTGAGAAAATTCTGGTCTTTTTTGATATTCAACATGGCCCCTTACCACTTGAAAAATTTGACCTAGATCCCAAATGGCGGATTTTAAGATGGCGGCAATGTTCTGGAAATAGCCTAAAAGATATGCCTACACACCAATTCTTTGCTGGGGTATTCAGAAATCTCATTTTCTCTCCCGTTTTTGAGATACAAGGGTGTCCTACGACTTTTGGCACACTCTGTGCTGTTTGAAATGATTCTATAGAAATGGTTACTAAAGCTCTTGTTGTGGTATTAGATTCCTCAAAGGGTTTTGATACGTTAAGGAATTCAAGTCTTCCAAATAGACTTTATTAAAATCATCCCTCCCGAATCATGTTTTTAGCTTTCTGATGTTGTTTTGCTGTAGGTACCGCACATTCAATTTTTGAAGATAGAAGTTCTTTTGTTTTTCCCTCAACGCAATAAACCTCGAAGAACAGTTCTCTGAGCTTCTCCCACTTTTGTTTGTTCTTGCCAGTGTCTTGTGCATACAGCTAACGCAATTCATACTCTCGTTTATTCAAATAAGAGTAATTTAGAGATTGAGTTCTTGAATAATACTTCTCTTTGCTGCGAGTAACATAAAAGACCATCAAAACTTCTTTTCCGTTACGAAGTCATATAATCATTTGAAAAGAAACCATTTTCCGCTTGTTTTTGGTGTGAACGTTTCTTCCAACTTGTCGTGCCTTAAATGCAAAATGCAGAATTTATTTTTTTAATAGAGGATTCCTTTCATTTTAAAAATCTTTCACTTTTAATTCCAAAAACTTTTCGCACTGGCGCATTTCAAGTAATGCACATAAACAAATTGCAAAACTTAGCTGACGCTACTGAAAAGTGCATTTCGCTTGATTAGCAATGCCGCAAACTTGCTTCATTTATTTTCCAACAGACAGCAGCAGCAGCTCTGTGTATCGTTTACAAGTACTACCATAGGCTTTGCCCTAAAGAGCTGTCAGTCATCACATATCTTTCGGTTTTTCGTCGCTATATAAAAACATGGCATCGCTCCGGTGGCGCAGTGGTCTAAGCGATCCGAGATGGGTCCGGGTTCGAATCCCTGTTGGGCGTGGATTTGTCTTACGGCCCTGGTTCTCTCCCTCCGTGGAACCAGTGGCCATAAATTAGGGAAGGGGGACTGCTTATAGCCCAATGAGTTACTCATGGTGGTCGTTAAACCCCAATCAGAAAAAAAAACATGGCCGCCGAAAACGTGATTTAATATGTACCTAGCTGAGAATAAATACCATGCTATTCTCTTCGACTTTCAAACGTCGGAACCTTTAGCTGCATCAAAACGTCGGAACCTTTTGCTGCTTTTTTAAAAAAGAGTGAAAACCATTTTGAAGAAGTGCCATATAAAAAAAATAACTGTAAGTAAAACTTATCTCGACGCCACTCACTACTGATTTTGCCATTTATGAATGATTGCCCAGTAATGTGCCTAACTTCAATGTTGGGAAAACCATCAAGCAACTAAATTATCGTATTTAACCTACTGAGTAATTTACGTCCAGAGGGTAATAACCTTATTTTGATGTAATGTAGAGTTTCATTTGTTTTTACGCGAGAGTCATACTTTTCATATACCACTTTATCTGACTATGTAAATTTCGTATGTATAGCACGGTGCATTTAGCCAGAAAACTGTTTCTCAACAGGACATCTACTCTCAAAGTACTTTCATGTGAGAAACTGATTAAACAGAAGATAATGTTAATAACTGATATACACTGCTGGCCACCCAAAATGCAACACCAAGAAGGACACGAGATAGCAAAGCCAGATTCACTGGACACATAACAACAGATACAAAGATGAAACGATTGAGCTTACAGGCCCGTGAAACTTGCGGAACGCGCAGACATCAATAGTTCGTGTGGCCCCCATGGCTGGCAATAACGGCCGCTACATCGAACGAAAGAGGCTTTGCATGTGGGCTTGGGGTATGTCGGTCCAGGCTGCTTCCACACGTTGCCACAGTTCATCAGGCGCAGCCGCGGGTGGTGCTTGCCGGGCCACTCGGTTGCCGATCAGCGACCAGACGTGTTCGATGGGTGACATATCGGGAGAATAAGCGGGCCACGGCAGCAGAGACACCTGGTGGGCCGTGTAGAATTGTTGCACGAGGCGTGCCACGTGCGGGCGCGCATTGTCCTGTTGAAACGTGTCCGCTGGCAGGTCCTGCAGGTAAGGGAGGACTACAGGCTCCAAAACGTCGGAGATGGTGCGGTGGCTGTTGAGTGCACCGGCGATGCGTACCAGAGGGGTGCGGGTGTCATATCCAATTGCGCCCCAAACCATAACGCCAGGCGACGGACCGGTATGGCGACGCATAATGCAGGCGTCGTACAGTCTCTCGCCGCGGTGCCGCCACACGTGGATCTGACCATCGTGGTGTTGCAAACAGAAGCGGGATTCGTCGGAGAAGACAATGTCGTGCCATTCCGTAGTCAAGGTGCAGCGTTCAACGGCCCACTGCCGCCGCACTCGCCGGTGGTGTAACGTCAATGGTAATCGGAGCAATGGGCGCCGTGCGACAAGTCTCCGCTCCTGCAGACGACGTCGAACGGTGCGTGCTGACACAGGTTGTTGCGCAACACACCCTAATTCCTACGCTAACGTTCGTGATGTAACGGTGCAAGCCGTCAATGCCCGCCGCACAATATGCCGGTCCTCTCGTTCGGTGGTGTGCCGTAGCTGCAGCAATCGTACACGTCGGTCCGTCCGTCCCTCCTGCACCCACCGAATCCATACTCGCCTCACTGTGGCTGGATGTCGTCCTACACGGGCGCCGAAGTCTCGGTACGATAAACCGCTGTCGCAATAAGCCACTATTCGTCCTCTGTTGAACTCCGAAACGTGCTGGAATGACTGCCGTATTCTGCGACCAGGCATCAGGAAGCTTCCCACTCACAGGTCCGGCAGCGCAACACGCTTCCACTACTTACACCCCGCCTTCTGTGCACCCTTCTTATAGTGCTTCTCGGTGGTGTTCCGGACGTACGTGATTTGCATATGCCTTGCAATGCTAACCGTTAGCATGTCCTCTCGTGGGTGACGCATGCTGCGAATTTCAGGCCAATCGGATGCTTCCTTCTTGGTGTTGCATTTTGGGTGGCCAGCAGTGTATGATAAGATATTGCTACTGATGTTACATACCATCGACAATATAACATCACTAGCTGCTGCAAAAATATTTGCGATACCTGAATTTCTTCTGAAAGACAAAACTGTCAGTTACATGAAGTTATCCTGCCTTATACCACCAATGCGACAGTTCCAGTATATTTCAACTGTGTTTTTTCTTTCATTTCTATATCATTAATTTCTGTTTCACAAAAAGTCATTCAAAGTATTGTACACAATGCAACAATTGAGTAATGAGACTGAATTTAAAAAAAAAAATAGAAAAGCTGGAAAACTTTCGTGAATATATTTTATTCGAAGTACATTCTTCCTGCGTTAATACAATAAGTGACACAATCAGCCAAAGGCAGGAAGGACTTGCAAAGATCATCTTTCAGTACGGATTAAAGAGCTGATATCACAGTTCTCTATATACCTCCAAAGTCTTGAAAAACTTTTCCTCTTAAAGGCAGCTTTAATTTATAGAACAGAAAGTAGTCACAAGGTGAAAAATTTGGAGAAAACAAGGTATAGATGAGTATACACACTTATTTTCGTCCCACTGCTGTACACTGACTGCTCTTTTTTCGGGTGCGTTACCTTTAAGAAGGTACCATTTCCCGTTTGTGTACTCAGGCCTGACAAAAACAATAATTTCCCACAATCGTTCCAAAATGGATGTGTAAGCTTTGCCAATGACAGCTGTACTTTCAGGAATGAACTTGTAGTAAAAGTACCCAAGTGTTGTCTCGATTTTGGACTTTTGTAACCTGATCTTTTTTCCTTTGGTTGACTATGGTGACTTCCACTCTACACTCTGACACTTCGTTTCAGGATCATAACAAAAACACCACGTCTCTTTGACTGCCACAATGCTTTGGAGAAAATTTTGCATTGCTCCTGCGGCATCCAGGATGTCTTTTGTGTGTTCAACCCGTGCATGTTTCTGGTCGTCAGACAGAGTATGCGGACCAAAACGAGCACAAACGTCTTTCCTCGAAAACTTGCACTAAAATTTGACGAATCGTCAAATTTTAACGGAAGTTTTTATAAAGCTCGCATTTCAACAACCTCAAGATCACACAACGATCGCTTTTTTTTTATCTTTTCACGAAGTTCCTTACTGTGTTCGGACATGCGCACTGAAATCGATCGTCCGAGTCTCCAGCCGTTTTTAAATCTTCCAGCCCATCCATGAAACGTGCACACCATCGGAATATTTCTGCACGAGATAGGCAATTAGCCACATACATATCACACAGATACAGTTTCAGCGATTTGTAATCAGAGCAGGATATTTGCTCTCTCCTCCATGACAGAGATGAGACAATGTTTTTCCACCAAATGACGTCATGTACAGCGTAAATAGTCATGAGCGCAATACTGCAAACGCTGTTGCTACCGCATAGCTGATAAATGACTTGTACAAAAAACCATACCTTGCCGACCCGAGTGTTTTACAGGGAGTTTTAAAAGAAAAAGTTTCATTACTTAATTGCAGCACTCTGTATCATGAATTAAGTACTCTTCTGAATGGATCACTGTGCATCATCAGCTAGGTACTGCTCTGAATACATCACCCTATAGTTTAAAAAAACCAGTCTCATCATTTATTTGCCGCACTCTGTATCATCAACTAGGTACTGTTTTGAATAGATCACCCTATATAGTTAAAGCAACAGTCCCATTACTTAATTACCGCATTGCGTATCACCAATTAGGTACTGTTATGAACAGATCACCTTATAGTTTAGAAAAAACTAATTCTCATTACTTATTTGCCGCCATGTGTATCATGAACTAGGTACTCTTCTGAATAGATCACTTTATACTTTAACAAAAATAAACATTCTCATTACTTAATAGCCGCACTCTGTATCATCAACTAGGTACTGTTTTTAATAGATCACCCTATAGTTAAAGCAACAGTCCCATTACTTAATTACCGCATTGTGTATCATCAACTAGGTACTGTTATGAACAGATCACCTTATGGTTTAGAAAAAACCCATTCTCATTACTTATTTGCCGCCCTGTGTATCATGAAGTAGGTACTATTCTGAATAGATCACCCTATAGTTTAACAAAAATAAACATTCTTATTATTTAATTGCCACTCTGGGAATCATCAGTTAGGTACTGTTCTGAATAGATCACCTTATAGTTTAGAAAAAACTAATTCTCATTACTTATTTGCCGCCATGTGTATCATGAACTAGGTACTCTTCTGAATAGATCACTTTATAATTTAACAAAAATAAACATTCTCATTACTTAATAGCCGCTCTGTGTATCATCAATTAGGTACTGTTCTGAATAGATCACCTTATAGTTTACAAAAAACCCATTCTCATTGCTTATTTGCCGCCTTGTGTATCGTGAACTAGGTACTCTTCTGAATAGATCACCCTGTAGTTGAACAAAAATAAACATTCTCATTACTGAATTGTCGCACTGTGTATCATCAAGTAGGTACTGTTCTGAATCGATCACCCCATAGTTAAAAAAAAACAATCATTCTCATTTCTTATTTGCCGCACTGCGCATCATGAAGTAGGTACTGTTCTGAATAGATCACCTTATAGTTTAAAAGTAACCAGTCCCATTACTTAATTGCCGCACTGTGTAACATCGACTAGATACTCTTCTGAATAGATCGCACTGTAGTTTTAGTCATTATAATATTTGAGGCATTATGCCCCGAAGCCGTAGGACTCCTACTACTGTTAGAAGGACAACAAAACTGGACACTTACGAATAAGGTACGTGTCGTAAGGGTAATAATTTTCAAAGAAACTGTCGCGATCGCTTTCTGAGCAGGTACTGAAACTGCTATAATATTAATTCAAGGTTGCATTTTTTCCTGGATGATGGCCTTTCTGTGAACGAATTCTATTTTTCTTCATGTGCGCGCAAAATCTGGTTACAAGAAACTCTTCATGTCTCTTTTGCTTTACCGAGCTTGAGTGTAATGTTGTTTTGCCAGACTTGCATAATTAAAGCCTTGTTGCTTTCCAGGTAATTGATTCATGATCTTTCCAACATCGTATACAGGAAAAGTTGAGATATCTAAGGTGGACGTAAATCCCAAGTATAATTCTGCTGTCTTATTGCTGAAGTGATGCGCCGGAGATGCATTCTTAGTGAGGTTCGAGGAGAAGTCACATATTTGTTTGTTTCAGTGATGGTGAAAGTGAGGTCAAGACATGAGATAAGAAGCCTGTGATGTACGGACAACAGAATATGAATTTGTTGTTTCAAAAGATACATGGAAGTGATACTGAGAAGAATATGCGTCACAGGAGAAACGTTAAACTTCATATTTAATTAGAGAAAAGTTATAGCAACGGTAGATAACTGTAAAATTTAGACGAAAGAACAGCAGATTGAAAGGCTATAGGATTTAACGTTTACATATCAAGGAACATAAAAAGTTGTAAGAGAAATGGAAGTTGTAAGTTATTGTTGTTACTGATTAATCTAATTTATGGTAAAACAGTGATCTTCCCATCATTCAGTATTGTTGTTGAAAATATTTGTTAGGAGTCAAGCGTGTTTCTTTAAAAACACACGCATTAATATCTTTCCTTTAATATATCTTCAAAAATATCTCTCCATTAATATCTCTTATTTAATGCTAAAATATCTCCATTAATATCTCTTATTTAATGCTAAAATATCTCTCCATTGATATCTCTTATTTAATGCTAAAATATCTCTCCATTAATATGACGTCTTAGTATAGGATATCTCTAACTAATCTTACAGAGACAAAATTGCGACATCCAAAACAGTACATCCAAAACAACAGTAGAACTGTACATCCATCAACAGTACATCCAAAATAGAACAGTAGAACAGTAGATCAGCACAACAATACATTCATCCAACAGTACATCCAACAGTACATCGAAAACAGTAACAACAGATCTCAAGCAGAGACACATTGCAAATTTTTTTGGACTAAAATATCTCTCCATTAATATATCTCCTTTATGCTAAAAATATATCTCCATTAATATATCTCCAAAAATATCTCTCCTTTAATGCTCTTTACCTTTTTGCATTCGCGGACCTGCAAAAAGGTTGGGGAAACTTTCGCAGACCGGCGATACTGAAACAAAACCTTAAGGCCATTTTCGAGCACTTAATCTCGTAATATTCTATATTATGATTATCACTGCGCAAAATCCATAATTTATATACCAGATTATTCCATGTCACCTACTTACAACTAATATAATTTAATCTGTTAATATTCTTTAATGATTAATAAATGCAATCCATAATCAGTGTACCACAACATTCTGCTTACCATTAATATTATTTTTGGGGGGTCAATGTGACATCTGTTTTTGCTGCTTTGCGATAACCTTCTCGAGCTCTGGTCTCAGCGTCATTTCTTCAAGACGCAGTGCAGCTTTAATGTCCAGTATGTTCCTGTGCTATGTTTTGATTACCGAAACGGCTGAAAAGGTTTTCTCGAAACAAATACATTGTCGAAAAAGCTGCCAATACTTTTAGAGCTTTGCCACTGAGACTTGGGTATTCTTTCCCCCTAATACCCCAAAATTGAGTCAGAGATTTGGATCTGCATATCGATACCAGACTGGCATCAGAAGGAAGTTCACCAAGACTTTCCTTTTACTGGTGAGTTAGCCTGCATGAGTTCAGATATTCTGTGAAGAGATTAGAGATCCAAACTTCCTTTAATCTTCCACGACAGGTGTTAAAAAGAATTTAGATCTAGATTTCCTCCCACTTTGACTCCATTTCGATTCAAAATAAAAAAAATTAACTCCTTTCTCGCGGACCGGTATCTGTCCATGGACCGGCGGTTGGGAGACACCTCTTTAAACATTATATCCATTATATTTACTTCGTGTGAAATTTTGTCAAACCCTCGTAATTAATTTTGGAAAGGAAAAACTTCAGAAAACGTAAAAATTGAATTATATTTTAATAGAATTACTAATACTACATTAGTATAAACCTCTTTTGAGGCAGCTCTAACACGCCATTTTAAACAATCGCGTTTAATATTGATCTGAATAAAGCAATATTCCTGCGAGCATTTGCAAAACACCCCTAAAACAGGCGGAGTGCACATGGTAGTCGTTATTCCTAGAGCATCGGAAGTGTAAGCAGCCAGTAATAGCTAGAAAGTAAGTAAGACACGATTTTTAGATTTTTCACAAATATTTCCTTCCAAAACCTAATTTTCGGTGTTCCACAGAAACAATAAAATAAGAAAAAACAGTGCATCATCAATGTTAAAATTGTGACTGTTTCTTCCTTTACGTACTTAAAAAAGCCATTGAAGACGAAACAGGGTATCAGATGTATCCCTTTCCCCGATAGCTACGTACCAGTGATGAAAAAGAAACTTACGTGAAAATGAGAATAAGGAAGTTGATCACTTTTAAATGAAATGCAACGAATTAGTGTTGAATATTTCCTAAACTGAGAGCAGATGGATATATACAGAAGCAAATTAGGATATTTAAAATTCTACTACAAAACATCAAAAGAATATTTGTGCATATGAAGCACAAGGAGCTTAGGGTAAATTTAACCAAAGTATACTGACGATTAAGGGTAGAGTGAAAGAGCATAGCAGTTACTAATGCCTCGTACTGAACGCAAAATGGAAGAAAGTTAAAGAACTTCGTCACGGCCATAACAGATCCTCAGAGATCTGGGTGACAGAAGAATAACATGCTCTGTTTTTCATGAGTAATTGATTCATGAAGGGCACAAATTTTTGTAGAAAATGAAGAGCGCCGCAAATCAGAGCATTCTTTCTTGCAACAAACAAACAAAACATATTTTAATGTGTTCCGGAATTGTTTAATTTTTAACCGGTTCAAAAGTGATCACATTTACTCATCCTAAGACAATAATACTAATTTGAAGTACTTCAGAAATAATTTTTACTGAATTTTCCTACATTTTACATATTGCCATTCAGCAGAAATGTCTCGTTGTCTGTTGCGTATCTTGGGTCCGAGACTTGGGCTATCTCACCTGTCACCCCCTTCCCCCACAGTACTGTTATTATTTTTAAATTGCGAAGTTTATCTTTCAGTTGTTAAGTAATAGAAGTAACTTTTTTTTCTAAATTTTAGGTACATGCTATTGCTAACATAATACCAAATAGTTGTGAGGATTGTGTCTGTTATCTCCAGCTTTTCTCCATCAATCGATAAATCTTCATTTCTTGTAAAAGCATTGAACATCACTTTATATATCAAGTGAGGGTCACATTGATGAAGAAATTAATCGGCGTACAAAACTTGCCTGGAGAGCTTTTGGAAGAAACAGCATAATTTTCAAGAGCAATATGCCATTATGTCTTAAAAGAAAAGTGTTTGATCAATGCATCCTTCCAGTGCTTACGTATGGTGCAGAGACGTGGACCTTAACTAAAAGAGACATACAAAGGCTGCAGACAACTCAAAGAAGCATGGAGAGGTGCATGCTTGGTGTAACCAGGAGAGATAAGAAGAGGAACTCGTGGATCCGAAAAATGACAAGAGTGGAAGACATCATGATCAGAGTTAAATCCCTGAAATGGCAATGGGCTGGACATACTGCCAGAAGGACAGATCATCGATGGACAGCCGAAATTTTAGATTGGATTCCAAGGGACAGGAAAAGACCCAGAAGAAGACCACATGGGAGATGGGTGGATGAAATTCGAAAGTATGCAGGGGTGACATGGAGGAGACTGGCACAAGACAGACCGTTGTGGATGAAACTTGGGGAGACCTTCGTCCAGCAGTGGATTGATAATGGTTGACAATGATGATGATGATGAGTTGTGAGGATTAGGATTTCAACACTTTTTTGTATTATCTATGAACTCCATTCTTCTTCTGAATGCTTTATTTGTACATGCACTCCATTCTTCTTTCTTTTTGTGTGCACCTGAGTGCACGTTTTGATAAAAAGTTTCTTCCACGTACTTTTCCATATTTAAAAATAATATTTTTCTCTGTTGGAAAACCAGCCAAGTTGCTCAAGTGTACTTGTGTGGCCCTAAGATATGTCTTGACTCTTTTTAATGCAGAAAAACATCTTTCAGCAGTTGCAGTTGTTGATGAAAACTTTAATATTAGGTCTGCCAAATTGTAAACCTCAATAAACACCATGTCCAATTAATTCAATTTCATGTAACACCTAAAGTCTCTTACTAATTTTTTTTTGTATTCATCAAGGGAATAAAACACCTTCTGTTCATTTTTGAGTCGAACTGTATCAAAATTTGAAGCATAGGGTTCTTTAAATTCTGACAACAGATGTTCAGGAACGCTTTCACAAAATTTATCAAAACAGTTCAAATTCAACAAAGCCACGAATTTAAGATATAATATCACTGATTTTAATTCATTGACACTTCGCACAACCGAAACAACTCTCGCAAAACACGTGCTGTTACGGGCGGGAGCATGCGGGTGACTAATGTAGTCTCAGTCTTCTTTTTTCTGAGCGAACCCTTGCCCAAAGCAATGGCCCATTCATCCTTCACCCACCTCTTCATGTGTCATGGAAACGCTAGCTGGCGATAGTATCGCAAGTCTTCGAAGCACACAGCGAAGACTGGTAGAGCTCATTGCGTCACGATGTCACCATCCCTCTACTAGGAGCCTCGTTGGACTGATTCTCTTAGTCAAAAGAAGCGAATCCGTACATGTTTTGATTTATTTTTTGCTGCAAAAGCATCTATAATGAATATGCTTTCACTACTAATAAGCTTCTGCTACTGAATTATAATGCTTCTTCTACTACTAATGGTTGTTATTTTGTTAATTATATCATGAATAAACTTTCCTGCTAGTAATGTATTAATAATAATGAACAAGCTTATAACTGGTAGTAATGTTGTAGTAGTAATTAAGATGAATAAAGTCTTATTCTGGTTGTTACTAATAACACTTAATGAAATAAACCTAACAGCCAGACAGAGGTCTGACAGTACTATGAACTGAGAAAGACGTACTTACTTAAAACTCTTTTATTTGGTAAACTTCTCGCTCTCACATAAACGAAGATATCTTTATACAACAACAGCTCTCTGACACATAAACCACAGCTCACTTCGTACAACAACAGCTCACTCTACGCACATCAACATAAAGCTCTCCACATAAACAAACGCTCTCTCACATAAACAAATGCTCTCTCTATACAACAACAAACGCTCTCTCTATACAACAACAAACGCTCTCTCTATACAACAACAAACGCTCTCTCTATACAACAACAAACGCTCTCCTTCGGTATCGTTGAACGCGCCTATTTATACTGGCTACCACCACATCATGACTTACACTCATTTCCAGATCTCATTCAGCGGGTGAAATAACATCTCGTTCAGTAAGAAGATAATTTACATAGTAAAATAAAATAACCAGAGATAGTAAAAATCAAAAGTAAAGTGAATCTAGAGTATACGTTACATATCGACATATCTTAATACCGTTGACAATTGAATTTCATTTGTGCATTCTCTGGGTTTCGCAGCCAGCCTAGGTAGCCTCGAATACACGCCACTGCTTATTGTCCTTCAGTTTTCTTACGCTTTTCTTCGAATATTTTGACTTTTGTTTTCTAGTGTAAAATGAGAAATGTTTATAGCGAACCACAAAATTGAGATATGAATAATGAATAATATGACGTCATTTTTACGTAACCTGTCGGATTCCTATAAACGGTTCTCACCCGATAATACTGTAAAATTGAAGGCGCGATTTTTCTTCATCCGCTTCCACCACAATTTATTTCATAATGTCTAATGTGATTTCTGAAGCAATACTTTTTCTATTTTCTACTTTGCACGAAAACATACCATAGCTTTAGAGTTGTTTCGGTTTATTATGGACATTTCCACACACATGTGACTGCAGAGAGAACAAACGCGGCTTAAAAACAAAGGAAACAGAGTAATAAGTACGGACAGAAAAAATAATTGCAATTGACTTTTCCGTGAGTTTGTTGCAAGATAGTTATATTTCTAGGTTGCACCTTCAAGAAACTTTCTAGAACAAGAACGTTGAACTCTGTAGTAAAAGGTGACGTGACCGCAGTTGCCTGGCCATTTCGTTTCTGTAGTTAAGACTGGAGCAGTGATTTTCTAGATTTTCCTTATCGCGAAGGAGTGATTAAGAGCCACGGTGAAAAGTTCGAGTGTAATAAATTGAACTGAAAAATTGAAGAATACCAAAACTTTTAATTCCGTAAGTTATTAAGAGAAAAATAACGAAACACCATTCCAAGTAGATCAAAAACTTGCTTTATATGTTCTGTGAAGCATAAATAGTAATTGCTCTAACCAACGTGGGATATTCGTTTTAGACATGATCAAAGTTTCTACATTTTCTGAGCTTAATGAAAATTTAGAAGGTAGACATGACATTAAACAAAGTGTAAAATAGGTTTTGATATAAGGCTAAGTAAGTACCCAAGATGCACCCACGATCGTTCACACGGAGAGAGAGAGAGAGAGAGAGAGAGAGAGAGAGAGAGAGAGAGAGAGAGAGAGAGAGAGAGAGAGAAGGGACGTAATTATTAACCGAAATTTCATAATTATGAGCAAAGTAAGATATTGTTCCAGCACAGGCGCATGTGTGTAGCACAGGTGCTGTGATTCCCACGGGGTAAAGGAAGATTATTTTGCTACATCGAGGCATCCGGAGGCCTAATACTGAACTATGATTTCGATCGATGCTAATCTGCTTCAAAGGTACTCAGTTTCGCGTTTTTTAGGATCAAAATAAGGAAGAGTGTTTACGAACCTCTTACACCTTGTTTGAACGAAATCTCTCTTCCACACTTCATGTTTTGCTTTTTTAACGTATTCATTCCTGATTTTCCCGACTGCTGTTTATCTACCCAGATGCCAGAACAGAACTGAAAGATAAATAATTTGTGAAATTTTGTGCAAGCTCTAACCTGCCACATGAAAAAGTCTCCCTGTAAATATTCTGAGCATTAATAAAGTTGAGAAAAAAATCACAAAAAATATTTTAAATGAGCACAAAAGTGATTTGAAGAAAGAAATCAAAGAAAAGCTGACCCACTTACGTCAAATCGCTGAACTAAAGAAACACGCTCTCTTTCAGAAAGAGATAGTTTTTCCATATGAATAGATAAAGGAAAACGTATTAGGGACTTATCAGGAAACTGATGTGCAGTGTCTGGACAAAATACTGTAACCAGAAAGGAAAGGAAATAAAGTGAGGGAAGCAGCTAAGATCCAACACTTTACGATCGTTGGTAACGCATAAACGGTTGGCTGGTTCTTTGAAGTTTAACGGCGCAAAACTCCAATGTTGCTCACTAACGAGAAACAATTACTATGACAGCATTATAAAGGATGAACAAATATATTTAAAATTTAGAGTATGAACTCAGAGGCGGATTCAGAGGGGCGCGGGGGCGCGCCACCCTCGAGAACCAAGGAAAAGCTTCTATTTGTTAGGTTTTAATAACAAATTGAATATTTTTCTTGAAAGAAAGTATTATTTAAGAGTATATTACTTCCAATAATTAATCGGAAGAATCAATAAGCATACTAAGAACACTTTTTCATTTTGCGGGAAAATATCAGAAAGGTCCCCGGTTGTTCCCGACATTTGCACCTCCCCCACCCTCTCGAAAATCCTGGATGCGACCCTTTATGAACTAATAGTAAAAACAATACGTTAGAAAATCTAAAATATAGAACCATTTAGATCTGCTTCATTTATTTCATTATATTCGCAAATAACCTTTGGGATTACAGTGAAATAAATGTAGCAGAGGAAATTTAAACTGCCATGAAATTAAAAAGTAAAGATAATGTATATTTCGTGGAGAAGATGTGTTACGGGTGCTCTGTTGTATGTTTATTTGGATTTATTTGTGGATGGCTCCGGATGGATTTAAAGAGATGTTTCAGACGAAAGAAAAGTCACACACTTACACAGACATACATATGCATTTACATAAAAATATTCTACGTACGTTTGCGGATAAACGTTCGTTTGGAATAAAATCAATTAACATCAAAGGCATACAAAAAAACGGAAAAACAACCACTTACCTATCTATCAAAAGAAGTAAAGTTTAAGTCCGCTGATGCACTGGACTTGAACGTGACTGTTCAAACTCCACACCTAAATAATTAGAATCTGAAAATTCTAAGCCATTAGAATTTTCAGATTCTAATAACTTTCATCTTACAGACAAACAAGATATTGCAAATGGATAAAATGAACATTTTACCTTATTTCCAAAAACACTAAGACATAATCTAACTGCCCCAAAAAATCCATTCACTAACTACCAAGGGAGCACACACAGGTCTAATAATTGTTATCTTACTGATATTACCGAAACAGAACTATTAGAAGAATTTAACAACATAAATTCCAGGTCTGGTCCTGGATATGATGATCTTCAACCATTCATTATTAAAAATTTCGCTAATCTTATTCTTTTTCCTCTATTGTTTATAATTAATGATATATTCCAATCTGGGGAATTTCCTGATCTACTTAAAATCACAAAAATAATCCCAAAACATAAATCTGGATCAATAAACGATGCAAACAACTACCGCCCTATAGCCAATTTATCAATTTTTGCTAAAAGTTTGGAGAGATTGATTTACAATAGACTAATCTCGTACATTCATAATCTAAAAATCATCCATCCAAATCAACATGGTTTTCAATCAGCAAAGTCAACAGAATCAGCCTTATTATACCTCCAACAAACAGTCCAACATAATTTTGAACTCAACTTATATACCATCACATTATTTTTAGACCTATCCAAAGCTTTTGATGCCATAAATCATAAAATCTTACTACACAAATTACACAGGTCTGCAACCAAAAAACTGCACAGGATTTTTATACTGTTTCTTATAGATTTTTACTCACTGAAACCGGGAAATGCCGCCCCGGTGGCGCAGTGGTCTAAGCGATGGCCTCTGATCATTCGTCTGAAAGGGGTCCGGGTTCGAATCCCGGTGAAGCATGGATGTTGTGTTTGTCTTACGGCACTGGCTCTCTCCCTTCCCTGGAACCAGTGACCCTAAATTAGGGACGGGCGACTGCTCATAGCCCATTGAGTTGCTCACGGTGGTCGTTAAACCACAAATCAAAAAAAAAAAAAAATAAAAAAAAACCGGGAAAAATACTCAAAAAAATTCCATCACGTCAGGTTTTCTTGCAAAACTCGTGTTTGTAGTTTCATTTAGAGTGAAACTCCCGTTTAACTCGAAATCTGGTATCCTATTCTTGATTCTAAAAATCCTATGCAAAAGTGATTTCTTAGGGGGGGGGGGTCAAGGGTAGTGTTGGCGGTGTGAGGAAGCTCAGGTTGATCATGTCCCAACAGGTTTGATTTGTTTATAGCGAAAAGTGAGGAATCTTACTGGCTGGGTTGAGCATGTTTATACACGTTCTCTAGGGTATTAGGAATGAGTATAAACAAGCGTATTGTCAGATTTTTTCCGCATATTTTACGTAGTATTTAACTGTGTACGTTTGGATTTGTCACATTATTATATACTGTGGCTCTGTATCATAAATTTATTAATGAGAACACCACTCAACATAAAGTACAAACGTAGCCGGTTCATACAAGAATACACTAAACAAATGACTTCCTTCATCCTAACGACCCATTTTGTAACTCCGGAATGATTGCAATTAAATTTATATAAATGACAATTTCTTAATGAATATAACATCAGGTTTAATATCCCTAAAAACGCACTTGCTGCCTACAGGACTTACTAAAGAGGGATATTTAAAAGCAGCCTGCCAGTTCATAAGAAAGCATTGAAACTGGATAGCACGAAATCACTTCAGCCTAATGTCACGTGATCTGACGGCTCTCATGTTGGAACCACGGCGGGCTCAGCGGCAGCTATTACCAGTGCGCGGTCTGTCACTACATACGGTCGAAGCACGTGCTCAACCAACGGGATCTCGTTTCTTCGAATGGCTGATGGCATTTGCGCCTATTCATTTATTGTCTAGTCAAGTCACCGCGTTCAAGTTGTTGAAGTGTTCTATTATTCAGTTTGCAGTTAGCTGTCTACCTTCCTTGAAAAAGTCATCTGGTTGATGTGCGAAAACTTGGAAATTTTGATTTCTACTCTTCGCCATTCGGATTCCTAAGGTAGTTATCCTATTCTCAGTAAATCTACTATGATGAGCATTTCATTCATCCAGCCTAAGCTATATACCGTGGTGCAGACGTATTATGGAGTCTTGAAGTACTGACCAGCACGTTTCGTCGAGATGGTGTCTCAGAGCATCTGCTGTCGAAAGTGGTTGACGCTGGTTTGTCGGTGTAGTCTCAGCACGTTAGAGACTCCGTATCTTCGGCAATTGTGGCGATTTGGCTCTGCAACGTAGCATGTTGACAACTTGTAGACATTGCCTCGATGCATTTGCAGTACGAAGGCAGGCAAAGCTGGCATCAAAATGAAGAAAAACTTTATTCATTGCAACCGTTCTTCATATGGTAAATTGCACATCACCTGATGCGAGAAAGTGGAACATTTTAAACTTGGCGTTCTGATTTCTTCTTCCATCTGCACATGAGTACGGAGTTTTAATCAATATTCTATCAGCAAATACTAACCATGATTTACTCGATTTAACGGCCTGAATATCATTTTGCAACAATCATAAAGGGTAAAAAATTTGTTCCCATGCACATAGAGTATCACATTCAAAATGTTTTCGACGCAAAATATTATGTTTTTATGAAGGAATAAATATTACCATCATTAGCTGGGATTGAAACAACAATTATTTTCAAATAAATTCCTCTGCCTCATTATAAATTTCCCAAAGTAAAATTTCGATTCTTTGAACCTGGTGGTGAATGCGGCATAACGAACAATATCCATCAAATTCCTTATGCTCTGTTCATAATGAGCTGCACTTAAATGTACCTGTCTAATACTGCTCCGGAGTCTTTTAATTTCAACTTACTCAAGAATTTTATTTCAACCATGTGACGACAGAATTTTATATTTACTGCAGTCACATGCATATATTTTACTGCGTTTAGCATTTATAAAACACTTAAGACTTGACAACTGATAAAGAATTTATAACGTAATGTCTTTTTCGTGAGCAAGATTGGTTTTACGTTATGTCTAAACCATGACTAAGGAATGCTGAAATATATAAAAATACGATGCAATAGTTCCCAATTAGGCTTTTACGGCCAGACGAAACATAAACAAAAGTCAGTCTTACTATAACCATTTATTGGTCCAGCACGAATTTCAGTAGAACTCCACAATATAAAACCGCAGATATCAGATTACATTTATCTAACTGAACGTCTACACACACAACCCCCTGAGCAACTGTCGTATCGTCCTTTTTATCTATCGTTCTTATCAGAGGTCATACGTCGCTTTCTCTCTGACCTCAAATGTGCTGCCAACAGTATTCTCGTGAGAGAGAAGATGTCACGTTAAGTTTGGAAGTATAACGGAGAACAAACTCAAATTTACATAGGAAAAGGAACTAAAAATGAAAGTTAATTTAGAATATACGTCACAAATTATTCCATGTGAAGAACAAATTATTCCATGTGAAGGAAATATTTGATAGGACTTCAACTCTTTTTTAGCCTTTGAACCAAAAAACACTAAAAAAGTCAATTAAATTTACATCGGAAAAGGAACTAAAAATGAAAGTTAATTTAGAATATACGTCATAAATTATTCTATGTGAAGAACAAATTATTCCATGTGAAGGAAATGTTTGTTATGAGCACAAATAACAGCCTGAAATGCCTGAATTTATGACTTTATGTACTCGCACATTTTCGGAAATTTTTAGTTTTCAACCAGATACCATCTATATTAAAACAATGTGCAAAAGCATTAGCATGTATTTTAACGCATTATTTACAGCGAAACATAATTATCACATTTAGAACTAAGACTTGTTACCAAGGAAATTAGGATACTATGTCTTTGGCTTTCCACGCTGACTAACCTTCGGTTGTATTCAGTAATAGAGTATATAACAGAAAAAGAAGATCCCATACGTTCATTAATTCCTCTTTTGCCCATTTCCGTCATCAGCAGCTAAACTACGTCGTGAAGAAAAACGGAAATCCTGCCACCTCGTCTCTTTTCATTCTTCAACAGCCAATGGCATTTTTTTTTACATTGGTGGATGAAAGAACTTTATGGTGTGTGTAGAGATTGCATAATAAATCATTTTCTTCAAAATAAATTAACTTTCGCATAGAAAACCAAAACAATAATATTGCCAGAAAGATGATAAATGCGTTCTGAATAACAACAAATGCAGAATTTTTTTTAGTTTTACGACGAAACACTAAAATTCGAAGTAAAATATCTTGTCAAAATCCGCTTTCATAATTTTAAGTTTCTGTTAGTGTTTATCTGTATTGACAGATCTATGATCACGGAGAAACGTATTACTCATAAGACTCTTCAGACCTGAAGAATACGAAAAGAAATGCTTAATGCTGGTACTCCAGTTGTCACGTTGGCATAATGACAAAGAAAATGTTCTCTATTACCATTAAGCACATTTTTGCTTCTAGATCCTCCTGAGACATTTGGATGTCATTTATCAACGCAAGTACTTTGTCTTCCTTTCGGTGCCATCTTCTATTTTTCACCCTTTCTTTTACTTTCCTTTGTTTGGACAGATATCTCAGAACCTTTGTTTACGAAACTCACATCGTAGAAAAAAGGTCCGTCTTTCAGGCGACGATTATTATGCCGAGTGGTTCAGTGTTACATGCAGTATTCATTAAATTGTTAAGATTCAAAAGGATATTTTTGAAATCTTGGGCATGATGTAAGTGCGCTCTGCCTTTATCCTTTCATCACTTAAAAACTGAGAATTTAAAGAAATCCAAATAAAATTTTTCAGTGTCCTGGAAAGAAGAACACAGTTGAACTGGAAGAGATGTTTAGAAAAACGAAATACATTATTGGAATCTATGCTCTTACTCATGGCGCTCGAGAAATTCGGGAATTCTTGTGCCCGTACCTTGGGAAGTAGAAAATCAAATACAACTTAATTTATTTTATTAAACACCATATCGTATTAGGTCATCCCTTACGTAATGTTGTTTTTTGCACATGTGAAGAAATCAAACAAATACGTACTTGAAACAAATATTTTAATCGTTATAAATGCCCCCAGCACCTACAACCTTCTCCCACCATTCAACAAACTTTTGAATTCCAGACTTGTAGAATTCTATTGGCTTCGGTACACAAATATCAGACAGAGTTCGGTGCACGTCATCGACATTTCGAAGTGTTTTCCCAGAAAGAGGGTGTTGGAGGCTGCAAAATAGATGGCAATCCGATTGCGCAGTGTCAGGGAAATACGCTGGATGGGGAAGTTTTTCGCATCCTAACTCCTACAACTTGACATTATTAGTCATTTTGGCCGTATGTGGTTTTCCGCTGTCCTGGTGGATAACCTCGCCTTTACGATTAAGAAGTGCTGGACGTTTGTCATGCAAGGCACTACGGAGACGCTGTAGCTGCTGACAGTAGACATCCCCTGTAATGGCTTTGTTCGGTGGCAGAAGCTCGTAATGGACATGCCTTGCATGTCCCACCTAACAGACAGCAAAACCTTTTCTGAAAAACGTCCTGCTTTAGCCACTACTTCAAGCACATTCCCTTTAGGAAGCCACTCACTTTTGCGCTTAATGTTGTGGTAAAGAACCCAGTTTTCATCTCCGGTGACCATTCTGTGCAAAAACGACTCCCTCTTTTCACGGTGGAGCAAGGAAGTGCAAATGTCCACACGCTGTTGCAGATTTTGTGCAGTGAGCTCATGGGGTACCCATTTACCCAGTTTTGACACATAACCAAGGTCTTGTAGATGCCTGTAAACAGTTGAATGGGTTGAATGGACAATTGCGGCTAATTCCTCGACTGTTTCTTGTGGATTTCCCTCAACAGCAGTTCTCAGCACATCATTATTGAGCTCAACAGATCGTCCTTGGCGTTGCATATCTGTGAGGGTGCTGTTCCCCATTCGTAATTTCTGGAACCATCGATGGCACTTTTTAACAAACAAGGTAGCCTGACCATATACGGTATTGATATTTCGTGACGCTACAGCCGCTGCATATCCTTGGTTAAACTCATACAGCATAATGTGCCTGATGTGTTCTTCAGATACCGCCATTTCCTACGCAGTTTAACGGCTCAACGGATGCACGTACAACTCTTGTTCTCTATGTCAAGTGACACGAAGGGCTTGCCGCGCGATGCGTCTTATCATGACCGTGGTCTACGTCATAGTCTGGTCGCCAGAGGGAGCTGCTCTGTTGGGCATGCAGAAAACGACATTAATAATGGAATGACCTGAAAGATGTTTTCGGAACTTCTATGAAAAATTATTTCATCCCATTAAACATCATATCCAAAATTCAAACTTCGATATAAAAACTTTGCTTCACATAAGATATTCAACGCATCATTTACTACAATTTCGGACTAATTTCATTGCCCTTAGTGTGAGGTCACGTAGCGAATCCAGAAAAGGAAACACATTTTAAACTTCTTCTTTTACTAGGAATGCCTTCGCCTTTATCTTAAAAATTTCCTATTATACTTGAGAGTTTATAAAATGTTCGAAAACCATGAAAGGCACTTACTCGTTTAACAATTGTTACTCTTCTAGTGATCACATTTTTCCAATGGATGTCATACGCACTGAACTGAGGAAAACTATCACAGCATACACCTATAAGCTACATAAACAAAAGGTTTGGTACCCCAAGCAGTATTGGATCACTGAAAGACTTTTAAAATCTATCCTCTAAAAATATTTTGCTGAGGAAACCTAAGCGTTTAATCCTTCTCAGCATTAAAAAGATATGAAATATAAAGATCATAGCATCCCTCTGATGGCTTGCTAAATGCAAATATTTAGAAATTCGTTTCCATGGACACACAAAAATATACTCACGGGAGGTAAAATTAATCGAGCTGTAAACAAGAATGCTAATATACTGCTGGGCTCTAAACGCAGTGTCCATGCAAATAACAAACAACCGCAATTTAGATTTTCGCCTACATCAAAGATCTTCCAAATAAATAATGTAGATATTACAGCATTTATACTCTAAATGCTGAAATCCAATGCTAGAATTCCTATCCTGTATCACCAGTCTTCCATTTGATATCGGCATTTTCTGGATTATCTGAAACGTTCTAATGAATTTTAGAGTTTTAAAAATCCATAATATGTCTTTGAGATCCTTCAAACTGCAGGTATATTCATTAATATTTTAAGTTATATTTCCAAAATATTTGAAAAGGCAGCATGCAAAGGTGTCGAACAACATTTAGAAAATGAGAACATTCCTCATTAAAGGAAATATTGATTTACAAGAGGGAAATTGCGTACATCGGCACTTATTAACTTTTTATATGAACTGCTGATTTCCACAGACGGCGGGAACGTCAAGGTTGGAATCTTCCATAATAGCAGATATGATTTCAAAAGAACCACTTGGCATCTTAGTAAAAAAAAACTATACTCTCTAGGCTTCAGAGAATTTCATTCTCACATGTGATCTATATGATTTATAGGAGATAGGTTGTTTTTAGGACAATAAAAGTAATAATAGGCATGATGTAACTGAACAATTTCCTAGAGTTCCTGCGTTGGGCCGTTTCGTTTCTCATCTTTATCAATGACCTCTCCTCCAGTGCAAAAATTCTTTACCGCTATATTTATGCAGATCACACTTCCCTTTTCCTTCTGTCTGAGAGCTTTCCGGAAGAGTTTATCCAGATTTTGCATCCTTCTCCAGGTTTGATCATAATATTCTTATTTTTGTTGTTTTTGGGGGTTTAACGACCACCACGAGCAACCCCAAGGCCTATAAGCAGTCGTCCTTCCCTCATTTAGTGTCACTGGCTCCAGCGAAGGTAGAGAGCCAGCATCGTAAGACAAATACAACATTCACGTATCTCCGGGATTCGAACCCGGACCTAACTCGGACGAATGGTCATTACCAGTGTTTAGACCTCTGCGGGACTAAGGCGGCATAATGATCTTGAAATGAAAGCTTCCAGATCCCAATTTGAAATTTTATAGTTTGTCAAAAAGTCTTCCCCGAGTAGATGGAAATTCCTACTTGTTTTAATAACAGTTTTCTCCATTCTAAGATAAATATATCAAACCCTGGAGTTATTCACCGTCACTGCTCATATTCACATCCTTCGGTTCTACTATGCCGTGTGTTCTTTTAGATTTTCTTACCGTCTGGAATTTTGAAGAACAACTAATGTCACAAATCTTAGATATTTAAATGTCATTTCCAGGGAAACATGCTAACAAACGCCTGAAGTGGCTTTGAAGATATGTACGGGTAGATGTAGATTGCCATCGGTAGGATGTTAACAGGACAGGCGGAATCCAGGGTAACAAGAGCCCATAATGCTTCTCGGATGGTCATTTTCATTGGTAGGATGTTAACAGGACAGACGGAATCCAGGGTAACAAGAGCCCTTAATGCCTCTCGGATGGTCATTTCTAGATTATGGCGACAATATTTGGAGTCCAGAAATGTATTTTGATGACCAGAGTTACCGGCAGGTGAAGGATCGTAAAATATTAGGTGGACGTATATCTGGCCTTGAAAACGTGAAGGCATAGAGAGATGACAGCCAAACAACTCATTGTTCAGCTCGCCTGTTTTGCAGGCACAATGGTGTCAAAAAGAACTGTGTCTAGTCGCATTCGTGAGGGATCTGTTTGCAAGGGGACCAATGTTTCTCCCCTTCCGCAACTCCTCTCATTGAAGAGCTCAAAGGACTTGGTGCATGAAACATCACACCTGGACCCAGCAGAAGTGGGAGCATATGCTCTTTAAAAGTAAGCTTCATTTCCCTCTGAGTACGGAATCTCGACATATGCTGATCTGCAGGGAATGCACAACCATCCTCTCGAACGTCCAGGAAGGAGTCCTCTATTGAGAAGGAAATCTGGAATGTGGAGGCATAATGTTGGATTGCCGTATGCGCTCCCTGTGTTTGAAGATGGCATCGTGCATTCTCAATTTGTAAAGTTTAAGACCACCTGTCAATTTATTGAAAATTAAGATTTTCAAAGAAACACCTAATTACTAGTCAGAGATATTTGAAAAAAATGACGACACAGATGAATACCTATATTCTTTAGAACACAAAAAGACCGAAATCAGTACTTTGTGCTGCCATTTTTATTTTGCATATCGGACATAATACGATGTGGCATACTCTCAATGAGGGAGTTGCCGTAGTCACTTGAAATGTCTTTGCACCACACGTACTTTTTCGCGTCAATCAAAGCTTAGGAATTTTATAGCTGTTTTTCTACTACCTTGTCTTTTAAAATGGCCCACACATTTTTGATGGGGTTGAGGTCGGGGCTATTTCGGGCCAGTCAAGCACAATTATGAGCACGAACTTTCATCTATTTTAACAATTATGTTTTTCCTCTGTAGGTAGTTCTTTACTGTCTTGGATCTGGGGCATGGAGCACCATCATTTCATTTCACTTCATTTATTTTTTCTGCTGTTACAGATTCCTGACGTATTGTTAAAATATTATTTGTCTGTTTTTATAACAGCAACAAGGAAGCTCCGGAAAAAAGGCCTCACAGAGTCCTGACTTGGTCCTGAGCTCCCTAAGTAAAGTCAACAATCCAACACAGCAATGCAATTAGTTTACTATTGGTATAACATGAAATTTAATGCATAAAGACTGTGCATCTGCGTACTTGCATATGAGTTAACAGCTTCTCACGTAACATTTCCACATAAAACGGACCAGTCATGGTAGTGCCTGTCGGCAAAAAAGATTTTGAAGCAGTACCGGAAGCTAACATAGCACCCCATATCACCTGACTGTAGGGATGTCTCACGGTGATGACTGTGTATTTTTCGTCATATCTTTTGCCTCTTGGTCGTCGAACATGTACTTCACGGGATTTCAATTGACGCCCAGTTGATTTATCGGAAAAAGAACTTGGCTTCAATTTCCAGCAGTTTACGATTTGTGACGCTTCGCAAACTGGAGTCTTTTCTTTTCCATGACAGAGGTTAGTCTAGGTTTTTTATTTTGATTGGAGGTTTAGCGACCACCGTGAGCAACTCAATGGGCCATAAGCAGTCGCCCATCCCTAATTTAGGGTCACTAGTTCCAGGGAAGGGAGAGAGCCAGTGCCGTAAGACAAACACAACACCCATGCCTCACCGGGATTCGAACCCAGACCGCTTATGGACGAATGATCAGAGGCCATCGCTTAGACTACTGCGCCACCTGGGCGGCAGTCTAGGTTTAATGCGCAGGTTTACAGACTTTAATCCAAAACCTTTGCTAAGACGTCGGAAAACAGTTCTGATATTAATATCAGACCCTTTTAAAAAGCGAAAGGTCTTGAGTTTCTTGCACGAAATCCTCAGAAAACACATAACGGCTCACCTTATGGAATTGTCACCTCGTGGGGGTCTTTTCCTTGGACACCCACTTTTCTCTCTTTCGACGTGTATCTCAATATTTCATTATCGAATTGTGAATAGCAGTCTTACTTAAATTCACCTTCCTGCCTAAGTCACGTTTGGAGTATCCTTCATGATATAAAGCCAATATTTGTGCCCTCAGAGTAACACTTAATGACGCTTTTTTGTCCATTTTTCGCTATATAAAAATGCGTACACAATCTCTCAGCATGAAAACCAGGAGCAAACTGGCAATCGTACGCTTCTCCCAACTCTATCAACAGCTGCCTTTGTAGGATGATGCAACACCGACAAGAAGTTGAGTAATAGAGACAGTAGCTGACGCAATGGGAAGAAATCTCTTAACCAACAGGTGGTCTTAAACTTTTGCAAATGACTGCATGATGGACATCCCTATGTAAGTATTTTCAGGGAGATCTAACCACCGATTTCGTTTTTATGGACGACAATATTTGTCCACATAAGGCCAGGTTAGTCGACTGATACCTCGAGAGTGAGGATATCCACAGAATGGAGCAGCCGTACAGGTATCTGGATTTTAATACTGTTGACCGTATCTGGACCCTCAGAGAAGAAACATTGCTGCTCTTCAGTTCCCCACAGAAGTCATCTAGAGTCGTAATCTACACGAACGGAACTACACCGTTTATTGTCATCCGGCTTCATTTGACGTCTTTCATCCCGCACGCACCATCGTTGTGCAACATGTTAACGGGTCAGGAGCGATCACACTTCCTATTGATCACAGGAATTGAGTGCATCAGTGAAGGACCTTTTTGACGCATCCGTACCACCATTTCAGGTAATCTGTTTCTAAGCAGCTCATGTTTGTCACACCAGCCTATGCATCTAAAAGTGAAATTCAAGTGAGGGCATCAAATGCTTCCTATGCATCTGATGCCCTTCACTTGAATTTCATTTTAAGGTGCAAGAAGTCCTTATGTTGCTATGTCAACTTTTATGTTTATAACCTAACTTTGTCCGCTAGTGTAACTCTCTTAATACTCACAATCTTTATCAGTTGATAAGAAGTTAGAGGAGTTGCGCAGCTCGAGAATTTTTTTAGGAAAACAGACTAACACTGAAATTTGAGCGGAATCAAGAGACTTTGGAAGCGTAGTATTGATTTGATCTACCAAGGGAGTCTTGATACTGGTATTAGTATGAGCAGTGGCAACTGAAGAAGGCACTCTTTTATGAAACAGTCACCAATGCATTGTGTACAGCTTGTTTATGATGAGCTCTCGCAATTATCTTTCCCAAATTTCTCTTCGCAGTATGTTAGGGAGGCCATCAACATTACTGCTCTCTACCTGACATGCGTAAAACAGAAATTCGCAATTCGCTTACCACCACCGATTCAGCTTTGCTTTAGGAACAAGTATCATTTGCAAGAAATCTTTGTGAGAAGGGAAACAGTTTTGATTCTTATAAAAGGAGTAGACAATTGGATGGATGATGTACACAGACTTGCAAGGGCTTTGAAAATTTTCAGTACATCACCTATGCTTTGTGTATGAGGCAAACTGAAGCAAACGAGCATATATTATGGTTACCATGCCCTGGTGAAGGGCAAAAGTTTCGATTTGAAGTAGATAATTTGATGGACGACATATAGAAACTTTCTAGGGCACTGGAAAGTTTCAGTGCATCATCTATACATTGTGTATAAGGCAAGCTGAAGCAACAATGAATAAACTGAAGCGCCAAAAGTCATGGGATAGCAGAATGGAAATTTTTAACTGGCGCTGTCGTCGTATAAAGGCTTCGACGCATGCCACGTTTTTTATCAGTAGCGAGGTGTAATCTCGTGATTCAGGTTGAATAACCGCCAGTAGGATTATGGCAAGCCGACGTGAATTATCGGAGTCCGAACGAGGCATGGTAGTGGGAGCCGGACTGATGGGACATTCAATTTCCGAGGTTGTGCGAACATTCAGCATTCCGCGATCCACGGTGTAACGTGTGTACCGAGGATACCTCATGGAAGGCATTACCACTCATCTTGAGCAACGCAGTGGCCGTCCACTGGTGCTAAATGACCGTGACCAGCGTCGTCTGACCAGGATTATCCATGCTAACAGACAGGCGACGCTGGCTCAAATAACATCCACATTCAATGCAGCAGGTAACCAGAGACATATCCATCAGACCAGTGCAGTGTAATTTAGCGTCCATGAGATATGGGAGCAGAAGACCTACCTGAATGCCTTTGTTAACACAACGACATCGGACACAGCGCCTCACCTGGGCTCATGAACACGGTAATTGGACCTTGGAAGACTGGCAACATGTAACGTGTTCCGATGAGTCACGCTACCAGTTGTTACGAGGTGATGGTAGGATTCGGGTGCGGCGCAGACCCCATGAGGCCGTGGATCCAAGTTTTCAGCCAGGCACTGTGCAAGCTAGCGGTGGTTCCATACATATGTGAAGTGTCCTTACATGGCACGGTTTGGGTCTTCTGGTCCTCGTAAACACGTCATTAATCGGTAATCGCTTTGTTGCTCTGCTGGGTGACCATTTGTAGTCCTTCATGTACCCCAACAACGATGGGATTTTCCAAGCGGACAATGCACCGTATCATCGGGCCCAAGTTGTCCAAAATTAGTTCGAAGAGCATTCTAGACACTTTCGACGGGTTGTGTGGATACCACGATTGCCCGAAATGAACCCAATAGAGAACTTACGGGACGTGGTGGAAAGGTCCATTCACACCCAAGATCGTGCACCTACAAATACCAGGGAACTGTTGGCGGCTGTTCTGACGGCATAGCTGAACATCTCTCCAGACGTATTCCAGCCACTTGTGAAATCAACGCCACGTCGAGTTGCTGCGGTTCTCCGGGCTAGTGGAGATACTACACGATACTAGGTACGTATCCAACGACTTTTGGCACTTTAGTGAATATTATGGATAACATTCGCTGGGGAAGGACAACAGTTCTGATTATGAGTTGGTAATTATATGGACGACGTATAGAAACTCGCAAGGCATTGAAAGTTTTCATTATGTCCTCTATGCATTGTGTACGAGGCACTGAAACAAACGAGAATATATTATGAACAACATTCGTTGGTGTCTGTATGTTACTTAGAATCTTCTGGTAGGTTAGCTGTATTTACCTCCTGATCGGGACCAACGACCTACGATATCAGCTATAACTTACTTAAAACAGCTTCTTCTGTTCGATTTAGATGTTTTGAATAATTTTAAAATATAGTAGTTCTTAGAAATTCTCTTACACAGTGAAAATTCAGGAGTCCGCGAGCTTTTGTTCATGAGGGACTATAAAGTCTTTATGTTTCCTTCGAGCATGAAACAATTCAAACAAAAGAGTACTTTGATTTTTTTGTTTTCTTGCGTTGGCTGCCTTCCAGACAGTTTTTCTGAGGTTGGAGTCATTGAAGGAGACACTGGTCGAGACGACCCGAATTACACGTCGCCATTACATGGGTCAAGATTATAGCCGCTGTGGGAGGACAGCCTCGATTTTATGGGACTCATCTAATTCTGTTTTTATCACCCAAACCAAAGAAAAGAAACAGAATTAGCGGTTGAAAACAAGACATTTGTGGTGGTGTCCATTGAAAAACAAAATGAAAAACAACAGCAGAGTGAAAATTCGAAATAGAAATCGAAATTTTTATTTTAGTACTTCGAAAGACACTTCTCTTTCGAGAAATTACACTTGCTCATGGAAAGACAAAGAAGAAGTTTCATAATCATTTACATACTAAAGAATTGTATCCTGTTCAGACACTAACATTGCCCAAAGGAATTATATTTCTTCTAAGTTCATCGATCTCAGTGTTCAATATTTACTCATACCTCACCTAATCTAAAATAACTTCTTGCCCACATGTGTTATAACTTGAAAAACAAAAACCTTTAACAGCTATTTCTTGTTTCTACAGTTGTGAACTTTTTTTAGCGTACACACAGATGAAAAGTGAGACATTTATGTTTCTGATCTACTTTTCTGCAGATGGCCATGCTACACGTGCTGAGGAATTTATCTAAGAATTTCAATTTGGGAGAGCAGAAAAAGTTTAGTGAGTGTTTAAAAAATTTAGGAGGTGTTAAATGAAAGTAAAACTTTGGAAGGCTGAAAATCACAATAGCGAAATACTGTACACTGAAGAGCCAAAACATTATGACGCGTCTTTATGGAAATCGAAGCAACTGTAGGTTAAGGACGATGCGTGTGAAGGCCATGAAACGGTATAAACAACACCTGATATTGAGCTCTGTTAATCAGCATCATTCTAATTCTTCAGATGGGAAAGGCAGCAACAGACTTAAGCGAGTTTGACAACGGCCAAATTGTAATGGCCAGACGACTGGGTCAGAGTATTTTTGAGACGGAAGGCTTGTGGGATGCTCACGTTCAGTCGTGGTTAGTATTTTCAAAAAGGGATCCGAGAACGGACAAACAATGAACCGCAGGTAAGGTGGGGTCCGATCACAGCGCACCAGTGCCAGAGGTGAGCGAAGGATATCCCGTATGGTACGGGTCAACAAAATGAATACTGAGACGCTACGTGTCGGTAATTTGAATGCTGCTGGTAACTGGAGTAATGTGCCACATTACACAGTACATCGAATCTTACTGAAAAAGGGTTTGCATAGTGGAAGACTTCTCCTAGTGCTCATGTTAACCTAGGCTCACCATCGAAAATGCCATAATGGGAATGCGAGCATCAAAATTGGACTTTAAATGGTTAAAAAAGGTCATCTGTTCCGAGAAATCTCGTTTTTTTACGTTTTCCAACCATAGATTGAAGAAGCGTATATGCTCCAGCTTTGTCCGTCCGTCACTGTGTCTGTCTGTCCATCCACACGATAACTCACGTAAAAATGGTTCGATTTCGATGAAACTTCAGTATGTGGTTGGGGACAACCTGGGGAGAAACCCTATTGAAAGAGGGCGAAATGGGATCAAAGGTCAGGACATAGAGGCTGGATTCATTCCATCCCCCTTATGCGTCATAACTTAGGTGAAAATGCTTCAATTGCGACAAAACTTTATCATGTTGCTCTGGAGTTATATTGAACTGGTTCTGTTGAATATAATCGTAATGGAGTCAAAGTTCAGGGTACAGGAGCGAGATTTATTCCACAACTATTATCCTCATAACTTGACTAAAAATGCTTCTATTGCGACAAAACGTTAGTATGTTGTTCTGGAGGTATACTGAACCAATACTGTTTAATATCATCGAAATTGGGTCCAAGTTCAGGGCACAGGAGTGAGATTTATTTAACAGCCATTGTTCTTATAACTTGAGTACTAAGTTGAATAATGATTTCTGGTATGTAGCATACTTTTACTAACTTGTCTGTTACACTATGTAGACGTCAGGGTAGGTGTGCATCATCTACCTGGGAGAGTGTTGGTACCAGGATGCACCTGGGAGAGTGTTGGCATCAGGACGCACCTGGGAGAGTGTGGGAACCAGGATGCACCTGGGAGAGTGTTGGCACCAGGATGCACCTGGGAGAGTGTTGGCACCAGGATGCACCTGGGAGAGTGTTGGCACCAGGATGCACCTGGGAGAGTGTTGGCACCAGGATGCACCTGGGAGAGTGTTGGCAGCAGGATGCACCTGGGAGAGTGTTGGCACCAGGATGCACCTGGGAGAGTGTTGGCTCCAGCATGCACCAGGGAGAGTGTTGGCACCAGGATGCACCTGGGAGAGTGTTGGCACCAGGATGCACCTGGGAGAGTGTTGGCACCAGGATGCACCTGGGAGAGTGTTGGCACCAGGATGCACCTGGGAGAGTGTTGGCACCAGGATGCACCTGGGAGAGTGTTGGCACCAGGATGCACCTGGGAGAGTGTTGGCACCAGGATGCACCTGGGAGAGTGTTAGCACCAGGATGCACCTGGGAGAGTGTTGGCACCAGGATGCACCTGGGAGAGTGTTGGAACCAGGAAGCACCTGGGAGAGTGTTGGGGCCCTGGGAGAGTGTTGGCACCAGAATGCACCTGGGAGAGTGTTGGCACCAGGATGCACCTGGGAGAGTGTTGGCACCAGGATGCACCTGGGAGAGTGTTGGCACCAGGATGCACCTGGGAGAGTGTTGGCACCAGGATGCACCTGGGAGAGTGTTGGCACCAGGATGCACCTGGGAGAGTGTTGGAACCAGGATGCACCTGGGAGAGTGTTGGAACCAGGATGCACCTGGGAGAGTGTTAGCACCAGGATGCACCTGGGAGAGTGTTGGCACCAGGATGCACCTGGGAGAGTGTTGGAACCAGGAAGCACCTGGGAGAGTGTTGGCACCAGGATGCACCTGGGAGAGTGTTGGCACCAGGATGCACCTGGGAGAGTGTTGGCACCAGGATGCACCTGGGAGAGTGATGGCACCAGGATGCACCTGGGAGAGTGTTGGCACCAGGATGCACCTGGGAGAGTGTTGGCACCAGGATGCACCTGGGAGAGTGTTGGCACCAGGATGCACCTGGGAGAGTGTTAGCACCAGGATACACCTGGGAGAGTGTTGGCACCAGGATGCACCTGGGAGAGTGTTGGCACCAGGATGCACCTGGGAGAGTGTTGGCACCAGGATGCACCTGGGAGAGTGTTGGCACCAGGATGCACCTGGGAGAGTGTTGGCACCAGGATGCACCTGGGAGAGTGTTGGAACCAGGATGCAACTGGGAGAGTGTTGGCACCAGGATGCACCTGGGAGAGTGTTGGCACCAGGATGCACCTGGGAGAGTGTTGGCACCAGGATGCACCTGGGAGAGTGTTGGCACCAGGATGCACCTGGGAGAGTGTTGGCACCAGGATGCACCTGGGAGAGTGTTGGCACCAGGATGCACCTGGGAGAGTGTTGGCACCAGGATGCACCTGGGAGAGTGTTGGCACCAGGATGCACCTGGGAGAGTGTTTTCACCAGGATGCACCTGGGAGAGTGTTGGCACCAGGATGCACCTGGGAGAGTGTTGGAACCAGGATGCACCTGGGAGAGTGTTGGCACCAGGATGCACCTGGGAGAGTGTTGGCACCAGGATGCACCTGGGAGAGTGTTGGCACCAGGATGCACCTGGGAGAGTGTTGGCACCAGGATGCACCTGGGAGAGTGTTGGCACCAGGATGCACCTGGGAGAGTGTTGGCACCATGATGTGAGACGGAAACAAGCCGGTGAAGGAAATGTAATGCTCAGGGCAATGCTCTACTGGAAAACTCTGAGTGCAGTTAACCATGTGTAGGGATCTGTGATGTCTATCACCTACCTAAACATCAATGCATGCCAGACTATCCTTTAATGGCAACGGTATTCCCCTCTAGTAGAGCCTTCTTACAACAAGATAATGCTCCGTGCCACAGTTCCCGGGTTGTCCGAGAATGGTTCGCGGAGCATAAGGGAGAATTCCAGGTATTTCCTTAGTCTCTAAATTCTTCAGACATCAATCCAATCGGGCATCTGTATTTTGTGTTGAAACAGTAAATCCGATCTGCTGCTGCTCGCCCACTTAACTTAAAACTGTTAAAGGATCTGCTAGTAATACAGTATGCTGGTCACAGATACCACAGGACACGTTTAGATATATTGCAGAATAAATGCCTCGCCAGGTAGCAGCTGTTTTGGAGGCACGTGAGCGATCAACATCATATTAGACAGGTGGTTATAATGTTTTGGCTCTTCGGTGTGTTTAGGCTTTAGACCTAGGATTAAAAACGGGAGAACTGTCAGTTTTTTATAGTTAAGAATGTTTAATACCAGGAATTTCGTTTTCCCAAACTCCACCGGATTAGTTTGTTTTTTGTTCTTTCTTCTTTTTCTCTCATGCGACATGCTTCCCTAAAGAAAGCAAAAGCAACTAAGTAATAACATGGGTTGCTGAAATAGTTGATATTGATTTTTTGTCGAATCTTGTCCATGCTGAAAGGACTCGGAATTATATCTACAAAATCTGTAACAGACTAAAATGAAGAGATGCAAACATACGTTTTGTTTTTGCAATGACTGATTTTAAACATAGGCTTTGCACAACGGATATCAAAAAGAAACATTAGACTGATATACATAATTCATGTTCTTATGTCTAGCATAGTTGTTGTCTTCATGAGATTCTTGGCAGGTATCTAAAACGTTTACCGTCTTGGAAAAAATTGCATGATTTCACCGTGGGAGAAAATTTTAATCAACATACGCACAAACATATCACTCAGCTGTTCTCTGAGATTCAGAGGTTAGCTCCACAGTGAAATACAAACTACCAGATAAATTTTTAACTATAATTTACTCACTGTTGCTGTATCAAACTTCTTAAATTACAGCGATATTAACACACAACTCGGGTTTCACTGACATCCATCATACGACGTATAGAAGACCTTCTATACTTCATACTCATAATGTCTTTCCCATGAAGACATTCCTGAATCTGATCTTCGCATGACTTCCTTGGCCTTCCTCTGCCTTTCCTTCCTGTCACTAGGGCTAAAAAATTGTCTTAGTAAGCATCCACTCATTCTTTTAGCATGGCCAAACCACTGAAGAATATTAGTCTCCACCTTGCTAACAACATTTTCCCTCGCATTACACATCTGCAACACATCTTCATTCCTCACATGATCAGAACATGTCTTTCCACAAACCCCCACATAAGTAACACATCTCTCTAGTACACAAACGACTCCTATGTCTCTTCTGTAGTATGTCATACACCAGAGTAGGAACAATTACACTTTCATATACAGCCATTCGGGACTCTTTTCAGAATCTACCATTCCTGTGAAAACCTCCTAAAGCAGCTATGACTTTCAATGAAGAATTTACTCGCCTACTAATTTCACCATCAAATTTGTTTTCTCTGTCAAACATGTATCCTAAATACACAAACTCATTCACCTGTTCAATCACTGTCCATGTAGACTTATATTACAATCAGTACTAACAGTTCCCCGCTCAAAAACCATAACTTTTGTTTTTCGTATTTTAACTAAACTATTGATTATTTCCTTCAGATTATGGCGACGTTGACAACCGCACTTAAGACGAGCATTTCAATAACGCTGGAGATAATCTCTGTTGAACTCCATTTACTGTGCCATCAAACGGTTCTTTCAGAATCTCGAAGGTTATATAATCAATTTGAGATGTAGCACCGTGTTCTTACTTTTCGCGTTTCAATTCAATTTAGGTAATTAGAGGTATCAATATTTGACTTCTTACTTCTTCCGTGAGTCCGTGAACGGGCTCTCCGGCATTCCAACATCTTCTTTGGGTACGATGCACATTAACATTCACATATTACAATGAGGGTCGTATATTCGAGTTATCTGATGAACATAATTTACTGCAGATCATTTTATGTGAATTAGATAAAAATACACACACACAAACGGAAATTTTGTTGTTTTGTCTTTCGCGTCATAAGTCTTGACACCAGTTTTCACTCTGCGGCCTCTGCCATATTAGCTCTGCGGCCTCTCCCATATCAACTCTGCCGCCTCTCCATCAGTTCTCACGCGTCTTTACATGCCCACAATTTTCTCACGTCTCCCGTTGGCCTCCTCCGCTGCGCCCTCTGTCGGCGTAGTCCCAACACACCGTTCTACTGCAAGAACGTAAGCACAACTTTATTCGCCATTAATAGGGAGTTAAAAAGGCAAAACAGCTCAGCGCAGCTAAGCTTATCGTCTTAATCTTGAAGTGTGGACCACTGCATCGGTGTCATCTCGGTGGTGAAAGCACGTGTAAGGCGTGAGAACACTTGAGCGAAGTCATTGGGCCTCCTACCATTACATGGAAACCTTTACCAGAAGCTTCATCCTAGTACATATCACCAGGGTCCTTGCGTCGCGTCGGGCTCAACAACTGTTGGCCGAATGCTGCAAGAGCGGTTGGAGGAAGGTAACGTGTGTCGCCTTAGTGGGACTGGTGCACATAGCTAACGTCCGAAAGCCCCAATCGCCGCACTCGGTAAAAGTCGTGCAAGTCCCACAAACCACATCGGACGACATTCGACAAGGTTTACAGACAGTTGTGGACATCCTTGGATCGACACAGACTGAGAATCGCAGGTTATCTGACGCATGTTTCGGTTGCGCCAGCCAATGGGACGACTACCCATCACCGCACAGCTCATTGTCGCGCAAGGTTGCAATGGTGCTGTGCCAAACATACCTGGAGGAGGAATGTAACCATGTAGAAGCAGTTACAAGTCCAGATTCTGTATCTGAGCCGAATATCACCGATTGAGAGTTCAGAAGCACCGTAGACTCCGGGATATTCTTGGTGCCATCCGTGGGCGTCATACGTATCCTCAGTCTGATGTGATGGTTTGAGGCTTTTTCGGTTTTAATAGCAGTTCAGCACTCGTAAGCATAATGAGTAGAATGAAAATACGGCGATATATCGATGAGTTTCTGCAGGCTATTTTTTGCTGTGTCTTTGTTGTATCCCTAGTGATCAGTTTCAACGAGACAAATTCCTCCCTCACACTTCTAACATCATCAGGCAGCGTCTACAAAGTGTCCAGGTGTTGCCCTGACTAGTGCAATCCCCAGATTTCTCCCCAATAGAGAACGTGTGGGACGTCATTGGCAGACGAGTAAATGTCTCTGCACGACCCCCGCGCAGTGACGATGATTTGTGGACACAGGTCAACGATGCATGATCAGCGAGACCTCCGGACACCAGCTGGAAACGTTTCCATTCGATGCCAAGCCATATTGCCGAATGTACAGGCCAGCTTTGCAGTCATATAAACCACTGACTCAGTCCACGTTATGCAGTTTCCCCGTCTGCAGCATTCATATAACCCCTCAGAAATTAAATCCCTTCTTTTCCGCTCAATTTTCTACATGTGTGGTAAGTTTCGTTTAATTTCGCTCATTGTTTCACGGTGAAGTATCAGGTTGTAATGAAAGTTTCCGGAAAAAATCGTATGTGGCGTGTGTAATGCAAGGCACTGCCGGCCTGCGGTGACGTATACATCCCAGAGCGCTGTGCGCGAAAGAATAGATTCTAAAGATAGAACTTACGTTGTTGTGGTGAAGACTAATTGGAAATGATGGCGATATCGGAGGAAGGTTTGGGTGCAACATTGCTCTATGAATATTTGAATGGGGTGAAAGTTACGGAAGAACTTGGATATTGCGAAATGATTTTGGTGACGATATTATCGGACAGAGTACTTGCTATGAAATATATGTCAGGAAATTCGACATTAGTCTACGGAATCTGTCTAATGCTCCCAGAAGTGGTAGATCCAGTAAGGTTGAAGATGATACACTGCAACACGTGCTGTCGACCAAGCCTAGTGCAAAAATACGTGAACTGGCAAGCAACTGAAGACCTCCCATACGACCATCAACACCTGACTTCGGCAGTTGGGATATTCGTGAAAACTATACAAATGCGTACTCCGCGCTTTTCCTGACCAGAATCAGATGCAACGCTAATCCATTGCTGTTGCTCTACGTGAAAGAGAAAAACGGGAGGTCTTTTTGCGTCGGTTGATCAATGGTGACAAAAAATGGGTCCCATACGTGAATGTTAAGCGAAAAAGAGCATGGACCAAGCAGGGACAACCCCCACAGAAAGCCGTTAAGCCACCCTTTCACAGACGGAAGGTGATGCTGAGTTGCCAGAGGGATTTTTGCAGTGCAATTCACTATGAACTCTTGCCGTGGAACGAAACCATCACAGCGGATGCTTACATCCAACAGTTGGACTGTCTCCATGCTGCACTGCAAGAAAAGCTCCCAGCGTTTATTTATCGTTATGGAGTTTTTTGTCACCAGGATAACGCTCGTACACACGTCGTTTTACGGAGATGTAAAAATTACATGAACTGGAATAGGAAATATTATCGCACCCTCCCCCCATTATTCTCCGGACATGGCCTCGTCCAACTTTCATCTCTTCCGGTCTTTGTCGAATTTTCTCGCTGAGGAAAGATTTGCTAATGACGATGGTGTGAAACGTTGCATGGATGATTTCTTCAATTCTCCTCGCCAGATGTTTAGCGCAATGGGATATTTGAACTCGTAAATCGGTGGAACCAAGTCATCAGTTATAATGGGGACTACCTGGACGATGAGGTGATCTGCTTGGTACGATTGTTTAAGCTTGTAATACCGGCTTCTCTATTTTCCGGGTACTTTCTTCAGAACCTCATATTTTCTTTGTCAAACAGTGTATGTTGACAATTATTGTTGCACATAATTTTCCATAGTTTCGGGTGAGGACAGGTATTTGGACTTGTTAGATCTCTCTTTTTCTAGAGCCAAGATTGTAAAAATTCTTTTAGAATAACGTAAAATTCGTTTAATTCGATGACAGTAGTGTGTCGGTGTGTCCTATAGATTAAAAGCAATGCACAATACTGCGTGTGCATGGAATGAATTCACCGTTTCGGTGTAGTTCACTGGAAGGTACATATGATTATGGAATGTGGTAAACCACTTTGAGTACATTTAATGTTTAATAGATCCGGAGCATTTGAGACACATACTTCTTATTTAGTTTCAATTGTAACTTTAAACAAGAAAGATGACACCGAATTTTCGGGTGTAATAAGCACGTCTTTTGAAACCGTTTTGATGTAAATTAAATTTACCAAAGCTATCCAATATCAACGGAGCTGGTATGGGAAACAGAAGTATCTGACCGAAGAAAGAAGTTTTTCAATTGGGTTTTTAATCCCGCAGATATTCCTGTAAACGGAAATTTTAACTTACGCCCTCTGGTGGCAGACTTATGCGTTAAGAAAAATTTGAAATTATATGAGAAACATTCCGCAGCGGAATCGTACTCCAACAAAAAAGATTTTTTGCAAATCGGGCGCTTAGAAGCAGAGATATTCACAAATATAAGATATGCATCTACGCCACCTGGCGGAAAAACCATGCATTAATTTAAGAAGAAAGTATTTTCAAAAGGTTTTTCGATGTGAGCGGTATCGGTCCATGAAAGAATATTTTCAATCGAGTTTTCAGGAGTTCAGATTTTACTGCAATTACATCAGACGCAGAAATTAACTCTTACGCTCCCTGGTGGACAAACAATTCTTTATCAAATATTAGAAATTATACGCTGATCATTTTCTATCAGAAGCTGTATCCGGTACAGAAATAATTTTTCAAATCGGAGTTTTGGAAGCACATATATTAAGGAAAACGTAATTTACCTTTACACCCCCTAGCGGAAAGTCTATGCATTACTTGAAAGTTTTGAACTTATAGGAGAAACATTTTACACCGGATATGCTATCTAGCATGGAAGGAGTTTTCAAATCCGACTTTTAGAGGCAGAGATATGGACAGAAATAAGATAGACATCTACGCCCTCTGGTGGAGAAACCACGCATTATTTTAAGAAAAAGATGTTTTCAAATATTTATCGACATGTGCGGTATCGGTCCGCGAAAGAATGTTTTCAATCGGGCTTTTAGAAGCTGATATTTTGCTGCAAATACCTACGAAGCAGAAATTTAACACTTACGCCTCCTGGTGGCCAACCCATATTTTATAAAAAATTAGAAATTACAATAAAATCATTTCACATCAGGAGCTGTATCTCGTGCTGGAAGAATTTTTCTAATTGCAGTTTTAAAAGCAGAGTTATCGGGAAAGCGCAATTTACCTTTACTCCCCCTAGCTGAAAGCCAATGACCTACTTGAAAATTTTGAAATTATATTAGAAACATGTCGCACCAAACACGCTGTCCAACAAAGAAGAAATTTTTCAAATCGGATCATTAGAAGCAGAGTTATTGACAAAAACAAGATATATAACTATGACCTCTGGCGTTGAAACCATGCATTATTTTAAGAAGAAATATTCTGAAAAGGTTTGTCTACGTGAGTAGTATCGGTTCAAGAGAGAATTTTTTCAATCGAGATTTTAGAGGCTCAGATTTTGCTGCAAATACATCAGAAGCAGAAATCAAAACTTACGCCCCCTGGTGGCCAAACCATTTTATACCAAAAATTAGAAACTGTATGCAAAATATTTTCCATTACGATCTGTATCCGCTGAAGGAAAAAAATCAAATCGGAGTTTTAGAAGAAGAGATATCTAGGGAAAAACAATTTTCTTTTACGCCCCCTAGAGGAGAACATATGTGTAACTAGGAAAAGCGACTATGCTTAAAATAATCTTCGACATGAATGGAACCTAAAAGTAAAATAATTTTTTGCATTGGATGTTTTGAAACAGATATATGGAATATAATGTGTTTTGAATTCGATATCATCTGCATTTACGTCTTCTAGCGGCGAAATTTTGCATCATAAAAAAAAAAAAAAGCAACGAAATAAAGGGTCATCATTCGCACATTTCAAGCTTCCTAATACAAAAATAATTTTTCAAATCGGACTATTAGTTACAGACATATCGTGTCTGTAGACGGACGGACGGAAAAACCGATAACATAAGCACAATCTTTTTTTACAAGAGGCGTGCTAAAAAGAGTGAATAGAGTAGGTGTTCTCTATGAAAAGAAGTTTGATAGAGCTTAAAAAAATGTTGGGGATGATCAACGAAACTAACTGAGATCAGAAAGGATTTAGGTATATTTTGGTTTTCTTCGAATAACATACCTTATCATTTTCTTAAAGCAGAAATTGGTCAAATATTATTATCTCAAAGAATTACAATTCGTAAAGACGGTAATGTGTGAACAAGATGAAATTCAAAAAACTACGATTCAGAAATTTCATTTCTAGTTCATTCAGTCAGTACCGTAGACAAACCTTTATTCTGGAAATGTAATCAATATTCTCAATATCAATAACGTCTGGGTGATGTGGATGAGAAACTCAGACAACTCAATAGAAAGTCATTCATTTTATTTCACTATGCTGATGAGTATGCCAGAAACTAAGCACAGAAGATTTCGATGTCTACATATGTACCGCAAATTTTAGAACATCTGTGTTCTGGGTAAAAAACAGACAAGTTGGAAGCTTGGATATTAAGAGATCACCGAAGTCTTGAATATAAAGAGCACGTCATTCGACGAGACACAGATTTGGGATTTATTTTTATTCAGACATATGCATCATCGTCCTTTTTTCAAATGTAATTATGGCAATCGTAGTTGTGTACCCAGTTTAAAATGTCTTGATTTGTTGTTTGAAGGGCGCAGTTGCTTTTAGCAATAAAATAATACTGACTAAGTAAATTTTGACACAAGCTGCTAAATATGACGACGCATTAATGAGAACAAAAATTAGCTTTATCTGAAGCTTAAATGAATATAACATATATGCCGTTGACCTAAGCTATAGACTTCTGTTACCATGCTGTAACTATCAAAATAAGAAGGTCGTTCAGTTGAACTGACTGATAAAACATATTATACAACACACTATTAGAAAGAGTTCCAATTCAATTTTGTTGATAAGATACCTTAGGCTTACTGTTCTTAGATACATCGGGAAGACAGCCACTTGTCACTTTGATCGAGAAAAACTCCGCTAGACACTTGAGCTGGATCAGTCGTCATAATCTAAAAGGGGCAGTATGCAATGTATCAACTCTTGAGGCTTATCCATAGCAGATCCTCGTAGTTGCGTCATTAATTCCTTCAAACTGCAAAGACATCAGACTTTGTTGACATCCGACTCGGACTCTCCAGGTCGTACACCGAGATTTACTCCCGGCTATACTCCGCCTCTATCTGAAGTCATTATAGAGGCTTGATGACGGTTTGTGACGTATGACGTATTACGTCACAAACAGCGTATCACGTCGCAAACTGCAAAGCAGCGACGTTGACGTGCATTGATTGTGAATGGCTTATTTTTTTCTTTTTGTGAGAGAGCTGTGAAGCACTGCGGAAATTCACTGTTTCCAACATGATTGCGTTCAGCAGCACGCTTACAAAGAGCAACACTTGTTTTATGTTTTGAGAAAACATTCCAACATTTTGAGAACTACAACGTTTGAGGACTGCATTTCGTAAGAAGCTGGTGTACGATCATTTTAGCTGTCTTAAGCACGAAAAACAAGACGTAACCAATTTCAACACAAAGTAACCAAGCCAAGCCAATTTACTTTGTGTTGAAATTGGTTACGTCTTGTTTTTCGTGCTTAAGACAGCTAAAACGATCGTACACCACTAAATCTCAATAGAGCGACAAACATTCTTCTACTTATCGTAAGAAGCTGTTGAACACAAGCAGTCACATGGGCGTTATCATAGTTTAGGGCCCACATGCCCACCAGTTCTGGTCGTTTAATCGATATATGTCGTCGCAGATGCTTCAAGACTTAAATGTATTATTCAGCGTTGACAGTAATTTGTGGACGAACGGCATTCTGGTAGACTACACCTTTATTATCAAAGAAAATTATCATCATCACCTTCCCAGCTGATTTGGTTTGGCTGACGTTTTTCGGAGGCGCCCAGCCTGTGTGTTTCAGGCTCGCCTTCTCCGGAAAAAGACACTGGTTGCGCGCTTCGTGAGGGAGTAGAAATAGTGGACTCATGTTTCATCGGCAGTTACTTTGTTTAGAAAACTTGGATCCTTTGCAACAATTTGTTTCTACTCATGACACACCTAAACTCTGGTTAACAATTGTTCTCTTGTCAGGTGATGAGGTACCCATATGGAACACATACACGATGCAGCAGTAATTTGTCTCGTAGAATGCGGAATGCCGATGTTTTTGAAATATTAGTTGACTCCGCTATGTCTTCACATGTCATTCGTCAATCTTCTTGCAGGATTGCTCAAACAATGTTAACAATACACTCCGTAACAAAACTTTCAGGTCGACCAGGCCTAGAAGCGAGTTTTGCCGACAAACGCCCTTTTTTGAAATCATGGTGCCATCTAAAAATCGTTAACTCACACGAACATTTATCTTTGTAAGCTTTTTTCATTAAATCAACTGTTTCTGGAGCCGTTTTACCCGGACGATAGCAAAATTTTACCTCACAATGCATTTCACTTCTTAACTCTGAATCACTCACCTCCATAGCTGTATGGCGACATGCAGACGTACCTTAAACAACTGCGCAATAGCAAAACCAGAATCGTCAGCCACGGCTAATAACTGTTGCCATAGATACCTTTGAATTCAGTTAGTCGTCTGCGTGATTATTTCCCCCTTCGCAATGTTGCAAACTTAAAAAATATTACTCTTAGTTTTTATGGAACGGCTCTTGTATCTTTCGTCAAAACACACACTTCCGGTAATAAACTTCAACACAGGCAACATCAACTTCAGAACATAACTCCAATTCGTAAAGAGTCAACTATCGTTTCAACATCAGAATAAATTAAGTGCTTTTGACACAGAGTAATCGTGCAGCTTCGTGAAACAATTTAGACTATAGAACGAGGAAGCGCAAACATTCAGCTTGAGGGACCCAAAGCAACTATTTTCGTACAAATCAACTCATCCCCAATACAATTCAAAATAGAACTCTTATCACCAGTTTTGCATAGGCATTCTCTTGACCTGTCGTCAGCTTGTCACAACACAAATTCGGCGAGACAGAAAATGTAGCGTTCAGACTAATAAATTCTTAGCGAGAATAAACCGAAATTTGCATAAGAGAGAAACTAAAAAGGAATTTTAATCAAAGTATACGTCACAACACTTACTTGGCAATCCTATTGTGATATCCTCAAGACAAGCTGATTTCGTCTTATAGGTATTCCTTAAAATCATTGACCTTATTTGTAATTAGGGACTCGTTTTTACGAAATAAATACTGTATTGCATATGATAAATAAGCTTTTGGAAGATGGGTGCTAAATGACAGAATGAAAAGGCATTTACTTAAATTTCTAAGAGTTTCAGTCGGGTTGCTTGTCAATGAAATTTTATCATGTAGAAAGAAATCAGAGTAATTGCCGAAAACTGGCGTATGCTGTGTGGCACATGTGAGAGAGAATGGTTTCAACATCAGACGGAAACAAACGAACTTGCTAACATAGATACGTCTGCTGAAGTTTCACGAATACCTTACACAAAATAGAATCAGCACACTAGCAGAATGCAGACTCATGTTCGGTTTATCAGGACACTCACTGGAGATTCGCATAGTATTGGGTTGATGCATAAGTTCATACTGTTTTATTTCACGATTCTTTCCCAAGACAGTAGTGACTGTGCAGATGGCCAGTTGTATATCAAAATGTAGCCAGTAATATCGTGTATCTAAATCATATTGCGTTATGTGATTGTGGCTAATGGTTTTTTGGTTTTCAGGTCAGCAATAATGGAGTGTCAAGTAGAGAGGAATAAACATTTCCAACATCTGCTTCTCTACGAGTTTAACCAGGGATGTACAGCCGTCGAGGCCACTCGAAATTTTTTTGCTATGTATGGGGAGGATGCTATTGCTCCGAGGACAGCCCGCAAATGGTTTGAGCGGTTCCGAGGTGGCAATTTTGAGCTCAACGACTCTCCACACTCAGTTCGTCCATCTAACTTTGATGAGGATCATTTGAACCATCGCAACCACTTGGATCCGCATCAAACTACACGCGAATTGACCACTGAAATGGACTGTGATCTGCACAGTGGTGCGACACCTGAAGTGTAGGGAAAAGTTCCAGAAATTGGGGTCTTGGGTGCCTCACACTCTCACCGAGGACAACAAGAATCAGCGTGTTGCCATATATGGTTCCTTGCTCGCCCGTTATCACGAATGTTCTCAGCAACATAACCCCTTTCGGTCACGTATTATCACTGGAGATGAAAAGTGGTGCTTGTACGTGAATTTCAGGCATCGGAGAGAATGGTTAAGCCAAAACAAGATGCCAACACCACGTCTAAAACATGACCTTCATCATGCGAAAGTCATGTTGTGCGCCTGGTGAAACATGGAAGGCATTATTCACTGGGAACTGCTGCCGAGGAATCGGACCATCAACGCTGCACTCTAATGTGAGCAACTCCGCCGTATGGAGGGAGCAATTCAGTAGAAACGGCCACATCGGCGCCATGATGTCCATCTCCAACATGATAACGCACGCCCTGACAGTGCAAACATGACCAAAACGGCCATTCAGGATGTGAAATGGGAGATCTCCCCCAGATGTCACCCTTTCAGACAACCACCTGTTCCGATCTCTGACGAAGCACTCCGTGGTGGAACGTTCAACAATGATGTTGACCTCCAGAATTTCGTTGATGATTGCTTCGCAGCAAACCCTGCACGTTTTTTCAACAATGGCATTGCAGACCTATCCAAACGTTGGGACACCATCGTAAACAATGGGGGAATTTTCCCTTCTGATGTAATATATTCCTGTAGTGCGGTGAGTTGGAAAAACGTCATGAAAGAACGTCATGAACTTTTGCATCAACCCTATAAATTCTCTCACGTCTGAGATGAAATGTATCAAATGTAAAAGAACGGAACAAATGACCGCAAACTGCTTTCAGTCAGAATAAAACAAAACTTTGCCATAGTAGCGATGAGGTACTTCATTCTGTAATTCATGCTGTTGCTAAACTCAGTAAGCATATCTACTTTTCAATTTTCGTAAGACTCACCTGGGTCCGTAGTTGGCTCCTAACAGGAATCATCATTAATTACTAACATTTACCGGACTCCATTCTCTGTGAAAACACAAATTTGCCGGTACTGTACTAGAATCCACATCCTTCTGTTCTCGAGCCGAATGATTTCCCAATTAAGCTACACAGACGTAACTTATCGTTGTAACTTTGGTCTCTTGACATGGACTTCATCACTGTAGTACGTCACGTATATTCACCGCTTGAGAAGGGGAGTGGGGGGATATGCGACGAAATCATGAGTTTTCGGATCAGTCAGAAAACCATGCTAGAAGTAACTCGCCGAAGAAGAAGAAATTTGGTTAATTCTAGATCATGTGTGCAAAGAACATTACACATTTTTTAGAAAAACCCCTGGGCCAGTAGATCCATTTCCACAATCGGGCGCTAATGGGAAAGCACAAATTTGGCACTGACGAAGCTCAAACCCCCACATCCATCTGCTCCGGAGCTCAATTCTTTCCCAACTAAGCTACACCGACCGAACATTTCTCTGCAACTTAGCCGTTTTGACATGTCTGTAGTACGTCACACCTTCAACATGTAAGTGTTCTTGTTACATCAATCGCTGTGCAAATGCATAGTCAGTTGATCCACTCTGTAAAACAATTACTTTCATTACAAAGCTAATTTCAAATCAACGCATTCCAAAAAAAAAAAAGATCTACTTTGTCTCACCAAAAGCATACGAAGCAGAAATATTGACCTGGTTAAATTATAGTCAGATATATAATTTATGTGCACACCATATCTCATATTGGAGATTAAGAATGAAGCTGTCAGCTTCCGTTGGATGCGAAAGTTTTGGCGACGAGTCTTGTTGTTACTGAGTAGTTTCTGTCAGTCTCTTTACAGTGGTGGTGGTGGTGCTTAACGTATTTTCCTTCACCGGCAACACAGTGCATCCAGAATTTTCTCCTTGAAAATTTCTCGCAGCCCTAATAGTACAAAGAGCGATAGAACAGGCATTCCTCGACAACGTCAATAACCGTTTTCCGATAAAATGCACTCAAATCAAGTTTTCACAGCTCGTGTCTTTGGGAAATCAACGTGACTGTAATAATCAATAATCATTCTGATTTGGTAGCCGAAATTCGAGGATTTTAGATAAAACCTCAGTGATGTTCCGGAGTTTTGAATTAATAATCTTATATTAGTGGGCATCATATCATATTTTGAATTGCATAATACGTAGCATTTCAGTGGCCCCGTGAAAACTTTATGATAACTACATATATCTCATTCAGTGTCTTGCGGAAAACTCAGATTTCTCCTTTTGTACCACAATCTTTGAAATTGTGGGCAACAGACTATAATATTTAACCACCAAGTTTTCTTAATAAAAAGAAGAACCTAGTGTCCAGAAATTCTTTTCCTTCGAAGACAATCTAACTAACAACTGGCGCCGATTCATTCGCAGTATCTGGCAGCCTGGATTAATCTTTTACGCGAACGGCAGAGCTTTTGCCCTTATGTCGTTTTCGTCTGTATTAGATCATGCAATATCGCTTTTCTATTTTTAGCACTCACACCGCCGCTCCATTTTATTTGAGCACTACACGTGACACGAGAAGTTATAAAACATTACCTTCTGTGCGTTTCCGAGAAATCCGTCGATAAAACGTAAGAAGAGAATTGATATTCCACGTCTGCTTCATCGAAACAATGTCAGATCTTCGCAACTTTATTCTAAAATTATTTTACTCTTGACAAAAAATGAAAAAAAAAAAGTCACGTTACATGATTAATTATTTTGCGATGATAACTGAACAGACTTCCATATCGGCGAATAATGGACAGCATGAGGATATATGTTCAACTTACAATTTTATAAATGGGTAAAATGCATAAGATATTTCTGAGCTTTTAAGGAACTAAACAGTGAATATTTGATGCAGTCTTCGATGCATCAGGAAAATTTAAAGAATTCACGCCAGATAATACAGAGTATCCCCAAAGTCTCTTTACAACAACTTTGCACATTTATTACGGACACCCTGTAATATGTAAGTGCATGGTATTTGTTGTATAATATGCTGTAAATATCAAAGTTTTAATTGGCATAACCTTTTGTTTTTGTAATAGGTCCCTCACTGACGTAGCAGGTGCTGTTCTACGAAAATGTGTTTCCCACAAGAGAGAGCGCAGTGCGCCGATTGGTTCATCGGAACAAAATCTGATACGGAAAAGCAAAGACATTTCCGGACTAAATATGGGAAAACACAGCGATCTCTTCCTAGTATCCGCGGATGGCACCAGAAATTCATGGAGACTGGGCTAGATCAAGATCGCAATGTTGGATCAAGATCGCAATGGCCGCCCACGAACATCGAATGAAGACATAGAACTTGTTCGTGATTCATTTTCACGAAGCCCGAAGAAGTCCATTCGTTCCGCTGCCAGAGAACTACACATGCCCCGGTCCACGGTATACAGGGTGCTACATAGACATCTACGCTTATATGCATACGAAGTATAACTGTTACACGCACTTGAGGCGAACGATAGACCACGACGAAAATAATTCGCAGTAACGATGCTGGATATACTTGTGAAGATCCCAAATTTCTCACGCATGTTTGTTTTACGGATGAGGCAACTTTTCGTGTCTCTGGGCAGTTAAACAGACACAATGTCAGAATTTGGGAGTCCGAAAATCTTCATGCGTCTATGGAACTTGTAAGATACAGACCTTAAGTGAACGCGTGGTGCAGTGTTATTCATAACCGAGTCCTTGGACCATCTTTCTTCAGTGAGAAAACAGTGGCAGCAGATGTTTACCTGGATGTTTTGCGTGAGTATGTTGTGACGCAATTAGAGGACCTTCAACCAAGCGTGACATTCTAACAGGACGGTGCGCCAGCACATTGGGGATGGCACGTTCGGGACTTTTCAACCACACATTTCCTGCAAGGCGGACTGGACGGGATGGTCCAATTGCATGGCCAACCCGTTCCCCCGAGGTCCGAACTCTGAACTTTTTTGTATGGGGATATGTGAAGGATATCGTGTATCGGCCAAAGATGCAGGACATCGATGACTTGAAATCGTTGATCAACAATGCCATTTCGACCATTACAGAGGACATGCTGCAGCGCACATGGTTGAACTGGAGTTTCGGCTAGATATTCTACGCGCAACAAATGCTGAGCATATTGAGTTTTTGTAATGAGGTAAAAAAAAAGCCTTTAGTCTTTGCTCTTACGTATGTGTTAAACCACATTTTTCTATGTCACAGTGTATCCTTAATAAAAAGTGCAAACTTGTAAAGAGACTTTGTGGACACCCTGTATTACCATGAAAACATTCATTAGGAGAAAATTCACGTACAAATTGCATGTACGTATATATGCACGCACGTACATCTATGCGTGCGTGTATGTATATTATGATGTATACTCAAATTAACTTTTAGTTTTAGTTGTCGTTCTCTATGTAAATTTTGAGTTCGTTCTCTTTTAGCGTTTTAAACTTAACGTTATATTTTCTCAATCATTGAATGCTATGTTAACAGCAGTCTTGAGATCAAGAGTGAATGACGTGTTCATGTTTGACAAGCGAAGTCTGGAGCTAACAGACAAAGTGTAGTGTGGTGTGCTGTTGATAGATTACTGTAGCTGTTGGCTGTAATTGGTAAACCTCTAATTTAACAGAGGTTCAGTATTCTGAATTATGCTGATGTGATTCTTTTGTGATAAGTTATGAATCTGAAGTACCGTGTTTTCAAGACTTCTCTCTTCTGGCAGTTAAGTCGCTTAATTTAATTTAATGTGTAGTTAAGAATTGTTTTATGAACTAGCTATCCGAGGTTTAACAGTTGTAACGTATACTCTAGATTCACTTTCCTTTTGATTTTTACTATCTCTGGTTATTTTATTTTACTATGTAAATTATCTTCTTACTGAACGAAATATTATTTCACCCGCTGAATGAGATCTGGCAATGAGTGTAAGTCATGACGTGGTGGTAGCTAGTATATAGGCGCGTTCATCGAGACTTTGGAGGTGGTGTGTTGTTATGAGGTGAGCGTTGTGTGTTGTTATGAGGTGAGCGTGTGTGTTGCTATGAGGAAATATTATTCATTATTGTGTACAAGAGTTATGAGTGCCTTAGTTGACCAAGAGTCATTCTAATAAAGAAGTTTTCAGTAAGTTCAGTCTTTCTCAATTCATAGTTTTTGTCAGACCTCTGTCTGGCTGTTAGGTTTATAACTTTTATTACTTACTATAAATAACCAGCGTTGAGACTTTGTTTAAGTTCGTAATTAACTAGTAACAACACCCTTTTGGGAATTCATTATTTTGAAGCTTAGTGCAAGTATATCATTAGCTAGCTGGTAAGAAGAGAATCATTCATAATAATTAGCTTAGCGGAAAGTAAATAAAGCTAATTCATTATACAGTACACACTAATAGTTCGAGTGATACGAGAACAACCGACTCGTGGTACGAAGGTAATGTTTAAGTAGTGATATATTTAACCGACAAACATTAATATATAAGCACCCCGGACAAAAATTAGTCACACCTAAAAGAAATAACAGTAGGAAGTTACCGGTTGCACAGAGGGCGCCATGATAGCATTGTTGGGAGATAAATAGCCCTGACGTGGTCTACAGGATCATTTATGTCTCGTGCAGTGGTGAAGAGCGACGTGTGCGTTGAATTTAGTCTGCAATATGGTCGTAAGACGGACGTTACTGAGTGGCAAGAAGGAGCCATCGTGTTTGGTCGTGCCTACTGGCACAAAGTGAATGAAGTCGCCCACTTTGTTGGTGTGTCGAAGCGTACTGTCCAGCGGGTCTACAAACAGTGGTGTAGTTCGCAGTCAACTGAAAATCGGCGACGTAATTATGGATGGAAAGCGATTCTCGCCAACAGGAACCGCAGACAGGTTTCACGCCTAGTAACTGCAAATTGGTTTCAAACCAGGCAACAATTTCTCCAAACAGTCAACGAAAGTCCATTCCAACCAATTTCCGAAAGGAGATTGCGACGAGAACTGTATGCGATGGACATCTGTAGCAGAGTACCGCGGAAGAGGTCTCTTTTAACAGCAAGTCACAAAGTCGCACGTTGTGAATTGGCTCAGAGGCAGCAAAACTTCACTGTGGAGGATTGCAAACGACTAATTTGGTCTGATGAGTCTCAGTTTTGTTTGTACTCCAATGATGGGAGCCGACGAGTGCATCGCAAACCCAATGAAGCCTTTAATCCTGATTGTGTCGAAGGTGTTGTTCAGGCTGGAAGGGGTTCTGTGATGTTTTGAGGATGCTTTTAGTACCACTAAATGGGCTCTCACGTTGCAGTTATAATGAATTTGAACCAGCATACCTACCTCCGCATTCTGAATGACAAAGTCCTGCCCTTTGCCCTAAATCTCCAGGAGCAGTATCACATTGCCTCTTCTGTCTTCCAAGACGACAATTGCCGTATGCACAGGGCTAAAACTGTGTCTGAGTGGCACGACGAAGAATCAGCAACACTGTCTAACCTCGAATGGCCCGCCAAATCTCCAGATTTAAATCCTATTGAAAATCTGTGAGATCATTTGGAACAGAAGGTGAAACGCGGTTATAGACATCGACGTACTCTGGCGGAACACCGGTGCAAATTGACGCACGAGTTGCTGCAAATCGAAATTCAATACATCCACAACCTCGTGGATTCATGCTGTTATCAAGGCAAGAGGCGCCGTCACTCGCTATTAGGAAAGTTCTGACAAGGGTGACGAATTTTTTGTTCCTGTACTTAATACATGTACATGTACACGCATGCATGCGAATTCTTGAGCATATACACTGAGAGGAAGTCAATAATGAGACAGGTGGTTTCTAGGCAACACGACAATGTCACCCCTCTCACTTGTGGAAGAACATACTGATTACCAGGTAGTTAGGTAGGAGGTATTCACTGCATTCACCCTGATGGTAATTCGATGGATAGTCCTCGTGAATTAACAGACTTTGAAAGAGGGATAATAAAGGGCATCCGACGCACCGGTCACTCCGTTAATGATGTGGTATAGGAATTGCAGTGTCTTCGTTTGACAGTAACAAGAGTGCATCGGGAATACACAATGTTAGGAACAACATCGCAAAATGGATAGAACTACGGCAGAAAATCGTGCTGGATGTACGTAGCCATGGACGCATGTCTCGCATAGTTGCAACCAATTTGAGAGTGACGGTGTCACAAATCCCCGCCGACTTCAAAGAGGGAGGTGCCAGAAGTCTCCGTCAGGGGCGATCATTAGTCGCAATAGATTATGAGAGCCGCAGACCCACCAGAATATCCTTGCTAATGTCACGTCACTGAACTGTACGTCTCAACTGGGCAAATGAACATCGGCACAGGACCATGAATGATTGGAGACTGGGTCTCCTAGTTTGATGAGTCCCGTTTCCAGTAATGTCGTGCAGATGGGATGGTACTGATCTGGTGGAAACCGCACAAAGCAATGGACCTTTTATGCCAACAAGGAACGTCTCAGGCTAGTGGAGGTTCGGGTTGTGGTCTGGAGCGTGTTCACCTATGGTACGTCTAAATTCATCTCTGAACTGCCCGAAGTGATGGACCTGTCATGTCCACAAGGAACTTTTCAGGTTAATGGAGGATCGGTTATAAGCGTGTTCACCTATGGTGCGTCTAGATTCACCTCTGAGCTGTTCACGCTACGTGTACATCTTATGGTACATCTAGATTTATCTCTGAACTACACGAAGTGATGGACTTGTCATGTCAGCAAATAACTTTTCAGGCTGCAGGAGGTTCGGGTAGAACCTATGAAACATCTAAATTCATCCCTGAATTTTTCACGCTACGTTCCCATCCTATGGTACGTCTAGATTCATTTTTGAACTGTTCACGCTACGCGTCCATGCTATGATGCGTCTAGATTCATCTCTGAAACGCACAAAGTGATAGACTTGTCATGTCAAACATGAACTTTTCAGGCCGGTGGAGGTTCGGTTATGGTCTGGAGCGTGTTCACATATAGCACGTCTAGATTCATCTCTGAACTGTACACGCTACGTGTCCATCCTTGCAAACCATCTGCATCCTAAAACAGTCATCATGCACCCACAGGGCAATGGTTTCTTCCAGAAAGACACTGCACTTTCCCATAGAGCCGCCGTGACTAGAATATATTTAGAAGTGCACTCCGCCGAAGGTCCCATCCTGGAATGTTCTCCCCGCTCACCGGTGATGAATTCTGTGGAAAATATTTCGGATGCTGTGATAAAATCAGTTCGACATTTGTATCTTTCTTCGAGGAATGCGACGGAATTATGGACATAAATACAGCCAGCATGGGTGGAGATATCTACGGAACGCTTTCGTGACCTAGTGGACTCAATGCCTTACCGTATGATTACCTTTAACTTGACAAAAGGTGGGTCTACTCGTTACTAGGTAAGTGCTCCATGATTTCTGTCCGCTCAGTGTATAAGTAATATGTATACAACAGCTCAGTGTAATCTACTGTATGTGTACAAGAGCGCACACAAGAACACGAATGTATTTGTGGGTGCTTCTGTAAGCAGCTACCTATCTATTTATTAACACATAAAAAATATGTAGGCATAAACACACACACACACACACACACACACACACCCGTGGTTGACTAGAAATGACAAAGAAATCCTTTTCAAAAGACGGGTGATTATGCCTTGGATACAATGAAAAAATTATTATCTCAGTATTTTTTAATAAGATCTTATATTTCGATATATGAGTCGATTATTATCTTTAAAAATTATGTTTTCATATATAAAGCACCTAAAAGATTTAATATTGTGCCAATATTTCCTACGTTGTTTCAGGGCTCCAATGGAGCTTGAGCTTCATGCAGAGAAGCTTTTATCGGAAATCTGGGGACTTCAGAAGTTTTACCGTTACACTTATTCAGAATCATTTACATTACCTCTATTAAAAAGTAGATAGTTGTTTTTAGAATCACTGATGGAAGTCTCAGCAAGCCAACAGTAAATAGCACTTGCTTTTCTTTTCTTATTCTAACTCTTTGTTTCCCTACGTCATAAGCACAATAAGCGGTAGCTAATTAAAGTACACAGAAGCTTAGGTCTTCTGTGTTACTGATATTTAAAACATTTTGGGAACTTCATAACCCTAATGAACGACCGGACGTTCTGATATTCTACAGGCTCCAAAACATGCAGCACTGTTTCATTCTCAATTCGAAAAACTTATCTAGAGTACGAACAGACGAGGGACATTCAGCGGTGTGGAAAATGTAGGCATGGTATAACTGCTGGAAAAAGTCGGAGAGCCAGAAAATGACGCATTTATCAAATACCACACTGTATTATTCACCAAGAGAATCTGTGTTCCAGATTCATTGCTTTCCAAAATGTAATGAATTCATTGTGGAAACTGCGAATTTCATAAGATCAAATGAGCTCAGTCACAGAAAATTTCAAAACTTTATAAGTGTGATTCAAGCAGAGCACGTGATGCAGCGCATTTTACTAATGCAGCAGGGAAAGTGTACTTAGAACAATCTTTAATCTGAGAAGTAAAATTCAGGAATTCGTTGCAAGTAATCCTGTTTATACATTTAAATGACCAAGAATGGATGACTGATTTTACCTTTCTCTCAGACATTTCCATACAACACAGTGCCCTGCATCTGCTGCTTCAAAGCAAAACTCATCTGGTGCACAGTTTATTGGATCTCATGAAATCGTTTGAATGCAAACCTGTTTTATTCGCATTACAGCTGAAAACAAAAATACACACAAAAATACGACCTTACTCACTACCCAGCGCAAAACTTAGATACTGAAAAGTACGATACATCAACTTAAGCTTAAGATTAGACTTACAGGAAAGATTAAAGGATTTTCGTGAAAACGAAAGGTTCCTAAATATATTTTTTTCTTCCTTTCATCTTGCCAATGGAAAAAGTTACAGGGTATTAAAAATTCAGGTTACCGCTCCCGTTTTCTAACGGCTGGTTTCTGACAATTCGCCGCAGATGGGCTCGGGTTCGAATCCCGTATGAAGCATGGATTGTATATTTTACTTACCGCTCTGATTGACTCCTTTCCCGGAAACAAGTGGCCCTAAATTAAGGACGAACAACTGAATCACTAAGGTGCTTACGGTTGTTGTCAAATCCCCTAATAAAAAAAACTGCAAGTTATAGATTTACAATGCAGCAGTGAGCTCAAGTAAAAACATGATAATGTTGGTTCACTACAGAAAATACCTAGATAACTAACATTTCCTGGACTTCAGTCACATGAAGTGAGAATGTCCTCCCTTACTCGAAGTATGCTTCTGATCAGCGTTTCTCACAGACGAAGCAAGTTAAATGAACAACAAGTTAGTAAAATCATGCAATGCATTGATTTTAATGCTCTTTCCAACATACCAGAAATCATTGCTCAAGTTATGAGGATAATGGCTGTGGAATAAATCTCGCTCCTATGCGCTGACCTTTGACCCCCATTTCGATGCTATTCAACAGAATCGGTTCAGTACACCTCCGGAACAACATACTAAAGTTTTGTCGCATTAGAAGTATTTTTACGCAAGTTATGACGCATAAGGGCGATGGAAGAGACCCCGCTCCTATGTCCTGACCTTTGACCCCATTTCGACCATTTTCAGAACGTTTCGTCCCCAGGTTGTTCCCTAGCACATACTAAAATGTCATCGAAATCGGACCATTTTTACGCGAGCTATCGTGCGGACAGACAGACAGACGAACAAAGCTGGAGCATATACGCTTCTTCAAATTACGGTTGGAAAGCGTAAACAAGAGCACGTTTGAAGGACTTACACCCGTGAAACTCACTGAAGATACAGTCGTCTAGGATCTGTTCCGACTTTGATAAGTTGGTAAAAGCCAAGCAGTGTTAGGTGTTTCACTGAATGGGAATCAGAAACAGAGACTGGAGTATGTGGAACATTACTCTTGACAAAATATTTCTTCCGTTTTTCTGTGTAAGAAGATCTAGTTTTAGGCTTTTCTTAATTATCGCTAATTTTCATATTAAGAAGAACAGTTTTGTAGCTTTCATGAAGTTGAAAATTTACTAGACGTATTTACTAGACGTCCCACAGTTATTTTTTTTCCAGTCGGTTTTCACAGCAGTTCGTTAACTTGTGAAAATTGCAACACCACGAACGACTACTGGTAGTAGCTAGAAACCTACAGAACATGCACAACAGGTTGGGACATTAAAATTATTAAAACGTCAATGAAAGGGAGATCGCGGTTTCGGAGTATCGCTCCCTGAACTGTCCGGTCTTGGGTATAAAGAGCTGACTCAATGAGTGAAGAGCCGACAGGGCCGCGAGTGGTCTAGTGGGAAACGTTCGTGACTGCCACGGAAAATACCTCAGGTTTGATCCACTAAATATCCGCCGTGCGTCGGATCGGCACCTTAACCCACCGGACCCCGGGTACTGGCCCTCCGGAAATAAATAAGGGCGTCTTCCTCCCCCTTTCTACTTTGCTTCCGTGTCTCTTTCCTATTGGGCACTCTAGCCCAAATCTCCTGGCTTCCTATTTATAAGGGTTGTTTAAGACCTGGGGTCAGAAACTCCCTTCCTAAAATCCTCTACATACGATCATTTGAAGAGCCGACATTGAGTTGAAAGGGTGTTTCTTGTGCTCCCGCTAAGTCTCGTCGCCGAAGAAGGTGACATTATGAACACCTGTACTGTACCTTTTGCTTAAAAATAATTATGTTCATCTATTCATCAGCCAGTTCCGGAACATTCAGGATCTACAAAAACTCATGTTAAAAGTAACTGATAATGTTCTGGATGTTTGTATTTGATCTGATTTATAAACTTCGAGCGGAAATACAGTTTGATGATCAAATCAACTTAAAAAATAGATTTATTGATTTTTGGCCATGTACCGCTCTTCAGCATACTTGTAATGTGTATGGATTACTGTTTTTTTGGCAGCTTGCCCTGCATATTTACTCTTTTTTACTGATATCCAACTTTGAAATATCTATCCATCGATCTCCTTTAAGGCACTAGTCGTTCTTTGTGCCAAATTGATCCCGGAAAAATATTTCCTCATAAAAATTTTCGGTGCTGTTTTCTAGTAGTTATTGAAATTATTTTCGAAAGGCAAATCAAGCAGACGAAGTCCATCTTTCCAGAAAGCAAGTTTTTTGGGGATTTTCAATATTTCTGAATTATATTTTTTTGTAATTTTTAATCTGTTTCAGAATTGATTTATTCTTACCGTATTTCATGTGTTTATGCTCTAATCTGATAAGTACCGGTAAAAAAAAGTATTTTTGTAAGCACATTGATTTTTTTAAGTTCTTATCGTTTTATTTAGCACAAGTTCTTATTTTCCCTTTCATTTCAAAATAATTGTTTTTTCATAATTTGAATATGTCAAGTTTATATTCAGTTATATATTTAAATGGATTGCAGAAATAGTTTTTCTTATATCACGGGTCTTTTATTGTGTGAACTTTGAAACCTCTTGTTATGTAAGGATAAAGAAGGAAAGTGACTGAGAGAAGTGAATAATTGCTATTACTGTGTAAGAGAGCTTTTCGTAATCTATGATATGCATGTTGAAAGGATGACGTGAAGAAAATGGATTGACTTCTTTGACAAGTTAACTTAGGTACGTTTAGCGAGAAGAAGATGAGAACACCTGAATTTCTTTTCTCTCTTCCGTACCGCTTAAAAACGAAGATAATTTTCAAAGATCTCACTAATCACGCAAATTTGCGTGCTGATGGATAGCACGGAATGAAACAACGTAGGAGTCATGGAAACACATATGTCAATGTGTTCATTTTTTATTTTTAATAATTTTCATGACTTAAATAGCAGACGAACTGATCATGATATGGTAGAATGTTCCACAAATGGAATAGAAAATAGCGGATGGGCAGGAAGAGGGAGAGAGAGAGAGAGAGAGAGAGAGAGAGAGAGAGAGAGAGAGAGAGAGAGAGAGAGAGAGAGAGAGAGAGAGAGAGAGAGAGGGGAGAGAGAGAAAGAGAGAGACAGAAAGAGAGAGAGAAAAAGAGATAGGGAAAGAGAGAGAAGAGAGAGAAAAAGAGGGGGAAAAGAGAAAGAAGAGAGATAGAGAGAAAAGAGGGAGAGAGAGAGAGAGAGAGAGAGAGAGAGAGAGAGAGAGAGAGAGAGAAAAGGGGATTCCCTACATTCGTCTGTAAAAAATTATACAAATACAACTTGCTTCTTGTTATCTGTCTAATTAAAGACAGAAATGCTTTGAGGCTTTTCTGAACAGTTGTAACGTGTCGGTGGTCTTAGCGCTTCCTTGTTATCATTCATCCAAGATGGGCCTGGTTTCGAATCCCTGTGAGAAATGGGTGTTGTGTTTGTCTTACGGCACTGACTCTCTTCCTTCCCTGGAACCAGCTGCATCAAATTAGTGACGAGCGACTGCTTATAACACTTTGAGTTTCGCACGATGGTAATTAAGACTCTAATCAACAAAAATAGGTGAGAAGTTTGCAAACAAACAGCTCATTTGTTTTATCAGTTTTTCTGGCAACTAAGAATTATGTAGTCACACTGTGCCTTTTTATTACAGAAGTATAGCTAGCAATGTAAAATGATTGCCTCTGTTTATAATAGGGCGGTCCCGGACGATTGGTCCAATGCCGATTCGTCCAAAGGGATGATTGGTCCAATGCCGATTCGTCCAATGTCCGATTCGTCCAATGTCCGATTCGTCCAATGCCAATTCGTCCAATGCCGATTCGTCCAATGTCCGATTCGTCCAATGGTACGATTGGTCCAATGCCGATTCGTCCAATGGTACGATTGGTCCAACGCCGATTCGTCCAATGCTATCCTCTTACCAACGGTAAACTTTTTTATTTTCCAGAAAGGAATAATATTTTAAATTATTCTCCTCTTTATATCCTTTTGAAAGATAATTTCCGTATATTTTGTAATTGTAAACATTTTGCATAAACCTGGTAAAAGGCACTCAATGGAGCATTTCTCAGCTATTTGCAAAGCACCTAGGCCGCGGGCGTCTTTTGAAGATTTTAATTTACAACCTAGATATTTGGTATTTGTAAATATGTTATAAAACCTAATAAAACCAGCTTGAAGAGTACCCTGCTGGCAAGAAGGGTGCATCGCTTTATGTGGTTTGCGCCGTACTCGTATCCTGCCATCCACATGTACCAACGTGAACCTCGACTCATCAGTGCAGGCAACCTCTTCCCACATGTCTAAGGTC